>CM062812.1:183785855-185160855 GCA_031772625.1 Pinus tabuliformis
AGATAGCTTGCTCACATTCGTTGGAAAGGAGAAGTTCAGATTATGGGCTGGTATGCTTCAACAGAAGGAGGCATTGGTTGGAGGTGTCACTTCTTGCAGATCAACAATCCCTGTAATAAAAACTATTTCTCTTTTCATTTAGAAATTATTTCATGTCAACATGGAAAATATGAGTTCAATTTAGAAAGTCTGACCTAAATATTGTTAGAGACTAGATCTATGGACTATACTACCTTCTAAGCTACAATAATCCTAAGAAGAAAACTAACAACTACAAATATTTCCAAGGAATCATAAATAGTTATCTAGTTAACAATGAAACTGAACCTAAGCAATGGGAAAAAGACAAACTATCTTTTTGGGTTGTGAGAGTGGGCTCCCCTAATCATGATCCCATAAGGGATATGGGATAGTGGTCATTGTCACAATATTTTCTGGTATATTTTTCTTCACTATACTACAACACTAATCTACTATTTAAGCTAATGAAAGCATGTATAAGCAACAACTTTGATCAACTTTCTAAGCTACATAGATAATAGAAATAAACTTCAACAGTAAATCAACATTCTAAGTTAAGAATATAGATACAAAGGAGAGGAACTTCTGCTACTATGGTTGGGCCCTAACCCAAGAGCTTCATCCCTCTACGTAAACGCAGTGTTGTATCAAAACATAATTTCTAATTATCATAAAAATGTCAAGTACATTATAACAATAACTATCAAATGTGCTTCAGCTTAATGACCTTTTGGCTACAATAAAACTTTGAATCCTAAAGTGTTCCTTGGCTTTCTTATTTATACAAAATTGGAGCTACCAACAAATCCCTAGAAAATCAAGATACTAAGCTCCCTAACTCGTGAATAACTCTTCCTTATTGGAACTAGCTTGGCTACCAATGAACTCAGCTTCCTTGGCTGCTAGTGACACTGAGCTAAGGAGACAGAGTGGAAGAATCTTCTAATGATTTGAGTAGTTAAGGAGGGAGACCACTTCCTATAATATCTCTTGCTTGTCTACTCTTAGTGCCTACACTCAAGTCAACTAAAAAATTATCCAATTTCCCGCATTTAATACACATTAGGCCATAAGACATAGTAACTCACTTTTACTCTTCTCACTAAGAAAAATATAATAAAATCTATAAATAAATGTGATTAAAGACAATTTAATAAGTTGGAGAGTGGCATTGTGACCCATATAGCTTACCTATTGATGAGCCTCATCATAAACCCCTTACTGAAATTGTTGCTCATCCTCTCAGCAACCTAGTCATCTATATACATATCCTTCATAGCCTTGGTGGCCCCCTGACATCCAAATATTATGTGGATGCTGTCTCTTCCTGAGGATAGATCTCTGCATTTTTCTCTATCTCTTCCAACTGATTTCTTTCCTCTTCTTCCTTCCTACCTTCCTGCAAACCCAATAGCAAAGGTAGATTGAGCTTAAGTCTAATCCAACTGATCTTCAATATTTGCATGGCCTTTTTATATAGTGGTGTTCTCTCTAATGCATTCCTCAATCTCCTAGGAGAGTGATACTCCTTGATCCTGAGATTGTGTGGTAGGCTAGTCCATCTCCTCTCGCATGCTTGTTGGCACTCATTCCCCAAGAGTCTTAGAATGTACTCAAAATGGGAGATGGCATGTTCTTGGGTAGCCAGGTATCTTGGTGTGAGTTTAGCATCATTGGAAATGATCTTGTGGTTACTGAATATAGCACTTGAATTTATTTTCTCTTCCCTCATGTAGAGGGGTTCCTTTTACTCTTTTTCTATTATTATCTTCACCTCCTGAGCCCGAGATTCCTCGTGACTCATCCATGAAGCAAGGGCCATCAGTTGCAAGTCTTTGAACTTTGCATTGGGGTCCCAAACGTTCAACTCTATTAAGGCAAGGTTGTGCATGTATAATTCAAATACCCTCATTAAGGGAATTTTGAGGTCTAAAATGGGCCTCCTAGGAAAAATGTACAACCAAAATAAACTTTATAAGAACCAATATGATTCAAGATGATGATGTCAAACATGGGGGATGATTCCCCATATTTGGAGTAAAAAAGTAAAAATAATAAAAATAATAAAAATACTTTTTCAACTCGTATTTTCAACATATATCCCTAAGGTTTTACTCAAATTTCAAGTGAGAGTACTCATTGGATGCAGAATTTAATTCCTCATCCAAGGAGTACCCATGCTGCACAATTTCTATGGACCCTGCTACACAAAAATGAGAAAGATATGAAAAAATGTGATTACAATCACTTTTTTCATGTATTTCTCATTTTTCATGTAGTAGGGCCAACGAAAAATATGCAACATGGGTATTCCTTGGATGAGCAATCAAATTTTCATCCAACAAGTGTTTCCTCTTGAAATTTGAGTAAACCCATTGGGAGATAAGTTGAAAATATGAGTTGAAAAAATAGGGTTTTTCTTTTTTCCCTCTAAAGTTTGATGGTGTAATCAAATATTATTTTATTATTTCCACTATTATTTTATAATTTCCTTAGGATGCCCATTTTAGACCTCAAAATTCCCCTAATGGAACTTTTCCTCAAGGGTGCTCTTGTCACACCAATTAATGAACTGCATGTAATCCTGGAATGGCATGGTCCCCGATTGTGCCAATGCCTTAATTTGGAATTGCATCCATTGATCCTTGAAGTAAAGTGCATAGGATTTGGATGGCACTCTGCATTGAAGTGCCTCCGTGGAGAGACATGCCATGGTGGCCAATGGGGTCTCCTTTTCTTGCAATTTCCTCCCAACCATGTGTTTTCCTCCTGCAGCTATGTCTTTGTGGTGTATTCTCTATCTCGGAATTCACTCAACTCCTTGCCCATCTATAGGAATTTTTCATCAATAAGGCCCACATCTTCTACTTTCTTTTATTTATAAATTTTCATTCATCAATGTGTCCTTCCTCTTTCATCTTCAAATTCAAAGAAGAGAGCGATTGCAATTTCTGTGGGATCACTCTTCCTCCTTCAATGAACTTGTAGTAGAAGCTCAAGTTAGGTTGTGGACTAGGCTCCTATAGCTCTGTAATATCTCCCTCAGTTGTCTTTGGAGAAGTTGCCCCCTCCTATGCTTGTGATGTTGCTTCTTTGCCTCCTTCTTTCCCTACTTCTCCTCCTGTAGCACTTTCTTCCTCTCTTGTAGAACTTATAGTGTTTCTTGTAGCACTGTTTTGGAATCGTGTAGTAGGCCTTTTCATTTATGTTCAACTGCTACAGGTGCCTTGGGCTACTTGGCTGAGGTTAACCTAGTGAGAAGCTTCCTGTCATATGTAATGGGAGCCTTTGGGGTTGCTCTTGGTGATGTGACTTTCTCAACCTTCATTCCCATCGATTCTAGCTCCTCCTATATACTTGGTGACTCTTCAAATACAATAGGGGTTTTTCTAGGGGTTTGTGGCTTCCCCTGATTAATCCTAGTGCTTCTTCTTATTTTGAAGTAGAGGTGAGTTTGTCTCTACCATTTTTTTGTGGATTTGATGGGTGTTCTCAAAGCAGTTAAGGCAACAACTTCCTCCTTTTCAGTGGTTTTAGTAGACAACCTTCCTTGATCTAGGGATATCTCCCCCTCTTCAAGTGTAATGTTCCTCTCAAGTTTGGCCTCTTTTTGCTCATCCTCCTATTCTTATCTCTTTTCTTCTTCCTTTTCTTCTTTCTTTCCTTATTCCTCTATTTTCTCTGTTTCTACCTCTTCTTCTTCTTTTTATCCATTTTCTTCTCCTTCTTCTTCTCCCTCTTCTTCTTCTCCATCTCCTTCTTCTCCTTCTTCTTCCCTTAAAGATGGATTCTAACCAAGTGTAAGGACTTGGGTCTCCATAAATGCTTCTCTGTCCATATCTCTAAATGTGGAACAAAGGATAGGGACCCTTGATATACTCAAAGCATCCTCTACTATTAGCTTGATGAGGCCATGGTGTGTTAATTGTTGTTGCTTTCCCTCTTTCACCTTATGGCTCGTGTCTATGATTGCTTGTAGGAAAAAATAGGGCATACTTAATATTTGGGCTATGGGCAACCTGATTTGAAATCTCAATTCATGGAGCAACCTGAATTGGTAGCCATACTACACCCAGTCCCTCTTCACAAGAAATTTATTTAAGGATGTGGTAGGCTACCTCATCCCAGGGATAAGAAAGACTCTCCCTTCTTACCCCATTTTTATCTTCAATTGGTATCTCATCATTAGTGAAGAAATTTTTCTGAACAAATTTGTTGCTAGCCTTGTCTTCCCTTCTCCAATCGACCCCTAGAGGAATTCTTGTCACTATGTTGATTAACTCAAGATTGATAGTAATGGACAACGCTCTTACCACAATGGTAGCATTTTTTATTGCTTGAGGGTTTAGTGCAATGGAAAACTCATAAGTTATAGCATCATTATATCCCTTGAGAAACTCAAAAATCCTAACCAGTGATGCCTCCTAAAGATGTCTACCACAAGGGAGGAAGGTGAATTCTTGATGTATCAGTGGGCTCTCTTCAATTGAATCCCCCTCCCATTTTCTTCTCTGGTTTCATCTAAGTGTAGGAGGTTTTGTAAGATAGATTCAGTATGAATTTCAAGGTAAATGAGAGCTAAACTTCTTATTGGATGACTACAACTACTACAAATCATTATAGTCAGAATTTTCTTTTTACTTTTATAGGCCCAAACCATTTTTAATTCCCAGGCTTACTGTAATGACTAAGATAGTGTAGAGTTTATCAGTTATTAAAACCATGAAGAAAGGAGAGATATGATACTTACTTCTCACTGTAATGCCTAGGATTATGGAAATTGGTGACAAATTTTACCCTAGGCACACCCTTGCAGAATTCCTGTGGAATTTCACTATTTCTTGTAGCTTCCTGTAGTTGTTTCCTGTAGGATGGCCAGAGCAAGGTCCAAATTTTTTGATGGCTTTCCAAGATGGTCCCTATCTTCCTGATTTTGAACTGAGTGAAAAAATTCATGAAAGTTTGGGATTTAATGCTACTTATGATCAGGACTCGGTGTGCTGCGTTGGCTGGTAGTGGTACAATATTTCCCAATTTGAACGTTGCCCATCGTTGGTCATCATTCACTTACTCCTCATAATCATCACCCACTATCTCTTAACTGATTCGACCACTTTTCTAATTGGTACCCTCTAATGTGACATCCTTACGTGGCATTCTGACTGAAATATCACTTTTTGATCACGAGCTAAGGGTGGCCAAGTTAACTAGCTACCTCTAGTTTACAAAAAAGGCCTTTCTTCGATATTTACACATTTTTCATCATATTGTACCCAGGGAAGAGCTGAGTAAGTTACCATACTTGAGCCTACATTTTTTTGATTGGTGCATGCTAGATTAGTTGACTTTTGTTGTTATATGCCGAACCTATGACTACATAGATGATGAGAAGTAGTTGAAACTATTTCCATCTATCCTCAAGGATGCATCTTTGTGTAGGTTCATCAGTTTACCTATGGATAGAATCACAACTTGGGCTCAGATGTCGTAACCCTTCAACAACAAGTATCAAGACTACTGTATATCTAAAGATACTAAAGAGGAATTTTTTAGGATGACCTTAGGTAATGATGAATTCCTAGAGGATTATGAAGAAAGATTCCAGCTTAGTTACAAAAGGTCCAAGTGCACACTTGACCCTGAGTCGCTGAAGCTAGTCCTACTTAGAAGAGTAAGGGAAGACTTGTTGGATACCCTACACTTGTTAGCAGGAGGAGATATATACCAGTTACCCTATGAGGATATCAAGATTTTCTTTAGAAACCATTCTAGGGCAGTTAGGAAGAAGGGTAGGGGAATTCAACCTATGGTCAGTACATCCTCTTCCAATTCATCCATCAAGGGTGAAATTGGAAACATGCTAGAATATTTTAAGAGTGAGATGTTGCAAACCCTTGCCTTACAGATGGAAAGTATGCACATTAGGAGAAAGTAGGAGGAAGAAGATAGAGCCTTGTCCATTTTTTGTCCTCGATGCACCAAGAGCCACCCTAGGAATAAATGTCCATTGAATTATATTAAAAATTGTTCAGACTATGAAGAAAAACACTCCATAGAAAAGTTCCCTTCTTTTCTTGGACTCAAAGATGTATATCAAGGAGCTGAAGGGGTCACTGAGCAGCATTGCTACATAAACTAAAGGAGACCTCATGGGCCTAGGCCATACTAGTAGGGCATGCAAGGGTCGTCCCATGCATATTACAACCCCACCCAAACCACATCCATACCTTCTTAGGGACCCCCTGCTCATCCTTCATGGTCTACACTTCCTCCATGGTCCTTTGAATCTCAGTATCATTCCCAGCCAGCCAACCAATCATTTCAACCATATTCTCCACAACCTCAGTGGAATGCACCGCTCGAGGGGTGGAGGCCCCTATACAAAAATTTTCCTGATTTATTGCCTTCACCACATGCCCAACCACAATTGTTACACTTTGCTCCACCTAAACAACCCCAAATGCATGCCCAACCAAATCCAAACCCGAACAACAGACAAGCAAAACATGTATATAGTGGAGAGACATCATATCCAGCTTATGCTATGGAGATCTAGGAAATTAACCTGAGATCTGAGAGAGTTATCCCGGATAACCAACCTCCACCTCCACCTAGGGAGGTTGAGGCAGAAAGAGAGGAAAGCATTCTTAAAGTAAATCCACCCTTTCCTAAGAGATTAACTCAACCACTCTAGCCTACCCTAGAAGAGATTGAACTTATGGGAGAATTGAAAAACCTATGTGTGAAGACTCCACTTCTCGAAGCCATCAAGGATGTACCTATTTACAACAAGTTGATTAAGGAGAAGAGTTTCAAGCATCCAGGAAGGTGAAAAATAGATGCCCCTACCATTAATGTCAATGGACAATTGTCCGACTTAATTATGGGGTAGGTAATCTGTCCAAAGTATTTGGACCCTAGAAGCCCTGTAGTAGATGTGCACATCAATGGTACCATTTTCCCACACACTTTGATATATCTTTGGGCTACCATTAATGTGATGACCAAGGACATTATGCTCAATCTCAACCTCCAAGGCTCATTGAGAAATACCACAACAATACTGCAACTTTCAAATCGCTCCACAATGACCCCTAAGGGAATCGTGGAGGATGTGATGGTCTCCATTGACTCTTGGGAGTACCCTACAGATTTCCTAGTTCTCCAGCCTAAGGCTAAGCTTACTGGTTACCCTCTCATCCTTGGGAGGCCCTGGTTGGCCACTGTCGATGCTTACATCAGCTGCAGAGCTGGGAATATGACCATCAAGAATGGGAATATGTCTAGTTAGTCCTATAATCTCCTGCTGAGAAATCTCTAGAACATGATTTACATTTATGGCTGGAAGAAGGGGAAGAAGATGAAGTTTATTCTACCCAACTATACACCTTAGAAAAAACCATGGGAGGAGGACAATAGGATGAAGGTGATTTAATTGAACACCTACTCCAAAGTCCAGGTCCTAGTACATTGTCCCTAGAAGAAGTGGTAAAGGAAACCCAAAAAAACCATCCAATTGGTCCGTACTTAGCTGATTCCAACCCTCTCCATGTCAAAACCATCGAATTTGGCCCTGAGAGAGCTTTGAAAATCAATCCATCACTTTCTGTTCTCTAAGACGAGAAGTTATGCAACATGCTAAAGGAACATCTGGATGCCTTCGCTTGGAGTTACAAAGAAATGAAGGGAGTACACCCCTCATTGTGTACTCACCACATTTACATCAAAGAAGGTTGCAAGCCAGTCCGGTAACCCCAAAGGAGGATGAATCCAACTCTTAAAGATATATTCAAAGAAGAAGGGCAAAAATTGCTAGACGCAAGATTCATTTATCCTATCTTCGACAGTGAGTGGGTCTCTCCTTTGGTGTTAGTTCCCAAGAAAAATGGTAAGTGGAGGATTTGTGTTGATTATAGGGAGCTGAACAAAGCCACAAAGAAGGACCATTTCCCTCTTCCTTTCATCGACCAAGTGCTAGATGGCCTGGCAGGGAAAAATTTGTTCTCTTTCCTAGATGGATTCAGTGGGTACAATTAAATCCAGATTAGCCTGGAAGACCAGGATAAAACCACCTTCACTTTTCCTTGGGTTAATTTTGCCTAAAGGGTCCTTCTTTTTGGCCTATGTAATGCTCCTACCACTTTTCAGAGAGTAGTCCTGAGTATCTTTTCCGAGTTATTCCATGATGTGGTAGAAATATATATCGATGATTTCACACCTTATGGGGGTGATTTCGAGGAGGCTTTGTCCAACTTAGGTAAGGTTCTACAAAAACGCATTGAGATGAACTTATCTCTCAGTCCCGAGAAATGTGAATTCTTGATGACTGTAGGGATCGTGCTAGGTCATTCAATATCACAGCAGGGATTGCAGGTGGACCCAAACAAAATAGCTATCATCCAAAGGGTCCCACCTCCTGAAAGGTAGAGAGATGTCAAAAGTTTCTGAGGATTAGCTAGATATTACCGAAGGTTCATAAAGGACTTCAGAAAGTTGGCCTCTCCTTTGTTTGAGTTTTTATCCAAAGCCTGAGTTTATATGGTCAAACAACTGTCAAGAGGCCTTGGACATCCTAAAGAACTAGTTAACCACTGCACCAATTCTCCAAGGCCCAAATTGGGCCCTTCCTTTTCACATTCATGTTGATGCCTCACACAAAACCATAGGAGAAGCCCTAGGTCAAATAGATGAAAATTTTCCTTATGCCATTTACTTTATCAGTAAGAATATGTCAAAGGCCGAACTGAACTACATAGTGAATGAAAAGGAGCTCCTGGCTATTGTGCATTCATTGAACAAATTTGTGCATTATATTACAGGCTATCAAACATTTTTCCATACTGATCATGCTCCAATCAAATATTTAATGAATAAACCTGATGTGAATGCTCATATTATAAGTTGGTTACTTTTATTACAACAGTTTGATCTAACTACTTTTGATAAGCCTGGTAGGGAAAATTTTGTTGCAGAATTTTTGTCCAGATTAACTCTACCTATATGTGAGGAGGGAATGGTTGATAACCAGTTACCAGATGAGTATTTTTTCACTATTTCCGTTCTCTCTCCATGGTTTGCTGACATAGAAAACTATTTGGTATCTGCACAGTTCCCATCGAACTTGTCCTCCAAAGAGAAAAGAAAGATTATAAGGAAGAGTGCCCTCTTCACTTGGATTGGGGGCAATCTATTCAAACTTGGCCCAAATCAAATCTTGAGAAGGTGTGTCAAGGAGGAGGAAGTATTTGATATATTTCTAACCTGTCATGATGGGCCTTGTGGAGGTCACTTTGCAAGCAAAGAGGACAGTATTCAGAGTGTTACAAGTAGGTTATTATTGGCCCATTGTTCATCAAGATGTGAAAAGATATACTAATTAGTGTGATCAGAGCCAAAGGATGGGGAAGCCTACTCCAATGCATGAAATTCCTCTGCAGCCTCAAGTGACTTTCAAGCCATTTAACAAGTGGGGCATGGACTTCATTGGACCTATTGACCCTCCTTCTATTCAAAAACAGTACATCATTATGTGCACTGACTATTTGACTAAGTGGGCTAAAACCAAGGCAATTAAGGTAGGAATAGAAGAGAAGATAGTTGAGTTCTTAAGGGAAAATGTATTTTATAAATTTGTGTACGCTAGAGAACTAGTCACTGATCAAGGCAGCCATTTTACCTCCAACATGATTGAAGACTTTCTCAGCCAGCACAGGATAAAGAATAGAACCTCCACTTCCTATCACCCACAAGATAATGGGCAAGTGGAGGTGACCAACACAGCACTGGAGGGCATCTTGACCGAAGTGGTTAGCAGCAGTAGCAAAGATTGGGCAAATACACTAGCTAAGGCCACCTGGGCCTATAATACCACTTGTAAGACCATCGTTGGATTCCCACCCTATGAGCTGGTCTATGGGAAAAAGGCCTTGATGTCCATTGAGTTTGAGTATAACACATTAAGGATGAAAGCCGAACTAGATCTAGATCTCAGCAATGCACAAAAATAGAGATTGTTGTAGTTGAATGGTTTAGATGAGTTCCAAATGTAGGCCCTCCTACACATAAAGGTAACCCAACTTTAGAGGAAGATCTGGCACGATAAGAACATCAAGGGTAAGAAATTTCAAGGAGGTGATTGGGCCTTGTTATATGATTCCAGATAGAAAAACTTTAAGGGAAAGCTAAGGACAAGATGGTTATGGCTGTATGTTATAGAGAAATGGCATGATAATGGTTCAGTGCAAGTTAGAACCATAGATGTAGAGGCCATTCCTTTACTTATTAATGTGCATAGACTGAAAGTTTACAAGTGGCCATTGTCAAAGCAAGAGTTCATTGATAGTATCAATAAAACGTTGATGGTGATGGAGCAAGTTTCAGCTCCTCTCTCATCAACTCACTAAGAAAAAGAAAAAAAAAATAAGGAATTAGGTGAAAACCTCCATGAGGATCCTAAGTCCCACTGTTGGGTTGAAAACCTCTTGGGGCATCCCAATGGTGTCAAAAATAAATAAAAATGAAAAGATCCTTAGGTGAAAACCTCTCTTGAGGCTCCCAAGGAAAACAGCTAGGATGAAAACCTCTTAGAGGTAGACTAGTTGTTTTCAAAAAGAAAAAAATAGCGAGAGAAAAAAATCATGAAAATTTCTATTTACAAGTTAGCAAGGAGGACAATCAGAGAAGAAAGGAGGACCAAAAAGGGACCTATTTCACTCACATTTCTACTTTTCCACTCATCATCATTCATCACTCCACCATTTCTTTCATTTTTTCACTCCTTTGCTTCAGTTTACAAGGGGACTATGTTTTCTACAAGATCCCTTGTAAACCTATGGGATCACCTAAAAACCTACAGGATGATCCTGTAGGAATTACAGTGGCTCAAGAATCCTATAGGAAGTGACCCTAGCAAGAGAAAATGACCTGCCATGTCCAAAAATAACATCCCTACATCACCATTTCATTACCAACCTCCTCTCTCCACCTTGATCGCCCCTGCATTCATCACAAAAAAACCAGTTTCCAAAAAAACAAATATCACAGTCCTTAAGAGAAAACACACAGGAAAAAAATGAAACAAGAGGGCAGAAGGGAATAACACCTAAGTGTATTCCTCATTAGTCACACTCCTAGACATCATTTCTATCCATGTCATCATCTTCAAAATCCCAACAGAGTGTATGATTAAATGTTTTAAGGGAGAAGCAACTAAAGGACATCCTGTAGGGAATCCTGTAGCAACATATCCCATAGAATACAAATAATGATTGCAGGAAGCTTCTAGCATGAAGATCCAAGAGAGAAGGAGCTCCAGAGTAGCAGCACCACCATCATCTTCAACACTAGGTACCGACACATCAAAGCAATTATGAGAGAGATAAAAAAGGAAGGAAAAGTAGCATGCGGCCAACACACATCAAGCACCTCAGGTCTTCAACAACTGCAACAAGGTATTACCACCATAGGTAAGTATCTCGCTTCACTCTATCATATGCATAATGTATTCAAGAGATGTAAAGGTTACGAGAAAGTTGGTTTATAAGCGAAAGGTGGCTAGTTCACCTGGCCACCTTTGTTCAATTGATGAAGAAAAAACATCGGTCCTCCCACACGTGGCAGCAATCAAGTCAAGGAAAGAGAGGATAAGGACACAAGCAATTAAGTCTATGGAGGCATGAACTAGGATTTTATTACGAGGAGAGGGGAATGATGAGGTAATAGTGGGGACCAATGGTCCAAAAATAGAAAACGTATCTCTGTTTCTAGCACACCACCTAACATAACTCGGCCATAAGAGGAAAGAATCATTGATCCCCATGCACTCATGCATTCATTTCTTCGAGGCTCACTCTAGCAAAGTCACTCTCATACCCTGGCAACCTATATAAGATAAAATTCCACCTTTCTTCTGCACAAGACTTCCTAGAGGATTACACAAGAAATTCTACAGGATCACACAGGAATCCTATAGGATACAGACAGATAGTCTACAGGATTTCCCGACAGGAGTTTCAGAAGGAAAAACAAGGGGGTTGGTTACAAAAAACACTATTTGGAGGTAGGCTCTATAATCAAATCCCTTTTTCAAAGTGAATTAAACAGAAAATCACCTAGTATTGAGTGAATTTGGCAGCTGTGTAAGGGAATTGCCTCCATAGTTCTTTCAGTTATTTACTTCTACATTTAAAAATTGTATCAACCATCTCATCTCCTCAAAATTTACCAAATAAATGATAGGGGGGTTTAGTAGAAGGGAGCCCATTAACACTGTGAGAATCCACCAACACCCTCAGGTGTTAGAAATCTTCACAAGGCATAATTGGATGGGATATTTTGAAAAATTAAGAGGGTATGATGATGAAGTGACCCTAGATTTTGCTCTCCCCCTCATTCAAATGACCAGAGTCCATTCCACTGTTGTGGTGAGAGGCCTCTTCATAGAGCTCACCCCTGAACTCATAAGTAGGATTACCACGCTTTCTCTAGGAGTGCCTTGGAGAAAGGAAGACAAAGGAGATAGCCAGATTGCTAAGAAGAAGTTATTTTTAAAGGGTGAGGAGCCCATTGAGGACAAAAATGGAGTAAGGAGAGCAAGCCTACCATGCCTATGGAATGAGGTGAGCTACCACATTATCAAATACATATCATGTGAGGGTAGGTATAATATGGTTTATGGGTATCACTTTAGTCTTCTTGAAGAATTGAGGTTTGGAACAGAAACACCTCCTCACCACAGGCTCACCATACCATACTTCCTTCCGCAATCACTTATAGATACAAGCATAAAGGTGTAGGAGGGAAATGACCAACAATTAGCTATTTTATGGGTATCACTTTAGGCTTCTTGAAGAATTGAGGTTTGGAGTAGAAACACCTCCTCACCACAGGCTTAGCATACCATACTTCCTTCTGCAATCACTGATAGATACAAGAATAAAGGTGCAGGAGGGAAACCACCAACAGTTATCCCACCATGGGTTAATAAGAATCATCATAGAAGATGCCCTCCACAACCTCAGAATTCCTAACCAATGGGAAATGTTTAGAGACATGAAGACAGAGGAAAATAGTAATGCCATCACATATGACATTAGTCCTATTGTGAGTGAAAAAGATGAGGAAGAAACTAAAACATAAGGAGAAGAAGTAGAGAGGCATCAAGATGAGATAGATGAGGAGGAAGAAGAGGAGAAAGAGAAAGAAGGTGATGAGGAAACAGAGAAATATGTCAAGGAAGAGACTGATAAACAAGATGAGGCTCTAGAAGGAGGAGAAGAGGGGAAAAACATAGAGGAAAAGAGCAATGGAAAAAACGAGGCAAAAGACAAGGAGAAGTCACCTAGGGTGTCTCCAAAACCCACTGAGAGAGAAGTAGTAGCTTCCCTCACTGCTCTTAGCACCCCCATCAAACAAAAAGGCAAAATATGGAGGCATACCCTCTTATATTTTAGAACAAGGAAAAGCACAAGGATAAGGTAGGGGAAACCCAAAACTCCAACCAAAATTCCCATTGTAATTACGGACTCACTTAAACAGTAGGATAAAATGCCTCCTCCTATGAAAACTCAAGAAAGAGGATCCTTAGCACAAGCCTCCCCTAAGTCTCCTATCACCTATGTGAGAAGTCCCGTAACTAGATCCACCTCATCCAAAGGAAAAGAAATCCTACAGGATTCACAGCAGGACCTACAGGAAGCAGAAGCAATCCTATAGGAGACTCTACTAAACCTATAGGAGACTCAAAAATTGGATAAGCAGGGAAGCCTATAGCAAGAAACCAAAGAAGAGAACCCACAGCTAAGGGAACCTAGCCCCCAACCTAACCTTGACTCCTACTACAGATTTATTGAGTGTGGCAAGGTCATTCCACAAACATTTTCTGTTCTATTATTCTTTGAGCTTGAGAAGGAGAGAGCCAGAACTCATAGATGGATGCAGATTCCAAAGTCCAAGGGGGTGGAGGACATTGGTCACATGGAGGAGAACCTCAAAGATATGCGCAGAGAGCTAAGTAGCTTGAGGGATAGAGAGGTCATAATGAAAAATCAGTTACCGATAGAAAATGCATGGTTGAAAGGATAGCTGCAAGAAAGAGAGAATCAATTGGCATGCATGGCGAGTCTCTCTTTGGAAGCAATCCAATGTAGTATTCCAGCTAAATCCTATGCCCTATACCTTAAGGAACAGTGTTTGTAGTTCCAAATGAAGACCCTCTCACAAAGAGGCACTATGTGATTTTAGTATTATAGACAATTCATTGATATTTGTGATCAAAGTACATTGGCAGACAGGGCCAAGATGTATGAGTTTTATTTGCATAACATGGCCTTAATAGACATGAATGTATGGGACCCTAACACCAAGCTAGGAGATTTCCAGTTGGTGGCTTTGGCATCATGGATGAACCATGAGGAAGCAAGGGCTACAGAAAGGAAGAAGATATTGGCAAGAGAACAAACATAGCCTCTTATGATCAGAGTTGAGAAGTCCAATCCAATGGCCCTCATCAATACACATAATTTAATTGCAAATGATCCTTAGCTTGCACCCACATATCTTGTTGCCTAAGAGCAAGCAATTTTATATTTTGAGGACATGTTTAGGTTGTTACGGGATGATAGCATGCAAGCTTTCCTGAGGAGATGGAACACATTGCCATATAGTTTAAAGATAAGAGACTGCCACTCTCCTCAAAGAATGAGAGAAGCACTGAACAAGACACCCATGTACAAGAAATCTATGCAAAGGCTCAAAGTCAATTGGATTGGCTTGAGACTTAGTCCACCACTGCTCTTAGGGATGCTAGAAGGAAGAAAGGAAGAAGAAGAAAGGAGGCAGTGGGAGGAGGTAGAAAATAAGGCAAAGCTTCTATGAAACAGAAGAGGAAACCACAACAGAGGCATGGGCTATTAGGGAGGCCACTAGAGCTATGAAAGACATGGATATTGATTGAGTTTCTCAGAGGATGAGCAACACTTTCAATAGGGGGTTGTTATGACTTAGATTTTCCTAGAAGTTGTAAGAAGAGGAAAGGGGTTCGAGGTAACCACAAACCAACTTTTGGGCATAGAATCTAGCCAATATGTACCTAGAGAGGGCTCTATCTTTAAGATTTTGCTTTGTTTTATAAGGTTTTAGGCCGATTATTAGAGCTTTGGGATTTTGATTGAGTTTGTTGGTGAAATTCAATAGCAGAGGGGTATCTTTGAGTACTTTAGGCCATTCGGCTTACGAGTCAAAGGAAGATGGCTCAACTGGATTTGGTTTCCTTGCAAAGGATGACTTCACAAGGAAATATAGCTAAACAAGAAACAAATGATGACTTGAAAAGATGAGATGGACTCAAAAGTGAAGAAGGCCAATTAAGAATCCTTCCACATGTCCTGAGAGAAGAGAACTTGACTAATCACTAATAAAGAGCAATTAAAATTCTTTACTAAATTATCAAAATGAGTAAACTAGGAAATAGGAGCAATTAAGAATTCATTGTCTATTGTAGTTTAGAGGAAAACATTGAGAATAAAAACGATTGAAAACAAATTGCACTAAAGCACTTTCTGAATTAAGCTTATTCGTTTTAATATTTAGATATGGAACATAATTGAAGTATTTAAACAGGAAAACAATAACACATGATTTATAAAATACTAATTTGTCTGATGTATTGCACTTGAATCCTGTGAAAAGTCCTTTGTATCAATTCTACATCCAACCATCCACACAAGATTTGGTCCAACAACACTTTATTCCAAAATAATCAGTTTTATAGGAATGTCTAAGAATCCACCCCCAATACTCTAAATGAGGGAGTATTTATACAAAAACTTTACAATAAAATATCTCATAATGAATTGAGATATAATCTGAGATGACTAACTAGAGGTTACATGAAAATAGAGACAAATGGTCTCATAGATAGCAGAGAGAGGCAAACTGACGGTTTGCTGTCCCTATTCTTCTGAGTGTGCTGGAGTCAAGGCCTGTGATTGGGCATCTTGTTGTCTTTGATGTAATTATGTTCTGGCTGTCCTGATTTTTACTTTCTAGTTGATACACTTTCACCTACATCTGATACTTTTTACCTGTCTGATCTCTGTTTATCCTCTTTACCATCGTTGACTATAGTAAATAATTAAAATTTACTTTTTACTAATGACTAATAACAAAATTTCTAGCATTTCTTCCTGCCATTTTGGCTATGGTATTTTGGTCCTTTGAAGTTTTTTTAGGACTTTGTCAGTCTCTGTGTACCTGAAAAAAGTTGGCTGAATTGGAAATAAATGCTTTAGCTCATGTTCAACATAGAAGAGGTTCTCTAGACTGTCATAGAGAACTCTGCCCGTAGGCAGTGCCTTTGGTGTTGATGTGTTGGTTGATGAAATTGCATTGTTACTTTCATATTGATCCAATTTATCAACATAATCTATGTGCCTCATCAATTTATCATTTATAACTAAAGGGTTGGGCAGCCCTTTGTTCTACAAAATACCAAATTTCTCCATAAAAGCATTAATTTCCTCCTGCATGCTTTGGCATCTTCTTTCCAAATTTTGCATCAAAGATATTTTAGTTAATACCTTCTTGACTTCTAGAATAGTCCCTATTCTATCTTCAATGCCCAGTTCTTCAAGCTAATACTTATTCTTGCTATTCAAAAAAATTATGAGCTTGGCAGCTTCCTCAGGCATTTTTCATAATTCTACTTTTGTCCTCTAAATCTCTTCTAAGGCTGCTTTTACTAAATCAATCTGCTCAAAAATTATTTGTATTGATATCCAAACATTATTTATTGACTGAGTGATAATGGTCCAAATAATCTTCTTAACATTAGCCAAAGGTCCATCAAATGTGAGGTCTTTTTCTAATGATTTCACCTTTTGTTCCAACCCCTTAATTTCCCTCACTTTTTCTGAAAAATTTATCTTTGAAAGGTCATATTTCTGTTCCAAGGTATCATATTGTTCTTTCACTTTTTGCAACTCTGAAACTTGTAGCTTCATTTCCTCCGTTGATTTTATCAGTTCTTCTATGCTTAGACTTGTAATCTCTGTTGGTGATGTTCCTGTTGTTGTTGTTCCTGCTATTGCTTCTGTTGTTACTTCTGCTGTGACTACTAGAATGTTCGGGACCAGAGCTATTCCAAGGGTTGAAGGGACTATGGTAGAAACCATTGGTATTACATTGGGAGGCTGAGAGGTCGACTCTCCCCGTTTGTCCTTCAATGCTTTTTCCAATTCTTGTTCAGTCTCATTTAGCCTTTCATTAAGCTTTAGGAGTAAGTCCATAAGCTCTTCTTCAGATCTTTGTTGTATGATCTTAGCAGTTTGTGGGTGCCTGGAAGAAGGAAATTTTAACTGCTTTCTTAAGGCAACTCTGTCTTCATATTTCTTCTTAATTAAGGTTTCCACAACCTTCACATCTTTCGGATCATGTCCCAACGCAATGATCACTTCCTCTAAAGACCTCATCCTATTGTCTTTAGCCTGTGAGGAGGCTTTCTCTAGCTGTACTTGGGTAGTTGTATTATTCAAAGAATTTCCCAGTCTTTGGGCCATCATGGCCTTACTAGTTAATGTAGAATAGATCATCTCCCCTGTCTGCTTGTGCAACTCAATTTCGTCCAAGGGATGAATGTCCTTTGCCATGACTTCGAAATTGGTTCTAAGGTAATATATTGCTGATTGAGGTTGATGCACTTTAGGTTTGAAATAAATCATTATCATTTTACCTTCTTTGATGTCATAGGCTGACATCAACCTGTTTTGATTAGTGGGAGCCATTTTCAAATGCTGATTGTAGACCTGGATCCTTAATGGATCATTTCTGGCTTTTATTTCTATGAACTTCTTTTTGATATCTAGAGTGTCTTTTCCTGGTGGCCTAAAAGATGATACCTCTGCACTTTGTTGTCTCTCCAACTCCTGACTCTGTGAGCTTGTAGATGTCCCACCTATTGGGAAAGTTTGATGACTATCTACACCTTTTCTTTGATTATCAGTAGTTTCTTAAAAAAATTCTTCTTCTGAAAGAAGATTTAGCCTTTGCCTCTTAGCGCCAGGCTGTTCTAAGGGTCCACTGGCAAGGGTAGCTACTTCCCTGTCTCTCTCTTTTTTCCTTTCCTCATTCAGAGGATTCTGCAAGATTGGGGGTTCTCCCACATTGACTTGAGTTGGAGGAGTATGTACATAGACCTGTTCTTTAGAAGTCTTGGGTTGGTTAGACATTATTGACTGTTCTGTAGCTTGAGTGCTTGTCTTTGTTTCTTTGCCTTTAAAGGTCCCTGTGAGTGGTGTATCAGTCTTTTGTGATTGCCTTTGAGAGTCCCTAGCTATTGAGGCACTTATCACTGATGCTGACTTTTGAGAAGTTTCAAACTGCACCTGTCCAAAAGAATCTAGGTCAAGAGTCTTCTCAAGATCTTTCATTACATTTTCTATGTTGACCTATTCACTATCAGTTTCTACTAAGGTCCCATCCCTCCACTCATCTAGGTTGGAAAACTGGTCGATCTGTGGAATTATATGGTTTATGTATGGTGCCAACCTATTCTTCATTCTTCTATCACAGATAAATCTATGAGGATCATATGGAATCCACCTGAAACTTTTGTGTAATTTAAGGTGATCTTCTAAAATTCTCTCCACTTCCCTCCATGCTTCCCTATTGTTGCAAATGAAAGGGCCTAATTGATTCTTGATCCTAAGTTGTGATTTCTTTTTAGCTTTGTTAAAATGAACCAAGTCTGAATGTATCATTTTTCTGAAGTATTCCAACGCAAACAGTCTCATTGGAACGTATTTGGGTAGCTTGAAAGGGAAAAGATCGCACCCATATATCCTGATTTCTATATAATTCTGGTATAAATACCAGTCACCTATTCTGTACTACTTGGAGAGCTGAAGGATCTTTTTAATGTCACCACTGATCCTGGGAGGGGAAATCCCTGTCAATAAGGTGGTTGCTGGATGAACGAACTGATCAATGAACTCATTATAGGAGTAAGGGGAATCAAAGGTTTTATGGAAAATGGAAATCCAAAAGATAACAGACCTTGGATTTTCCTTGGTATCAAGCTTCATGACAGGGAAAGGGAAATTTTCTGACTAATAATAGAGCATGAGATGATATATGAAGGTTGTTGGAAATAATACTGAGAGGGGGGGGGGGGGGGGGGTGAATCAGTATTAACAGATCAGTAAAATCTTTTCAATTTCATACTCAGAAACATATACGCTACTTCAATTAAGTGAACCCGTGTGTACACGCTACTGTGTCTAAAGCAACTAGCGTATATCCAGAAATCTTATGATTCAGTTAGCTTATCTTCAGTAAATGCATCAGATCATTATTAACCATATTAACAATAAACAGGTGCAGTATAACAGAACAAATCATCACACAAAAGCCACACACATGAACACCATGATATAAGGTGGAAACCCAATGTGGGTGAAAACCACCTGCTGCAATATGTCTCTTTCTTTTTTAATAAGAAACTTCTTTTACAATGTACTGGTGCAGTCCTTTACCAGCACGCAGGCTACAACCTGCAGAGGGCTACAACCCTCTCTCGTTTTCCAACTACTTTTGGAAGGGAGCTACAACCCCCTCAGCTCTTGTACTAGCCGATCCATTTACTAGTACGTAGGTGCTGACCCTACAACCTTCTTTCCTTCAGGGACCACGTTTCATCAATTTTCAGACTGGATCCAAGAGTACAAACAAACATTACTGCAATACAATCATCAACATATACTTGCATCATAATTCATTAAACAACCCAATACTGAATCACTGAAACCCTGTCATCAAGAACAAAGAACCCAAACCAGAGCCCAGAACTCTGCAACAACCACCAGAATCAACAGCAACCTGAAATATCAAATCTTATTATGCATACGCTACTTCACTGTACCAAAACCGCGTGTATACGCGCTTTCTCCAAAGGCAACCCGCGTGCAGATCTAGAAATAATTACTTATGCCTTCGCTGTCAGATCTGACCCTTGCCAAGCGTCCCGAACAGATAAACAGTAATACTAGATCTTCTCACTTCGTCAGACACACAATGCTTGCTCCCACTTGCCTAATGATCTTCTCCTTATATAGCCTTAGGCCCTTTACAATACCACGGTCCAAAACCATAGTAACCCAATACCATTAGCTTCAAAACTAGGAATCAACACGTTCGTCGAGACATCAAGGTCCAAAACCATAGGCACAACTTCCAAGGAATAACCGCCGTGGACCAAAGATAAGTTTTCCACGTACACGCGCTTTTATTGAAGCCTACCAGCGTGTACACGCGACTTGATATATAGAGAATGATCCAGGTGGATATTGGTGGCCACCTGCCAGGTCCACCTGGACCCCCACCATTGTCTTTCTCAGCATTTTCAATTTCCTTAATTGTAGCACAGTTTACTATTTTTAGCAGTTTTTCGGGTCCTGAACTTCCGGAGCCGTTTTGAGGCCCTAAACGACGTTTTTTTGGAATTCTGGGGCGATCAAGCCCTATGTTGCCTCCCAAAGTGGTAGTACTCGGATAGATCTTTCTAACGAGCTATCGTACGCGTCAAACGGAGATCGTATGCTAAAGTTACGACCCCGGGAAATTGATGTACCAATTTACCCAAACGGGGCCCACAATTTGGCGTTTCATCTTCTAGGGTTAGGTTTCGGTATGTGAAGGGTTTTCCATTGTTTCTCAACAATAAATAGGCCTTCGAGCCTCATTGTAATACAGTTCAGAACAGTTCAGAGGCATGTAGCCATCACATCTCTTCTCAGAGATAAGCTACCATCGCCCTAGCTAGTTTATTGCCATTTCTGTTTGTAAGCATATGTCAGTATTTTCCATTAATGAAATGAAGTATTATTTCCGCTGCATCTTTGTGTATATGGTTATCTCTGTAATTTGTTGCGTTCCTGTTTAAATCTGGATCAGTGGTATCAGAGCAGTCTGCTTTTTCTCTGTTTTTCTTTGCATGTCCCCAACAAGGTCGGGATATAAGGAGTTAGGGCTTGAACTGGTTGAACCTTTGCAAGACCAGCCTCGCAAATCCCGACGGCCTCCCATGGCGGACGAGAAGAAAGACGAGGGGGCAGGAGATCCCATCAAAATCTTGCTCGAAGAAGCGCTCGAGCGACAACGGAACGCGATGATGGACAGCTTTGCGCAGATCCTTCAGCGGCTACCCAGAAGCGGCGCATCGGCTTCCAACAGCTCCTCTGGAAACGCCACACCCTTTAAGGTACAAGTTAATTTTGAAATCCCCATATTCGAGGGTCAGATAGACGCCGATGCCGTAGATAAATGGTTAAATCTGCTAGAGGGTTATTTTTCTGTTCATGAATTTTCGAGTCGGGAAAAGATTGTTTTTTCTCTTCTCAAAGCAGCTCCCCACGTCAAGGACTGGTGGGAAACCTACTGCGAGCAGAAGGATGAAAGTACTGGCTCACTATTTTCAGCCGCACCCACCTGGGATTCGTTCCGGGATGCCATCAAGGAGCAGTACTACCCTGTCGGAAGCTATGAGGATGAATACATAAAGTGGACCACGCTGCGGCAGGGAAGGGACCAAGATGTGCCGGAGTTCACCAATCTTTTCCATACCCTTCGCACAAAGTTGGGTATCAAGGATTCGGAGCAACATTTGATACTCAAATACCGTGGCTGCCTGCACAAGTACATCCAGGAAGAAATACAGTTCCTAAACATCCCCTCGCTCGGCGCAGCATACCGGTATGCCGTCAAAGTCGAGTAGAAGTTTAAACAAAAGAAGCGAGACTTTGGATCTGCGAATCCAAAGCAGGGGAAAGGTGCCCCTAAACCACAGAACAAAGGACAAAGCCAAGGCGGGACAGCCCAAGACAACCAGCTGAAGCTGCAAGCAAAGAGCAACGCCGCGAAGCCGAGAAAGGACACTGGAAAATGGTGCGAGTTCCATAAGAGCTCCACTCACAACACAAGTGAGTGTCGGGCCAAACAGTCACTGGTGGCTGAGCTAAAGGTTTCAGAATCAGATGCATGTTCCGACTCTGAGTCAGAACCCGATAAGGGGTATGAAAAAGGGAAGCAGATCATTGATGCGGATCCCAGCGCCACTGTTGCTACCGCAAAGATCCAGAAAAATGAACCCGAAGATCCAGAGGAGGAGGAGCGTCTCTTCCACTCCCAGATGTGGGTCAAGGGCTCCCCGATACAGTTCATTGTTGATAGCGGGAGTCAAAAGAACCTCATTTCGGCAGAGGTCGTGAAGCGGTTGGGCTTACCGACCACAGCACATCCACAACCATACACCATTGGGTGGCTTTACCAAGGGCGAGATCTTCGCGTGAGCCAGCAGTGTCGCCTTCCATACAACATCAAGCCCTTCACGGATGAGGTATTGTGTGACATTGCTCCCCTTGAAGTTTGTGATGTATTACTAGGACAACCATACTTGTGGAAGCGACATGCTGTGTATGAATCAAGGCCCCGTGCTGTTATTATTACATTGGGAAATAAGTTGTTCAGGATACCAGAGGTACCACCACCTGCCGCCATCTCTTTGATTACTGCAAAACAATGCAGTAAGATCATTTCCAAAACCAGGAAATTTGTTTTCCTGATGATACGCCCTCAAGGGAAGAAGAAGACAGTGGCCGCGGCCTCCAAACGGGGTCCCTCTGCACGGCAGCTACAAATGGACAAGATTGTGGAGGAGTACAAAGACATCTTCACCTCCCCGGCAGGGGTTCCTCTGCACTGTCAAGTCAAGCACTCCATTGATCTGACCCCAGGTGCGCCGCTACCCAATGGACCAATTTATCGGCGCTCCGTTCTGGAGAACAATGAAATCAAGAGGCAGATTCAGGAGCTCCTACAGAAAGGTCACATCCGTCCGAGTTCTTCGCCCTGTGGGAGCCCGATAGTGTTGGTACAGAAGAAGGATGGGACGTGGAGACTCTGTATTGACTATCGGGCGCTGAACAAGATCACTGTCCGTAATAGGTACCCGATCCTGCGGATTGATGACCTCCTAGACCAACTAAAGGGGGCGAAATATTTCAGCAAGATCGATCTGAAGTCAGGATATCACCAGGTACCAATTGAACCCTCAGATGTGTGGAAGACTGCCTTCAAATCCAAGGAGGGCCTCTTCGAATGGTTGGTCATGCCTTTCGGATTGACGAATGCTCCTGCAACCTTTATGAGGCTAATGGATGACATCTTGTGGCCATTCACCAACTCCTTTGTAGTAGTATACTTGGATGACATTCTGATCTTCAGCCAGAGTTGGGAAGAGCACCTCCACCACATCCGACAGGTTCTCCAAACACTGCGGCAACACAAGCTATGTGCCAATTTGGAGAAATGCACTTTTGGCATGACCGAGGTCCAGTATCTGGGATACATCATCGATGAACAGGGGGTGCATGTTGATCCAGCCAAGGTCCAAGTCATTCGGGATTGGCCCTCTCCAACCACTCTAACAGAGCTCCGCAGCTTTCTAGGTCTTGCCAACTTCTACCACAGGTTTGTGTTGGGATTTTCTCATATTTCTTGGCCCTTGAGTCAAGTCACCAAGGGCGGGGCGAAAGCAAAATTCTTTTGGTCTGAATCTCAACAGAAGGCATTCAGGGAGTTGAAGGATCGCCTCTGCACGGCACCAGTGCTCGCGTTACCAGATTTACAATAACCATTTGAGGTTGAGACAGATGCCTCTGACTATGCTATTGGGGCAGTCCTTACTCAACATGGACATCCAGTGGCATATCACAGTGAAACACTTTCAGACACAGTCCGGAAGTACCCCACTTATGATAAAGAGATGTATTCCATTGTACAGGCCTGTCGACAATGGAAGCATTACATTTTGGGGAAGGAAACGGTCATCCACACAGACCACCGACCTCTGCAATTCATACAGACCCAAGGGAAATTGCAGAATGATCGCCATCAGAAGTGGTCTACATACCTGCAACAGTTTCACTTGAATATCAAGTATAAAAAGGGCAGCACCAATAATGTTGCAGATTGCCTCAGTCGACCACCGATCATGGCGCTAACCACCGTGCTCAACTCTTGCGGGCACGAGACTTCTAATTGGCCACTTCTCTACAAAAGCGACCCAGAATTCGGCCACACATACCAGACACTCTTGGAGGGTCGGAAGGTTGCAGATTTTCACCTCCAGGATGCCCTATTATGCCACCTCGGTCACCTTTGTGTTCCTTCAAGCGAGCGTGCCAAGATGATTTGGGAAGCACACTACAGTCGGGCTGCTGGGCATTTCGGGGTCGAGAAAACAGTGGCAGTACTGCAAAACTATTTCTATTGGCCGAATCTTCGACAGGATGTTGGGAAGTACATCCGATCATGTACTGCCTGTGCCATTGCCAAACCGACCATTAAGAAGCAAGGCCTCTATACCCCGTTGCCTACCCCTAGTTGACCTTGGGAATCCATCTCCATGGATTACATGTTAGGCCTTCCTTCCACTAAGCATGGAAATGACTGTGTTTTTGTGGTCGTCGACAGGTTCTCAAAGATGGCCATTATGATGGCCTGCAAGAAGAATATCACAGCAGAAGCCACTGCTAAACTCTTCTTTGAACGAGTGTGGGTGCACTTTGGGATCCCACAGTCTATCATCTCAGATCGGGACAGTCGGTTTCTCAGCACATTTTGGTCCAGTCTCTGGTCAATGCTGGACACCAAACTCACGAAGTCCACAGCCTTCCATCCTCAAACTGATGGCCAGACAGAGGTTGTCAACAGGATGATTGTGCACATTCTGCGCATATATAACTCAAAGCATCCACGCACATGGGACGAGAGCCTCCCCTATGTTCAGCACAGCTACAACCAAGCTCTTCACAGCTCCACTGGCCATAGCCCTTTTCAAGTGGGTTTAGGATTCCAGCCACTATACCCCATTGATGTGGCCATGCCACTTGCAGCTACTCACATGAATTCAGCTCATGTCCAGTCCGAAACAGATAAGGCCACCAGCTTCATTGAGCGCATCCAACATATTCGCCAGCAGGTCCATGACATTCTTGAGAAATCAAATGCCAAGTACAAGCAGTGACATGATCAACACCGGGTGCCACACAAGTTTCAGGTGGGCGACAAAGTCTGGTTGCATTTGCAAAAGGAACGCCTTACTGGAGCCTATCGGAAATTGAGACCACTTCGATATGGTCCTTACACCATTACTAAGGCTATGGGAGACAATGCATTTGAGCTCAGCATTCCCCCATTCCTTGGCCTGCACCCAGTGTTCAATGTGGACCACCTTCGGCCATACTTTCCACCATTGCTAGACACATCCGACATTGCAGAACAGCTCAAACCCACAGAATTAAATCCCGATTGCATGGAACAAGCTGCAACTGATCGGATCATGGACACACAGATCAAGAACACTCGCCAACAGCATATCCAACTGTATCGAGTTGTCAAAGCAGGCCAACTCCTTCAGCAGGGCAAGTGGCTCACCAGGGAACAAGTTCAGCAGAGGTTTCCTCATCTCATGGAGGAGCTCAACGCAATGGGGACCATTGCTTCCTAAGGGGGGAGGAATGATCCAAGTGGATATTGGTGGCCACCTGCCAGGTCCACCTGGACCCCCACCATTGTCTTTCTCAGCATTTTCAGTTTCCTTAATTGTAGCACAGTTTACTAGTTTTAGCAGTTTTTCGGGTCCTGAACTTCCGGAGCCGTTTTGAGGCCCTAAACGACGTTTTTTTGGAATTCTGGGGCAACCGAGCCCTATGTTGCCTCCCAAAGTGGTAGTACTCGGATAGATCTTTCTAACGAGCTATCGTACGTGTCAAACGGAGATCGTATGCTAAAGTTACGACCCCGGGAAATTGATGTACCAATTTACCCAAACGGGGCCCACAATTTGGCGTTTCATCTTCTAGGGTTAGGTTTCGGTATGTGAAGGGTTTTCCATTGTTTCTCAACAATAAATAGGCCTTCGAGCCTCATTGTAATACAGTTCAGAACAGTTCAGAGGCATGTAGCCATCACATCTCTTCTCAGAGATAAGCTACCATCGCCCTAGCTAGTTTATTGCCATTTCTGTTTGTAAGCATATGTCAGTATTTTCCATTAATGAAATGAAGTATTATTTCCGCTACATCTTTGTGTATATGGTTATCTCTGTAATTTGTTGCGTTCCTGTTTAAATCTGGATCAGAGAACCTGCGTATACGCGACTTGGTATATAGTGAACCTGCTTGTATACGCGACTTGGGTTTAACGAACCTGCGTGTATGAGCTTTCTTGGCGTGTTGTACTAAGATCTGTCCTCTGATTAAGTTGCATACGCGACTTGGTATATAGTGAACCTGCTTGTATACGCAACTTGGGCTTAACGAACCTGCGTGTATGAACTTTCTTGGCATGCTGTACTAAGATCTGTCCTCTGATTAAGTTGCCATCACCTGTACCAACCTTTGAGAACCTGTACCAACCTCTGAGTGAGTTGCCATCAAGGACAACACTTGAATCATAATGCCAACAATCTCCCCCTTTGGACTTGATGGCAATCTCCCCCTTTGACATCAAGGGCAAAGGGCAGACCATGATATTCTCTTCTTTGGTATACCTTCTGTTGTCCATACTGCTGTCCATACTCTCCCTGAGTACATGCTGAAGTTTCTGATTTGGCTCCCCTATTGTTTATGCCAAAGTGTACCAATCTGTCCATGCTCCCCCTGAGCAGATGCAGGTTCTAAAACCAGCCATTCAGATCTGTACCATAAGCATCAGTCTGCAATACTATTCCTTTGATCAAACAACAAGATGTATCATTTAGCAACTTCTAACCATAATGCCAACAATGAATTATTTGAAGTATATGCTCCCCCTGAGTGTGAGCCAACCATTTCCTGAGTCTGTTCTACTCCCCCTGAGCCTGAGCCAACCATGACTGAAACTGGGTCTGTTCTGCTGCCCTTCTGCATATACGCGACTTTGCAGCCTGTAACTCGCGTATATACGCGACTTGTCTTCATTATATCAGCGTATGCAAGATGGAATACTGAATTTCATCACTTTCATATTCCCCTGTGTCTGTTATGTCAGCTGACTGAGTTATGCCACACTTTTCTGTCTCTGTCTTCTTCAATTCCTGGAACTGTGATGATGTATGGTCCTCTTGTTTTGAATTTTGAAATCTTCTTCTGCATTCCCTTGCTATATTTCCATATTTGTTGCATGTATAACATCTTACATATTTCATGTTCCTTCTATCGCAATCAATTGCTTTATGTCCATATGCATTGCAGGCAAAGCAATATCCTCTGAAATACCTAGGATGCGATGATCTTTTGTAATGGTCTTGAATCATTCTACTTCTACATCTGGCTGCAACATGTCCAAGATTATGACATACATAACATTCAACATCATTCAATGGAGGAAATAATCGTCTATCACATCCATAGTTAGGAGTAAAGGATCTTCCTTGAGGAATTTCTTTCCTTGGTTGTTCCTTGTTGAGCATTTCAGATTTCTCATTAGAGTTTCTTGCTTCACCTTGTGAACTAGATTCACCTTCAACATGTTCATGAAAACCAAGACCAGTCTTGATAGCAGGAGACCTTTGACTATTAAGAATATCATCCAAGACTTTAGTACTATCTTGAAATTGTAAAAGCTTATCCTTTTCTTCTAGTTTACCTTTCAAGATATTTACCTCAACTTGATGTTGTTCTTCCTTTTTCAGATACTGATTCCTTAGGTCTTTTTCAGCTTTTCTTCCTTCTTCCACTTGTTGCTTTAGTTTGATCACTTCATGTTCTTGATCTTCAAGAGCTTCTCTGTTTTGTTCTCTTGATTTTTTAAGATCTTCTTTTAGAGAGAGGATCTTTGATTCAAGCCTTTGAATAGTTATGCTCTGATCCTTTACTACATCCTGCAATTGCTCCCTTACCCTGGTTACTATCTCCAATTGTTCATTTAATTTGGTAACTTCTTCAGTTTCTGCATTCTTCTTTTCATGTGCCATGAGACTTTTAATATCTTTGCTATTATTGGATGAAGCATTCTTCTTTTCATGTGCCATGAGACTTCTAATATCTTCACTATCATTGAATGAACTTGTAATATGGGTATAATAGCTTCTACCATCTTCTTCAGATATCTTTCCTTTGTTATGAGGGCATCTAGCAGCATAGTGACCAACTCTACCACATAGAAAACATTTGAAAGGTAGCTTACCTTTGAACCGTCCAGTTCCCCGTTCAAGATTCTTGATAAAATTTAACTCATCTTCTTCCTCTGACACTTCGAATGCGGCTTCTGGTGGTACCTCTTGTCGGATTTCAAAAGCAGTTAAGATCCCGTGAAGCTGTGACATGGTGATTTTCTGCACATTCTCCTTTTCTTCTATGGCAGATACTTTAGAATCAAATTTAGCAGACAGAGATCTCAAAACCTTTTCAACTAAGACAACTTCCTCAAATTCTTCACCCAGATCCCTCATACAATTCACAATCTCATCCATACGCAGGAAATAATTAGCTATGCTTTCATTACTATGCATCTTAAGAGTTTCATACCGGATTCTGAGAGTTTGAAGCTTTGCTCTTTTTACCTGATCATCTCCTTCGTAGCTTGTGACGATTTTGTCCCATATTTCCTTAGCTGATTTGAAATGCATGATCTTCATAAATTCTGATTGTGTCAAACTACTCAATAGGACAGTAACAGCTTTGGCATTGAGCTCATATTGCTTTTTCTCTGCTGGATCTGTAGGAGTTGCTGATGGGAATTTGTATCCTCCTTCTACGATTCCCCAAATTTCTGCTCCAAGTGATTGTAGATATGTAGTGGTTCTTATCTTCCAGTGAGTAAAATTGTTCCCGTCAAAGACTGGTGGCCTGATGTGTGCCTCTCTTTCTGGATTAGCCATTCTGATGGATCTTTTCCTTCAAGCGATCAAGCTTCCTCTGAAGGACCTGGCTCTGATTCCAATTGTTGGAAATAATACTGAGAGGGGGGGGGTGAATCAGTATTAACAGATCAGTAAAATCTTTTCAATTTCATACTCAGAAACATATACGCTACTTCAGTTAAGTGAATCCGCGTGTACACGCTACTGTGTCTAAAGAAACTAGCGTATATCCAGAAATCTTATGATTCAGTTAGCTTATCTTCAATAAATGCATCAGATCATTATTAACCATATTAACAGTAAACAGGTGCAGTATAACAGAACAGATCATCACACAAAAGCCACACACATGAACACCATGACATAAGGTGGAAACCCAATGTGGGTGAAAACCACCTGCTGCAATTTGTCTCTTTCTTCTTTAATAAGAAACTTCTTTTACAATGTACTGGTGCAGTCCTTTACCAGCACGCAGGCTACAACCTGCAGAGGGCTACAACCCTCTCTCGTTTTCCAACTACTTTTGGAAGGGAGCTACAACCCCCTCAGCTCTTGTACTAGCCGATCCATTTACTAGTACGTAGGTGCTGACCCTACAACCTTATTTCCTTCAGGGACCACGTTTCATCAATTTTCAGACTGGATCCAAGAGTACAAACAAACATTACTGCAATACAATCATCAACTTATACTTGCATCATAATTCATTAAACAACCCAATACTGAATCACTGAAACCCTGTCATCAAGAATACAGAACCCAAACCAGAGCCCAGAACTCTGCAACAACCACCAGAATCAACAGCAACCTGAAATATCAAATCTTATTATGCATACGCTACTTCACTGTACCAAAACCGCGTGTATACGCGCTTTCTCCAAAGGCAACCCGCGTGCAGATATAGAAATAATTACTTATGCCTTCGCTGTCAGATCCGACCCTTGCCAAGCGTCCCGAACAGATAAACAGTAATACCAGATCTTCTCACTTCGTCAGACACACAATGCTTGCTCCCACTTGCCTAATGATCTTCTCCTTATATAGCCTTAGGCCCTTTACAATACCACGGTCCAAAACCATAGTAACCCAATACCATTAGCTTCAAAACTAGGAATCAACACGTTCGTCGAGACATCAAGGTCCAAAACCATAGGCACAACTTCCAAGGAATAACCGCTGTGGACCAAAGATAAGTTTTCCACATACACGCGCTTTTACTGAAGCCAACTAGTGTGTACACGTGACTTGATATATAGAGAACCTATGTATACACGACTTGGTATATAGTGAACCTGCTCGTATACGCGACTTGGGCTTAACGAACCTGCGTGTATGAACTTTCTTGGCATGCTGTACTAAGATATGTCCTCTGATTAAGTTGCCATCACCTGTACCAACCTCTGAGCACCTGTACCAACCTCTGAGTGAGTTGCCATCAAGGACAAAACTTGAATCATAATGCCAACAAAGGTGGTATATTTGAAAACTCTTTCATCGTCCAGTCTCATGAGTTGTTCATGAATTTTATCAGCAATAAAGGAGGCATAATCATACTTAAAAACAGGGGGCTTTCCAGGAGTAAAGATTGACAACAACACTAGGGTTAACTCATCAACAAATTCACTAGTGTTGAATCCCATAACTAAATATATCATATCAACTATGAGTATTCCCATATCTGTGAAGAAATTTTGCATATAAGGAGGTAGGCCCTTAGGCTGTCGTTTCGGTAATATGAAAGTTTGACCGAGGCAATCAAATTCTGATTGGGACAATTTAGTTGATTTCTAAAGTAAATCCCCAATGGAAATGGGAGTGAGAGCTTGACTGGGGTGAAATTGCAACATCTCATTGATTGACTAATCAGTTATTGGGAAGAGGACTGTTTGGCTAGGAGACATAACTGCTCTACGGGTAGGGTCGTAATTGGCATGGCATTGATGAATTATATCAGGAAAAACATGGACTGAGGGGAGAAAGTATCTAGGAAGATTTGATTCCCACAGCCCTAGGATATCAGAGCCATTCAGGTGGTTATCTCTACTTTGGCAAAAGACTTTGAGGTGATTTTTATCAGAGGAAAGGTCTCTTATTTGGAAGTCTTTATCTGCCAAGGGAAGATGGTCTAAATCTCGATGAGGGGCATTAATAGGTGTAACATTCAAAGCCACAGGAATTGGTATTTCTGATTCTTGTGGATTCAAAAGGAAACTGTGGTTTTCTTTGTGAAATGGAGAACACAGAGGCTATGGGGGACTTAATTGATGAAAACAATGACTAACATATTATGAATTTGGTCCTTTTCCGTCAATTGACAGTGGAAAACTTAGAACTTGTAGGGTTTTGTTAGGAATTGGATAAATACCTATTTTTAGAGGATGAACAGTCAAATGCATGTATTGGTTGTGGCGAAAAGGCTATAAACTGCATCGGCTGCAAGGTTTTAAGCAGGTTGGTAGCTAAAAACTTTAGACTAATTGACCTCAACGTTCTTTTGCATGGGCGCCCAGGTTTACAGTATAAAGAGGTGAAAATGACTTGTTTATTTTATTTACAAAATCAAGGGTTGGCGGGGGTTTTTGGTTTTCGGATGGATGATGTCAGCGGCAAGTAATATGACATTTTTGTCACGTATGGGAAGGCAGTATTCAGTTTCATATCACACCGCTTTTGGGGACAGGCGGTAATGGACCTTAAGCCATGGATTCCATAGATCTTGCGACGCATGTGCAAAAACCACTTTGTGATCGCCCATTATCACATGGACACAAAGGTTCGTGCGATATTCATAATGGCCGTCAGATCTAGAGGACCTAATCGAACAGTTGATAGAAAATGTGATATGATGGATTTTAACAAAGGCGAGCCCGATATAATTAAGGGTTCATTTAACCATATCGGGAGTGGCGGGATAGGTCAGGGAGGTTATTAACTAACCATAACGGTTAATTAAAACCATATTGATGCAGCGAGGGATTAAGGGTTGTTAATTACTTACTGGCTAACTAATTAATCTCGATTAAGTATGTATTATGGTTATAATTAAACCGAGGGGCGGGATATATAGAAATTCATAGTTTTTATATTTAAATAATACAGGAAAGGGTAAACGTTTATAAGGGAATTATATAATATAAGTTAAAATTTAATATGATAATGAAATGAAAGCGCTAAGTGTAAAAATAGTTGATAGGTGTATTTAACTTAGGCTTAAGTAAAATAAGGGTTTTTATGAGAAATAATTGAAATTTTCCTAAGTAAAATAGGATTTTACTTAGGAAAAGAAGTGTGAAGCTGAGTGAATAATTTATTAATAATTTTCAATACTTAGGCTTTATAAATCATTGGGCCAAGGGTCCGGTCCCTCTAGAAGTTAGAGAAATGCTCTGAGCCCCTCTAATTTAGAAAATACCTTAGTATTTTTGGGGGAAATTAGTGAAATTTTTAGGGAAAATGAGAAGGAGAGTTAATTATTTGACTTCACTTTGCTAAAGAAGTTTTTCAATGTATTGTATGCCTTGGCCTTATAATTAAAGTAAAAGATTAACATACTTAGAGTCCTCATTCAGCACATATAATATCTGCAACATCATCTACCTACCCTACCTACTTATCCTAACATTTTTACTTCTTTATTTAGATGCACTTAGATTGGCAAACTGTTATCAAATTTTCTTTTCTTTTACATGGCAAAACCTATCTAAGTATACACTTATTACATCCAAGGGCTCAGATTAAACTGTTGAGCTCCTTTTTCACTCTACCTATCTACTTATCTGCCAAGATTACACTGTTTGGTCAGATATTTATTCTCTATTTCTACAACATGAAATTGAAATATGAGTTAGCCAAGTTTAAACGGTTTGGCTATTCAAGAATTGTGGCATAAGGGACAATCTGCATGTAGAAATTTGAATAATATGACACATATTCACAGAGATTATTCTGATTATAATCTTATAAGCGGAACATGCATAATACATAACCTCCTCTACGTTAATCATCAATATACAAAAGCAGAAACATTAACATGCACACATAGAAGCATCAATCACACATATCAACACAGTATTTACCCGGCGAAATCATCTCGCTAAAAACCCCAACTATCTATATATTATATTGATTGAGAACATGTAACAATACATAGTACAATACTCATCCCAAGTACTCAGTACTATCTCCTCATGTTACACATAATACAGCTCAGATCTAATCTCCAAATCTCCTCCGCTGCTTGCCTGCCTCCACTGTGCAATACCTGCAAGAATGAATGATAATGAATGGATCCCCCACTCAAAATCACGTGAGCACAAGCTACTCACTAGGAATATGCCATGCAATACTCATTGGCATGCAATCCATGATTGTGTGCAAATCTCATGCACAACTAAATCACAACCGACAGTTGTCTCACCCTTTCACTTACCTCTAACACTTGTCTCCACTGAACTGTCCATATACTGATTTAACTAATGTATTCTTCAGTTGCATTATGAGTTAATAACTTGTGAATTAATTAATAACTAATTCACCCAACTCATCTCTAGTCTATTGGCCAGTTAGACTAAATACAACTAGTTTAGCAAAGTCAAACTGAACACAACTCCATCAACTGCTTCTTTAACTCCACAGAACTCAATCACTGAAGTTCTAACTGAAGTCCTTCATGCAATAGATCAGTCATCCCATAGGTTACCACGTGATTCCTTCAGGGATCTGCATGTGCCACATCCGTAGCTCATCCTGAAGTGCTCCAAGAGAATAAGATAATGCTTATAGTCCAAATATTATCAAGGGCTAATAATATTCAACTATTATATATTTAGACTGACAATCACTCCACTGTGATCTAAAAATAGAAGTCCATCTATTTTTCCCAACATGATAAATCATCCATAAACAGTGTCCTGCAACTTATAGACATGATCCATATGTCTAAAAATAGACATAGTCTAAAAATAGACTTTGCACCAGAACTTGCCTGCGGGCCCACTTAGTGAAGGCGACTTCTTTTCACTAAGCTCCATCATCTTGTTGCACACTTTCCAACACTCCCTCTCAACAAGAAAGGCTTCCTCTCAAACCCGATCCTATAACTCTGGAATTTTATACATGCAACACATCTGGCTGGTCCACTTGCTCTGTCATCAAAGTCTTTGACTGTTATTGCCTCTGTCGACCGAAAACTCTGCATCTCTATGCTCTTCAGTATCTAACTGCTCTAGCCTCTGTCACTTTGATCTCTGACTACATCTGTGTTGTTGCTGGTTCTATCTCCCAGCATTGCATCCACACTGCGCCTCCCAACTGACCTCCCTGTTGGGCTAGAAACACCCTCTGATGATAAAGCTCTACCCGTTGTTGACAAGTGCTCCCTCTCTGACATCTATGCTACTACAAAATCTCTATGCATCTTGCACCATTGCACACCTCTCTGTGCCACCTAGCAATGTGCAAAACACTTGTGCCTCTCGCATTGCTGCAACCTGCATGCTATGCGCTGTCCTGGGATTACCTGTATTGTCGCTCTCTCTGCCACTCCATCTGCATCTGTCTCTACCAAATCATTCAGTTCCTGCTACTCCACATCGGGGCTCCTGTAGCAAGGTTTCATCCAAGAGGTTGGGTACCTCAAGGATCCTACCCCTCCTCCTTGGGACGATCACTCTATATTGCCCCACTTCCTACCTGGAGGTATGGCTACATGTGATCCCTCAGCCCACCTGGCTCGAAGTTTCCCCCTACTGGAGGTCTCTGCATGAGTAGATGTCTCTACTCGATCTCATCTTAGCTTCCCGTGTTGTGGCTACCCCGCAACCTCCTGAAGTTGTTGCACCAATCGTGGTTCCTCCACAATCATCTGAGACTTTTTTTGGCTCTGCATGTTGAGAGGTAATATACGCTCCCTCTCAACCACCAAGTCTCCATCAATTGCCTCACTGCTCAAGGCTTCGCATGCATCTTGAACCTCAAGAGCATACAGGTTCTTGACCCATGAACCAATCTGCTTCACCTGTCTAGTGATGATGTGTTTAAGGAAAACCTTTCCCTTACTAAAGACTACAGCATAGCCTCTGCCTTCCAACATTGTGATTGACACCAAGTTTCTCTTCAGTCCTGGTACATACTTGACATCGGTCAAGGTAAGGCAAGCTCCATGCTCCCTCTGAAAAATAACCGTGCCTACACCTGAGACACTATACTTCTCATCATTACCCATCCTTATGAGTATTTGGAGATCTTTCTCCTCCAAAGTACTGAACAAAATTTTGTCACCAATGATGTGGAAAGAATCTCCATTGTCAAGAAACCAACCACTTCCCACCATGGATGAAACCATGCATGCGAAGAGTGTGAAATCCAACTCAAACTATGAATCAAGTGCCTCACCTTCAGATCCTTCCTCGTATCCCTTCTTGGATTTCCTCTGTGGACAATTTGAAGCAAAATGGGCCACCTCATGACAATGAAAGTATCACACTTTCGATTTGTCAACCTTCTTCCCATCATTGGAAGAACTAGATTCGGAAAGAGAAACCTTCTTCTTTCCCTTCTCCGCCTTACTCGCTAAGGCACAGTTCTCCTCCTCATGCATAGATGAAGAACTGTCTTTGGTGCTCCATATAATCTCCTCTTGCACAAGATCCGACCATAGTCTTTCCAAATTTGGTAGTTTCTCCTTTCCATTCACCGAGTCCTAGTAGCTATGCCAACTCTTACGAAGGTCAAAGAGTGCTAGACTCACCATATCCTCATTCGAAAGTCACCCCCACACTTCCCAGCTCATCCTAGCATTGGGTGAACTTCGTGAGATACTCGGGCATACTGTCTCCATTCTCACACTTAATGTTTCTGAGTTTCACTCTTTCTTTGGAATAAATTCGAATTCCACCAGCTCAAAAACTCAACTGCTTCCGATCTAAAATTCCTGAGAACAAAGTATTTATTGTATAGAGATCAACTGTATGGGAATTCACTGGATATTTCACCTTACAAAATAAGGATGAATCCAGAGGCTACTTGGCCTGATCACAGACCCTACCTAAAGAAATAAAATGTAAACACTTTCTGAATAATAGATCTGATGATCAATATAGCACTGATATCATGTAGAACTTCTTCTACAAATCAGTTCGCTCTAATACGATGTCGAAATTTTGAATAATATGACACATATTCACAGATATTATCTTGATTATACACTTATAAGTGGAACATGCATAATACATAACCTCCTCTACATTGATCATCAATTTACAGAAGCAGAAACATTAACATGCACACATAGAAGCATCAATCACACATATCAACACAGTGTTTTCCCGGGGAAAGCATCTCGCTAAAAACCCCAACTATCTATATATTATATTGATTGATAAAATGTAACAATACATAGTAAAATACCCATCCCAAGTACTCAGTACTATCTCCTCATGCTACACATAATACAGCTCAGATCTGATCTCCAAATCTCCTCCGCTTCTTGCCTGCCTCCACTGTGCAATACCTGCAAGAATGAATGATAATGAATGGATCACCCACTCAAAATCACGTGAGCACAAGCTATTCACTGGGCATATACCACGCAATACTCATTGGCATTACTCAATCCATGATTTGTGTGCAAATCTCATGCACAACTAACTCACAACTGACAGTTGTCTCACCCTTTCACTTACCTCTAACACTTGTCTCCACTGAACTATCCATATACTGAGTTAACTAATGTATTCTTCAGTTGCATTATGAGTTAATAACTTGTGAATTAATTAATAACTAATTCACCCAACTCATCTCTAGTCTATTGGCCAGTTAGACTAAATACAACTAGTTTAACAAAGTCAAATTGAACACAACTCCATCAACTGCTTCTCTAACTCCACATAACTCAATCACTGAAGTTCTAACTGAAGTCGTTCATGCAATAGATCAGTCATCCCATAGGTTACCATGTGATTCCTTCTGGGATCTGCATGTGCCACATCCGTAGCTCATCCTGAAGTGCTCCAAGAGAATAAGATAATGTTTATAGTCCAAATATTATTAAGGGTTAATAATATTTGACTGTTCTATATTTAGACTGACAGTCACTTTGCTGTGATTTAAAAATAGAAGTCCATCTATTTTTCCCAACATGATCAATCATCCATAAACAGCATTCTGCAACTTATAGACATGATCCATGTCTAAAAATAGACATAGTCTAAAAATAGACTTTGCACCAAAACTTGCGTGCGGGCCCACTTAGTGAAGGTGACTTCTTTTCACTAAGCTCCATCATCTTGTTGCATATTCAACAAGAATTTCTTGTTGCACACTTTCCAACACTGCACACAATTGTTTATTACACTAAGTGAAAATAGTAGTGGCATTTAGACTTGCACACTTTCCTAGTCTTTCTTTTGTTGGGGTTCATTTTCTTTCATTTTTTGAAAATTTCTATTCTTTTTACCCTTTGATTTTTCTTTTAGGGTATACCCTCTTTACATTTTTTAAATTTTTTTGATTTTTTGAAAATATAGAAAACCTTTGCAATAAGAAAAGGTATAAACTTATTGCATAGTTTATCAAGTCAATCATGACATATGACACCTATTGTTATAGGGGTCTAACAATGGCTCCACTTGGGGATGGCTTTCCCTGGTGGAAAGTCAAGGACAGTAGATCAGATGGCCTCTAAATGACTTTGATTGTGCTCTATAATCTTCTTTTTCATGCTGCCTTATTGTATGTATGACAATAATACTTCTAAAGCTTAGGGCCTTCTATTCAAGCTTTAACTCCAAAATTTATTGTCCAATCCAAAAGTGACATTACAAAGGATATAGTATGTACATGTTAAACATCATGGTAAATCTTAATAGGTAGGATCAGAGTAATGTTTTAACATTTGACCATTGACTGGTCCTTCTTCTACTTCTGTGCCATCCAAGTTTTTGAGAAAATATGTATTGTTTCGTTGTAGGGCATGGATAATGTATGGTCCTTTCCATAGGAAGTCAAACTTACCATGTTTCCCCTTATCTTCTCTTCTAGAATCCCATCTTAACACTTCATTTCCAAGGTGGAAATCTTCAGCCTTGGTTCTCCTGTCAAATATCTTCTTGGGCTTTTCCTGCCATATTTGGGATCTTTGATACGCCTCCTCTCTAGTCTGTTGCAAATTGATTATCAGATCAATCCTTCTTTGGATATCATTGGGTTCCACTTGAGCTTCTTGGAGTAGTTTCATAATAGAAACTCCTAATGATGAAGGAAATACAGCCTCCATGCCATAGATTAATTCATAAGGACTAGTGCCAATGGATTTCTTGGTACTAAGCCTATCTACCCATAGTGCATTTATTAGTTTCTTATGCCAAGTTTTTTTATTTTCTTCCAACAATTTTTTAATGATAATAATGAGGCTCTTGTTGGAAGATTCAGGTAGTCTATTTCCTTGTGGGTAATAGGCTATGGAATTGCCTAAGGTAATGTGGTATTTATTGCAAAAATTGATCATCATTTTTTATTTAAAAGCTGCAGCATTAACGGTTATGATTTTTGTGGGGTAGCCGAATCTGGATAATATGTTGGTTTCTAGGAAACCTATGATCACTATGTCTATGGCCTCTATCCATTTGGTAAAATAATTAATGGCAGTGAGAATCCATTTATGTTTGTCAGATGAGGGAGGATGGATTTCTCCAATGAAGTCAAGACCCCATTGTTGGAAGGGCTTTTCAGTAGAAATGGGTTTCAGGGGTAAAGGTAATAGTTTTATCTTGCCCTCAAAAATTTGGCATTTATGGCAAGAGGTGACAAATTTTTTCACATCAGCAAACAAGGTTGGCTAATAGAAACCAGCCCTTAAGATCTTATATGCAATCGATTTCTAGTAGAGGTGTCCACCACAGTCTCCTGCATGAAATTCTTGAAGTGTCTTGTCAGCTTCATTTTTTAACAAATAATTTAATAAGATTCCTTCATGATTTTTCAAAAAGAAACCATTATCTAAAATACAAAACTTTAAAGCCTTCATCTTTAAAAACCTACTCTTTGTTCTGAATAACCATGGAGGAGCTTGCAGTTTTTGTAACACATAAATTATATCAGCATACCATGGTGAATCTGAAAAGGCCTAGCTGATCTGTAGAGTCTCCATCTCCTGTTCATTGTCCAGTTCATTTATGTCCAGGGCTTGACAATTGGTTTCTACCATGAATTTGGCCAATCCCTATCCTTTTATCAACTTTGTAGGTTTTATTTCAATATCATACTCTAAGATGGTAGCAATCCATTTACCCCTTTTGCCTTCAATTCCATCTTGAGTCAAGATGTCTTTGACGACTGCATTTGGTACATAGGCTATCACATGAGAGTATAATATGTAAAATCTGAAGTCTTTAATGGCTTTAGCAAGTACAAAAGCTTGTTTTTCCATGATTTTATAATTCAGTGATGCATCTTTGAGTTCTTTACTAAAAAAGGCGATAGGTTTTTCATATCCTAAGACATCCTTTTGTAATAAAATAGCTGCTATAGTGTGCTCTGAGGCAAAAGAAAAAATTATGAAGTCACTATCAAATTGGGGACTTGTAAGGACCAGTGTTTTAGTTAAAGCCATTTTAATTTCTTCAAATGCTTGTTTGGCTTCTACTATCCATTTTATACTTAAATACTTTTTTAACATATTATTAAGTAATCTAATGATTTCTGCTAGGTTAGATATGAATCTTCTCAAGAAGTTTATCTTTCCTAAGAAAGCTTGAAGTTCTTTGATATTTCTCGGATAAGGTATTTGTAAAATTGCTTCTATTCTGGTAGCATCAATTCGAATGCCATCCTTTGAAATGATGCTTCCTAAGAGTTTACCTTCTTCCAGGCCAAACAAAGATTTCTTTGGATTTAAAGAAATACCATATTTTCTGCGTTTTAAGAATACTTGTGTGAGATGGTCCAAATGATGTTGATCTGATTTAGAAAAAATAGTTAGGTCATCTAGATATATGACAAGAAAATCATGAATCTCTTTAGCAAATGCAATGTCCATTGCCATTTGGAAAGTATCTCTTGAGTTTTTAAGTCCAAATGGAATTTTTATATACATAAATGTGCCCCATGGTGTTGTAAAGGAAGTTTTTTCTTGGTCATCAGGATGAACCAAAATCTGGTTATATCCTGAAAATCCATCTAAAAGAGAAATCCTGAAAGAACCTACTACCCTTTGCAGAATATGGTCCATCTTGTGTAAAAGGTAGTTATCTTTAAGGGAAACCTTATTCACATTCCTCAAATCTACACATAATCTTATTTCCCTAGTTTTCTTCCTAGTGGGTACTAAATTAGATACCCACTCGGAAAATCTTTTAGTTTCAATTATCCCTGCTTCATACATACGTTTAATTTGTTTTTCAATTAAAGGTAGTAATACAAGGTTGATTCCACTGAGTTTTTGTTTGAATGGTTTCTGGTCTTCTTTCAGAGGTATAGTATGCTGAATTATTGAGGTGTCATATGATTTCAAATCCTCATAACTCAAGGCAAAAACATCCTAGAATGCCTTCATAAGTTCAACATATTTTACTTTCTGATCAGGTGTTAAAGACTTTGATAGTTTTATCATCTTTGGATTGTCTTCAGTTCCTAAATAATATTCTTCAATGTCTGCCTTTAATGGTTCCATCTTTGGTTTCATACGAATATCATTGGAATCAAAGAGGTCTTCTAGAGGAGTTAAACCTTTGGGCAGATGATTGTCTTTTAGGTGAATGACCTCCGTTTCTTCTTCAATCATCTCACCATGGTCCATTTGTTTTAGGTCTTAAATTTATTTTTTGCTGAATTTTGTGGGGCGAAGCATTTGAATTGAACTATCTTCCAAAATGTTGGTTTCTACCTCATCTACTTGTTTAAATTTACTATCTGCATCAACATCTAAACTGTGAGAAAATTCTTTGTCTAAAGTTAAAAAATTATTAATCTGCTCATCACTTTTGAAAACTTGCCAGTTCTTCAGATTGTCAAGGATAGCTGGTCTATGCCTAATTTTATCATTAAACTGATGATTAGGTTCAAAAGGCAATTTACAGGTGCTAGCAAACATGGCCAGACTATGAGCATGTAAGTTATGTTTTCTAGGTACCACAGCAAGCTTAGTTTCCAAAAAAATATTAACAATCGCTATGACTGTTCCCCTATAGTATCCTAATCTAAGATCCTTAGTAAGGTACTTTCCTTTAATTTGATTAACAATTAATTATGAATCACCTGTGACAGAAACTCTAATTGCTCCTAATATTTTGAAAAGTTTAAGTCCTAGCAAAAGAGCTTCATACTCTGCCATATTATTGGTGCACATAAAATTTAGCCTGTAAGCATGGCCTTCAACATGGTCGCTTTCTAATTTGTGCACCCAGATTCCTGCCCCTGCCCCTAATTTGTTGAGTGAACAATCATATTCTAAATGCCAAAGAATTTCATGGACATAATCAGTGTCTGGGTTGGTGGGAATTCGCTGGGATTTAGTTTTTTGTTTTCATCTTATTTTTCTTTGTTGTCTGAATAATCATTGGTATCTGAGATTCCCTGAATCTGAACACTTGTTTTTCCTTTTCAATGTCTTTTGGTTCTGCTGCTAAAACTTGTTCATTGTTGGTAGGATTGGTTTCGGCATTGTACAAAATGAATGAATCCATATCAGAGTGTACTGAGTAGATAGGGAAATTTTGTGGTTTTTCCTGACTACTTACTACATATTTCATTAATGTCTCTCTGTATAGCTTCTTAGGTTGGTCGAAAACAGAGATAGTAGCATAAGACATGTCCAATTGAAGTGATCCTTGAAGTTTAGCACCCCAGGATTTGGATAATAACATTCCATATTTTGGAGGTATATCTGCTACTACTATAACCATGAGGATTGTTTTTGCAGGGTATTGAACTAAAGAAACACACAAGTCTTTTATTAATCCTAAACATCTCACTTGACTTGAATCAAAAGAAAAAAGATCTTTATATGGTCTAGTGATGTCAAGATCTAATTTCTCCATTACAGACTTGGGCATTAGGTTGTGATATGCCCTAGAATCAAACATGTCATTATGAAGGATTTTATTATGAATATTTAAGATCACATAAAAGGGAGGAACGCTTCCTTCTAAATGTTTCTGATTTACTTCAGTCCCAAAGATTAATTCGGCTCGGTCATCAAAAACATTTACAGAGTCTTCAGTTCTAGTGATTTTAAGTGATCTGTTAATTTGATCTCAATAGGCATCATGTTTAGCTAATTCAAACAATGGAACAACAATCTTTAGTTTTCCTACTTCAGTTTCCAGGTTGAAAGTTTTTTTTGTTTGGTCTTTTATGTTTCGAATAGTGGGATTCTCTCTATTTCTAGGTTTTTTGTGTTTTTATCTTTTTTAGGAGTGGGGTTAGCATTTACATTTTCTCCCAAATTGACTTCTGGAGATTCTTCCACAGTTGCCTTAGAAGTAGAGGGAGTGGAAGAGTCTCTATTATTTGGTTGATTGTCAGACACATCTACTATTATTGGATTAGAGGGGTTATTGTTAGATCTAGACAAAATTTGTACATGTGGAGGGCCTGTTTTACCTTTGATAGGTTGTTTTGGAGCTTTCTATTTGTTACTTTCAAGAACATCAGTTCTTCTAATTCTTATGTTATACTGCTTATGTACTTCATAGATGGTTGTATCATATCCTTCCCTGAAGTCAAACGATTCTCCTAACTGAGTTTGAAATTGTTTGAGGATGTGAGCCTCTTGATCATCTTGAGTTAGAAAAACTTCTCCTTCATTATTAAGTCCCATAAGATTTATCTAGGTATCTTTAGGGGGATCCTTTGAGATGGAAGCTTCTATGTAATTCTCCTAGAAAGGGCGTCTAATGTTTTGATCTGGACCAGTTTTCCTAGGGTTCTAGTTCTGGTTTTGTCGGAAATTGGGATTCCTCCCTGTGTTGGCTGGCTGACCATCCCAAGGGGATTTTCTTTCTATTGTTTCCACTCTTTCACCTAGTCTTTCCATCCCTTTAATTATAACATCTAGTTTCTGTTCAACAGATGAAGTTTCTTCTTTCGATGGTATCCTTCCTTCACTTCTAACCTTGCCTCGTTTAGACATCAGGTTGGCCTCAACACTGACAACTATACTTTTCATTTCTTCCAAAGTTATAGGGGCTTGTTCTCTAAGCTGAAAAGCCATATCGGAATCAAATCCATCTGGGAATTTGATTAGGGCCAAATCAGGTGGGCGCCTAAGGTTTTGAGGAATGGCATTGTAGATAATGTTGAACCTGGTGCAGTAATCCTGCATAGTTTCTTGCGTTCCTCTCTTAAGGAATTCATACTCGGATAATATCTGCAAAGGATCTTTTTTCTTCTTCCAACGATTTAAGAATTGTGTATAAAGGGTTTCTAGGGTATCTATGCTATTTTCTCTTAAAGCCCTAAACCAAGTTCTGACCTCCCCAGTTAAACTCTGAACAAATATCCTCATTCTTGCATCATTAGTATCAATCTCATATATTTCAAAATAGTCAGTCATTTTTTTGGTATGTTGTTGAGCTGTGTAGGTACCAGTACCATCGAAAGGAGTGATTTTACTTTGATAGTCTTGAGGCATGGCACCTAAATTGGATGGTAGATTCAGGGGGGTATACTTGTTTTCCATGGCTACAGGTAATGATGGAACAACAGGTGGGGTATGGGTAACAATGGGAATTTGAGTTGTGGATGGAGGGGTAGAAGGAGGGGTTGGTGGTGGGCTAGTTTGGGGTTGAGATGTAGGAGGAAATGGTGAGGAACTTGCAGAAGTAGCAGCGATTGTAGAAGGATCAGGTATTCTTTTAGAAGTATGCTCAAATTGTATTGATTTCTGTAAATATCTGTCTATTGAGACACTAATAGCTTCAAACTATAACTCTTCAATAAACACTAGGTCTGGAACCAAGTGGATCAATTCAGAGTCAAAAATTGTTACAAATAAAGAGGTCTCAAAATGATCATCAAAGGGTTCATCCTCAAGTTAAATCCACCTAACAGGCTAGGATCTTGATTTGTAGATGGGTTGAGAGCTAGCAATACTTTCTTGACTTTCCTATCTCCTAAGAATTCTAGGGATCAAATTGGGGTTCTCAAACACAGGTGGTGGATTTGGATCAGGATTTGACTTAGTGTAACGAGTCCTTTCTGAAGCTAGATTTCTTGGTTTTGATTTTCTGAATTAATATCAACAAGAAGTTCTGTGATTTCTTTAAGATGTTTCAGATTTAAATTAAAACTTTCCTAAAGATTCGTTTGATTGAGGAACTAGTTCATATTCAGTTCATAAACTAGACTAGAGATAGACTGAAGTAGCATTCATCTACTTATGCACTTGCAAAGTAAGAGCAATTCGAAAGCTACCTGGCTAATCTTCAGGCTTCGTCTGTAGTTTATAAAGTAAACAACAATAAAAACAAAGTTGTGTTCCCCAGTATGGTTGCCAGTATGTTATCACTCAGATTTTCCTAGAAGTTGTAAGAAGAGGAAAGGGGTCCGAGGTAACCACAAACCAACTTTTGGGCACAGAATCTAGCCCATATGTACCTAGAGAGAGCTCTCTCTTTAGGATTTAGCTTTGTTTTATAAGGTTTTAGGCTATTTATTAGAGCTTTTGGATTTTGATTGAGTTCATTGGTGAAATTCAATAGCAGAGGGGTATCTCTAAGTACTTTAGGCCATTAGGCTAATGGAGTCAAAGGAAGACGACTCAACTGGATTTGGTTTCTTTGCAAAGGATGACTTCATTGGGAAATATAGCTAAACAGGGAGCAAATGATAACTTGAAAAGATGAGATGGACTCAAAAGTGAAGAAGGCCAAGTAAGAATCCTTCCACATGTCCTAAGAGAAGAGAACTTGACTAATCACCAATAAAGAGAAATTAAGAATTCTTTACTAAATGATCAAAATGAGTAAACTAGGAAACAAGAGAAATTAAGAATTCCTTGTTTATTGTAGTTTAGAGGAAAACATTGAGAATAAAAATGATTGAAAACAGATTGCACTAAAGCACTTTCTGAATTAAGCTTTTTCGTTTTAATATTTAGATATCGAACATAATTGAAGTATTTAAACAGGAAAACAATAACACATGAGTTATAAGATACTTATTTGTCTGATGTATTGCACTTGAATCCTGTGAAAAGTCCTTTATATCAATTCTACATCCAGCCAGCCATGCAAGATTTGATCCAACAGTGCTTTATTTCAAAATAGTCAGTTTTACAGCAATGTCTAAGAATCCACCCCCAATACTCTAAATGAGGGATTATTTATATAAAAACTTTACAATAAAATATCTCATAACAAAGTTAGATATAATCTAAGATGACTAACTAAAGGTTACATGAAAATAGAGACAAATGGTCTCGTAGATAGCAGATAGAGCAAATTGACGGTTTGCTGTCACTATTCTTGTGAGTGTGTTAGAGTCAGGCCCTATGATTGGGCTCTTGCTGTCTTTGATGTAATTTTTTGATGGCTATTCTGCTTTTTACTTTCTCACTAATACACTTTGACCTGCATTTGATACTTTTTACCTATTTGATCTCTATTTATCCTCTTCACCATCATTAACTGTAGTAAATAATTAAAATTTATTTTTTACCAATGACTAATTACAAAGTTTCTAGCATTTCTTCCCACCATTTTGGCTATGGTATTTTGGTCCTTTGAAGTTTTCTGAGGACTTTTTCAGCATCCATGTACCTGGAAAAATTTGGCTGAATTGGAAATAAATGCTTTAGCTCATGTTCAAAATAGAAGAGGTTCTCTAGACTATCATAGAGAAATCTGCCCGTAGGCAGTGCCTTTGGTGTTGATGTGCTGGTTGATAAACTTGCCTGGTTACTTGCATATTGATCCAGTTTGTCAACATAATCTATGTGCCTCATCAATTTATCATTTATAACTAAAGGACTGGGTAGCCCTTTGTTCTGCAAAATACCAAATTTCTCCATGAAAGAATTAATTTCCTCCTGCATGCTTTGGCATCTTCTTTCGAAATTTTGCATCAAAGATATTTTAGTTAATACCTTCTCGACTTCCATAATAGTCCCTATTCTGTATTCAATGCCTAGTTCTTCAAGCTGATACTTATTCTTTCTATTCAATAAATTTATGATCCTAGCGGCTTCCTCGGGAATTTTTCCCAATTCTTCTTTTGTCCTCTGAATCTCTTCTAAGGCTACTTTTACTAAATCAATCTGCTCAAAAATTATTTGTATTGATGGCCAAACATCATTTATTGAGTGAGTGATGTTGGTCCAAAGAATTTTCTTAATATCGGCCAAAGGTCTGTCAAATGTGAGGTCCTTTTCTAATGATTTCACCTTTTGTTCTGACCCCTTAATTTCCCTCACTTTTTCTGAAAAAATTATCTTTGAAAGGTCATATTTCTGTTCCAAGGTATCATATTGTTCTTTCAGTTTTTGCAATTCTGAAACTTGTAACTTCATTTCCTCCATTGATTTTATTAGTTCTTATGTACTCAGACCTGTAATCTCTGCTGGTGTTGTTCCTTTTGTTGCTATTCCTACTTTTTCTTCTGTTGTTGCTTCTGTTGTGACCACTGGAATGTTCGGGGCCAGAGTTGTTCCAAGGGTTGAAGGGACTGCGGTATAAACCACTGGTATTACATTGGAAGGCTGAGAGGTCAACTCTCCCTGCTTTTCCTTCAATGAATTTTCCAATTCTTGTTTAGTCTCATTCAGCCTTTCATTAAGCTTTAGGAGAAAGTCCATAAGCTCTTCTTCAGATCTTTGTTGTATGCAACTTTAGTTGCTTTCTTAAGGCAATTATTTCTTCATCTTTCTTTTTAATTAAGCCTTCTACAACCTTCACATCTTTTGGATCATGTCCCAACCCAATGATCACTTCCTCTAAAGGCCTTATCATGTTGTCTTTAGCCTGTGAGGAGGCTTTCTCCAACTGTAATTGGGTAGTTGTATTATTCAAAGAATTTTCCAGTCTTTGGGCCATCATGGCCTTACCAGTCAATGTAGAATAGATCATCTCCCCTGTCTGTTTGTCCAACTCAATTTGGTCCAAGGGATGAATGTCCTTTTCCATGATCTCGAAATTGGTTCTAAGGTAATATGTTGTTGATTGAGACTGTTGCACTTTAGGTTTGAAATAAATCATTATCATTTTACCTTCTTTGATGTCATAGACTGAAATCAACCTGTTTTGATTAGTGGGAGCCATTTTCAAATATTGATTGTAGACCTAGATCCTTAATGGACCATTTCTGGTTTTTATTTCTATGAACTTCTTTTCCTGGTGGCCTGAAAGATGATACCTTTGCACTTTGTTGTCTCTCTAGCTCCTGTCTCTGTGAGCTTGTAGATGTCCCACCTACTAGGAAAGTTTGATGACTATCTACACCTTCTTTTCTTTGACTATCAATAGTTTCTTCAAAAAATTCTTCTTCTGAAAGAGGATTTAACCTTTGCCTCTTAGCGTTAGGCTGTTCTGAGGGTCCACTAGTAGGGGTAGATACTTCCTTCTCTCTCTTTTTGTTCCTTTCCTCATTCAGAGGATTCTACAAGATTGGGGGTTCTCCCATATTAACTTGAGTTGGAGGAGTATGTATATGGACTTGTTCTTTAGAAGTCTCGGGCTGGTTAGACATTATTGACTGTTCTGTAGCTTGAGTGCTTGTCTCTGCTTCTTTTCCTTTGGAGGTCCCTGTGAGTGGTGTATCAGTTTGCTGTGATTTCCTTTGAGAGTCCCCAGCTATTGAGGCACTTATCCCTGATGCTGACTTTTGAGAAGTTTCAAACTGCACCTATCCAAAAGAATCTAGGTCAAGAGTCTTCTCAAGATCTTTCATTACATTTTCTATGTTGACCTGTTCACTATCAATTTCTACTAAGGTCCCTTCGCTCCCATCATCTAGGTTGGCAAACTATTCAATCTCTGGGATTCTATGGTGTATGTATGGTGCCAATGTATTCTTCATTCTTCTATCACAGATAAAGCTATGAGGATCATATGGAATCCAACCAAAACTTTTGTGTAATTTAAGTTGATCTTCTAAAATTCTCTATGCTTCCCTCCGTGCTTCCCTATTGTTGCAGACGAAAGGGCCTAATTGATTCTTGATCTTGAGTTGTGCTTTATTTTTGGATTTGTGAAAATGAACCGAGTCTAAATGTATTATTTGTCTGAAGTATTCCAATGCAAACAGACTCATTGGAATGTACTTGGGTAGCTTGAAAGGGAAAAGCTCGCACCCATATATCCTGATTTCTGTATAATTCTGGTATAAATACCAGTCATCTATTCTGTATTGTTTGGAGAGCTGAAAGATCTTTTTAATGTCAACACTGATCCCAGGAGGGGAAATCTCTGTCAACAAGGTGGTTGCTGGATGAACGCACTAATCAATGAACTCATTATAGGAGTAAGGGGAATCAAAGGTTTTATGGAAAATGGAAGTCCAAAAGTTAACAGACCTTGGATTGCCCTTGGTATTAAGTGATAGGGAAAGGGAAATTTTATGACTGATAATAGAGCATAAGATGATATATGAAGGTGGTATATTTGAAAATTCCTTCATTGTCCAGTCTCATGAACTGTTCATGAATTTTATCAAGAGGCTTAATCATACTTAACAATAGGGGGCAGTCCATGAGTAAAGATTGACAACAGCACTAGGGTTAACTCATCAAAAAATTCACTAGTGTTGAATCCCATAACTAAAGATATCATATCAACTATGAGTCTTCCCATATCTGTGAAGAAAGTTTGCATATAAGGAAGTGGGCCCTTAGGCTGATGTTTCTATAATATGAAAGTTTGATAGAGGCGATCAAATTCTGATTGGGACAATTTAGTTGATTTCTCAAGTAAATCTCGAATGGAAATGGGAGTGGGAGCTTGACTGGGGTGAAATTACGACATCTCATTTATTGACTCGGCAGTTATTGGGAAGAGGAATGTTTTCCTAGGAGATATAACTGCTCTACGGGTAGGGTCGTAATTGGCATGGCATTGATGAATTATATCAAGGAAAACATGGACTAAGGAGAGAAAGTATCTGGGAAGATTAGATTCCCACAGCGTTAGAATATTGGAACCATTCAGGTGGTTATCTCTACTTTGGCAAAAGATTTTGAGGTGATTTTTATTAGAGGAAAGGTCTCTTATTTGGAAGTCTTTATCTACCAAGGGAAAATGGTCTAAATCTCGATGACGAGCATTAATAGGTGTAACATTCAAAGCCACAGGTGTTTCCATTTCTGGTTCTTGTGGATTCAGAAGGAAACTGTGGTTTTCTTTGTGAAATAGGGAACACGAAGACTATGGGGGACTTAATTGACAAAAACAATGACTAACATATTATGAATTTGGTCCTTTTCCGTCAATTTACAATGGAAAACTTAGAACTTGCAGGGCTTTGTCAGGAATTGGATAAATACTTGTTTTCAGAGGTTGAACAGTGAAATACAGGTACTGGTTGTGGCTAAAAGGATCTGAACTGCACTGGTTGCAAGTTTTTGAGCAGGTTGGCGGCTGAAAACTTCGGACTAATAGACCTTGATGTTATTTTGCATCGGCGCCTAGGTTTACAGTATAAAGCAGTGAAAATGACTTGTTTGTCTTATTTACAAAGTCAAGGGTTGGTGGGGGTTTTTGGTTTTTGGATGGATGATGTCAGCAGAAAGTGATATGATTTTTTTTGTTGCATATGGGAAGGCAGTAAGAGGTTTCATATTGCACTGCTTTTGGGGATGGGCAGTAATGGACCTTGAGTCAGCGATTCCATAGATCTTGCAACGCGTGGCAGACACACTATGCAAAAACTGCTTTGTGATCACGCATTATCACACAGACACAAAGGGTCGTGCAATATTCATAATGGCGATCAGATTTAGAGGACCCGATAGGACAATTGACGGAAAATGTGATATGATGGAGTTTAACAATGGCGGGCCCGATATAATTAAGGGTTTATTTAACCATATCGGTAGTGGCGAGATAGGTCAGGGAGGTTATTAACTAACCATAAGGGTTAATTAATGTCATATTGATGCGGTGGGGGATTAAGGGTTGTTAATTAGTTACTGCCTAACTAATTAATCCCGATTAAGGATGCATTATGGTTATAATTAAATCGAGGGACGGAATATATAGAAATTTGGAGTTTTTTATATTTAAATAATATGGGAAAGGGTAAACGTTTATAAAGGAATTATATAATATAAGTTAAAAGTTAATATGACAATGAAATGAAAAGCGCTAAGTGTTAAAACAGTTGATAGGTTTATTTAACTTAGGCTTAAGTGAAAAAAGGGTTTTTATGAGAAATATTTGAAATTTTCCTAAATAAAACAGGATTTTACTTAGGAAAAGAATTGTGAAGGTGAGTGAATAATTTATGGATGATTTTAAATACTTAGGCTTTATAAATCATTGGGTCAATGGTTCGGTCCCTCCAGAAATCAGATAAATGCCCTAAGCCCCTCTAATTTAGCAAATACCTTAGTATTTTGGGCGGGAATTAGTGAAATTTTTAGGGAAAATGAGAAGGAGAGTTAATTATTTGACTTTGCTTTGCTTTATATGTTTTTCAATGTATTGTATGCCTTGGCCTTGTGATGAAAGTAAAATATTAACATACTTAGGGTCCTGGTTCATCACATATAATATCTGCAACATCATCTACCTACCATACCTACTTATCCTAACATTTTTACTTCTTTATTTGGGTGCAGTTAGACTGGCAAACCCTTATCAAATTTTCTTTTCTTTTACATGGAAAAGCCTATCTAAGTCTACACTTATTATATCCAAGGGCTCAGATTAAACTATTGAGCTCCTTTTTCACTCTACATGTCTACTTATCTACCAAGATTACACTATTTGGTTATATATTTATTCTCTATTTTTACAACATGAAATTGAAATATGAATTAGCCAAGTTTAAATTATTTGGGTATTCAAGAATTGTGGCATAAGGGACAATCTACACACAATTGTTTATTACACTAAGTGAAAAAAGTAGTGGCATTTAGACTTGCACACTTTCCTGGTCTTTCTTTTGTTGGGGTTCATTTTCTTTCATTTTTTGACCATTTTTATTCTTTTTACCCTTTGATTTTTCTTTTAGGGTATACCCTCTTTATGTTTTTTAGATTTTTTTGATTTTTTGAAAATATGGAAAACCTTTGCAACAAGAAAAGTTATGAACATATTACATAGCTCATCAAGTCAATCATGACATATGACACCTATTGGTATAGGGGCCTAACAGGGGTGATGATGAGCCTCATCATTAGGTAATTATTTGGGCCTTAATTCACCTCCTAGCTTTGTCAAACCAACTCTTCTCACAACTTATTACATGTTCTAATTATATTTTGTTTAATGAGATGAGTTAAAGTGAGATATTATTCTTAGTGAACTAATATGCATTGAATGCAGGGTTGGAAGAGAAGAGAAAATCAAGACTAAGGTTTGAAACTCGAATGGGACAAGGGAGAGATATTGTAGGAGGTAAATCCTCCTCATTTACTCCTCCCCCATTTGAGTATTCCTCCGTTAATCCCACCAGCTCGGCGTGCAAGCAGCCAAGTCATGAAGATCAGAAGGCAATTGAGCAAGTGATAGATAAAGAGTTAGTTCATCTCGAGTTTGGGCGCTGAGCCTCCCTAAATTTAAGGAATTTTTTGGGGACTTTAGTTGTATAAGTATAGAGGCTTAGAGTCTCATTAGGATTCGAATTTTGGTTGTAAAAACTCTAGTTATTTTCGATCTCCAGACTTGTGGAAGACTTTGATGTAATTTTCTGTTTTGGTAATAATAATGAGCTTTTTCTTGATCCAGTACTGAGAAGAACTCGAAGGGCCAAAGCTCTTGGGTTAGGGACCAACTCTAGTAGCAAAGGCTCCTCTTCTTGTATCTGTATGCTTATCTTAGTTTCATAGATTCATGGTTAAACTATCTTTAGAAGTATTTCATTGCAAGTAGTGTAGATTTGTTTAATTGTTTTTTAGTTTGCTTCCATTTGTTCCTTACTTCAGTAGTGGGCTAGAAGGGATAAAAGAAGAATCACCAAGCTTTAAGTAGGTGTCCTGGCCTCACTTCTTCCTTCTAGGATCATGATTTGAGGAAAAGACCCTTATGCAGCCCCAAAAAGACAGATTTCCATTTCTTTCATAAGATTTAGAGTTTGTTGTGCCCTAACTAGGATTTGATTAGCTTTGCAAGGTAGGATTTTATTGCCATCTCTTTTATCTTCATTATTATAGTAGATATCATTTATGATTCCATTTTATTCAGCAATTTCCTCATGCATAAGGTAGACAGTTAGTTCATTAAATTCTGCTTTTGTAACTCATGAGAATTCTTCTTGTTTACATGACTATATTGAAATTACACATGTTTGATGTAGAGTAGGTGCTTTAGAAGTAGAAAGAGATCTCATAGCAAGAAACCACCTTCCAACTTCATCCACCCATAGGCATTCCTTGTTTTCATCAAGACCTTCACCAATTTCATCATTTTACATAGAAATTCCTCCAAGCATGTTGAGTGAATCCAACCATCTCCTAAACTTGGTTTTGGGTTTTGAGTGATCCTAGGCATTTCATCACTCCATTCCACCCATCAACACCCTTCCCTAATCCTTCCATCACCTCCAATACCCATTGTTTTTCTCTTGGCTGTATCATGTAGAAATATAGGGAATCTTGCAGGTTTCTAGTAAATCCTGTAGGTTTTCCTGTAGTGCCCTGTTTTGAGGCCGAATTGAGGGAAAACCTCTAGGAAGCCACCCAAGGGTCTCCCAAACCTTCCAACCATCTCCTAAACCTTCTATCCATCCACCAACATCCCTAAGCCACCTACCACATCACCAAAAGAGATTAGCTTGCACACTTGATTTTTCATGAAAAGCATAAAAAGACAAAACAAATTTATTACAATCCTTTACATGCATAACAGTGATGTTTGATGTTTTTAATTTCCATGCTTATGACATTAGAATTTTTTTCATGTTAATTTAGCATTATTGCAAAGCATATCTCTTAGAAGTTAATTAGGAAATGGTGTGCCTTAGCATTGAATTTCATTCTTTTTCAGTACTACACTATATTACCTCTCTCTTACAGTAGATTTCTATTTCTTTCATCAAGGAACCAAGCTTCTTCTGAATCCATAGAATTCTGGCTTGAAAACCATAGTGGTCTCCCACTAGCTGAATAGTGACAAAAGGCAAAACCATCACTTTTACTTGTGTATACAACACTATCACCTCCAAGTTTGTACGAACCCCGACTTGAAAAAGTAAAGCTGGTAGCCCAAGAGTTGCAACATTCTTGCTGCAATATTGGTTCTCATCAATTGGATTTGGGAACACTCTCTTCTTTTTCCTCTTCAAGTTGTGTAGGTGGGGATGGAGGTTTGTTATCTTAGAGTACTCTACCAGACCTGAGGTGAATTTCTTGAATCACCATAGCATAGGCAAGGTAAGATGTCTCCCCATTGTAGACCTATTGTGCCTGCTTGTTGCTCGGGTTCAAATTTCGTTGGGCAGGAATCTAAGGTTTCTTGGTTGGAGCAAGATGAATTAGTTGTGGTTGAGATGGAGGTGGAGGCAGTAAAGAAGAAGGTTGGTTGAATTGAGGCCTCTAACCTTGTGATGGGGTAATTCACTGAGGATGTGGAGAAGCATATGGTTGAAATGATTGTTTGACAGGTTGGGAAGGATACTGAAGTGCATAAGACCAAGGCGAAGGTGTGGACCATGAAGGGTGAGTAGGAGAACACTAAGGGGGTAGGGATGCATTTTGATTGGGATGGTAGTAGGAATAGGATGCACCTTGCATGCTTTGCTGGTGTGGCCTAGGTCCTTGAGGCCTCGTTTGAGTTATATAACAGAGTTGTTCAACCCCACCTTCAACCCCTTGGTATACCTCCTTAAATCTAGGTAGATAAGGGCACTTATCTATGTAACGATTTTCCTCACAAACTTAGCAGACCTCCATAAAATTTAGTGGACATTCATTTATGGGGTGCCTCTTAGTGCATTTAGGGAAAAAAATAGCTAAATCTCTCTCCATTTCCTCTTGTATCCTCTTGATATAGATAGTATCCATTTGTAGAGAAAATGTGGGCATCATTTCAGTTTTAAGGTCCTCCAACATGTTTTCAATTTTACTCTTGATATATGTGTTGGAGGAAGAAGAACTGACCAAAGCTTGACTAGACCTACCCTTCTTTATAGTAGCTCTAGACTGGTTTTTGAACACTATATTGATATTATGATAGGGTAGTTGATAAATGTCTCCTCCAACATGTTTATGGTTTCCAGAATATCCTCTCCAATTCCTCTAAGAAGGACCAACTTGAATGATTCAGGATCAAGGGTGCATCTGGCCCTTTTGTAACTGAATTGGAATCCTTCCTCACAATCCTTCGAGGATTCATGAGGTCCAAGGGTCATTCTAAATCTTTCATCTTTGGTTTCTTTGGACCTAGAATAGTACCTGTACTTGTTGTTAAAGGATTGTTCCATTTGAGCCCAAGCAATGATGTTACCCCTACATAGACCCATGAACTAGCACAAGGATGCATCCTTGAGGGTGGATGGGAACAACTTCAACTTCTAGTCATCAGAGGTATAATCATAGGTTCTGCAGATGAAAAAAACTTCAAGCAAGAAGGCATCAAGGTCCTCTCGGGTTAGGCCATGGAAGTGAGGAAGGGCAGAGAGACTTATGTTTTTCATCCTAGTATCTCCATTATTATTTATGACGGGAAAAGCATCCTCATTCTTGTTTTCAGCCATGGGGTAAGTGTGTGGAATGGTCTCTTGTTTTTCTTCCCCAATAGGTGTTGGCATTATGATTCAGGTGTTGTCCTTGATGGCAACCCATTCAGGTGGTAGATCAAGAAGGACGCAGGAAATCTGTTCAGCAAGTGCGTCCCCGCAGGTATACCATGCAGAACCCGCGTCCAGGGACGCAGGCCAGCCGTTCAGGAGGTGCGTCCACCCAGTGCACACACTTCAAGGCAGAGAAAAGCACGTGGGGGTTTCTTGTGTGGTATCTAGCCGACGGTTTTGTGTTTCTATGGTGTCGGCTCGTGGTATTGTTCCATGTTTTGGGGAGGAGCTTGCCTATATAAAGCAAAGGAGTTCATTTGGATTTGGCATCATCTTGGTTGAATATCTTTTGGTGAGATCTAGTCCAGATCTATGAGGGTGAATCTTCTAATGGACTGTGATCTCTTTGGCGCATGATCAGATCTGTAGATCTGAGTGGTTGGGTCAGTTCTGAAGTCCTCATATCTTTTATATCTGAAGGGACGCAGGTTCAGTGAAGGGCAAGTGCGCCGAGACGCAGGGAAGACCGGGCTTAGGTGCGTCTCTGAGGCAAAGGACGCGGCGCGACTGTGTTATTGGGTGCGTCTCTGAAGCGAAAGACGCGGTGCGATAGTGTTGCTGGGTGCGCCGGTACGCAGCGAAGCTTAAAGGAATAGTGCGTCTGCACGCAGAGCAGCAGAAGGTAGACTGCGTCCAGTCGTAGGCCACAGAAAGAAAATATGCGTCCCTGCCTTAAGATGATCTGTTGACTGTATATTTCTGTTCATAAGGTGTTCTGGGTTGTTTCTGTGATTACTGATCTGATATCTGTAGTGGACTGTATCTGTTGTATACTTGTTGATCATTTGATTCTTCATGAAAAGAAGTAGGGGGTTGTAGCTCCCTTCCAGGAGAGACTGGAAAATGAGAGAGGGTTGTAGCTCTCTGCAGGTTGCAGCCTGCGTACTGGTAAAGGACTGCACCAGTACAAAATCATTGTAAAAAGAATTTCTTGAAAGAAGATAGAGACATATTGCAGCAGGTGGTTTTCTCCCACATTGGGTTTCCACCTTACATCTTGTGTTCCTTGGTGTGACTGTCTATTTTCTTTGTTCATGCTCATCATTTTATGGTACTGATATGCAAGAATAATTCAAAAGAACAAATAAGGAAGAATTGTTAAATTGCTAGATAATACTGATTCACCCCCCCTCTCAGTATTATTTCCAACAATTGGTATCAAAGCAGGTCCTTCAGAAAAGCTTGATCGCTTGAAGGTAGATCGTTCATCATGAGCAACTACGAGAGAGAAGCATCAATCAGGCCACCGGTTTTTGATGGGACAAACTTCAATTATTGGAAGGTAAGAGTTACTGCATATCTTCAATCTCTTGGTACTGAAGTTTGGGACATTGTAGAAACAGGCTATGCTTTTCCTTCAGCTACTCCTACAGATCCAGCTGAGAAAAAGAAGTATGAAACAAATGCAAAAGCAGTCAGTACTCTATTAGGAAGTATATCCCAAACAGAATTCATGAAGGTAATGCACTTCAAATCAGCAAAAGAAATATGGGACAAAATGATCACAAGCTATGAAGGAGATGAACAGGTAAAACAAGCTAAACTTCAAACTCTCAGGATTCAATATGAGACTCTCAAGATGTATAATGATGAAAGTGTGGCTAATTATTTTCTTCGGGTAGATGAGATTGTAAATTGTATGAAAAATTTGGGTGAAGAAATAAAGGAGTCTATAGTAGTTCAAAAGATTCTAAGATCATTATCCCCCAAGTTTGAATCTAAAGTATCTGCAATAGAAGAAAAAGAAAATCTCCGTTTTCTCACTATGTCTCAGCTACATGGAATTCTAACGGCTTATGAAATGAGAAAGGGAGGACCATCAGACAGAAGGGAGGCTGCTTTTAAAGCATCAGGCAAAGAAGATCACTATGAAGCAAGCCATGATCCAGAAGAAGAGGAAGAAGAATCAAATTTTGTCAGAAATCTTCAAAGGGGTTCTGGAAGGTTCAGAGGTAAGCTACCTTTCAAATGCTTTGCTTGTGGAAGAGTAGGTCATTATGCTGCAAAATGCTCTTATAAGGATAAAGGAAAGGAACCAGTTAGATGGAACAAGAAACAAAGTGCAAGTAAGAAAAGCTACTACACCCATGAAGATAGTGATGGCTTATCAAACAGTGATGAAGATGAACAAGGTAATAAATATAGGTTGTTAATGGCATTTGAAGATGATGATTATGAGGATGCTGTAGATGTGGATAACCTTTATGATGAAATTACTAGACTCAAGAGATGTATAGAAGAAAAGAACATGATTATTGATACTCTACAATTTCAAATTGATGAAAAGGAAAAACATCTTGAAAAATTAGAAGGTGAAATTGTTGGTCTTAGAAAAGAAATTGAGAAAACAAAAACTATTAATCTCAAGTTTGTCAAAGGATCTGAAACTTTGGATGAGATTATCAGTGTGCAGCGGTCTCCACTAAATAAGACAGGTCTGGGCTATAATGGAGAAACTTCTCAAGCATCCACTTCAAAAAGTTATCTTGATGCAGCAAGAAGAAATGAGCAAGAGCACAAGGAAGATCATCAGGTAAAGCAGGGACAAATGTCAAACAGAAACTATCAGGGGCAATCCAGCTTAAGGGTGAACAAAAGCCACAACCAGCCACAGGTAAAATCTTCTCAATTTGGTTCAAGAATAGATGAAAATAGAAATTACAATCAGTTGGCTGGTAGATTCAATAATCGCAGAAGCTTCTTCAATGGACAATGCTTTTCTTGTCATAACTTTGGTCACAAAGCAGCTCAATGTGTTGCGTATAAAACAATCATGACTAGGGAAGCTCAAAAACAAAGAAGTATGACAGGGATTACAAAAAAGACCTATAACAGCTTTTCGGCTCTTGAAAATGAAGTTGAATGTTCTATTTGCAATAATTTTGGTCATGAAGACTTTGAATGCAGAAGCAGGTTTCAGGAAAGAAAGGAACAAGAACGGAAAAAGGAACAAGCCTCAGGAACCAAAACATGGAGAATAAAGGAACCTCAAACAGAAAGATGTGGGATAGCATTTTATGCAGAAGGACAGGAAAATCTATGGTACATTGACAGTGGATGTTCGAAGCATATGACAGGTGATAAAGAAAAACTTGAGTCTTATTCTATTTTAGAAAAGGGAAAGAAAGTCTCTTTTGGAAATGATACTCCTGCAACTATAAAAGGAAAAGGTATTGCTCCTTTAAAAGAAGATGTTAAGGCTGGAAATGTTTTGTTTGTTGATGGATTGAAGCATAATCTACTAAGTGTCAGCCAGATGTGTGATCAAAGAACCGAGGTTATATTCAGATCAAATGGATGTCTTGTTCGTGATCTTGATACAGGTAAAACAGTTCTCAAAGGGAAAAGAACTCCAAATAATCTATACATATTTGAAGAAGGACAACAACAATGCTATCTAAGCAAGGATGAAGAGCACTGGTTATGGCATCGAAGGTTGGGACATCTAAGCTTCTCTCAAATAAGGAAAGCATGCAAATATCAGGCAGTTCGCGATCTTCGAGATATCAAAATTCCTGACAACACCATATGCAGATCATGTCAGTTTGGAAAACAAACCAGGACTAACTTTCCAGAGAAAGAAGGATCAGCTAGCATGCCTCTTGAGCTAGTACATACAGATGTATGTGGACCATTCAGGAAAAGAACACCTAGAGGAGAGGAATACTTGATATTATTTATTGACGATTTCTCCAGGTTTGTTTGGTTAGGACTTATGAAGCACAAAGATGAAGCATTCGAAAAATTCAAATCCTTCAAAGCCTTGGTTGAAAATGAATCAGGTCACAAAATTAAGTGCCTCAGATCCGACAGAGGTGGGGAATTTACTTCAAATGAAGTTTTCGATTTCTGTGATGAACATGGGATAAGGAGAGAATTCTCTACAGCTAGAACTCCTCAGCAAAATGGAGTTGTTGAAAGAATGAACAGAACAATCCAACAAATGGCTCGTGCTATGCTTGATGAATCAGGAACTCCCGCAACTTTCTGGGGTGAAGCTGCACATGCTGCGGTTATTATTCTCAACAAGACAAATGTTCGGGTGAACAGCACTCAAACTCCTCATGAGCTCTGGAGTGATAAAACTCCTTCAGTAAAGCATTTCAAAATCTTTGGGAGCAAATGCTATATCAAGAATACTGAGGAGCAGCTTGGCAAACTTGATCCTAGAGCAGATGAAGGCATTCTTCTTGGCTATTCTCCACATAGCAAAGCATACAAATGCTACAATAAAAGACTTGGCAGAATTGTTGACAGCATTGATGTAGTGGTTGATGAGAAGGGATACATTCCTAGGCAAATACATCGTGAAGACATCGAAGAAGATGAAAGCTACCCTCAAAGACAGAATGATGAAGAAGAAGAACCTCAAGAAGAATCTCAAGAAGAACCTCACGCAGACGCAGAAGAACGAACAAGAATAGAAGAAAAGACTCCATCCAGATATGTTCAGAAGAACCATCCAGAATCTCAGATCATGGGACAGAAAGAAGCAGGTATACAAACTAGAAGAACAGTTGCAGAAGCTTCAAGCTATTTGGCATTACTCTCCTCTACTGAACCACAAAATGTGAAAGAGGCATGCAAAGATGAATGTTGGGTGAAAGCAATGGATGAAGAACTTGAGCAAATCGAAAAGAACAACACTTGGGAGCTGGTTCCTAGACCAAAGGATAAGAATGTTATCGGAACAAAATGGGTCTTCAAAAATAAATTGAATGAAAATGGAGAAGTAATTAGAAACAAAGCCAGACTTGTTTGTAAAGGGTATGCACAGCAAGAAGGAATAGACTTTGAAGAAACTTTTTCTCCTGTTGCAAGACTTGAGGCCATCCGAATGTTCCTTGCTCTCTCAAGTTTTCAGAACTTCAAAGTATTTCAAATGGACGTAAAATCATCCTTTCTGAATGGAGACTTGGAAGAAGAAGTGTACATTGAACAGCCAGATGGGTTCATTCTTGGAAATGATCCAAATCTTGTATGCCGATTGAAAAAGGCTCTCTATGGTCTCAAACAAGCCCCAAGGGCTTGGTACTACCGGTTGGACAAATATCTTCATCAACAAGGTTTTTCAAAAGGTTCAGCAGATAGCAATCTATATATAAAAGTTGAAAATGACAAATTGCTAATACTTGTCGTGTATGTAGATGACATTATTTTTGGCAGCAATGAAGAAGCTATGAGTCAAAGCTTTGCCTCGGTCATGCAGAAAGAATTTGAAATGTCCTTGCTAGGAGAACTGACATACTTCCTTGGTTTGCAAATCCAACAAAAGGAAGGAGGAATTCTTTTATCTCAAACCAAGTATCTCAAGCAGATTTTGAAGAAATATGGCATGGAAGATGCAAAACCAGTATGTACACCCATGGTCACAGGATGTAGTCTCAGTGCAAATGATGAATCTGCAGCAGTACATCAACCAACCTACAGATCTATGATTGGAAGTTTACTATATTTGACAGGTACCCGACCGGACATCATGCATGCAGTTGGAATAGTTGGAAGATTTCAGGCAAATCCGAAGGAAACTCATCTTCAGGCAGTGAAGAGAATTTTCAAATATCTTCAAGGGACTCAAAATTATGGCTTATGGTATCCTAGAGATACAGATCTCACTCTTCATGCTTATACAGATGCAGATTGGGCCGGAAGCGTGGATGACAGGAAAAGCACAAGTGGTGGTGCGTTCTTTATGGGTTCCAGACTGGTATCTTGGTTCAGCAAGAAACAGAGTTCAATTGCCTTGTCTACAGCTGAAGCAGAATATGTTGCTGCTGCATCTTGTTGCACCCAACTCCTTTGGATGATGCAGACTTTGCAGGATTATCAAATCACTTGTACACCTCCAATCCCTATCTTATGTGACAACACAAGTGCAATCAGCATCTCAAAGAATCCGGTTATGCATTCAAAAACCAAGCACATACCAATCAAGTACCATTTTCTCTGGGAACAAGTACTTGAACAGAAGGTCAAGTTGGAGTATGTTCCTTCTAAGGAGCAAGTTGCTGATATTTTCACCAAACCGTTGCCCAGGGACACTTTTGAATACCTCAGGCAAAAGCTGGGGGTTGTTGATGCATCATCTTATTGTTGATCATCTTCCTATTGGTGGTATAGGCTCAGGGGGAGCACATAATGCATTGTTGGCATTATGGAGAAGGAGTTCTTGGAAATAGCTGCAATATGTCTCTATCTCCTTCATGATGGATTTCTGGTTATTTGTTACAGATCTGGAGGAGCATGTGCATAGGGGGAGTATACCCTTTGCCCTTGATGTCAAAGGGGGAGAATGAAGCTGAAGATTATGTGGTTGCCATCAAGTCCAAAGGGGGAGATTGTTGGCATTATGATTCAGGTGTTGTCCTTGATGGCAACCCATTCAGGTGGTAGATCAAGAAGGACGCAGGAAATCTGTTCAGCAAGTGCGTCCCCGCAGGTATACCATGCAGAACCCGCGTCCAGGGACGCAGGCCAGCCGTTCAGGAGGTGCGTCCACCCAGTGCACACATTTCAAGGCAGAGAAAAGCACGTGGGGGTTTCTTGTGTGGTATCTAGCCGACGGTTTTGTGTTTCTATGGTGTCGGCTCGTGGTATTGTTCCATGTTTTGGGGAGGAGCTTGCCTATATAAAGCAAAGGAGTTCATTTGGATTTGGCATCATCTTGGTTGAATATCTTTTGGTGAGATCTAGTCCAGATCTATGAGGGCGAATCTTCTAATGGACTGTGATCTCTTTGGCGCATGATCAGATCTGTAGATCTGAGTGGTTGGGTCAGTTCTGAAGTCCTCATATCTTTTATATCTGAAGGGACGCAGGTTCAGTGAAGGGCAAGTGCGCCGAGACGCAGGGAAGACCGGGCTCAGGTGCGTCTCTGAGGCAAAGGACGCGGCGCGACTGTGTTATTGGGTGCGTCTCTGAAGCGAAAGACGCGGCGCGATAGTGTTGCTGGGTGCGCCGGTACGCAGCGAAGCTTAAAGGAACAGTGCGTCTGCACGCAGAGCAGCAGAAGGTAGACTGCGTCCAGTCGCAGGCCACAGAAAGAAAATATGCGTCCCTGCCTTAAGATGATCTGTTGACTGTATATTTCTGTTCATAAGGTGTTCTGGGTTGTTTCTGTGATTACTGATCTGATATCTGTAGTGGACTGTATCTGTTGTATACTTGTTGATCATTTGATTCTTCATGAAAAGAAGTAGGGGGTTGTAGCTCCCTTCCAGGAGAGACTGGAAAACGAGAGAGGGTTGTAGCTCTCTGCAGGTTGCAGCCTGCGTACTGGTAAAGGACTGCACCAGTACAAAATCATTGTAAAAAGAATTTCTTGAAAGAAGATAGAGACATATTGCAGCAGGTGGTTTTCTCCCACATTGGGTTTCCACCTTACATCTTGTGTTCCTTGGTGTGACTGTCTATTTTCTTTGTTCATGCTCATCATTTTATGGTACTGATATGCAAGAATAATTCAAAAGAACAAATAAGGAAGAATTGTTAAATTGCTAGATAATACTGATTCACCCCCCCTCTCAGTATTATTTCCAACAATAGGCTCTTCAAATATTTCAGGTTTTTCTCCTAAGGGGTCTTTTAACTCTTCCGTAGTCAGAGAAGGAAGCTGAAAATCACCAAAGAAGAGGAAAGGTTAACTGTTTGATGGTGTGAGGGTATTTGGCAAGAATTTCCCTAAAGTGTCTTTACTCCTACGAGGCATGAAAGAAATACATGTTTTCTTTTTTATGAAATTTTTCATAACTAAATGAAAGACAGAAAGGAAAGAAAGAGTAAAATATATCTAGAAAATGAAAAATAGAAAGAAAAAGAAAAAACTACATTGACCTAGACACCTCCCCAGCAACGGCACCAAAAACTGGTGACCTTCGGTATTGCAACAAGAATGTTGCAAATCCTAGGACTACCAACTTTACTTTATCAACCCAGGGTTTCCTACAAACTTGGAGGTGATAGTGCTATATACACAACAGATGCATCATTATGATTATATCACTTCTCAACTGGGGCACTTGACCATTAGGGTTCTAGACCATTCCTCTATTGGACTAAAGGGATTCTGACTACTAAGAGTGGAATGTAAACCTAGTTCTAGTTCAAGAAAAGTAAACGCTTGTCAATTCTGGAAATGAAAACTGCTAACTAGCAGCCTATTAGTTTGGTTCCCAATGGAGGATCAACCAGCTTCCAAGTGCCATTCTTTTTCAAGGCATCATAATCGTTTTGCATCGCTTATTTCCGTTCATCATGATAAGTGACTTCTTTGAAGGAAATTGGTTCAAAATATGAAGACAAATTCAATTCACAATGATAAGAAACATCCATATCAACAAGTGAATCAGAATCGTCTACATCACCTCCACTTTGGTTGGTTGAATTTTTTGTTCATGTGTTTCCAACCTCATCAAGATGAACACTTTCAAGTGTCTTTGTCATCCATTTTGGAGGATATTTCCGAGATGGCCCAAACTTCTCAATTTACTGAGTTGGAGCTGAATTAAGATTAAGTCTCCCAATTCTTTGAATCACATCACACAAAGTGTCATAAGTGGCTGGAACTGCATGTGGGGGAGAGAGTGCTTCAAAATAAGATTCTGCATATTGATCTAGTATAGGAACCCCCCCTTCAAGATGTGGAATCTCATTATCAAATTCTTGAAAGGACTTGGCATGTCCAAATCTATCCAAGTGATCAAGATACCACTCAACAACATTGTCAGCCTTGAAAGATTCAAGAAATATGACATCTCTAGACACTAAAAAATTCTTATTAACTTAATCATAAAGATGGTATGCTTAAGAGGCATTTGAATACCCCAAGAAGATACACTTACGACTCCTTGCACCATGTTTTTTTATTTGTTCCTTAGGTATCAAGGAATAATAGGTGGAACCAAAGACCCTGAGATGCTTTATGAAGGAATGTGGCCATACCACATTTCATAAGGAGTGTTGTTTCTAATAACATTATATGGATACCTATTCTTTATATACACAGCACATAGAACTGCATCAACCCAAAACATCAGTTTTACATTCTTGAAAAACATCATGTAATGTACTATATTTAATATTGTCATGTTCATTCTTTTAGATTCTCCGTTCTATTGGGGATTATAAGGAACAATTGTTTGATGTTTGATCCCATGTTAGTGAAGATAGTTCCAAATTCATTTGAAGTGTATTATTTTCCATTGTCAGTATTAATAGATCCAATATGATATTGTGCATCATTTTTAATCCATGCATGAAAGTTCTTGAATGTTTTAAAAGCATCATATTTGTTCTTCAATAAATAAACTGAACATATTTTGGTGTAGTCATCAATAAATGTCATCATATATTTATTTCCATTTGCGGAAGGAATAGGCATTGGACCATATAAGTCTGAATGAATAAGTTGAATTTCTCTATATTCTCTGGAATGTGACTCATGAAAAGACTGTTTCTTATGCTTTCCTAAGATAGAGGCATCACATTACTTAAGTTTCCTAGGAATTGTAGGCAAACAAGTAACACCACTTTTCTTCAACATATCAAGGTTGTCATAATTCAAGTGTCCAAATCTAGTATGCCATAAAATACTTGACGGAAATGTGCCTTCATCATAATGAGAACTGTGTGAGAATTTTTTATGCACGAGCAGAGGTACCTTATAGCTTTAGAAATCTTTCTTAGTCTATCTCAGTCATGCCAGGTGAGTGATCTAATGCTTTTTTGACCTCAACCTTTCCATCAAACATATGAATGGAGTGTCCTTGTTGTCAGATGTGGACCAAATACAACAAGTTTCTCCTCATCTCTGGAAGATATAAAACATCATGCAGAAGAAAGTCTGGAAGGCCAGGTAGTTTGAGCCTGATTGTGCCAAGCCCTGATGGATTGAGTTTTGACTTATCTATAAACTTTACTACTCCATCAACATTGTCAGTAAATTCTTCAAACAAATATCTTCTAAAATTCATGTGGCAAGTTTCTCCTAAATCAAGCAACTAATCATTTTTCCAAGAGGTGAGTGAAGCATTAAATAAGTCTTCAATTACTCCAATATTACAATGTGCCACAACATAGTGAGTAGATTCGGGTGCTTTACCTTTCCCTTTTCATTGGTTTTATGTTTGGCTTCGTTTCTTTCCTGCTCAATTCTGTCCCAAGGAAACTTACATGTGGATGCATCATGTCCATCTCTATAATGAAGATCAAAATTTTCTCCTTGGAATTATCTACCTCGCCTGCATTTAAAATTCCTTATTCCTCTAACTCTTTGGTCACCTCTTCCTCTAGTCTAAGAATATTATGCATGATTCTTCTCTTTATGTGCAAGACACATGACTTCTTTAGAATATTGAGGAGTTCTCTTATTTCCAAAATACTTCTCTCTCTCAGCAAACTTCTTCTCAAGGGTGTCAAAGATAATCTCCTTGAGGTTTCCACTTGCTTGCAATGACTCAAGATAATTTGAATAAGTGGGATATAGTTCCTTGAAATAAGATATACGAGAAATAAATATTTAAACACCAGTGGTTTTGATATCATGCATAATAGATCTTACGTATGATGCTAAAGCAAGAGGGTCATCATTTTTAAATTCAAGACTGAACAATTTAATCATCAATTGCACAACTTCAAGTTCAAAGTGTGGCTAATAGAGTTCCTTCAACTTCTGTAAGTCTTCAAAAGAATTTGAAAATGGTGAAATACGGCAACTCACCCCTTCATTTACAGATGCTACAATAAAGGCATAAGCTTGGCTGTTCTTGTTTTCCCAAATGGCAATCTCCTTATCTAAAGTGGGCTTTACAGGTTCATTATCTCCTTCTCCTACACAAAGTCATTTCCACAAATCATTGAAAATCAGAGTGTGTTTTATATTCCTTTACCATTGAAGATAGTTCTCTTTTCCTAAGAGAACTACTCCAACAATAGATATCAGTGAATTCATTTTAAATATGTGTACTCTACTGCCAATATATATAAAAAATCACTTATGGTTGTAAAAACTACAATTCTGATATATATAGGAGAGGTATTTATGGGGGAGGGGTTATATGGGGTGATGTAAGTTACAAACAAATCATAAATGGAGTTATGAGTATTCAACATATGTAGTAATATATGGGGCAGAGTACACAATCAACACAATACATAATATATGGTTTGGGCCCCAGCGTGATATGGAGGCAGTGTGATAGAGCGAGGTGGATTTGGGCCCCACGGTGGAATATTTATTATGAAATAGAGTTGGTCATGTAAGATATAATACAACATTCATATAATGTATATAAGGTATTAACTAGAGTGGTGATATGATCCAGTTGGGTTGGGCATTGGAGTGATATTATGGATATACATATTATCGAGTCAAGTAAAATAACGATGGAGATATGGAGTGTTCAACGATACGACATCATTCAATGGAGGTGAGGTGGAAGGTGGTATTGCAGTGGCACCATAGTGGTATTGGCAATGTGGAGTAAAGACAGATGGTACATTTTCTTGTGTAGTTGGGAGAGTAGTGTGGATGTGATATGGAGGCGTATGGTATGGATGTGTTGACCAATGTTTTGTGGTAAGCCATTGTTACACCAAACATTATATGAATGTATATGATAGAAGGTGGTATGGTAGAACATTTAGGGAGCAGGCAACCAAGCGGGAGGACCGGAGTCATGAGGAATGGTTAAGTGGAGTTGTATTAAAAACTGCAAGTGTTTAACACTATAACTGTATTAACACCAGAATTTTATTAACCACAACTACATTAGCAACCACAGATAATATCTGAAGCCATGACTATTAAAAAGATGAGTGGGAGCGGAGTTGGGAAGTATGGGAAATGTAACACAATACACATAACCATGAACCCACACATATTCATGCTAATAACATAGTGTTGCCAATGACACAGTGCACAATTTAAAAAAGAGGATTTAGCATACCATTCACCTTGATATATCGAACAGATCAACAGAATACCATAAGGTATATCATACAACATTCAGCTTCAATGCACCAATGCTTAATCCTTCACAACTTTCACACAAAGATTTGGGGCACCAAGGTTATGCATGGCAGACCAAATTTTCTGTCAAAGGAGAGGGGCAGAGGATAGACTGCAAAACAAATGGCGAAAAGGATTTACAAGGGAAAAAAGGGGTGCCAAAAATGGAGTTAGCTCTCATACCATGTCAGGCAAGGAGGTAACTCCTCAAATTGAATTTTGTTTATGCATTAAGGTTGATCATAGATATATACATGGAGGGAGAGACTCTTGGGCTTCATCTCCCAGTGTCTCTTCATATTCCAGCTCTCCTTATTTTCTATTTACGCTATTTTGCATATTCACCTAATACCAATGATTAGGTGTCAACGTAGGGCTTGGGAGAGAAGGACAGAGAAGGAGAGAGGGAGGGATATAGTAACATAGTTGGAGAGAGAGAGAGAGAGAGAGAGGGATTGATGATGGAATATAGAGGACTAGAAGGCAAAGAGAGAGAGAGAGAGAGGATTTGAGGGAAAACGGAGAGAGAGAGAGAGAGAGAGAGAGAGAGAGAGAGAGAGACTGTGAGTGATTGGGGAAGAGAGAGGGAGGTAGGAAAGAAAGGGAGAGAGGAGGGTTATGAGATATAGAACTTGAGAAAGAGGAGGAGAGTGATGGTGGAAGAGAGAGAGAGGTAGGAGAGAAAGGTGGGGAGAGGAAGGACGAGATAGATGAGGAGAGAGAGAGGAGAAGAGAGGGAGGGATATAGATATGGAGTTAGAGAGGAGAAGAGAGGGAGGGATATAATTATGGAGTTAGAGAGGATAAAGGGAGGGAAGAAGAAATGCATAGAGAGTGAGAAGTGGAGAGAGCGAGGGAGTGATAAGGGAGAGATGGAGAGAGAGTGTGTATGTTTGGGGGTGAGATAAAGAGACAAAGAAGGAGAGATGGAGAGAATGGGGGATAGAAGGAAAGATGGAGGTCTATAGTAACAGAGTTGGAGAGAGAGAGAGAGATGGAGTTGAAGGGGTAGAGAGAGGGAGGTAAGAAGAAATAAATAGAGAGAGATAGGGAGTGATAAGGAAGAGGTAGAGAAAGGGAGAGAGGACAATAGGAGGGAATAGAGATACAAATCGAAGAGAGGAAGAGAAGGGAATGAGAGAGGGGGGAGGAGGAGGGAGGGATTGAAATATAGATTGGACAAAGAGAGTGCATGTTTTGGGGGTGATATAGAGAGAAAATGGGAGATAGAGATATAGATGGAAGGTTAAGAGAGGGAAGAAGAGAGAGATGGAGAGAGGGAGTGGGACAAAGAGATTGATAGATATTGAATGAGAGAGCATGTTTGTTTGGCAGGGTAAGATAAGGAGACAAAGAAGGAGAGATTGAGGGAGATATAGATATAGATGGATGGTGGAGAGATGGAAGAATATGTCTTGCATTAGATGCATTGATTTTAGTGTAGATGATGATTTCTAATCCTATTTGATTGCTTGCACTAGATGCATTGATTTTACTATAGACGTTGATTTCTAATGATATTTGATTGCTTGCACTAGATGCATTGATTTCAATGTGGTTGATTTCTAATCCTATTTTATTGTTTTCATTAAATGCATTGATTTCAGTGTAGATGGTTATTTCTAATCGTATTTGATTGCTTACACTAGATGCATTGGTTTCAGTGTAGATGTTGATTTCTAATCCTATTTGCTTAATTTCACTATATGCATTGATTTGAGTGTAGATGTTGGTTTCTAATCTTATTTGATTGCTTGCATTACATGCATTGATTTCAATGTTAGTGTAAATGTTTTTTTTTAATATTATTTGATTGCTTGCATTGGATGCATTGATTTCAGTGTAGACGTTGATTTCTGATTTGATGTAATTGGATATATGATAGTACATTAATTTTTAAAGTGATTGATTTAACATTGTGCATTGATTTCTATGTAAGGACAAGAAAATATTGGCAATGTATATTGATTTTTGTGTTATAGTGATTCAACCTATTAATATTGGAGAGAAAGAGAGAGAAGGTATGATATTTACTAGAACAAGTCGAGCTAAAGATTTAAATGCTTTACAATTTCAAGTGTTCTTTTCATATAATCGATATCAAATGATGACAAAAGTAACAAGACTGACAATAAGAACAGTAGAAGAAAATAGTTTGAGATTAATCATAATGAAGACTATTTGTAACTGACTACATTCTTATTATTCATATTTTATATCATTCAACACTATTACATTGTCACTTTGCATTTCATCATTTTTCATCATTAAAGTTATTAACAATATTTATCATGTCAATGAACTAAGGTAACTAAGAAAATTTAAAATTAAAATGACTAGAATTATCTCAGAAATATTTAGCATATTCAAAATTATTATATTAATATTATATGTATTTACATATTATTGACAAATCAATCATATCTTCGATAGATTTTCCTTGGTCACACACAAATGAAACCAGCCTAAATCCATTTGAACTCTGGATCAATCAAGAGATGAGAGGGATCAAATCTCTCAAGGTGCAAACCTTTCCTAAATTTTTGCACTCAAAAAAGAGGTTTGCACCTCAATATCTGATCCCTCTCGAAGCTTGATAGATCTAGGGTTAATATGTATATAGGATGACATATACTATTCATAAGGAAAATAAAACTTGTTGGCGCATTAGTGAGTCTGAAGGGTAAAACTAAGAACTCATAATTCTCATAGTGAGTTATAAAAGTTGCCTAAAATATATCCTTCTCCTTTATTATGATTTGATGATATCAAGGGTGTAGGTCAATTTTCACGAATACGATAACACCCTTTACTTGATCAAATAGATCATCAATTCTGAGTAGTTGGTATTTATTCTTAACAGTTAGTTTATTTAACTATCTATGATCAATTCACAATCATAATATACCTTCCTTCTTCCTAACAAAAAGTACAAGAGCTCCCTAAGGTGACACACTTGGGAAGATATATTTTTATCCAACAGTTCCTGCAACTGCATTTTTGATTCAATTAACTATTGAATACTCATGCGATATAGTGCCCTAGATACTAGAGTAGCTCACAGAATTAATTCAATAGTAAAATATATGTCTCGCTTAGGAGGAAATCCAGGGATTTATTCATGGAAAACATGAGTAAGTCTTGCACAATGGGTAATTTTTCTAATGTCATAGTATTTAGAATTAGTGTACTCCACCTACACAACATATATTTGACAACCTTTTCTACGGCAATTTTCCTATGAGGATATAATGGGACTTAATTTTAAAGGTCTCTTAATTCTCTTAATTTCTTGTCTAACTCCTCCTTTATTAAGGAAACTAACTATTTTATCTCTACAGTTTATGAGAGACTGGTGTTTCTCCATCTAGTCCATGCCAATTAAAATGTCATATGACCCTAAGGGTAAAAAATTGAAGTTCCTTGTTATTGGGTGACCTACTAATACAACGGGGTAGTTATCCACTTTAGTTGTCACCCTCTTCTTGACCCTTATGGCTAACTGCACTAGCCATGGCTTTTCGAACATTGCTGCTTGTAAATGAAAATTTTCTATTATTTTAGGACTTAGATAAAATAGACTGGCTTCGGGGTCAACTAAAATACACATGGGTTGGTTAAACACCGTACCTTCAAACTCCACCATAGCTGGTTGATATTCTTCCTGATGTTCTTCTAATGTCGCATTGATCTTTGACAAACTTCTTTCTACTTCCACCATTGTGGATAATTCTTGAATGTGTGCTACATAAGATGTTGCCTTCTGATAAGGAAACTTATTGACATAATGACGTCCTCCACATCCTCAACATTGTAGTGGGGTTTTTTTTCCTACTTGGTCAAATTCAGGTTTATTGAGCTATTTTATAGGATTTGAATCACTTTGCAGCTTAGTTTTTTGTTGCAATCTTCTTGAATTTTTATTCTATTGGTGTTTGTGAGGACCCTTGAAATTTGTGGAATTTGTACCCTTAGCAGTCTGCAAATGCTTCTTCCCTTTCTTATCTATCCACCTTATTTTATTATCCACTTTATGCTTCATCTATTGGTAGCATAATCAGGCCTTTTGAAGCACTTCATCCATGGTTTTGGGGTTGTTAAATTATAACCATTCCTTCATGAATGTAGGCAAACTACTAATAAATCGTTGTACTTTTTATTTTTCCTCTCATATGTAGGGAAAGTATCTTAGTAAGGATGTAAAATTTGCTACAAACTCATCCATGGAAAGTTGTCCAAGTTTAAAATCCCAAAATTCCTTTGTTCTTTTGTCATAAAGTTGTTATCTTAAGTATTTTTCCTTGAAATTCCCCTTAAAGTATTCTTATGTTGCTTTATGTTCATTAATACCTCGTACTATTTTAAACTCTTCCCACCATAAGGTGGCTTTTCCTTCTAAATAATAGATCACCAACTGAGCTTTCAAATTGTTGTCATACTTGTAAACCTGAAAATATGTGTTCATATTAGTCAACCAGGCTTCAACGGCTTCTTCTACCTCACCATCAAACGTAGGGGGTTTAATTTTCTTAAATTATCCCTGTAATTCAGTTTTTTGTCTCATAATACCTTTGACACGTTTCCATATTCCACCTAACTATCTTCTTGGTCACCTTCAAATTTTGTATTGTCATATCTTGGCCTGTGTGCCCCAATTCCATTTCCATGGTTAGGGATTGGAATGGGAGATCTATGGTTTTGTTGGTATAAAAGACTTTTCATAAACCTTTATTGCTCTCATATCAACCTTTCATTATCAACCCTCAATCTTGCAATTTCATTTTTTAATTGATGAATTGTTTCGAATAATGTAACTTGTGTTTTGAGATTCCTCTCCTAGTTGAACCCACATATCTATGTTACCTTCTGCAAATGGAAATGGCCCTACTCCTATCGATGTTGTGACTGTTGGTGTATTTTCAACTCCTCTCCTCATCATGCTTCCTCTCTCCTATCGATGTTATGGCTGTTGTTGTATTTTCAACTCCTCTCCTCATCATTCTTCCTCTCTGTAAACATGAACAAATTTCCCTACTCTCCTATTTCTCAAAACATGCCACAATGTTGGAACCGTGGCTCTGATACCCCGTGAAACATCCCCACTGTAAAACATAACTTTTTTATTTATTTACACATATTTATTGCTACAATCATCACATACTACATAATTAAATTCTATCATGCAAGAATTAATTCATTCTCTGTGATGATTGGTTCCCAATGACCGTGTTGAGGAGTTTCTTTGAAAAATCACTTATTAATATTAATAATCATGTTCAATACAATTCAAGTTTAGATATGTCATTCTTTTGAGTGATGCATTATCAATTCTTACCTATTATTATGGCCATTCATTATAATGGTTGTACTTAAGGTCATATTATTAGGTTGGGTGCTAAGGGCTAAGCCCCTAGATCTAGAAGTGTCTCGATAATTCTTGTTTGTTTACCGAGTCAGGCCAACGTGAAACACTTGTACACAAGCTTAGCCCTTGATCTATCTTGGGTCAATTAGATGGTGGTAAATCTTTAGGGTTGGTTATGGGGTAACTATCAACCCCCTTCCACAGTGTTACTATTACTCATTTTCTTCTTGCAGTTCGCTATGAGTTTTCTGCAATCAACCCTAGATGTTCATCTTTCTCTATCATTATGAGTAATTTTTTCTACACTTCAGTTAGATTCTTCTTCTAATATGGTTTAAATTATTTTTTTTATTTCACAAAGGTGATTTACCGGCTTGTTCTTACTACAGGTTGCCCCCTTTTTGTTGTTATTGGCGATTGGCTTTGATATCTTATAACTAATTTATAGGGGTTCGCTCACAACTAATACCTACATGGATTTTTCTATTTCCTTATACCTAAGTTTCCCTCCAAATTGGGTGCAACTAACCCTTGCTCTAATGACATAATGGCCACTACATTCTCAGTAAGGAGCCCTTCCAAGGTAACAATGATCTTCCTAACCTTTCTATTATCATTTTGTTTTTGTTTTTCTTCCCTATCTACCTATAATACTAATCTCAAATAATTTTTGACTAGCACATGTTAGTATTTTCTTGTTCTTACCAATCCGTTAACCAAATATTTGTTCTTTTCTAGGAGCTCTGATGCATGGCCATTCAATGTTATTCTTACTTCGAATTTCCTTTGTTTACCAAGTTCTTATGACTACATCACACCACCTTGGAAACCTTGTGGATGTTAATTCAGGCGGGTAGCAAAGTCATGATTTTCTTAGGGTTTTATTGTCTTTTGTCTAAGGATGAATCCATAACTAGCTTGTTGGGTAGTTGAAACCGGGATTATAGATATCTCTATCGCATAATTTAGTTACTAATACATAATTAGTTTTTGGTAAATGAATTACCCTACTCGTAGGGTTTGGTTGACAACATTTCTAACCTTGACAAGTTGTTCTGCTCATATTGGTGTCATGCATCTTCAAGTGTATGATGCATAGAATTTTTGGATAGCATTTGTATGCACTTACAATTGTTACTATTTATATTATCTATCAATTGGAAAGTTCTAGAAGCCAAGCTTGTCTTTTGTAACAAATTTACTATTTTTTTGTAAGGAATGGATAACATTTCATTATAATGACTAGAAATGAGCCAAGTTCCTTACAAAATTTAGACTTTTTCTATTTGCATCTTCCCTCTTCTTAAATTGAGTATGGACCTTCTTGCAACCCCTATTATTTACATATATTCTATTGGGAAAACTATAGCTATTATTCTCCAAAAAACTCCTACATATTCTATACAATGATATTGCATAAATGGAGATTAAAACAAACACAATCAACTACTGTCAGTCTTGACATCATCACCCACAAGCTCACCCATAGACTTGTTTAGTTCCTCCATTTCAATCTCTTCTTCTTCCTGAACCTTTGCAGCAGTAGCAACAACATCCTCGTCTTCTTCCGTAGCCCTGACAAAAGCCTCCTCGACAGTATCAACATTGATGGCCTATGAATTTCCAACCCCGGTCACGTCCTTTAAAACTCCAACTGTGGTTGTCTCCACCCTGATTTTTATCAACCTTCTACTGGACACTCAAAACATCGATGCACAGGACTTCCATGGTTTTCTGCAGTAGTTCCTAGTCTTTACCCAACCCAGATAATTGGGTATAAATGACCGCCATGTTTTCGTTCAATTCTTTGACAATTTCCTTAACGACTTGCTTGCAATAGCCCTCCACTGGGTTCTCAACTCTTACATGCCATGCGCCATGGCCAAACCCCTATCTTCCATGACCAAATACTCCCCCACTACCATTTCTCACAGATGACATTTTTGCAGCAAGACACTTCTGCACGATGAAGATCGTATGGTTGATTGACTGAAGCCAGTTGAGGTATATAACGACCTGATCCATTCTGACATTCCTCCTGAGCCTGTCTTTTGTAAATGTGGAATAGTGCAAAGACTTTCCAATTCCTATAGCTTCCATGTTTTCCATTGTCCAAAACCAGAATCAAGCAGCGATGGTTCCTTCATCCCCAAGGGAATCAGTGGTATAGCAAATTCTGGTGAGAAAATGATGCCTCAGCACCCACCTATCCACATACATTAATTGTTGTCCGTGTTAGCTCTGCTATATAATGATGCTTCTCTAAAAGTCGAAAGTAAGCTTGGTCCTTGGTTATGCTCAAAGGAGGCCTATACTAGTCGTTCTCACCTTTTCCTTTACCCCACTCAGCCTCCCTTCATCTCCATGTGCCATGCTTTTCTATTAAAAACATATAAAAACCCCTTTCTCTTAAACCCCGAGTGCTAAAACCCACAACCCCATAAAACCGCGCCCATACGACTATGCGCCTTCATAAACTCATCGTCATAACCTCTGCTATTGATTTCCAACCACCGATCTAACAACTCCCGTCGCACCCGATAAAGTGACTTGCGTGATTGTCTCCCCGCCGCCCAATCGTCTCCACTGAAGATCCAATGGCAGTCGCTCTCCCCATGCCCACAAAGTGATGAGACATTAACGCGCAATGGAGAGTGGTTTTCCTCTCTCCTCCACCACCACACGTCACGTGCCAAATAGGATCGTGCTCCCTTGCCCTTTTACTGCCCAACGTCCAATGGAAATGCGATTGAAACTGCTTACCACTTAAACCTCCATCCTCACCCGATAACCGTCGTGTGCCTTCTCCATCTCATCACCGTTGGATCTGTCTGCCTGAGATCCAATGGCCCACATTCGCTCTGCTCCTACCTCTTCCGATATCCCCGTCGACTCATCTCCTCCTTCTGTCCTCCCGATTCAATGGCTGATCTTTCTCCTTCGCCCAACCCATCCATTCACCATGTAGTCCACGGCCCTTGAATGATCTGTGTGTCCGAAGGACGAAGGCGACCGACTCACTAGTTCCAGTTGCAGTTGCTCCTCAACAATCACATTTGACAGACAATATGGCCGAAGAGAAAAAGGACAGAGCATGAGCATGAGCATGTAACTGCATTGAGCAGTTATGGAACTTCATGGATACAAACACTCCAGGTACTTGAGAGGATAGTAGAACACCTGAAAAGATCATATTCATCCACTAAAGCAAGGAAACGCACTCACAGACTCCATCAGGTAGTTAAATGCAGTTGGTGGTCAATTATGACCCCTTGTTATAGACATTTTTGGGCACTACAACCCCAATCCTAAATTTCCATAAACCAAGGGCTCCTAAGTCCCTAAAAGTGTTGTTCCAACCCCTAAAAGAACAAGGTCAACTGATCACATCATCTCCCAAAAGTTCTCCATGAAAATCTACTCAAAACTGGTCAAAACTGGACCATCTCACCTGCTCCATGGACAAAGTGCGTTGCATCCCACCTAAATACACATAGAGGGTGTGATGCATGTTGAAAAGCCCTTCTATGGGGTGCGATGGGCGAGAATGGACAAATGGCAGAGGCAGTGTGCGAGGTGGAAAATCATGGAATCTTCCAGAAACTTCTCCTGTGACACTTGCCTCCCTGAATTCGCCCAGGGATGAGTAAGAGATCATCATTCTCCAAGTGGAATCAAGAACTATCAGAGAGAGGACACTAATCAAACCCCAGAAGCTGACTCACCCCCCTTTCAAACATCTATATATGGATCCCTTCCCAAGAGATCCAGAGGCTGGAATTTTGTATCTTGTAAGGAAGTGTTGTTGGTTTCTTGCTGTAACATCATAGTGTTGGGTGATCTAAGCTTTTCATGAGGTGAAGAAGGGCTTCTTGCTGAGAGGATGACGCTGGGTCAGAACAATTGGTTGTAATCCTCCCCTGCTCTTTTCTTGATATCAATAAAGCTATTCAAGTTTTCCTCCATGTTCTTGCATATTTTATGATATATGTTTGTGTGTGGTCAATATACATCTGATCTTATATTGTTTATGCTAGTAGATCTCTGTTCTTGGATAGTATTGTGCTGCTTTGATTCCACAGGTGCTCTTTGAAGATGGGCTGACGAGGAAGCAAGTGGCAAGGATCTATCAAAAGGGAGAGGAATCAAGTGAGGAACCAAGCACAAGATTTAGGTTGGTGTCTTCATTGCTCTCTTATCTATTTTTCATAAAGGAATACGAGAGTAGCTTTACTCTGTTTGTTTCTAAGGTTGCTACCACCCTTAGTGGTATTAGCAGTTCTGCATAGACACTATTCCCGGTAACAAAATGGCAACTTTGCTGGGGAGCGACTAGATTGTTTATTAGCCTATATTTGTTTCTTTTATAAACTTACAGATGGAGCATGAAGCCAAGCCAGCTAGCCTTCGAAGTGCATTTGTTTTACGAATACAAAGTATACATTGCTACTTTAGTCAATCTCCGGGTTTTGTTTATGAATTAAACGATCGATCTACAAACAGAATAATTGCCTTGAGTGGTAGCTCTAGTAACCTCCTTAGATCCACCTCTGTGATTTGCATATACTGAACATTCCTTTCTTGGCTCAAATCCCTGAAATGGATTGCGAATTGTGAGTAAAAACTCGTTCAAAGTCTCGTACTGGTACCATCGCACCCTGCCTTGAAGGAAGCCTGCCTGCATCGCACTTCCCGAGTGCAGTAGGTGCGCTGAAAGCAGAGATCCCTGTGTAACAGGTGTGCTGGTCAGATAAGGTTAACTCTACCTTAAGGCTTTGGTTTTTCACTCACTATTTTCAGTCCTATTCTGGAGTTTAGCTGTCTATGGTCAGTGTATCTCTGTAAAAACCCCCTTCCTTTACATCTTTTTGCCTCCATAGTGCAAAGAACTGTAAGTGTTTTTATGTATTTTGCATCATTTTCGGTTCTCTTTTGCAAAAAGGTAGCATAATCGAGCGGTCGTTCTTTGATCTGAAAGTGTCGTAGTTGTCATTTTCAGCCATAGAAGACAATCCCCTTGCTCTTGGTAGTCGATTATAAAAGTTACTATTGCATATAATTTGAATTAGTAGTCTTTAAAGTGTCAAAAAGCAATTTTTCATTTCGAAATTGCAAAGTGTCTCTCTTACTTTCACTTCATTTTGAAAACAAATTTGTTGAGTATTGTCGCTTTGGAAATAATTCAGATTTGCAATTAGCTTTCTTATCATCACATACATTAAGAAAGTTGAAAAACAATACATGCATGTGCATTTGCATTTAGACTGCTTGTCGGTTTGATTTAGGATAGTGCATATAGTGTGTGCTCTATGCTCTATGTTGAAAGAAAATCATCCCTCTTTCCTTAGTAGCTAGGATTTTCATTACTAAAAGAAGATTAAACGATTGTTTATCATCTTAGACTGCATTTTAGGAATTGTACATCTACATCACATGGTGAGCCTGAAAGGAAAATTTCTTAAGCAAGATCAACTATAAAATAAATTCAACGAATCTAAAAATGCTTTGGAACCTAACGCACAACATTTAGAAGTCTAGGCTAGAGATGTGTTCCGGCATCGTAAAATGTGGTAACTATTGCTTTCATTGTTGGTTGGGTGATTCCTCCACTTTGAGACGATAAGTGACAATACAAACTTGTTCTCCCACATACCGTCGAGTATATATTGGGATACCACAATAGGCTTTATCCTTTATCCATAGGAAGCCGTGTCTGCCGCCCTATCGATCGCAATAAATTGAACGCAGCATTCGGGAAGATTGACTGCCATACCATTAAAAGTACTCTACAGTTTTGTGATTGCTTTGGTAATCCCTCTGTCTAGACTTCCAGAGCAGTCTCTTTCATTCCTTTTCAGATTCCTTAAAGGAAAAGGTCCATCTGAGCACTTGTCACTTCAGGCTCATTAAAAATCGAAGGTGACTAGAGTCATCTTTTTTTTTTTCTCGACTCTTAAAAATTTAAAAAGCAAGTTGTGTCAAAGCATCTAAAATTTATTTTAAACAGAATAAATATCACCTTTCCTACGTTGATCTTGAGTTGAGAAAAATGGAGTCCACCAACCAAGGGGTTCCTCTTGAAGGAAATCCTAGTCCTTTCTCCTCTTAGGGAGATGTCGGTGCACCCCATATGGCCACATTGTCACTTCCTGGATTGACGATCGGCTTGCCCATATGGCTTTTATCAACTTCTCTCGTTCAAAATATCGTAACTCCTGAACAGTCAGGTCAACAACTAAATGATACCAGAGTTACCCCCCAACCTTCTACTTCGTCTAATTCTTCCTCTCCTCCTTCCTCTTCGCTTGATGAAGTTGGTAAAGCCAAAAATCAAGTAACTGAGAAGAAGAAGGAGAAGAAGAAGAAAGAAAAGAAGAAGAAGGAGCCAAAGGCGAAAAGGGGCAACCAGACATCATCTAGTGAAAATCCACACACTGCACCGACCAGGCCTAAATCACCATGTGTCATTTGCAATGGAGACCACTATCATCGATATTTTCCTTGCATCCCTCGGATCTTAAGGGACTGGTCTCCTCATTTGCACAACCCGGTGTCATCAACCTCTGATGATCATGTTGAGAATACACCGTCAACTAGTGAAAGTGAAGTCTCTGGACAAAAAGGGAACCACAGATTTCCTTGTAAACTGTGTGAAGGTGATCACGCCATCCACCGTTGTCCCTTCCTAGACAAGGCTAAAAGAGTTTTGGACGACCGTCCGATTTCACCAGTACAACTTCCGCCAATATATAAGAAACTCTTGCCAAGTCCATCACTGGTTGAAAATCTGGTTGACACACCATTGTGGTCGGCTGAAACATCTATCGTCGAAGATGAACCCTCTGAATCCATACCAGATGAAAGTCAAAAGGTCGAGACGGCAGTTGACCCGGTATTGCCTTCAGAAGATCCATCTTTAGATGATACAATCACCGAGGAAAATAAGAATGACACTTTTCAAATTCTCTTCGTAAACACAGACTTTGATGAACATAGGGACAGTCTACCCATTCCTTTACCGCAGGAAGGAAGTTCATCAGAGTCATACCCGGCTGTCTATTCAGTCCCACTTCCAAGTAACCTAGTGGTTTCCTTCGACTGGAATCTGCTAGGTAGACCCGTTTACTGGCTAGTGTACCATTTCGAATTATTGTACAAGCATACAAAATGGTCATGTCCGGTACCATCATAGATGAAGGGGCGTCTGTGAGTATCCTTTCCTCAATAGCTTGGGAAGTGCTTGGTTCGCCACCGCTTCTGCCTGAGATGAGAAATCTGACACGCTTCGATAAAGGAACCAGTCGACCATTAGGGATCCTTCCCAATGTACCCATAATGTTGAGAAGGAAAACCGTTCACCTAAACATAATGGTAGTCTGAGGACCCTTGGATTATAATGTACTCCTTAGATGTGACTATATTTATAGCATGGGAGCCATTATCTCCTCACTCTTTAGAGTAATGTGTTTTTCGCACGAAGGCAGAGTGGTCAAGCTCGTAGACCAACTGTCGTTTCCTGACTCACACATAGCTAATAGTCAAGTACCATCCCTGAATGGTATTTTCACGCAAGGAATGTCTCATCAAATCCCACTTCGTCCTCCTAATGAGGGCGAGTGATTCGGAGGATATGACTGAAACCCAGGGGGCAGGCACCCTGGCCTGTTTCGACAAGAAAACCTTGGGTATAGAGTAAATTTCCGTGGAGGATATATGACTAGTTTGACACAGCCGTCCATCTAGGAAAAATGGGATTAGACTGGAATAAGATTCCCTCGTCAAAGTTATGTGGATGGAGGCATCTGCGCCACTCACCTTTGTTTATTTTGGTAGACATCGCCGAAGAAGTGTTTTATCCGCAATGCGGTTAAAACAATCTTTGGTAACCTGGAAATGTTTCGCTATACCTGGGAGCATGCAAACCTTTTCGCATGAAAGCGAAGAGCGACCATTTATTTTTTAAATTTATAGGTCCTCTAGCCCTTTAAACTCGTAGGATTGGGCGTTTCCTAGCTTGCATAAAGAAAGGATGCGAAGCAAAGCTTTGTAAGGTGCAAGCTCCACAAAAATGGAATCTTAGATGAGACATCCCTATTATACAACTGGATCAAGCAGTTTTAATGCGGAATTCAAGCTCGTTAAAAAATAAACATAAGAAATGAGAAAATGTTTCCCCCGGAGTTTAAGCTCATTAAAAAATGAACCAACTTCCAGTAAATAACCATCGTGAATGCCTTATCATCAGCCTTTGAAGCCTTGGTCGTGTTCTCATCATCACCTCCACTCTATATTGGTCGATCATTCACCTCCATTTGATTGTTTACCCTTTTGAGGAACAGTTGCGAAAAGTGATACAGTTAGCCATCCTTGTGATGCTGCCATGATTGGAAAATTCCAAACCTTACCTGGAATCAGTTTCTATCCGAAATTATCACTCGTTCCTCAAAAAACGAGTCTCCTTTAAGCTCTTTTCATCTGACTCGTAAAAAATGAAAAGATTACTAAGAAATTGGCCTCTCCAGCTCGTTAAAGTGACCAGAAGTGCTATCCCTCCTTTAGATTTTAATCTTTTTGGACCCGGGGGATTGTTACACAAAAAGATCAAGTGCTTGTCTTGTTCGGCTCATTAAAATTACCGAAAATTCATCCCTTTCGTATTGTTTTATACTTTTTCAGACCTAAGGGATTATATGACGAAAAAGGAACTATTGGAGTTTCCTTTACATCCCTTTCAGACTCTCTAAAATTGAAAAGGACCGAGTTGTCTTTTTCGTTAAACTCGTTAAAACCTAATAGCGAAAAACTTTTCCTCACCGACAAGAACGAGTTTCACTATCGCTAGGCTCGTTAAAACATAGTGATGGGTTTGCCCGAAGGGCAGATTATAGAACAAGCATATGTTATGCTCCTCAAGCTTGACAAAAATAAAGAGGTACTGGTCAGCAATGACTGGGGAAAATTGGGAAGAAAACTTGAAAAAACTTTGTTGGTAGCAAGTCGCTCGTGAACATGACACTTTCACTCCGCATCCGAGTCGGGTTGGGTTGTTCCATTCACCGGTCACATCACCATGGTTCCATCACACCATCCATATTTGGGTTAATGCTACCGATCCATCATGTCAGTGTCACCGGTATGTTCAAGAGAAGTCGCTCAGAGGATTCACCTGTGTCTCATCCACTGTAATACATTCAGTCTCCATATTTTCATGACCACCATCCTAAACCTTTATCCTCAGATCATTTTCACCTATATTAAAATCATTTGCTCCATTCCGTGTCATAGATGTGGGATTCATTAAAGCCCTCCTGTGACGGATCACTTCTTGTCGACATTAGGTCGTTATCTGAGAAGTTGATTTAGGAACAACCCTTCCAGTACTTTGAAGCTTGCATGCCTCAATGGCAAGTTTCTCACTTCCGGTGACAGGTTTACATCATTGGCCTTCGACCGAAAGATTTTGCGTGGTGTTCGACGCCAAGTCCCTCTTTCACACCGTGCGAATTTTACTGCAGTACCTTGAGGGTCATCATCATTATCGGTGATTTCTCTCGTGCCTGTTAATAGCTTACATCATTGGCTGGTAATCAGGCAATGTCTTTCCATGTTCGACTCCAGAACATCTCTCACATGGATTGACTTGTACTTCGCGTGAAGATCGAACGAGATTGAAGACCCTGGATCTAGTTTCATCCATCTGGGATGCGAGATACATTTGGGGAAATAAAGACATCCAGTGTACATCATTGCTGCATAGATAATCATCCAACCTAAAGGATGATGGCTCTACCGGGATCATCAGTTTGCACTCAGACGATCATCTGTCCTATGTACATGAAAATGAATTTATAAAGATGAGCATGGGAATGCTCGACTTAGCCAGGAAATGAAAAATATTATGAAGATAATGTGTTGTATTGTATCTTATTACAGGTCGCCTTCCAACTCGAAAAATTTCGGATCCTCATGATAAAGCATTTCACCCGACATCAAAAATTAATTAACGATATCATGCTTTACGGGGAAACTATTATAGACATTTTTTGGCACTACAATGCCAATCCTAAATGTCCATAAACCAAGGGCTCCTAAGTCCCTAAAAGTGTTGTTCCAACCCCTAAAAGAACAAGGTCAGCTGATCACATGATCTCCCAGAAGTTCTCCATGAAAAGCTACTCGAGTCTGGTCAAAACTGGACCATCTCACCTGCTCCATGGACAAAGTGCGTTACATCCCACCTAAATACACATAGAGGGTGCGATGCATGTTGAAAATCCCTTCTATGGGGTGCGATCGGCGAGAATGGACAAATGGCAGAGGCAGTGTGCGAGGTGGAAAATCATGGAATCTTCCAGAAACTTCTCCTGTGACACTTGCCTCCCTGAATTCGCCTAGGGATGAGTAAGAGATCATCATTCTCCAAGTGGAACCAAGAACTATCAGAGAGAGGACACTAATCAAACCCCAGAAGCTAACTCACCCCCCTTTCAAGCATCTATATATGGATCCCTTCCAAAGAGATCCAGATGCTGGAATTTTGTATCTTGTAATGAAGTGTTGTTGGTTTCTTGCTGCAACATCATAGCGTTGGGTGATCTAAGATTTTCATGAGGTGAAGAAGGGCTTCTTGCTGAGAGGATGACGCTGGGTCAAAACAATTGGTTGTAATCCTCCCTTGCTCTTTTCTTGATATCAATAAATCTATTCAAGTTTTCCTCCATGTTCTTGCATATTTTATGATATATGTTTGTGTGTGGTCAATATACATCTGATCTTATATTGTTTATGCTAGTAGATCTCTGTTCTTGGATAGTATTGTGCTGCTTTGATTCCACAGGTGCTCTTTGAAGCTGGGCTGACGAGGAAGCAAGTGGCAAGGATCTATCAGAAGGGAGAGGAATCAAGTGAGGAACCAAGCGCAAGATTGAGGTTGGTGTCTTCATTCCTCTCTTATCTATTTGTCATAAAGGAATACGAAAGTAGCTTTACTCTGTTTGTTTCTAAGGTTGCTACCACCCTTAGTGGGATTAGCAATTCTGCATAGACACTATTCCCAGTAACAAATCTCCCTTCTGATAGATCCTCGCCACTTGCTTCCTCGTCAGCCCAGCTTCAAAGAGCACCTGTGGAATCAAAGCAGCACAATACTATCCAAGAACAGAGATCTACTAGCATAAACAATATAAGATCAAATGTATATTGACCACACACAAACATATATCATAAAATATGCAAGAACATGCAGGAAAACTTGAATAGCTTTATTGATATCAAGAAAAGAGCAGGGGAGGATTACAACCAATTGTTCTGACCCAGCGTCATCCTCTCAGCAAGAAGCCCTTCTTCACCTCATGAAAAGCTTAGATCACCCAACACTATGATGTTGCAGCAAGAACCAACAGCTGCCCTTTACCCACGTCCATTGAATGCTCTGTGTGCCCGAAGGACGAAGGCGACCAACTCACTAGTACCAGTTGCAGTTGCTCCTCAACAACCACATTTGACAGACAATATGGCCAAAGAGAAAAAGGACAGAGCATGAGCATGTAACTGCATTTAGCAGTTATGGAACTTCATGGATACAAACACTCAAGCTACTTATGAGGACAGTAGAACACCTGAAAAGATCAGATTCATCCACTAAAGCAAGGAAACGCACTCAGAGACTCCATCAGGTAGTTAAATGCTGTTGTTGGTCAATTATGACCTCTCCATACCTGACATGGCCAAGTGCCTTTGTAATGAAACTCTATATATACCCGCAAACAAGATGTAATGAGGGTTGATGGTTGATTTTTTGGTGTACACTGTAAGGTTCAACTTCTGGAGACTATAACTATTTTGACACTTGCGGCATCTCGTCTTCGTTTTCAGCTAATAAAAGCTTATTTTGTTGTTAATTGCTCACTTTCCATTTATCTTCTCCTCCAAGCTGTGCCTGATATGCTGTAGGCTTAAACTCTTGATGTTTAGCATTAAAGTGGCTATCATCCTATCTCTGTGTTAAAATCTTGCATGTATCATTGTATGAGTTATTCCGTTTTCTAGTCATTTGGTTCCAGAGAGTTGTCATCCTATCTGTGCATTGGTAGATTAGATTTGCACACTTCTTTACTGGTTGTAGTCGGTCATCACATGGTCTTGTGTATCTACTGGTGTGGTCAGTATTCTCCATATTCACCCAATCTTAAATTGTGAGTAGTTGGTGGTCTAAAGCCTTGTAGTCTGGGGGTGTTCACGCATGTCTAGAGTCAAGCAAAATAGAAGTGGTTATCTGGTTTGGACAAGCATCATTCCTTCCATTCATCCATTTGCAATAATAAGTTGAATTTATATGTTACTAGGCATCTCCGAACTACAACCTATGAGAGTTTCTTGGAATCCTAACATAATTGGCACCGTTGTTAGGGAGAGGAGATTGGAGCTCAGCTTCCCTAGGAGAATGACACAGTTCGAGCTTTGATGATAGATAAAGTCTGGACATATTTCTGGTTATAATCATCTATTTGGCGACTCTACTGGAGGACCAACCTTTGGCGATTCCACATTACAGTTCTGGCTCAATTCATGAGGCATACCCTGAGAAATCCTCAAAAATAACCAGCTGACCTAGTGCCTGACCCTGAGAAGATTGTTAAGCAAAGAAGAACATCACAGAAAGGAGCATCGGGATTAGGTAAGCCTAAAGAATCTTATGTATCTCTGCAAGAGAATATTATAGCTGAGAATGTACAGTTCGAAAATATAGAACCTAGCATTGTTAGTGAACAAATACCCTCAGAGATTCATAAATCTCCTTGTTCATTAAGTTCCCCTTTGGATCTCAGTCGAAAGAAAGCCTTCCATACAATCCATCATATTCCTTTGTCCCTGTCATATATTTCACTGCTTCCTACCATTCAATCAACCAGTACTTTTCCATCTATCCTAATCATGGCAGGCCAACAAGCACCCACAAAGATGGAAAGAATCATAGCTACTAGGTATGGACCCCTAGTCTTGCCCATTCCTTTCAATGCCATGCCTGCAGGAGAGTATTAGAAATGCATGCCTAAGTTCACTGGTACAGAGGGGGTAACAAATCAAGAACACCTTAAGTCTTTTTATAGTTATGTTGATAACCTAGATATCAGTGAGGATGATGGGTGGATGAGAGTATTTGTCCAAAGCCTTGACAGAGAGGCTAGAAAATGGTTCAAAGAACTTGCCCCTAGGTCTATAACAGACATTGAAGCATTAGATGATGTATTTTTGAAGCATTGGGGAGATAAAAAAGACCTGTTGTATTACCATACTAAGTTTGGAAGCCTCAAGAGGGAAAATGGGGAACCATTATCTGATTACAATAAAAGATTCAATCGTATGTATAGTAAGATACCAGTTGATGTAAAGCCTACCCCCACCTCTACCAAACTCACCTATGCCAATGCATTTGACTCTGATCTTTGCTTGTTGTTGAGAGAAAGAAGATGTGCCACTCTGGCCAAAATGGAGGATGTAGCCCTAGAGGTGGAATCTAATATCATGGCTGCAGAAAAGCTCAAAGTTCATGTTGATAGAAGGAGGTAGAGAGGTGAGGCTTCTTCTTCCTCTACTTCATCTTCAGAACCTAAGTTAGATAAAATGACTAAAATGATAGAGTTATTAGCTGCTGAAATATCTAAGCTGAAGGTTGAGCAGAGTTCTAGGAAAGGAAGGCTTCCAAACACATTTCCTCCAAGAAATCCAAATCCATTCAAAAGAGCAAATGAACAATTGCAGATTAGTCAGAGGGATAAAGAAGCTAGTGAAGAGCAAAGGGTTAAGGCTCCTTTCCAAAACTAGTCATGGAGGAGGAGTAGTTTGAAGAAGAGGATGAAATTCATTGCATGGAAGATAAGGGCAGTGTTGCCTTCTTGACGTTGGCTACCTATGAAGAATCATTACTCCAGGACCAAACTAGTCAAGAATGGGACAGAGAGGCTGTTCTGCAGTTTTATGAACAACAAAGATATAATCTGAGGTCAAAACCAAGCAATGTCAAGGAGAATCCTGTCCAAAGCGCTACTATTCCCATAGAGCATCAGAACATCAAACAGAAAAGGCCAGCAGCTGACCCAGTCATCCTCAAAGCACCAGCTCAAGAGGTAAGAGTTCTTGACAAGTCCCCTTCCCCTTTCAACTTTGAATCAGAAGTCCAGAAGTTAAAAATATCTGTGCCTCTGACAGAACTTAGCAAGAGTGAAGTTTTTAGAAAGCCTATCCTTGATGCTCTTGAGCTAAAAGCCACACAAGCCTCCACTGACTATGTCAATTTGCAAGATGACAAACCTGTAGTTGTGCTTAGCCCAATGACTGAACCTACTGATGATAATTCTCCATCATTTTATGTCTCTTTGACCATTCATGACAAAATCCTCCACAATTGCTTGTTGGACACAGGGGCCAGCCACAATCTGATGCCCAAAGCTGTCATGGAAGAGTTAGGCCTTGATATTACCAGACCTTATCATGATCTATTCTCCTTTGATTCAAGAAAGGTGAAATGTCTGGGATTGATCAAAGATTTAGCTATTACCCTAACTCAGCTGCCCATGAAGAGCATGATGATGGATATTATGGTGGCAGATGTTCCCCTAAGTTTGGCATGCTATTGTCCAGAGGGTGGATTAAGAGACTAGGTGGGACATTACAGAATGATCTATCTTATGCCACTGTCCCAGTCTTTGGGGGAGAAAGTAGGAGATTATATAGAGAGGCATAGCTGGCATACATCATCAGTGATGAGAAGAATCCTTCTAATCATCCTATCTACACTGTGGACACTGACTTTGGGGCATGCATTCTCCAAATTGAAGAATCTCAGAAGGCCTCAATGCAGCTCAAGAAACAAATAGTCTAGGCCCTAGGAAAGCAAGGAAGTCAGGTTTGGGAGATGTTTTTTGATGGAGCATGTTCAAGGGAAACTACAGGAGCAAGGGTGGTGCTGATATCTCCAAAACAAGAAAGCACACATCTATCTTTTAAGCTGGCTTTCTGATCCAGGTGGATGTTGGTGGCCACCCACCTATCCCATTTGGACCACCACAATTGTCCCTTTTAGTTTTTCATTTTCCTTAATTATAGCACAGTTTACTATTTTTAGTAGTTTTTCGGGTCCTAAACTTCCGGAGCCATTTTGAAGCCCTAAACGACATTTTTTGGGAAATCTACCACTAATGATATTTTGGCCAAAAAATCTTCCTTTCCGTCATAGTCCTCAGAGAGATCTTTCCAACGGGCTATCATGTGCGTCAAATGGAGATAATATGACCAATTCGCGACCCTAGGAAGTTGGTTGTCCAACTCACCCCAAAACGGGGCCCACAATTTGGTGTTTCATCTTCTAGGGTTAGGTTTTGGGATGTGAATGGTTTTCCATTGTTTCTCAACAATAAATAGGCCTTCGAGCCTCATCGTAACATAATTCAGAGGCATGTAGCTGCCACGTCTCTTCTCAGAGATAAGCTACCATCGCCCTACCTAGTTTATTTCCATTTCTGGTTGTAAGCATATTTCAGTATTTTCCATTAACGAAATGAAGTATTATTTCTGCTGCATATTTGTGTATATGGTTATCTCTATATTTTTTTGCATTCCTGTTTAAATCCAAATCAGTGGTATCAGAGCGGTCTGCTTTTTCTCTATTATTCTTTGCATGTCCCCAACGAGGTCGGGATATAAGGAGTTAGGGCCTGAACTAGTCAAGACTTTGCAAGACCAGCCTTGCAAATCCCGACGGTCTCCCATGGCAGATGAGAAGAAAGATGAGGGGGCAAGAGATCCTATCAAAATATTGCTCGAAGAAGCCCTCGAGCGGCAAAGGAATGTGATGATGGATAATTTTGCGTAGATCCTTCAGCGGCTACCCAGAGGCAACGCATCGGCTTCCAACAGCTACTCTGGAAATGCCACACCGTTCAAGGTACAAATTAATTTTGAAATCCCCATCTTCGAGGGTCAAATAGATGCAGATGCCGTAGATAAATGGTTAAATCCGCTAGAAGGGTATTCTTTTGTTCATGAATTTTCAAGTCAGGAAAAGATTGCTTTCGCTCTTCTCAAAGTAGCCCCCCACGTCAAGGACTGGTGGGAAACCTACTGTGAGCAGAAGGATGAAAGTACAGGCTCACTATTTTCAGCCACACCCACTTGGAATGACTTTCAGTATGCCATCAAGGAGCAGTACTACCCTGTCAAAAGCTATGAGGAAAAATACATCAAATGGACCACGCTGCGGCAAGGACGAGACCAAGATGTGCCAGAGTTCACAAAAATTTTTCATACCCTTCGCACACAATTGGGTATCAAATATTCAAAGCTGCATCTGGTACTCAAATACTGCAGCTGCCTACACAAATACATCCAGGAAGAGATGGATTTCTTGAACATCTCCTCACTCGGCACAACATACCGATACGCTGTCAAAATCGAGAAAAAGTTCAAACAGAAGAAGCGAGAGTTTGGATCTGCAAATCATAATCCCAAAGGACAAAGCCAAGGCGGGGTGACCAGAGACAACCAGTCGAAGCCGCAAGAAAATAACAACAACACAAAGCCGAAGAAGGACACAGGAAAGTGGTGTGAGTTCCACAAGATTCCCACTCATAAGACAAGTGAGTGTCAGACCAAGCAGTCGTTGGTGGCCGAGTTGAAGGCTTCCGAATCAGATGCATGTTCCGACCCTGAGCCAGAAACTGACAAGGGGAATGGCAAAGGGAAGCAGATCATTGATGCGAATCCTAGCACCACTATTGCCACCTCCAAGATCTAGAAAAATGAGCCCAAAAATCTAGAGGAATGGGAGTGTCTTTTCCACTCACAGATGTGGGTGAAGGGTTCATTGCTACAATTCATTGTTGACCATGGTAGCCAAAAGAACCTTGTTTCAGCAGAGGTCATGAAGTGGTTGGGCTTACCGACTACACCACACCCACAGCCGTATAGTATCGGGTGGCTTCATGAAGGACGAGATCCCAAAGTTCACCAACAGTGCCGCCTTCCCTACAGCATCAAGCCCTTCACAGACAAGGCATTGTGTGGTGTTACACCTCTGGATGTTTGCGATGTACTATTAGGCCAGCCATACTTGTGTAGCCGACATGCCATGTATGAGTCAAGGCCTCACGCTGTCATTATTTCTTTGAATAATTCATTATACAGGATACCGGAGGTAGCCCCACCTACCGTCACCTCTTTGATCACTGCTAAGAAAGGTAGCAAGCTCATCTCCCAGACTAGGAAATTCATTTTATGTCTGGTTCACTCCCAAAGTGAAGGGAATATTGTTGCTACATCCATGACCCCCGCAAAGGGTTCCTCCACGCAGCAGCAGCAACAAAGGGATACGATCATGACAGAACACATGAACAACTTCTCCTCACCCACAGGGGTACCACACAAGTTTCAGGTGATCAACAAAGTCTAGTTGCATCGACAGAAAGAATGCCTTGCAAGAACCCATCAGAAACTCATACCACTCCAACATGGTCCTTACACCAGTACCAAGGCTATGGGGAACAATGCTTTGAAGCACATCATTCCTTCGTTCCTCTGCTTGCACCGAGTGTTCAATGTGGATTGTCATCGACCATGCTTCCCACCATTTCTTGACACATCAGAGATTGCAGAACATCTCACTAGAGACCCAACTCAGCAGAAGCTTCCTCATCTCGAGGAGGAACTCAACGCAATGGGGACCATTGCTTACTAAGGGGGGAGGAATGATCCAGGTGGATTTTGGTGGCCACCCACCTATCCCATTTGGTCCACCACAACTATCCCTTTCAGTTTTTCAGTTTCTTTAATTATAACATAGTTTACTATTTTTAGCAGGTTTTCGAGTCCTAAACTTCTGGAGCCATTTTGAAGCCCTAAACGACGTTTTTTGGGAAATCTACCACAGCGATTTGTTATCAAAATATCACATTTTTCCATCGTATCCCTCGGAGAGATCTTTCCAATGGGCTATCATGTGTGTCAAACGGAGATAATATGACCAATTCACGACCCCAATAATTTGGCTGTCCAACTCACCCCAAAACGGGGCCCACAATTTGGCGTTTCATCTTCTAGGGTTAGGTTTTGGGATGTAAAGGGTTTTCCATTATTTCTCAACAATAAATAGGCCTTCGAGCCTCATTGTAACATATTTCAGAGGCATGTAGCTGCCACACCTCTTCTCAGAGATAAGCTACCATCGCCCTAGCTAGTTTATTTCCATTTCTGGTTGTAAGCATATTTCAGTATTTTCCATTAATGAAATGAAGTATTATTTCCACTGCATCTTTGTGTATATGGTTATCTCTATATTTTGTTGCGTTCCTGTTTAAATCCAGTTCAGTGGTATCAGAGCAGTCTGCTTTTTCTCTTTTTTTCTTTGCATGTCCCCAATGAGGTTGGAATATAAGGAGTTAGGGCTTGAACTGGTCAAACCTTTGCAAGACCAGCCTCGCAAATCGCGACGGCCTCCCATGGCGGATGAGAAGAAAGACGAGGGGGCAAGAGATCCTATCAAAATCTTGCTCGAAGAAGCCCTCGAGCGGCAAAGGAACGCGATGATGGATAACTTTGCGTAGATCCTTCAGCGGCTACCCAGAGGCAACGCATCGGCTTCCAACAGCTACTCTGGAAACACCACACCGTTTAAGGTACAAGTTAATTTTGAAATCCCCATCTTCGAGGGTCAAATAGATGCAGATGCCATAGATAAATGGTTAAATCTGCTAGATGGGTATTTTTCTGTTCATGAATTTTCAATTTGGGAAAAGACTTTTTTCGCTCTTCTCAAAGTAGCCCCCCACGTCAAGGACTGGTGGGAAACCTACTGCGAGCAGAAGGATGAAAGTATAGGCTCACTATTTTCAGTCGCACCCACTTGGAATGACTTCTGGGATGCCATCAAGGAGCAGTACTACCCTGTCAAAAGCTATGAGGACAAATACATCAAATGGACCATGCTGCAGCAAGGACGAGACCAAGATGTGCCAGAGTTCACAAACATTTTTCATACCCTTCGCACACAATTGGGTATCAAAGATTCGGAGCTGCATTTTGTACTCAAATACTGCAGCTGCCTACACAAATACATTCAGGAAGAGATGGAGTTCTTGAACATCTCCTCACTCGGCACAGCATACCAATACGCTGTCAAAATCGAGCAAAAGTTCAAACAAAAGAAGCGAGAGTTTGGATCTACAAATCCGAAACCCAAAGGACAAAGCCAAAGCGGGCTGACCCAAGACAACCAGTCGAAGCCACAAGAAAAGAACAATAGCACGAAGCCGAAGAAGGACACAGGAAAGTGGTGTGAGTTCCACAAGAGTCCCACTCATAACACAAGTGAGTGTCGGACCAAGTAGTCGTTGGTGGCCGAATTGAAGGCTTCCGAATCAGATGCATGTTCCGACCTTGAGCCAAAACCCAACAAGGGGAATGGCAAAGGGAAGCAGATCATTGATGCGGATCCTAGCGCCACTGTTTCCACTACCAAGATCCAGAAAAATGAGCCTGAAAATCCAAAGGAAGGGGAGCGTCTTTTCCACTCACAAATGTGGGTGAAGGGTTCATCGCTGCAATTCATTGTCGACAGTGGCAACCAAAAGAACCTCATTTTAGCAAAGGTCATGAAGCAGTTGGGCTTAGCGACTACACCACACCCGCAGCCGTACAGTATCGGGTGGCTTCATGAAGGACGAGATCTCAAAGTTCGCCAACAATGTCACCTTCCCTACAACATCAAGCCCTTCACAGACGAGGTATTGTGTGATGCTACACCTCTAGATGTTTGCGATGTACTATTAGGCCATCCCTACTTGTGGAGGCGACATGCTGTGTATGAGTCAAGGCCTCGCGCTGTCATTATTTATTTGAATAATTCATTATACAGGATATCGGAGGTAGCCCCACCTACCACCACCTCTTTTATCACTGCCAAGAAAGGCAACAAGCTCATCTCCCAGACTAGGAAATTCATTTTCTCTCTGGTTTGCTCCCAAAGTAAGGGGAATATCGTTTCTACATCCATGACCCCTGCAAAGGGTTCCTCCATGCAGCAGGAGCAGCAAAGGGATACGATCATGACAGAACACAGGAACAACTTCTCGTCACCCACAAGGGTACCACACAAGTTTCAGGTGGGCAACAAAGTCTAGTTGCATTGACAGAAAGAATGCCTTACAAGAACCCATCAGAAACTCAAACGACTGCGACATGGTCCTTACACCAGTACCAAGGCTACGGGGAATAATGCTTTGAAGCACATCATTTCTTCGTTCCTTCACTTGCACCGAGTGTTCAATGTGGATCGTCATCGACCATGCTTCCCACCATTTCTGGACACATCAGAGATTGTAGAACAGCTCACCAGAGACCCAACTTAGCAGAAGCTTCCTCATCTCAGGGAGGAACTCAATGCAATGGGGACCATTACTTCCTAAGGGGGGAGGAATGATCCAGGTGGATGTTGGTGGCCACCCACCTATCCCATTTGGGCCACCACGACTGTCCCTTTCAGTTTTTTAGTTTCCTTAATTATAGCAGAGTTTACTATTTTTAGCAGTTTGTCGGGTCCTAAACTTCTGGCGCCATTTTGAGGCCCTAAACGATGTTTTTTCGGAAATCTACCGTCCGCGATTTTTCTATTGAAAAAACCATCTCTTTTGTCATAGTCCTTGGAGAGATCTTTCCAACGGGCTATCATGCGTGTCAAACGGAGATAATAAGACCAATTCACGACCCCGGGAAGTTGGCTGTCCAACTCACCCCAAAATGGGGCCCACAATTTGGCGTTTCATATTCTAGGGTTAGGTTTTGGGATGTGAAGGGTTTTCCATTGTTTCTCAACAATAAATAGGCCTTCAAGCCTCATTGTAACCCAGTTCAGAGGCATGTAGCCGCCACATCTCTTCTCAGAGATAAGCTACCATTGCCCTAGCCAGTTTATTTCCATTTCTAGTTGCAAGCATATTTCAGTATTTTCCATTAATGAAATGAAGTATTATTTCCACTGCATCTTTGTGTATATGGTTATCTCTACATTTTGTTGCTTTCATGTTTAAATATAGATCACTTTCCAAGTCACCAAAAATATAGCAGAGTATGAGGCTCTGATATTGGGTCTTAAGCAACTAAAGATAGAGGAGTTAGAAACATAAAGGTGTTTGGAGATGTTGATCTCATCATTCAACAAGTGAACAAAACATTTCAAGCAAGGCACCTAAGGCTGAAAGCATATAGAGATGAGGTATGGAGACTAAAAGACTCTTTTGATAGTTTTTGTATCTCATATATTCCTTGAGTAAAAAATTTGCTCATTGATTCCCTTGCTGTGTTTTCTAGCATGTTTATCCCTCCCATGCCTTCTAGACTAGGTCATGAAGTTGAGATGAAATATAGACCATTCTTCCCTGATAATGTCCAGCATTGGAAAGTTTTTGAGGATGATGATGAGGTAAAAAGGTTTCTGCAAGTCATTGATGAATTCTTTGAAATGCAAATTTATCAAGAGAATGAAGCCTTGGAGGAAAACCCCCAGCCTCGGCTTAGAAACAAAATTGGCAAAGATAGCATTGTCCAGCTGCCCAGCAATTAGATACCTAAAGGTCTAGTTCCCTTAGAAAAGTTGTTTGACCAAAATGATGTGCCTTATAAGGCTGCCAAAAAAGAAGATCAATCTGCAGTCTATAAGCATAACATAGGGAGTCCAGAGCATCCAAGGTATATAAATCTATCCACCCATCTATCTGCTGCCCAAAGTTCTGAGTACTGCAATTTAATGAAGCAATTTGCTAATGTCTTTTCCTGGGAATATAGTGACTTCAAAACGTATGACAAAAAGATCATCCAGCATAAAATTCCTTCAGAGAAAGACACCATCCATTTTAAACAGAAACTGAGGCCCATAAATCCTTTGCTCCTCCCTCTGATTGAAAAAGAAATCAAGAATTTGTTGGCTGCCAAAATCATAGTCCCCCTGATATATTCAAAGTGGGTAGCCAACTTGGTGGTTGTGAGGAAGAAAAGTGGAGAAATCGGGCTTTGCATTGATTTCAGAAATTTAAACAAATGCTCTAAAAAAGACAATTATCCTCTACCCAAGATGGAGCATTTACTGCAGAAAGTCTCAGGAGCCAAAGTGATGTCTTTCCTGGATGGATTTTCAGGGTATAGTCAGATTGTTGTGCATCCAGATGACCAAAAGAAGACTACATTCACCACTCCTTGGGGCACTTTTATGTATTCCAAGATTCCTTTTGGGCTGATGAATGCTGGAGCCACCTTTCAAAGAGCTATGGATATAGCATTTGTAGGAGAGAAGGATAAGTTTGTTCTTATCTACCTAGATGATATAACAGTGTACTCCAATAGCCATCATAACCATTTGGAGCATTTGAAGAAAGTGTGTCTGAAATGCAGAAGGTTAGGGATTTCAGTCAATCCTAAAAATTCACAGTTTTCTTTAGAAGAAGGCAAGTTGTTAGGACATTTTGTTTCTACTGCAGGTATCACAATTGACCCAGAAAGAGTAAGAGAAATACAAACCTTATCTGTCCCGAGATCAGAGAAGGATATCCAGTCCTTTCTGGGCAAGATAAATTTTGTAAGGAGGTTTATCCCAAATTTTGCAGAATTTGTAAAATACATTACCTCCATGTCTAAAAAGGGGTCAGAAATCAAATGGACTGATGCAACAAGAAGATCTTTTCAATCCATCAACAGAGTTATTATGGAAGCTCCTACTTTGATCAACCCAGATTACAGCAAGGAGTTCCACATATTTTCATTTGCCTCCGATGACACCGTTGCAACAGTTTTGTTGTAAGCAGATGAGGAAGGTTTAGAGCATCCAGTGGCATTTTTCAACAAAACCTTAAGGGATGCTGAGCTGAGGTATGATATCATTGAAAAACAAGCATATGTTTTATCAAATCTTTGAAATCTTTCAGAGTTTACATTCTGCATTCCAAGGTAATGGCATATGTTCCCTCTGCTTCAGTAAAAGATGTCCTAATGTAGCCAAATGCTGATAGAAGGAGGGCTAAATGGATTGCAAAGCTTATTGAATTCAACATAGAATTATAGCCCACCAAGCTTGTCAGAGGCCAGGGCCTTGCTAGATTAATGGCTGAAGAAAATTGCAGAATGCTAAACATGAATTTGATAAGCATGAATTTAGAGGATGGCCAGACAGGAGAAGGAACAGTTGAACCAAAAACAAATTAATCATTGGTAGAAAATCTAGCTTCTTGTACATGGTATTTTGCAATAGCTCAATTCTTGCTGAAGCCAGAAGTTCCTCCATGCCTTAGTTCATGCCAAGCTAGAACTATTAAGCTCAGGGCAGCTAAATATTGCATTCATGAAAATCTGTTCTACTGGAGGGACCCCTCTAGGATTCTGTTAAGGTGTTGTTGAGGCCCCGAAAATCGGGTAGACAACAAGGGGGATACCCGCCCGGTCCGCACCTTGGTTGGCAGCTCCTTATCCATTTCGTATAGTGGGTCCAACTGGGGATGATGGGACCAGTTTCCCAATCTATGAGTGTGTGCGTGTATAATTTGATGTTGCTGATCTAACAAGTCCTATTTAAGATATTCTAATTCTAACTTTAATCTAATTTTATGCTATTGTAATCTAATAAACAGCACATCTAAATCTATACTAACCCGAGATGTAATTCTTGCACTATGTGATCTAAAGAGATTTCAAATAACAACTCGTAATAAAGATCATTCAGCAATTATAAGAAAGGAAATCAATAAAGATGAACCACTTCGCATAAAAAGTCAGACAAAACAGTTGTGAAAAACATATCACATAATGATCTATTCATACATTAAGCATAAATAAATAGCTATCATTGTACAAAAGTGCCAAATGATAACTCAGGCATTCATGCAATAATACATAAACAACTAAAAATTCTATATCACTTTAACATATAAGAAGAAATGGTCAAGAGATAAAAGTACCATTTATGACTAGTCTTACTCATAAGCTTCAAGCGACAATGATTTATCTCTCCTTGCTTTAATATCCACTAAGAGTACAGAAGTGCAACATCAGTAGTAGATATCAAATGCAAACATCAACAAATCTTGTTCCATTCATTCACCAAAACCTCCTCGGAGGGTGCAAAAGTGCATGTTCTGAGGACAAATTTTTGATAAATTTCTGGACCCTTCTCTAAATGCATGAGAAGGGTTTAAATACTACTAATTAAATAACTTAATTACACAGATTCAGGATACGGTTTAAATGACCGCCCTTTTTCTAAGAAAAACTATTTCTAAAAATTAAATCTAATATCTAACTATTTTTGCATTTTCTCCTTAATGTTGTAAGCATTCAGTATTTTCCTGGGAGAGTCGGCTGACTGTCTTCCACTTTTAGTTGAGCTAAGCAAACAGAAATGGTAAGAGCTGGCAACATCTTTTCAACAAAATCGATGATATACTCGATAGTCATCCTCTGACTATGTGGAGTTACTGCATATGCCCAGTAATAATCTCAGTTCAACTTGGTTAACCCTTGAATTGCTTCTGTATTTCTTTAGCTTTATGTTTCCAGTTTGTTCTTTACCATTGCTTTCTTGCATTTTCTAGGTTTACAAGTGACTGAGAAGTTAGAGGCTTTGCTTTTTGAACAATTTTCTCAGCGATGCATGATTAGCGCTAGGCGCTAATCGCGCATCGGAAAGTGCCTCCGTTCTTTGATCTGGGCCTCTCTAATGCATTTTTTTCCTTTTGCGCCTTTTTCTTTACTGGGTACAAAGCTTCAAAATTTTGTGAAAATAATGCTTTCGTGAGCTCTTGACCTTGGGCATCAAACTGCTTGTCGATATCAGCATCATTCAATACTTATTCGACCATGGCTGTAAATGAAAGATCTGTAATGGATGGCTCAGCAGCATTTTGTGAATCTGTGGCTCTGTTGCATGCGGGCGTCTTTTCTCTGTCTTTAGACATTGGAATTTTACCCTTTTTCCTCATAGCTTCCTGCACATTGCTTCGTGTAACTTTTATTTTTCGTTCCTGTAGTTCACAAGTGAGGAGAGAGTAATGATAATAAAAATCGACAGGAAAGTTTTAAATGCTATGGATATGCAAAAACATGCCTCTTGACGTAAACTGACTCTTTGAACAACACAAAACCATCTTTCATTAACAACTAGCATATAATTCTTTAATTATCATTAAAACGCGTATCCAATTCTTGGTTTATGGAAAACTTTTCTTGAATATTGAGCCAGGAAAATTTGCGATGGAATGTTTCTGCGATTTGCATCGCAGCATCGCATTTCGTAGTATCACATTATCGCAATATCGCATTATCGCAATATCGGATTATGCTTTGTTATCGTAAGGTTGCTTGATCGCAGTATCGCAAAATCACAAAATCGCTGATCGCTGTAATCGTTAAATTGTTATGTATATTTCATATAATTTTGCGAGGTGCGATATCACATATCGCATATCGGCAATTCTTTAAGGTTTTCTAATGTGATTTTTTATTAATGCATGCGATGAGATGGATTTCGCGTCGCATTCTCACAGTTTATCATTTTTACTCATAAAGAAATGTCCTATCATTCTTTGCGCAATGTGATGTTTCTTAAGGAGTAAAATACATGAACCTTAATTGATTTTTTGAATTTTTTACTAAGGGTCCCCACTTACCTAGTGTTATTGCTAATACTAAATAAGGAGGGGGGTTGTTGGTGGCCACAACAATTGGCGATTAACTTGGAAGAACCAGTTATCTCTGTTTTTCTATTGAATTTTCTAAACTTCCAAAACAGAAATTTTTTCAGAAAATTAAACTTTATTATGGAAAGATAAAGTACATTATGCTTTAACCTGTTCATGATATTTTGTTTCAACCATTTTCCACTTTGATTATTTGCTTCCTCGGGCTAGTCCTTGTATTCACAACAGTCATTACTTGGTTTTGTAAAGATAAAACAAAGTCTCCTCTGTAAACTAGTTTTAAATATGCTCATTTGTCGTAGGTAGAACCTCTGCTGCCAGCAGGCGTTTATAGCCTCGACAGGGTTACCTGTTACCCAGCAATGATCCTATATCCCACTTAAGGCAGCCTACAACATTCAAAGAAAAATCCATATTCACACTTATTGCTTTGATTTTCTTTTTATTCTTAAAGAACAATGTCTTGGTTTAGTAGCCAAATTATGACATAGTCATTCACTTGATTTATAACTTTGCTGAACAAGCTGGCTCGTGATGAGACCCCTTATCTTTTGATTGCAACAATCTTGAGTCATTGCCCTGTTATGGTGTACAGTATTGGCAAAGTCAGCAAGTTATAATATCTGTGATTATGATAAGCCGGCTTGTGATGAGACCTCTTATTCTTTAAGATAAAGTGTATCCTTGGGTTATTCCTCTAAAAGTTGTGATTTCCTTAGTAGGGAGGAAGCCATTGTTTCCTTAAGATAGCTCTGGATGACAATAATAGAGTTTTTGGAAACAGTTGTTCTACAGAGAATCTTTATTTTGTTATTGATACCTTTCATTGTACTGAGATAAAACAATTTCTTCACAAAGGTTGTTTTCATCAAACTTTTTGAAGTTGAAACTAGTATCATATCTAGGCTAAAGTATTTAACTGTATCTATCAATAATAAAGATCAGTTTTCCAAAATATTTGCTATTTATACAAGCGAAAAGTTCAAAATCTGAAAGAGAATTGGTGTCTTTTTCGTAAATGCCAAATGTAACCACTCACAACTGGTTTTATTATGAAAAAGAAAAACAATTATTCCACAAAAATAGAAGAATAATCTTCTATGGAAAATATTTCTTGAGAATTTGTCCATTAACAGGCAAAGGATCCCTCTAACCTGCTAAATCCTGTAACACAAACGTTGATGGACCTATGACTTCTACAATTCGAAAAGGACCAACCCACATTCTTTGAAATTTTGTATGTTTTCCTTTTTCTTCATGAGCCTTGTCCCACTTTAAAACTAAATCTCCCATCTGAAAATCTTTTCTAGTCATTATGTTCGAATCAAAAGTGGATTTTACTAGTGCTTGAAGATGAGCATGCATTTTCTTAGCCTGTTCTCGTTGTTCTTCTAATTTAATTATTTCCATTTGTCTTAGCTGTAGGGAGGAAGTGGGTACTTCATCAATGTATTGAACTAAAGACAAAGAGGGAATTGCTAAGTGAGTCGGAAGAACCACTTCTTTCCCATAAACTAAATTAAAAGGAGAAGTGTCAATAGAAGATTTTTGCGTTATTCGGTCTGCCCATAAAGCAGTGCCAATTCTTATGATTTTGGTCAACTGTTCTTTTGATAATCCTGATTAGGTTTTTATTTGTTGACTCATTTAACCCATTGCCTTGTGGGTAGTAATTGGCCGAATATTTAAGTTTCAATCCTTTTTTAAGTGTGAATTCAGTCATTGCATTTCCAGAAAAGTATGATGCACTATCAAACATTAAAGTGGATGGAAATCCAAACCTGGTGATTATAAATTGATCTATGAACTCAATGATAATTTCAGCATTAGCCATCTTGAGTGGAACTGCTTCTACCCACTTAGTAAAATAATATGTCGTTGTGAGGATGTATCTATGCTACTTAGAAGAGTGAGGAACCATCTCACCTATTATGTCCAATCCCCACTGACTGAAAGGTTGCTCGATGTTTACCAGTTGTAGTGGCAAGGATGGATTCCTTTGTCTTCCAGCAGTAGTTTGGCAGACTTGACATCTCTTCACGTAACTGTGTGAGTCTTTAAATAACGTGGGACAGTAATATCCTATGCATAACATTTTATGTGCAGTAGCATCTCCAGCATAGTGTCCGCTTGACGACCCATCGTGGTGTTGGCATTATGATGCATGTGTTGTACTTGATGTCAACCCAATCATAGAAGAACATCTCACTTATATACAATCAGATGAATCTACAAAAGAGATATCAGATGTGACATAATACATGGGATGCAAGACAGCTCAAAGGAATCAAATGACAAGTCCTTAGTATGACAAGTAAGCTTTGCCATCAAGTCCAAAGGGGGAGATTTTTGGCATTATGGCTAAAGTGTTGTCCTTGATGGCAAATCATACAGGTGATAGATCATAGTACAACAGGTCAGTAGCAGAGATTGATGATCAGCCCACAAATAATGAAGAAAATAAGAAGTTCGCAGATGCGTTGTGCAATAGGTGCGGTCATAGGCTGGGTCCGCAGGTACTCCGTTCAGAAGGTGCGGACATGTTCGCAGGTATAGTATGCAAAAGGTGCAAACCCCTAGTTCACGCACTTTCATGCAGTGAAAAGCGCTCACACGTGGGAAATCCAATGGTGGTCCATAGTATTTAGCCCGACGTGTTTGATCTTATGGTTTTGATCCGTGGTATTCATCCTAAATTATTGAGCCCCAGGTTTTTGGGTCCCTTGTATTGGTTGGCTATGGTTTTGATTCATGGTTTTAGCAAGAGCTTGCCTATAAAAACGAAAGGAGATCATTTGGCTAGTCACTTGTGAAAGTTGAAGATCTTAAGAAAAGCTAGATCTGAAATTCTTGTGATCAGTTAGTGAGTGATAGCTGAATCTAAATTAAGGAGAAACATGAGGATTACAAGTCAGATATACTGATGGGTTGAGATCTCCTCGGCGCATGATCAGATCTATAGATCTGATTGTCTCAGGTATTCCTAAAGTCTAGAAAATTGTCTATACCTGCAGGTCTGCAAGTGCAGACAAGGAACAGTGCGGAGGTTCGCAGGTCCAAAATCACCGCAGGTGCGGAGGTGCACAGGCAATCCATAATACTCAGTGTGGAGGTGCACAGGCAATCCATAATACTCAGTGCGGAGGTGCGCAGGCAAGTTGTAGGCACAGGTGCAGAGGTGCACGGGCAATCTATAAGACACAGTACGGAGGTATGCATGCAAGCCGTTGGCGCAGGCACGGAGGTGCGCAGGCGAGTAGTTGACGCAGTGCGGAGGTGCGCAAGCAAGCAGTGGACTCAGGTGCGGGGGTACGTAGGCAAGCAGCAGGAGAAGGCACGGATGTATGCAGGTGTTCTATTGGTGAAGCTGCGGACTTTTCATGAAATTTATTTAGCTGCCCATGTTTATTATTGCAATGTTCTAGGATCTGAAGTGATATCTGGTTCTGGCACTGTGTTCTGATAACAACATTCTGAAAAGTGATTGATTGATTTGATTATGTTCATAATGGCTTATCTTTTATAAGATCTGGTGGACTAGATCTGATTGCTAACGCACATATTATCCTTAATGATCTAGTGATTGGGTGACTCAGAAGATTGATTGATTATGTGCTTCAATGATATTAATGGGTCCAGTATGAAAATTGGATGAAACGTAGCCTTTCAGATTATGTGTTGTGCTTCAGGTGTATCAATACTGAAAATGTATGAAAAGTGGTACCGAGAGGAGAGAAGATTGTAGGCTGGTGCCTACGTACTAGTATCTTAGCTAGTACAAGAGCTAAGGGGGTGGTAGCTCCCTTCTAGTAGCAGTTGAGAACTTTGGAGCATTGTAGCAGGTGGTAGCCTGCGTACTAGTAAATAAATCGGCTAGTACAAGAACTATGGGGGTTGTAGCTCCCTTCTAGGAGAAACTGGTGAATTAGAGAGGGTTGTAGCTCTCTGCAGGTAGAAGCCTGCATACTGGTATAAGACTGCACCAGTACAGAAATATTGTAAAAGGATTTTCTTATTAGGAAGAAGATTGAGATGACTTGCAGCAGTTGGTTTTCTCCCGCATTGGGTTTCCACCTTATATCATGGTGTTCATGTGTGTGGCTTATGTGTGATGATCTGTTCTATTTTACTGCACCTGTTTGCTATTAATATGGTTGATAATGTTCTAATGCACTCATTGAAGATCAATTAACTGAATCATAAGTTTACTAAATATATGAATCATAGCATGGAAATGAAAAAGTTTTATTGACTTGATAATACTGATTCACCCCAGCAAAACTTTTTCAGCTTCAGCTTTCTCAAGACACCTAAGAAGCACAGAATCATAATTTTTCCTAAAAATAACATCATTTATGAGCTGATATTGTTTGGCTTTCAACCCAAGAGCTCTTTTCTTAGTATGATCGAGGTGTGAAGGAGCATACCTGTTCTTAAGATAATAAATGATATCAACGTATAATGACTCTGCATCATTTAGGCTTACCTCGCACATTTGTATCTCTTCATATGGAATTTCAGAAATTTGCGATGCTCCAGCCAGTATTTTGCAGAAGCCTTTACCTCTTACAATTTTTGATGGTTTAATCTCAATGTCATATTCCTGTAAGGCAGTAACCCAATTGGAAATTTTCTCACCCACATCCTTCTATACTAGAAGGTTCCTTACTGCTGGAAACGACATTATAATCTTAGTATGGGTTTTAAGTAAGAAAGGTCTGAAGTATTTGACCACTTTGAAAACGGCATAAGCATGTTTCTCCACGTCTGAATAATTCAGTTCAGCACCCTGTAAATTTGAACTAAAAAACACAATTGGGGCTTCCGCATTTTCTTGATTTGCTTGAGTTAGTATCGCAGCATATGATCTATCTGAGGCAAATGTGTATAAAATAAAAGGCTCTAAAAATTTCGGAGTTGCTAAAGATGGAGCATTCATAATAGTTTGTTTGATCAGGTTGAATGCTTCATGTTCATCCTGGCCCCATTTAAAATTTGAGTTCTTTTTAATCATGGTTTGTAAAGGAGACACGATCTGTGAAAAATCTGGAATGAATCTCTTTACGAAGTTGATCTGACCAAGGAAAGATTGCATGGCTTTTTTGTTGTGAGGTAGGGATATTTCAGAAATTTCTTTGATTCTGTCAGGATCGATGTGAATACCAGATTTTGACACTATGAATCCTAGAAGTTTCCCTTCACTTAGTGCGGAAAAAGATTTCTTTGGGTTAAGTGAAATTCCATACCTTAAACACTGTTGAAAGATTTGTTTCAAGTCTCTAAGGTGGTCGCTTTGCTTTTTTGAATACACTGTTATATCATACAAATAAATTACTACAGATTTATTGACTAAACCTTTGAATGCGATGTCCATGGCTCTCTGAAATGTGGCACCAGCATTAATCAAACTAAATGGCATTTTTCGATATGCGTATATGCCCCATTTAGTTCTGAATGTGGTTTTCTTGAGAATTTGTCCATTAAAAGGCAAAAGATCCCTCTTACCTGCTAAATCCTGTAACACAAACGTTGATGGACCTATGACTTCTACAATTTGAAAAGGACCAAGCCACATTCTTTGAAATTTTGTATGTTTGCCTTTTTCTTCATGAGCCTTGTCCCACTTTAAAACTAAATCTCCCATCTGAAAATCTTTTCTGGTCATTATGTTCGAATCAAAAAGGGATTTTACTAGTGTTTGATGATGAGCATGCGTTTTCCTAGCCTGTTCTCGTTGTTCTTCTAATTTAATTATTTCCATTTGTCTTAGTTGTAGGGAGGAAGTGGGTACTTCATCAATGTATTGAACTAAAGACAAAGAGGGAATTGCTAAGTGAGTCGGAAGAACCACTTCTTTCCCATAAACTAAATTAAAAGGAGAAGTGTCGATAGAAGCTTTTTGCGTTATTCGGTCTGCCCATAAAGCAGTGCCAATTCTTATGATTTTGGTCAACTGTTCTTTTGATAATCCTGATTAGGTTTTTATTTGTTGACTCATTTAACCCGTTGCCTTGTGGGTAGTAATTGGCTGAATATTTAAGTTTGAATCTTCTTTTAAGTGCGAATTCAGCCATTGCATTTCCAGAAAAGTATGATGCATTATCAAACATTAAAGTGGATGGCAATCCAAACCTAGTGATTATAAATTGATCTATGAACTCAATGATATTTTCAGCATTAGTCGTCTTGAGTGGAACTTCTTCTACCCACTTAGTAAAATAATATGTTGTTGTGAGGATGTATCTATGCTACTTAGAAGAGTGAGGAACAATCTCACCTATTATGTCCAATCCCCACTCACTGAAAGGTTGCTCGATGTTTACCAGTTGTAGTGGCAAGGATGGCTTCTTTTGTCCTCCAGCAGTAGTTTGGCAGACTTGACATCTCCTCACGTAACTGTCTAAATCTTTAAATAACGTGGGCCAGTAATATCCTGTGCATAACATTTTATATGCAGTAGCATCTCCAGCATAGTGTCCGCCTACCGACCCATCGTGGTGTTGGCATTATGATGCATGTGTTGTACTTGATGGCAACCCACTCATAGAAGAACATCTCACTTATATACAATCAGATGAATCTACAAAAGAGATATCAGATGATATCAGATGTGACATAATACATGGGATGCAGGACAGCTCAAAGGAATCAAATGACAAGTCCTTAGTATGACAAGTAAGCTTTCCCATCAATTCCAAAGGGGTAGATTGTTGGCATTATGGCTAAAGTGTTGTCCTTGATGGCAACTCATACAGGTGATAGATCATAGTACAACAGGACAGTAGCAGAGATTGATGATCAACCCACAAATAATGAAGAAAATAAGAAGTTCGTAGGTGCGCTGTGCAATAGGTGCGGTCATAGGCTGGGTCCGCAGGTACTCCATTCAGAAGGTGCGGACATGTTCGCAGGTATACCATGCAAAAGGTGCGGACCCCTAGTTCATGCACTTTCATGCAGTGAAAAGCGCTCGCACGTGGGAAATCCGATGGTGGTCCATGGTATTTAGCCTGACGTGTTTGATCCTATGGTTTTGATCCATGGTATTCATCCTAAATTATTGGGCCCCAGGTTTTTGGGTCCCTTGTATTGGTTGGCTATGGTTTTGATTCATGGTTTTAGCAAGAGCTTGCCTATAAAAAGGAAAGGAGATCATTTGGCTAGTCACTTGTGAAAGTTGAAGATATTAAGAAAAGCTAGATCTGAAATTCTTCTGATCGGTTGGTGAGTCATAGCTGAATATAAATCAAGGAGAAACATCAGGATTACAAGTTGGATCTACTGATGGGTTGAGATCTCATCGGCGCATGATCAGATCTGTAGATCTGATAGTCTCGGGTATTCCTCAAGTCTAGAAAATTGTCTATACCCGCAGGTCTGCAAGTGTAGACAAGGAACAATGCGGAGGTTCACAGGTCCAAAAGCGCCGCAGGTGCGGAGGTGCGGAGGCAATCCATAATACTCAGTGCAGAGGTGCACAGGCAAGCCGTAGGCACAGGGCCGGAGGTGCGTAGGCAATCCATAAGACACAATGCGGAGGTACGCAGGCAAGCCATTGGCGTAGGCGCGGAGGTGCGCAGGCGAGCCATTGATGCAGTACGGAGGTGCGCAAGCAAGCAGTGGACTCAAGTGCGGGGGTACGCAGGCAAGCAGCAGGAGAAGGCACGGATGTATGCAGGTGTTCTATTGGTGAAGCTGCGGACTTTTCATGAAATCTATTTAGCTGCCCATGTTTATTATTGCAATGTTCTAGGATCTGAAGTGATATCTGGTTCCGGTACTGTGTTCTGATAACAGCATTCTGAAAAGTGATTGATTGATTTGATTATGTTCATAATGGCTTATCTTTTATAAGATCTGGTGGACTAGATCTGATTGCTAACGCACATATTATCCTTAATGATCTAGTGATTGGGTGACTCAGAAGATTGATTGATTATGTGCTTCAATGATATTAATGGGTCCAGTATGATATTTGGATGAAATGTGGCCTTTCAGATTATGTGTTGTGCTTCAGGTGTATCAAGTCTGAAAATGTATGAAAAGTGGTACCCGGAGGAGAGAAGATTGTAGGCTGGTGCTTACGTACTAGTATCTTAGCTAGTACAAGAGCTAAGGGGGTGGTAGCTCCCTTCTAGTAGCAGTTGAGAACTTTGGAGCATTGTAACAGGTAGCAACCTGTGTACTAGTAAATAAATCGGCTAGTACAAAACTATGGGGGTTGTAGCTCCCTTCCAGGAGAAACTGGTGAACGAGAGAGGGTTGTAGCTCTCTGCAAGTAGAAGCCTGCATACTGGTATAAGACTGCACCACTTTGCTATTAATATGGTTGATAATGTTCTAATGCACTCATTGAAGATCAATTAATTGAATCATAAGTTTACTAAATATATGAATCAGAGCATGGAAATGAAAAAGTTTTATTGACTTGATAATATTGATTCACCCCCCTCTCAGTATTATTTCCAACACGTGGAGTTCCTGCAAAACTTTTTCAGCTTCAGCTTTCTCAAGACACCTAAGAAGCACAGAAGCATAATTTTTCCTAAAAAGAACATCATTTATGAGCTGATATTGTTTGGCTTTCAACCTAAGAGCTCTTTTCTTAGTATGATCGAGGTGTGAAGGAGCATACCTGTTCTTAAGATAATAAATGATATCAGCGTATAATGACTCTGCATCGTTTAGGCTTACCTCGCACATTTGTATCTCTTCAAATGGAATTTCAGAAATTTGTGATCCTCCAACCAGTATTTTGCAAAAGCCTTTACCTCTTACAATTTTTGTTGGTTTAATCTCAATGTCATATTCCTGTAAGGCAGTAACCCAATTGGAAATTTTCTCACCCACATCCTTCTATACTAGAAGGTTCCTTACTGCTGGAAACGTCACTATAATCTTAGTATGGGTTTTAAGTAAGAAAGGTCTTAAGTATTTGACCACTTTGAAAATGGCATAAGCCTGTTTCTCCACGTCTGAATAATTTAGTTCAGCACCCCATAAATTTGAACTAAAAAATGCAATTGGGGCTTCCGCATTTTCTTGATTTGCTTGAGTTAGTATCGCAGCATATGATCTATCTAAGGCAAATGTGTATAAAATAAAAGGCTCTGAAAAATTCGAAGTTGCTAAAGATGGAGCATTAATAATAGCTTGTTTGATCAGGTTGAATGCTTCATGTTCATCCTGGCCCCATTTAAAATTTGAGTTCTTTTTAATCATGGTTTGTAAAGGAGACACGATGTGTGAAAAATCTGGAACGAATCTCTTTACGAAGTTGATCTGACCAAGGAAAGATTGCATGGCTTTTTTGTTGTGAGGTAGGGATATTTCAGAAATTTCTTTGATTCTGTCGGGATCAATGTGAATACCGGATTTTGACATTATGAATCCTAGAAGTTTTCCTTCACTTAGTGCAAAAAAATATTTCTTTGGATTAAGTGAAATTCCATACCTTAAACACCGTTGAAAGATTTGTTTCAAGTCTCTGAGGTGGTCGCTTTTCTTTTTTGAATACACTGTTATATCATCCAAATAAATTACTACAGATTTATTGACTAAACCTTTGAATGCGATGTCCATGGCTCTCTGAAATGTGGCACCAGCATTAATCAAACCAAATGGCATTTTTTGATATGCGTATGTGCCCCATTTAGTTCTTAATGTGGTTTTCAATTGGTCATCAGGATGTACCAACACTTGATTGTACCCTGAAAATCCATCCAAGAAAGACATTAATTCTCTGCAATACCTGTTCCATAGGTGGTAAAGGAAAATTATCTTTTTGACAGGCTTTGTTAAGGTTTTGAAAGTCAATGGAAATCCTAATATCTTAGTTTTTCTTTCTAACAGGTACCATATTGGAAACCCATTTGGAATTTCTGACGGGAAAGATAATTCTGGCTTTCAATAACTTATTGAGCTCAACTTTTATCTGATTTTCTAAATTGGGGTGGATCTTTCTCAGCTTTTGTTGGACAGGTTTTTCATTATCGATCATGGGAATAGTATACATTTGATGATGGAAGTGTCGTATGTTTTCAGCTCATCATAATTCCAGGCAAAAACATTTTTATACTGTCTTAAAAGACGAATATACGTTAGTTTTTCTTCAGGGGTTAGGTCGAGGCCTAGATTAATGTTTTGTGGTTTGGCATTGGTTCCTAGGTTTACTAATTCGTATTTCAAGGTTGAAATTTGGAGTTTTGAATTGGTAGACCTCTTAAACCGATCTTTCAAATCATACAAGTCTTCTAACTTGACCACCGACTTAGGTATAGCATTATTAGTGCTATCTTGTTGCAATTTTTGATCATGTTGGTCTTCGTCAATTATTTGATTAGAGTAGGATCCTTCAGATGTGAGGAAATTTAAAATATCAGGATCATCATTGAATACTCTCCAATTTGTGATGTTATCAGGAATGGATGGTCTAAAGATTAATTCTATTGAGAATCTATCTGGACTAAAATCTTCTGAAGGAATAAGTTTAGAAGCTACGTTAGCCAAAAGGTCTGCACTTGCGTTTTGAAGTCTGGGGATTGAAGAGATATTAAACACTATGAAATGCTCAGTCAAATCTTGAACTAAGGATTGATAATGTTTTAAATGACCTGATAAGCAATGTATAGTGTTACGTACCTGTCTAATCACAATCTCAGAGTCTCCAAAATCTTGAAGATACTTGATGTCTAACCCGATTGCTTTGTACAAGCCTTGGACCAAAGCCTCATATTCTGTTGTATTGTTGGTGCAATCAAATTCAAGTCTGCATGTAAGCATGATTTTATCTCCTTCTAGACTAATCAGAATGCCTCCTGCTCCTGCTCCTTCGTTAGATCTAGAACCATAAAAAAATAATTTCCAAAAAAAAGATTTATTTACAGGTTTATCTAAAAAATTGATACATTTCGAACTATCAGTTCGAGAAAATTTTTTGACTTGGGACAAAAAAGAGTGTTCTAAATAGGGTGACGCATGAGCATTGAAATTGCCGAGGAAAGAATCTACCAAGTAATTGCCAATAATGCTGCTGTTATATGCTACTGGCTCATTTTCCCCCTCTAGCTCTGTTACTATGTATTTCTAGTGTAGCTCTCGTTCAAATTTTATTTGATTCAGTTTACCATTGTAGGGCAGCCACATGTGCGACCAGTTGGTTGCGAAGTATCCATGAAGTTTTTCTGACCAATCCCTACTAAGAATTAAGCCATAGAATTCAGGAATGTCAGCAACTAGAATGTCAATAACTTGACATACCTTTGGGTTGGATGACAACCTTATGGTTACTTGATTTAGTTCGCCAATCACTTCGACTTAAGATCGATCTAGCTGAACTATGCGCACAACAGATTTCTGTGGTTGAAAATTTAACTTGGCACATATGGATTTGGGTAAAATATTTGATGAAGCACCAGAATCTACCAAACAATTATGCACATTTTTATTGAAGATTTCATAAGTAAGGAGAAATGGGGGAGTGTGAGATCTCGATCTTCCTCCAATTACAGCGATGTCATTTGGATCAATCTTATTGATCGCGTTAGTTGGAGGTCTTCCCATGTTATGGGAGGCTTGAGAAAGTACAGCAGCAAGCAAAGGTTCAACTGGCACAGCATGTAATTCTTTCATCATTATCTTCTGTTGATGCTTCAACTCACTCAGTTCGTAAAGGGTGATGTTAGCCCTATTCTTTTTCATTTCTTCGATAATATTGTACTCCATTTCGTCTGACACGATCAGTGTTTTAGATGGAGTTGTTTCATCTATTTGGACTGGGCTGATTTGAGTCGCTTTAGATGTCTTTTTCTTTGTTGCGACTTTATCCTTTGTTGCAGAGCTTGCGCTCTTTGGCTTAGGGATAGTCTTGGAAGGATCAAGCTGATTTTTGCTTCGTGTGCTAACTGGAAATACTTCTTGATCTTCTTCTTGTGGTAGGATGAAATCCCACATTCCTTGTAATTCCACATCTTCTTCTTGATCAGTCTGCCCTTCAGTGGCAATTTCCTCTTCCTCTTCCTCGGATTCAGCATTTGAAATAGCATTGGGTGGCTTTGCATCCGTTGAAGGACCTCTTTTAAAAGCTCTGTAGGGCTTTTTTGAAGAAGTTTCTGCTACTTGCTTTTTGATGTCGACCATTTCATTGGACATGGTCTTTAGAACTTTCTGCAATCCTTCCAAATCAAATGGATCTTTTGCTTGTTTCTTCTTGGAGTCTTCTTTGAAGGTGACTTTTTTGGATTTACGTTCCTCTATCACGGATTTCTTTTCTAGGGCTATTATTCGTTTCTCTACTGCTATTGCTTCTTTCATGTTATCGACTAAGGTTGTTTTATTGGCCCTATCCACGAAGATTGCTATGTTAGATGGTAGAGCTATGATATACCAATCACATCGTACTTCTTCGCTAGGCTGGGAAGCAGTAGGAATTTTGTTAAAAATTTTGTTGAAACGTAAATTGAAATCCTTGATAGGCTCTCTAGTTTCAGCTCTAAGGTTGGATAGTTCATTGAGTAACGTTGCTGTAGATCTGTCATCACCAAACTTGGTTAGGAATTGCTCCTGGAAGATGTCCCAACTAGTGATGGATCCAGAGGGTAATGAAAAATACCATGACCCGGTTGTTCCTTGCAGAGTATAAGGATAAAGCCGGACAACAGCATCTTCATTAGTAACCCCATTGAGATTAATGGATAGCATGAAGTTGTTTATGTGCTCTTATGCTAGCATGCCTACCTCAGGATTAAATGTAGGCAGCTATTTCTCAGGATGGGCCGGTATTTGACTCAAGGGTGCAGGCATTAAGACTGCCCCAGCGTTATTCCATGGAGGCTGGGCCATTGCTAAACTACTAACAAAGGAAAGTGCAGAAGATGATCCCTATGGCTAGGAGGATGAGGATACTACGATTGTAGATGATTGAGGAAGATTTGTGGGGGTTCCAGTGGACGGATGGACAATGATCTAGTGAGATGGCGTGGATGGTTGACTTCACAGTGAAGAGGTTGAGATGGACGATGTTGATGGAAGAGTCTCGTTGTCAGACTCTTTAGGTGATTTCCTTGCTCTCTTCCTGGTGGGAAGAGGTAATTCGGTTGGCTGAACATCAAACATTTCACTCTTTAGCCTGGTCAGGGGATGAGCAGGGTTATACTGTGAAGTCACACTGCCTTGAGATTTATCAGACCTTTGAGGAGAAATGGAAAATCGCTGAAGTTTGTGAATCAGAGATTCGACTTGAGGAAGTTCAACTGTAGATTGTTCTAAAATATCAGGGTGTGTAGCAGCGGTTGATACTCGAGCGACTTCTAACTCTGGATTTAAGTGTAATGGAGAAGTCGGGAGAGATGGTGAGGGCGATTTACTCTCAGAATGGTATTCATATTTGTATTTACTTGCCATTCATAGTTCTTGCCCTCCTTCTAGCGCCAAATATGTTGAGGCTCTGAAAATCGGGTCGACAACAAGGGGAATACCCGCCCGGTCCGGACCTTGGTTGGCAGCTCCTTATCCGTTTGGTATAGCAGGTCCGACTGGGGATGATGGGACCGGTTTCCCAATCTATGAGTGTGTGTGTATAATTTGATGTTGCTGATCTAACAAGACCTATTTAAGATATTCTAATTCTAACTTTAATCTAATTTTATGCTATTGTAATCTAATAAACAGCACATCTAAATCTATACTAACCCGGGATGTAATTCTTGTATTATGCGATCTAAAGAGATTTCAAATAACAACTGGTAATAAAGATCATTCAGCGATTATAAGAAAGGAAATCAATAAAGATGAACCACTTCGCATAAAAAGTTAGACGAAACAGTTGTGAAAAACATATCGCATAATGAGCTATTCATACATTAAGCATAAATAAATAGCTATCACCGTACAAAAGTGCCAAATGATAACTTAGGCATTCATGCAATAATACATAAACAACTAAAAATTGTATATCACTTTAACATATAAGCAGAAATGGTCAAGAGATAAAAGTACCATTTATGACTAGTCCTACTCATAAGCTTCAAGTGACAATGATTTATCTCTCCTTGCTCTAATATCCACTAAGAGTATAGAAATGAAACATCAGTAGCAGATATCAAATGCAAACATCAACAAATCCTATTCCATTCGTTCACCAAAACCTCCTCGGAGGGTGCAAAAGTGCATGTTCTGAGGACAAGTTTTTGATAAATTTCTGGACCCTTCTCTAAATGAATGATAAGGGTTTAAATACTACTAATTAAATAACTTAATTACATAGATTCATGATACGGTTTAAATGACCGCCCTTTTTCTAAGCAAAACTATTTCTAAAAATTAAATCTAATATCTAACTATTTCTGCATTTGCTCCTTAATGTTGTAAGCATTTAGTATTTGCTTGGGAGAGTCGGTTGACTGTCTTCCGCTTTTGGTTGAGCTAAGCAAACAGAAATGGTAAGAGTTGGCAGCATATTTTCAGCAAAATCGATGATATACTCGAGAGTCATCCTCTGACTATGTGGATTTATTGTGTATGCCCAGTAATAATCTCAATTCAACTTGGTTAACCCTTGAATTGCTTCTGCCTTTTCTTTACTTTTATGTTTCCAGTTTGTTCTTTACCATTGCTTTCTTGCATTTTCCGGGTTTACAAGTGACTGAGCAGTTAGAGGCTTTTATTTTTGAACAATTTTCTCAGTGATGCGCGATTAGCGCTAGGCGCTAATCACGCATTGGAAACTGCCTCCGTTCTTTGATCCGGACCTCTCTGATGCATTTTTTGCCTTCAGCACCTTTTTCTTTACTGGGTGAAAAGCTTCAAAATTTTGTGAAAATAATGCTTTCGTGAGCTCTTGACCTTGGGCGTCAAACTGCCTGTCGATATCAGTATCATTCAAAAATTATTAGACCATGGTTGTAAATGAAAGATCTGTAATGGATGGATCAGCAGCATTCTGTGAATCTGCGGCTCTGTTGCATGCGGGCATCTTTTCTCTGTCTTTAGACATTGGAATTTTACCCTTTTTCCTCATAGCTTCCTGCACATTGCTTTGTGTAAATTTTGTTTTTCGTTCCTGCAGTTCACAAGTGAGGAGAGAGTAATGATAATAAAAATCGACAGGAAAGTTTTAAATGCTACGGATATGCAAAAACATGCCACTTGACGTAAACTGACTCTTCGAACAACAAAAAACCATCTTTCATTAACAACTGGCGTATAATTCTTTAATTATCATTAAAGCGCGTATCCAGTTCTTGGTTTATGGAAAAATTTTCTTGAATATTGAGGCAGGAAAATTTTCAATGGAATGTTTTTGCGATCTACATCGCAGCAGCATTTCGTAGTATCGCATTATCGCAAAATCACATTACCGCAATATCGCATTATGCTTTGTTATCGCAAGGTTTCTTGATCGCAGTATCGCAAAATCGCAAAATCGCTGATCGCTGTAATCGTTAAATTGTTATGTATCTTTCATGTAATTTTGCGAGGTCTGATATGCGATACCGCATATCGGTGATTCTTTAATGTTTTGCAAGGTGAGTTTTTATTAATGCATGCGATGTGATGGAGTTCGTGTCGCATTCTCACAGTTTATCATTTTTACTCATAAGGAAATGTCCTATCATTCTTTGCGCAATGCGATGTTTCTTAAGGAGTAAAATACATGAGCCTTAATTGATTTTTTGAATTTTTTACTAAGGGTCCCCACTTACCTAGTGTTATTGCTAATACTAAATAAGGAGGGGGGTTGTTGGTGGCCACAACAGGTGTCTAGACAAAGAACAATCCATGGAGGTTATGCAGCAGTTTCATTCTAGCATATGCGGAGGGCATCACTATTGGAAAACTATTGCCCATAAGATCCTCAGAGCTAGGTATTATTGGCCACCTTATTTCCTGATGTCTTTTCATTTGTTAAATCATGTGACAGTTGCCAAAGACTTGAAGGAAAGCAGTAATTGAAGTCCCTGCCCTTAAAACCAATACATGCTAGTGGCCCTTTTTAGTAGTGGGGCCTATATTTCATAGGGGAAATCAATCCACATTCTAGTGGTCAACACAGATGTCTTAGTAGCCACTGATTACTTCACTAAATGGGTTGAGGCCATCCCTACCAGAAAGGTTGATCATCGTGTGGTCATGAGGTTCTTGATAGAGAATATCTTCACCAGGTTTGGCTGTCCATATAAGTTAGTCACAGATAATGCAGCAACCTTCAGAGCAAAAGAGTTAGTGGACATGTGTAACTCAATGGGCATTAAGCTGGTTCATTCCACCTCGTACTACCCTCAACGAAATGGTCTAGCAGAATCTTCCAACAAGAGCCTGATAAGGATAATTAAAAAGATGCTGGAAGACAACAAAAAGAACTGGGATTCTAAGCTCAAGTATGCACTGTGGGCTGACAGAGTGACCACCAAGAAATCCACGGGGAATTCTCCATTCAAGCTGGTATATGGCATTGAGGTTGTATTCCCAATTCAGTTAACCCTCCTTGTGGTAAAGTTCTTGCAAGAAGAGAAGAATGAGGAAGAGGACATGGCAAAAAGGATTTGTGATTTGGCAGAAGTGCATCAAATCAGAGAACAACTGGTTGAAAAGTCTGTAGCACATCAAGGAAGAATCAAGGAAGCCTTCGATAGGAAGGCAAAGACAGACAGTTTTTAGTTTGGAGACTTGGTTCTTAAGTGGGATGCACTAAAAGAGAAAAAAGGTAACCATGGGAAGTTTGATCCTTTGTGGACCGGACCTTTTGTCATCACTTAGATCCAAGAGAAAAATACTTTCGTGTTGCAAAGCATGGAAGGAGAAATAGTTTTTGATGGCCCGGGTAATGGGAGATTTTTGAAAATTTATGTTGTTTAAGGTCTTCAGGCCTTAAAAGTTGTAAATATGTTGTTTTATCAGTTTTAGTGTAAGCTTAATTAGACTCCATGCCCAATGGAATACTAGGAAATTTTGCTCATCTGGTTTTGACAGGAAAGGCATTGGTCTGCAGTTCTTGAGACCTCACAGGGAGGATCTCATCCCCAGAAGGAGCCAGTGTTAACTCTATTATATAATGATGTTTCTCTAAAGGTCGGAAGTAAGCTTGGTCCTTGGTTATGCTCAAAGGAGGCCTATACTGGTCATTCTCAGCTTTTCCTTTACCCCACTCATCCTCCCTTCATCTCCATGTCCCGTGCTTTTCTGTTAAAAACCATATAAAAACCCCTTTCTCTTAAGCCCCGAGTGCTAAAACCCATAACCCCATAAAATCGTACCCATACAAATGTGCGCCTTCATAAACTCATCGTCATAACCTCAACTGTTGATTTCTTCCCACCAATCTAACGGCTCTCGTCGTGCCCAATAAAGTGACTTGCATGATCGTTTCCTTGCCGCTCGATCATCTCCACCGAAGATCCAACGGCAGTCGCTCTCCTTGCGCCCACAAAGTTATGAGACGTTAACGCGCGATGGAGAGTGGTTTTCCTCTCTCCTCCGCCGCCATGCGTCACACACCGAATGGGATCACGCACCCTCGCCCTTTTACTGCCCAACGTCCAACAGCGGTGCGATCGAAACTGCTTACCACTTAAACCTCCATCCCTGCCTGATAACCATCGCGCACCTTCTCCATTCAATCATCGTTGGATCTGTCCACCTAAGATCCAATGGCCCACGTTCACACCCCTCCTACCTCTTCCGATATCCCCATCGACTCATCTCTGTCATCTGTCCTCCCGATCCAATGGTTGATCTTTCTCCTTCACCCAACCCGTCCATTCGCCATGCAATCCATGCCCCTTAACCGCTCTGTGTGCCCGAAGGACGAAGGCGACTGGCTCACCAGAACTAGTTGCAGTTGCTCCTCAACAACCACATTTAACAGACAGTATGGCCGAAGAGAAAAAGGACAGAGCATGAGCATGTAACTGCATTTAGCAATTATAGAACTTCATGAATGCGAACACTTCAGCTGCTTGAGAGGACAGCAAAACACCTAAAAAGATTAGATTCATCCACTAAAGTAAGGAAACGCACTCAAAGACTCCATCAGGCAGTTAAATGCAATTGGTGGTCAATTATGACCCCTCCATACCTAACATGGCCAAGTTCCTTTGTAATGAAACTCTATATATACCCACAAACAAGATGTAATGAGGGTTGATGGTTGATGTTTTGGTGTAAGGTTCAACTTCTGGAGACTATAACTATTTTGACACTTGCAGCATCTTGTCTTCATTTTCAGCTAATACAAGCTTATTTTGTTGTTAATTGCTCACTTTCCATTTATCTTCTCTTCCAAGATGTGCATGATATGATGTATGCTTGAACTCTTGATGTTTAACATTAGAGTAGCTTTCATCCTATCTATGTGTTAAAATCTTGCATGTATCATTGTATGAGTTATTCAGGTTTCTAGTCATCTGGTGCCAAAGAGCTGTCATCCTGTCTGTGCATTGGTAGATTAGATTTGTAGACTTATTTACTGGTTGCAGATAGCCATCACATGGTCTTGTGCATCTGCTGGTGTGGTCAGTATTCTCCATATTCACTCAATCTTAAACTATGAGTAGTTGGTGGTCTAAAGCCTTATAGTTTGGGGGTGTTCACTCATGTCTGGAGTCAAGCAAAGTAGAAGTGGTTATCTGGCTTGGACAAGCATCATTCCTTCCACTCATCCATTTGAAACAATAAGTTGAATTTATATGTTACCAGGCATCTCCGAGCTACAACCTAGGAGAGTTTCTTAGAATCCTAACAGTCGAAAAATTCCACAGTATACAGTGTCATCCAAAAGCCTTCGATCAGGGGATGTGACATGATGTAATATGATGGTTTATGCAAATTTAACTGATTCCTAACATAACTCCCGCATTAGCCTGACTATCCGCTATGTGGTTGTTAGCGCGCAACACGTGGAACAAGTGAACTTTCTCAAAAAAAAATTAACATGTATGTGATCCTTACCATAATTGAGAAAGTTTTATCTTCTAAGTGAGTGGAATTATGGAGAATCTTAATACATTTTTAGATGATTAGCTTGGAATCACCCACTATATTCAAAGTTTTGAAACCTTTATCCAAGCATATTTTCACTCCTTTCCAAAGTGCAAGAGCCTCAGCATGATTGTTGGTTGTAACACCTAGTCCCCATGCATAATTTATTTCCATATTTTGTTAAAAATTGATTATTACCTAGCTTACCCGTCAAAACTTTCTCAATTTATTTTAATATGTATGTGATCCTTATGATGAGTGAGAAAGTATTTTCTTATAAGTGAGTGGCATTATGGAGAATCTTAATACATTTTTGGATGATTAGCTTGGAATCACCCACTATATTCAAAGTTTTGAAAACCTTTATCTAAGCATATTTTCACTCCTTTCCAAAGTACAAGAGCCGCGACCTGGTTGTAGCACCTAGTCCATGCATATTTTACTTCTGTATTTTCTTAAAATTGATTTTATATATATGTATTCCAATATGGTTATTCTTGGAAAAAAATTTGGTTTTCTCAACCCCTTCTATGACTAGTATTAACCCTGGCTTGTGTGAGATTCCATGTAAAATTATAATTTTCACTTGTCCGAAATAATCTAGTTTGCTTGGGGTTCGTATTCTACTTCCTTACGTTCACCTATTTGCAAACACAATATGTTATTCTTTTTGGCAAGTATGGATTGCTTGGGATGGCTCGGAAATGGTTCAGAAGAATTCCAGGCGTTATTTCATGGTTAACTTAATGCTCCTTGTGGTTACAGGAAAATTTCATGGTTAATTTTTGTTTAATGCTCCTTATGGTTACGTGAAAAGTTCGTGACTTTTGTAATCATATTATCTTTTTTTAATAAGGTTAACATTTTGTAGAGTTGAAGAACTACTCGAGGGATGTTGTGGCTTGTTTGCCTTGGGAGCTAATCTTCTACGGGAAATACAAAAAAAAACATTAGTGTTTTCTTTCTCCTAAAGTTATTGTTTTCTTTCTCCTAATCCCAGATTTAATTATCACTGCTATTCACAATTATTTTTAATTAATTTTGAGCACACCATAATTATTCTTATTTACATGTGAGACAACACGGATTGTTCCTAGGTTGTTGACTTAGGAACTAACCCTAGTTTCTTATGGAAAGGTTTGCTTTTTTTTTTTACAAACACACTTAGTCATTCTACCAATGACTACTATATATGTTTAGTGAAATCAGACAGTGCTTATCTATTTTTTTTCTTCTTTGAATTTTAATGAATCAGAAATTCATTAGGAAAACAATGTTTCCCTTAACCAATGAGACCAATGTTTCTCTCAACCAATGAGACCAGACATTGTGTCTTCCCTTAGCTTGCTTCACACCCAGAATAGTTTCAAAATAGTGATTAGCACAATTTAATCCCGTACAAATTGATCTCTCAATGCCAATCTAATCCTAACCAGACTTGGTGAAGGGTTTATAGGGTTTATAATCTGAGCACTCAAGCTTCAGACGGACTCCACTAGCCAACCAACTTTGCAATCCTTACATGATAGTAATTTTCTAAACTTTCATAGTCTTCTTACCAACCAACTTTAAAATATTTTGATGATAATAATTTTCTAAACATTCATAGTCTTCTTTCCTCATGTTCAACCTCAAGTTTCATGATTATCCTATTAACTTTCCTTTTTGGAAATTTTATGTCCAATAAAAAAATATAGACAAATAACCGCCTAGCTCCTAATTGTCCAACTATCTATAAGGTAAACTTTTTAAAATTTGTTTAACAATCTGATTTTATATATATATATTTCTTATTTTATTACTTTAATATATTATATCATTAATAAATTATATGTATATATATATATATAATTTATTAATTACACAATATAAAAAAATTAAAATTGTTATATATTTTACCCTTCTTCATGGCCAATAAGTAAAACAATGTTTTTTAAAACTGCAGTTTACGAACTTGTAATTAATTTATATTAACCTATAATTTGTATTTAAAGCTCAATCAAGACAACCTTTGAAAAGTTTGAACAAGGAAGCTACCCAAACCCAGAAAAGTGGGAAGATAGATTTAATAAGAAAATGGCATAATTCACTCATTTCATTTACGGTAACTATTAAATACACGGATCAACAAAGAGACTTGCTATTAAAATAATAATGGTCACCAGAAAACTTAATCCGGCAAACTGCGATATTGTGCATCTTTTTTTTTTTTTTCCGAAGGTGGTAAAACCTATCAACTCAGGTGTCAAACCAACAGTGAGGACAGCCATCTCTGGCTGCTATCCGCGAACGCTGGGTTTGACTCATCACTGTTAAATAGGAAAACCACGCCACCTGGCATAACCCTGCTGGTGGTCCGTAATCGGGAGCAGGCTCTCACTCCTGCCAGATGCCTCTGGGTCTTGGGCCGTTAACCTGTTTCCTTACGTCCGAGGAAGACGAGCTCTTAGCCAAGCTCGATATTGTGCATCTTATTATGCTTGCCGTATGTTATCAGTTTTGATTCTCATTTTATATTATTTTAGAAAAATCCATCACAATTCAGGTTTCAAATTAATTTTTATTATTTTTATTGTTTTATTATAAAGATTTGTTTTTCAAAAATTTAATTACAGACGGTTTAAATTATTATTTTTATATAAAAATGATTTCAACATTATCAAAAATTTAAAGATATCTAAAACGGTTGTAATTTGGATTTTCAAATAAATTTATCAAATTTTCTCAAAATCTTGTCAAAATTTTTATTATTTTTTTTGACAAAATCCTAACCTCTTTATTTATTTATTTATTTATATATATATATAATAAAATTTAATATATATAATAGAATTTTAAAAATAAATAAAATTTAAAATAATTATACTGAGCTTCTCCAAATATATCCTACAATTTCGTGATTTATGAACTCTCTGTTTGTGAGCTGCTTGATAACCGTGTAACTCTACATTCGAACCTACAATTTAAATAAGGGAAAAATATTATTTTATAAAAAATTATAGGCTTCCTGATTTGTCAACACTCTGTTTGTGAGCTTCTTGATAAGCGTGTAATTTTGCGTTCAAACATATAATTTAAATTTCAAAAAAAAATATTTAAAAAAAAGTATATTACCTCAAACTGAAAATTTCAAGATACACCATACAATTATGATACATATCACTTATCAACTCTCTGTTTGTGGGGGACTTTGTGACTTATCAACTGTCTGTGTGTGGACCTCTGTGTAACGGTGTAGTAAATCTAAAAGGGTGTTGAATATGGTCACTCACACCCATATCCGGCTGGGCGTAATCTAATTCACATACGATATTCCGCTCAAGGTTCATCAAAGCCCTTGATTTAAATTCTCATGCGTTTGTTGTCAACAATATGCAATATCTCTTCTTTTCCACCCCTCACGGGCGCCGACGCTGGAGATTAGGGTTATGGTGGTGTCCTGGACAATAGCTAAACGCCAGTGTTTGAGTCGAGGAAGATCGGGGTTCAATCTTAGCTGGTAGGATGGATGAAGCCTATAGAATCCAAGAAAACTGACAAGAAGAAGCAAGAGACGCATCAAAAGAGAAAGTCTCAATTCATCATGCCAGCAGGCTAACAGAAACCGAGAAAACTGAGAGATAAGCATGTCCGGAACTAGTTGATCTACTATCCAGGTTTATGTTTTGCAAATTTAAATTTTTAATAAAATCAGTTTATTAGAATCTACAGTGCCAAAGATAGTACTTTGAGAAAGTGGGTAGCCAGGTTGTCCGGCTCATAATATAACATTAAGGAAACATCTATAACTTATATCAAGAAAAGTAATAATATCTAAATAATGTATTTAGCTTTTTTGTTTGGCAAGTATTTGGCAAGTATTTGTAAATTTTTTTAAAAGGTTATCAAACTTTATGATAATACAAGTGAATGTTAGAGTTTTATGTTATTTTGAGTAATTGTGTTTGATTCATTAATTCTAACTAGAGTTTTTGGAAGATCCAGCTGAGAAGTGAGGCTCTCTAAGCCTCACTTAAGATCAATTGGTATCAGAGCAAGTTGCTCCTTAAGGCCTGATCTAAATGTTTTTTTATGCTCTAAATTTTTGCTATTAGCATGCTCCTTTTCCAGCCTCTATATCTTTTTATTTTCTAGCCACTCTACATTCGTTTTTTTTTTGTTAATATTTATCTTTTTCTTTACACATTCCCTAGTTATGATGTCTTAGTTTCTTTGCCTCATCACAACATCTACAACATCCATGACCACTTATGTTGCAAAGTCTGCAACACATTTATATTGTCTCGATACCCCACCCAGAATCCATGAGTTTTTATATGACTATCAATATCTGGAGGGGGTTCCTTTTGAAGATGTGCCCTCCCACCCTGATTTAGTAGGCACCTCTCATCAGTTTTAGCATAACAACATCTAGAGTTAGGGTTCATTTAGAGATGTGCCCTCCCACCCTAGGCTATGTAAGCACCACCTACTTCATCAACAATCAACATCACATCAGCTCAACTCCAACATCTAAAAATATTTAAACCATGAGTTCACACTTAAACCCCAAAGTAGAAAGCATGAGATGCTTTCCAACTAGACCTGATAGCCAGGTTGCCTAGCACATAATAATAACATCTAATGAGAAGGAAACATCTAATGGTAGGCATTTTATATCGAGAAAAGCAATATCTAAATAACTTATTTAACATTTTCCTATATGATAACTCACAACCAAAAAACAAGTTTTGTAAATCTCTTTAAATAAAATTAAAAAAAACACAAGTTCTAAATATATATTTGTAAATCTCTTTAAAAAAATTATCAAGTGAATGTTAGAATCTTATATTCAACACCTGCGAACACATAATATGCGGCAGACATACCTTTCTGCTCTTTCATAATTAGCGGATTGATTAAAGTTTCAAGGGATAATCATTCTTCGATCCGATTGGGAGAGCTTTGAATCTAACTTATAATTATGGATTTTTGAAAAACCTATAAACTTCAATAAACTTAAACCTTTTGATCTTTTGTCTCTTTAAAGCTAAGTAAAAGTGAAAATTTTTAAATCATTTGCAATAATCCTGATTCTATATTATTTAGGAAAACATCTTTATACAAAACCATCCACACCTGTGTATCTAAAGGTTTGATAAATCTAAAAATGCATTGAACATTCAATCAAACCGCGAGTTTAGATTAGTATTTGCTAGATAACATGCAATACCTAACGAGTTCATAGAATGAATGATGTGGCAGTAAAACCTTGGAATCCCCTTGGAGCTATGGCAGACTTCAGTCTTCTCGCCGTTGCGAACGCGCCTATGATTATCCTGAGAACCAAGGCACCCACAACACCTAAAAATTATGTATGTTCTTTTGTCTGAAGACTTGTTCTGTGGACTATAATTAGCTGTCCCTCCTGGAGGGACTGGTGGAAGCTGCAGACTCGAATTATAGAAGGGATATATTTCATAGCGAAGTATGCAGCTTCGGCTCCAATACTGAACTCCTGCAGTGGGATTAGATGTGAATATGCTATTGATTGAGTAGGACAGACATGCGTTGCAGTCGTCTCCGTTAAGATCTCTGGTGCACTGGACCAGACTGTAAATCGTTTGAGACAAGGAGTCCAGAGATGTACCGTAAGCAGATCGTTTCGTTTCGGTTGCTGCTTTACCTGACAAGTTATTTAAGAGATTCTTGGCAGACTCTTGAAAGTCACGAGGCATGAAGATCCCCGTGTCTGATGTCCAAAGCGCTCAGCGAAATTAGACGCTAAACCTGTGTCCAGTTTTCCGATGAAACTATAGTTTTCATAACGTAAGAAGCAGTGAAAAGGCCAGATACTAGCAGTTAAAATTTTCTCTCTGAAATTGGATGAATGTATGCTCTGTTTTCTCAGAGGCATAATTCGCGCATTTCATTCACAACTATTATTTTCTTTAATAATCTATTCTCGCAGACTGTGCTCACCTATATACCATTATATTGTATGGTATCTTATATGTGATGATTCATCATATCATATTTGGAAATATACCATAAGGGCTTGCTAGGCCGTCAACTCTGCTATATCTATTCTTTTCGCCCCAGCCCGTCGACGCTCGAGATTAGGATTATGGTAGAATCGTGGAGAATAGCGAAACATCAGAGTTTGGGTGGAGACATATCGCGGTTCAATTTTACCTGGAAGGATGGGATTAAGGTGCAACCATATCTCTGGCCATGGCCATACACTTATGTTCTTCTAGTTGAACTTTGAAGGATTAGTCAAAATTTCCAGATTCTTTGAACCTTATTAACTCATAATCCTAAAGAGTTAAATTTAGTTTTTGAAAAATTTATGAATTTCAATAAAAATAAATGTACTTGCTAAATTAAATTATGTGAATTTTGAAATAATTCACCTTCTTAATCTGTTATGGATTGAGTAGCTGCTGCCCAAAATTTTTAAGCAATAAAATTCAATTCACTTAAAGCTTTAAACAACACAAATCTTAACCTAACTGAAATTTTATCCCTAAAATTTCAAACCAAAAACCTTTACACAATACACAGAATGCATTAAATACATTAACTAAACAGGCTGTTCTTTATCCTATATTACCTAGAAAAACAAAACCATCCCCACCTGTTTATTCAGAGGTGTATTGAAATTTGAAAACTCTATCAAACAACGAATTTAGATGGGTGTGTGATAGCTTTCAATAACATGCAATACCTACGGGTTCATATATTCATGTGGAAGCAATACCTACCTTCGTATCCCCTTCGAAATTGAGCGGACTTCAGTCTTCTCCCAGTTTCGAACGCGCATACGATTAACACCGGAACCAGGCCACCCACAATACCTAAGATTATGTGGGTTCTTTTCTGTGAATGCTTGATCTGTGTATGATTACCTGAACCTTCCACGGGGGCTGCTGGAAGCACGGACGAATTATAGAAGGGATATATTTCATAACGAAGTATGCAGCTTCGGCAGTAATACTGAACTCCGGCAGTGGGATTAGATTTGAATATTTTATAGATTGAGTAGGATAGACATGGGTTGCAGTCGTCCGTAGTTAAATCTCTGGTGCACTGGACCAGACCGTAAATCGTTTGAGAAAAGGAGTCTAGGGCAGTACCGAAAGCAGATCGTTTCGTGTCATTTGCTGCTTCCCCTAACAATTTGTTTAAGAGATTCTTAGCAGACGCTTGAAAGTCAGTCGGGATAAAGACACCCGTGTTGCCGCCAAATCCCTCCGGGTAATTACCGGGCCCATATGTGTCCATTATTCGGATGAAATTTTGGTTTTCATAACGTAAGAAGCAGTGAAAAGACCAACTACGAGAGCCGTGAAAAGACCAACTACGAGAGCCATTGGTTCTCCCACATGTTTGTCGGACGCTAGTCGTTGCCAACTGCCAGCAAGTGTAGCATTGGTCGATTGTCAGGTCTGCCCTGCACTGGAAGAGGCCATATACTCCACCAGAAACGGAGGTGTTAAACCCAGTTTGGATCGCCCCTTGAGCAAGATTCTGCAACACGGTATTCAGATTGCGCTCAAACGTTTTGCCTTCTGTATAGGTGCCGTTTGTGCATCGAGTTATCGGCGACTCTGTCACCGCTTTGCAAAGCTGTCCCTGAAGAGTAATATTGATCCAACCCAGAACAACAATAATTAAGTAGAATAGTTTAATTATTTGGCCGATCAGGAGAGAGCGTGCAGAATCCCTTCCATGGAAGCTCATATTCCTCTGGATTCGGATTGCCATCGGACAGTGGAGAATCTGTGCATAAACATAGGGATAATACTAGAAAAACACTTGCAATCAAAAGTGAGGAGGTAGGGCTTCTGAATGGGAGAGCATAACAAAAAGGAGGACGTAAAGTCTTCTTTATAGGAAATAATAGCGGTGGGCGGAGCGGTTGCTGAGCTATTCGAAGGAGATTGGTCCACACACTGTGATGCATTAATTGTCCATTTTCAACGAGGGTTGTTACTTTAAAAAATGAGATTTTAGTGTATGGTATCTGTTTTGATTCGCCGTATATGTTAGGTTCTTTTTAACCCAAGTGTTCTGTAAATAGTAAAGACATAAATGTTTTTGGTAAATAATAAAAAATGAAAGTTCTTATAGATAAGTTCTACGAATATATTTGAGATAAGAAAAGGTATTGTATTGAAGTGTTTAATTCTACTCATTATTTTTAACAAAAAGTCAATATTTTTTGGAGAAGTAAAATTATTACCTTAGTTAAGGACAAATTTTCATCAACTCTATTGTGAAATAGGGAGCTGGAAAAAGCCAAAAGAAGCCTTGGATAAAAGAGTATGTATTAGAAGCAGGGGATAAAAGAGTATGTATTTTTTGTTCTTCCGGAAAAGTGGAAACCAAAAAACATTTCATTTTAAAATATGAGGCCTTCAAAGACAATAAGGAAAGCTATAGTTGTTTCAATAATCTATTCAATTAGGGATTTTTCCGGAAGTTGGGATCATTTATTGTGAGGCTTCACAAGAAAATGGTAGAATGCAACAACCAACGAGATGAAAAATAATTTGTCCCATTCGCTATCTTTAGCCTGGAGAAGGTTAAAATAATTTTTTTTTTCCTTCTTCTTCCATAGTTTAACATTGGAAATTCAATTTTCATTATTTTTTATTATTATTTAAATTTATTTATTTGTAAAGTGATTGGTTGATGTCTTATTATGGGCTATTTAGATACTACTATTTATTAACTTTTATTTCTGTTAGTTACTAATTTTTAGCATAGTCTAAAGAGGTTGGCCGAGAAAATAATAGAAATTCTTGTAAGGTTATGACAACGCAGAAATTTTGAAAATCTCGATTACAACTATCAAACTTCAGGATTTTGGGTGCCCAAGGGTTATTGATGGTGTTTACTCTATTTACACCATAAAAAAATGATTCAAACACTCCAAGGGTGCCCAAGGGTTATTGATGGTGTTTACTCTATTTACACCATAAAAAAATGATTCAAACACTCCAATATTCTGTTTTTTTTTTTTTAAGTTAGCGGTTCTCGTAGGAAATTGACTTATAGGCTAATTTGTAGTGTCCGTAGACGATGCCTAATTTTTTGTTTTTAGTCTTATTTACTTTTTATTTAAATTTTTGAATTATTTTTCTATTATTTCTATTTGCATGAATTATAATTTGTTGTCCATATTTTCATTTTAAGATAATTGATTATTATATTAAAAAACACATTTTAATAAATTTAATTATTAAAAATTATATATATATATATATATATATATATATATATATATATATAAAACACTTAATATAAAAATAATAAACATATATATTAAAATGATGATGGTGGTGGTGGTTAACGTCCACTGAGACCAAACTTTCGTCTATCGCACCTAAACAAACAAATTATCTAGTTTGATTTAAGATTTTATTCCTATGCTCAAAAAGCTTGGAGAAAAACCTCCCGAGGTTACTGTAATTTTGACAAGGCAAAATGATAGGAAGGTCAGTAGTGCAACAAAGATTTTGAAACTGAGATCTAATGTGGTTGTACGCGGGACACTCTAAGAGGAAGTGATTTTCATCCTCGATGTTCGTATTCTCATAGAGATGGCAGAACCTTTCCATCAATGGTGTTTTAGGAACTGCCCAACGACCCGTTTCATTATGAAGCTCATGAGAGTTCATTCTAATCTTCTAGGGTGGGGTTGATGACCTCCTTATAATATATTAATTTTCTTTTAGCTGCTAAATCTTTCTCACACCACATTTTTTCTTTGAACTTAGAAGTAACAATATTTTTAATGTTATTAATGTTTTGCAATGCAACATTCTCATCGATCTCCCAATGGTTTAACCAGGCCTTGGTGTCTTTATACCAACCTCGCTTGAGCCTTAGGTGGTTTTGGCTAGAATTTAAATCTAGCCTATGAAGTCTATGGTCTCCTATGTTATTGAGTTTGTGGTTCTACAATAGAAGCCTAGTCATAGCTAGGTTCTCGATAGGGGAAACACCCACTTCTATAAGGAGAATAGGATAGGGTGTGTTGCTTTTAATTTTGAGGTTATACATTATAAAACCTTCTGGATTTTCCCAATCCTTCTCTAGGATTCTCTAGAGATGCTACAACCCCAAACCTCACATCCATATACGATAACCGGAGTGACTAAAGTTTCAAAGATGAACATATTTCTATCCCACATTACGAGGTTTGTCGTTTTACAATTATTTTCAAGACCAAAATAATCTTTCCATACCCGATTAACCCTTTTCTCATTGCTATAGTTCTAGTTGAACTTGTGATGAATATCAATTCCTAGGTACTTGTAGGAAGACACTTCCTCCAAGTTACTATTGTCATACATAAAATTAACGTAAGTTTCCTTCTTGGATTTGAAATCATAACTTTTTTTTTGTTGGTGTTAACAATCATACCCATGGTAAAGAAGAAATCCTTAAGAAGTATAAGTTGCTTATCAAGATTATATGGGCACCGTGCGAGAAGAACAATATCGTCAGTGTATAGAAGAAGGATGATGACTATCCCAGCTAAGATCGTGGCAACACATCTTGCTTCCTCTAAACAACCTTCTAGCTCATCAATGTAAATGCCAAATAGGGTAGGGGAGAGGGGGAAACCTTGTTTAACTTTGATATTACACTTAATATCTTTCGACCACCCCTCATTGCTCTTTAACTTGGCAATTACATTCTCGTATAACCTTATAGTGGCAACTCTCAACTCAAAAGGAACCTTTGGCTCTTCTAATATGTTCCAAAGGTTGTTTCTAGGAACCGTATCAAAAGCCTTTTTAAAGTCCACAAAGCAACCAAAGAGATTGGATTTATCATTGCATCATTCCTCCACAATGATCCTAAGCGTAACGAGGTGATCTGTTATTGAGTGCTACTTTCTAAAACCCACTCGGCCTTTAGCCTGCTTACCTTCACTTTCAAGCCATATGCTCAACTTCCTTTCCAAAATAATACCATATAACTTGGCTAGGAGAGGGTTGATCATAATTGTCTGATAATTAGAGGGGTTATTTGTATACCCACTTTTAAAAATAGGGATAATAAGGCTTTGAGTCCATGGTTTAGGGAACCCTTGCTTGACTGCTTGATTGAAAACCCTGCGAATGTGGGGGATGAGTACAAGACCTCCAATTTTTAAGATTTCCGCATGGCAACCTTCAATGTCCTTAGCTTTACCATTAGCCAAGCAATTAACCCCAAAATCAATGTCTTCTAATGAGAAAACTTCTTTATTGTGAGCAGGGTTTCAAAGTTATCCATGACATTTGGAGATTCATAAAGCTTTTTAAGATAGGAACTCCAGTGGTGTAAAGAAACTTTATTATTATCTTTAGTTTTCCTAGTTAGAATCTACCTCCAGAATTTCTTAGGAGCTATCTTAGAGAGGTCTAAAAGATTCTCTTGTCTTTTACAAATATACAACCTTTTTCTCCTTTTAGTTAGGGCTTTGTATATTTTTATCTTGCCAATTTTAAGAGATTCATCAACAACTTCCTTAATTGCTCTCCTCGCACTTTTACAATCTTTTTCATACCATGGGTTGGTTTTGCTATTTCTGTTATTACTTGAAACTTCAATTGAGAACTTGTTAATAGAATATGAGAGGGTTGTAGTAAAATTATGATAGAGATCTTCTACGTTGTCTATACTAGATAAAGGAAGCAAATTAGTTTTTAATTCATTTAGAAAGAGATTTTTTTTATTTCTATCAAAGATTAACTTCTTTTAGCTATAAGGATTATCTTCTATGGGATCTTTATGCATGACAAAATTAAGAGTTATAAGTAAAGGCCTATGATCAGAGTCAAACTCGTGGTCGTTTACAATGTCAAAATTTGTTATTTTGTTGTATAAAGGGAGATCGAAGATAACATAGTCTACCACGCTGCTACTAAGCCCATGGACACAGGTCATCTGGCTAGAATTGGGCCACTTATTTAGACCATTGCAAATTATGAGATCCTGAACACTACAGAGCTTGACTAGCTCTAATCCAAACAAATTCTCCTCGAGGTCTTCAGAGCTCCTTTTGTACTGGCTAGCCAGAGGAAGGTTTTCGTCTAACCAAAGAGGATTAGGGTTGGAATGATTGCTTAGAATAATAGCTTGGTTGCTTGAAGTTCGAGCATTAAAGCCACCCATTAAAAGGATATTGCCTTCATTCCTTAGGCTAGAAATATCATTCTCTGAACCATTGTAAGGACTATTTCTATTTAGATTATTTTTCTTATAGAAGTTAGAATTGATGGGGGGGAATAACAGATTGCTATGTAGGTCTTTTTACCATAAATGTCAGTAATTTCTATCCAACTATATTGGTTGTAAGGGTTTTTTTATAAATCCTAGCATGGAGAGATATGTTATTCTTAATGTAACAAGCTATACCCCCAATGCCTCTATGGGGGGATCGCTTATTCCAGGTAGACCATAATGTAAAGCCATCTATGTTAGGGACCTTAGATTCTTTGTGCTTCCAAGTTTCAACAAGCAAAATAATATCAACACCATTCGAGATCCAACTTAGCTTGGGGCCTTTGTTCCATGGAAAGCCCCGACAATTCCAAGAAAAATCCGGAGCATGTTGAATTTCTATTTATTATCATCTTTTTGGTTTCTATCTCGAATAACGGCTTTTCAATTTCTGATTATTGCACATTTTCCTTCCTTCCTAGTTTCCTTTACCTTATGAACATCCTTTCTCAATTCTGCTTGATCTTCTGGAATGAGATCTTCATGAGTACTAAGCATTTCATACTTATGGTCATTAGAGCTCACCTTTATTTGGATCAACCTTCCTTTATTCTCAGTTAGTTTCCCCAACCTTGTTGCTTCTGTGAGACACGTTGTTTCAATTTGTAATCTGTTATGTAATTTTGTCTGGTCTATGGCTAAAGTATCATCGTCTACCTCCTCTTTCAAATCAAAGATTATAAGGTTCAAGGCCCTTTTGTTACGCTCATGGTCTAATTCTATCAATTTTTTCATTTCATCTTTAATTGGTTTGATATCTAATTTATCTGCCACACTATTTAGGGTGAGGCAGCTATTAACTTTTTCTTCTAGATCTTTAATCATGTCCTTCATTTTAAGTCTCTCTAAAGTATTAACATCTACTTGTTGGGATGTTTGGTTCATATCTTGGTTTTGTTTTTCTATAACCTGCAATCTAGTCTCCATTGCCTCCATCTTATTCTCCAGTGGTTCTATTTTAATTTCTATTTGTTTTTGGATCTTGTCTTCAAGAGATGTGAATTTATTTTTTAACATCGCTACTAATTCTGTTTGTAGCTTGACTTCTCTTTATTCTCTACATTTCTCTAAAGACTCTATATACTCATAGAGGCTCTGTAGAGTAACCATGCTAGGTCTACCTTTGGTAATCTTTGGTAATTGTGGTGAATTATTCATACTTGAAAATATATGAGTAGATATGTATTAGAAAAATATAAGGAATGTGCACTTGATATCAGCAAGTTGGACCGCAGACGCATGTGCCCCAGATTGTTTTTCTATTACCGCACAAAGATCGTGAATTATTATGGCAGAGAGATGGTAAATGCATCACCCTAAATTATATATGTTAATATAAACAATATTAGTTAATAATATTTCTTATTTTTTGTTGATAACATTCAACCCTACAATATTATTAGGCGTTTTATTTTTTACGAGAAATCTTTATTTCTATTATTTTTTACTTAATTAAATTATGTTTAAACTTAACTCAGTTACTAACATTATACCGTATTTATTTAATCTTGAAGTGATTTGATCGATAATTAATTAATTATTAACTTAGGTTTCTTAGCATTTTAAATTTTGTAAGATAAAAAGTAATTTGAATATTCAAACTTAATATATTAATAAAAACTTTTAATGTGGTCATAAGTAATTAAATTTTATTTAAATAAATATTTTTTTACAACTCTTCACTTTCAAATTTTTATAAACGCGTGTAATTTCTTACTTAGCCTTTTTATGTGAATGGCAGCCTGTCTCAATCTGATTTTATGAGGACGTATGTGTTGCATGGGATGTATATTCACGTTATCCTTTAGTGTTTTCTTTGATGTACAACCTTCCTTGACCCAGATTTTGATTACTATACCTGGCATTGAAAATAAACCAGAATCATAATTTGAGTCCATTTTGTCTCATATTGAGATTGGACAGCTGGCATGGATAGAAACAAGAATGATAATTTGAGTCATCTTCGAAAGCTAGATTCCGTGTGTAGTGTTCATACCTATTAATTGATAATTTGAATAATTTTTAAAGTTAAGTTGCTTGTGATGCGTTAATGCTTATTCAATTTTATATTTATAATTATAAATTTTGTGTCTTCAATGAAATTATGAAAATATCCCAAGCCGGTTATTAACTGTATTCCAAACTCACATGATGAATGGAAGAAGGAATCCATTCATCAACCTTTTTCTTAACCTTTTTCTGTTAGATTCACTGTATTCCTTAACCTTTTTCTGTTAGATTCACAGCTGGCCTTCACTTCGATTTTGATTTCGTGAAAATATGTTCACCATACGGCTCGCCTTCTTCAATTTCGATTTCGGTTTTGTGAAAATATGGATGGGGTGGGATATATTTTATTTTTATTTTTTCTTCTGCACAAAGATACAAGTAATATATGAATGTAAGTTTTATCATTAATTTTGCGTTTTCGAATTTTGAAAATTTTGGTGTTTGGAATAAATTTGTTTTCGATTTCGGTTTTGTGAAAATATGGATGGGGTGGGATAGATTTTATTTTTATTTTTTCTTCTGCAGAAAGATACAAGTAATATATGAATGTAAGTTTTATTATTAATTTTGTGCTCTCGAATTTTGGTGTTTGGAATAAATTTGTAATTAGTTTTATTAGTGTTTAAATTTGTGGAAGCTTAACCCATAGGCTTATAGTGTAGAAAGATACAAGCAATATGAATGCAAATCCCATCACATTTTGGTGTTTGAAATTGGTTTGCAAGTAATCTCATAGTGTGCTAGAATTACAATTTGTCCACTTGACTCTATTTTCTTTAAATATCTACTAACACAATTACATTAATATAATTAAACATCGGTATCATTTTCTCCTTTTAAAATTTATGGTATTAGTATAACTATTTTTTTATAAATCCATATATAATTATATTAGGAAATGTTATAAGGTAATTATATGTAATACTATTTGAGAATTTGTATAATATTTCTATAATTGTATGAAGTAAATATGAAAAGTTCAATATAGATTTAGATATGCAATCCAATTAATATTTGAAATTCTATTTATTTGAGAATTTGTAATAATATTTTTATGATTGTATTAAGTAATATAAAAATGTAAATATAGATTCTGATATGTAATCTAGTTAATATTTGAAATTCTATTCATTGATGTAGAGAAAATAACTACAATACGTTAGCCTCTTTCATTCATGTCCATAAAATAATAAAAAAATTGAATTAAAAAATAGATTAATCTACCAATTTATTGAGCAATCTAATCATTAAATAAGATTTTTGGCCAAATTATAAATTTTAATTTCTTAAAACCTGTTTTTAAATGTATAAATGGATTCAACCCCAAAAAAACCTTAGAGTAGACTTATTTAGATTGCATAGTTGAAATTTAAGATTCCAAGAAATTTTTGGTCAAATTATAAATTTTAGTTGTTTAAAACATGTTTTAAAATGTATAGATAGATTTAATCCCCCTAAAAAATCCCTGCAATAGATTTTCTTGGATTGCATAGCTAAAACTTAAAATTCCAAGAAATCTCTACCAAATTTTACACAATTTAACCCAAAAAAATCAAAACTTTTAATAATTAAATTACAAATTTAACCAAAAAAAAATCAAAACTTCTAACCATTAGATTAATAAGAAAATAATTAACCTGAAAGCTTAACTTGGATTTTGATTTTGTGAAATTATATACAGATATGTGTGTCAACATTATGTTTTTCTTTCTAAAGCATGTACTTTGAGATTGACTTCTATTTTAATTTTACTAAAATGTATGTATTAGTGTTAACAATATAATCCATTAAAATTATAAAAAAATATAATATCAAGGATTACAAAGTGACTAGAAATTATTATTAGGATGACGATTTCAAGAGATTTAATTCAAGAGATTTTAGAATAATAGAATGATGTATTATAATATATGTATCATATATTAATGATAATGTATCACAAACTTATTTAGATTCATCTATTATGATATTATAGTATTATAAGAATGAATATCTTTTTCATAATATTAAACCATGATTTATGATTTTTTTGAGTTTGAATTTTGATATTATTTTTTATATGTTTAATGGTATTTTTAATTAATTATTTTTTTTATTTGACTTAAGTGAGGTATCTCGATTAGTGATGATTATGTGAGAGAAGATTTTGGTCCCGTAAATTTTGGTTCAATTTCTTTTTGGATGAACAATGTAATCATATCTAATTCTAATACAAAAAGACTCTCTCTCCTATTTACGAAACCCTCTAGTTATACATATATTTTTCCACATGTTCTTTTCACTATTCCAATACTATACACATTAATTTTATGCTTATTTTCATATTATTTTTGCCCGTCTTTCTAGTTCCACCATTAAATTTTGCTCATACAAACCAAACCAAACCAAATCTTGTTGAATCAAATTTATTCCTAAGCCATACTCTCTAAATTCCAAATTCGAAATTGAATCCCCAAGTTTGCAATGAATTGGAAGGACAAATTGCTCCTGCAAGCCAAACCTTTCTCAATCAAGTTTATTCATAAGCCATAATCTCCAAATTCCAAATTGAATCCCCAAGTTTGCAATGAATGAGGACAAATGGAAGTGGAGAGTCGAAGAATGAAAACGTGGTCAAGCGAGTTAGGCTTTACATATGGTCTAGTTAGGCTTTAAACATGGGTTGCCATATGTTAGATTTATGGCATTGTTACCTTTTTAAATTTGCAGATTGGAATCACGCAAATTATGAACAATTTCTCTATATACATTGATTTCAGGGTAGATGGTGATTTCTAATCCTGTTTGATTACTTGCACTAGATGCATTGATTATTTGATTGCTTGCATTAGATGCATTTGTATCAATGTAGATGTTGTTTTGTAATCCTATTTGATTGCTTGTATTAAATGGATTGGATGTTGTTAATCTTGAGGCTATAAATTATTAAAAATATTTTTCAAGATTAGATGGAGGGGGAAGAGAGGAAAGAATATTCTTGCACTAGATGCATTGATTGCAGTGTAGATGATGATTTATAATCATATTTGACTTCTTGGATTAAATGCATTGATTTCAATGTAGATGTTGATTTTTATTCCTATTTGATTGCTTGCACTAGATGCATTGATTTCGATGTACATGTTGATTTTGGTGTAGATGTTGATTGCTAATCCTATTTGATTGCTTGCACTATATGCATTGATTTTAGTGTAGATGTGGATTTCTAATCCTATTTGATTGTTTACATGAAATGCATTGATTGGTAATCTCATTTGATTGCTTGCACTAGATGCATTGATTTTAGTGTAGATGTTGTTTTCGAATCTTAGTTGATTGTTTGCATTAGATGCATTAGATTATGTTAATCTTGAGGTTGTAGATTATTAAAAAAAATATTTTGCAAGATATATTTAGTAATACCTAAAGGGACACTATTAAGAATTAATTAGTTGTCAAAATTTATGATACCTAAAATTAAAATGAAATAGATGGGTGAAATCAATCCTCCTCCAAAGTTTAACCTTGATGCGGTATATTATTAAAACACTCTTCAAGATATATTTAGTAATGCCTAAAGGGACACTAGTAAGAATTAATTAGTTTTCAGAAGTTGTGATACCTAAAATTAAATACATACTAATAGATAATTACATACACGTATAAAAATATAACATAACAACTGTAATATTCACAAACATTACCATCCAAATCCAAACACATAAATAGGCAAACCACTCAAAGCATCTAAATACATATGTACAAACCATTCAAGGCAAGCAACACATACTAAATTAATGAAGAGAATGATATGGTCATGCCACATAAAGAAAAAATAATGTGAATTTTGAAGTTTATCTCAAACATATACATAATAATGATAATCTAAAAATGTGACATTGTTTCCGTCAAATGGAACCAGGTTAGATCCATCCAACACCTTATTTATCATGCACCGAGAGGGTTCAAATCCCTAGAGGTGCAAAGTTTTCCTCAAGTTATACACTCCAAAAAGAAAGTTTTCACCTTAAGGGATTTGATCCCTGGTGGAGCATGATAGATCTACAGCATGATAGATCTAGTATTAGACAGATCTAAGATGGTACTATTGATTTGATGGTTAATATTAGCATGGAGTCTTTCAATGGGTGGTTTTTGTTGAAATCTAAAGCTCTATTTGTTCATGAAATTTCTAGACTTTTGAATAAGTTAGTCAATGGATGGATTTACATAGGATTGATTAACAGGGAAGAGTCGGTCAAGAGATTAACGAAATACAGAGATTAAATAAATTATATAAAATCTAAAAATTAAACTGAAAATTACTATTAAACATAGAACTAAGTTTTAAATGTGCACATTGTAGTATTGCATCATGCCAATGGAGATAAAGATAAGTTTTTTCTAACAAGTACAAAAATCCACTATGCCTAAATTTATGTTTATCTTGAAATCTTCAAACTATAAAAACATTCTACATTCTATCCTTATTTTGAAGAATCATTAACTATATTTTTTGGACAATCTTATTTGAAATTGCTTACTACACACATTAGATAAATTTTTAAAAAATCAATATTATTATTAATAAAATGTACACTATTAAATTAAAAAAAATATAAATAAACAATTTAATCTGTAAATCAATTTCCGCTTAAATTAAAATGTATTATTTTATAAACTTCCCTGCGAAAAAAGTGAAGAACTTAATCCTCAAGTACAAATGTAAGTCACTTTTCAAACTTAACAATGTGTTAAATTGATTATAAATCTTACGAACCGGGTGCTCAATCATAATGGAGATGTTGGGTTAAAAAACATTTTGAGAAGTTATTGGTTTTTCAAATTGATTATGAATCTTACCAAGTGGGTGCCCACCAATTTGCAAGCAATCAATAATAATTATGGAGATTTTAAAAGATTAAAATTTAAAAATATTATCAGATACTTTTCATTTAATATATAAAATATTTAAAAAAATAAAAAAAATATTTCTTGATTTGATAAAAAATTTGAGAATATAATTATTTTGAATTCATTATTGGAAAATCAGATAACCAACCTGAGTGTGAAACGCCATCACATAAAAATATAGCTGACATTTATGTACCGTCAAAATCTACTACGCAAACCAGTTATCATGGAAGACAGGAGGGCAGTGGTGTAACGTCTCTAAATTCATCCAATTAACATTCATTATTTACCCAGTAATATATATATATATATTTTAAATGCGACTTTTTGATATCCAGCAAATAAATTTTTCTGATTTAGCGGTTGATGTGACGTCATAGGTCCCTTGCCCGTCGCTGTCCGTCGACCGCCGGTACGCCCTCCACATTGTCCGGTCTCCATAGCATGTCATTCATGTATCGTCATCCATTGTCCATGAAATTTGAATTCTAAATTTTCTTAATTTCTGCGTTTTTTTCAATGGTATGTTTTTTCAATTTTAATTTTCTGTTAGTTAGAGAGTATTGGAATGTGTTGTTTTTAAGTCTATTAAATGAAAAATGAACTTAATATAATAAAAATGATTTTTTAATTTTATTTTAATAAGAAAATTATTAATTATTATCTTAATTTTTATTTTCATTTTAAAATAAATTAAAGCAAATATAATTTTAATTTTCTGCTAGTTATTTTCTGCTAGTTAGAGAGTATTGGAAGTCATAGTCTAACTCCATTGCCTTTTTGTCCTGAAAATCATGAAAATTTTGGTTATATTTTGATAAAATTTTGCATGATTTTTTCTAAATCCAAATTAAAACGGTCAAACTTTAATATTTTGGATGCCCCTAAAGTTTTTGATGGTGTTGAATCCATTTTCACCATCAAAAACATAATTCAAACATTGCTATGACAAGATTTTTTGAATTTGTTTTGTCCAGATTCCGACCACTTTTGATAATTCCTCAGCCTCCATACACATAATTCCTCAGCCTCCATACACAACTTAGTATTAGAATGTGTAGTTTTTATATTCATTAAATGAAAAATAATTTAATTTAATATAAATGAATATTTTTGTTTTATTTTAATAAAAAATTATTAATTATTATAGTAATTTTTATTTTCTTTTTAAAATAATAAAAAACTATGTGTTTTAAATATCAATATAAAATTTAAAATCAATTTAATTTTAATAAACATTCTTCAATCAATTTAATTTTAAAAAACAATGTTCTCTATTGGGAAGAAAAATTGTCTCTGTTGTGTTATATTTTATAAATATTTATTTTATAAATATTTAAAATTTGAAGGTAAAATAAAATTTATATATTTTATTTTATTAATTTTTTAAAATATTATAAAATTTTCTATTAATTATTATGATTAAATATTTTTTAATTTGCAGAGTTTTCAATATTTTATTATTTATTTAAACTTACTTATTTATTATTATAGTTACAGGCTTATTGTTTCTTAAATTTATTTTTATCAATATTCAATTTAAAGCATTTTTGTAAAATAAAATGGATCTTTTAAATTGAAAATTTAATTGAATGAGTAAAGTGGGTTTAATTTAATTGCATTTTTTTTTTATATGTAAAAATGGATTTAATTTTTGAAAATTTCATGGACACTTGAATTGCATTGGCTATATGATTTAAATTTGCAATTCCAATAAATCTTTCTTTGATTTCAAACATAATTGACCAACAAATATACCTCAAAAGGACCAAAATGTAGAATAATAAAACTATTTGAAATGTTTTTTTTTCAATTGCTTTATATAATATATACATAGTTTATTTTTTTTTCTCTAAACCATACATAATGTATACACAGTTGACATAGAAATATTTTACTTAGCATAGCCATTTAAATATTTTATTTATAGACCACATAGTCCACATTAAAAACAAATAAATCGTTATTATTATATTTTTAAATATGGGTATGGAGGGCACAAGAAAAAGGTTTTCTTCAAGGTTTTTTCTTTGCTTTGGACTCATGGTTTTCTATGGGCTTAATTGTTTTTCATTTTCAAGTCCTCGCAATTTTTTCTCCCTTTTGCTTCCTATGGCTTGTAGACGTTTTCTCGATCATATGACATGTTGTGTGCCTTGCCATATAGTGTTCCATATCCATGGACAAGTAACAACTAGAATTTTCAAGTAGTATGATACATTCTCCTATTTTCCATTCTCAAGCCAAGTATGATGTGTTAATCACTAGAAGGCCTTCTCATATCTCATCACATGCTTTGAATTTTCCTCCTGCACCACATCTTGATCCTTCCAACAATCTGCGATCAAGATCATGTTCAGATGTAGAGACTCTGCAATCAATTGAAGGTTACCATTTAATGTGGATGGATTGGCTTAGCCTTTGCCCCTATCTCCTCTATTCACCCTTGGGTGACATCAAATCAATTGTCACCCCTACTCCCTTTATTCACCCACAGTTACATTTATAGATTGACTAACCAATTGACCCAATCAAGATGACGAGTCAGGGCAACTCCCCATTGTACTGCTAGGCATTATTATCAAACTATGCAACTGCGAGCGCAAATAGGTGTTGGGCGATCTCTTCAACTAACGGGCTCAATAGATGGTAACCATTCCCATCAATTTCCATTACCACCATTACCCACTAGTAAAGTGTTGAGGTTGTGGCGAGCATTGGATGGGGGATCATGGGGCAGTCTCATCGAGTGACAAACTAATAAGTGGGCTTTTTCCCATTAAGTGTCATCCTATTATCAGGATCAGGGATGTTGAAAAAAATCCCACTATAGGAGCTACCTAGAGGAGCGTGACTTGATAACCGATAACCACTGAGTCACGTGGAAGTAGGATCAGTGCCCAAAGGTGTGCTTGGAGAGGAGAACGAGGGAACTTGATCACTTAAAAGGGCTAACTTGACTAGGAGGAGGCCGACTAGGCTTCAATGGAACCAAAAATTCTAAATTTAAAATTCAAATTTTCTTCTTTTGAAATGAGCATGAAGAACATGCTTTACAACATTTTTCTTTTGACCTTAACATGAAGAACATGCTTCAAAATAAATATATAAATAAAAATTTACATTATGAAGACTGACCATAGTTACAAAATTCAACACTCCCTCTTAACTAGGGAGGTATTCATAATGACTTATCACATTGTTCTCAAGTTTAAAGATTCATTAAGGAAGGATCAAGATTAAGATAAACATCACCATTAATATCATAATCACTAGCATCACAATCATCTAGGTCAACCCTCTTGACCTATAACAATCATGGAATCCACTCAATACCTATGGTAGAACATCAATATCAACTAGTCACCATGATCCAAGTGGTGCATCAACCTCATGGTATCTAGACTAGTTCTCATTCACCATCACATGACTAGTGCACATAGTCCAAGTGAAACTCCAAATGGCCTCAACCCAAGCACAATGCCAAAGCAAGCTCACTCTAGAAAGATATTTGAGCATGATGCTAGGAGGATACTGCTCACTCTAAAAAGACATTCGAGCAACCTCTAGGAATATTCTCCAAACAAGTTCTAATCAACATTATAGAGAGAATATCCTTTGCCAAACCATTTTCCTATATAGGTCAAAGTGACAAAAGGATTACAACCCTAATGAAATAGGAAAATGTTTGTCCACTAGAACATTCTTCTTAATTCCACTCAATGTACTCTCTACAGGGGTAAAAACCTTAATTCTAATCAGAGTACATGACATAGGAATAATTTATTTCCATGATGCTATCTAATCTATCAAATCATTATCCCTAATTCTAGTCAATGTGCTTGACATAGGGATAACATCCCTAATTTCGGTCAAGATACATGACATACGGAATTCTAACCATATCCATGATGCAATCACCACTCCCTCTTAATCAGATAGGTGTTCTCCACAAACCAAATCTAGTCGTGGATGTATATAAACTTCCCTCTAGAAAGAGGCTTCGCAATCATATCGACTATCTACTCATCAATGGAGTTATATTCGAGCTTCCTTACCCCTTTCATCACCATGTATGTCATGATACAATCCTGCAAGTAGCCTTTGAAGCCATACTATTTCTCAACTTGTGAATACAACTCTAATATACTCGGCCCTTGCCATTCTAGGTGCCTTGCTCATTCAAGAAATTATAATTAGACCCAAACTGAGGCAATAAACTCAAATTGAATTTGGGAATCATTGCAGAATCACAGGATCCATTATCACGAATGCTTTTAGGTCACCTTGATTGAGCAATCCCTCTTACACTAATAGTCCATCATCCAAGAATGTAAGGTCAACTTTCTTTGAGGTCATAACATGGCTTTCTGATTTCTCCCTCCACAAATACTCTCTCTGACACATGATTCCTTCAACTTACATTAGAGATAAATCACATAGGATCATCAACTAAGGAAAACATCTTGACATGATCCTCTTTCTCTTTTTGGGAAAACCTTCTCAAATCTTGTTTCCATGTTGCCATTTATTGCATGCTAGATCTTGAATTCTCTTTTGGCACAGTTAGTGCATACTTGAAATAACCCACTCACTTTGAACTTGGGTCTTATATGGTACAATAAGTAGAAATTTTGGAAAATCCTCTTGCTTTTCTTCGTTCTTCCACTTCTTCCATTTCTAGGCAGTTGTTGTCGTTGACTTGCAATCCTCACTAGGAGGTCATGGAAGAACGATTACAAGAAAATAAAGGATATAAATACTAATAGAATAATAAAGACAATAACAATAGTAATAATTGGAGATAAGAGACATATAATACTAAATCATACCCATTTTTAATAGTAAGTACGGTTTGAACACAATCAAATACCCCAAAATCCCTAAGGATTGGATCAATGGAACCAAGGCTATTAGGTTAAGATAATTGAAAAAACATGTTTAGGTTGAAAAATCTAGTCAAGATACACACTGAAATGATGTGTATGTTCTCTATAGATTCTTAGCTTTTCATTATGTCTTGTCAAACACCATGGAGAGAATTCAAAGTCCAATAAGTTACCGACAATTGTTTCCACAAATTATTTGATGAAATGGTAAAGGAAGAAATAAGGAACAACATAAGGTAGGGTACTAAAGTAGGTTCATCATGTAACATAATACAACGTGGCTAAGGATAACCAACCAGTACCATACAATGTGTACAAATTTGTGTTTTTTCTTGGAGATTTTACTAATGAGGATGTTGTCATAGCTTGCACAGTTAATACTTAAAAATAGCTTCAACAATTCCCAGATTTAGTTTGAGTTTATTGCCTTAGTTTGGGTCTGATTATAATTTCTTGAATGAGCAAGTCACCTTCTATGGAAAGGGCTAAGTATGTTACAGTTGGATTGACAAGTTGAGAAGTAGTATGGCTTCATAGGCTACTTGTAGGATTGTATCATGGTACACATGGTGATGAAAGGAGCAATGAAGCTCAAATATAACTCCATTGATGATAAGATAACCAATAGGTTGACGAAACCTCTTACTAGAGGGATGTTTGTGTACTTTCAGGACAAGCTTGGGCTTGTGGGGAATGCCTCTTTGATTGAGAGGGAGTGATGATTGCATCATGGATATGGTTTCTTCCTGTGTCATGTATTTTGAAAATAATTAGGGACATTATCCATGTTCCAAGTACATTGACCGAAATTAAGGGGAATACTATGATAGATTAGATAGCATCATGGAAATACATTCTTCTTGTATCATGCACTCTAATCAAAATTAGAGTTGTTATCCCTGTATAAGGTACACTGAGTGGAATTAGGAAGAATAGTCTAGTGGACAAACATTTTCCTATGTCATTAGGGTTGTAGTTCTTGTGCCAATTTGATCTGTATAGGAAAATGGTTCGGTAGAGGATATTATCCCTATGTCGATTAGACCTTGGTTGGATAATTGTCCTAGAGGTCTCTTAGATCTCTTTCTAGAGTGAGAAAGATCCTCCTAGCATCATGCTCGAATATCTTTCTAGAGTGAGCTTGTTTTGGCATTCGGCCTAGGTTGAGGCCATTTTGAGTTTCACATGGACTATGTGCACTAGTCGTTTGATGGTGAATGATAACTAGTCTAGATATCATGAGGTTGATGCACCACTTGGATCATGTTGACTAGTTGATATTGATGTTGTACAATAGGTACTAAGCGGATGCCATGATTGTTATAGGTCAAGAGGGTTGACCTAGATGATTATGATGCTAGGGATTATGATATTAATGGTAACACTTATCTTAATGTTGATCCTTCCCTATAAAATCTATAAACTTGGGAACAACGTTATAAGTCATTATGAATACCTCCTTAGTTAAGAGGGAGTGTTAAATTTTGTAGCTATGGTCATTTTCATAATATCATTTTTTGTTTATATATCTATTTTGAAGCATGTTCTTCATGTTGAGGTCAAAGGAAAATGTTGTAAAGCATTTTCTTCATGCTCATTTCAAAAGAAGAAAATTTGAATTTTTTCGCTCCATTGAATCTCAGTCGGCCTCCTCATGACTAAGTTGACCCTTTTAAGTGATCAAGTTTCCCCGTTCTCCTCTCAAAGCACATATTTGGGAATTGATCCTACTTCCGCGTGACTTAGTGGTTATCGACTATTGAGTCATGTTCCTCTAGGTAGCTCTTATAGTGGTAGTTTTTTCAATATCCCTCATCATGATAACAGAATGACACTTAATGGGGAGAATCCCAATTATCGGTTTGTCAGTCGATGAGACTGCCTCGTGCTCCCCCACCCAATGCTCACCACAACCTCAACACTTCACTGGTGGGAAGTGGTGGTAATGAGAATTGATGGGAATGGTTCCCGTTTACTAGGCTTGTTAGTTTTCGAGTGATCCAGGTGGATATTGGTGGCCACCTGCCAGGTCCACCTGGACCCCCACCATTGTCTTTCTCAGCATTTTCAGTTTCCTTAATTGTAGCACAGTTTACTATTTTTAGCAGTTTTTCGGGTCCTGAACTTCCGGAGCCGTTTTGAGGCCCTAAACGACGTTTTTTTGGAATTCTGGGGCAACCGAGCCCTATGTTGCCTCCCAAAGTGGTAGTACTCGGATAGATCTTTCTAACGAGCTATCGTACGCGTCAAACGGAGATCGTATGCCAAAGTTACGACCCCGGGAAATTGATGTACCAATTTACCCAAACGGGGCCCACAATTTGGCGTTTCATCTTCTAGGGTTAGGTTTCGGTATGTGAAGGGTTTTCCATTGTTTCTCAACAATAAATAGGCCTTCGAGCCTCATTGTAATACAGTTCAGAACAGTTCAGAGGCATGTAGCCATCACATCTCTTCTCAGAGATAAGCTACCATCGCCCTAGCTAGTTTATTGCCATTTCTGTTTGTAAGCATATGTCAGTATTTTCCATTAATGAAATGAAGTATTATTTCCGCTGCATCTTTGTGTATATGGTTATCTCTGTAATTTGTTGCGTTCCTGCTTAAATCTGGATCAGTGGTATCAGAGCGGTCTGCTTTTTCTCTGTTTTTCTTTGCATGTCCCCAACAAGGTCGGGATATAAGGAGTTAGGGCTTGAACTGGTTGAACCTTTGCAAGACCAGCCTCGCAAATCCCGACGGCCTCCCATGGCGGACGAGAAGAAAGAAGAGGGCGCAGGAGATCCCATCAAAATCTTGCTCGAAGAAGCGCTCGAGCGACAACGGAACGCGATGATGGACAACTTTGCGCAGATCCTTCAGCGGCTACCCAGAAGCGGCGCATCGGCTTCCAGCAGCTCCTCTGGAAACGCCACACCCTTTAAGGTACAAGTTAATTTTGAAATCCCCATATTCGAGGGTCAGATAGACGCCGATGCCGTAGATAAATGGTTAAATCTGCTAGAGGGTTATTTTTCTGTTCATGAATTTTCGAGTCGGGAAAAGATTGTTTTTGCTCTTCTCAAAGCAGCCCCCCACGTCAAGGACTGGTGGGAAACCTACTGCGAGCAGAAGGATGAAAGTACTGGCTCACTATTTTCAGCCGCACCCACCTGGGATTCGTTCCGGGATGCCATCAAGGAGCAGTACTACCCTGTCGGAAGCTATGAGGATGAATACATAAAGTGGACCACGCTGCGGCAGGGAATGGACCAAGATGTGCCGGAGTTCACCAATCTTTTCCATACCCTTCGCACAAAGTTGGGTATCAAGGATTCGGAGCAACATTTGATACTCAAATACCGTGGCTGCCTGCACAAGTACATCCAGGAAGAAATACAGTTCCTAAACATCCCCTCGCTCGGCGCAGCATACCGGTATGCCGTCAAAGTCGAGCAGAAGTTTAAACAAAAGAAGCGAGACTTTGGATCTGCGAATCCAAAGCAGGGGAAAGGTGCCCCTAAACCACAGAACAAAGGACAAAGCCAAGGCGGGACAGCCCAAGACAACCAGCTGAAGCTGCAAGCAAAGAGCAACGCCGCGAAGCCGAGAAAGGACACTGGAAAATGGTGCGAGTTCCATAAGAGCTCCACTCACAACACAAGTGAGTGTCGGGCCAAACAGTCACTGGTGGCTGAGCTAAAGGTTTCAGAATCAGATGCATGTTCCGACTCTGAGTCAGAACCCGATAAGGGGTATGAAAAAGGGAAGCAGATCATTGATGCGGATCCCAGCGCCACTGTTGCTACCGCAAAGATCCAGAAAAATGAACCCGAAGATCCAGAGGAGGAGGAGCGTCTCTTCCACTCCCAGATGTGGGTCAAGGGCTCCCCGATACAGTTCATTGTTGATAGCGGGAGTCAAAAGAACCTCATTTCGGCAGAGGTCGTGAAGCGGTTGGGCTTACCGACCACAGCACATCCACAACCATACACCATTGGGTGGCTTTACCAAGGGCGAGATCTTCGCGTGAGCCAGCAGTGTCGCCTTCCATACAACATCAAGCCCTTCACGGATGAGGTATTGTGTGACATTGCTCCCCTTGAAGTTTGTGATGTATTACTAGGACAACCATACTTGTGGAAGCGACATGCTGTGTATGAATCAAGGCCCCGTGCTGTTATTATTACATTGGGAAAAAAGTTGTTCAGGATACCAGAGGTACCACCACCTGCCGCCATCTCTTTGATTACTGCAAAACAATGCAGTAAGATCATTTCCAAAACCAGGAAATTTGTTTTCCTGATGATACGCCCTCAAGGGAAGAAGAAGACAGTGGCCGCGGCCTCCAAACGAGGTCCCTCTGCACGGCAGCTACAAATGGACAAGATTGTGGAGGAGTACAAAGACATCTTCACCTCCCCGGCAGGGGTTCCTCTGCACTGTCAAGTCAAGCACTCCATTGATCTGACCCCAGGTGCGCCGCTACCCAATGGACCAATTTATCGGCGCTCCGTTCTGGAGAACAATGAAATCAAGAGGCAGATTCAGGAGCTCCTACAGAAAGGTCACATCCGTCCGAGTTCTTCGCCCTGTGGGAGCCCGATAGTGTTGGTACAGAAGAAGGATGGGACGTGGAGACTCTGTATTGACTATCGGGCGCTGAACAAGATCACTGTCCGTAATAGGTACCCGATCCCGCGGATTGATGACCTCCTAGACCAACTAAAGGGGGCGAAATATTTCAGCAAGATCGATCTGAAGTCAGGATATCACCAGGTACCAATTGAACCCTCAGATGTGTGGAAGACTGCCTTCAAATCCAAGGAGGGCCTCTTCGAATGGTTGGTCATGCCTTTCGGATTGACGAATGCTCCTGCAACCTTTATGAGGCTAATGGATGACATCTTGCGGCCATTCACCAACTCCTTTGTAGTAGTATACTTGGATGACATTCTGATCTTCAGCCAGAGTTGGGAAGAGCACCTCCACCACATCCGACAGGTTCTCCAAACACTGCGGCAACACAAGCTATGTGCCAATTTGGAGAAATGCACTTTTGGCATGACCGAGGTCCAGTATCTGGGATACATCATTGATGAACAGGGGGTGCATGTCGATCCAGCCAAGGTCCAAGTCATTCGGGATTGGCCCTCTCCAACCACTCTAACAGAGCTCCGCAGCTTTCTAGGTCTTGCCAACTTCTACCGCAGGTTTGTGTTGGGATTTTCTCATATTTCTTGGCCCTTGAGTCAAGTCACCAAGGGCGGGGCGAAAGCAAAATTCTTTTGGTCTGAATCTCAACAGAAGGCATTCAGGGAGTTGAAGGATCGCCTCTGCACGGCACCAGTGCTCGCGTTACCAGATTTACAACAACCATTTGAGGTCGAGACAGATGCCTCTGACTATGCTATTGGGGCAGTCCTTACTCAACATGGACATCCAGTGGCATATCACAGTGAAACACTTTCAGACACAGTCCGGAAGTACCCCACTTATGATAAAGAGATGTATTCCATTGTACAGGCCTGCCGACAATGGAAGCATTACATTTTGGGGAAGGAAACGGTCATCCACACAGACCACCGACCTCTGCAATTCATACAGACCCAAGGGAAATTGCAGAATGATCGCCATCAGAAGTGGTCTACATACCTGCAACAGTTTCACTTGAATATCAAGTATAAAAAGGGCAGCACCAATAATGTTGCAGATTGCCTCAGTCGACCACCGATCATGGCGCTAACCACCGTGCTCAACTCTTGCGGGCACGAGACTTCTGATTGGCCACTTCTCTACAAAAGCGACCCAGAATTCGGCCACACATACCAGACACTCTTGGAGGGTCGGCAGGTTGCAGATTTTCACCTCCAGGATGCCCTATTATGCCACCTCGGTCACCTTTGTGTTCCTTCAAGCGAGCGTGCCAAGATGATTTGGGAAGCACACTACAGTCGGGCTGCTGGGCATTTCGGGGTCGAGAAAACAGTGGCAGTACTGCAAAACTATTTCTATTGGCCGAATCTTCGACAGGATGTTGGGAAGTACATCCGATCATGTACTGCCTGTGCCATTGCCAAACCGACCATTAAGAAGCAAGGCCTCTATACCCCGTTGCCTACCCCTAGTCGACCTTGGGAATCCATCTCCATGGATTACATGTCAGGCCTTCCTTCCACTAAGCATGGAAATGACTGTGTTTTTGTGGTCGTCGACAGGTTCTCAAAGATGGCCATTATGATGGCCTGCAAGAAGAATATCACAGCAGAAGCCACTGCTAAACTCTTCTTTGAACGAGTGTGGGTGCACTTTGGGATCCCACAGTCTATCATCTCAGATCGGGACAGTCGGTTTCTCAGCACATTTTGGTCCAGTCTCTGGTCAATGCTGGACACCAAACTCACGAAGTCCACAGCCTTCCATCCTCAAACTGATGGCCAGACAGAGGTTGTCAACAGGATGATTGTGCACATTCTGCGCATGTATAACTCAAAGCATCCACGCACATGGGACGAGAGCCTCCCCTATGTTCAGCACAGCTACAACCGAGCTCTTCACAGCTCCACTGGCCATAGCCCTTTTCAGGTGGGTTTAGGATTCCAGCCACTATGCCCCATTGATGTGGCCATGCCACTTGCAGCTACTCACATGAATTCAGCTCATGTCCAGTCCGAAACAGATAAGGCCACCAGCTTCATTGAGCGCATCCAACATATTCGCCAGCAGGTCCATGACATTCTTGAGAAATCAAATGCCAAGTACAAGCAGCGACATGATCAACACCGGGTGCCACACAAGTTTCAGGTGGGCGACAAAGTCTGGTTGCATTTGCAAAAGGAACGCCTTACTGGAGCCTATCGGAAATTGAGACCACTTCGATATGGTCCTTACACCATTACTAAGGCTATGGGAGACAATGCATTTGAGCTCAGCATTCCCCCATTCCTTGGCCTGCACCCAGTGTTCAATGTGGACCGCCTTCGGCCATACTTTCCACCATTGCTAGACACATCCGACATTGCAGAACAGCTCAAACCCACAGAATTAAATCCAGATTGCATGGAACAAGCTGCAACTGATCGGATCATGGACACACAGATCAAGAACACTCGCCAACAGCATATCCAACTGTATCGAGTTGTCAAAGCAGGCCAACTCCTTCAGCAGGGCAAGTGGCTCACCAGGGAACAAGTTCAGCAGAGGTTTCCTCATCTCATGGAGGAGCTCAACGCAATGGGGACCATTGCTTCCTAAGGGGGGAGGAATGATCCAGGTGGATATTGGTGGCCACCTGCCAGGTCCACCTGGACCCCCACCATTGTCTTTCTCAGCATTTTCAGTTTCCTTAATTGTAGCACAGTTTACTATTTTTAGCAGTTTTTCGGGTCCTGAACTTCCGGAGCCGTTTTGAGGCCCTAAACGACGTTTTTTTGGAATTCTGGGGCGACCGAGCCCTATGTTGCCTCCCAAAGTGGTAGTACTCGGATAGATCTTTCTAACGAGCTATCGTACGCGTCAAACGGAGATCGTATGCCAAAGTTACGACCCCGGGAAATTGATGTACCAATTTACCCAAACGGGGCCCACAATTTGGCGTTTCATCTTCTAGGGTTAGGTTTCGGTATGTGAAGGGTTTTCCATTGTTTCTCAACAATAAATAGGCCTTCGAGCCTCATTGTAATACAGTTCAGAACAGTTCAGAGGCATGTAGCCATCACATCTCTTCTCAGAGATAAGCTACCATCGCCCTAGCTAGTTTATTGCCATTTCTGTTTGTAAGCATATGTCAGTATTTTCCATTAATGAAATGAAGTATTATTTCCGCTGCATCTTTGTGTATATGGTTATCTCTGTAATTTGTTGCGTTCCTGTTTAAATCTGGATCAGTGGTATCAGAGCGGTCTGCTTTTTCTCTGTTTTTCTTTGCATGTCCCCAACAAGGTCGGGATATAAGGAGTTAGGGCTTGAACTGGTTGAACCTTTGCAAGACCAGCCTCGCAAATCCCGACGGCCTCCCATGGCGGACGAGAAGAAAGACGAGGGGGCAGGAGATCCCATCAAAATCTTGCTCGAAGAAGCGCTCGAGCGACAACGGAACGCGATGATGGACAGCTTTGCGCAGATCCTTCAGCGGCTACCCAGAAGCGGCGCATCGGCTTCCAGCAGCTCCTCTGGAAACGCCACACCCTTTAAGGTACAAGTTAATTTTGAAATCCCCATATTCGAGGGTCAGATAGACGCCGATGCCGTAGATAAATGGTTAAATCTGCTAGAGGGTTATTTTTCTGTTCATGAATTTTCGAGTCGGGAAAAGATTGTTTTTGCTCTTCTCAAAGCAGCCCCCCACGTCAAGGACTGGTGGGAAACCTACTGCGAGCAGAAGGATGAAAGTACTGGCTCACTATTTTCAGCCGCACCCACCTGGGATTCGTTCCGGGATGCCATCAAGGAGCAGTACTACCCTGTCGGAAGCTATGAGGATGAATACATAAAGTGGACCACGCTGCGGCAGGGAAGGGACCAAGATGTGCCGGAGTTCACCAATCTTTTCCATACCCTTCGCACAAAGTTGGGTATCAAGGATTCGGAGCAACATTTGATACTCAAATACCGTGGCTGCCTGCACAAGTACATCCAGGAAGAAATACAGTTCCTAAACATCCCCTCGCTCGGCGCAGCATACCGGTATGCCGTCAAAGTCGAGCAGAAGTTTAAACAAAAGAAGCGAGACTTTGGATCTGCGAATCCAAAGCAGGGGAAAGGTGCCCCTAAACCACAGAACAAAGGACAAAGCCAAGGCGGGACAGCCCAAGACAACCAGCTGAAGCTGCAAGCAAAGAGCAACGCCGCGAAGCCGAGAAAGGACACTGGAAAATGGTGCGAGTTCCATAAGAGCTCCACTCACAACACAAGTGAGTGTCGGGCCAAACAGTCACTGGTGGCTGAGCTAAAGGTTTCAGAATCAGATGCATGTTCCGACTCTGAGTCAGAACCCGATAAGGGGTATGAAAAAGGGAAGCAGATCATTGATGCGGATCCCAGCGCCACTGTTGCTACCGCAAAGATCCAGAAAAATGAACCCGAAGATCCAGAGGAGGAGGAGCGTCTCTTCCACTCCCAGATGTGGGTCAAGGGCTCCCCGATACAGTTCATTGTTGATAGCGGGAGTCAAAAGAACCTCATTTCGGCAGAGGTCGTGAAGCGGTTGGGCTTACCGACCACAGCACATCCACAACCATACACCATTGGGTGGCTTTACCAAGGGCGAGATCTTCGCGTGAGCCAGCAGTGTCGCCTTCCATACAACATCAAGCCCTTCACGGATGAGGTATTGTGTGACATTGCTCCCCTTGAAGTTTGTGATGTATTACTAGGACAACCATACTTGTGGAAGCGACATGCTGTGTATGAATCAAGGCCCCGTGCTGTTATTATTACATTGGGAAATAAGTTGTTCAGGATACCAGAGGTACCACCACCTGCCGCCATCTCTTTGATTACTGCAAAACAATGCAGTAAGATCATTTCCAAAACCAGGAAATTTGTTTTCCTGATGATACGCCCTCAAGGGAAGAAGAAGACAGTGGCCGCGGCCTCCAAACGAGGTCCCTCTGCACGGCAGCTACAAATGGACAAGATTGTGGAGGAGTACAAAGACATCTTCACCTCCCCGGCAGGGGTTCCTCTGCACTGTCAAGTCAAGCACTCCATTGATCTGACCCCAGGTGCGCCGCTACCCAATGGACCAATTTATCGGCGCTCCGTTCTGGAGAACAATGAAATCAAGAGGCAGATTCAGGAGCTCCTACAGAAAGGTCACATCCGTCCGAGTTCTTCGCCCTGTGGGAGCCCGATAGTGTTGGTACAGAAGAAGGATGGGACGTGGAGACTCTGTATTGACTATCGGGCGCTGAACAAGATCACTGTCCGTAATAGGTACCCGATCCCGCGGATTGATGACCTCCTAGACCAACTAAAGGGGGCGAAATATTTCAGCAAGATCGATCTGAAGTCAGGATATCACCAGGTACCAATTGAACCCTCAGATGTGTGGAAGACTGCCTTCAAATCCAAGGAGGGCCTCTTCGAATGGTTGGTCATGCCTTTCGGATTGACGAATGCTCCTGCAACCTTTATGAGGCTAATGGATGACATCTTGCGGCCATTCACCAACTCCTTTGTAGTAGTATACTTGGATGACATTCTGATCTTCAGCCAGAGTTGGGAAGAGCACCTCCACCACATCCGACAGGTTCTCCAAACACTGCGGCAACACAAGCTATGTGCCAATTTGGAGAAATGCACTTTTGGCATGACCGAGGTCCAGTATCTGGGATACATCATTGATGAACAGGGGGTGCATGTCGATCCAGCCAAGGTCCAAGTCATTCGGGATTGGCCCTCTCCAACCACTCTAACAGAGCTCCGCAGCTTTCTAGGTCTTGCCAACTTCTACCGCAGGTTTGTGTTGGGATTTTCTCATATTTCTTGGCCCTTGAGTCAAGTCACCAAGGGCGGGGCGAAAGCAAAATTCTTTTGGTCTGAATCTCAACAGAAGGCATTCAGGGAGTTGAAGGATCGCCTCTGCACGGCACCAGTGCTCGCGTTACCAGATTTACAACAACCATTTGAGGTCGAGACAGATGCCTCTGACTATGCTATTGGGGCAGTCCTTACTCAACATGGACATCCAGTGGCATATCACAGTGAAACACTTTCAGACACAGTCCGGAAGTACCCCACTTATGATAAAGAGATGTATTCCATTGTACAGGCCTGCCGACAATGGAAGCATTACATTTTGGGGAAGGAAACGGTCATCCACACAGACCACCGACCTCTGCAATTCATACAGACCCAAGGGAAATTGCAGAATGATCGCCATCAGAAGTGGTCTACATACCTGCAACAGTTTCACTTGAATATCAAGTATAAAAAGGGCAGCACCAATAATGTTGCAGATTGCCTCAGTCGACCACCGATCATGGCGCTAACCACCGTGCTCAACTCTTGCGGGCACGAGACTTCTGATTGGCCACTTCTCTACAAAAGCGACCCAGAATTCGGCCACACATACCAGACACTCTTGGAGGGTCGGCAGGTTGCAGATTTTCACCTCCAGGATGCCCTATTATGCCACCTCGGTCACCTTTGTGTTCCTTCAAGCGAGCGTGCCAAGATGATTTGGGAAGCACACTACAGTCGGGCTGCTGGGCATTTCGGGGTCGAGAAAACAGTGGCAGTACTGCAAAACTATTTCTATTGGCCGAATCTTCGACAGGATGTTGGGAAGTACATCCGATCATGTACTGCCTGTGCCATTGCCAAACCGACCATTAAGAAGCAAGGCCTCTATACCCCGTTGCCTACCCCTAGTCGACCTTGGGAATCCATCTCCATGGATTACATGTCAGGCCTTCCTTCCACTAAGCATGGAAATGACTGTGTTTTTGTGGTCGTCGACAGGTTCTCAAAGATGGCCATTATGATGGCCTGCAAGAAGAATATCACAGCAGAAGCCACTGCTAAACTCTTCTTTGAACGAGTGTGGGTGCACTTTGGGATCCCACAGTCTATCATCTCAGATCGGGACAGTCGGTTTCTCAGCACATTTTGGTCCAGTCTCTGGTCAATGCTGGACACCAAACTCACGAAGTCCACAGCCTTCCATCCTCAAACTGATGGCCAGACAGAGGTTGTCAACAGGATGATTGTGCACATTCTGCGCATGTATAACTCAAAGCATCCACGCACATGGGACGAGAGCCTCCCCTATGTTCAGCACAGCTACAACCGAGCTCTTCACAGCTCCACTGGCCATAGCCCTTTTCAGGTGGGTTTAGGATTCCAGCCACTATGCCCCATTGATGTGGCCATGCCACTTGCAGCTACTCACATGAATTCAGCTCATGTCCAGTCCGAAACAGATAAGGCCACCAGCTTCATTGAGCGCATCCAACATATTCGCCAGCAGGTCCATGACATTCTTGAGAAATCAAATGCCAAGTACAAGCAGCGACATGATCAACACCGGGTGCCACACAAGTTTCAGGTGGGCGACAAAGTCTGGTTGCATTTGCAAAAGGAACGCCTTACTGGAGCCTATCGGAAATTGAGACCACTTCGATATGGTCCTTACACCATTACTAAGGCTATGGGAGACAATGCATTTGAGCTCAGCATTCCCCCATTCCTTGGCCTGCACCCAGTGTTCAATGTGGACCGCCTTCGGCCATACTTTCCACCATTGCTAGACACATCCGACATTGCAGAACAGCTCAAACCCACAGAATTAAATCCAGATTGCATGGAACAAGCTGCAACTGATCGGATCATGGACACACAGATCAAGAACACTCGCCAACAGCATATCCAACTGTATCGAGTTGTCAAAGCAGGCCAACTCCTTCAGCAGGGCAAGTGGCTCACCAGGGAACAAGTTCAGCAGAGGTTTCCTCATCTCATGGAGGAGCTCAACGCAATGGGGACCATTGCTTCCTAAGGGGGGAGGAATGATCCAGGTGGATATTGGTGGCCACCTGCAAGGTCCACCTGGACCCCCACCATTGTCTTTCTCAGCATTTTCAGTTTCCTTAATTGTAGCACAGTTTACTATTTTTAGCAGTTTTTCGGGTCCTGAACTTCCGGAGCCGTTTTGAGGCCCTAAACGACGTTTTTTTGGAATTCTGGGGCGACCGAGCCCTATATTGCCTCCCAAAGTGGTAGTACTCGGATAGATCTTTCTAACGAGCTATCGTACGCGTCAAACGGAGATCGTATGCCAAAGTTACGACCCCGGGAAATTGATGTACCAATTTACCCAAACGGGGCCCATAATTTGGCGTTTCATCTTCTAGGGTTAGGTTTCGGTATGTGAAGGGTTTTCCATTGTTTCTCAACAATAAATAGGCCTTCGAGCCTCATTGTAATACAGTTCAGAACAGTTCATAGGCATGTAGCCATCACATCTCTTCTCAGAGATAAGCTACCATCGCCCTAGCTAGTTTATTGCCATTTCTGTTTGTAAGCATATGTCAGTATTTTCCATTAATGAAATGAAGTATTATTTCCGCTGCATCTTTGTGTATATGGTTATCTCTGTAATTTGTTGCGTTCCTGCTTAAATCTGGATCATCGAGACTGCCCAACTCTTGTCCATGCTCACAGTTGCCTAGTTTGAGAATAATGCTCAACAACATTGTGGCGAGTTTCCTTGACCCATAGTCTTGATTGGGTCAAGTGGTCAGTTTAGCCATAGTTGTAACTATGGGTGAATAAAGGGAATAGGGGCGAAGGTTGAGTTGATGCCACCCAAGGGTGAATAGACGAGATAGGGAAAAGGCTAAGCCAAGCCATCGCCATTAAATACCAACCTTCAATCGATTACAGAGTCTATATGCCTGAACACGTTCTTGATTGCAGATTTCTAGAAGAATCAAGATGTGGTGTAAGAGGACAATTCAGAGCATGTGATGGGATATGAGAAGACCTTCGATTAACAAATCATACTTGGCTTGAGAATGGAAAATAGGAGAGTGTATCAAGATGCCTGAAAATTCTAGTTGTTTCTCTTCCATGCTAATGGACCACTATATGGCAAGCCATGCAACAAGTCATATGATCGAGAAAACATCTAGAAGCCACATGAAGCAAAAGGGAGAAAACGCTGCAATGACATGGAAATGAAAAACAAATAAGCCCATAGAAAATCATGAGTCTAATGCAAAGAAAAAAACTTCGAGAAAAACCTTTCGCTCAAGCCCTCCATACCCATATTTAAAAATATATTAATAGCTAAAAATAAAATTTTAGTGTGGACAATGTGGTCTATAAATAAAATATTTAAATGTCCATGTTAAGTAAAATATTTCTATGTCAACTATGTATATATTATGTATGGTTTAGAGAAAAAAACTAAACTATGTATATATTATATAAAGCAATTCAAAAAAAAAATCAATTAGTTTCATTATTCTACATTTTGGCCCTTTTGAGGTATATTTATTGGTCAATTTTGTTTCAAATCAAACAAAGATTTATTGGAATTGCAAATTTAAACCATGTAGTCTATGCAATTCAAGTGTCCATGAGATTTTCAAAGATTAAATCCATTTTTACATGAAAAATGCAATTAAGCAAAACTCACTTTACTCATTCAATTAAATTTCCAATTTAAAAGTTCCTTTTTATTTTACAAAAATGCTTTAAGTTGAATAAATTTATCTTGTAACCATAATAATCATTAAATAAATGGTAAAAAATTGAAAACTCTATAAATTAAAAATTAAAATAGTTAATCATAATAATTGATAGAAAATTTTATAATATTTAAAAAAAATAGTAAAATAAAATATATAAATTTAATTTTATCTTTAATTTTTTAAATATTTATAAAAATAAAACACAAAAGAAATTATTTTTAATATATTACCAAGATTTTTTTTTTTTTTTCTAAATAAGTCTACTTCTATATTAATACAAAAAAAGTACAGCAATGCTAAGGCCTTGAAAGTTCCAGCCATAGAGGGGGCATTCTAGCAAAAATTTGCCTGACACTTTGAACATGAATCGTGCTGGTCTGTATTCGAGCCGCTACTAACCCAGAACTTTGTTAACATTTGACCTGACATTGGGACGTATTCACAGGACCTACTTAAGCTTTGCCATCGATGGGCATTTTTATAGGACTGCATACAAAAATTGAAGTGACCTTTGACAAAATTGAAGTGAAGTGACCCTTTACAAAATTGAGAGGACTGCATATAGAAAAAACCTTGAATATTCTTGAGAATGCTTGAAGATTCAGGAGCTTGAGCATTATCAGTCTTCATTGGAGGTCATAGGTTCTTCTTCAACAATACGACACCCATATTGATCAGAGTCAGTTGAAGCCGAAGGATGAGCAGCTGAGGTCGACGAAATGTTTCCTGAGGGCGCTTCTGGTCCCTTGTTAACCATATGGCCTGCAGTCGCCTTTCAAGGTTCAATTGCTGGAGGTTGCTTGGGTTTTCCCTGCTGTTCGCCGGAGGAGCTGCCTGATGAGCTTCTGCAGAACCCACAGCATTCTCAACAAGTTCAATAGCTATAGAAACAAGAAAGGAAGCATTACCCAGAGAGAAGGGAATCCGGAATCTAGTTGTGTGTGACTGTGAGTGATGCTTACCGCCCTGAACTCGTTCCAGCCCAGTTCCTCTTCCTCTGCTACGAGTGGTCGAAATTCTGAAGCTACTGAAGTCCGAGGCCTCTGAGGTGGGATCCGACGAGGAAGGAGAGCACCGCTGAGATGTTCGTCCTCGCCCACCACCTCTTCTGTAGCCCATGCGAGGCCGCTCGCGAGGCATTACGAATTTAGCAGGGTGAAGAGTCTGTGCTTGAGGAGTATGAAGGCGAGAGAGGGGCTTATCCTTGGATAAAGGAAAAAGAACAGCGGGGTCTGGCAGCTCAGTGAGGAGTAAACGCACAGAGGCAGGCCGGAGGAAGGCTTGTGCCGGAATAGTGCGAGGTTCAATGACCGTCGAGTAGCAGTGGGAGGACCAGTATAGGCTGGAGCAATGGTCAGGGATTAAAAGGGAAAGCTCAGACTTGAACCAGACCTGAACCAGACCTGGCAGGAGGACATGGGCTACCGTCGAAGGACTCCTCGTAGCCTCATCCGGAACCCAACTGCAGGTGCACAGAATGAAAACCAGAGTGGGGAGAAAGCGCAAGACCATATTGTTTATGTCGTGGAGCAGACAGAGCGCATTCAAGACAGCCCTAATGGCATAAGCGCGGTGAAATAAATCCATATCACGTCTAGTACAGATGGTGGCAGTGTGCTGCCACTTACCGTTCAGCGCCATCCTGTTCCAGATCCTTCGATCTTTAGTCACCCGCATCTGGGAGCGAGTAATCCTGTTGCACCAGAGCGGTGCATTCATTTTTGAGTTGATCATCATTGGAATCACTAAGAGGGCCAGAGAAGTGAAGAAGCTGTTGTTTGACCCCTTGATTGGCCATTCTATCCGCTACTTTGTTGGGTGTGCGTCTTATGTGATTGAATGTGATGCTTCGAGGTGTCCGCAGCCGTTCCTCCATTTGCTCCAATCTGCTAAGTAATCTCCAGCTTGAGGCTATTTTAGCTGCTGGGGAACCTGCTTGAATTCTGATGACCGAAGCGATTATTATTAGGGAGTCTCCTTTGACTTCAAGAGGATAAAATTTTTTTTGCTCTGCTATGCAGATTCCTTTCAAAATTCCTTCCAGTTCTGCTGCATTGTTGGTGTCATTGCCGATGTTTCCATAATATATGTATTTGATTGTGCCCTTTTGATCTCTAAAGACCCCTCCATAGCTGGCTGGTCCGGAATTGCCCTTTGCTGCTCCATCAAAATTTAGTTTGAACGAGTTAGCAACAGTGGGGGACCAATGTAGAGGAGAGGAGGAACTGGTATGGGATCTGGAATTGTTATGGACCAGCGGGGAAAATTCCATATTCCAGGCTTTTAAGAGGAGGCGTTCCTGAGGGAGCTCTGGCAAGTCCGCTGGTTGCCATTGTTTCATGGCCAAAGTTTCTTGGAGATTTTTCTTAAGGAGAAGCCATAGCAGGTCGATGGGTTTGCTGGTGTTATTGAAGACTCGGTTGTTTCTCTTTTTCCATAATATCCAGTATAAGAAACCTGGGATAAGGTTCCACAGCGTGTTTAAGAGAGAGCTTTGGAAGGGTTGCTTTGACCAATTTCTGATGGTTTCTACAATATCTCCCTGACATTTTCCAGATCTTCTGTTGCATTGATCAATCTTCTCCCATAATTGAGTGGCGAGAGGACAAGTGTCCATTAAATGCAAAGCAGTTTCTGCATTGAGGTTGCAGTTAGGGCATCTAGAAGGTCCCATGAATCCTCTTTTTTGCAACCTGTCCCATGTGAGGATTCGTTGTTTGCATAGAAGCCATAAGAAAGTAGATACTTTAGGCCATGTTCCTGGCTTCCAAACCTGGTCCCAAAGTATGTCCTTGTTTGCCTGCATGGGTGAGTAGCGTAATTGATGTGCTTCCTTGGTGGAAAACATTCCTTTAGGGGTATATCCCCAACGAAGTTTGTCCTGTTGATCTAAGTGCTTGATTCTCCTTTGATTTAACTCCTGCTCAATTTCTGTGTAAGTTTCTCCTTGCCAGTTTTCCTGCCAAGTGCTTGCTGATTTCCAGCGCTGAAAGTCATGGGATGACTGTTGTTGCCAGAATTGATGAACGTGGATAAGATCGGTGTGATGCATGTGTGCTTGCCACTTTGGTTTGTGAAAGAGAGAGGCCATCTTTGGGAGTTGTTGCCAAGAATCCTCCCAGAATCTGGCAGAGGTGCCTGAATGAACTTCCCAAAAATTGTGCTCTTGTATGAAGGCACTGTGAAGCTTGGCAGCGTTCCAGATCAGGGAGCCTGTGGAATTGGGGCATATTCTGATGAGGTCCTTCCATTGACTTCCTGGCACATATTTTTCTTGCCAGAGCCTAGCCCAAGGAGTGTGTGGTTTGGAAATCCAATTCCACCATATTCGAGCTCCCATTGTGTTATTGCTGTGGAAGGGATCCCGAAGTCCTAACCCACCGACTGCTTTTGGTTGGCAGACTTCATTCCAGTTGACCAGAGCCCATTTCATGTTGAGATCAGAGGAGCCCCACAGAAAGTTTCTTTGCAGATTGCAGATGCATTTGAGGACCCATTTAGGCGCAGCTAGGATGGAAAAGAGATAAAGGGGCATGGCCTGGAGTACAAATTTAATGAGGATAAGTCTGCTGGCCATATTGAGTGAGCGAAAAGTCCAAGAGGAGAGCCTTGATTCCAGCTTGTCTATGAGGGTTCTCCAAGAGGCGTGTTTAATGGCTGAATCCAGGAGAGGAGCTCCCAAGTATTTCGAGGGAAGCGAGGCAATGGAATAGCCCAAAATTCTAGCTATGATTCTTTGAGTAGGGGTAGGAGTATGAAAGAAGAACAGCTGGGATTTGGCTGCATTGATTGAGGTACCTGAAGCTTCAGAAAAGAGGGAAAGCAGTGCTTTAAAGGCTGAAGCTTCTTGAGGAGAAGGATGACCGAAAAGCATGGTGTCGTCAACAAACTGTTGGTGGGAAAATGGCTGCAGACCATGTAAAGAGATGCCCTTCAAGGAGTGGGAGGAGATAGCAGAATGAAGCAAACGATTGAGCCCCTCTACCATTAGAGCAAAGAGAAAGGGGGAAAGGGGATCCCCTTGACGGATACCACGGGAAGGATGGAAGGGCTTGGATGGCGACCCATTGAGCAGAATAGAGTAGCTGGGTGAAGAGATGAGGTTCATGATCCACCTTGTCCAAGTTGCGCTAAAGCCAAACGCCATTAACATTTGATGAATATAATTCCAGCTAAGTTTATCAAAAGCTTTTGAGAGATCAAGCTTTAGAATCATACCTGGCTTTTTAAGAAGCTTTAGAGAGTGTATCACTTCATTTGAGAGGATTATGCCGTCCATGATTTGTCTCCCTTCTACATAACCTGTCTGTTCTGGCGAGATAAGAAGAGGGAGGAGAGGTTTAAGCCTGTTGGCTAGAACTTTTGATATGAGTTTATAGATAACATTACAGAGTGCAATCGGCCTGTAATTTTCGGGCATGTTTGATTCATCCCCTTTGGGAATTAGTGCCAGAAAAGTAGAGTTTAACAAAGGAAGCATCCAATGCATGGATCTTGATTCCTCCACTAATTCCCAGACTTCTGTACTAATTAGCTCCCAAAATTCATGAAAAAAATTGGCAGTGAACCCGTCAGGACCGGGTGCTTTGCCATCTTTGAGTTGTGCCATAGCTTCTTCCACTCCTTTCATTGTGATGGGTTGAAGCAGCTTGTCATTATGATCCTCCGTAATGATTTTGGGAATGAGCTGTGTGATTTGTTGGATAGCATGATTTCTACTTTCTGGTCATTCTCTTAGGATTTCTTGGAAGTATTCTTGGAATTCCGTTTCCATTTCTTCGTGCGTTTCTAGCCTTTCCCCCTGCCTGTTATTGATAAATGCGATATTGTTATGCATCCTTCTTTGAATTGTGGATCTGTGGAAAAATTTCGTGTTTTTCTCCCCCTCCTTAAGCCATCTAATACGGGATTTTTGCCGCCACAAGGTTTCTTCTTGCTGCCTGCGTGTCTCAATTTCCTTCCAGAGGATCTGCTCTTGTTGCGCCCTGTCTTCTGTGCGCCCTTCCAAGATGATTTTCTGTTGTACAGAGCTCATTTGTTGCTCCAGCTTTTTTCGTTGCTCAAATATATTTCCAAACTGAGTACGATTCCAATCTTTGATCACTTGTTTGAGGTTTTTTAGTTTCTGTTGGAAGTGGTACATTTTAGCTCCTTCAGGGGGTTTGAAGGTTTTCCAGGCTTCCGTGACCATAGCTTTGAAGTTGGGGTGTGAGAACCAAAAGGCTTCAAATCTAAAAGGTCTGTTGCTTTGTGTGCCTGGGCATGTCCATTGTAACATAATAGGCCAATGATCAGAACCTCCTTGAGGCACAATAGAGGCATGAAAATCCCCTCCAAGGTGTATAGCATTATCCGAAATGAGAAAACGATCCAATCTTGAGGCGATATGCTGAGATCCCTTGCGCTTATTGGTCCATGTATAAATTCCATTTGAAGTCTGAATGTCCATTAGTTGGTTGCTCTGTATGTAATCTCTGAAGCCAATACTATCCCCTTCTAATTTCGATCTACCTCCACTTTTTTCCTCCAGTGTCCTGATGATGTTGAAATCACCTCCACCGATCCAGAGAGGAAATTGTCTATTGGAATTGAGAGCTGTGAGAGTATCCAGGAGAGCCAATTTCTGATTTAAATGTTGCAGAAAATAAACATTGGAGAGATGACCATGAATATTTGTTCCTATAAGGTGAAAAGTAGCTTGGATGAGGAAATGAGAGGCGTGGAAATCTTGTAGGGTGAGTATTTGTGGATTCCAGATGATCGCTAGTCCTCCGGAGGTACCAGAGGCGTCCACTGAGACTGAACTACTACCTGACCAGATTTTCCTCAGAACCTTTTCTAAGGTGGTACTATTACTTTTTGTTTCTTGAAGAAAAACTATAGTTGGCTTTTCTTGCTGTATCAAATTTTTTAACATTCTATGTTTTGAGGCACTATTCAGCCCTCTTACATTCCAGGAAATGAGCTTCATGAGGAACAATGGGGTTGGGATTTGTAGAACTTTGTCAACTTAGGGAATCTCCCAGATTCCATCAGTATTTCGCCTAAGATGATGGTCCTTTGCAAGTCCGTTTTTCGCCTTCTTTTTTTTGTTTCTCTTAGGATTTTCTTTCCATCCCATGGGCTTCCTGTTTGTATTCCTAGGCATTTATTGTGTTGCGCTTTGCTGAGAACTCCTTCCAATCTTTCAGTCTCCCAAGGAGGAATTGTGTTGTACTCTTTTTGTTTACAAACTACTTCCAGTTTGAGTATATCTGGACCTTCCAAGCTTTTCTTCTCTGGATCTTCGTCCATTTTTGTAGGAGTACTTTGATTTCCCTCCATAGTGTTGTCCTGAACACTTAGTGCTAAAGCCGCATCCAATTCCATTGAAGAAGACTGAGCTACCTTCTCAGGTGCCATTATCTCAGACAAAAGGGGGAAGGTGAGGCTAGAAGGATCGGAAGCAGGGGAAGGCTGAGAGACTTTGGAGCTTTGGGGGGGGGGGGGAGGAAGCTCATGAATAACGTGGGTGGGATCTGTGATTTTTTCTGAAGGATCAGGGGGAGTGAGGATCGTAAATCTGTTATGGGATTCAGGCATATTGGAGCTATTAGGGGCAGCAGGGGATTTCTTTGCATGACGGCGTCGAGAGGGGACTTTGGTAAATCCTTCAGAGTCCTTGGTGGGATCATTGGCTGGGGGTTTGGAGTGAAGATTGAGGGGGCAGTCCCTGAAAAGATGGCCATGCTCATGGCATTTCTGACATCGAAAAGGAATGTGCTCATAATCTAGAGATTGTATCCATTCAAAGTCGTCGTGGAAGAGACTTACCGAGTCTGCTAGAGCTTTGGTAAGGTGCATTTGGACATAGATCCAGGCATAAGAAGTGTATCTACGCGTTTTGGTTTCCTCAGCAGCTTTGATGAAGACCCCCAGGCTGTTGCCTATATCCTTTAGTGTCTCCTCTTCCCAATATTCTGCAGGGAGGGAGTACATTCGAATCCATACTGGAGCCCAGCTGAAGTCTTCCTTGTCTGGGTTGAATCTTTCTTTCCAATCTCTTAGGTATAGACTAGAAGAGTTGAAGAAATATGGTCCCCCTTCAAATATACGAGATTTGTCCTCCAGGCAGTTGAAAATTGCAGTGAAGAAGCCTTTGGGGCCAAGCTGCAGAGTGACTTGTCCCTTTGGCTTCCATTTTGAGGCAATCCAGCCATGCAAGGCTTTTTCAGTTGGCCAGAATCCGAGGAATTTGCCTATGAGAGCATGGTCCTTCATGAATTGGATTTCGCCATTGATTCGCTGGCTGGGGAGATCGACTTTGATTCTTTCAGCAGTTTTTGGTATGCATGTGGCCGAAGTCGCCTTTGGTTGTGACGTAGGGGCCTCTTGATTTTCGCCTGTGTCTTTGCCCTTATCATCATGTGTCGCAGCGATTTCATCTTCAGTGATGACCAGATCTGGTCCTTGATCTGTTTCCTGAGTACTTTCTGAGTTGCGCAGAGGATCTTTTTGCAGCGGGATGTCAAAAGATGATCCGAAATATGGAGGGGGGGAGGTTCCCGCCCCTCCCGGGGGCGTGTTCATGGAGAAACTTTTGCTAGAACACCGTGGAATGACGAGTAAGGATTGTGGGGAACCAGGGTTTCTGGTGATGACTCAAAGATCACACAGAACCATCATCCATTTCCTTGGTCAGATCCACCATTCTCTATTACCAAGATTTATTAAAATTAAATTAATTAAAATAAGCTTTATTAAAATTAAATTAATTAAAATAAGCTTTATTAAAATTAAATTAATTTTGAAATTTCATATTGATGTTTAAAACACATTGTTTCAAAATTACATTTACCTTAAAACGAAAATAAAAATTATTATAAAAATTAATAATTTTCTTATTAAAAAAACATTCATATTAAATTAAATTCATTTTTCATTTATTCCAATTAAACATAACACATTCGAATACTCTCTAATTAACAGAAAATCAAAATTGAAAAAAAAATATCATTTAAATATATTATCAAATATTTTGTTAATTCTAATGGGCATTACTCTGCCAAGCCAAAAAAAAAAATGTTATAATTGATCCAAAAAAATCTACAAGGATGACATATAGATCAAGAGCTCACCAAAAATATATTGTCAAGGATTTTAGTCATGTAGTTTATATATTCTGTCCATTATTTTCTATCCATCTCCACACATTATGATCAAGCTTGCCAAGAAAGTATCGAATTTACCATCAAAACGTAAAAGTGATGAAAATATAAAGGTTAAAGAGTTTCCAGCTGCTCGATTTCAGTTAAGGTTAAAGAGTCTCCAGTTGCTCGATTTCAATTTTGTATGTTTGCAACTTTTTACAATGTAAAGCCTAAATTTATTACACTACCTTTCTCATCATCTATGACAATATTGACAAATGTGCTTCGCTCATTTTACAACCTCATCACCCATGCCAAAAGCGCTACTCCAAGAACGACCAAGCTTATAACTAGTTTTAATGTCATTTTCCTCGATGTTTTTTTCTGCAAGCAACTAGAACGAGATACATTTATTTCTAAATTAAATTAAATGAAACAAAACAGGGCAACGCCTTACTGGCTTTGATATCGAGAAGTAGCCTTAGTCGCCATTGATTGATATCAAAGATGTCCGTGGCAGGTCTCTGGCACGGTCTTCCCTATCAAACAAACCAGCCATGGAAAAATATACAAAGGAATAAGAAAAAATATAGATACATAGTCATCGAAGAGCATCTCCTTGGTTAAGTAGCTTTTGTTAAAACAAAAACATAAAATGAAAACCAAAAAATCAGAATCGCTGCCTCTGAATATGCCTCCTCGTCTCTTAAAGTCGACGGGATTGACAGTGGCAACTCGGATTCCAACTAAAATCTGACCTCACCTCGACTTTGGCACAAGCAATTCCCCAAATTGCAAGATGTCTCAGATCCATATTCGTTGTAGAATCACGCTTTATGTATTCTACTGGGAAGCCGAATGTTAGAAAGACGTAGAGCCTCGGCCCTCTGTCCCAATTAAAAAAATACAGCAATTAAGAAAATTTAGAATTCAAATTTCGTGGGTGAATGGATGACCATACATGAATGACATGCTATGGGGACTGGACAACGTGGAGGGCGTAGTGGCGGTTGACCGACGATGAAGGGAAAAGGACCTAGGTTGATGGGCGAGGGAACTCTAACGATGTCACATCAACCGGGAAAGCAAAAAAATATTTGCGGGATATCCAAAAAGTAGCATTACAGAGAACTCTTTTTTAAACATGACTACTCACATAATAGTTGTCACTAGCAGTTCAGTCATTCCATCAATTAACACCTGAAAATATTTGAGGGATATCCAAAAAAATAGCATTATAGACCACTTTTTTTAGACATTATAGACAACTTTTTTTAAGACATGACTACTCACATAATGGTTGTCACTAGCGGTTGAGTTATTCCATCAATAACACTTTGAAGGGAAAAAAATTCCATTTACCACTTCAAATTTACTTTTGCATCATGATGCATTGCTTTATTTTACATTTTCAAAAGATTAATTGTACCTTATGCTAGGAATAGATATGGGTCTTGGATTTATACACTCACCTTGTTGGGAATCAATCACATGGACTAACCACCACCCTCGAACTACTCAAAAAGGTAATGATAATGGTTTGGAAGTTTACTAATGCCTGCGAGTTTTGGTGTAACATAAAAATCTACATGGTATCAAAGCATGGGCCCAGGTTCAATTCCCTTATTTGCATTTGAGGGAGGGTGTTGGATTTTCACACTCACCTCCGTGGGAATCAATCACGTGGAATAATCGCCACCCTGGGACCACTCAGAAAGGTAATGATAATGGTTTTGAAGGTTACTAATGTTTGTGGGTTTTGGTGTAAAGAAAAAATTCAACAGATTATCTAAACTATTTAGTAAAATTCATTTATCATTTGAGACAACCCATTTTGTTAAGTTAATGGTCATGACCATGTTAAGTCGACGACCTATAACAAGTATAAGCATAACACATGTGATGGATTTTTATTCCAATATATATTTGACTAACACCATGGTAACTTTATAAGACCCTACAACTCCATGTGGAAAATCAAGGGCATCTAAATTATGATAGCTCTACCTTAGAGCGTCATATATGTTTGAGTTATTAAGGTTCTAAGTGAATGAGGTTTTCTGTGGCACCCTAGGTTCAATGCAAAGGATTACAACTATGTCTCCATCCATGTGATGGGGCCACATGGTTGGAGGCCTCAAGTCGTACCATACTCTAATCATATGAGTCCACACTTTGAATGGTGGTGATCTAATCTGAATTGTCAATGGTCAATATTGTTTCTAGCACTGTTAGGGTAACTAACTACCCCTCGCTTCTCTATAGGTTGTTCCATTTGCATGTTTTAACTTTTGAGAGAGGAGCTTTGCAACTATGGAAGAAATTGGAACAATAAGGTATAACTTCTATTCGTAGTGCTATCTAAGTCAATTTGGTTTCAAATTAAAGTGTTTTCAAGGGTTATTATGTCTATAACTGCCAATATAGATAGGGTTCCTTATAAGGTTTGATATTAGTAACCATGTCTCATCTACGTTTTACTCCCTGTGCTTACCTTAAGTTATAATTATTTGCTTACATGAGTTCGACGCTGGGTTAATTTCTTATTTTTCGTGGTTTCAGTCTTGTAGAGAAAAGTGGATTCCCTTCTCATAGTCTCAACAATGACTACAAGGTTTTCCTATGTTGTTTGGCTTCACCCTCCCCTCCCACAACTTCTTGAGGTAAAACAAGCCTTACACATCAATGTTCCTTTAAAACACTAGTTATGGTTTTTACAAAAAAATTTCTTTTTTTCTTTATCAGGTTTTTGAGCACAAAAACCCTATTTTTGAATTGGTATTGTTGAGGAGTTATGCATACTCTTTCAAGGTAATTCCTTGTGTCTTCTCTAGAAATTTATTTGAAATTACTCTTTACCAAGTTCTTCAGAATTATGGTATCTAAAAAACGGTTATTATTATGTAGGTTAGTTCCTAATGCATTCTTGGAATCTCAATAGGAGAGGCACAGTTGAGGGTTTAATTGCAATCGAGTGTTTTCTTGTTACCTTTCTAGCAACCTCTAGGTACCCGTTCCTTCTAGCTTCATGCCTTCTGTAGGTCATAGAGTTCTTTAACCAAGTATGCTTGAGCTCTATCATATCAAGCCAAATTCCGTTTTAGAGGTTCTTAGGAAAGGAATATCTAAATGAGTGATGATTTCTATATGTTATGTACATTATTTTGAAGAATTTTGTCTTAAACATAGGGCACATGACCCAACTCTTATAGGCAAATAATTGTAAGCATCATTATACAAGGGTTTTCTTTTTTGCATGGCCGAAATACACAATGTCCATTTGTTTAATGCTACGATCATGAAATAACGTAGTTGTATGCATGATAATATCATACAGTTGAATGTTTATGATGTATTTAATTTTCACTTTTGCATACTTTTACCATGAAGAGTTTATGGTTCCATAGCAAATATTATGAACTATACTGCCTTAGTCTATTTATGCACATTATGTTTCCTTTAAATTATTTTCTACATGCATAAATATTTGGTTATGTTATTTCCTCAATGTAAATTAGTTTACAATGTTTAATTATGAGTAGTATGCTTACACAAACAATATATGTGAGGTGTATATTATCAGTAGCTCTATAGGTAAAGGATCCTATAAACTCATGTCACGGGTTTCTGCATAAGGTTCCCACAAAGCCACTATTAACAAGAGCAAGGACTGCATGCACTCACAAGTCGATAAGGGTTTTCCTTTCTAGCCTATGGCTTGTTAGCATGCCAACCTTAGCTCAAGCCACTTTATGCCCATTCTACTTATAGATTAATATTCTACAACAAGTTTAGAAAATTGATATATATATATATATATATATATATATATATATATATATATATATATATATATATATATATATATATATATATCTATATATATATGTATATATAATGTTATGGATTCTATCCATACAAGGTTGTTTGTACACATAGATACATTTTATGCCTTACGGGTTGAAATTTGATTCGACCAATCCATTTTCATTTCTTATTTTTTTTAAAGCTAATTAGTTATTCACTCTTTCTATGAAATTTAGGAATTAATGTTTGGCTCCTAGTTCTGGGTTCCCACACTTGAATTCCCACAATTAGAGAGATATATATGGTTCAAATTTTTAGATACCAGTCTTAAGTATTTTGTACATCAATTCCTCGCCCTTCTTGTATTGTGTAATACAAAAAAATACATATTTTACATAGAAAGCATTAATATTAACAAACTAAATCTAACTCAAACTCATTAATATATAACAAATTTAATAAATTCTCATAACAAAATATTTCCTACATTCTCATTCTTGTCCTAGTAATATTGAAACTTAACATACCTAATACCAGATCTTAAAATAACTCAACTACTTATCTAGAATTTATGGAAATACAATAGAGGTTTCCACATTCTTCCCAACCACTAAACTACTATTCCAGCAGTCCCCCCTGAGCTCTAGGTTCCTTTCCCATGAGGAAACTAATCACAAATATTTTACAGGATTACACCTTCTTAATCCAAATAGTGTCCCACTAGTTCTAGTCATAGGTCTAATCTTTATCTCCCAATGACACCATGTTTCTTTTAATTCAGATTGTCATTATCTCCATCAATATCTTTAATACATATTCCACCCATGACATTTATCTCTAGTCATGTTAGCTTCTTGGTGGTAAGATCAACCAAACAGAGTCATCTGTGGCAAAATATCAAGGATTTTTCATGAACAAATCTATGAACACAGCACACGATTCTCGAGAAGTCTTTATCAACAACAATTTATTGATTGTAGAAATATCCATTCTAATATTTTTCCTTTTTCTTTGTTTTCATGTCCCTTCTTTGACCATAACTAATTATAACTATTTCCTCGAAGTTAGGAGTCTAACCTCTCACGTGGTCTCTCCTCTTCTATTTCCAAAAATATAATAAGTAAAAACAATTTATTTTATTATTAGATATAAATATTTATTTTTGATAAAATGTTTACTTTTCACTTTTTAGCCTTTTAGCCATATGTCAAACCTACAAAATCATAAAAGTATTTTTATAATTGATTTACCAAGAGTATTACATCTCCCCTCACCTTAAAACGAAATACCGTCCTCGGTGTTTCGTACATTAATTTCCTTTGAAAAACACCGGAAAAATATTTTTTTATTTCATCCTCCATCTCCCAAGTGGCTTCCTTAGGCTCAAAATTATTCAATTACACTTTAACTTGGGCGATGGCTCAATTTTGGAGTGTAGTTTCCCTTCGGTTAAAAAATTGTAGAGGCTTGACCTAGAACTCACCTTCTAATTCAACCTATACAATAGTCCAATTGATAACATGTGCATGATCATGAATATACTTTTTTAAAAGAGACACATAAAATACATAATGAACTGTAATGTGGGCTAGCAATGCTAGGTGGTAGGCCACTGGACCTACCTTGGCTAGTATTTCAAACGGTCTAGAAAATGAAGGGGCTAGTTTAGCACAGTTCCCCAGGTTTAAGGTACTCTTTTTTGGTTGAAATTTAATATATACATGTTCCCCCACTTGAATATCTTAGTGTGTACTTTTAAAATATGCATAGCTATTTTATTAGTCTTGTGCTAATTTTAAGCTCTGCTTTATTTTCTTTACCATTTGTTCCATTTTGTGTAAAATATATGGTCCTAACACAAGGCCATCTTCAGGCTCACTCTAAGTTAAGGGTGTATGGCACTTTCTTCCATACATAACTTCAAAAGCGCTCATCTTGAGTGATGTATGATAACTATTGTTATAGGAAAACTCAACTAAATGTAAAAAATCCTCGTATTTAGTGGGTTGGTTCATTACATAAATGCGTAACATGTCTTCAAGGACCTAATTGATCCTTTTGGTTTGAACATCTATTTGTGGGTGATATGAATTTTTGGAGTTCAATTGTGTGCCCATTCTTGTAAACAAATCCTTCCAAAAATTGGAAGTGAATTTTGCATTGCTTTTAGATATGATAGTATTTGGTACTCCATGTAGTCTAAAAATTTCCTTCATGAAAACTTTTTCCACTTGTATATCTTTATAAGTAGATTGAATAGGTATAAAATGAGTAGTCTTTGACAATTTGTCTACAAAAACCATAATCGAGTCATGTTGTTTTCTAGTTTTAGGCAAACTGGTAATAAAATCTAATGAAATTGCCTCCCACTTCCATTCTGGGATAGGAAGGGGGCTTAACAGTCCTACTAGATGTTGATGCTACAGCTTTACCTATTGAAATTATTGGATTTTTCCAAGTACTCAACTACTTCCTTCTTCATATCTAGCCAGAAAAAAATTCTCAGAGATTTAATGCTTTTTTTTTAACTTGGGTGGCTTGATAAGGACCTTTTATGGTGCTCATCCAGTATTAGTTGTTTAAGTCTGACCAAATTAGGAACATAGATTATGTTATAAACATTAGCAAACCATTTCCATTGATTGCATGTTCTGATTGTTTTCGATAATCAACTCTATTTTTCAACCTTTCACAAATTTGATTATAATCTTTATCTTCTGAAATTGTTGTCTTAATTTTTTCTGTAAAATTTGTTTTAGCACTACTTATTGCTACCTCACAAATCTGGTTTAGACTTTGACTTAGCGTATTTGCCACTTTGTTTTCCTTCCCTTTTATACGATTAATGTTAAAGTCATATTCACTCAAGAAATCCATCCATCTGGCTTGCCTAGCATTCATGTTAGGTTGGAAGAAAAAAAAAAAAAACTCAAATGATCAATAATTAAAGTAAACTTCTTACCAATTAAGGAGTTTCACGACATCTTAAGTGTGGGAATAACTGCAACTAATTCTAGGACATAAACTACATAATTTATTTCATGTCCTTTAATTTATGAGATTCATAAGCTACCACATAATTTTCTTGCATGAGTACTCCTACCAAACCTTCCGAATAAGCATCAATAAAAACTATAACTATTTTTATCAAAATTTGATATTTTCAACATAGTTGCAACAACAAACAATTGCTTCAGTTGTTCGAAGCTCTCCTGAAATTTTTTATTACACTTAAATGTAGCCCCCTTCTTCTACAAAGAGGTTATTGGGTAAGAAAATATGGAAAATTGTGACATCTTCTGTCATATTTTGCTTGTGGATGTCATGTGAACATATTTCATGTATTTTTATCTTCAAATTAAAAATGGGTTGAGTAAGGGATATGAATTCTAGGGATTGGGGATGATTACTTTCTTGGATGGTGTAAGTTTCCTCATAGAAGGAAAATCTGAGTTGTTTGAACAAGCAATTAAAGGTTGATTGGTCAGTTTTAATGGATGAGTATGCTTGAATTAAACGATCTAAATAAAAGGATGCACCCCATACTTACCTTTAGAGGCATGGACAAGAAAAAGGGACAAAAGAATTAATGGAGTGGGGGGGCTACGATAACAGTGGGAAAAATGAGGAGGTTGGAAGAGGTTGGGAGAGGAACATATAAGACACACACCCAAAAACAAAAGGTGGGGTAGCAAATGTGATCAGTAAAAAAAACATCGACCTAAGAAATATTAGAGGAAGCAACACATTCCTTTGGGGTATCCGAGGAAATAAACTAAAATTTATTTAATCTCGTGGAATTCAAAGACATCTACAATAGCGTGGAGAGGTGTTGGGCATTTGATAGCTCTCAAAGCGATTACTCATAATTTGGTTGAGCAACAGGAGTTCAAGAGGAATTTCCCACATGCGAGGGTGAACCTTAGGATGTTGTTTAGCCAATTTAATGTCCTTAAATTTTCAGTGTAAATTATCGACTCGGGTAGGTATACTGATGAAGCACAAGTGCACTATATGTGCTAGAAGTTATTTTATGTAGTTAAGATATCTATGTTATTGTTAAGGACTAAACTTATAATTAGTACGGGGATGGTATTACTGACTATATTAGAGTATTGTCCTTAAATTTTTTAGTTGGTTATCCTAAAAATTAATCTCTATTGAATCAGTTTTGTGGATGGCTTGAGAGCGATCCTAAACTCTACTCTTGTTAGACTGTTTTTGATTTTATCTTGAATTTTATGCTGCAACCAAGTCTAGATTAGTATGTGCAAGAGAGATCTATTCTATCAAATTGAAAATAAATGATGTCTGAATTTAATTGCCAAGAAAAGAGTGTCACTCTTTAACTCATTCAACTTCATCCAAACAAGAAATAAAACAGATAAACTGAAAAGCAACTAAGCTATAAAATGAGACATTTGAACTACATTAGGTAGAAATCAAAGGAGATGATCAAATTGTACCAAATAAAAAGAAAATGAAATAATAGAATTAGGCTAGGTAGAAAGCAAAGGAAATTGCTTATGTAGACAATAGTTTAATTGCAAATTCCATTATATTGCATTTCAAAACACAAAACAGAGCATCTACAATTTAACTTTTAAGAAATTAAAGAAATCTATGTGCAATCAGTCAAAGACCTGTACTAGACGTAGGGGCCAGCCACGAAACAGTCAACAATATTCAATCAAGATAGCATGGAAAATATGAACCAAGTCTATTACTCACAAACAAGTTTAACAAGATGTTCTCAGAATTTACATATAGCGGCGCGCACCCAAAACACAGAGCGACCATTGCTTTTATAATATTTCTTTGAATAATAGTACGAGAGTTTTAAGCCTACATCTCTTTATTTCAATCCTATTAAACCAAACTATATCACTAAATAATCAATTTTCTATTTGAAAAAGAAAATCGATAAGATTTCATGAAATTCGGACTCTGTTCTGACATACAATCTTGTAGTTGACTTTGAGGTTGACCGTGTTACAGTGCGATCTTCTTGAAGGATTGGCTCGAGAGAATAGGAAAGAATCCATGAGGGGATCATTCCTCATCCATCCATATCTTCTTTTGTTGACATGGTGCACTCGAGCCCTGTCAACAATGCAGGTAGATGTGGAAATTTGATTAGCTACAGAAATAGGCCAACTCCATAGCTGAATGCGCACTTTAACAAAACAATAAGGTATATAGAAAAATATGGAAAAGAGGACATGTAAGTGCTTACCTTAACAAAACCTTGTGTCTATTTCATTTATTTAGGTGATAGGTATAGGAAAAAGGAAGAAGTATAGGAAAAAAGGGTGTCAAGGTAAGGCAGTCCTTGGACTCTACATTCCCCCACGCTGGAGGTTTTGTATGTCCTCATACAATTTGTCATTGTTATTCTCTTGTGCCCTTTGATTATCACATTCAGGATTCACTTTCTTCTTCTTTCTAGCAACCGTTGGCATTCTTGGTTTCTTCATGAGGATTTTATATTTTAGGTTGATGATTTCTCTTTTCATTGCCCTATTTTCTTTCTTCAACTTCTTGTTCTTTTTGTACCATAAACTCAAATGAAGAATAAGGTTGTCACTCTTTGCAATTTGAATCCCATTATGTGCTTTCAGTGTCTGGTTTTAATTTTTGAGACATCTGTTCAATGTCTCCATCTCAAAGGTATCTTGCTTTAAAACATTAGAGGCTGAAGTTTCTTGTGGATCATTGTTCACTAATTGCTTCCTTCTCCTGAACTTTGGATTGATTCTTTAGTTGCTGCTTCCTTCCTTTCTAATGACTCTATGTAGTCATAAATCTCTTGTTGAACAAGATCAACACCTAGACTGTGCACTGGACTTCTTGGAGGTGAACTGCATGGTGGTGATGACACCCTTGGTGATTGTTTTGGTGATCCTTCTGGAGGACCTTCAAGGGCTTTAGTCTACTCCCTCTCCTCAAGATCAATATACTCTGTAGCTCCTGAAATTGCTTGTTGCGTCGTATTCAATCTATTACTTCTCCTCATTCCCAAGGTTTGTAATCCCTGTGCTTTCTTCTTTTTAGCTTTTGGCTTCTGTTCATGAGGAAGGATCTTGGCTTGTGGTAAATCTTCTGTTCTTTCACTCGCTTTCTTTCTTCTAGGACTTCCCTTTTTCATTTTCTACAAAATATCCACTATGGGAATTTCATCCTCTGATGATTCCTATTGAGTCTGGGGTTCTTTTTCTTTTATTGTTTCCATTTTTCTCTTCCTTTCCCTGAGGATTCTACTATTGCTGGGCTGTTTAGGAGCTATTTCTTCAAAGTAGTTCCTTACCATAAAAATTTTCCAGTTATCCGAGCCTATACTCTGAAGGTGAAACTCAACCAAGATCTTTATCAATCCATGATCATACATGGTATTGTCTATGAATTGAATTTTCTTTTGAACATTCATGGACATTTTCTTAAGACTATGCAAGAGGAAATAAGGAAGATTCATTTGGTGCTCCTAAAGAAAATTCATCATTATTCTAATTTGGTAGAAATACATGTATCCAAACCGACCTTCACAAGTAATAAATTTCTGAAGTACAAGAAGCAAGTTCCTCCATTTACTCTTAAGGGCTATACTAGGAATACCTTTCTTGAAGATTGTGGTGTCCATGTTTGGATTTTTCAGGAAAACTTTCCAATCTTCCCGATTGATCCCTCTACTTTTAAACCATTTTTCTCTGCTTCTGGGTAATTCACTAGCTTCTGTGATTGGGGACTCCGTTATGGTGAATTTGATGTCTCTATTTCAACCTTCGTTCCATCAAACGAATGTGCAAAAGTCTTCGTCATCTCCTTGTGGAAACTGTCTAATTTCTCTATGAATTGTAGCCACTGTACTTTTTGCAACAACTCCCTGGTCCGAGGATATCCTTTTAAGAATTTCTTCCCTGCTGGCTCGGTTTAGACAATAACACTCATTATGGAAGATGCTTCATCTTAAGGACTATTTACTTTGACAGGAGAAATGGCGCTGGTAGGGTTTTGTTTAGTGGTAGATAGATAGAGAGGCTATGTGAATTTGGGGAAATGGAAGAAAAAGTGAATTATAATGAAGGCCGTGGGAATGAATTGACCATTAGAGTGAATTCAAAATAATGATTCGGTGATTACTTCGACAAATTTAGAATGGGGACAAGACAGGAGTTTAAGTGGTGGATTATGATGATTTTGACAAGCGACCATCACCCTTAATTTGCAATGATTTTGTTTTATTTTGGCAGTGCTATGTCCTCTTAGTTCATATATGCAATATATTAATCCTCATTGTAAAATTAAAGTATCACATACCTTTGATTAACTTGCTAACCTTAATTGTCCTTTGATATCTCCTGTAGGTACTTTGCACTGTCAATTATTCTTCAATTCGAATCACCAAGTGTTCCTGTCAAGTTGGCTACAAAAAATTTATTAGAGCTACAGAAACTTGTCCTAGCTACAGAAACTTGTCTGAGCTGCAGAAAGTTGTTGATTCTGTAGCTGAGAAAAAAAACTTTAGGAAAGGGAATTTCTTTTTGGAAAGAAAATTTAAGGCGTCGACTAGAGTTTGTTTTCACTTGAAACATTTTGTATAAACATGCCAACAACATGTTGGCTTTCATGTTTATACGTTTTTATTTTTATTATATATATATCTATGTATGTATGTATATATAGAGATATATATATTATTTTTTTATATAGAAAAGTAAAATTTCTAGGGTGGAAAAGAAGAATAACTCTTCTCAACCATCTTCAATTCTGAATTATCTTGGAAATTTTTGAAAAATTCTTCTTTTGTCAATGGCTTTTGATAAAGTCTAAGTCGGTGTCCATTCACTAAAAGAGGAATTTTCGCTTCATCTATAGTCTTGATTCTAACTGCACCATTGTCAAAATCATTTTCAACTTCATAAGGTCCAAGGTAGTGGTTTGGAATTTCCCTCGAAAAAATATGAACTTTGAATTACAGAGTAATGCCCAATCTCCTAGATGAAATTTTCTTTCTTTAATGTACCTATCATGCCATCTGGATCTCTATTGTTGAACTAGGTTGGTTCTCTGAAGGGATTCTTGTCTTATTTCATCAAGCTCATTAAGTTGTCTCATCCTTTTCTTTTGTGATTCTCATAAGTCAAGATCTAACTGGACTGCTGTTATATAAGTCTGGATCTATAAATTTATTGGAAGTAAGACCTGCTTCCTGTAAACAAGTTCATAGGGAGTATGTCCTATAGTACTCTTCCATGTAGTTCTATAAGCCCACAAAGCTTCTAGAGGATTTTATGCCTAGTCCTTCCTGTATAAGTATACAGTCTTGGTAAGGATTGCTTCAATCACCTTATTTGTAGACTCAACTTGTCCATTGGCTTGTGGATGGTACAGAGTGGACTTTTGATGTTTGATTTTGTATTGCTCTACAAGCTTCTGCACTAATCTGGATGTAAACGATGTTCCTTGATCTATTACAATTTCTCTTTGAACACCAAAATGAGTGAAAATATCCTTAAAAGGAAATGAAACTGCAAAATTTTTAGTAGCAAAAGGAATTGCTTTAACTTCTACCCATTTAGTGACATAATCAATACATACCAGAATATACCTTTTTTCTTTGAAGGTGGGCTGATTGGACCAACAAAATCTGTGCCTATTTTTCAAATGGTTCAATGGGTACCTATGGCTGTAATGGAATTTAATTTGAAAGAGTGGATTTGTGCATTCTATGAAAACTATCACATCTTTTAACATATTCCTTCGTATCCTTAAAAATGGAAGGCTAATAATATCCTAAAAGCAAGACTTTATAAGAAGTTCTTTTCTCAGAAAATATTTTCTCCACATGGTTCATCATGGCAAGATTTAAGTATTTCTAGTATTTCATCCTCTCGAACACATCTTCTGATAATGAGATCTGGTCCTCTTTTGTATAACTCTTCGTTTATCCATGAATAAGATGTGTTATTGTGAACCATCCTCCTCTTTTCTCTAGGAGAAAAATGAAATGGCATTTTCCCTGTAGCTAAATAATTAGTAATATCTGCATACCAAGGTGATTTAGTAGATACTACAAAAAGGTATTCATCAAGAAATTTATCTTCTACAGTTGATCATTATTATCATTCTGAATTCAAGACGAAAGTCAGCAACTGTATTCTATTTTCCGAGTCTATCTAGAATGGTGATGTTGAATTGTTGTAACAATGAGAGTCATCTGGTTATTCTTCCATTAGTGATTCATTTATTCATTAGGTATCTAATGGAAAAATGGTCTATGTGAATGAAAGTTTCATAGCCAGCTGTATAATGTTTGAATTTGTTAACGGCATGAATTACGACTAAAACCTCCTTCTCAGTTACAATATAATTTAACTCTATAGGAGTTATATTTTTACTGGTATAATAGATTGCATAAGGAGTAAGGTATTTTTGTCCTAACACAATTCCCAAGGTTGTATCTAAAGCATTAGTTGGTATATGGAAAGACAATTTCCAATTAGGTCCTTTTAGGATAGGTGCTTCAGAAATTCTCTTTTTCAAAGTTTCAAAGGCAGCTTGAGAATCAAAATCCAAATCAAATTTGCAATCCTTGGTAAGTAGTTTAAAGAGTGGAGATGCAATTTTTGTGAAGTTTCTATAAATCTTCTATAATATCCAGTAAAACCAAGAAAAATCCTAACATCTCGTTGATAGTTTGGCACTGATAATTTAGAAACGACCTTAACTTTAGGTGAGTCCACCTTAATTCCATCTCTTGAAATATGGTGACCTAAAACAATTCCTTCATTAAACATCATGAAACATTTCTCATGAGTTAATGAGAGATTTGCTTCTTTACATCTTATTAAAACTTTTTCTAAATTTTCAAGTGCTTCATAAAAGAATCTCCATAAACTGTGAAATCATCCATGTACACTTCCACACAATCATGAATAAGATCAAAGAAAATTCTAAGGACTACTCTTTGGAATGTTTCCAGAGCATTGCATAATCCAAAGGGAAGTACCCAGTAAGCATAAGTTCCCAATTGATAGGTGAATGTGGTTTTATCTTGATCTTCAGGTGCTACTTGAATATGGTTATATCCACTAAACCCGTCCAAAAGGGAAAAATATTTTTTCCCTGCTAATGTGTCTAAGACTTGATCTATGAAAGGTAGTGGAAAGTGGTCTTTTAATGTTGCTTTATTCAATTCCTTGTAATCGATCCATTCTCTCCATTTTCCAATTTTCTTTGGAATGATTACTAAGGGTGAAACCCACTGACTATCTAATATCGAATAAATGAAATTTAAATTTAGCAGCTTTTGCAATTCCTCCTTAACAATTTATTTTAGATTTGGGTTCATTCTTCATTGTGGTTGTCTAACTGGTCTTGCACTTTTTTCAATGTAGATATGTGGTATGCAAGTTTTAGGATCAATTCTTCTCATATCAGTGTATTCCCATGCAAAAGAAAAAGAATTTTTCTGTAAGACTTCTATCAGTTGATTCTTTTGTAATCCTTCCAAGTTTTTATTAACATTCAAAGTTTTAGCTGGAAATATTTCTATTACAAAATTGCCAAATTTTTCCATGGAGAGCAATGATACTTGTCTAGATGAGAGATATTTATTTCGACTACGGTCATAATGTGAAGAAGATTCATTATTTTCCAATAGATTTAAAATTTTGTCTCGCTCTCTTATTTGTACAGTAGTGAAAACATGTTGTATATCATCTTCATCATCTATCCATTCTTCATTCTCCGTTTCTATTGTTGTTCTTGCATAAGGGTATAATGTAAATTTCTTTGTAGAATTTCCATTTGAGATAAACATGTCAACTGATCGACAAGCGATGAAAGCATCAACTGTAGCTAAACAAGGTCTTCCTAGGATTAATGGGCGTCCTCCTAAATTATTATTGGGTGTTAAGACCATGAAATCAACAGGATATTCCCAAGAATCTAAGGATACACTAACATATTCTAACACATCATCAGGTTTAATCACATACCTATCTGCTAATTGTAATAGTGTTGGTGTGCATTGAAGGTTAGGAAGCCTAAGTGAATCCATAACTTGTTTACTCATTATGTTTATGGCTGCTCCTAGATTAATCAGTGTGTTTGGTATTTCAATTCCATTGATGTGAATTTTGACAATGGGGCTTCCTGGATCTAGATATTTTTGGATTGTTGTTTCCCCATCACGATGTATGCAATTTTACCAACTTATTGAATTCTTTTTATGTCTTTTCTTTTTCTTCCTGATCTTTGAGTACTTAATTCCTTAATTTTTTTTACAAAAATTGGTATTTCTTTTATGGCTTGTAACAAAGGAATTTTGATACAGACATTTCTTAATTCATCCAACATATTATAATCAGGCAATGTGATTTTTTTTTTCTGCTCCATCAGTTTTCATCTATTCAGGAAAAGGTGGTCTAATTGATACCGAGGGTTGTTCTATAATAGGAGTATTTATTGGAACGTTTTCTATTTGATTATTCTCTTTTTAAGGGAGGGAGGTCTCTTCTTCTTCGTATTGATTTTTATGTTTTTGAAGATTTGGTCTTGCTTCATGAATAACAACAGGGGGTTTTCTTTGTAACACTCTTCTAGAACTTAATTGGATATTATTTAGATCTAGTGGAGTTATTACATAAGTTTGAGGATTTTGCCCTTCCATGTTGTACACAAGTTGTTGTGGTATTTTATTATTAGGATTCAGAAGTGGTTGAGCAAGTAGTTGATTGGGTTTTTTTGTAAATGGTAGGGAGAGCTATGGATTTTGATTCTGAACATGGATTTTAGGTAATTGATTAGCTTGGGGAATTTGAATGGATTGAGGTAGAAATTGTAGTGGAAGATAGGATGGTGAATATTGTTGATATTGAGCATAAGCCCCATAAGGACATTGCCATCCTTCATTCCAAGATTGTGATTGTGGCTGAGCCCAAGGCTACCAAGATGGATTCCAATTATTTTGTGAAGACTAAGAAAATTGTTGTGGTCTAAAGCCTTGTGGTTGATTTGGTTGGGAGTTTTGCCATGGTCTCTTGGCTATAAAGTAAAGAGGGTCTACTTGTTCTGGTATTCCTTCATCATTAAATATAGCCTTGAGACCTGGTAAAGAAGGAAACTCCTTAGTATCATGATTATCTGTGCATGTGGAACAAGTTTCTATAGCTTTTGAGTCTAAGGGACACTCTCTTAAGGAATGCTTATTTCAACATCTAGGACAAAAATAGATAATGCATCATTTTCAAATTTTTTCTTATTTTGTATTTTAAGGGTGTCTATCTGTTCACTTAGACTCCGTAAAATATATATCTTGAAGGTATCAAGAAAGCTTCCTAATTCTGCCTTGCTGGCTGTCCCAACTGCAGATTTATTAATTATTCATAAGAGAGGGTCTCTAAGACTCTTTCCAACCCATGCTTTACCCCTTGATATATGTACACATAGATCATAAATATCTGCAAAGGGTAATTGAGAAATATCCCCTTTCCATGTTAAGTTAAGGAGATCGATCCATTCATCTTTGATAGCTTTGAGCAGGAGGGATTTCAAAGTTTCCTCATCCAAATTATCCATTTTTGCTCTTTTATTATTGTAGACAAATATCTCTACTAAGTCTTCAAGATTTTCATCTTCCTTTTGTGTCATTTTTAAGACTTCATATTTAATGTTACTAGGCATACAATAATCTCTATATTTTCCTAAGAAAGCCTCTTTCATTTCCACCGATGTTCTTATAGAATTCATTCCTAAACTCATGAACCATTTTAAAGTTGTGTTATCTCAAAATCAAGCCCTGGAAGGCTGCAAACCAGGAAGAATTCAAGTAACTGTTTCAAACCAATCTTTTGACTAAGGCTTAGCTTCCTGTTGATGCCCCGAAAATCGTTGCAACAACATTGGGGAAACCACCCGGTCCGGACCTTAGTACAGCTCCTTTTCCGTTTGGAATAGTGGCTCCGACTGGGGATAATGGGACCAGTTTCCCAGAAATAGATAAAATGGGATGGATGAGTGACTTATAGACTATGCTAGTGATAAGCGAATGATTAAAGCTATCGGTGAAAATATAATAACTATAATCTACCCCGGGGGACTTATCGATCTCTAAAGTGTAGCGTTTGATGATCTGTGTTTTTAGACAGGCATATAGATGACTCCATCTCTAAAACATAGACATTAAATCATTCAAGACTGCTATGCATAAATAGTTACACAAAGCGATAACAGCGAAATACTACACTTCATCATTTATATCATCGTTACATGCATGATTAAGAGAAAAGGCAAATCGCAAAACATCCAATAGTGGAGTGATATGGAGATTTACTATTATAGCGCATACATATATTCAATGATAGCAAGGAAAATTGCATAACAATTCATACATAAAAGGAATGAATACAGATGCAGATAGAAGTACCATGTAAGCTGCTTCACACTCCTATATATCAATCGTTATGTCGCAGTTCTTCATTCAACTCAGAAAACATCCCCAACGACAGACAATAGTGCGCAATCATATAAAGAAGCTTTCTTGTAAAATCAAGAACCATTGGCCGAGTTTCATAAAAGAATATAGGCTGAAGCACAATAGTGCAAACTTCAGTCTTTAAGTCTATTACAAAATTTTACGACCCTTTCCAAAACAATGAAAGGGTCTATAAATACTAAGCTAATCTAAATATCTAAGAAATTGAAAAGCTATTAAATTGGCATCAATAAATATTTCTTCCATCTTCCTTGGCGATCTGGCAGTCGGCGGCAATGCTTCATCAGGTGGCCTCTTTGCCTTTAAACCTTAGCTGACATATCGCCAGCATTGGCTCTACTTCCGGTGGAGTGTTGAGACGCGAGGTGACCTGGGCATCATATGTGGCATCCTGAATGTCGGGGATCAGGCATCCGAGAGCATCTGTTAAACATTTGAGAGCCGACCTTTGAGTGTGTGGCTTGATTAGAAAGAGCCAATATGCCTCGGAGGTTAAAGTATTTACTCCAGCGATTAACCTTCCCTGTTCCTCCAAGTCATGATAACTTGTTTGTTCAATCATGTTTGCTGTTGTTATGCTTCCAGGTGTGCACCGGGAGATCATGTTTGCCAAATAGAGTGTGTTATTGACTAAATCAATCATATTGCTGGCAATCATTTTACACCTTGAAGCTGCCCTTTCCGCTTTCATTACCTGAGTGTTCCATTCCGTAAAGAGTATGTCCTTGTACGTTTCATAGATTCTGGGCAAATTCGCCGCTTTCCCCACATCGGTATCTTGCCAATCGAGATATCCGGTTATGGTTTCTTCGGCCTGATCTAGCTCATTTCTGGCTTTCTCTATCTGCTGACATACTGCTGTGGATATTTCGCATAATGGTTCAGCCTCCGTAAGTTGTCGGCATAGGAGTCTAATCTGACATATTAATGCGCTATTTATTTGAGCTGCTTCTGCTCTGAAATCCTTCACTTTCTGGGTGCCCTTGATGTCTTCGAGCTGTGCTGATAGTTGAGCTATTTGCTCATCTTTTGATTTCGTCATCAGCTCATTTGCCGTTCTCAACTGTGACAATGCCTCCGAAAATTCTTTCTGCCTTTGTATTGCGCTCTGGTCTATCCTCTGTTTTTCGGCCTACAGTTGCTGGGTTAATACATTGTTTTCTTGCTGTTGTGCCAGCAACTGCTCATCTACCTGCGCTGCCTTGTTTTTCGCCTCGGTCACTTCTGCCTCTAATGCACAAATCTCCTGGTCTTTAGTCTTCAATAGAAAACTTACCTTCGATGCCTTGTCAATAGTCGCTGCGGAATAAGCTCCCGCATACTGCGACAACTTTGTTAGATCATCGGAGGGATCCAATTCCTCCTTCCAGACTACATTGCCCATGACTGTTTGCTCCGGAAAGATAGAAGGTTGATCAAGCCTTCGTCTCTTCCTTGAGCGCTTAACAACGGCTTTATGCTTTGGGCTGTAGAAAACATCCAGGGGAGGAATATCTTCCACCTGGAGAACAATTTGATCGGAAGGGTCTTTAGTAATTACTTCAACATCCTTTGAAATGGGTGGGCCGCTGGTTCCGCTTAGAACCTGAGAAGAAATGGTTTCTGGTGCATCGCTTGCCTTAGAGGTGTCTGTGTCTTTGGAGCCTTCCTTTCCATTGATAATGGAATCGAATTGGTTCCATTGTTTAAGCAATTCAGGATCAACGGATGTCTGTTTATGTTGCTCTGTCTGGGATTTGCTCCGCTCTTTTTCTTGTTCTAACCTTTGCTGCTCCTCTAATTCTTTTTTCTGTCTCTCTTCTTGCTCCCTTTTCTGCCTATTTGCCAATTCCTTTTTCTGACTATTTGCCAGTTCTCTCTTTTGTTTCTCCTCTTCTTCTTTCTTCCTCTGTTCCTCTATCTCTTTCTTCCTCTGTTCCTCTATCTCTTTCTGCTTTCTCTGCTCTTGATCCTTCTGCGCCTTTTGCTGTTTTTCCATCTGCTCCTTCTTCTGCCTCTCAGCTTGCTCTTTTCTTTGCTTTTCTGCCTGCAGCTTCTTCTGCCTTTCCTCCTGTTGTTTCTTTTGTTCCTTAGTTGTAACAGGAGGTTGGCTCGTCTGTTGCCGACCAGGCTCGCTTGAGGAAGACGTTGGGGTTGTTGTCAATAAATCTAGAGGCAGAGTTTGCAACCTCTCCTCTCTAAGTTTATTGAACTCAGTTAACGTCTCATCATTGTATTTCATTCTAGCAAGCTCTTTGACATGGCCTATTGTATCGGCGGCGATGAACAGGTCATCAAACATATCCTCTTGATGGTCAACTTTTGTTAATTTGGCCTGTTCAAGGGCAGTGTAGGCAGTTTTCTTTGGATCATAGAGTCTGCTTGGGATAGTGGCCAGGGATAAAGCTTGCATCTTTGTTGCCTCTTTTTCTGCATGCTTGAGATTGTGTAGAGTAAAAACACCAATTCTCAAGGGAAAAGAGGGCCAACCCCTCTTCTTTTCTTCCTTGAGAGTTTGTGTGACACTCCCGGCCATAATCTGGTAGGAGATTTCTCGGGCCAACAATTTGTCTGGAACATATAAAGGGAGAACATGCGGCTTGGCCTGGCTCCCAAAAACCCTAATATAGGTAAAATTCTCTTCCCCAAACCAACTTGCTACAGCTGGTAAGTCGAAGGAAGCGAGATAGGAGATTTTGGGAATAGGCCGATCAAAAATGGAATAATGAATAGGGACCATAAAGCCATTGCAAATTTGATACAGATTGTCCTTGTAAGAAGACTTCCACAACTTCTGATGGTACAAATGAATGGGTGAGGGGTCTTGGGCGGTCCACCTCCAACCGAGGATAGGAAATTCAGAATTAAAACACAAAGTATCCATAATGTAAGCAGAATAATAAAATGGTGGGATTTTCCTTTCGGTGACTATGGATTTGGCTCTAAAGTCACGAACAGCTACAGCCAACTTATCAGAAAGAATGGTGGCCCAATCCATGATAAAACTATTAACAGCTGCTTCCATGAGGGGAACCATTTCTATGTCGAAATTAGCAGAGTCATGTAACCCCCACAGCCTACACATCATAATCCCTGCATAGCAATAGGGAGAAGCCAAAGAATCGACAGAGTACTTACCCGAGCTTTCGTGTTTGTGTTTGGCCGGATTCTGCCTCCAATCCCGGATGGGCTCGGATTGTACTTCATTTTCGGCTGCAAATTTCTCCACGAAGGCTTTGTTATAGATTCTCTCCGGCTCAGGCAAATGATACATTTGCCTTAGATGCTCTGGCTTGAAGGACCCGAAAATCCTTCCATCCCTTGTGTGAAACGTTCTATCGATGATTGGAATTTCTTCGATTGCCCAGCGCACTACATCAGTATAGGGAAGGACCTGATCCCTGGCTGCTATCCTGTGAAGAAAGGAGTCGGCCAAGTCTTTGAGAGTAGCATCGAACTTCTTTAGAACATCCAAAGTAGCCTCTGTCACTATCACTTTCGGTTGCTCCGCCTCTAATAGATTATATGTGCCCTGCCATGAAGTCTTATTGAGACCAGTGCACGTAGTGTCTGAAATTAGGCCTTTCTTCTTATCAGCTGCAGCTTGTCCTGCAACAGATGTAGCAGCAGAGCCCATGGTCCTCTTGGATTTCTTCCCCATCATGCTCAGGTTTTTCTCAACAGATGAATTCTACACAAATGCAGGAGAAATCATAACAAGGAAATAACAATGACAATGCGTAACGGGAAAGATATATCATTTGAAGCGTGGTGGGATTCATTCTCAAAAGTGGCTGTAGATCTAATCACTGAGAAGATATTGCAGATGCATTAATGGTGATTTTAAGGCCTGCTACCCATTAAATGACTATTACACCGTTATCCGGCTGAATGACCCCCTAAAGCGTGCAACAGATATTTTGGCGGTTAAACGCAAGTGTTCGTTAATCGAAGGGGCAAAGTTTTTATTAAATACACATGCATTACCTTATCCCTGCATTTAACGGCATTTTGAAGTTTGCGCTTAATCAACCAGATATCATTATAACTTTAAAGCTTCAAGCGATTACTTTTTGAGAATGCCGATCGCCGATGAGCGATATCGCATCGCATCGGGGAATAGATGCCACATAGTCATTAGAAAAAGATCCTCCGAGTGCCGATTGCGACATCGCATCGGACTAGCGCATGGAAACATAACAAAGGTGCATATAGAGTGATTTGCCGCTTTCCGATTTCGATATCGCATCGCATCGGGGTAAGACCCTAGCACCTTATTAAAATGCATGGGATCCTGCCGACGGCCGATAGCGATATCGCATCGGGTCGGGGTTTATAACTTAAAGCGTTTTTCCTTTTTCGACATGAGGCAGTGCCGATAGCCGATCGCTGATATCGCGTCACGTCGGGGCGTGAGTTATGTGCCCTTATTAGGTGTGCATGGAATATCGCCGATCGCCGACAGCGATATCGCATCGGCGGAGAGCATGGTGCCATTTAAATGTATTTCTCATGTCATTGCGATATGCGATCTTGCGATCGCTTTATCGCAATAACAAAAGATTGTTTTATTCTTGGAACGCTATTATTCAAAAAGGCTTAAATGCATAAATTCATTTGATTAACATACCTTTTTGAACACAAAAGCATGATGCCAATTAAACTTAAAAGGGACCCATTCCATATGTAAATTTTTTGTGTGAATGAAAATATTATGAAATGGGGGGTTGTTGTAGAGCACAACAATTGGCGATTCGCTGGAATAACCAGTTATCTCTGAAAGTAATACAAACACTTAAGCTTTTCCAAAATAGAAACTCAATCAGAAGGGGAAACTTCTAATATAACTGGATATTCATGCGTTCTGAACAAAGTGAACTTATTCTGTTAACTTCTTCCCATTTAGTTTTAAGAAAATAAATACATTCTAAGTTTTTAAAATAGGCCTTTACTGGTTTATAATGATAAGACAGAAAACTTTCCCAAATCAACTTTTATAATTAACCTCTCTGTCATAGGTAGAGCCTCTGTTGCCAGCAAACGTTTATAGTCTCGACAGGGATACCTTTTAACCATAATATTGTTCGCTTTTCCATTCACATAAGAGTGTAGTTAACAGAATGAATCTAAAACATGTTCTCATATTTTACTTTTCATCTGTTTTTGTCATTAATAAGATAAAAAGCCATTGTCCTGGTTTGGTAGCCAGCTGTTGACAATGCCATTCACTGGTAGTAATTTAACTGAACAAGCTGGCTCGTGATGAGACCCCTTGTCTTGTAATTTCAAGCCATTACCCTATTTTGGTAGGCAGTATTGGTAATGTCAGTCAAACTATTTTCCTATGAACATGGTAAGCAGGTTTGTAATAAGACCTCTTATCTTTAATCTTTTTATATTTTAGAATTACACTCTGAGTAACCATAAACTTTAGTGAATGGGGTGAACAATTTTCTCCTTAAGAGCAGATGGATGACAGGAGAAGAGTTGGAGATGCTGAAAATGGGTTAGCTTCTATCTCAAAATGGATAACCTTTGGAGACCAGTTTTGAAAATAGAAAATGATTCACAGAACTTTTACCTCTTGAGAAGAGTTTTCAAAACGTTAGGTTGTGATTTCAGAACACACAGATATCTAGTTTCCTAGAAATTATTCCTTTTGGTTGAGGGTTCTACTATCTAAAAGCAAATATTCATATTATTTTGCGAGACAGCTTCTTCAAACCCAGCAAAAGGTCAATGGGGATACTCTACAATTTTATTTCCTACCGATCCTACAAACTACGCAAATATACAAAGAGGAGAAGGGATTACCTTCTCAATTAAAGAATTTCTTCAAGATCAGGCCATTAACAGGGAGAGAATCTCTCAACCCTGATAAGTCTTGCAATATAAAGGTTGAATGGCATATCTTCTCACAGATCTGAAATGGTCCAAGCCACATTTTCTGAAATTTGGTATGCTTACCTTTATCTTCATGGGCTTTGTCCCATTTGAGAACTAAGTCACCAACTTGAAGCTGTTTGGAACCAGATGAGGCTGAGTCAAATGATGCTTTAATGATTTGTTGATGTTTGGCCTGAGTAATTCTGGCTTTTTCCCTCTCTTCTTCTAATTTGAGAATTTGGTCATGTCTAAGTTGGATAGAAGAAGAAGGAGTCTCTTCAATGTACTGTACTAGGGCTAAAGAGGGTAGAACAAGATTCGTAGGCAATACTGATTCTTTACCATATACCAAATTAAATGGGGAGGAACCTATAGAAGCGTTTTGTGTTATTCTATCAGCCCATAATGCAAACACTAAAGATTTGTGCCAGTTTCTATGATTCTGTTCAACAGTTCGCTTAATGATTTTGATGAGATTCTTATTAGTCGATTCGGCTAAACCATTTCCCTGGGGATAATAATTAGCAGAATACTTCAGTTTAAGCCCCCTTTTAATAGCGAAATCATATATAGCATTTCCTGAGAAATAGGAAGCATTATAAAAAACGAGAGCGTTTGGGACACCAAACCTAGTAATGATGAATTGGTCTATGAACTCGATGATTGCCTCTGAATTCGCTGCCTTCAAAGGAATTGCCTCCACCCATTTAGTGAAATAATCTGTTGCAGTAAGAATATACTTATGTTGTTTGGAGGAAGGTGGATTAATTTCCCCAATGATATCCAATCCCCATTGCTCAAATGGTTGTTCAATGTTGACTGGTTGCAAGGGGAAAGCCGGTTTCCTTTGTCTTCCACTAGCTGTTTGGCAATTAAGGCATTTCCTTACATATTCGTGGCAATCTCTAAATAGAGTGGGCCAATAATATCCAGCATGAATAATCTTGTGAGCTGTTGTGTCAGCTCCAAAATGTCCTCCAGCTGGTCCATCATGTAACTCCTGCAAAACCTTTTGGGCTTCAGGTTTCTCAAGACATCTTAACAGGATAGAATCATAATTTTGTCTAAAAAGCACATCATTAATGAGAGTGAAATTCTTTGCTTTTAACCTAATGGCCCTTTTATTTTTGTAAGATAAATTTGGAGGAGCATAACCATTCTTCAAATAAAATATTAAATCTGCATATTGAGATTCAGAATCAGTGACACTTATCTGATTGATTGATTCAGTCTGATCCATATCGCTTGATTCAGGGATGTTTGATGCTCCTGCCAATATCCTGCAAAAACCTTGGCCCTTAACAATCTTTGCTGGCTTTATTTCTAAGTCATACTCTTGAAGCGCTGTGACCCAATTGGCCCTTCTTTCACCCAATTCTTTTTGAATTAATAGTTGCCTTACCGCTGGGAAAGGGACTATAACTTTTGTGTGAGTTTTCAAAAGGAAGGGTCTGTAATGTTTGACTGCTTTGAATACAGCAAAGGCTTGTTTCTCCACATCGGAATAATTTAATTCGGCACCCTGAAGGTTTGAGCTAAAAAATGAAATGGGTGCTTCTAAGTTGTTGTCATTTGGTTGTGTGAGTACAACAACATATGAAGAGTTGGATGCGATAGTATACAATGTAAAATGATTAGAAAAATTTGGAGTATTCAAGGCTGGGGCATTGATTATTGATTGCTTGATATCATCAAAAGCTTGCTTTTCTTCTGATCCCCACTTGAAGACTGAATTCTTCTTGATCATTGTCTGAAGCGGTAATATAATTTGAGAAAAATCTGGAACAAATCGTTTGACAAAATTAATCTGACCCAAAAATGACTGCATCGATTTTTTATTGTGTGGGAAAGGGATTTCAGAAATTTCCTTAATCCGATCAGGATCAATATAAATGCCATCTTTGGATACTATAAAGCCTAAGAGTTTTCCTTGATCAAGAGAAAAGAAAGACTTCTTTGGGTTCAAAGAAATACCATATCTTTTGCATCGCTGAAATATTTGATTTAAATCGTGCAAATGATTAGATCTCTCTTTAGAGAATACAGTTATGTCGTCTAGATAGACGACCACTGTTCTATTAATTAACCCTCTAAAAGCTGTATCCATAGCTCTTTGGAAAGTTGCTCCTGCATTTATAAGTCCGAAAGGCATTTTCTGATATGCATAGGTTCCCCATTTTGTTCTAAATGTAGTTTTAAGCTGGTCATCAGGATGAACCAAAACTTGATTGTACCCTGAAAAACCATCTAGAAAGGACATCAATTCAGAGCCTTCCACTGATTGGAGAATTTGCTCCATAGTAGGCAATGGGAAATTGTCTTTTAAGCTCGCTTTATTCAAGTTCCTGAAATCAATACAGATTCGAATGTCGCCATTTTTCTTTCTGACTGGCACCATATTAGAGACCTAGTTTGAATGTCGGACCGGAAAAATAATCTTGGCTTTCAAAAGCTTGTTAAGCTCCGACTTTATCTGGCTCTCCAAATTTGGATGTATCTTTCTTAACTTTTGCTGAATCGGTTTCTGATCAGGAAGCATAGGAATGGTATGTTGGATAATAGATGTATCATATGTCTTTAAGTCGTCATATTTCCAAGCAAAGACCTGTTTGTTTTTTCTTAATAGTTTAATGAATGCTTCCTTTTCTTCCTGGGAAAGTCCTATTCCTAAGTTGATGTTTTGAGGAGCATCGTCAGTGCCTAGGTTTATCAATTCAAACCTAAGGGTAGAACTTTGAAGCTTTGCGTTAATTACGGGTTTAAACCTGTCTTTGATATCATAAAGGTCTTCAAGCTTTACCACTGGTTTAGGGATTGAATTTTCTTGAGGCATTTCTTTCATTTGTAGATCGTGATCATCTTCCTCAATAACTTGATTATCATAAGACTTCTCAGAAGTTAAAAATTGCAAAATATCATCATCATGATTAAATACTCTCCAATTAGTGACATTGTCAGGAATTGAAGGCCTAAAAAGTAATTCTATAGAAAATCTATCAAGGTTGTAGTCTTCAGAAGGTAGAAGCTTAGAAGCTACATTGGCTAGTAGGTCTGCTGCCGAATTCTGGGATCGAGGAATGGAAGAAATGTTGAATGCTGAAAAGTGTGAGGTAAGATCCTGTACTAGCGATTGGTAATGTTTAAGGTGAGTCGAAAGGAAATGAATTGCATTTCTAACCTGTTTGACAATGATTTCCGAATCGCCGAATACTTTTAGATATCTCACTTCAAGGCCGATTGCTTTATATAATCCCTGGACTAAAGCTTCATATTCGACTGTGTTATTAGTGCACTCAAATTCTAACCTACAAGACAGCATTGTCTTTTCTCCTTGCAGACTAACCAAAATGCAACCTGCTCCTGAGCCTTCACTGGACTTAGATCCATCAAAATATAAAGACCAAAATAAAGGAGTATTAACAAAAATATCTACATTTTTCTCAGCATCATTAAAACATCTGGATTTATCAGTTTGTGAAAAACTTTCAATCTGAGATGTAAAATGATTGACTGAAAAAGGAGATGGTTGGGCAACAAAGTTACCAAAGAATGATTCTGACGAATAGTTCCCCAAAATGTTGTTGTTGAATGCCACAGGATGGTTTTCTTGTTCAAATTCAGTAACTGTGTGGATCATATGCTTCTCTCGATCGATCCTTATTTGATTTGGCTTTCCCTTGTAGGGAAGCCACATATGTGACCAATCTGTGGAAATATACCCATGCAGTTTTTCGGACCAATCTCTGCTCAAAATTAAACCATAAAATTCAGGTATGTCGGAAATTAAGATGTCAATCCTCTGTACAATCCTGGGGTCGGCAGACAACCTGATGGTTATAGAATTTATTTCTCCCACAACCTGCACTTTAGTTCTGTCCAACTGTACAATATGGATGGTAGACTTCTGGGGTTCTATGTTCAGTTTAGAACAAACCGAAGCCGACATTATATTGGATGATGCCCCAGAGTCAATTAAACAGTTGTGCAGATTTCTGTTATATATCTCATAGGTCAAAAGAAAGGGAGGAGTATGCGAATTTGATCTATCCCCTATCAGAACTGAATCGGTAGCTTCAACCATACCTGCAGGAGGGTGGCCTGAATCATTGGCAGCTCTTGCACTGGGAAGGGGAGTAGAGGGAACTGCATTTAATTCTTTGAGAAGTAATTTTTGTTGATGCTTTAATTTGCTAAGCTCAAACATGGTTATATTTGCCTTAGTCTTCTTCATGTCATCAACAATGTTATATTCCATTGAATCAGATACCACTAATGTCTTGGATGTTGAAGGAGAATTAGAAGTTGCAGGCTGGTTTTGGGGAACTACTACAGGTGACTTCTTTGGGGGAAATTTTTCCTTTGTTGTAGCAGCACCTGCGCTTCTCTTCTTCGAAGTTGCCTGGGCAGGTTCAGAGGTACTTTTACTTCTTGTAGTAACTAGAAAGGCTTCTTCTTCATTCTCGGTATCAGAGTTTGGGAGTATAAAATCCCACATTCCGTGGCATTCAGCTACTTCTTCTTCATCATCGATTTGTGAAGTTGTTTCCTCTTCCTCTTCTTCTTGATCTGAATCTGCGTTAGATATAACATTGGGCGGCTTTGATTCAGTTTTCTTATAACTTCTAAATGGTCTTTTGTTTGAGGTTTCGGCCACCTGCTTCTTTATCTCAACCATTTTGTTAGACAATGTTTTAAGGACCTTTTGTAAACCTTCCATGTCATACGGGTCCTTTGGGGTTTTCTTCTTGGAATCTTCTTTAAATGAGACTTTTTTAGCTTTTCTATCTTCCAAAGCAGCTTTCTTTTCTAGAGCGTTGATGCGCTTTTCAACAACAAGTGCTTCTCTCATGTTTTCAGCTAAGGTAGGTTTCCCAGCCCTGTCTACAAAAATAGCTATGTTGGCAGGTAGGGCAGTAATATACCATTCGCTTCGGATTTGTTCACTTGGTTTAGAAGCGGTAGGGATTTTATTCAAGAGTTTATTAAATCTGGCATTAAACTCCTTTATTGGTTCCCCGTGCTCTATTCTCAGATTGGAGAGGTCGTTTATTAAAGTAGCTAAGGATCTATCATCTCCATATTTGGTAAGAAACTGCTCTTGGCATGTATTCCAACTGGTAATTGAACCAGAAGGTAAGGAAAAATACCAGGATCCTGCTGATCCTTGTAAGGTGTAGGGGAAGAGTCTTACAACAACATCTTGCTCTGTCACTCCTTTTAAATTAACTGCTAACATAAAATTGTTAATGTGTTCTTCAGCTTGGGTTCCGTCATCTGGATTAAATTTAGGCAGCCATTTTTCGGGAGCATCTGGTAGATCATGCAATGGTGCAGGCATATTGACTGCACCTGGCCTAGTCCATGGGTCTGCCATTATGATAGCGACAGTGGTTGACACTACTTTTGGGATTCCAGATGTATGGGAAGGGATCAAAGATAAGGAGTGAATAGGTTGGGATGTTGAGGCTTCTGATCCCTGATGAACGACAATTTGCAATGGGGGAGTGGATGGTTGACCTCGCAGAGGGGAAAATGAGATGGAGGAAGTGGATGAAAGCTCTTCACTATCAGATCCTTCAGTGATTTTCTTCGCCCTTTTCCTTTTAGGTAAAGGAAACTCAGTGGGTTCAATACCGAGTTTTTCGCTCTGAAGTCTGGTAAGAGGGTGAGTGAGGTTGAATTGCGAAGTCGCACTGCTTTCTGATACCTCAGATTTCTGTGGTGAAATCGAGAAGCTCTGAAGTTTATGGATTAGAGACTGGACTTCAGGTGATTCAAGACTTAATTGCTCTGTGGTATGATGGGTTTGAGCAGTGGTAGTTAATTCCCCTTCTCCTTGTTTGGATACCGGCGAACCAGTATGCAAATGGGAAGGTCGAGGGGATTCGGAGGGGAAAATACTCTTGGAATGGCTTATAGGTTTGGACTTATGTGCCATTCATAGTTGAGGCCCTCCTTCTAGCACCAAAAATGTTGATGCCCCGAAAATCGTTGCAACAACATTGGGGAAACCACCCGGTCCGGACCTTAGTACAGCTCCTTTTCCGTTTGGAATAGTGGCTCCGACTGGGGATAATGGGACCAGTTTCCCAGAAATAGATAAAATGGGATGGATGAGTGACTTATAGACTATGCTAGTGATAAGCGAATGATTAAAGCTATCGGCGAAAATATAATAACTATAATCTACCCCGGGGGACTTATCGATCTCTAAAGTGTAGCGTTTGATGATCTGTGTTTTTAGACAGGCATATAGATGACTCCATCTCTAAAACATAGACATTAAATCATTCAAGACTGCTTTGCATAAATAGTTACACAAAGCGATAACAGCGAAATACTACACTTCATCATTTATATCATCGTTACATGCATGATTAAGAGAAAAGGCAAATCGCAAAACATCCAATAGTGGAGTGATATGGAGATTTACTATTATAGCGCATACATATATTCAATGATAGCAAGGAAAATTGCATAACAATTCATACATAAAAGGAATGAATACAGATGCAGATAGAAGTACCATGTAAGCTGCTTCACACTCCTATATATCAATCGTTATGTCGCAGTTCTTCATTCAACTCAGAAAACATCCCAACGACAGACAATAGTGCGCAATCATATAAAGAAGCTTTCTTGGAAAATCAAGAACCATTGGCCGAGTTTCATAAAAGAATATAGGCTGAAGCACAATAGTGCAAACTTCAGTCTTTAAGTCTATTACAAAATTTTACGACCCTTTCCAAAACAATGAAAGGGTCTATAAATACTAAGCTAATCTAAATATCTAAGAAACTGAAAAGCTATTAAATTGGCATCAATAAATATTTCTTCCATCTTCCTTGGCGATCTGGCAGTCGGCGGCAATGCTTCATCAGGTGGCCTCTTTGCCTTTAAAACTTAGCTGACATATCGCTAGCATTGGCTCTACTTCCGGTGGAGTGTTGAGACGCGAGGTGAGCTGGGCATCATATGTGGCATCCTGAATGTCGGGGATCAGGCATTCGAGAGCATCTATTAAACATTTGAGAGCCGACCTTTGAGTGTGTGGCTTGATTAGAAAGAGCCAATATGCCTCGGAGGTTAAAGTATTTACTCCAGCGATTAACCTTCCCTGTTCCTCCAAGTCATGATAACTTGTTTGTTCAATCATGTTTGCTGTTGTTATGCTTCCAGGTGTGCACTGGAAGATCATGTTTGCCAAATAGAGTGTGTTATTGACTAAATCAATCATATTGCTGGCAATCATTTTACACCTTGAAGCTGCCCTTTCCGCTTTCATTACCTGAGTGTTCCATTCCGTAAAGAGTATGTCCTTGTACGTTTCATAGATTCTGGGCAAATTCGCCGCTTTCCCCACATCGGTATCTTGCCAATCGAGATATCCGGTTATGGTTTCTTCGGCCTGATCTAGCTCATTCCTGGCTTTCTCTATCTGCTGACATACTGCTGTGGATATTTCGCATAATGGCTCAGCCTCCGTAAGTTGTCGGCATAGGAGTCTAATCTGAGATATTAATGCGCTATTTATTTGAGCTGCTTCTGCTCTGAAATCCTTCACTTTCTGGGTGCCCTTGATGTCTTCGAGCTGCGCTGATAGTTGAGCTATTTGCTCATCTTTTGATTTCGTCATCAGCTCATTTTCCGTTCTCAACTGTGACAATGCCTCCGACAATTCTTTCTGCCTTTGTATTGCGCTCTGGTCTATCCTCTGTTTTTCGGCCTGCAGTTGCTGGGTTAATACATTGTTTTCTTGCTGTTGTGCCAACAACTGCTCTTCTACCTGCGCTGCCTTGTTTTTCGCCTCGGTCACTTCTGCCTCTAATGCACAAATCTCCTGGTCTTTAGTCTTCAATAGAAAACTTACCTCCGATGCCTTGTCAATAGTCGCTGCGGAATAAGCTCCCGCATACTGCGACAGCTTTGTTAGATCATCGGACGGATCCAATTCCTCCTTCCAGACTACATTGCCCGTGACTGTTTGCTCCGGAAAGATAGAAGGTTGATCAAGCCTTCGTCTCTTCCTTGAGCGCTTAACAACGGCTTTATGCTTTGGGCTGTAGAAAACATCCAGGGGAGGAATATCTTCCACCTGGAGAACAATTTGATCGGAAGGGTCTTTAGTAATTACTTCAACATCCTTTGAAAATGGGTGGGCCGCTGGTTCCGCTTAGAACCTGAGAAGAAATGGTTTCTGGTGCATCGCTTGCCTTAGAGGTGTCTGTGTCTTTGGAGCCTTCCTTTCCATTGATAATGGAATCGAATTGGTTCCATTGTTTAAGCAATTCAGGATCAACGGAGGTCTGTTTATGTTGCTCTGTCTGGGATTTGCTCTGCTCTTTTTCTTGTTCTAACCTTTGCTGCTCCTCTAATTCTTTTTTCTGTCTCTCTTCTTGCTCCCTTTTCTGCCTATTTGCCAATTCCTTTTTCTGCCTATCTGCCAGTTCTCTCTTTTGTTTCTCCTCTTCTTCTTTCTTCCTCTGTTCCTCTATCTCTTTCTTCCTCTGTTCCTCTATCTCTTTCTGCTTTCTCTGCTCTTGATCCTTCTGCGCCTTTTGCTGTTTTTCCATCTGCTCCTTCTTCTGCCTCTCAGCTTGCTATTTTCTTTGCTTTTCTGCCTGCAGCTTCTTCTGCCTTTCCTCCTGTTGTTTCTTTTGTTCCTTAGTTGTAACAGGAGGTTGGCTCGTCTGTTGCCGACCAGGCTCGCTTGAGGAAGACGCTGGGGTTGTTGTCAATAAATCTAGAGGCAGAGTTTGCAACCTCTCCTCTCTAAGTTTATTGAACTCAGTTAACGTCTCATCATTGTATTTCATTCTAGCAAGCTCTTTGACATGGCCTATTGTATCGGCGGCGATGAACAGGTCATCAAACATATCCTCTTGATGGTCAACTTTTGTTAATTTAGCCTGCTCAAGGGCAGTGTAGGCAGTTTTCTTTGGATCATAGAGTCTGCTTGGGATAGTGGCCAGGGATAAAGCTTGCATCTTTGTTGCCTCTTTTTTTGCATGCTTGAGATTGTGTAGAGTAAAAACACCAATTCTCAAGGGAAAAGAGGGCCAGCCCCTCTTCTTTTCTTCCTTGAGAGTTTGTGTGACACTCCCGGCCATAATCTGGTAGGAGATTTCTCGGGCCAACAATTTGTCTGGAACATATAAAGGGAGAACATGCGGCTTGGCCTGGCTCCCAAAAACCCTAATATAGGTAAAATGCTCTTCCCCAAACCAACTTGCTACAGCTAGTAAGTCGAAGGAAGCGAGATAGGAGATTTTGGGAATAGGCCGATCAAAAATGGAATAATGAATAGGGACCATAAAGCCATTGCAAATTTGATACAGATGGTCCTTGTAAGAAGACTTCCACAACTTCTGATGGTACAAATGAATGGGTGAGGGGTCTTGGGCGGTCCACCTCCAACCGAGGATAGGAAATTCAGAATTAAAACACAAAGTATCCATAATGTAAGAAGAATAATAAAATGGTGGGATTTTCCTTTCGGTGACTATGGATTTGGCTCTAAAGTCACGAACAGCTACAGCCAACTTATCAGAAAGAATGGTGGCCCAATCCATGATAAAACTATTAACAGCTGCTTCCATGAGGGGAACCATTTCTATGTTGAAATTAGCAGAGTCATGTAACCCCCACAGCCTACACATCATAATCCCTGCATAGCAATAGGGAGAAGCCAAAGAATCGACGGAGTACTTACCCGAGCTTTCGTGTTTGTGTTTGGCCGGATTCTGCCTCCAATCCCAGATGGGCTCGGATTGTACTTCAGTTTTGGCTACAAATTTCTCCACGAAGGCTTTGTTATAGATTCTCTCCGGCTCGGGCAAATGATACATTTGCCTTAGATGCTCTGGCTTGAAGGACCCGAAAATCCTTCCATCCCTTGTGTGAAACGTTCTATCGATGATTGGAATTTCTTCGATTGCCCAGCGCACTACATCAGTGTAGGGAAGGACCTGCTCCCTGGCTGCTATCCTGTGAAGAAAGGAGTCGGCCAAGTCTTTGAGAGTAGCATCGGACTTCTTTAGAACATCCACAGTAGCCTCTGTCACTATCACTTTCGGTTGCTCCGCCTCTAATAGATTATATGTGCCCTGCCATGAAGTCTTATTGAGACTAGTGCACGTAGTGTCTGAAATTAGGCCTTTCTTCTTATCAGCTGCAGCTTGTCCTGCAACAGATGTAGCAGCAGAGCCCGTGGTCCTCTTGGATTTCTTCCCCATCATGCTCAGGTTTTTCTCAACAGATGAATTCTACACAAATGCAGGAGAAATCGTAACAAGGAAATAACAATGACAATGCGTAACGGGAAAGATATATCATTTGAAGCGTGGTGGGATTAATTCTCAAAAGTGGCTGCGGATCCAATCACTAAGAAGATATTGCAGATGCATTAATGGTGATTTTAAGGCCTGCTACCCATTAAATGACTATTACACCGTTATCCGGCTGAATGACCCCCTAAAGCGTGCAACAGATATTTTGGCGGTTAAACACAAGTGTTCGTTAATCGAAGGGGCAAAGTTTTTATTAAATACACATGCATTACCTTATCCCTGCATTTAACGGCATTTTGAAGTTTGCGCTTAATCAACCAGATATCATTATAACTTTAAAGCTTCAAGCGATTACTTTTTGAGAATGCCGATCGCCGATGAGCGATATCGCATCGCATCGGGGAATAGATGCCACATAGTCATTAGAAAAAGATCCTCTGAGTGCCGATTGCGACATCGCATCGGACTAGCACGTGGAAACATAACAAAGGTGCATATAGAGTGATTTGCCGCTTTCCTATTTCGATATCGCATCGCATCGGGGTAAGACCCTAGCACCTTATTAAAATGCATGGGATCCTGCCGACGGCCGATAGCGATATCGCATCGGGTCGGGGTTTATAACTTAAAGCGTTTTTCCTTTTTCCACATGAGGCAGTGCCGATAGCCGATCGCCGATATCGCGTCGCGTCGGGGCGTGAGTTATGTGCCCTTATTAGGTGTGCATGGAATATCGCCGATCGCCGACAGCGATATCGCATCGGCGGAGAACATGGTGCCATTTAAATGTATTTCTCATGTCATTGCGATATGCGATCTTGCGATCGCTTTATCGCAATAAAAAAATATTGTTTTATTCTTGGAACGCTATTATTCAAAAAGGCTTCAATGCATAAATTCATTTGATTAACATACCTTTTTGAACACAAAAGCATGATGCCAATTAAACTTAAAAGGGACCCATTCCATATGTAAATTTTTTGTGTGAATGAAAATGTTATGAAATGGGGGGTTGTTGTAGAGCACAACACCTCCTTAGCCTGAGAGGGCTCTCTCAAAAAGGGTTATTGATTTTGACTATTAGTAAGATGGCTAACTCTTGTGGAATAACATTGACAAATATGAAGGCTGGACAAATATTACATAAGTTTCCATTGGGCCTATGGAGTCAATCATACTTCAGTAAATAATGATACTGCCTTTACATAGAAGTCAGGGCATTTAGCATTTAGATGTTCAGAACACAACTCATATAAAACCACAGTTCATACATGCATACAGGAAGTCAGAGCACAATCAGTGAATTCTGAGTGATTATACATATATGCAACTGTAAAAGACATTAAGGAAAGAATAAAATCACACATTCTAAACATGGAAATCCCTCATGAATCCTGAGAAGAAAAACAACCAACTTATATTACTGAATTCTGTCTTTACATAAGCCAAAACAGTACTCTGTTTTATAAAATATCCAACCCCCATTACATTGCTGTTTCAGCTATATATAGAATCCTTATTCTAACTAATTCGAGCTTCCTCCTCCAGCATGAGGGGAGTCGATAACTACCTCTACTGACACCTATCAGCTATTGAACTAACTAATAAATACAACTAAAGTGCTGACTGGAGTTTTTAAAGAGTTCTAAATTAACTATGACTCTAACTTCATGTTCCATGCATAATGGCCTCTCCTTGTTCTTTGACACCTGGTCCTCTTTCGATTTGGCTGTAATGGATGTTCAACGCTCCATGTTTGATCTTTAATGACACATCCTTTCCAATACCCTGAAATATAGGAAACCGCCTCTGTTTGTCGGTCCTTGGTTTGCCTGAAAATATTCGAATCCAAAGAAGCATGCCTTTATCCTTTAATTACCCAAAATAGATCAGACTGCCACGTCCTTGATGTGCTGTGCTGTCCACCGCTTCATGTACCTGTGTGATGACAAAAACCTTTCAAAAGATTTGCCGCTTTTTTGACCATAATTGATCAACTGAATTGTAACCTGCAGCTACAGCAGTTTAGTAGCGCGCTACGAAACTGCTGTGTAATTTCAAAACCACAGTCTTCCTTTCATAGCTAAATGATCGCCACTGTTCATGGCTTAAGACTGCTCTTCTCTAATTACAAAATTTGGATGTTTGACCTCATTACAGCTGGCATTTCCATAATGCAAAAACAACAACCATCTTATTCAAGCTTACTCTGTCCAAATCACTAATAATCTCTTCACACTTGATAATGTGATGCATAAAGTTATCAGCGTATAGCTTTGAAGACTTTGATTCAACAATATGAACGATATCCTCATCAATATAAAAGTCAACATCTGCATTTGATATAATTCCTCCATCATGATCAATTGCATGAGTCTTATGCTTGTATGTCATAACTTCTGATAAGAACAGCTTCAACTGATGCCTATATGCATCCTGGTTATATTTTACAAGAGCTTCATCATAGTTTGGTACTGAAGGAGTAATAAATTTAGGACAGGCATATGAAAGAAAAAAAAATCGTCATACACAGCCTCATCACTTCTCTGCATTCTTGCCATCTTCTCTCCATACTTCTCTTTCAGCTGATTGTTCACATTTTTCTCAACAAGCCTCATTTGTGGACAGATAGAGAGGCATATAGCCAATAGAGCATACATCTGTTCATTTTTCTTCAGAATTTGGTCAAACTGTGGAGACTTTTGATGGAACTGTTTGGTCTTTATTATATACAACAGAACTTGATTGAAGGCCCGTATTGCCTCAACATACCTTCTCAACACAAGGTTGGCAAATCCATAATATTAAATAGCTGTGATACGGCTTCCAATCACTGAATTGTAGACCCCTGTCTGGTTAACATCTATAGGTGCCAAGCACTTGAATCCACTGTAATAATCCCCAAGAAGGCAATGTACACGAAGAAGACCAATAATACTAAAGTATCCCAGAACCTTCAGAACATTGCTTCCTCCATTGTAGTCATATCCATTAGTTGCAACCAGATCCCTATAAATCTGAAGTACAAACTTTGAGTTCAGATCCTTCCACTGTCTTGTATCATGAATATTGTATGCATTTATTTCAAGCCAGGTATCATGCAATCCTAGGTCGTGAGGTACAACACCTCGTACCTTTCTAATTCCCCAATTACCTTCAGCTAGAAATTTAACTTTTTTCTTATCTTCAATTAATACAGCTTTTGCAAACTCACGTTGTATATTAAGTTCAATCTTTGGAAAGAGATCAAGTAGTGCAAAATATGCATATAAATGTACATCATATGTACACCACATCATATACTCCACACCTTCCAAATACAGAAAGCGACCAACATTTTCTTCATCAGCTAGTAAAGCATAGTCATAGTCATTGGAGGACCCAGAGTTGATTTCTGTTCTTTGTCCACAATTTTCAAAATTCTGATCTTGTACAGCATTAAAATCTGTATCAGCAGCACCATTGTAACCATTCAACCTCTGAACTTCTGCAACATGATTAGTCTGATCATTTTCCACTGAAACTGTTACTCTCACTTCTGCTTTATTTTCCTTTTTCCTAGACCTTTTCTGAGAACATGACATCTTGTCTTTGTCTTCTTCAACTGGGAGTCCACCATCTGTCCAAATTTTTCCTCCTGCAACCAGGTAGTACAGTTCATTGAACAATGTAAACCTGTACCATTCAGGAAGCCTTTCATTGTTAGGATAGGACGTTGCCAATTCTCAATTTCTGTCTCCCACCTCTGATAGTCCATCAGAGCATCATGTACCAAATTTGTAGCTGCATCCACAGAGGTACCATAGAATTTTGTATACCTCCTGAAATAAGTACTTCCTTTCACAATTTTCACTTTAGGAGAGGCCCACGCTAAAGCGAAAACTACTGAGCACGTTCCATGAGACTCCACTACTGCAGGGGATGAGACTACAGCACAGACTCCTTCTCCAGGTAGGGAAGCAATACTGCAATCCTCATTCCAATTTTCTTCATCAAAATGCCCTTGCTCTCTCATAGTGACCCACATATCCTTAGCAGATGTATAACTTCTGTTTGATAGTCCAAAGCAAGGTAAAACAGTCACATCTACATTGTCAGTTTGGCGAGAGGCAATTGCAAAAGTAACTGGTGGATAACCTTCTGCGGTCTTGTGATGTAGAAGCATGCCACGCACTCCATCATCGCTCATGAAAGGCTTGTTGACATGGCCTCCAGAAAAATGTGATGTTCCACCAATCATGTTCGCCCATGTAAAAAGTAAGCTCACATTTGCCCTTTCTTTACCCGTATTTACGAGAGTATATACAAAAGAGCATGTAGGTAAGCTACTGTTCTCCATCATTGTTGTGTTTAACCAACAGTAAAAATCACCATGACGATCATGAAAGTGAACTTTGAAGTCACTGCTTAACTCTGTAAGACCCCTTTCTCCTGGCAAAGCAAATACCATGATTCCTTTCCAAGGAATTGCGTGAGGGCTTCTGGTGTGTTTGCAGAACAATATACTTGCAATTATGTACAGCCAATGAATGCAGGAAAGCGTAACTCGCAGAGGACACCGAATCTCCAAATAAGAGCTTTGAGGAATGATAAACCTCGAACTTGGTAATAACCTGATCCACAGCACACGGACTCCATATCTTCCATATGATTCCGATAAAACCCCTCCACATATCCAGAAATACCAGAACTGATGTCGCCAACAGGAAAACCCATAGCAATTATGTTTTCGGTAATATATGTCATATTCAAATCAAAACCACCTTCCTGCGTGACTGCAACTTGTGTTGAATCTTCCGTAGGATCGTCAACAACTGGAATCTTAGAAGATGATCGTATACCTAATCCACTGGCTAAGCGACCAAATGGAGATTTCTTACCATCCACAGGCTGTGCAATCTCTGGAGCTGAGGGTTGTGAAAATTTGAAGCTTTTTGCCCATGTTGAAAAACCAGATGGCGAAATATATCTTCTTTTGAAACTTGCAATCTGAGCTTACGATGACACCTAATGACCTAATGATAAGGATAAGCGGTCGAATTGACAGGCAAAGGGTATAAGCTGATCACTGATAATGGATTTTGATGGATATGACAGCTGTGTAAGATTGGCTATGGATTAGGACAAATCCCCAATTTCGTAGCGCAGCGAGTACAAAATATGAATTATGCGCTACGAAATCACTTAAAACATGTTGCGCTGCGAAACTGATAAAAAGGATTTACGTGCTGCGAAACCACTTTAAAATGATTACAGGCGCTACGAAATCACCTAGACAATTTCAGCTTTGAAACGAGTTTGGACATATGATATCCATGTGAGATGTGAGACCAATGATAGACTAAGACAGAGAATTGACCCCTTTATACATACCAACAATACTCTTAACAAGACTCCTATTCAAACTATTTAGACTCTAAAACCATATGAAAAGACTAGACCCAAAATTGACACCAACCCTTTGACAAACAATCGAACTGATGTGAAAAATTTAAAATTTTTTCTTGGGTGATAACAGTGGCTCCACTTGGGATAGTGTTCCCCTGTGGTACACTAAGAACATGCAGGTCCAGTGCTTTGTCCTCTTTATGAAAAACATAGATTTGCTTGACAAGAATCCCCTTTAAGCTTCTTGGGCCTTCATCTCAGGCTTAAGCTTTAGTTGGAGAGAGAAGTCTATATCTACTAAAAAAGATAAGTGCTCAGCCAACCTTGAGCTTATTTGCATTTTCCTACCTACCTACCCTACCAATTCCAAACTTCTTTCAGCTCAATCAATGTGAAATTTCCAATGTAGCCAATCATTTGTCTTATTTGATATTTGAGTTTTTTGACTGCATCGGAGTTCAGAGCCACTATGATATTGTGATGAAAGCTGCCATTGAAATTGCCTCTGATCTTCATAGAAAAACTGAAACACTGGAGAGTAAAACTCTTCCATGTAGTCAGCTATAGGATCCCAGAATACATGATCAGCTTGATGATTATCGTAACTTTCGGGTTGTGCAAACTGATCTTCAACAACAATGTACAGTTCCTCAATCGTGAAAGAGAAAGGAAGCAACACTCTCTCGTGTTCTGCCATAGAAAGCTTCTGAAAATAATGATCATGATTATGAAGACTATATGCCTGAATTTGACCTTCTAAACCTTCAATGTCTTTCTCAATGTCTTTGGCAAATTCATCCAAAAATTTCATCTTATCCTCTGCCTTGCAGTCAAATGATTTTAGATAAGAAGACAAGGACAAAGAAAAATTTTCAACTATTTCTTCATTAATATGATGATCATTCCACTGTTTGAAACCTTGAATTGAAGGAGAGTTTGCCACCGCATCTGATCTATCCATCCATTCCTCCAAAAACATAAGCCAAAAGTCTTCAAATGACTTAATGGATTTGGTAGGAAAGCTTTCAATCCATTGTTTACATTTCCCTTGAAGTGAATCATAGAACAACATAATGCAAACATCCTCATGTTTAACTCTAAGAAGCTCAGTAAAATCACAGAAATCTGATATATGCTTCAAAGTTAAACTCAAATCTTCTCCATTGAATTTTGGACCATTCCTTAGAAAATATGCATCCTTGGGAAAATGATTTGGGAAACCATGAATTCCTGAAAAATTTATGCATGCATACCTTGAAACAAGAATGGTAGCATCTGGGTCTTTCATAACTCCAGTGGAATCACCATGAATGTATGAATTTTGAATTCTTCAACAATGGAGTCGCCAAGGTAGATTTGCAGCCTCAAAAACCTTCTGAGCTCCTGCTACCTTCAGAAGTTCAGCTTCATAATTTCGGGAATGAGTAATCTTCAGGCTCCCGGCAGACGCACCAAAATGTTATCTCAAAATCAAGCCCTGGAAGGCTGCAAATCAGGAATACTTCAAGTAACTGTTTCAAACCAATCTTTTGACTAAGGCTTAGCCTCCTTAGCCTGAGAGGGCTCTCTCAAAAAGGGTTATTGATTTTGACTATTAGTAAGATGGCTAACTCTTGTGGAATAACATTGACAAATATGAAGGCTGGACAAATATTACATAAGTTTCCATTGGGCCTATGGAGTCAATCATACTTCAGTAAATAATGATACTACCTTTACATAGAAGTCAGGGCATTTAGCATTTAGATGTTCAGAACACAACTCATATAAAACCACAGTTCATACATGCATACAGGAAGTCAGAGCACAATCAGTGAATTCTGAGTGATTATACATATATGCAACTATAAAAGACATTAAGGAAAGAATAAAATCACACATTCTAAACATGGAAATCACTCATGAATCCTGAGAAGAAAAACAGCCAACTTATATTACGGAATTCTGTCTTTACATAAGCCAAAACAGTACTCTGTTTTATAAAATATCCAACCTCCATTACATTGCTGTTTCAGCTATATATAGAATCCTTATTCTAACTAATTCGAGCTTCCTCCTCCAGCATGAGGGGAGTCGATAACTACCTCTACTGACACCTATCAGCTATTGAACTAACTAATAAATACAACTAAAGTGTTGATTGGAGTTTATAAAGAGTTCTAAATTAACTATGACTCTAACTTCATGTTCCATGCATAATGGCCTCTCCTTGTTCTTTGACACCTGGTCCTCTTTCGATTTGGCTGTAATGGATGTTCAACGCTCCATGTTTGATCTTTAATGACACATCCTTTCCAATACCCTGAAATATAGGAAACCGCCTCTGTTTGTCGGTCCTTGGTTTGCCTCAAAATATTCGAATCCAAAGAAGCATGCCTTTATCCTTTAATTACCCAAAATAGATCAGACTGCCACGTCCTTGATGTGCTGTCCACCGCTTCATGTACCTGTGTGATGACAAAAACCTTTCAAAAGATTTGCCGCTTTGTTGACCATAATTGATCAACTGAATTGTAACATGCAGCTACAGCAGTTTCGTAGCGCGCTACGAAACTGCTGTGTAATTTCAAAAGCACAGTCTTCCTTTCATAGCTAAATGATCGCCACTGTTCATGGCTTAAGACTGCTCTTCTCTAATTACAAAATTTGGATGTTTGACCTCATTACAGCTGGCATTTCCATAATGCAAAAACAACAACCATCTTATTCAAGCTTACTCTGTCCAAATCACTAATAATCTCTTCACACTTGATAATGTGATGCATAAAGTTATCAGCGTATAGCTTTGAAGACTTTGATTCAACAATATGAACGATATCCTCATCAATATAAAAGTCAACATCTGCATTTGATATAATTCCTCCATCATGATCAATTGCATGAGTCTTATGCTTGTATGTCATAACTTCTGATAAGAACAGCTTCAACTGATGCCTATATGCATCCTGGTTATAATTTACAAGAGCTTCATCATAGTTTGGTACTGAAGGAGTAATAAATTTAGGACAGGCATATGAAAAAAATTCGTCATACACAGCCTCATCACTTCTCTGCATTCTTGCCATCTTCTCTCCATACTTCTCTTTCAGCTGATTGTTCACATTTTTCTCAACAAGCCTCATTTGTGGACAGATAGAGAGGCATATAGCCAATAGAGCATACATCTGTTCATTTTTCTTCAGAATTTGGTCAAACTGTGGAGACTTTTGATGGAACTGTTTGGTCTTTATTATATACAACAGAACTTGATTGAAGGCCCGTATTGCCTCAACATACCTTCTCAACACAAGGTTGGCAAATCCATAATAATAAATAGTTGTGATACGGCTTCCAATCACTGAATTGTAGACACCTGTCTGGTTAACATCTATAGGTGCCAAGCACTTGAGTCCACTGTAATAATCCCCAAGAAGGCAATGTACACGAAGTAGACCAATAATACTAAAGTATCCCAGAACCTTCAGAACATTGCTTCCTCCATTGTAGTCATATCCATCAGTTGCAACCAGATCCCTATAAATCTGAAGTACAAACTTTGAGTTCAGATCCTTCCACTGACTTGTATCATGAATATTGTATGCATTTATTTCAAGCCAGGGATCATGCAATCCTAGGTCGTGAGGTACAGCACCTCGTACCTTTCTAATTCCCCAATTACCTTCAGCTAGAAATTTAACTTTTTTCTTATCTTCAATTAATACAGCTTTTGCAAACTCACGTTGTATATTAAGTTCAATCTTTGGAAAGAGATCAAGTAGTGCAAAAGATGCATAGAAATGTACATCATATGTACACCACATCATATACTCCACACCTTCCAAATACAGAAAGCGACCAACATTTTCTTCATCAGCTAGTAAAGCATAGTCATAGTCATTGGAGGACCCAGAGTTCATTTCTGTTCTTTGTCCACAATTTTCAAAATTCTGATCTTGTACAACATTAAAATCTGTATCAGCAGCACCATTGTAACCATTCAACCTCTGAACTTCTGCAACATGATTAGTCTGATCATTTTCCACTGAAACTGTTACTCTCACTTCTGCTTTATTTTCCTTTTTCCTAGACCTTTTCTGAGAACAGGACATCTTGTCTTTGTCTTCTTCAACTGGGAGTCCACCATCTATCCAAATTGTTCCTCCTGCAACCAGGTAGTACAGTTTATTGAACAATGTAAACCTGTACCATTCAGGAAGCCTTTCATTGTTAGGATAGGACGTTGCCAATTCTCAATTTCTGTCTCCCACCTCTGATAGTTCATCAGAGCATCATGTACCAAATTTGTAGCTGCATCCACAGAGGTACCATAGAATTTTGTATACCTCCTGAAATAAGTACTTCCTTTCACAATTTTCACTTTAGGAGAGGCCCACGCTAAAGCGAAAACTACTGAGCACGTTCCATGAGACTCCACTACTGCAGGGGATGATACTACAACACAGACTCCTTCTCCAGGTAGGGAAGCAATACTGCAATCCTCATTCCAATTTTCTTCATCAAAATGCCCTTGCTCTCTCATAGTGACCCACATATCCTTAGCAGATGTATAACTTCTGTTTGACAGTCCAAAGCAAGGTAAAACAGTCACATCTACATTGTCAGTTTGGCGAGAGGCAATTGCAAAAGTAACTGGTGGATAACCTTCTGCGGTCTTGTGATGTAGAAGCATGCCACGCACTCCATCATCGCTCATGAAAGGCTTGTTGACATGGCCTCCAGAAAAATGTGATGTTCCACCAATCGTGTTCGCCCATGTAAAAAGTAAGCTCACATTTTCCCTTTCTTTACCCGTATTTACGAGAGTATATACAAAAGAGCATGTAGGTAAGCTACTGTTCTCCATAATTGTTGTGTTTAACCAACAGTAAAAATCACCATGACGATCATGAAAGTGAACTTTGAAGTCACTGCTTAACTCTGTAAGACCCCTTTCTCTTGGCAAAGCAAATACCATGATTCCTTTCCAAGGAATTGCGTTAGGGCTTCTGGTGTGTTTGCAGAACAATATACTTGCAATTATGTATAGCCAATGAATGCAGGAAAGCGTAACTCGCAGAGGACACCGAATCTCCAAAGAAGAGCTTTGAGGAATGATAAACCTTGAACTTGGTAATAACCTGATCCACAGCACACGGACTCCATATCTTCCATATGATTCCGATAAAACCCCTCCACATATCCAGAAATACCAGAACTGATGTCGCCAACAGGAAAACCCATAGCAATTATGTTTTCGGTAATATATGTCATATTCAAATCAAAACCACCTTCCTGCGTGACTGCAACTTGTGTTGAATCTTCCGTAGGATCGTCAACAACTGGAATCTTAGAAGATGATCGTATACCTAATCCACTGGCTAAGCGACCAAATGGAGATTTCTTACCATCCACAGGCTGTGCAATCTCTGGAGCTGAGGGTTGTGAAAATTTGAAGCTTTTTGCCCATGTTGAAAAACCAGATGGCGAAATATATCTTCTTTTGAAACTTGCAATCTGAGCTTACGATGACACCTAATGACCTAATGATAAGGATAAGCGGTCGAATTGACAGGCAAAGGGTATAAGCTGATCACTGATAATGGATTTTGATGGATATGACAGCTGTGTAAGATTGGCTATGGATTAGCGCAAATCCCCAATTTCGTAGCGCAGTGAGTACAAAATATGAATTATGCGCTACGAAATCACTTAAAACATGTTGCACTGCGAAACTGATAAAAAGGATTTACGTGCTGCGAAACCACTTTAAAATGATTACAGGCACTACGAAATCACCTAGACAATTTCAGCTTTGAAACGAGTTTGGACATATGATATCCATGTGAGATGTGAGACCAATGATAGACTAAGACAGAGAATTGACCCCTTTATACATACCAACAATACTCTTAACAAGACTCCTATTCCAACTATTTAGACTCTAAAACCATATGAAAAGACTAGACCCAAAGTTGATAACAACCCTTTGACAAACAATCGAACTGATGTGAAAAATTTAAAATTTTTTCTTGGGTGATAACAAGTTGAATCCTTTAAAGTAGCAAGGAACAATTTCAGTTTTTGAGCATCATGCAGATATCCATATGATCTGAAATGTCTCTGGGTCTTCATTTATTTTTCCATGGAAATTATGAAGAATTGAGGGTGATATATTTTTTTTTATTGTGAGGGTTGTATCTTCATAAAAATAGGAAATCCAAAAGGATCTTGATTTCCTCTACCTATACCCCCTCCTATATTCCTATCTCCACCTCCTCCTCTTCCTCTTCCTCCTCTAATCCTATTTTCCTCACCATTGACATTGCGTACCTTTCCTTTCCCCTTCTCCAGCCATGATAAATTCCTCATAACTAATGTAAGGTTCATCTAATTCTTCTAGTTCCTCTATTAATGGGTGGTCAAAATAGGTTTCATGTTCCTCTTCTTCACTAAGAACTTCTAATTATTCTCCTAAAATTTGTTCACCAGTGGAGGATAGAAAAAACTACTCCTGTAGTTGGGGATGCAGAGTTTTCTTCAATTATAGCTTCAGTGGATGAAGTAGGTAAAGTTCTAGATTGGACTTCTAATCTTGAGACTTTAGGAAGTCTTTGTCAACATGTAAATGGAATTCGAGTTTCAGTAGGTGGTGTGGAACTTCGAAGTTGCGGTGATGTGACTGGATTTGTGGGAATCAAGCTTCTTCCTCATCCTACAAATCTACTTCTAGAGTCTCTATCCCTACACATATCATGTTTTGAATTAATAATTTTTCTATTTTTTTTTTAACTTCTATTTTTACTTCCCCAGAAACGACGCCAAAATGTTTAGCCAATTTAATGTCCTTAGGTTGTCACCATAAATTACCGACCAGGGCAGGTATACTGATAAAGCACAAGTGAAATATATGTGCTAGAAGTTATTTTATGTCGTTAAGATATCTATGTTATTGTTAAGGACTAAACTTAGAATTAATATCGAGATGGTATTACTAACTATATTAGAGTATTGTTCTTAAAGTTGTTAGCTAGTTATCCTAAAAATTAATCTCTATTGAATCAATTTTGTGGATGGTTTGAGAGTGATCCTAAACTCTACTCCTGTTAGGTTGTTTTTGACTTGATCTTGAATTTTATGTTGTAGCCAAGTCTAGATTACTATGTGGAAGAGAGATCTATTCTATCAAATTGGAAATGAATGATGTCTGAATTTAATTTCCAAGAAAATATTGTCACTCTTTAACTCATTCAACTTCATCCAAACAAGAAATAAAACTGATAAACTAAAAAGAAACTAAGCTATAAAATGAGATAGTTGAAATACACTAGGTAGAAAGCAAAGGAGATGATCAAACTGTTCCAGATAACAAGTGAATGAAATATCAAAATTAGGCTAGGTAGGAAGCAAAGGAAATTTCTTATGCAGATAATAGTTTAATCATGAATTCCATTATACTACATTTCAAAACACAAAACAGAGCATCTATAATTTCACTTTTAAGAAATTAAAGAAATCTATGTGCAATCGGTCAAAGACCTGTACTAGGTGTAGAGGCCCTCCATGAAAGAGTTGACAATATTCAATCAATGGAGCATGGAAAATATGAACCAATTCTATTACTCACAAACAAGTTTAACAAGATGTTCTTAGAATTTACATATAGTGATGTGCAGCCAAAACACAAAGCGACCATTGTTTTTATAATATTTCTCTGAATAATAGTACGATAGTTTTAAACCTAGATATCTTTATTTCAATCCTATTAAACCAAACCATATCTCTAAATAATTGGTTTTCTATTTAGAAAAGCAAATCGATAAGATTTTGTGAAATTTAAACTCTGTTCCGGCATACAATCTTGTAGTTGACTTTGAGGTTAACCTTGTTATAGTGTGATGTTCTTGAAGGATTGGCTCGAGAGAATAGGAAAGAATCCATAGGGGATCATTCCTCATCCATCCATATCTTCTTTTGTTGAGATGGTGCACTCGAACCCTGTCAACAATTGAGGTAGTTGCGGAAATTCGGATTAGCTGGAGAAACAAGAAAATTCCATAGCTGAATACACAGTTAAAAAAACAATCAGGTATATAGACAAATATGAAAAAGAGGACATGTAAGTATTTACCTTAACAAAACCTTGTGTCTATTGCATTTATTTAGGTGATGGGTATAGGAAAAAGGAAGAAGTATAGGCAAAAAGGGTGTCAAGGTAAGGTAGTCCTTGGACTCTACAGATGCCCTGGGGGCTGGAGGGTGGAGACTGTTTTCTCTAAAGTCCCTTGACATTATGGGTCAGAGATATAGCCCATGGATCCTTAGAAAAGAAATTTTGGAGTCTACTTTTCTTGTTTTATCTGGTTCTGACAGTGGTCTCTAGCTTCCCTTCATTAGGTGGAACCATTGTGTTACATGTTTCAAGGTGGAGGTGAACCCTCTAGATTCCCTAAAGATTACTAGTTGTTGAGAAATTGAAGGGTGGAGGTAATAGACCTCTCGATTCCCTACAAATTTTTTTGACTACTATTTTGTTAGTGGGTGGAGGTGGAAGATCACATGGAGTCCTTGTTTCGACCAACAATTGGTGTTCAATCTCTTGAGAAAACCATCTCAGTCCCTAGAATTTGGCTCGGAGGTTATAACTGCAAGTAAGGATTGGCTACAAATTGTCTATGGTTGGGTGGAGAGTCATTGTCCCTAACACATTTTCCAAACTCCAGTGTTAATCCAAGATAAGTGTTTTTAAATGGATTCCTTGCTATTGAATTCTTACTGGACTATTGAGCTAATGTTGTAATCATTGCATGAATGGTTTGTGGTTTGCTTGTGATTGAAAATAATGGACCTCTAGTAGCTAGTTCCTTTTTACTATGGTTTTACAGTGTTATTTTCATATAGGAAATTAAATATAAATGGTTAGCTTAATATTGTAGCACAAAGGACTACTAGTTTTATTGAGATGGAAAGTATTGAGCTCTGATGAATGGTTCTGCTTACTATGGTTTTGCACTTATGTATTTCATGAAATTATGTTTTGCACTTGAGTCTTTGTGTGTGCTTGAGAGATTTAAAGAAATTGTTGATTGACATGTATTATTGTCATCACCTTGTGAATTCTATGTATTATATTGAAATTAAGAAAAATGGTTAAGTCTCTTGCACCTAGAAAAGGGCACTGAGATGCTCATTTCATGTAATTTAATGGTCTATTTTCCTTGTCTTATTATTTATTGTGTCAATAAAATAATTTTCCACTAAGCCCAGTTTCATTGTTTCTACGCTTAGGAAGGATAGTGATTTATGTGTATGGGGAGGCCATACCCATGCACATGTGTATACATATAATCATAGGTGATCCCTTCACCAAATGTGAGATTTAAACCCCTTCATGACTGCTTTAGTAATGATTATGGAGCAATGAGGGTGTTCAAGTAAGAGTGCAAGGAATGACTCTCTTCATGCTTTTCACACTATGGATAGGCTTATGCCTTATAGTATCACCCTTTCCCTTAGCGAAGGATCCTTTCTATGGCCCTTGGACACCGTTGTGTACAATCTATATCTTTGGAGTTTAAATTCCATTGTTAGTGCATGCTCACCATGTGTCATGATGTCTTAACTCCCCTTGCATGTGACCAAGACTCATGACCTTGGCCTTCCGAGACATGTCACTCTAGTCTTCTCCTGGAAAAGCACACTTATTCCTTCTGGATATCTCCTTTTGTGATGACATGAGCAGTGGTGGGGGTTGTTTCAACTTGGAATTCAGTCTCTCACTTTCTCATACTCAACTTGGCCCTCATGGTACATCCCTCCAATGCTGAGTTACCCCAACGCTCCTCTTCATCATGAATCCCATGAACCTTTAGTAAAGATCCTGTATCCATCTCTTAATGACCTTTGAAACTCCATAAAGCCTCGTCACCCCTACATTTATTCAATATTTGACATGTTCACTAGTTACCATGTTTTCCTTATCCCCGTAATCTCGACAAGTTGGGGTGGGGTTATAATGGGAATGCCCAGGATTGAAGTCTCAAGGTGGGGTAGAAAGGGTGGTTTGTGCCATGCATATTAAATGAATATATGTGTGTGTGTGTGTGTTTAAAATCCTCCATTGAGCCTTGCAAGCTGAAAATATGAGTCAATTTGAGACCTAGCGTATGAACAAGTCTACATCTGAAAGGTGGCTTATGTCAGCCACGTGGGCGCCACATGGCAAACCCAATGTCATGGAATTATTTAATTCGCCATATCTGTTGATCCGAGATTCAGATTGGGATAAATTTTATGTCGTTGAAATCATCTCGAGGAGATGAACACAATGACATCACTTTTTTTTAGTTTCAAAGGAGAAGAAGAAAGCGAAAAATATTTAAACCCCATTTCCATCATGTGACTATGGGAGTTGGCTCATTATAGTAAATGCATCCTACTAACCTTAATTTGGTGGGAAATAGTAGAGGGTTTGTTACAAAGTGGTATCATAACATCCAAGTTCAACACTTGGACTTGATGGGCCCTACCATGGGAAAGTACTGCAGGTTTCCTACAAAGAAGTTTCATATTGATTTTTAGAAAATTCATAAAACAAATGTTTATGTGTTAAAAGATGGTCTGCAATCGATGGATTCCATGCATAATATATATGCTTAGCTTATGATCTGAATATGTAGTATGGTACTAATGGTTTCTATGATTTCATGGTCATTGATTTTTTAACATGGGTTGTTGTTACAACTATATTACCGCAACAACTCCTTAAAAGAAAGCTCAATGACACGATTTATCATCTCTTTATATTATGATGTAACTAACATTGTGTGTACATGAATATCACCAAGAATAGTGAAGGATAATACACCATAAATCTTGATGACCAAGAGGTGAACAAAAGGATGGTAGAATATAGTTCTAACCATACACAACATGGGCAAGAAAAAATATCAGTTGGTCAATGGAGAAGGAAAAATTCTCTTGATTTAATGGATACCTTGAGGAGCTTAAGGGCCAAGATTAGGATCCGTAAAGAAGATAATGAAAGGTTGGTAAGGGTTCGAGAAAGGCAAGATGAGGTGAATGCAATCATACTGCAATTCCTCTCAAACTTGCAAAGGAAAAGGTAGTATGAGCTAGGGGCTAGTCATAGAGACAAGAAGAGCCCTTTGGAATTAGAAGGGAGAAAAAATGGGGTAGATGGTAGAAGGTCTAGGAAGAGGCACAAAAGAGAAATTGAAGAAACTATGAGAGGGAATGCACCATTGGGTACGCTAGAGAGAGTAACTAACACTTGTGGACATCTTTCTAATAGACCTACTAGTTCCACTACCAAGGGGCATCATCACCATTATCATCATCATCATCATCATCACCAGAGAAGGAGAGAAAGGGTCTATTTGGAAAAGGAACTCAAGAAGGCCAAACCATCCACATTTAATGGGGAGATGAAGAAATTTGAAGAAGCAGAAGCTTGGTTGCATGGAATGAGGAAGTTCTTCAGAATTCATGACTATTTTGAGAACATGAAAGCCAAGGTAGCCACCTATAGTCTGAAGGGAAAATAAGACATATGGTGAGAATCTTTTAACAATGTCAATGGAAGCACTGAAGAGGGGTTAACCTAAAGTAAATTTTAAGGCCTCTTGAGGGATAGATATCTATCAAACAACTATTATGATGGAAAGGCCAAAGAATTTCATGAGCTCAAGTTAGGACAAATGACAAATGAATATAACACCATCAAGTTTGTGGAATTGTTGAGATATGTGCCATATTTAAAGCATGAGAAGGAAAAGGTACAAATATTCATTAGTGGGTTTCCTCTATCATTTAGAGATTTAATTGAGATGTATGAACCTCAAACTTTAAGTGATGCTATTAAAAAGTTGAAGCATTTCTATGAGCAGTCCAAATGAAGGCTAGACTTCAAAGGTGATTAGATGGAAAGGAGAAGTGGTAAGGATAAGAAGAAATGGTCCAAGAAAACTATAGACAAGAAATAAGGTGGGGGAATAGTTAATGTAAGTCAACCACAACAAAAATTTGGTTCAGTTGATAAAGTATGTGTGCACCAACCTGTGAGAGAGAAGCATGGGGTTGACGCTAAAGAACCATTGCACTACTAGACATGTGGAGAAAAACATCAAAAAAGAGACTACCCACATAAGAAAGGTGTTGTACCATATATTTATAGCACCAAAGAGGCTTGAACATTGGGATATTATCCGTGGAGCATGCCTCAGATATATGTAGTTGTGGATAATCAATAGGAATATAACCAAGCATCCATAATTGAGATGGAAGGTAAGTTGTGTAGTCAAATTATTTCGATTTTAATTGACCCTGGTTATAACTACAACTATGTTAGTACGAAGTTCGTGGAAAAATGTCAATTTGCTGAAGAAGTGTATGTAGAACCATGGTTGGTTCAATTCGAAATGAGGATGAAAAGAAGAGTTGATCACTCGGTGAAATCATGTGTGTTTGAGCTCAACAACATGCCAAAAAAAATGCATTTAAATTTGCTACCATTGGGTATATACAACATTCTATTGGGCATGTATTGGTTGTACAAACACAAGACCAAAGTTGACTACAATGAGAAGGAAATTGATTGCTTAAAAGAGAATGGAGGATGGAAATTTTTGTAGGGAATACAAAAGGCTATTTCGATGAGGCTAATCACAACCATGCAAGCCAAGAGAAGTAGCAGGAAAGGATTCCATTTATTTTTTGTGAATATTTCTAGCAATGGAAAATCCAATATTAGCATTGAAGAAGAGAAAAGTGAATTGATAAAGAGATATCTAGTGTTGCAGCAGTATGCATACGTATTCCCAAGAAAATATCCAGGATTTTCTCCTCATAGAGAGGTATATTTTTTAATTGAGTTAATTCCTAGAGAAACACCAACATCCAAGGCACCATATAGGATGATTACACTTGAAATGGTTGAGCTACGATTACAATTTAAACAAATACTAGAAAAGGCTATATAAGGCCAAGCGTGTCTCCATGGGGAGAACTAGTCCTGTTTGTGAAGAAAAAGAATGGTACACTTAGATTATGCATAGATTATAGGAAGTTAAATAAAGTGACCATCAAGAAAAGGTATCCATTGCTTCATATTGATGGATTATATGTGTTACAGCGAAAAGTGTCTATATAGAACTGCTCTATCCCACTAAGGTGTGGCAGCTACCTTAGAAACAAACAAAGTAAAGTCTACTTTCGTTTTCTTTTATTAGAGATAGATGAAAGAAGAATAAGGAGACCAACCTCTGTCTTGCGCTTGAATCCTTGTTCAGTTCTTCTCTCTTCTGATAGTCTTTCACTACTTGCCTTCTCGTATACCCAGCTTCACGGAGTACCTGTAGGATCAAAGCAGCATAAAACTATACAAGAACATGGATCTATTATCATAAACAATCTAGGGTCAGATGTAGATTAACCATACAAATGCATAAAACATAGATTACACAAGAGTATGGAAGAAAACAAGAATAGCTTTATTGATAATCAAGAAAAAGCCAAGAGAGTTACAACCAGCTGTTCTGACCCAGCATCATCCTCTTGGCAAGAAAGCCCTCTTTCACCTCATACAAAGCTTAGATCACCCAACATACACTGATGTTGCCTCAAGAAACTAACAACAATTCCTTACAAGATGCAAAATTCCAGCCTCTGGATCTCTGGGATGAGGGATCCATATATAGATATCTGTAAGGGGGATGAGTCAGCTTGTGTTTTGATTAGTGTCCTCCCTCTGATAGTTCTTGATTCCACTTGGAGATTGGTGATCTCTTACTCATCCTTGGTCGAATTTAGAGAGGCAAGTGTCACAGGAGAAAGTTCTGGAAGATTCCATGCTTTTCCACCTTGCAGAATGACACTGCCATTTGTCTCTTCCCACTCATCGCACCCCATAGAAGGGCTTTTTGAAATGCAACGCACCCACCAAGTGTACTTAGGTGAGATGCAACGCACCCTAGCCATGGAGCAAGTGCAATGATCCTATTTTGACCAGTTCTGAGCAGTTTTTCATGGAGAACTTCTGGGAGAAGCTGTAATCAGTTGACCTTGTTCCTTTAGGGGTTGGAACAACACTTTTAGGGACTTAGGAGCCCTTAGTTTATGGATATTTTATGCCTGGGGTTGCAGGGCCCAAAAATATCTATAACAGTTGCCCCCTAAAGCATGAGGTCGTTAATTCTTTTTAGATGTCGGGTGAAATGCTTTATAATGAGGATCCGAAGTTCTTTCAAGCCAAGAGGAGACCTGTAATAAGACACAGTACAATACATTATCTTCATAATATTTTTCATGATCTAGCTGAGGCGGGCATTCCCATGCTCAGCTTTATAAATTCATTTTCATGTACATAGGACAGACAATCGTCTGAGTGTAGACTGATGATTCTGGTAGAGTCATCATCCCTTTGACCGGGTGATTATCTGTGCGGCAATGATGTACATTTGATGTTTTTATTTCCCTGAATATATATCGTAGCCCGGATGGATGAAACTAGATCCGGGGTCTTCAATCTCGTTCGATCTTCACTCAAAGTACAAGTCGATCCATGTGAGAGATGTTTTGGAGTCGAACATGGAAAGACATCGCCTGATTACCAGCCAATGATGTAAGCTGTTAACAAGCGGAATCACCAATAATGATGATGACCCTCAAGGTACTGCAGTACAATTCACGTGGTGTGAATAAAGGACTTAGCGTCGAACACCACGCAAAATCTTTTGGTCGAAGGCCATTGATGTAAACCTTTCGCCGGAAGTGAGAAACTTGCCATTGAGGCATGCAAGCTTCAAAGTACTGAAGGGTTGTTCCTAGATCGACTTCTCAGATAATGAGCTGATGTCGACAAGAAGTGATCTGTCATAGGAGGGCCTTAATGAATCCCACATCAATGACACGGAACAGAGCAAATGATTTTAATGGAGGTAAAAGATGGTCTGGTGTTATAAGGTTCAGGGTGGCGGTCATGAAACAATGGAGCGTAAGTGTATTACAGCGGGTGAGACACGGGTGAATTCTCTGAATGACTTCTCTTGAACATATCGGCGACACTGACATGATGGATTGGTAGCATTAACCCCAAATGTGGATGGTGTGATGTGACCATGGTGATGTGACCGGTGAATGAAACAACCCAACCCGACATGGATGCGGAGTGAAAGTGTCATGTTCAGGAGTGACTTGCTACCAACAAAGTTTCTTCAAGTTTTCTTCCCAATTAATCCCCAGTCATTGCTGACCAGTACCTCTTTATTTTTGTCAAGCTTGAGGAGGATAACATATGCTTATTCTATAATTTTCCCTTCGGGCAAACCCATCTCTATGTTTTAACGAGCCTAGCGATAGTGAAACTCGTTCTTGTCTGCCACAGACAAGTTTGTCGCTATTATGTTTTTTAACGAGTTTAACGACAAAGATAACTCGGTCCTTTTCAATTTTAGAGAGTCTGAAAAGGAACGTAAAGGAAACTCCAAAATCCCTTTTTCGTCATCTAATCCCTTAAGTCCGAAAAAGTATAAAACAATACAGAAGGGATGAATTTTCGATACTTTTAACGAGCCGAACAAAACAAGCACTCGATCTTTTTGTGTAATAATCCCTCAGGTCCAAAAAGACTAAAATCTAAAGGAGGGATAGCACTTCCGACCGTTTTAACGAGCTGGAGAGGCCAATGGCTCGGCAATCTTTTCATATTTTATGAGTCAGTTGAAAAGAGCTTAAAGAAGACTCGTCTTTTGAGGAACGAGTGATAAAATGGGTAGCAGCTGATTCCAGGTAAGGTTTGGAATTTTCCAATCACGGTAGTGTTACAAGGATGGCTAACATGATCACTCTTCGTAGTTGTCCCTCAAAATGGGTAAACAATCAAATGGAGGTGAATGATCGGCCAATATAAAAGTGGAGGTGACGGTGCAAACACGGCCAAGGCTTTAAAGGCTGAAGCCTTACATTCACGATGGTTATTTACTGGAAATTGGTTCATTTTTTAATGAGCTTAAACTCTGGAGGAACATGTGCTCATTGCTTATGTTTATTTTTTAACGAGTATGAAGTCCGCGTTAAAACTGCTCAAATAATCCAGTCGTGAAATAAGAATGTCTCATTTAAAATGGCAATCTTTCAACTATTTGCCCCACATCCTTTCTTTATGCAAGTTAGGAAACGACCAATCCTGCGAGTTTAGAGGGTTAGAGGAACTACAAATTTAAAAAATAAATGGTTGCTCTTCTCTTGCATGCCAAAAGGTTTGCATGCCCCCAGGTATAAAACAGAGTTTCAAGGTTACCTCTCCTTTCTTCCGACAAAACATGCTTGTTTTATCAGGAGAGGTTTACCTCTTACAGGTTACCAAAGATTGTTCTATTCACAATGTAAACAAAACACTTCTTTGGCGATGTCTATCGAAATAAACAAAGGTGAGTGGCGATGCTTGCCAACCCACATAACTTTGACAAGAGAATCTTATTCCAGTCCAACCCCCATTTCCATTCTCGGAGGGGAGTGTCAGAGGTCATATACTTCTCGCGGAAACCTATCCTATACCCAAAGTTTTTTCTGCTGAAGCAGACTAGGATGCATGCCCCATGGGTTTCAGTCATGTCCCCGAATCACTCGCGTTCATCGGCCTGACGGACTAGGGATTGATGAGACATTCCTTGCGTGAAAAGACCATTTAGGGATGGTATATGACTATTTGCCATGTGTGAACCGGGAAATGAAAGCTGGTCTACGAGCTTGACCACTCTTCCTTCGTGCGGAAAACACATTACTCTAAAGAGTGAGGAGACAATCGCTCCCATGCAATAAATATAGTCTCGCCCAAGGAGTAGATTATAATCTAAGGGCCCTTGGACTACCATTACGTTCATTTGAACGGTTTTCCTTCTCAATGTTATGGGCACATTGGGAAGGATCCCTAAAGGTCGACTGGTTCCTTTGTCAAAGCCTGTTAGATTTCTCATTTCAGGAAAAAGCGATGGTGAACCAAGCGCTTTCCAAGCAGTCGAGGAAAGGATACTCACAGAAGCCCCTTCATCTATGATGGTACCGGACACAACCATTTTGTATATTTGAGTAATGATTCGAAATGGTACACTAGCCGGTAAGCGGGGTCTGCCTAGTTGATTCCAATCGAAGGAAACAACCAGGTTGCTTGGAGGTGGGACCGAATAGATGGCTGGGTACGACTCTGACGAACTTCCTTCCTGCGGTAAAGGAATGGGTAGATTGCCCCCGTGTTCATCGGAGTCTGTGCTCACGAAAAGAATTTGGACGGTGTCATCCTTGTTCTCTTCGGTGCCGGTATCATCTGAAGATGGAACCTCTGAAGGCAAGACCGGGTCAACTGCCGTCTCGACCTTTTGACTTTCGTCTGGTGTGGATTCAGACGGTTCATCTTCAATGATAGATGCTTCGGCCGACCATCTAGGCGGGTCAGCCAGATTCTCAACTAGTGATGGACTTGGCAAGAGTTTTTTATATCCAGGAGGAAGTCGTAACGATGAAACTGGACGATCGTCCAAAACTATTTTAGCCTCGTCTAAGAAGGGACAATGGTGGACGGCATGATCGCCTTCACACAATTTACAAGGGAATTTATATTTTCCTTTTTGTCCAATGGCTTCACTTTCACTAGTCGACGGTGTGCTTTCAACATGATAACCAGAGGTCGACGACACCGGATTGTGCAAACGAGGAGACCAGTCCCTTAGGATCCGAGGGATGCAGGGACAATCTCTGTGATAGTGGTCTCCTTTGCAAATGACACATGGCAATTTAGGCCTAGTCGGTGCAGTGTGTGGATTTTCGCTAGACGACATTCGGTTGCCCCCTTTCACCTTTGGCTCCTTCTTCTTCTTCTCTTTCTTCTTCTTTTCCTTCTTCTTCTCAGGTACTTGACTTTTGGCTTTGCCAGCCCCATCAAGCGAAGAGGAAGGAGGAGAGGAAGAATTGGACGAAGTGGAGGGTTGGGGGGTAACTCTGGAATCGTCTAGCTGCTGACTTGACTATTCAAGAATCGCGGTGTTCTGAATGACAGAGGTTGAGAAGAGCCATACCGGCAAGCCTATTGTCAATCCTGGAAGCGACAATGTGGCCATATGGGGCGCACCAATATCTCCCCAAGAGGAGAAGGGACTAGGATTCCCTCCAAGGGGAATTCCTTGGTTGGTGGACTCCATTTTCTCAACCTAAGACCAACGTAGGAAGGGTGATGATTATTTCGTTTAAAATAAATTGTTAGACGCTTTGACACAACTTGTTTTTTCAATTTTAAAGAGTCGAGAAAAAACAAAAGATGACTCTAGTCTCCTTCGATTTTTAATGAGCCTGAAGTGACAAGTGCTCAGATGGACCTTTTCTGTTAAAGAGTCTGAAAAGGAACGAAAGGGACTGCTCTGGAAATCTAGGTAGAGGGTTTACCAAACCAATCACAAAAATGCAGAATACTTTTTATGGTACGGTAGTCAATCTTCCCGAATGATGTGTTCAGTGCATTGCGATCGATAGGGCAGCAGACACGGCTTCCTATGGATAAAGGATAAAGCATATAGTGGTCTCCCAAAATATACTCAACGGTACGTGGGAGCACAAGTCCGTATTGGCACTTGTCGTCTTAAAGTGGAGGAATCACCCAACCAACAGTGAAAGCCACAGTTACCACGTTTTACGACGCCGGAACACGTCTCTATCCTAGACTTCTAGATGTTGCGTTAGGTTCCAAAGTGTTGTTAGATTCATTCAATTTATTTTAGAGTTGATCTTGTTTAAGAAATTTGTCTTTCAGGGTCACCGCGTGATGTATATTCACAATTCCTAAAATGCAATCTAAGATGATAAACAAACATTTTATCTTCTTTATGCCATGAAAATCCTAGCTACTAAGGAAAGATAGACAGTTTTCTTTCAACAAAGAGCAAAGAGCATACACTATATGCACCGTCCTAAATCAAACCAATCAAACAGTCTAAATGCAAATGCACATGCATGTATTTGTTTTCGACTTTCTTAATATGTAGATGATAAAAAGAAAGCTTATGTGCAAATTTGAATTACTTTTAAAGTGACAGTACTTAACAATTTCTTTCCAAAATGAAGCGAGGGTAAGAGAGACACTCAGCAATTTTGAAATGAAATATCGCTTTTTGACACTTTAAAAAATCACAAATTCAAATCATATGCAATAGTAAATCATATAATCGACTACCAAATAGGAGGATTGCCTTCTATGGCTGAAAACGACAGCTACGACACTTTCAGATCAAAGAACGACAGCTCGATTATGTTACTTTTTTACAAATGAGAACTGAAAATGACTAAAAATACACTTAAAACATTGACAGTTCTTTGCACATTGGAGGCGGAATAACAGCAAGGAAAAGGGTTTCAAACAGAGGTGTACTGATTACAGGCAGCAAATTTCATGAATAGAACTGAAAAGAGTGAACACAGAAACCAAAATGCAGTGACAAAGTCCAGTTCTGATCAGCGCACCTGTAACACAGGGAAACTGAACTGCAGCGCAGGTACCTCACTCGGGAAGTGCGCTGAATGTCAGTTTCTCAGAATAGAGGGTGCGTTGGACCAGAAACGAGACTTTGAATGGGCTCTGGGTCACAGTTTGCAGTTCAGTTCAGGGATTTTGGCCGTGAAAAAGGTAATCAGTAACTCAACAACAGGGGTAGATCTAAAGAGGTTATCAAGGCTACCACAAGGGAAATTAGAGAGCTTGTAGATCTAGTGTTTAATTTATAAACAAACCCGGAGATTGACTGAAGCAACGCTGATCTACTTTGAATTCGTAAAACGAATGCAGTTCGAAGGCTAGCTGGCTTGGCTTCAGGCTCCGTCTGTGAGTTTATACAGTAAACAAATGTAGATAAACAATCAATCTATTCGCTCCCCAGCGGAGTCGCCATTTTGTTACAGGGAAAAGTGTCTATATAGAACTGCTCTATCCCACTAAGGTGTGGCAGCTGCCTTAGAAACAAACAAAGTAAAGTCTACTTTCGTTTTCTTTTATGAGAGATAGATGAAAGAAGAATAAGGAGACCAACCTCTGTCTTGTGCTTGACTCCTTGTTCGGTTCTTCTCTCTTCTGATAGTCTTTCACTACTTGCCTTCTCGTATACCCAGCTTCACGGAGTACCTGTAGGATCAAAGCAGCATAAAACTATACAAGAACATGGATCTATTATCATAAACAATCTAGGGTCAGATGTAGATTAACCATACAAATGCATAAAACATAGATTACACAAGAGTATGGAAGAAAACAAGAATAGCTTTATTGATAATCAAGAAAAAACCAAGAGAGTTACAACTAGCTGTTCCAACCCAGCATCATCCTCTTAGCAAGAAAGCCCTCTTTCACCTCATGCAAAGCTTAGATCACCCAACGTACACTGATGTTGCCTCAAGAAACTAACAGCAATTCCTTACAAGATGCAAAATTCCAGCCTCTGGATCTCTGGGATGAGGGATCCATATATAGATATCTGTAAGGGGGATGAGTCAGCTTGTGTTTTGATTAGTGTCCTCCCTCTGATAGTTCTTGATTCCACTTGGAGATTGGTGATCTCTTACTCATCCTTGGTCGAATTCAGAGAGGCAAGTGTCACAGGAGAAAGTTCTGGAAGATTCCATGCTTTTCCACCTTGCAGAATGACACTGCCATTTGTCTCTTCCCGCTCATCGCACCCCATAGAAGGGATTTTTGAAATGCAACACACCCACCAAGTGTACTTAGGTGAGATGCAACGCACCCTAGCCATGGAGCAAGTGCAATGATCCTGTTTTGACCAGTTCTGAGCAGTTTTTCATGGAGAACTTCTGGGAGAAGCTGTAATCAGTTGACCTTGTTCCTTTAGGGGTTGGAACAACACTTTTAGGGACTTAGGAGCCCTTAGTTTATGGATATTTTATGCCTGGGGTTGCAGGGCCCAAAAATATCTATAACAATATGACCAATTGAGAAATTGTTCATCTTCTCCTAGATCGATTTGAGGTCACTATATCATCAAGTGTGCATTAAGGAAGAAGATATATACAAGATTATATTTCAGACAAGATTTAGGCATTATGATTTTGTGGTGGTGCTCTTTGGGATTACTAATGCCCCTGCCACTTTCATGTGTTTAATGAACAATGTGTTGCGTCCTTACTTGGAAAATGTTGTGATCATATTTATGGATGAGATACTGGTATATTCAAGGATTAGAGAAGAACATGAAAAGCACTTGGCTACAATGCTATAGTTTGTAAGGGAACATAAAATCTATGCAAATCTCAAAAGGTTTGATTTATTCTAATTACAGATAAACTATTTGGGACATATCGTCTCCAAGGAGGAGATATCATTTGATCCATAAAATATCAAGGCCATAATGGAGTGGCCAACATAAAAACATATGAATGAGATAAGATCATTCATGGGGTTTGTAGGTTACTACAAGAGGTTCATGAGGAACTTTTGCAAGATAGGCCACCCTATCACTTTCTTACAAAGAAAAAGAAATAATATTTAGTGGACAGTTGAATGTGCATTAATATTTACATAGTTAAAAGAGTTACTCACTAAAGCATCAATGTTGATAATTGTAAATATGTATAATGATTTCGTGGTTTGTACAAATGCCTACAAGGAGGGGCTAGGTGGAGTCATGATGTAGGAGGGACAAGTAGTGTGCTATGAGTCGTGGATGTTAAATGAATATGAGGTAAACTATGTGAGTCATGATTTGTAGTTAGTTTCTATTATTCATGCACTAAATCTGTGGAGGAATTACCTCCTTGGAAAAAGATTCACGCTCATGAAATACCATGGATGAGGGACAAGTAGTTTTCTATGAGTCACAAATGTTAAATGAACATGAGGTAAATTATGTCACTCATGATCTAGAGTTAGCTACCATTATTCATGCACTAAATATGTGGAGGCATTACCTCCTTGGTAAAATATTCATGCTCATGATAGACCATGGAGGACTAGAATATTTTTTTTGAGAAACCTAAGTTGAACATAAGACAAGTTAGGAGGTTATCTATGCTTAGTGAGTTCGACTTTGAGATCAAGTACATCATGGGAAAGGAAAACAAAGTTTCTAATACACTTAGTAGAAGGATTCAAATGAATCACATGGAGGGGACCTAATAGAGTAGGTCAAAAATGTAGGGAAGCATGATGAGAAGTATCAATAGGTGAAAGAAAAGCTACATCAAGGTAGTGAAAATGGAAAGTATGAGGAATATCATATCATAGATGATGGTTTTATTAGATTCATAAATATAATCTATGTGCCAAACAATGCTAATTTGAAAAGGATCATAATGAGAAGTTTCATGACAAACCACATTCTGGCCACCCATGATACCAAGATACTATAATGGCCATTAATAAGGTCTATTATTGGCCTAATTTGAAAAAGGAAGTGACTAAGTATGTTGCTAGATGCTTGGTGTGCCAACAAGTGAGGGCTAAATGTAAACATCAAACAGGTTTATTGTATCCCATTCTGTTGACGGTGGTGGACCCACCAACATGTCATGGGATCTCCCTAGTAAGAAGTCCCAACTAGACCTTAGAAAATTTGGTGTAGGTTTCCTAGCAGTGGGTCATATGGTATCGCCTTGACCGTGATTGTGCACAAAATGACCCTGTTGGTAGCAAGGGTGTGACATATGCAGCAAGTTAAGGAAGGTGCATGAATGATTCTAACACACAAATGGTGAGATGAGTGCACTTCTTGGAAACCTGTGAAAGCATAGAGTTAAGAAGGGAAAACACGAGAAAAGATGCATCACAAACTGGAAGGCAAGTAAGCTAGCAATCCAAAGTGATGGTTAAACCAAGAACACATTTCAGTAAGATTCATACATACATATACAGAAAGAGTCTATACACATGTGTAAGCAAACATATACATATATCATTTAGAGTAAACAAGATAGCTGAAATACAATACGATATATGCATGAAACATGCTGGCTCTGTTATATTGAGAAGTGAAAGTTCTAGTCATACAATACAACCATGAACAACCACTAGTTTCGACAGTGGAACGTTATAGTCACTATCGCCTGCTCCTGCAAAGAGATATACTAGCTCTGCATAGTGGAGAAGCCAAGGCTTGCTAAAATACTCTCCAAAATTTCTCGAAGATACTCCTATCGGAAGCTTGGCTGACCAACAGCCTCTACAATGAGTTATGAGGGAATATTTATAGAAAAGGGTGGGGTGACCCTTGGCATTCCCCTTTGTGACTGTTCATCTACCTTCATGACTCTTCAACTACTCTATGACTATTACATTCAACTATCGACACTTGAACTTCCACTTGACAAGACGTTACATACAATTTGCACATGTATCGATGTGAGAAAAAATGGCTTGAGAAAGCCATTCAAGACATCACTAACACTTGAATCATTGTGGTGAGACCAAATCTTCGACATTATCATGATGGTCGATGGTGGTGAACTGATTCCAAGCTTGGTGGTCCGTGATGGTGTCCATGCACTCAATGGTGACATCTTGTTGAAAGAAAACTCTTGCCTCCGTTGCATCCGGGTATGTTGATATGGCTCCTTTGTCCAACTCATCTGATAATATGCACATCACTGTCTTGAGTGCATTTGGACTAGCAACATACTGATGCATAGTGTCTATGCTGATCTCCAAGTATATGCTGATGACCATGCGCACCAACTTGTTGAAATACATGTTCAGCTCCAGTCAGACTTGCTTCTTGTCTTTGCCTCAGTGAGTGTGCCAAATGGGTGGGATCACATGCGTGCGCAAAATGAAATCCATGCTCCTGAATACCCTTTCATGCGATCGACAACACTGATCAACCTATCTACTCCATGCCAGCCGCTGAATGGGTTCATAACCTGTATGGGCGTAGTTTCATCAGTCTGTGCATGTTGTGCCTCCTACTATGCCTGTTCCCACTGAAACTCCTTCTCTCGTCTGTGCAGTTCTTGTTCTTCCTTGAGTTGCCACTTGAGAACCTATAACTCCTTCTCTGCTTCTCTCTCTTCGCCTTCACATAATCCTATTGTCGTGTCATCGCCTCATAGCTTTAGTCTCTAAAATTTCTTTCATCACAAGTGGATCTGCCTGAGCTTGCAACTTTGTTCCGCCTCTGTGATGTCCACAACCTTCCTCTTACACTTGTCACATGCAGGTATGCTACCTTCTGCTACTGCTAATGGTGTTGCTCTCTATGATGCTGCTGCCATTTCATCTTGATATCCTTGTCTATGAACAACTTGATGTCTTCATAGATAGGAAAGTTCATAGACACTTGATCGAATGCATCCCCAGTTGTGCTATGAACGGTGTCTTCGACTCTGCTCTCCTAGAATCAATTGTACATGTGATACCTGGAGACATAGCAACACTCATGAAAAGCAATATGTTAGTTGAAAACCAAAACAAACTAGAGGACTGACATGCAGCGTACTTGTGTGACTGTCTTTGAAGATTACACAATTTTCACTGGGAGGCTGGGAGACTAACTTTCAAAACTTCACAAGGCACAACCCGGGTTGTCGGGAGGTTGACTGACTACTGGAACTATGCAATGCATAGTCCACCCTAGCCTGATGAGGACTGAAACTGTGCAATGTGCAATTTCAGTGTGCAGTGACATGTAAACCAGCAAATTGTATTGCGTAGTTTCTGGGGCTAGCAAGGCATTGCCTCCAAGAATTGCACAATGTGAGCCTGTAGGTCAGTGCTAGGCTAGACTTGTGTAATTACTGGAGGGAAGGAAAAGCCTTCACTTCTAGAAATGCACAATTCTAGCTAGGAAAGGCAAGGTCCAAACTTGCCGATGGGTGACTGAAATCATGAGAAGTATGAATGCATGGTGAAACTGAGTGTAAACAAGAGTGAATGATCATGCATGCAAACAACAAGTACAAGATTTAGAAAACGGGAAAACATGCATGCGTGTGAAACGAGTCGCCACAATGATGACCGTCGGTTCAAAAATAGTCTCATGCATGTGACAACAGTGAGATGCAAATGAAAACTGAAATAGTGGTTCTAGAAGCTAACATACATCAAAATGACAGCAAGCGCTCACTGAAATCAAGTAGACAACACTCACACAAGCCAAAACAAAAAAAAGTGACTGAAACGCAATGCAAGACATGAAAAGAGGGCTTACCCCAAAACAAATGAGTTGAAAGTGCCGACGACTCCTAGATGCGATGTGGGATGTTAGAGTTGCAAGATTAATATGAGGAATGAGCTTTGCAACGTCTAGTTCATAAGTTATGATGAAATCAAGGTTATGATGTGCATGTCATAATTCTAGGAAAAATGACACTTGGAGGGAGGTTTCTAAAATGAGCATTGCATGTAACCTCCAGCTACTAAAAATAGATCCATAAATCTAGGGATGCCTTTGCATGTTTCCTTGGGAAAAATAGTCCATGCATGCAAATCAGTTTTTCTCAGTCTCGAAGGGAACTGGTCAACCTGAAGGCAAAAGCATTGATTTGCGAGGTTGGGATGAAAATTTACGCAGTTCCTGAGCTGAGTTGAGCTAGCTGTCCAAGAGGGATTCCGTAATTTCTGGGGTCAGCAGGTGACTACCTCCCAGAATTGTGCAATTTCTGGGCTGAGCAGCAACGATGGGCAGATTTCACAACTTTCTGGAGGAAGATTGCCTGACAGCTTTGTGCAATTTTGGAGCCCAGTATGTTGCCAGGCTGATTTGCAAAATTTTTGGAGGGAAGGCTAGTTTCCTTTCAGAATTGCACAATTTTCTGGGAGAGTTTCTTGGCCGGCACATGGTCTAAGTTCAGAAAGACAACCTGTGAGTGGATTGAAGCAAACTGACATGTACAGGCTGACGAAACACTGAGGAATAGCTAAAGACTATATGTTTGATGGTACAAGACATGCTACTGAAGATGGTTGGTAGGGAGGCTCCAAAACGAAGCTAAGAAAAAATTTTGGAGCCTGTTTGTGGCTGCTACAACACATTCTCATTCCGAAATGGAAGTGGGAGCTAATATCCATGTAGTTCATTACAAGTTTTCCTAGAACCTCCTCATATCATGATGCAATTATGGTGGTCGTTGAAAAATTTAGCAAGGTGGCTCATTTTGTATCTTTCAAGTCCTCATTAATATCAAATATTGAAATATGCTTACAAACCGAATGGAAATAATACTAGCTCGGGCAATGGTAGCTTATCTCTAAGAAGAGATGTGGCAACTACATGCCTATGAACTGTTACAATGATGCTCAAGGGCCTAGTTATTATTGAAGAACATGAGAAAACCCTAAATAACAAAAACCCTAACACCAGGAGATGTAACGCCAAGATTTTGTGGGCTCCATTGGGGTTAGTTGGGTAGGCAACTACTCGGGGTCATAACTTGGTCATATTATCTCTATTTGGCGTGTATGATACCTTGTTGGAAATGTCTCTTTAGGGGGTCAAAACTGCTCTGGAAGTTCGGGACCCGAAAAAACAGCTAAAAATAGTAAATGCTGAAATAAAAAAGGAAACAAATGAAACCACTTGGAGGTTTAGGTGGAATAGGTGGGTAGCCACCAATATCCACCTAGATCAAGTGATAAGGGTAAGGAGGCTGAGGATGAAGATGTGTTGAACAAGTACCCAATGTTGCAATAGTTCAGGGATGTATTTCCTGAGGACATTACATAGTTACCACCCCACAAGGAGGTAGAATTTTCTATTAAGCAAGTACCAGGGGCAACTCCAACATCTAAAGCACCTTACATGATGAGCACACCTGAGTTGGTTGAGTTAAACTTTCAGCTAAAGGAAATGTTGGAAAATGGATACATTAAGCCAAGTGTATCGCCTTGGGGTGCGCTTGTCTTGTTTGTGAAGAAGAAAGATGGTACCCTCAGATTATGTATTCATTACAGGCAATTGAAGAAAGTGACTATGAAGAACATATACCCTTTGCCAAGGATTGATGACTTGTTTGATCAATTTAAGAGAGAAGTAGTGTTTATGAAGATTGACTTGAGATCCGCATACCATCAGGTACACATCAAAGAGGAGGACATTTAGAACACTACATTCAGGACTAGGTATAGGCATTATGAGTTTGTTGTTGTTCCATTTGGATTTATAAATGCTCCAACAACATTAAAATGTTTGATGAATAGTTTGGTGCATCCACATTTGGATAAGTTTGTTATTGTGTTCATTGATGATATATCTGTATATTCTAAAAATGAGGAAGAGCATGCCGAGCACTTATGAGCAGTATTGAGTTTTTTGAGAGAGCATCAGTTATATGCTAAGCTTGGAAAATGTATCTTCTTTTAGATTGAGCTACATTACTTGGGACATGTTGTCTCCAGGGAAGGAATTGCAGTAGATCTAGAGAAGATATGGGCCATCATGGAGTGGGTAGCTCCTAAGAGTGTGGATGAGGTGAGATCTTTCATTGCTCTGGTAGGCTATTATAGGAGGTTCATCAAGAACTTCTCACAGATTTCTTATCCCATTACATCATTGCAGAGGAAAGGTAATAAGTTCAAATGGACCGAAGAGTGTGAGGCTAGCTTTGAGCAGCTTAAGAAGTTGCTGACACATGCACCAGTGTTACAGATTGCAGATCTAGACAAAGAGTTCGTAGTATGTACAGATGCTTGCAAGAGAGGACTTGGTGGAGTCCTTATGCAGGATGGACGAGTGGTATGTTATGAGTCCCAGAAATTAAACAAGCACGAGCAGAACTACTCGATGCATGATCTCGAGTTAGCATCGATTATACATGCATTGAAGATGTGGAGGCACTATCTTCTTGGAAGGTGGTTTGTGCTTATGAGTGATCACACTGGATTGAGGTACTTGTTTGACTAGCTGAATATGAATTCCAGGTAGGCTAGATGGTTGGCCATGATCAATGAGTTTGACTTTGAGATCAGGTACATCAAGGTTAAAGAGAACAGGGTGACATATGTTCTCAGTAGATGGGTATAGGTACATCACTTAGCAACTATGAGCTCCTATGGGACAGACTTACAAGATATGATCTTGTAGGCAGGACAAAAGGATGTTAGGTATATGGAGATTGGGCACAGGTTGTAGCAAGGTGATAATACAGGTACAGGTGTAGGTGCACATGACTTGGATTATTGTCTTACGATATATGGATTGGTCAGGTTCCAAGACAGGATATATGTATCAGATAATAGTGAACTTAAGAAGGTGATCTTGAGGGAATTTCATGCGAAATCATATTTGGGTCACCCAGGTTATCAGTAGAGACTCACAGTAGTGAAGAGATATTACTATTGGTTGAATCTGAAGAGGGATGTAGAAGATTTTGTGGCTAGATGTTTTGACTGTCAGGGAGTGAAAGCAGAGTGCAAACATCCTACAGCCGATCGTTATTCCCAAGTTGAACTGGGAGGTCATTTCCATGGATTTCATCACAGGGTTGCCAAAGACAGTGAAGCAACATGATTCCATCATGGTCATCATGGATAGGTTAACAATGGTTGCACACTTTGTTTCGATGAAGTATACGTTTTCAGCTAGTGACATGGCACAAGTGTTCATCTGAGACGTGGTTAGACTACATGGTGTCCCAAATAAGATTATGTCAGACAGGGACAGAAACTTCACTTCCAAGTTTTGGAAGGAGTTATTTGCAGGTTTGGGCACTGAGTTCGCCTTTAGCACAACTTATCATCCGTAGACAGATGGTCAAAAATTGAGGCTCAACAAGATATTGGAGGATATGTTAAGGATGTATGTGATGCATCAACAGAGGAAGTGGGAAGAGTATCTCCCTTTGGTAGGGTTTGCATACAGCAACGGTTATCAAGAGTCATTGAGGATGAGTCCTTTTGAGGCATTTTATGGGCAGAGTTGTAACACTCCTATCAAATGGAGTGATATGGTTAGCAAGGTATTGATTGTACCAAATATGTTGGCAGACATGGAACGGGAGATGTAGGTGATCAATAAGAATCTTAAGGCAACACTAGATAGGCAAAAGAATTATGCATTCAAGAATAGGTTGCTCAAGGCATTCTAGGTTGGTGAACAAGTGTACTTGCACATCAAACCGAAGAATAACTCCTTACAAATTGGTTCATGTGCCAAGCTGGCACCATGGTTTGTGGACCCTTTAGTATCATTGAGAGGATTAGGCCAGTTGCCTATCGACTTGCACTACCTTCGACAGTGGAAGTCCATGATGTTTTCCATGTCTCATTTCTTAAGAAGTATGTTAAAGATGTCAATCATGTGATTGACTGGTCTGTTTTGCAAGTGGAACCAGATGGAGAATTCCAACTGGAGCCTCAATGTATATTGCAAAAAAGGGCGCTCATGCTCCAAAACCGAGAAATAGAGCAAGTTAAAGTGAAATGGAAGCACTTTGGGCCTGATGAAGCTACATGGGAGATGACATATTAGATGCAGGCTATGTATCCTTCCTTGTTTGCCAGCTGAGGCAAAGAAAACTTGGTATGGTGGTTTGGTGATTGCTTATGGTGGCTTTAGTAGTTGCTTATGGTGGTTTGGTAGTTTATTTATGATGGTTTAGTATTTGCTTATGATGACACGGCATATGCTTTATGGTGGTTTAGTTTTGCTTTATGTTGGTTTAGTATATGCTTTATGGTGATCGATATATGATTTATGTTGGTTGATACATGCTATATGATGTTCTTATATATACCTTATGATGTTTTCATACATGATATATGATGTTAGTATATGTTTGGTTTATGATTTGGCATATGTTTTGGTATATATAGTTTTGATGATGTTCCTATATGTACACTCGTGTATGGATGTAAATACCATAATGAGCTGTGTTATAAAGCTCCACTATGCATTATGGGTGTCATGTTATTATGGTTAAGTTATTATGCTATCATTTGGTTATATTATCATGATGTTATGATGTCATGTGGATTGGAACTCAATAAGATGATACTTGTAAATACCGTAATGAGTTGTGATATAAAGCTCCACTATGTGGTATGCTATCATGTTGTCATGATGTTAATGTCTTGAGAAAATATTTCATTGTAAATATTGCATCGAGTTGTGTTATAAAGCTCCATAAGAAATATGTCTTCTTTCACCATGTTGCTGAGGTATATGTGTGATTTAACACCGAGGACAGTGTCCCCCAAGGGGGAGAGTTATGTAACATCCCTGTGGAAAATTCCATGTAATAAATGTTAAAAAAAATAACCATGGATGATTTGGACACCTATGCCAGGCTGAATGTTGGGCAAGACATCCTAGGGGCTGTTCATTTGGTTGTTTATGGCTAAGGAAATTGGAAAAGGTAATGGCTAAGGCATTAAAATGAATTTTTGGCACATTTTTTTATGAAAATAATGGAAATTAGGAGAAATTGGAGGTGAAAGGACACATGTTGCATGTGAGGAGGAAAATGAAGGAAAATAATGGAATTGAAGAAAATAGAGGCCTCATTCATAAAAATGCTTCTAAGGATCAGTTGGTAACCTTTTGTTAGTTTAGCTTTGGAGCTCTCTCATTATTCTCTCTCTCTCATACTCTTGGACACTTAGAGTTTTCTTGGAGCATTTTAGCATTGGAGCAAGAAATGAAAAGAAGGCAAGAGGAAGCAAAGATCAAGAAGGGAAAGACAAGATCAAGCAACTACAACAAGCTTCATTATAGGTATCAACTTGCATGTGTATTTTCCTTGCTATATTTGGCATGCATGGGATTGCATGTGTTTCTTTTCTACCATGGCATGGGTTTTTCCAAGTGTGATAGTATTTTCAGCCTAGCCTTGCCATTTCCTCATAGCTTTTATGAGATGGGTTCTTTCATGTGGTTTGTGTGGGATGGACGGATTGGATTAAAAGTTAAGTGGGGTGGATCTATGAATTGACAAACACATGGTGGTAGTGGTCCTTGAATTAGACTGAGGATGCATGAAGCCACTGGACTAGTAACCCCTGAACCAGACTGTGATTTGCGGTAAAGCCATATTTTGTGCCTCGGTGGGCCTAGGAATCCTTGTCGGTGAATGATGAGATATAAAGTAAAGACAAGAGGTGGATTTTATCTCTATTGGGCCTAGTGATTCCGGGATGGAATGTAGAGTAAATAATGGAGAGTATGTCTTGGTGTAGGGTACTAGTGGTCCCTAGATTAGACTGCAGATGCATGGTAAAGCCTAAGAGACTAGGAGGAACTTAAATTCCTCATAGTGTAAGTGGAGAACTTCGATGGCATCCACATTGATTGGTGTTTTCAATGTGTTCTATGAGTCCCACATTCATGCTTAGAATATGGCACGGGGGTGATTGGATGAAGAAAGACTTCGCTAAGCCAATCTATGGTTAGGTGGAACGTGGTAGTTTGATCTCCTGTTGGTTCACTACATTGATTAATGAGAAATTCATTCCATTGATTTTCATGAGTAAATTTACTCGTGTATATGTGGATTTTGATGGTTGATATGTTTATTGTAATTATGTTCCTATTATGTTGGTTATATGTTCATTTTATGGCAACAACTATGTTTGGTTCTCAGTATGTTTTTACCTTTATTTGAATGGATATTGTAAGCAAATGACATGAGGAAATAATGGTTCATGGAGATTCTTAGATAAGTAAGAGATCCCTACACTTAACTCTATTGTTTGCACTTATATGTTACATGTCATTTATATGTTTGATTAAATGTCTGTCATGGCTAGTAGGGGTTTTGTTAAGGCCTTGATCAACTATTTACTTTTGCATCATTATTTCCCTATACTTTACTTAATTTTGAGCTTTCATTCCATTCTGCACAATGGCTTGAGATTTGGGCCTGAAAAGGCGGCTCAAATTGCAGAGTTGTTGGCACAAAACTAGCAAGTTTTCAGTACAGTTGTTGGCAGGCAGGCCTATAAGAGCGACTTTAGGTCTCTGCTCGCTCCCTTTCCCATAACATGAGAGTGACTGAGCCTTAAATTCTCTAGAAACACAGTGGGACCGAGGGACAGGATGTCAGAGTGGCTAATTTGTCTCCTAAGGGTTTTGTTGATGGTGTTGGATGGATGTATGTGACATTCCATCAATTCCACTTCCTTAAGGTCACCTAGGAGGTCAAATCTGATCATAGTAGCCTCTCGTCTCATGTTTACCCCAGTTGGCATGGTAACTTGGGTGGATGTAGGAGGAGAGTTTTACATGTGCAGAACACTCTATTAGGTCAGCTGTAGTGTGCAATCTGTAGTGCAAATGTTAAACCAAAGACAACGTGAACGACATAGAACAATATATAATGTTGTTTTGAATGAATGTGTGGTCATATCACTTGCTCTGATTTTCTTTCCCATATTTTGTCTCAATGCAGTTTCTCTGAAATTCCATCACACAAAAAATCAACAAAGGAATGTGTGTACTATATATCAAGGAATATAATGCCTATTGATTAAATCAACAATCACAACAATGATAGGTTGCAAGGGGCTTGATTAGAAATGCACCACATCCACCAACGAATTAGTCAAATTGGAAAGTAGTAAGGGTAAGCTTGGATAGGGAATTGTCAATATTTCCCATTTTTTTACCTCTTCACTGAGCACTACAAGGGAAATCCAATAACACAAACCTAGATCATATGGTTGTAGGTGAGATTACCAAGAATGCCTTCTATTTTAATAACTTAGATCAACCAAAAATATCAAAGCAAACTAAAACACACAACAAAATATTGTATGCTTGTAGCATGTGGTTTGCACATTATTTAATAGAGGAAAGGAATATCAATGATCTCATCAAGCTAGTAATTAACCAAGGAACCCAAAAGACAATATGATACAATCGTGATAGTTGCATAACCATGTTTACAAATCACACTGTGTGTTCAAAACACAATTTCCAGAAAGTTAGAGGTATTATGATGCCAATCTATTTTGCAATGAATAAGAGTTCATTTCCTGACAAATATTCAACATAAGGACAATATATTGACCTTCATTATATCAGGTTTGATTATTAATTTCCAACCAGTCCATGAGGAAAAAAGGTTGTCTAGTTGCTTCTACAAGCCATCAACATCATAAGCAAATTGGAGGATAATCATTATATAAGAAGGCAGTGGCCATAATTTTATGCTCAGTTCACTTGAAAATAATCCTACATAAATATATAAGCCAACTAGAATAACTAAGAGGTGACAACAACGCTCCAATGAAAATCTCTCTACCATTCCCAACCATTGCAACAACTCAAATAAAACATACCCTGGCACTATGTAAAATGATTTCATTAATACACCTGCAAATCTAGCCACCAACAAGTTTTCTCCTTGAGTTCTTCGCAATGTGTGCCGTCTCAAATGACATTTCTCTAATCTGCAGATGTAAATGTTATTAACACATATTTCTCATCTTTAAGCAAGCTTAAACAAGATAAATACTCACCCACTGTCAATGTAACTGTCTGGAGCGGTTTGCAGATTTTGTAGTCAATGAATATTGTGTTTGGTGTTTAATGTTTTAGCATATTTACACTAAAAATAAAAAATGTTTAATTAAAAAAAATAAAAATACAATAACTTATGGTTAAAGAAAACCAAAAAGAAAATAAAGTGAATTGCCCAACTACGAAGTGGGGCTTGCATGCAGCGAAGTTCCCTCGTGATTTTAAGCTTGATTAGACTCTTCATCTGGCTCTCAGGATCCCTCTGTAGTTAACCAGTTAAACCAGAAGTTGATGCATTAAAGTTATTCACCTCAAATGAAGGCTCCTTAAATGAGGTCATCATTTTTAGTACTATCCCAATTCATATCCATGTCTCCCTATAGTAATTCAGTCAACAGGATCAGTAACTAGGGACTTTGCCACAATATCTGTTGGTGCCTTTGGCTTATTTGCTGGTGGATGAGAAAGACGGTCAAAAGATGGAACTAAGTGGGGAAATGGCATGGATGCTATAGGCCAAATGATTTCCATGGCGATGCATATCAATAGGGAAAGATATCTGATGGGTTTGTTGCTTTCCTGACATTCTTTACAATTTGTTTCCAACATGATAGCTACATGTTGTGGAGCTGTAACAAGGGTCTTTTTCACCTCTAGTTATCTCACATTACAAGTCAATCCGGGAGCGTTTTGTTATTGTAAAGGATATCTCAATTTGAGGCTATTTGTCAGGATAATTCTTCGTAGTATAGATCTAAAGAATACAAGAGTAAATGGATGCTAAGCTATGCTAAATTACTTTTGCATAAAGAAATCACACACGCAGCAACTTCGTTGGTCGAGGGTATGGAATTAGTAACCTATCCCCATAGAAACTGATGAAGGAGTATGGATCACGATCTGGGAGCATTATAGCGTCTGCTGTATCATACAACAACCTTGATCCTCCTCTCATGCCACTTCAATAAATGCAAGCAAAAGGAACAGCAAGAAAACAGAATGGAACAGCAACTTCAGAAATGGAACAGCAATAAAAGGAACGACAGTAAATGGAACGGCAGTAAAGAAACTAAGTCTCGCGAGGTCAACACTTCCAATCCTTGGCACACACTTACATACAAAGGGAAAGCAATCGTTTATACAAGTTTGCAGCTTAATCAAATGGAACAGCAAATTATTAAAGACAGGAAACGTCAATCATATACATATCAAATGGAACAACAAATCATTAAAGACAGGAAACGTCAATCATATGTACATGATCTGCGATAATCACCAATAGTCCATTACCCCCAATCACCTATAGCTGAAATATTCTACTTATGAATTCTGTAATTGATGCAAACAACTTAGATCAACAGTATGCGAAGAATCCTGAAAGTATGATGTAAACTTGTTACAGAGATTTATAACAGGAAAGCTACAGATGAATAAGTATGAAACGACATGCAATCATAACAGATTATAAGAAACAAACCACACAAAGCAGAATTGTAATGGTACAATCAGCCAGTGTCCGTTGGAGCCGGGCCCGAAGCTTCCAATGGCGCACTGCCGTAAACTACTTCAGACGCAGGGAGAAATTAACACCAAAGATATTATATTAGCGCATCAATGAGAGTACAAAACTAAGTCTCAGAGAGACTCAATAGTCTAAGTTCAACTGACAGTAAAATCCGTGAACAGAAAGTTAAAGATACAAAATAATTCCGAACTCCTTTAATCTTCAATGCTTCCCCCTTTTATACAATTAACGGCGGAGTTCACCAGACGAAAAAACGATTGAACGTAGCGATCCCTCAAGATCAAAGATCCTGAGTGATCCGCTAAACTGTTAACGCCTTCCTTTACTCGGCCTGTATTTCCGAACTGGCAGTCCTTCATCTCGTTCCGGACTGATCTTCCTTGATTTACTCGACTTGGTCTGAACCTTATTTAGAATTGGAGGGACAGCCGTTATCTTCTCATCAAATTCTCGTTTTGCATTGCGCCTTCCTGCTTTTACCTTTCCCTGCGTAGAGAAGACAACTATTAGTGATTGGATCATTTTGGACTCGTTCTCGTTGCGTTTTCCCGACTTTATAATAAAGAAAATATTACAACTATTGCTTAAAACATCACTAAATTATTTATTAAAACATACCTTCCCAATGCTCTACACACCCCCCGACTTACTTTGTTTCATGGCCTCATGAAAACGTTATAATTAACATGGAGAGCAGTAAGAGAATAGGCTGGAGAGGGTACTTCATGAGGAGGTCTGCAACCATGATAGGCAACCAGATTATCAAAGAAGTAATGCAACTGATCTGCAGGCATATTATACAAGGCCTGGTACCCCGGTGCAGGGTGCCAGATAATTGGGCTACGGAACCGGTATCCTAACCATGATGGTCCAGCTTGCAGAATGCACTGGCCATAAAAGGGCAATCGTTCAGCAGCCAGCTCAAAGTTCTCATATTTGAAGGGCTCCCTGAGCTGGATGCTTGGGGTGGAAATCCGATAACGGAATTTGGCAGCCTCCAAGGCGGAATCTTTCATAACCAGAAAGTATTCTAAGCTATTTCGGATCAACTCCTCATGCATGGGTCCTAGTAGTTCTATAACGCCTGGGTTTCTCATAAGGCTTTTGTGTGATTGCCATAGGCGAACTGGGTCTTGAGGCTTAGCCCTGACCCATAGATCTAGGCTGTGCTCCTGCCTCTGAAAGGCATTGTAAGCCCTGAGCCACTTTAACTGATTGACCCCGAATGAAACAAAGGCTTGCAGCTGTATATCTCCCACAAAGGGACCAGGGTTTAGATCAGTTTCCTGCTCAAGCACCATATTGTGCAAATAAAATTCGCATAATAATCGTTGGACCTTAACCCCATAATGTTTGCAACAATCAATAAAATCATTAACAGTATTAATCTGAATGGGGGCACCTGCCCTGACAGCTTTTATTTTCAATCTTAAGTATCTTTCAAGGAGGAATAAAGCATAATTCTTCGCGGGGGCCCTGCAAGTCAAAACATCATCATACAACGAACATACAGTGTCCAATTGTTTAATAACAGCATCTAGTCGACGTGTTACCTTAGCAACCTTTTCCTGTTCCTTCTGCCATCCTTCAAAAGCCTGACTCTCCGATCGACTCATGTTTCTCAGCTGCTGTTGCAGTTCTTCATGTTTTTCCAGAGGGATCCTTTGTTCCTCTAACTGCTCAGCCCTCTGCTGCAATTCTTCGTATTTTTCTCGAGGAATCCTCTGCTCAACTTCCTGTTGCAGCTCCTCATATTTTTCTCGAGGAATCATTTGTTCAACTGCTTGTTGCAGTTCCTCATATTTCTCTCGAGGGATCATTTGTTCAACTGCTTGTTGCAGTTCCTCGTATTTTTCTCGAGGAATCATTTGTTTCCGTAGCTGTTCAGCCTCCTGTTGGGCCTGTCTTATCTCGCGGCACAAGGCCTTGGTTTTTGGATCCCTTTCCCATGATTCCTTGGAGGCAGGAAGTTTCGCCTGGACCTTCACATTTCGTCGCTTAATTTTCCCTGAAGGTGGTGTCTCAGTGTGAACTGCTCTATTTTCCCCTTCCTTCTTGACATGTATAAAGGGGTACGGTGGTCCCTCTGTAAATGGGATGTCGTCTTGTGGCTCAGTTTTAATTGGAACGGAAGTTGGTTCTAATGGGCTGTTTGGAATATCAGCCTGCTCCTCTATGTCAATAGGAACGGCATTCTGGTGCTCTGTTCCAGATGGAACAACATTTTGTTCCTCAGTACTAATTGGAACAGCTGCAGGTTTATTGGCAGAATATCGACCTACTAGATGCCTATAAGTGCTCTGCCTTCTCCTCTGACAGGACCCAGCTGTATTTGTCCTTCTTTTTCTTCTTACAGTCCTCCTTATTCTCAAGCTGGCTTTCAGACTTCGAATTTTCTGCCGAAGCTGGGTTATAATATTCAGCAATTTCTGCTGTTTTCTTCTCAACTTCTTAATTTCTCTTGCCTCGGCTGTGGGCACATGAGCGGCCCTTAGTTCTGCTCCTCTTTCATCGAGGGTTTCTTCTGTCATTCGGGGAACGTCCTGTTCCCGACAAACATTTTCATTCTCCACGCCATCAGCAGGTGGATTTCCTTCTGGTGTTTTGGGAACGGCTTGTTCCTGATTGGTATTCACATTTTCTTTGTCAACGACAGGGGGGTTTTCTTCCCCTGCCATTCCATCATGCAATTCTTCACGCGTCTCTTCCTCAGAGGGTCCTTCGGGAGGCTCTGTCGGACTGGAGGGTGAAGGATAACCTCTAAGGCTGGCCAAGATGGTGGCCAGCTCTTCTTTCTCCACAGGGGTTTGTGGATGGCTACCCCCCAATTGTTCCATCTCCTTCTCCTGAATTGGTTGCTCAGTAGCTGCCTCTAGATAGCTGGTCTCGGCCGCAGAGTCATCATTCTTATTTCCTTCTTCAGCTTCTACTTCGTTCTCTGTTTGTCCCACATTTTCCCCAGGTATTTGTTCTGGCGCTGGAGGTTCCTCTATTATTTCAATCGGCTGGTCAATGTTTGGCTGGATTTTTTTCAGCCTACCTCTTATCTTTGCCAACCGAGCTGACTTTCTAGGCCTCTCGGGCTGTTCGGGTGTGTTGGCCACCTGTTCTTCCACCTCCACCTTTCTGCGTTTTTCAAACTGTTCTGGCGTGCCAGAGGAATGCCTTCGCTTTAAGGTAGCACATCTTTCTGCGGGCAATTCCTTACGTTTTTCTGCATGTCTAGTTACTTTAGGGGTACATTTTTGTTTCCCTAGCTTTATGCGTTTCTTCGTTTGCTCGGTTGTGCCCGAGGGTTGCTTAGGTTTTGGCGATTCTCTGGGTTTTTTAGGTGTTTCAGAGGTGCTAGCGGGGTGCTTCGCCTTTGGGGATGGTGATGCTACTTCCCCTCCAATTGCTGTAATAAGTTCCCGCCAGCTACTCTGCTGCTGAGCGAGACTGTATGCCACTATCAGGCGGATCAACCCGTGGTGGCTAACCACTGCGTCTTCATGGTGTGCCTTTTTCAGGCTCCGAGAGGCATCATGCAGCAATGAATTTAACAATGCAGGGAGATTCACAGCACATTTTCCTTTTAACACAGCTAAGAGCTTAAGGTGACGCGGCCTTACCACATCTTTTCGCCCTTCGCAGGTGATGTAGCTCTGTACTACCTTTGCCAGTTCGCTCCAAGGTTCTCCCAGTGTTGCCGGCAGCACTCCTTTTCCCTTCACTGTCAGCTTCTGCCCTTCATCTTGGAAGATTTCTACGATCTTTTGCAGTCTTTCTTTCTTTGTCGTCCATATTGGACCTGAGTCTGGTAATCCGGTTACTTCCGCGATTATTTCCTTCGTGACTGCTATCTGCTTCCCACCTACCACTGAGTGTTCTTCCTGCAAATTCTGTAGGAATTCCATGGCCACTATTTCATTTGATTTGCGCAGGCGGCCAAAATAAGTTAACCACCCTGCCTTTTCTAAGATCTTCCGAGCGGCTTCGGAGACTACTAGCTCGCTCGGCTCGCTTCTGATAGCCTTTCCCCCCATGGTTCTGTTTCAGGGTCTAGATGGAACAGCAATACAAAGAACGTAATCGCGGCAAAAAAAGAAGAGACACAGAGCATGCATGAATAATTGATCATAAATAACAACTTTTGCAAAAATAGCATTGTCATGCCGTTAACGCATATCGTACCTTCGTATCATATCATTTCCAAATGATGTGTTAACACGTGGCAGGCGGAGTAATGAAGTCACCTCCCCCCCCGTGCGAAATGATAGGCTGCCTCAGCCGTCAAATAGAAGAAGGCGGTCATCCCGTCACCGAGTCATAATGGAACAGCTTATAGAATTTTGCCATGTTTCAGATTAGACAAAGGAATACCGAGATCGATGCGACAGATAGATCGCGTTTAACATAAGCCTTCGTGATGTGATGCAGAACATAAGGATAGGACGTCTAGCACTCATGGAAAGTCTGAGATAGTCATAGTCAATGCCTTTGCCATAATTGGTAATAATAGATGTTCATGTGACGTATCCATTAAGGTGTAAGAAATTATTACGAGGATAGAAAGAAATATTTAATAAGATCCAAATTGGTGTATATGTTATGACTCCAATACCATTAACAGAGCTCTGCTGCCGACCGGTGTTTATAACCGTGGCAGAGTTGTTTATTTCACCCCGGAACCATAGTCCTTTGTGTAGTTTTGAAGAGCAATTCTTGTCAACATGCAGGCCATCATGCTGGCTTGGTAACCAGATAACCATGACGCCATTCACCAGAGAGGCGCGAAACGTGGGCAGGCTGGCTCGTGATGAGACCCCCTGTTCCAAGGTTTGTTTATATAATGAACCTGTTGGACCATATCCCTGGTGTGGTGGCCATGATGGGAATGCCACTTCGCTTCCAATCTTATGATCATAGTAGGCTGGTTCTTTAATGAAACCCCCTATCCTGCATTTGACAAATAATTTCTTTTTATTTTGCTTTTGCCTTTTTTTTTTTTTTTTTTTTTCCTTTTGAGATGGACTTTTGCTCTTGTATAGTTACACATAAGGGTGGTTCAGCCCTCTTTAAGAGTGGGAATGGCGGAAGATGTCTTGTTATCCCAATAGGAAGATATAAATTTTCTATTCTTATTTCCAAGTAATAATGAAGAAAATTGTAGGAACGTAACATGATGAAATTTTCCAACAGGGCAGAGGAGGTGAGACTTATGGCTGAAAAAAATGATGAGTGTATGGATCCTTCCTTTGTTGCATCAATACTAGGGCTGTTATAGATAGCGATTTATGATGTGCTGATCTCGATATATCATGCCTTTTATATTTGTTGCATAAATATATAGCTGCTACTTATGGCATCGGGAAAAGGATGGACAACGTTTTCTTCTTATAGAAAGGACGAGGGCATACTATTTCTTTCTTACAAGGGAGGGTGGGAGGGTTCTTTTGATGCAATGTCCTAAGATAACAAAAGCACTCAAATGCTGCTTGCTAAAAAAAAAAGAACTGAAAAAAACACACAAATGTCGTTCCTTCTAAAAAGGAACAGCAAAAAATTCAAAAGTGCTGTTCCTTTTGAAAAGGAACAGCAAAAATTCAAAAGTGCTGTTCCTTTTGAAAAGGAACAACAAAAATTCAAAAGTGTTGTTCCTTTTGAAAAGGAACAACAAAAATTCAAAAGTGTTGTTCCTTTTGAAAAGGAACAGCAAAAATTCAAAAGTGCTGTTCCTTTTGAAAAGGAACAGCAAAAACTCAAGGGTGCCGTTCCTTTTGAAAAAGGAACAGCAAAAATTCAAAAGTGTTGTTCCTTTTGAAAAGGAACAGCAAAACACGCAAGTGCTGTTCCTTTTGAAAAGGAACAGCAAAACACACAAGTGCTGTTCCTGTTGAAAAGGAACAGCAAAACACACGAGTGCTGTTCCTTTTGAAAAGGAACAGCAAAAAGTGTTGTTCCTTTTGAAAAGGAACAGCAAAAATTCAAGAGTGCTGTTCCTTTTGAAAAGGAACAGCAAAACACGCAAGTGTTGTTCCTTTTGAAAAGGAACAGCGAAAACACACACTCGAAACATATATACAAAATTTACAATCTTATATACAAAATGTGGTAATAAAGAATGAACTTCTTACCAATCTATAGGGGAGGAAGTTTTTGCTTCCTCTCCCATAATCTCGATGTTAGTATCTTGGCGTAGCTGCTGGCAAAATGATTCCCGAGTGAGCGGTTTGCGATACAGACGAACTCGGTGGCCGTTTACCTTAAATGTATATCCAGATCCATCGATTGTAATCAAAGTAAGGGTCCCATTGTCATGGACTTTTTGAATCTCGTATGGTCCCAACCATCGAGTCTGAAGCTTCCCCGGGAAATCCTGAAATCTAGAATCATATAACAGAGCCCAGTCTCCTTCGTGAAATATCTTGTTTTTGATGAGCGCATCATGCCACTTGGCTCGCTGCTGCTGGATGAGTGTTGTATTCTGTAATGCAGTGAGCCTTGTTTCGTCCAACTCATTAATTTGCTGTAATCGATTTTTCTGTGCTTCACTTAAATCCAATCCGACTTCTTGGGCAATTCACAGGGTTTGGATCTCAAATTCTATAGGAAAAATGGGTTGCTTTCCAAACACTAAGTGATATGGTGAATAGCCGGTGGTACTTCTCCATGTGGTTCGATAAGCCCACAGTGCCTCCAGTAGTCGGGCGGCCCAATCGCGGTGATGTGAGGCAACAGTTTTTGTCAAAATTGACTCTATTATCTTATTACTGTTCTCGACTTGCCCATTTGCCTGCGGATGGTATGGGGTAGTAATTTTGTGGTGGATGTGATGGTTATTGAGTGTTGCAGCTAATTTATGTCCCACAAATTGTGGTCCTCCATCTGTAACCACTTCCCTTGGAAGACCATAACGTACAAACAAATGGAACAGGAACTGTATTACCGACTCCTCTGTAGCTCTGGGTAATGCCTCCGCCTCAACCCATTTGGTAACATATTCAGTTGCCACCAAAATGTAGGTTTTTTGGTTTGATGGGGGGTTGATGGGTCCGACAAAGTCCAGAGCCCAGCGTTCAAAAGGTTCGATCACTAATTGAGGCCGGAAAGGCATTTCGTCTGCTGGGCCAGGTCGTCCTGCACGCTGACAACTATCACAGGCCTGGACAAATTTTTTGGCATCTTTGAAAATTGTAGGCCAGTAATATCCCGTTTGTAATACTTTGTGTGCTGTTCTTCGTTCAGCGAAATGTCCTCCACATGGCCCGTCATGGCAGGCTTTCAAGATATCAAAGTTTTCGTCTTCTCGAATACATCTTCTGATTTCCATATCTGCGCCTGTGTGAAACAGATAGCCCCCAACCCACGAAAATCGATTGCTTTTCTGGACGATCTGTTTCCGTTCATTGGGAGTTAAATGTTTTGGAAGCTTACCTACTGCAAGATAATTAGCCACATCAGCGTACCAGGGAGTCTGAACAGCAACAGCAAATAAGTGTTCATCTAGGAATTGGTCCTCAACTGCTGCTGTTTCAACTGATTTTGGTATTCGTGAAAGAAAATCAGCTACAGGGTTCTCCTTCCCCGGTCGGTCTCTGATTGTAATGTCGAATTCCTGCAACAAGATCAACCACCTGGTTATTCTTCCATTTGTAACAGGCTTGTTTGCTAAATACCTAATATCAGAATGGTCTGTATACAAAATAACGGGATAGCCTGTAATATAGTGTCTAAATTTATTAATAGCATGTATCACAGCTAAAAATTCTTTTTCGGTGACAGTGTAATTTAATTCAGCCGGAGCCAAATTTTTGCTGATGTAATAGATAGCGTATGGTCTTTTCTCTTCTTCTTGGCCCAAAACTGCACCGATTGCTGTGTCTGAGGCGTCGGTTGAAATTTGGAATGGTAAGTTCCAATTAGGTCCTCTGAGAACTGGAGCTGTAGATAGCAACTTCTTTAATTCTGTGAAGGCTCGATCACATTTCTCTGTCCATAAGAAATCAACATTTCCAGTTAATGCATGTAGAGGTGCGGCAATATGTGAGTAATGCTGTATAAATCGTCTATAATACCCAGAAAAACCAAGAAAACTGCGTACCTCTGTTTGATTAGTGGGGGTTGGGATAAGCATGAGTATTTGAATTTTAGCCGGGTCTACCTGAATGCCAGCTGCTGAGATGTAATGTCCCAGAATGAGTCCTTCGGTCATCATCATGTAACATTTTTCGTGACTCAAGCAAAGCCTGGTAGCGATGCAGCGCTCTAGAACTTTTTCGAGAGTGTCCAGGGCTGGATCAAAGTCATCTCCATATGGTGTGAAATCATCCATATAGACTTCCAATCCATCATTAATTAAATCTGCAAAGATGCTAAGAACAGCCCGTTGGAATGTGGCCGGAGCATTACATAATCCAAAGGGTAAGACTCGGTAGGCGAACGTTCCCCAGGGGCAAGTAAAGGTAGTCTTGTCCTGGTCTTCAGGGGCAATCTGAATCTGGTTATATCCGCTGAAGCCATCCAAGAAAGAAAAGAATTTCTTGCCTGCTAAGGTGTCCAATACCTGGTCTATGAAAGGGAGAGGGAAGTGATCTTTTTGTGTAGCTTTGTTTAATTCTCTGTAATCGACACAGATCCTCCATTTCCCATTCTTTTTAGGTACTACCACAAGTGGGGAGACCCATTTGCTGTCAGAAATAGGATAAATAAAATTAACGTCTAATAATTTCTGCAGCTCATCTTTTACAACATCTTTTAAATGGGGATTGAGTCTTCCCTGTGGTTGGCGAACAGGTCTTGCATCTTTCTCGGTATAGATACGATGTGTACATAGCTGGGGATCAATCCCTTTCATATCGGGATAGTCCCAAACAAATGCCTCCTGATACTTTCGTAGGAGCTGGATGAGTTTGGTCTCTTGCTCTGGTGTCAGATTAGCGTTAATATTTAAAGTTTTGCCCGGTTCAATTTGCACTACTTTGCTGTTAGCAACAGAGGTTACAGGTATAATTGGGTCATGGTCATCTTTTAGAGGATCTTCCTCTAATTCGTTATCAAATGCCGCTTTTATCATAAAGCATTGTGTATACGATGTGGATTCTGTTTGATTAATGAATTTATTGATGGCATCATCTTCCGTTTGATCTTTAAAATCTAGCGCTTCCTGGATTGTTAATGGTGGTCTAATATTATCAGTAATATATGAGGCAGGGCGCAGATTGGTCAGTGATATATGAGGTGTGATGCTTGGCTGGGCTGGCGGGTACAAGATTAAATTTTTGATATCCGGCCCTCTGGTTATGGTCATGTTTCCCTGCCGGCATCCAATGTAGGCGTCAGCAGTAGCGAGCCATGGTCTACCTAGAATTAGCAGATGTCCATCTAGTCGGGTTTTTGGATTAATCACCAGAAAATCGGTCGGGTATTCCCAAGATTCCACTGAAAGCATGACATCATACAAGGTGCCTTCTGGTCTTATTACTGATCGGTCAGCTAGCTCTAGTAAAGTGGAAGTAGGCTCTACCGATGTGATTCCAAGCTTCTGGCAGGTTGATGTTGTCAGGATATTAATTGCAGACCCTATATCTACTAAAACGTTGGTCAGGGTCTGCCCACGGACTTGAACAGTGACAATTGGGTTTCCAGGATCCTCATATTTAATTGGTGTTTCTTTCCCTGATAAGAGGTCGGATAAGGTGCCGACTACCTGGACTTTAGGGTTAGGGGTTATATTTCTTTTTGATTTTCTGCTACACAGGTCTTTTATGGTTTTTGCATATATGGGGATATCCTGTATAGCCTGAAGGAATGGAATTCTTATATACAAGTTTTGGAGTTCTCCCAGAATATCAAAATCCGGATATTGCATTTGTCGCTGAATGGCCAGACGTTCTGGGAAAGGTGGAGAAGATGTAATTACTTGCTAATGAACCTGGTCTTTACTTACATCTTCTTGTTGTGACGGTTGTTCTATCGGTAACTGGTTTTCAATATGAGCGGTTCTATGTCCCTCAGTTTCTATTATTCGCCCAGATCTCAACTGAAGATCATTGCACTCCTGCAGAGCAGATTCAATCTCGGAAGATTCTATAATTTGAAGAGATTGAACTGGTCGATTATTTGGATTAGGGTTGGGTTGGGCTGGGAGCTGCGGTCTTAGGTTGGGCTGGGGATTTTGTTGCAAGGCTGGCAGAGTTGGTTGAGGGAGCGGAATTGATCCTGGTGTTTGATATGTCGATCTTGGCCAGTTGCTCTGCCAGGGTGAACTTTGCGAAGTGGAAGGGGTCCACTGCGGAGGATATGAATTATTTGGCCAACATGGTGGAGGATAAGGAAAGTTTGGCCAACCAGCTTGGTTCATCCAAGGGTTCGGAGTAGGAAACATTTGAGGCGACCAATTTGAAAACGGGTGCTGAGACTGATTTTGCCACATATTCTGTTGCTGAGCATTAAATTGCGGAGATTGAAAAGAAGAGGAGCGATCTTGAAGCATACCAGATTGCCTAGGCTGCCATTGACGACGTTGGTTAATAAAATATGCTGATTCTGGTTCCTCTTCTGCTTCTTTGTACACCGCCTTCAAACCAGGAAGCGAGGGACAGCTTTCAGTCGGATGGTCCTTGGTACAAATAGCACATATTTGAACTGTATCGAGCAGGCATTCTTTCTGGCTATGTTTCTTTCTGCACCGAGGGCAGAAAATTGCCAGATTCTGTTCCACCTTTGCTTGCTTCTGTTTAGCCTGCACAATATCAAGCTGTGTAGTTAATGTCCCCATGATATCAGTTTTAAAATTTTCTAGCAGATTTCCAAGTTCCACTCGTGATACTCCTTCTGTTGATGTTCTATTGTCTCTAGTGAAGCGATCATATTCTGCTGGTTTTATCCTTGTGCTGCCTCTTGAGCTCCTGATACACAGATTAATGATGTCAGCAAAATTTTCCTGATAAATGTCTCCTTTTCCCATAATATTCAACGTTTCAATCCATTGCTCTTTCATACCTCTAATCAATGCAGTTTTCAACACGTTATCGGGCAGAGGTAACGATGCATAGGGAGATCTTTGCAAGTTATATTGGAAACGTTCTAAATATTCTTCTAAAGTTTCGTTTGGTCTGGCTGACATTTGAAAGATTTCATCCTTTAGTTCTCTTGATCTACAGTAATCCTGATATTTTTTTAAGAAGGCCACTTTCATTTCTTCCCAATTGTTTATGACTCCACCACCTAAACCCATGAACCATCTCAGAGCTGCTCCCTTCAAGGTAGAGGGAAACAGCTTTAGCTTCCGGGGGTCAGTGGTGTAATCGTATCCCCTGCATAACACATCAAATTCGAATAAAAACGCATCAGGGTCTTCTGATGTGAGTCCATGAAACGTCGGGATATGTTGAAGCAGAATTGCCTTCATCGGTGCATTCACAGTGGAATCTACTATGGGATATTGCAAAGTAGAGGTTTGGGTATTTGGCTGATTCTGTGCCATGGAATCAAATATATGCCAGTAATCTTCAGGAATTTCTAAGAGAGTATTCCTTGGTTGAGGAGGGGTAATCTTAGCGGGAACTGTTTTTACAGCACTCCCTTTATCAGGGATAATGATGGCCCCTACTGTCTGAGGTGAATGAATTCCTTCAACGAGGATTTTTGCAGCGGTTCCTTTATCCGGACTGTTTAAAGGCTGGTTTGGTTCAATAGGAGATCTAGGTTCCTCGATTTCCCCTATTTCTCCTTCTCCTTCGCAAAGGTTGCTAAAATTTCCTTCGTGCACTGGTCCAGGAGTCGAATTTTCAAGTTCTTGAAAGTCCTTCTCCTCTGTCTGACTGTGCACCTCAGCAAAGGCTTCAGATGGTGATTCTGAGGCCTGAAGGGAACTAGCAGGTTGTTTAGAGTTTACTTTCCTATAACCTACTGATGGCTGAGATTCGGCTTTCTTGTAAATTTCGTCTATAAAAGTCTTTCGTCCAAGGGTCGCCGACCCCTTGGCTTTTTCGATTTTGGATGGAGGCTTTTGATTCTTTTCTGGCTTTTTCTGCTTAGTCATGCACTCCAATTAAACTACTAAATCAATTCTGCTAGGAAAGCGGATGGTGGAGCAGGGCTTTTACATGCTCCGCACGCAGGTTCTTACCTTCCGTTTTTAAAATCCAGTTCTCCCCTAACAGATTCGCACACTACCCTGTTAAAAGACAAATGGCTATACCCTTTCCCCAGCAACGACGCCAAAATGTGGAGCTGTAACAAGGGTCTTTTTCACCTCTAGTTATCTCACATTACAAGTCAATCCGGGAGCATTTTGTTATTGTAAAGGATATCTCAATTTGAGGCTATTTGTCAGGATAATGCTTCGTAGTATAGATCTAAAGAATACAAGAGTAAATGGATGCTAAGCTATGCTAAATTACTTTTGCATAAAGAAATCACACACGCAGCAACTTCGTCGGTCGAGGGTATGGAATTAGTAACCTATCCCCCTAGAAACTGATGAAGGAGTATGGATCACGATCTGGGAGCATTATAGCGTCTGCTGTATCTCACAACAGCCTTGATCCTCCTCTCATGCCACTTCAATAAATGCAAGCAAAAGGAACAGCAAGAAAACAGAATGGAACAGCAACTTCAGAAATGGAACAGCAATAAAAGGAACGACAGTAAATGGAACGGCAGTAAAGAAACTAAGTCTCGCGAGGTCAACACTTCCAATCCTTGGCACACACTTACATACAAAGGGAAAGCAATCGTTTATACAAGTTTGCAGCTTAATCAAATGGAACAGCAAATTATTAAAGACAGGAAACGTCAATCATATACATATCAAATGGAACAACAAATCATTAAAGACAGGAAACGTCAATCATATGTACATGATCTGCGATAATCACCAATAGTCCATTACCCCAATCACCTGTAGCTGAAATATTCTACTTATGAATTCTGTAATTGATGCAAACAACTTAGATCAACAGTATGCGAAGAATCCTGAAAGTATGATGTAAACTTGTTACAGAGATTTATAACAGGAAAGCTACAGATGAATAAGTATGAAACGACATGCAATCATAACAGATTATAAGAAACAAACCACACAAAGCAGAATTGTAATGGTACAATCAGCCAGTGTCCGTTGGAGCCGGGCCCGAAGCTTCCAATGGCGCACTGCCGTAAACTACTTCAGACGCAGGGAGAAATTAACACCAAAGATATTATATTAACGCATCAACGAGAGTACAAAACTAAGTCTCAGAGAGACTCAATAGTCTGAGTTCAACTGACAGTAAAATCCGTGAACAGAAAGTTAAAGATACAAAATAATTCCGAACTCCTTTAATCTTCAATGCTGCCCCCTTTTATACAATTAACGGCGGAGTTCACCAGACGACAAAACGATTGAACGTAGCGATCCCTCAGGATCAAAGATCCTGAGTGATCCGCTAAACTGTTAACGCCTTCCTTTACTCGGCCTGTATTTCCGAACTGGCAGTCCTTCATCTCGTTTCGGACTGATCTTCCTTGATTTACTCGACCTGGTCTGAACCTTATTTAGAATTGGAGGGACAGCCGTTATCTTCTCATCAAATTCTCGTTTTGCGTTGCGCCTTCCTGCTTTTACCTTTCCCTGCGTAGAGAAGACAACTATTAGTGATTGGATCATTTTGGACTCGTTCTCGTTGCGTTTTCCTGACTTTATAATAAAGAAAAGATTACAACTATTGCTTAAAACATCACTAAATTATTTATTAAAACATACCTTCCCAATGCTCTACACATGTTGTACCCAATTACAGACTTTATAATTAGTTCATCCCATACAATGAATGATTCCACTCTACCTATGTAAGCCATATACCAGATATAGCTACTTACTGAGGGTACGAAATGGATCAAATAGGATCATTTACAATACATGCTATCATTGACTTAACATGCATAGCAGGGAAATTCCACCCAAAATTGATTCTTTCTAGATTTGACTCTTCACGTCTCAGATTCCAAAATGGAAAATGAAAACAAAACAAAACTACAATTCACCAAAATGGAAGATGAAAACAGAAATAAACTGTATTTCACTAGCCAAATAGAGCAGGTAGAGGCTTCCCATCGAACAAAACCACATATGTAGCGAAGATGTTAAATGTGGATGATATGATGGCCTAGAGGGTGGTCGCTCCTCATCCTTGCATCAACGATTGTCTCAAAGGGAATTTTTTCCCTTGCTGCACTATTGAATCTGCATTTCATAGGTTATATACATCAATTAGATCGAAACCCTGAATGAGAAGAGGCTCACCGACCATGTTTGTTACTATACCATGTATTCAGGCATGAGACTCATAGGTAAATTTTAAGCCAATTAAGGAAGTTGGCCCCTAGTGTCTTGTTTGAGGAGGCCTTTATGTTTTGATTTAATTCCAGTGTTTTGATTGATAACATCATTTGTGAAAGTGGCCCTCTGAGTACCTAAATCTGGTCTGCCATCCCTCAGTTAGGTTGGTGGTAACCCCACTAGGTAAGCCTGCTCTACTTGGTTGTGATATGCCCTTCAATTCCTATTCTCAAGAAAGCCCCTTCAATACAGTGAACCAACTCATAATCTCCCTGTCTGCTACAAAAGTCAAAGAGCAGTGAGATCTATAGTAGAAAGAATAATGGCCACCATGGCAAGATTCATTATCTGCTACAAAAGTCAAAGAGCAGTGAGATCTATAGTAGAAAGAATAATGGCCACCATGGCAAGATTCATTATCACTGCTATAGGAGTTAGAGTGTGTGTCACGTGAGTATGACCAATAGCAAAAATCATGTCCTCCATTTTTAGACTATGAGAAACATATGTTATGTCTTTCTACTAGCATTAGGAAGCCCTGCATTGACAGGAGAGTCACATAGGTGATAGCGCATTACCGAGACTATCAATTTAGGGACTTATTTGTATGGACCTTCCCATTAAGCATAACCCGTACAGGGGTATAGTTCAGAAAATATTTCAAGTTTATATGCTTTGACTTTAGCACAAAGGCTTCCTACTGCTTCAACTTCAATACAAACCAGTGCTATCGTTGCTCTAGAGGTGGGCCTTCAAGCTTAGAGATGGGCTTGTAAACTTGAGTGAAGGGGTTTGGATGAGATCACAGTGGGGTTCTGGATGAGATGAGAGTGGGGTTTTGGATGAGATAAGAAGTTGATCCACGCCCATCGATATTTCAGCGGTCTGATAGAGGTTCAGTTGGTGTCCCATTCTAGAGACACTACACCAACACATGCACACAACCAACCACAACCATCTACTTGTGTGTCGTGTCGTGTGATATATTACAAAATAAACATTACAAATTCCATACACATTAATGATTAATGTGTATTAACTAATGTTGGAATTAGTTCCATTTCCTTAATGAATGATGTAAATGCATTGAATCACATCTTATATAGAGATAGAGATTTATCTTAATGTTGCCTCGATAGAAAGAAAATAAGATTTTTAAATTTCCTAAAGATCGAAATAGCAGTGAAAATTTCTTAATGGTTGAAAAAAATTGTTTATTGAATATAAAATTAAAACTTTAGGTTATGCAGAAAAATTCAAACTAACAAAGTCGATTATGATAGTCCCATTGCGGCAGGGACTAATGAGTTAACTTCTCCCCAGCATACAATGCCTCATACCTATTCATCGCCTTGTGGAAGCTGTTATGCGAGTTATCTTGACTTCAAATTTTCTTGAGCAAACTAGACATTTTATGAACGCTTCTAACTTTTAAGTTCCATCCATCTTTGGCTTATTTTTCTTGTGAATCACAGCGTGTGTTGACTCCGATTTTGATTTTTTTTTTTAAGGAAGAATTAAGCATTATGTGGCATGTACAATAGATGTATTAATATCCCTAGACCTTGGCATGATGTTAATTACTTAATCGAAGTTGCCTTTTTGCTTTTAAAATGTGTTGCCAATTTCAAAGGTAGGAAAAATGTAGTTGAACGAATCTCTATGACATTGTCGTGGTTGAAGTGGATTAATTTAAATTAATTTTTCGTGTAGTATAACGAGGTGGAGGAGTTTCCCAGAAAGTTATGGAAATTCTGGTTATAATTAGAGAAAATTCGGCAAGGATTTTTGTAAATCCAGGTTATAGTTGTTAAACTTTAAAATTTTAGGTGTCCTCGATGTTTTTGATGGTGTTGAATCCATTTCCACCATCAAAAACATGATTCAAATATTGCCTCAGGATTCCAGCCACTTTTGACCATTCGGGCAATTCCTCGGCTTGGTTAGACAACTCCTTAATTTTTTAGTAGTTATGATCTTGTTTGTGAAAATCAACATTTAAATTATATTGTATACTATTAAGGTCACGAAATCAAAGTTTAAAATTATATTTTATATTATTGAGAGTACGATATGTTAAAATTTGGAGTTGACTTAGAATTTCAAATACTTTTGTTTCCTATAATTTATAAAATTTTCAATTTTAAAATGTTTTTGGATAATTTAATGGTTGGTTTCATTATTTATAATTATATCTCAAGTTTATTAATTAGCCTACTTAAAATTTTCAACTTTAAAATGTTTTTGGGTAAATTTAATTGTTGGTTTTAGTATTTATAATTATATTTCAAGTTTATTAATTTGTCTCATTTAACTCTCACTCAATTCTCGTTGTACATTGGATTTGCATTACTTTTCACTGATTGGATTCTCATTACTTTGTAGTACAAGGGTGGTTCTTGCGTAACTTAGTATTAGGGAAACTTTTAGGGGTTAATATTCGCAGTTGGGCTAATTTTCTATGATTATTCCAAAAAAAATCGCTCACTTCCATTTTTTTCTAAGAATGATTCGCTCAAATATTATGGTATAAAATTATTTTACTTTAGGGATCACCAAATTTTTATATAGAGACTATATAAAATTATTATAATATGAATATCTTTACAAAAATATTTCCAAACATTTTATAGATTGCATATTATGTACCAGTGAGATTCACAAGGTTTCTAAACCTTACGATAAATTTCCATCCTTAAAATTTTCACGGCTTAGTATTGGCTTTTGCTAGTGCATTGAAACAAATCATCATATTTCTAGAGAGTTGATATATTTGTGAGATCTATTTCTTTGGGATTGAGACGTCCTTATTGCAAGGTTAGATGATGGTTTTCTTTCCCTTTTATAGATTCATTAGTTTTCTCTAAATATTGTTGGAATCATGATTCTTGTTAGACCAAAACTCACAGGTATTAGTCAATGATCAAATCACTAGAGTTAAGGATCCACGAGAGGCAATTAGTCCATATGAGGATACACTGGGGAGTTCTTACTGATGGGCCTCTAAATTAGACATAAATTAAGGCCCATGCCTCTAAATTAAACATAAATTAAGGCCTATGACCATCCTTGAGCACATTAAACCTCTATTTTTGCATTAAATAATGTATTTTTAATTTTAATATATTCATTATGAAGGTTTATGAATAATTGCATATTTGTGCCTAATATTATTTATATTTGTGGAATATTATAAGAATATTGGGCATATTAAGGAGATGTGAAGGAGGAGATAATTTAGGGACTTTCTCCCTACCACAAGATATTATGGAATTATGACACAAATTGTAGAAGTCCAATGATTGAGAAAATCTAGGAATGTGTTCCCTGCCATTTAATACAGATTCTTAGTATTGGGAACCAAATCCACTAATCAAGGGATTTTGGTGGGGAAAGGTTCCTCCTTTCATGGGGAATGATTCCTAATCATTTTTTATAAGTACCAAGTCCAATTTTCCTCTAGAGGGAGATTTTTAGTAGTCTTCTAGTAGAGAGAACTCATATTTTTGCAGCTCCATTGCATTCTCTTGCAAGGATGTAATTGTATTCATGAAAATAATGAAGATTGGTGTCATGTTCAGCTTCTAAATCTTGTTCTCCTCCATAGGTGTTATGAAACCAACTCACAAAAAGATAGATCAACGCCTTAGAAATAAGCGTCTTCGAGGGGGCAACCTCCTTTACATTACACAAATGAACAATTCTTGGATGATACAAATGACAAGACCTCATTTCTATATATAGGAGTCTAAGGGGTCATGATATAATTAGAGCCGACATCACAATAATAATATAAGGGCACAATAATAACAATAGTGGGCTTCTATGGGGCACAATAATAACAATATGTGGACTACATGGGCACAACAATATAATAAGGGGGTTGTACTAATAACAATAAGGGGTTACACTAGTAGTATAGGGACCCAACATGCCCCTCTCCTTCAAAAAGTGTTGTCCTCAATGCTTGAGTAGTTCTTAGTTCTTCTGTATAAAATTCTTGTCCTCCCATGTGGAATTTTCAGTGGGTAAGTTCTTCCACTTGATGAGATACTATGAAATTGATCGATTTCATAGGTGTCAAGTTCTTGTTTCTGTGACTGCTCCAGGTTCCAATATGATTTTTCCTTTCTTGTCAAGTTCTGGCAATATTGTTTGAACTGGGATCTTTTGCAACTTTTGAATGAGTGGCCACACTTCTTCGTCCTTCTTCTACTCGTCCTTGCTTCATTTATCCATTTGAGAAGCAATTGCTCTGATACCAAATGTTATGAAACCAGCTCACAAAAAGATAGAAAAGATAGATCAATGCCTTAGGAATAAGCCTCTTTGAGGGGGCAACCTCCTTTACATTACACAAATGAACAATTCTTGGATGATACAAATAACAAGACCTCCTTTCTATATATAGGAGTCTAAGGGGTCATAATATAATCAGAGCCAACATAACAATAATAATGTAAGGGCACAATAATAACAATAGTGGGCTTCTATGGGGCACAATAATAACAATATGGGGACTACATGGGCACAACAATATAATAAGGGGATTGTACTAATAACGATAAGGGGCTACACTAGTAGTATAGGGAACTAACAATAGGTCTCTGAGTTTCCTTGGGCTTGGCCATCCCAGGAGCCTTAGAGCCCTTTTGTATCATTTTCTTTCCTTCTTTTCACTTCTTATTCACATGCATCTCCTGTTTTTATTTCTTTCTATTTCTGCATTTAGTATTAATGATTTCTTGTTGTAGGATTGGGTTAAATGGTTGATGTAAGTTGTTTTGCAGGATCACAAGCATCATTTCGTCCTTGGAAAAATTTGGAGGTCATAGTAATAATTGAGTTCTTGGATTAGTCTTCTTATTCCTAAATCTAGATTTCTGGAACTCCTTTTTAGCAAAGAACAGTAAATTTATGCCAATTTTTAGAGCATGATAATGAACCTCAATCAAGTTGGTTCCACTTGCATTAGATAAAAGAAAAAATTCTAGTTCATAACAAAAATTACCCCATTGCATTTGCACTTAATTAGGTTAAGCATTTTATACATTTACTAGCTCACTAGTTCTCGAATTTCTAGATTTTCGTCTAGTATTTTTTTGCTATTTTTTAGCATACATTAACAGAGGTATTTTTTAGTGATTCCACTTTGAATGGAGACCTAAGACATCCTAGTCAATAATTTTTTTTTTCCCGATCCAATTTGGATTTGATTTTCTTGGTCATTCGATGAATTATAACTTCGTATAGTAAATCTTTAAAATCCTGTAGGAAATCCTGTAGCACCCTGTTTTGAGCCCGAATTGAGAAAAATCATCGTTGAAGCTAGGATTAGGAATCTTCTTGACCTCCAAGAAATCAAAACCATTTTACCCCTCTTCCCCCACACTTGTCTGCCCTACCAAAGAATAAGAAAATATTAGCATTTGCATTTATAAAATGAAAAGATGAAGAAAAATAGTTCTTTTTATTTCTTAATTAGCACATGCATTCAACAGTTAGTACTCTCTAGATCAGATTTCATGCTCAATTAGTTTAAATAATCACTTGTGATAAATAGGGTTAAGCTAGGTTTCTTTTACATTTAGTTCATGATCTTTATGCAATTAGAATAAGTTTCTTCCCTTGTACTTTATTTCTTGCAATAGGTTAAGGTTTCAATTTCGAGCATTTCATTTTCTGCAATTAGTTTAGGATTTTATTTCAGTACATGCACTCCATTACATCATGACAGCAAAGGAATGACACATTGTATGTTGAACATATAGTGCTGATACCTCTTAAGTTTGTATGAACCCCTGGTTGATAAGTAAAGTTGGTAGCCTTGGGAGTTGTAACATTCTTGTTGCAATACTAAGGCTCATCACTTACTTTATCCATTCAACAATCTCCCCCTTGCGTGATTCGGGTGTGTATGAAACTAGTGACCTATGCTTTGATACCATTTGTTCAAATCATGTTGTTAGACCAAAACCCATAGGCATTAGTCAATGATGAAATCACCACAGTTAAGGATCCATAAGAAGCAGTTAGCCCATGTCATGATACATCGGGGAGCATTGTCTTTATCTATACAAAATATACTCATGGCTTATGAGAACAAAAAATGATAACCTTCTTCTTCCAAGGGGTGTTTTAACCTTCATTAACAACTTACCAAAAATCTATTGTTGAAACCAACATGCATTAGGTTAATTATCTATTATTATTATTATTATCCCTTTAAAGTTAGTAAGAAGAGGCCATAGTTAAACAGGTACCACTCCCATGCATTGGAGAGCATGTACCCCATGTTCCTGCACTCTTGGGAGCTTGGGAGTTGGTAGGAAACGCTCCAAAATTGTCGGGAGCTTCAGCGGGTACTTTGGATCTTTTCAGGAGCTTCATTGCAATAGGTTTTGATGTTTTAGGTACCTATTTTGAGCAGTTTTCACGTTTCAGGTATATATTTTTAGCAGAGAAGGTACCGTTTGTTTTATTTTGTAAGTGATAAATGCTAGGTCAGGGTGTTGAACTACATGAGCTCTGTAAAGCAATGGAGATGTGGAGATGTAGCAAAGGTTTCAACAAAATATAGACAGTTGCCAGTCATTCCTTGGCAGCTTTTGTTGCAAATCTTGAAATTCAACAATTGCAAATAAGTCTACTTTCTTAGAGTCTATCATGAAGATTTAATGATAAGATTCAATGAATTACAATGGTGAGAAAAAAGAGAAAGAGTAGCGTGTTAGTCAATTTCATCTTATAAATTTCCAAACTTGAATTTTGAAGTTGAATATAATATAGTGTTGCATGAAATCACATAATAATCGAGTAACAACAACATTTTTTTTGAATTGGGAGTTCCACATGTTTCTTTGCTTGCAAGGAATTTGATTGACAAATCGTTAATGGATTAATATTTTGTTTTCTTTTTGCATTGCTTCAAAGTTCAATGTTTTACATATTTCATTTCAAGATGGAATTTGATTGACAAGTTTTGGATGGAAATAAATTAGTTATTTTATTTTTATTTTTAAATTTTAGTATATTATATTATTGTCATTCCCAGCTTGATATTCCCTATAGATTTGGGCAAATCTTCCAGTCATATTGAATACTTTCTCCCCTATACCCGAAGTACCCATGTACCGAACACTCTTGCAACATAGGAAGAGACCCATGGCTTCAAACATACCACAAATTTAGTTATAATCATGAATCTTCACAATTGTTTGTAGTGGTTCTCTAAAATAACATGTCTTGACCATGGTGAACTTAAACTTCATTGCTTCCATCTTATTGATTTTTTTTTTCTCATTTAAGATTTTTTTTCCTTCTCATATGCTTTTATTTATTCTTATTAATTATATATGTTATATGTATTTTAATTTTATAGACCCATACATTACTGTTGGAGTTACTTTTAGAAATTCTATTGGTAGAACCCTAATCAACATAATTGTGAATGTATGATGCAAAATTACTTAATTGAATGTCTCTAATTAGATGATTCGGGTTTCAGGCTAGGTCATGAAAATAACATTTTGTTGATATAATTAACACAACATATTTTTCTCTTCATTTATACATGCATAACAGGATATCAATTTTTTTTTGGGACCTTGGGACCTTATGTCAAAAGGTTTGTTAGTTGTGAGGGCCTTTGTTTGGAACATAATAAATTTATCCTGAGAAAACATGTTATAGTTAAGAGAAGGGGGTCTAAAACCTAGGGTAGAGATTATTAATAGTCCTAATTAGATATCTTAAGTATTCAATTTGTTCACTTGATGTTCCAAATAGAACAAGTTCCCCTATTCTACTCTCTCCTCTCCCACTTTATTATATAGATTTCAACAAATTCCACCCATTTCTATCTTAACCCTTTAAAAATATATTGATGTTATCTTATGGGAATGAATCCCTCCCCATAGGGGGCTAGAAACTAGTCCCATCTATCATGTTTGGATTTCATCCATTTATCAAGGATTTCTACTTGTACCTCCCTTTCCTCAACCACATTCTACATAGATTTGGTATATACTTCAGCTGTGGTAGGGGAAATATCAATTGTTTGAATTGTTTCCTCTTGGGATTCTTTTCTAGGGTGTTCCTTTTAGTTATCTCCAAACACTTCCTCGCTTCCAAGTTTAAAACCTTTATCCACTTCTTAGAATAAATTTAATTGTTCATGAGCAATTCTTATATAGTTGGAGCGTAAATATAGGATGAGCAATTTTTAAATCTAATAGTGTGATTGTAAAATATCAATGACCCATAATCCTTGATCAGGTCATGACCTACATACAATTTAGTCAAATATTTTTTCCCGACGAACATAACTCACTTCCCCCTTCCTGATGATCTGACCGTTTATAATTTAATCGACAGTACCGGTGCATCATCAGATGCTAAGGTGACCGAGATGTAAACACTTAGTCTACCCCTGATGCATCATCACCATCCTTCCAATATTCATTGAATGATCATATTATTACATCAGATGTAAAGTTGCAAGCCTCTTAGCACTGCCCCTTCGACTCGATAAGATCTAAATTGATCACAATTGCACGATCAACGACTTGTATAGTTTTCAGGCCTAGACTTGCATGAAAGTTACCTCCTCCGCTGCGCTCAATGGATGGGACCCATCCTTGATCTTTGAGCCAACACGTTAAGAGGTGACAGGTTTCCGACTATAATTAAGTGTAATTCCTACCTCAATTAATTATTCCCCTTTTCCAACTTTTCATCATTTTTCCTTTCACGTTCATTATTTTTCTTGCATGCTGCTATGTATCTCGAGAGTTGTAGACCAGGTAAGTAAGCTTGATTGATTATCATTCTTTCCTAGTAAGTAATATTTTGTCGCTCCAGCTCTTTTTGTAGTTCTTTGTCAGTCAAATTCTTAGGGAGGAACAATGCCAGAGGAATTATCCAAAAAAACTCTCATTAACGAGTTGACCAGTATAAGGGATCCCCAAATCCACCTTATAGATGTCTTGACTTTGAAAAGAACCCTGAATTCACCCTTTCATAGCTCCAAATAAGATCAATGTCTAAAAAGTATGGGATTTTAGCTGTCACACTCCTGCCAGTGTATTTCGACCTAGATTGTACCCTTATGCTAGCTAATAATCTTGATCTTGAGCCTCAAATTATCTCTTCTCCCGTAGACCACCTGATATTCCTCAAAATCAATGAGTAAATTATCTCTGAAATGCTAGGCATACCAGCCTTTGGAATAGACATTACTAAAAAAGGGCTAGATCGAGAATTTATTACATGGGTAGAGGAGGACAAGTCAAAGTTTCTCAAAGGTTTACTCAAAGGCCCCGACCCAAACCTGAAGTTGGGATTTCCCTTTCCCACCATGTCTTTGAAACCCTTCTATTAGAACTTGGCATCACTACTTACCATAAGTTTTGGCTTATTCAACGACTCAAGGGTTGATGCATCCATTTTCTTAGCCATTCGACTTATTACTATGAATCATGAAAAAGCGATGATCAATTTTCCAAAATATTTGGCCAGGACTATCATGATCGACCTCACAACTGCTCTCCCATTCAAATCCCACCGACATTGTACATACCTTATTCAATTAATTTTATGTAACTATGCCAGTTGTTTTCTATCCACTAAGCTCCTCATGACTACTAAGGATGGAAGCATAAATAAGATAGAAATTTATCAATTGACAAACACAATATACCTAGTACATATCCCTCACTCCTACACCCACTACATTGACCGTTTTGCTTTTTATTTGAGAGTTAAATTTCTCGGTAAGGCCCCCTAACATAATTTATGAAGAACAAAGGAGAGTTTTATGGATGACTAAGTAAGATAGTGTAGGGATATGGTTTTTGTATCCGAATTTTTCCCTGATAAAATTTTATGGTTATGAAAAGGAACCTTTACATTTCCCAAAGTTCATGACACCTTTAATCTTTGCTTATGAAGTGTTAAGACAGAGAATTATAGTTAATGAGTCACATTTTGCGTCAGAGAAAAAGAGAGCATTTTTTAGTTATCCTTATTCTATTCAGCCTCACATCGATAAAAATAAAAATGCAGGAGATGTAATTGAAAGGGAAATGTTTTCATTTGGATTAATGCATGATAAATGTTGGCATTATGACCCCCTTGCAATAATTTTTGGACTAAGAAAGTAAGCAATATTATTATCTTACACTCATGAATGTAAATTAGAGATGGAAAAGTTGGCAAACTCAACAACTACTAGCTCCATCTTGGTAGTGATGTAGGTGTCTACAGAGCAAAACCATGTACCAATAGGTGACTAAGAAACACATAATCAAGCTTTGATACCATCTGAAGTTTGTGTTCTAGAAACAAAAATTACACAGCCTTTAACAAACACAATTCCCCTAATTACGAAGAGAAAATAAGAGGCTTTAGAGTCAGAAGAAACCCTACACTGCGTAAAGGCTAGAGAAGGCTAAGATGTGGATACTGAAGCATTTGAGAAAATGGTAGAAAAATTGAATATGGAAATGAAACAACCTATTTATGAAACTCGACTAAAGGAATTAGGAGCGCAAGCGTTGGATGTTAGATATAGTTTTATTGGAGAAAAATAAATACACATGCCAGGGACAAAATAGTCTAGATGGAAGGTGTTACTTTCATCTAAATTGACCTCCATCCTTTCATGGAAGCAAGGTCACAAAATATGTCAACTTCCTACTTCTTTAAATCTGAAATCCAATATTACCATCACATCCAACTCGTTGAGATCTTTCTAGAGATATAAACTTTACCTCCATCTGAATTACGAATCGAAAGTTATGACCAATTGAAATCTGACCAATAACACCTTTCCATGAGTGAGTACTACCATGTGGCACCCACATGGACCTACGTGCTTCCATGAGGAAACAATGACTAATGATCCACATCAACATACTACCCTATAAAATTTCCATTGTGGTATATGTCACGTTGCTCTTACCTGGGGCCCACTAGACTAGACCCTTAGCTTGTTTTGCTACTAATCCACACTTATTGCCCCTCAACTGTCAACCCTTGCCATATGTTTCACAAAACGCTTACACATCGAAGTCCCGAGATGGAAAGTTTTAAGGTTAACAAACAAGAGTACTTCCCATCAACCTTGGCCCCATTAGCCTTGTTACAACAGTAGCACGTCTTCCCTGAGACATCGAGATGAAGTCAACTTGAGATGACATTATCCTGTCCACTTGGCCTCCTCCAAGAGTGCCATGTGTCACTCACTTTTGAGCCCCTTGGCCCTATAATATGGTTGATTATGCCTACCATGTGGTATGTCGCCATGTCAACTTGATTCCACATAAATTTCACTATCTGGCCTCGGTCCCACTAGGGTCCTAGCCCTTTTGTAAAACATGAAATTCCTGTTATAACGAAATGTTGGGTATTCTATCCCCACAGAATGAAACACTTAACAAACCCTCCAACCGTAAACTCCCATGTAGTTCGGCTTGAGCCCACATCCTAGCCATTCGACTACTTAGGTTGTCTACCATGCAAGCCTTTCTTTCAATTTTCCATAGTATATGACCTGAACACACAAACCTAGAATTCACTTGGACCCCCAAATTTAGTCTATTTTCAAGGCGTATTTTTCCTTAATGCTTCAGGATGATTTTTTGGGTTTTTCTACATCTTTTTTTAAAAATTGACCAAGGTTATTTTGAGGGCACAAATACAATAAACCCATCCCCATGCACAACCATCATCATAACTTTCTCTTGGAAAATAACATTTTGTAACTTCAATGATACCCACACTAGGCCTTACTAGTATGTCCATGCATACATACCATCCAATGAGTAAGGGTGACATTGACCCATAAAGCATTTCCTTGACCAAAAAACCATGAGATACATATTTAAGACATGGAACCACCTTCCTTGATTCCATAGAGGCTTTATTCTACTCATAACATGTAAACCACATGATCTACTCACCACATCAATCTATATAGCATTATAAACACCAACTAAATAATGCAATTTCTATGCATGTATAAGCAACTATGCATACGACTTATGTTTTACAGATAAATCAGTTACCTTTTGAGCTAGATCTTCCTTTTATACACAATACAAAAATCAATCTACTATTGAAAATACCAGTCAGACAGGCAATTGGCCAATAATTCCACACATATCGATGCACACAAACCTGTAGCTATTAAGGAATCACATGCATTCTATGTCACACTAGTAAGATTCCTAGACCTTTTGGATACAAGATAACAATATATGAGATATTCAAGGAATCCAAACAATTCCCAAACATCTCCATCAATAAGTTAGCTTCCACTCCTATTCTTACTAACAATAGATGACCAATGAGTATGAGGTATTAAAATAAGTCTTGGTCACTGTAGACCACTAGGCATACAAACATTTGTTCTCTTGCAAGGATTCTTCAAGGTTAAGTACACCCTACCAATTGGTCCTTATTTATCATAAACACATTAAAAATTGAACATCCATGGCCATATGATAAATCAAGTGCTCTTTCTTGAATGTACAAGAGATATTCATTATTGGCCGTTCATAATACGAGTACTTAAAAGTAATAAACACTTACTTAATTTAAACAAAGATGTTGGTGTCTAGAGGAGGGACTTCAACTCTCCTCCCAACAATATGCTAATATTCATTACAATATTTCTTGCTAATAGCCACCCCTATGCCAAATTTAGAGCTCGAGTAGGGAAGTGCTCAAGGAAATATGCTACATCCAATCAACCAACCACATAGGAGTCCACATACCTCATAATGATTCCACTTGCAACCCCAGTAGGACTTTTCTAACCATTGTGACTCCTTCTCCTCAACAATAATATGTTGTTCCTTGTCTCAAAATCGTTCCATTATCTTTTTTCCTGCATGTTTATGCCCATCTCCTTTGTCTTTCCTTTGCCTCTTTGTTCTCTATTTTTTCCCCAAAAGGCCTTATCCATATTTTATTGTCCCTTCCTTTTTCATTGTGCATTGTCGTTCCTAGTGCTCTACTTTTTCTTTCCACTCCTTTTTATCATCTCTTGTGTGTTCCCTTGCGTGTTAACCATGGCAACATGTTTCACAAGAATAATACAACCTCAACCCTATGCGCACGTGTCCATACCACTTTCTTAAATACTTATACAAATTTACCTTCAATTCCGACAAGAAAATAGGTGACTTCTTGAAAGCACCTCTAAGTTTAGCTTTTCCCCAAGCTATTCCCCCAAAAACTTATCCACTGAAGCTCTAAAGATATATCCTCTCCTCAGCCAGTCAATGTGTTACATTTCCACATTATTTACATGAAAATTTGCTTGGATTGAGTGATACATTAAAGGAATTAGTTCATGTCACCTCCATTATGTTATATTTCGCTTTCTTGCCAACCAAACTTTAGAAATGAAAGGAAGGCCCACCCTACATAGATAGTAAGGTCCCAAGGATTATGTTCACCATGAACTGATAGACATGATTGATAGTGAGCCTTACCATAAATATGAAGATATACATGTGATAGGACTGCACTGCAATCAATGTAGGTGTGGGCAGAACTAATGAAGCTCAATTTGCATTATTATGTCATAAAGAAAGGCTCATTGATTCATTTTTTGGTTCATCGAGGAGGGGAAATATAGCAAAGCAATTTGAAGATATGTTGTCTCAATATGAGAAGGAAATAGATAGTTCCACGTCACTACCATAAACAAGCATGGATTATGGATATAGATAGTTCCACACTCCAATATCCCACCAACAAGTACATATACTTTTGAAACACTGATAATTTGCATGTCCACTCCTTTTCTAATGAAATATATTACATAAAATAATAATGTCCATGAATTGGTAGGAAGGTTATAATCTTTCTCTCTTTGATCAAGTAATTATGGAGAGAGGCTAAAGGGACTAAGAGGATAAATCAACCAGCCTTGAGATATCTCTAGAGATCAATTCATCGAGGAAACTTTTCTTTATCTAATAGAGGTGTAAGATGGTTCATAGATATATTTATTGCTCACTTAGGACACATGGCCTTGAGGTAGTCGTTATAGGATAGATAACATACCCTCCCCCACCATATAGATAATGATAGTCTATGGTAGATATAGGTGAGTAAGGGCGTGATTTTGTTTTCTTTATTACTACTAGTCGTAGTTCGAATTGAGGGAAGATGAAGAGAAAGGAATTTCAACGGGTGAGATAGTTGGTGTTTCCTCCAATACTACTTATATGACAAGTCTTTATCTCTATTGTGAGTGAATATATTGGGCTAGGTGTTAAGGGAGGAGCTCCTAAACATATAGGAGCAATGTGACCTATCTCGATAGAAAAAATTACTAAAGTAGCCCTCCAAGAGTAAGGACATGAGTTAGCTTACCCCTACTTAGAGCTTACTAGGATAGATAATAGATTCCAACATAGGAGGAAAGATCTATATTCGATAGCTGGAGCAGTAGGTGAGACCTTTTTATTGGTTTTATATTGTTGGGTTATAAATTGGATCTGCAACTATAAGATATGAAACCAAAGAATCTATTAACTCTCAAGTGGTTACATTTCTGAGATCTAAAACTAAATAGAGTCCAAGTACACTTAGGACTGTTACTGTTGGCTATGGATATGGAGAGGGTTATGAAGTTAGGTAATATGGATTTGATACTTCCCATGACTATGCTTTGATTAGTGCTTCCCCTTAGTCAAATTTTATTTAGGAATTTGAATATTGGACTAGGGGCATAACTACTATATGTGCACCTGTAAGATCTCAACCTGTCACTGAGGGTGGTGCTAGTGTTCTAACCTTGATTGATTTTGAAGTATATTATCTAGTAGTGGGTCCAGGAGATGATTCAGATGACCTTGTAACAAGGGTAGAAAAGGCATAGGTTATCCATGCAACTGGTACGTTTACCATTAGCTCACAACTAGTATGTCTTAATCTACCGATTTTCGTCAATGACTTTCCATAGGTATATATAATGTACTTATTTCATTATTTAAGTCAAGAATTAAAACCATGTTATTTTTACATGCACCTGTAATTATGAGATAAATTTTTGGGTCTTGCTTGAGTCAGTAGCTGTAGGAATTTACAGGGTAAGTTCCTCAGACAGAACACCAAAAGAACATCGCTCACAACCAGATCACAGATCAATACACCAGTATTTTTGACGTGGTTAAAACCCTCAAAGAGGGAAACAGTCCACGGCCTGAGCCAACGTGGCCACTTCAGGCAATTTATTAATAAAAGAATGAAAATTTACATAAGCTTCTCTCATAGACAGATTACCCTACAAATGACGCTCCATGTGCTTTAAATAGAAATCATGGACCAATCGGGTGTCAAGCCACGAATCAAGTGTCGGTAATACCAAGGAGAGAATGAACCGTCGGATCACTACATATCATGACCGTCAGATTGTAAGTTACAAAATGTACATAGTAAAGAAACACACTTTACCTAACCCTATACTAGACCAAGTTGTACTTAACTATTTCCTATGTGTCGGAATATCCTAACATCCCCCCTTAAGAACAACTTGGGATAGGATTGAAGGATTTACAAATATGACACAATAGGAGAAGGAAGGAGGCACTAGAGCCTATCCCCCCTTAGTGACAACTTCCTGAACTCCAACCATAAATCGAAGTTTAGTGAACTTCGCCTCTGTGAGAGCCTTTGTGAAGATGTCTACAACTTGATCATCTGTTGAACAGTATTGCACTTCAAGAACATGGTCGTGAATGAGCTTTCTGATGAAGTGCATGTGCAGTTCAATGTGTTTTCTGCGCTGATGTTGGACTGGATCTTTGCATAGTTGAATGGCAGTTTGATTATCACACCAAAGTGTAGTCGGATGCTGCTTCTTAAAGCCAAACTCTGATAGGATCTGACGAAGCCACAAGGCTTCCTTACTAGCTTCTACAACACCACGATATTCTGCTTCTGCTGAAGAAAGAGAAATGGCACCCTGTTTCTTGCAAGCCCATGTAATAGGTCCTGAACCAAGAGTGAACACATAACCGGCAGTAGACTTCCGATCATCAGGGTCACCAGCCCAATCAGAATCAGTGAAACCAACCAATAGAGGAGCTGCTTCGGCACTGTAATGAATCCCAAACTGAACTGTACCTCGAACATAACGAAATATTCTTTTAGCTGCTTTCCAATGACTTTCACGTGGGTTTTGCATAAACCGAGCAACAAGGCCAACAACAAAGGAAAGGTCAGGACGAGTATGGGTTAGATACAAAAGTTTTCCTACAAGTTGACGGTATAAGGTAGCATCAACTTCAGGAGAAGTACAAGTGACTGACAGTTTGACTCCAGACTGAAAGGGAGAAGGGGCTGCTTACAGTCTTCCATGTGAAAATGAAGTAGAATATCACAAGCATACTTGGACTGGGAAATGGAAATACCCTCCTTGGATTGCAAGACTTGAAGACCGAGAAAATAGTGTAAGTGTCCTAAGTCTGTCATTTCAAATTTCCTTTTAAGGCTGGACCTCACATGGTTTATAAGGTTGGGATCACTACCAGTGAGGATAAGATCATCAACATAAAGAACAAGAATGATAAGAGACTTGCCCACTTTCTTGGTGTAGATAGTATTGTCAGAATGACACCTAGAAAAGCCATATTCTAAAAGAAAGCTATCCATTTTGGCATACCAAGCCCGAGGAGCTTGCTTGACACCATAAAGGGATTTCTTAAGTCGACATACAAGGCTGGAGTCTGTTTGTATGAAGCCAATGGGTTGTTCCATATAGATTTCTTCATGCAAGTCCCCATGCAAGAAGGCAGATTTAACATCCATCTGATGGACTTCCCATTTGAAAGAGGCAGCAAGGGAAAGAACAAGGCGGATAGAGTTCATTTTGGCAATAGGGGAGAAGGTTTCAGTGTAGTCAATGCCTTCAACCTGTGAAAAACCCTTAGCAACAAGACGAGCTTTATGTTTATCAACTTTCCCATCTGGTCCATACTTGGTTCTGTAAACCCATTTGCATCTAACAAGTTTTCGTCCCTTTGGTAGAGGAACAAGATCCCATGTATCATTTGCCAACAATGAATGATATTCTTCATTCATAGCTGCTTCCCAATCTGGATGGCCTGAAGCTTCTGCAAAAGTGCCAGGATCATAATTCACTGGAGCTTGAGCCAGTAAAGAAGAGGCTCTGTCAAACTGAGAACGTGTGCGTCGCTGATCTGTAGGATCACCGGCAAGATCACGTGCTGCATCCCGAGTAGCATGGACCCATTTTGGAAGCTGAGGAGCGGAAGGAGGATCCTGAGAAGGTGGGGGAGGATTGTCATCCTCACTTTCATCATCTGAAGAAGAAATGTTTTCAAAAGTAGAAGAGATAGGGAGAGGGGGCACATCCGCCGGACTAGGCTCGCAGGCCGATATATTTTCAGCAAATTTTACATCTCTTCTAATGATAACATTTTTGGACTTAAATGGAATAAGTCTATAGCCTTTGACATCTTCAAAATATCCAACAAAAGTACATTTTTCACTCTTAGGTTCTAAAGCTTTATGCTTTTCATCTGGAATATGGGCCCATGCTTCACTTCCAAAAACACGAAAGTGACTTACATCTGGTTTGATTGAGCTCCATGCTTCTTCTGGAGTGATATTCTTTAGAACCTTAGTAGGGGTGTGATTTATTATGTAATTTGCACAGTTAATTGCTTCTGCCCAAAAACTAAGACCAAGTCCTTTAGATTGTAGCATACAATTAGCCATTGCCTTTAAGGTGCGATTTTTCCTTTCAGCTACACCATTTTGTTGTGGAGTGTATGGAACAGTATGTTGCATTTGAATTCCATTCTCAGTGCAAAAGTTGATGAATGTGTTTTTAACATATTCTCCGCCATTATCAGATCTTAGCTTAAGAATTTGATGTTCAAATTGTTTTTCAACAAAGGCCTTGACGGCCAAAAATGTGTTAAATACTTCACTCTTGAGTTTTAAGAAGTATACCCAAGTGCGTCTGGAGAAATCATCAATGAAAGTTAAGAAATACTTGCAACCAGAGAATGAAACAACTGGAAGTGGACCACATAAATCACTATGCACAAGCTGTAAAGGGGCTGAGGCGTGCCAAGAGGCACGTTTTTCAAAACTTTCCCGATGATGTTTTCTGAGTACACATCCGGAACAAACACCATCTCTGCAAGATACCATAGGAAGACCTGTCACCATATTTTCTTTACATAGATGCTGAAGGGAGCGATAGTTTAAGTGACCAAATCACTCATGCCAAAGTTTGCTCACTTCATCATTATGAGCAACAAATACTGAGGGAAGATTTGATGACCCAAAGTTGTGAAACTTATACAACCTTGTAGAATCATCAACAATGCCAGTAGCTAAAATATGTTTAGGATCTCTTAGGTCCTTGATTACAACATCATGAGGTGAAAATTCAGCGATTTTACCTTCACCTGAATGAGTTATCTGATATATAGATAGAAGGTTGTAGGATAAGGTTGGAACACATAATACATCATTAAATTGACCATTGTCTAGATGAACAGTTCCAGTCCCTACAACATCAAGAGATCTATCATCACCAACATATATATTTTTTGTGTTACAATCATTTAAAGAAGAAAACATGGCTTTGTTTTTGGCCATGTGATAAGAAGCTCCAGAATCAATGAGCCACTCATGAGAATGAGAAGAAGAAGATACATTTAATGCATAACCAGACTGAGATGATTGACAACCACATGCAGAAAGTGCCATTCCTGAAGATGAAGTTGAAGTTGAAGAATGCTCCAAATGGATGTTATGCTTCTTCATTGCTACTTCCAAGGCTTCCATCTTCTTAAAGCATTTGGATTCTAAGTGGCCATCTCGATTACAAAAGTTGCAATGTCTATCAGTCTTCTTCCATTTGTTTTTATTTGTCTTATCATTTTGCTGAAATGATTTTTCATTTTGAGGCTGAGATTGCTTAGGACCCTTTTTGGTTTAGGACCATTCTTTTTAGGATATGACTTCTTAGGATTCTTTGAATTTGGTTGTTGCCGGGCAGCTAACGCTTTCTTGGAAGAGTTTCCAAGATTAAGAAGACCAAGGTGTAAGAGCTTTTCTTGTTCTCTTATTAAAGAATCACAAAAAGAGTCAAAGGAAGGGGGCTTGTAGTCTGTTCCTTGAGAAATGAAGGCTTCTCTTGTAGAATGGAAGGTGGAAACAAACACAGAATAGGCTGGTCCCAACTTAGTAAGAACGGAATAGATAAGGTTACTATCTTCTTTCTTAACCTTAACGCCTACCAAGAGATATCTAAGGGTCTTGAACTTGGACAAGAAATCTTCAATGCAAGAAAAATTATTAGGGTCCAATGTAAGCAACTCATTTTCAAGTTGATGGGCTCTAAGTTCATTTTTAATCCCAAAAACTTTAGTGATTTGTTTCATTGCTTCATCAGGAGTATCAAGTTCTGCAATATGGAATCTAAGATCTGGAGAAATAGACATCCCTATCAATCCACGTGCTTGATCTTGCCTATTTTCCCATTTAGCAGCCTTATCTTCATCCTTTGGTTTCTTTTCTTGGCCTGAGGCTATTCTGTAGAGACCTTTACTTCTATGTAAATCCTCAATGTAGGACAACCATTGGAAGTAGTTGGTGCTGTCAAGAGTAGCTTGGTATTGAATTTCCATTTCAACGGAAACTAAAGCTAAATATGTTAAAACTAAGTGTTCCAATGGATAGATCTCGAAAAATTAGGCTGGCTTAAAAAAAGGGTTCTGAAAACGGCTTCCGGATGAAGAAGTTATGGCTTTTTGAAAAAAAGTTGTTGAAGTTGTCGACGAAGTGCGGGAATGTGCGGAAATGAAAAATCCGCCCTCACAAAAAGGAGATTTGAACCCAAGACCTCTACTCTCTTAAAATAGCTTTGAACCAATTGAGCTATACAAAAAATGAGAGAGAGAGAGAGAGAGAATGAGAGAGAGAGAGAGAGAGAGAGAGAGAGAGAGAGAGAGAGGTTGATGCTTTGGGTTGCGTGCTTGCTTTGAGAAAGCTCTTTTTCCCTACAAAAAAAAAAACACAAAACCCAACACGGACATGCAAAGAAAATGAACCTTACGGCTCGAAGTTAGCTTTAGCCGGAAACTAAATATTTTCCTCAATGTTTCTGATTTTCCGAGATCACACTAAGGCGCAGGGAAAAGAGCATACGCATGAGAAAAATCCTTCCTTTCTGTTTCTGATTTGCCCAGATCGCACAGAGTCGCAGGGAAAAGAGCATACGTAGAAATGAAAGGTATAGATCCGGTAATAAAAAAAGGCTAAATAAACCGAAACCGAAATAAACAGAGAGAAAATAACTGTAAACTGTAAATAAACACTGTATACCTCCAGATCTTAAAAATGACGCAGCTAAGGCTACCGGAAACCTTTTCGCGTGAAACGAAAGGGGTTCCTCATTGGAACAGATGCTCCCAACACAATGGAGCAGTCCTCTTGGCCCGAAAGTAGTCAGAAACAGTAGATCTAGGAAATGACAGTTGCATGCAGTTCTACCGGCTTCAGATTTGGATCACCAACGGACGCGGCCCTCAAATAGCTCTGATACCATGTAGGAATTTACAAGGTAAGTTCCTCAGACAGAACACCAAAAGGACACCGCTCACAACCAGATCACAAATCAATACACCAGTATTTTTGACGTGGTTAAAACCCTCAAAGAGGGAAAAAGTCCACGGCCTGAGCCAACGCGGCCACTTCAGGCAATTTATTAATAAAAGAATGAAAATTTACGTAAGCTTCTCTCATAGACGGATTACCCTACAAATGACCCTCCATGTGCTTTAAATAGAAATCATGGACCAATCGGGTGTCAAGCCACAGATCAAGTGTCGGTAATACCAAGGAGAGAATGAACCGTCGGATCACTACATATCGTGACCGTCGGATTGTAAGTTACATAATGTACATAGTAAAGAAACACACTTTACCTAACCCTATACTAGACCAAGTTGTACTTAACTATTTCCTATGTGTCGGAATATCCTAACAGTAGCCCTACGCCTCATTGGTGAGTTCTAGTTAACGATCAATGGGGAGAATATTTGAGGTGTGATACGTGATTTTCTTTCTTGAAATATGGCTATAGAATATGCTTTTCAACCCTTGACCTTATCAAGATAGTACCAATCTTTGATTCTTACTAGGCATGGGTAGAACTTGTAGAAGGTGGGTAGAATGGGAATTTACTTGATTTGTATAATGGATAGGTATTTCCTTACCATTTGGCAATATCCATACAAATAGGTCCCTTAACTATACAATATGTATTTCCCCAATCTATTGGGACTAGGCTATGTCCTTCCCTGATCTAAGACTAGGTCATGAAATGTAAATTAAACAACTCTATGGTTAGGTTATAAAGGGTTTCTTAGAGGGAAAAAGCGAGTGTATTTATAGCAAACTGTGATAGTAAGGTAAGGTCCTGACTTTGATGGTGAGTTGGCTATAAAAACAATAGAGAGGGCTATGGATGGCTCCTTGTTCACACTCATAATCAATAAAGGGTCTCAGTGAGATTTCAACTAATATAAGGAAGGAAAATGAAATATCTTGGAATAAACATAGAGCTCCATTGGTGTTCTTAAGTAAGTAAAATGAAATCAAAACCAAGATTCACATGATTCATTTATACTTCTTTTGTTGGGTAGTTTCATACTGATCCACTAGGGGTAGAAAAGCTAAACCAATATTTATGTATACAGTTAAGACTCCTCACTCACACTGGAAAGAAAGAGAGAAAAAGTGGGCAGTAACCTAGCTCAAATTGTAGTCAATATAAGTGGATAATCTACCTGGCAATGAGAAAGAATAAGATAGAATTGAGATATTATCTCACTGCTTTGATCAAGTAACCCCGATATAATCTCCTAGGTGCAGGGGCATGACGATGGAGAAAAACACATGCCAAGATCACTAAAAAAATTTAATGAAATGAATATTATAGGGGTGGGGATATGTGCCACCAGTTGGGGGAATAGTACAAATAAGGATAGGGGAGATGATATAAGTAACAGTGCAATCTAGAATCAAAAGATGAAGGGAATCTAAGTTTTGTGATGTATGACAAAATTTTTATCTCTGTTACTAGGAGATGAATGGATATGAGATATGTGATGAAAAAATACCTACCTGATAAAAAATTGAGCGTCCTGAGAGGGAGACATACTTCGAGATCGTGATTCTATATAGTTGGACTCTTGTGGTTAGGGACGTGCATTTGTGTGATTTTGGTTCAAAGAGCTTGTATGTTTTAGCATCTCTACACCCTCTATTTCAAATAAGGAATCCAAAGCCATGTTAGCCCTCAAAATAACCATGTACCTTCTTATTTACCTAAGGATAGGGTTACCATATATATTCCTTACATATTCTATTCATGGCATTACAAAGGTGGACTTAGGGACAATCGATATTTAGTTCTATCACACTCCTTATGGGATGGAACTGAGTGAGGGTTTCCCAAAAATCAAGTAAAGGGTAAAGGGTGTAAGAATACCCATATACTAATTAAATGCAGTGATTTTTTTGTTGTTAGTTGTTCCATCATATAGGGTCGTAGGGTAGTTTAGAGGAAAAATTGTAGGTTTGGTGTTACCTAGTATATTTTTTCTCATCACCCATAACATATCAAGCTGAGAATAATGGCCTACCCCTCCCTATAACAGAACCACAGGTTTTCCCCTATTACTGGTATGATATGTCATTGGTATGTCTCGCCTTGTTTCATTGGTGCAACCTTGTATGAAAAATATGGTGCCCTTCAAAGTTCAATTGCACTTGGGCACTTACTTCTTATTGTGATTTATCCCTTTTTGTGGTTCTTTGTGGTCTCAACCTCGGTATGGTCAGGATTGAATCAACATGTGTTGTGTGACTCGTCAAAGTTATCTAATGTTTTGTCGACTTATCTCTCTAATCATAGTAAGTATGTAGTTGTCCCTTAGTGATGTATTTAGCTTCCATAATAGGTAGGTGAGGTTCAATCTTCTTTTGGTTTTGGACCGTATACTTGGGATATCCAATGAGCTTCCCAATCGAGCAAAGGGATGTTCTATATTTGAGCTTTGTGCCCATCTATGAGTATTGTGCATAGTCATGATGCTTGTACCTTAGGAATCTATGGTACATCCCAATGGGCCTGCTTCCAATAGGACAAAGATATGCTTTACTATTGGTGGGCCTCCAAATTAGATATAAATCAAGGCCCATTTGACCTTCTTCAATACATTAAACCTCTCTTTTTGCATTGGATGGCATCTTTTCAGCTCTAATATTTTATTAGGAAGGTTTAGAGATAATTTCATATTTATGCCTAATATTATTTATTTTTGTAGAATATTGTGAGAATATTGGGAAAATTATGAAGATTTGGAGGATGAGATAATCTAGGGACTTGCTCCCTACTACAGGATAGACCAAGATTGGATAATAAATGAACAATATAATATGAAATTATTGAACAAATGCTAGAGCTCTAGTGATTGAAAAATTCTAAGAATGTGCTTCCTATCATTTAATGAAGATTCTTAGTGTTGGGAACCATATCCACTTTTTAAGGGATTTTGGAGGGGAAAGATGCCTCCTTTCAAGGAGGAATTTTCCCATCTATTTGTATAAGTTCCAATTCGAATTTTCCTCTAGGGGCATGTTTTTATTAGTCTTCTTGTGGAGAAAACTTGTTATTTAGCAACTCCACTTTCATTTCTAGCATGGACATACTTGGATTGATTCAAATAATGAAGTTTGGTGCCATTTTTAGCTTCTAAAACTTGGTTCCTTTCATATGGATTTGAGTATACTTGGGCTTGGCCATCCCAAAAGCCTCAAATCCCTGCTACATAATTTATTTATCTTCTTTGAATGTTTTCACTTGCATCTTCTATTCTTGTTTTTCTTATTTCTACATTTAGTATTCGTGTTTCATTTGTTGTAGGTTATATTGGTTAAATGATGGAAGTGAGTTGTTTTGCAGGATATTTATGAAGTCACCAAAATTATGCATCTTTAAAAAAACCTTGTAAAGTCATATTCACCATTGAGCTACTTGGATTGGTTTACTAGTTCACAATTTTGGAATTTCTAGGAGTATCCTGTAGAAAAATAATCGTAATTTTCTACTAATTTTTAGCACGTGTTAATGAGTTTATTTAAAGTTGATTCCACTTGGATTGAAGCTTAAAAAAAATAAAATCAATAAAAAATTTACCCCACAACATTTGCACTTGTTTAGCTTAGGCATTTGGGTACTTAGATCAACTTGCTAGTTCATTGCTCTGAAATTTTTGGTTTTTATAGTAATTTTATGTTATTTTCTAGCACATGTTAACATGGGTATTTTTGAGTGATTCCACTTGGATTGGAGTCCTAGGACATCCTACTTAATAAAAGAATTTGTCCCATCCCATTTGCATTTGATTTTATTGGGCATTCGGCAAGTTAACTCGAGAAATAACAATATTGTAGCAATATTTTTTCGAGATCTTCCTTGCCTAGATTCATTCCAAATTCATGGTAGAAGTATATTTATAGCCTATGAATGCTCTGAGGCCACTTTGGTTGAGTTGAGGCTTGGTTAGGTCTCCATTTACCTCTTATATTTCTTGCTTCATGAATGTTGATTTTTGCAACTAGTCTAGATTTCCTTTCCGCAATTTACTTTATGCAAAGTGTGATTTCCTTTTTGGAAAAGTAATCTTGGACTTTCCTTTCCTAGAAAATAGAATAGGTTTCCTTTAATGTCATTTCCTTTCCAATAAGATAGATTAGATTTGCTTAGTTTTCATTATGCTTTACATTTTTACAAAAATAATAAATTTGCTTCTTGCCATTTTCTTTCCAAGTATAATAGATTTGCTTATTATTATTTACCTTTGCAACTTAGGATTGGCAGCTTACCTAGAAATTTGTTCAATTGAAGTTGTTTCATTATCTTCTTTCACTTGCATCAAAACAAGTCAAACTAGGAAGAGGAAGGTGTCTATTGCACATATAGTGCCAGTCCCTCTTACGTTTGTACGGAACCTGGGTTGATAATTTAATTTGGCAGCCTCGGGAGTTGCATGATTCTTGTTGCAATATTGGCACTTATCAAATATCTTTCATGACCCTATATAACTAAGATGGTACCCTTCAAATTTCAAGTGCACTCGATTACTTACTTCTTATTGTGATCTATCCCTCTTTGTGTTTATTCATGATCTAAATCTCATGTGTAGTGTGACCAATTAAAGTTACTTGATGTTTATTGACTTATCTCGCTATCTGCAATAAGTATGTAGTTATTCCTTAGATATTAGTTTAGCTTCCACAATAGCTAGTTGAGGTTCAATCTTCTTTTGGTTCTGGGCCTTATTACTTGGGGTATCCAATGTGCTTCCCAATCAAGTGAATAGATGTTCTGTATTTGAACTTTGTTCCCCTCTGTGAGCCTTGTCCATAGTCATGTTGCTCATATATTAGGGATATATAGTACATTCCAATGGGTTTACTTCCAATAGGACAAAGATACACACTACTATCTTTCATGACCCTTGCCTTCCTTGAGACACTTGTTGTGGGATTGTCTTACTCACTTCACTTGAGAAATTCATCCATGGTAAGTGGTGCTATTGGGGATGTTACTCTCATTCGTTGGCACGTGTATTCATGGCTCTCAATTGCTTAGGAAAATATGTATTGATGGATAGGTGTTTGGTATTTGTTTAACTTGATCAATAACCCTAGAAAATATAAGGCAGATATAGGGAAGATATAGAGGTACATCGATATGGGTATTCAATGATGCTCCGGTATATGGCATAGAAAGGTGTCAACGAGTAGGATAGCTTATATAGCTATGACGCCTTCGGTACTTGCAGTTCATACATTCCTCACCATCTAAGTAAGTATAGGTCACTTTATCAGTAAGTCTTACCCTATGTGTAGTGAAGTGGATTTAAGATGAGAGAGGAGTCATAAGAGGTCACGTTGTTTCCCTTACATATAGTAGATGATGGTAATTTGACTTAACAATAATGGTGGATTCCCTTTACCCTACATGTATCAACTTTTTATAAATACCCTAGTGATCTTTTGCTTCCTTATGAACCACTTTTTCTAAGCTACTACATGAGAGGGTAACCAACAAATCCTTCTACTCCCTATTTTCTTCCCCTATTCTTGGTTGTTATTAGAACTTTTGGTTTGTTAGATGTGCCTAGACCTTGGCTTATCTAATGTAAAACAATCTAACCTTATGAGTTTTTGATTCCTATGTATGTGATTTATGTGTGTAAAGTCCATGGCTTGAGTCCCTATCTTTAAAGTCTAGTGAAAATAAGCACCAACCTTGCTATCTTTTATAGGATAACTACTTATATTGACCCCTCATTCCATGACCTTTACATTCTAAGTAATAATATCCTTATAGGATACAAAATCTCTAATGAGTATGGTCCCTCTCAATACTTGAGTCTCTCCTCAATCCAATAGATCCCTAGATATTCTTTGCTTTGCAAAGTAATTGCATCACATATGTAAGGTGTAAGGTGAAATGCACTGGGAAATGTACTTCATCTTTATTGTTATATTTCAACTTATAGCTTCACCCTTAATCTAGTTAGAGTGATGCCATGTCAGCCTCTAGGTGGGAAGCGAGATCCCATAATATTAATTTAATGTTGTATTATTCATATCTAGTCCCTACTAGTGAGTAATTTTCCTATATGTTGCGATGGCAGATTCAAAAACACTATGCTTGGCTGGGACCAGGCTCTCATGAATTTGTTTCCTAGGTGTTTCATGTAATGACACAGGTGCACTTGAGACAATGGGCATTCCCCATGATGCTTGGTCATTGCATTTGATTGTTCCATACCCCGATCACCAGCATTGTGTCCAAGGTGCTTATGTCTATTTTTTCCCGAACATTCTCATGGGTGCCTAATTTCATAAATTATTTATATATATCTTTTCTTTCTCCATATTCTATCTCTTACTTCTTCCTCTTTCTCTTTGCTTCAGGTTATTGCTGTTGTCCACTAACTCTTCAAACTGATGTAGGTTACTTCCACTTTATAGTTGCTAGTTTACTTTTTCTTCTAATTTTTCTCTTGCTACCATTGTAGACATTGCTCTTGCTCTTGCTCCAACTTTGCTTTGACTCCTACACTTACTGCCTCCCTTTCATCCTTACCTTCTTTCATGATTATTTATGTCTACACTGAATCATGACTTTCCAACATTCTCTCTAGCAATTGAGCATCTCTGTTCCATGGATTAAATTCTTCCACAAAATCTTCTTCTTTCATATTTATTTGGCTGTTCATCTGTGCCAAATTTCCTCCAGCATCTGCAACTAAACCTGCACTCACAAAAGACTTGTTAAAATAAAAAACATAAGGCTTCTATGCCTTATCTTCCTTTGGCAACAATTCAGTTTGCTGCTCTGTTCCTTTCTCCTCTGCTAGCACATCAATATGTTGTTTTGAATTTTCAAAAGAATTCATGAGACTGTCAACTAGTCTCTCCTCCACACCATTTGCTCTAATGATGTCTTTTTGTCCTTGTTCACTGTAGTGAAATTCTTCCTCTGCAATCACACTGTCATACTTTGAATTTCTCAGCAAATACTCCAGTAATGCAATTTCTCTGTGACACTTCGCAAGTACTTCATCATCACTTATAATTCCTGCATTTATAAACGAATTGTTAGTTTGAAAATTACAAGGCTCAACAGTTTCAACTGTTGTTTCACATGTTAGTTCTTCAAACTGAAATTCATCTCTTTTTCCCACAAGAAATTCTTCCTGCGTTGTCACAGTTTCAAATGTTAATGCATTATTAAGTTCTTTCTGTTGTATTAAATCACTGCTTCTCTAATTTAAAAGACATTCTCCATCCTCCTTTACTTCAGAGTTTTTATCTTATGAAAGATACTCTTCCATACTTCTGACAGTTTCAAACGATTGCTCATCCTCTACAAAACACTCCTTTGTTAGTGTTCCTTCTCCCAAGGTTAAATCCTTTGCATAGGGTTCTTCCTTCTTAACATATTTCAATAAATGTCCTTCTTTCTTACTGAATGTCTCAACAATTTCCATGGCTATTTCCATTGTGCCTATCATCATAGTGAACTGATGATCCTTTACTATGTTTTTAGCTAACATAGTCTCTTCTTCAAGTTTGCCTTCTTGTTGTTTGTCTTCTCCAAGAGCTATCCTTGTCTCACCATCTGCATTAATATTTTCCTTCATTTGTTTTGCATCCACAGACAAACTATCAGTCTTAAAAACATAAGACTGTGTGGTCCCACTTGATGTTTCAGCCATCATATCTCTTTGTTGTTCTAAATTCTTCATATGATTCAGAAATTCTTCGATGGTCTCCTCTTCAATCTCCTCAAGCCCTTCACTTGGTTGCTTTATATGTTTCCCCAACTGTATATGAGACCTATCTATCTCATCTTCTTCCATAACATAATTTAGATTCTACTTATCTTCTTCCTCCTTTATGACAATATCAACAAATTGTCCTTCTTTACATGTTTCACCTACAACCATACACAAATTGTCAGATTTAAAATCATGTGACCTTTGGCCTCACTTGAAGTTTCAGTCTTTAAGTCTTCATCTTCTCTCAGAACTTCACCCTGTTCTGGTTCACAAATGGATATTTCCATTTTTATTTCCAACTTAGCTTCTTTGAGTTTTTCCATCAGCCACCTTACTTCCCTCTGTTGTAGCCTTCTTTGTAACTTATACCACTTCATTGGATTCTTCCTCAAGACCCAACCTAGTCTTTTATTTTCCTCAAGTATCATCATCAATACATTGAGTTGTTCTTTCATCTCTGCAATCTCTTTGTCAAGCTACTCTTGACTCATCCTCTTGCCATTTTCCTTGGCATTCTCTTCCTTCATCTTTCTTCTGCTATGGTCTTCCTCAGAACCTTTGCTATGACTATCAGTAGCCACCTTCTTCTTCTCTATCTTCATGAGCTCCTCACTCACTCACTATGAGTTGCATTAAAGCCTCCGCAAACAACAAGTCCTCCTTGTTGCAACTTACCTCACCAAGCTTTCCTCTGTACTTGGTCTTTTTGTAAGCACTTGGTTCTCTATCTTTGGAACCTCCTTTGAGCACTTTTCTCTACTCCCTCTAGGCTTCAATTCTTCTGCATCTCCTAGGAACACAATTGTCCTCATATATTTCAATCACCACGAAATACTTGGTTCTGACCACTTCTTCTTTCACTTAGAAAGTCTTACCAGCTTCTTCATCCCTTAGCAATTCTACCCACATCCTTTGTGGAATTGCCTTTGTGAGCTAGAACACTACCCCTGTAGTAAGAAGTCTACTCCTTGCTACATATGCCTCACTAAGCTTCTCTTCTTTGAGCTCAGTCTCCTAGCATTTCTCTAGTTATTTCCTCTGGAACGAATTCAAGCACTCCTTGCTCTAGATGTTGCAACCTTCTCACCTTCTTTTGTTGTCATCTGCATATCAATTTATAAACACACATTCTCAAATCAAAACAGAACACATCACCTCACCTTCAAGATCTTAGCATGATCTTCTTTCACCATTCCACCTGTACCTTGAATGGATTATCCTCTGTTTCTTGCATCTACAAGTTCTACTACACATCACCTCTGTGTGCCTACTTTCTATTAGATTGGAATCTGATCCTTCCTTGCTTGCATAAACATCTTAAAACATAACTTTGTTCTCAATTTCTTCACATAGAATTTATTTGTTCTATTTTAACACCAATTCTTTCAATTATAATTCTTGCTCTGATACCACAAATGATGCAAGGTTATCCCCGCTTACATCCATAGTATGCATCCACAATGCATAAATACATTTGTCCCAGGAATTTTAACTCTCTAACGAGTCAAAAACTCAACCATCAATGGTTAAGGACCCTTTTCTTAATCTCTACGGAATAATTTGTTAAAACCCAACATAGCCTAACCCTTAGGCAATATCCACCTATCGGGATTTTAATCAACCCTCAAGCCTTCATTTATGATTTTATTAAAGCCTTTCATTAAACCCTTCTATCGGGACTCATTCACTCCCATAAACCTTAGTTTAAGCTTTCGCTAACCCTTTAACCACATGTATGTAACCTTCTCTCTTTAAACATTGGTTACATAGCATTTATAGCATAAACTTACCTTTAAACGCGGAACTTCAATTATATCGGAATATAAAGGAATAACCCCACCAAAACACACAGGTTGAACTTCAAACATTATAAACTCGAATTCATAATTGTCATCGGATCTGCACTCATCCATCGCCTTTCCATTGCACTCTCCATTCAAACTCCGATCAGTGATCAAACAACTTGTGTTATAAACTCCGCCATAGATCTATCCTTAATAGATCTGACGGTTCATCCCGATTTTGGGTAGATAACAAGCATGGGGGTTAACCGCCCAATAAAGCGGTTTCCCCTCTCCACTACTCTACTATGTGTCACGTTATGAATGGAATTGGAGCCAAACGGAATAATACTACTTACAGTCCTTCTTCTGCTCGACCACTTTCCTATATAAAAATTGCTTCTTTGCGAGTTATCTTCCGCGCGCTCTTTCATGCGATGACCGTTGATCTTTGAGATCTAATGGTTCTATTCACTACCTCTTCACTTCTCCTGCTCGTTCCTTTTCTTTAACTTTAATTCGTCATTCAATGTTTTTCCTTGTGGTTTTGGGTTTTCCTTTAAGGTTTCGGCTTCTGCTTTTCTGCTACTCAACATTTTCTCTGAGCTTAACCTTTGAAAATTCTCACTTCGCTACTTCTTCAGAGCTCCACTCTGATCTTCAACTGGATTCAAAGATCCCTTTATGATTCCTTTGAGTCATTCTGCTTCTCTGTGTGTCCTTCAGAATTATGCCTACAACCCCTATTACAAAACCTACGAATTCACATATAATTCAATCATTCAATATATGTTCCACAGACTTACACAATTATGGAATAAACCTCTGTATATATAAATATGAACAATTGATTACATATCCGATACTCTATGCCTCTTACGGACCTGATTTTCAATATCAATGGCCTCCTCCCCTTTCACTCTGCTTGTAGGCTTAGATTTATACCAGAAAGGTCCTGTTGAACTAATTCTGGTTCAAGCCCTTAATCTACTGAACTAACTCCTAAATGTCCTCTTTGTCCATTTCTAACTCTAATTAATCCCTAAGAACTCTCTCTAGTTCCTCGAATCATGAAACTGCCTTAAGAGTTATAATTGACTTCTAACTCTCTTGCCATTATTAACCACTCATGTTCTCCTTAATTCGAGAGCATTTACAACATCCTCACAAAATCTAATTAATTCTTATCCTACTCACTCAAAAGCCTAATTGTTACATTAATTCATCACTTAGGAATCCAACTTCCTTAAAATACATGACTCCCTACGTTTACTAAAATACAATGATTGTCTCTTGGGTTGTATGCTGCTGCATCACATATTTTATGTAGTGAAATCTACATTGAAAATGATTCTTGATGCACCTAATGTAGGATTTTTCAAATCAGTTGAAGAGATAACATTTGTATTAAGAGAACCTTATTTTAATGTTATAAGACTATACAATTGGTTGATCCTCAAGATTTCCTATACCTTGTTTAAGGGTCTAGGTCATCGTCCCTAGCATGAGGAGTAATTAATTGTGCATTGCAAATATAAAGAGAACCTAAGGTATACTGAATACTATCTCTATTATTTGGGTTGTAGTTCCTTCCTTCTTTCATATCTTTTATAGGGGTTATGGTTTTTGGTGCACTAATGAGCATGAAGCTCACAAGAGAGACTACAACTACGTGCTACATCATTGGACTCTTCATAAGAATGAGGAATAGGGAATGATGCTAGTTATGGGACTATATAATCTTAAACATGATCTTAGTTTGCGAATATCCCTCTTGGCTACTATTCTTGTCTATGGAACAAAATGCACTTGAAAAAATTGGAACCACTTTTCTTCCTAGAGGATGCTCGATTATAACCCAATCCAATAGCCTCCTAGTGGTTAAGTTTGACTCCAACTATTTACTGTAGTTAAAATATGAGATCTTCTAGAGTCTTCTTCATCGTGATCAAGTGGCTAGCCCCTTTTCCATGAGTAATGGGGGTTGATGTGCCATCCTCTCAAATTATAATGGTCAAGACATGAAGGTCAACTTTCAAGTAGCATAATTTTTTCATATGGACTCTAATCAAGGAAATTATTGCATCGTTGGAAAGGTTGTTATATGTAGAACAAGTAAAAAAGGTGTGGTGCTAAAGTGGCAAAGTTTTACACCCATAAAATTCCGTTTGATTCCTCAAAATAATCTCGAAAAATTTTAGACCCCAATTTGTCAAACTAAATTGTATCAATAAAAATGCTTCTTTCAACTATTTCCTCTACTTTTTCCACTCCAAAAACAAAGATGGATGAAAAACAAAATAATAATCCAATCTTGATAAACCAACAACCCCACTATTAATTGCCATCTTTTCACATGGTTATATACAAATTAAAATCTTCATTTTCAAAACATATTGTGATGGTTCAAATACCCGAAACATGTTTAAACAATTGCAAATATGCTTGTAATTTTATGTGTGATTCAATTTAAAAATAATTTGGATTTATTTTTAAAGTGTACTTACATATAAGTTAGATTGAGAAAATGATAATTTAATATTATTTTAAAATTATTTAATGTTGATTAACTATATTAATAATCTTTAATATCTTAATAAAATAATTTTATAATTATTAAAATATAATTTTTTTTTTTTTTTTTTTTTTTTCTAAGCAACATTACCTACTTTGTATTAATATTTACAGCGGAAATTTACATACGATATAACTTGCTGCTCATGTGGCGCCATGGCAGCTGTAACATAGTCCCAAAACCCATTACATCTCTGCGAGCCCCACCTGAAGGTACCTAGACAACTTCCTAAAACCGCCAACAAAAAGACACAAAGCATCTCTGTAAAGCCCACACAGGGGCAGAGTTTGTCACATGGATACAGGGCCTGTGGTGATGGCCCAAGCCAAAAAAAACTCCATTCCGTGACGGAAGAGAAACCAAGAGACAGCAGTTGATACAAAAGACCCAGAACCACCATTTAACAGAAAAAAACTAGAAAGACTAAAGACAACAGGAGAGATAACAGAACCGACCACGATCCCACACGCGTCCAGGCATCATGCATGAGAGCCACCTGGGCTTAGCCCTCTTTCGCGTCGTCCCCTGGCTCGTCCTCTGGCTTAGCTTCCCGAATCCAAGCCCAACCATGTCCTTCTGGTAGGCCGTCCAAGAAAGCCGGCAATTCAGGTTCGCTCTCCCGCAGTGCCGCATCCCTTGAGCTTGAGGCCTCCCCCAAAGGCCTCTTACCTTTGTCCACAACCCGACATTCTTCCTCCAGAGCCTGAGGCAGACTTCTCTCTCGCACCAGGGGAATTCCCTCTTCATTATCCAAGGGATTCTCCATTGCAGGTGGCCGAGGCAGGCCGTCTTCATTCTCGTCCGGGATCCTGGTAAACAACACAGAAATATGAGCATTGAGGCCCAAATTTTCTCTGGGATTGCGCAGTGAGAAGATGACAGAGCCAAATGCAGGTAGGCTTGGCTCGCCATTGCTGGACCCTCCAGCTTCCACAAATTGACTCGCCTGCACCTGAGGAGCTCCCACACGTCGATAACAGTAAACACAGCAGCAGTGGTGGTGTAGGTCAGCTGCAGGCCCGCGAGCGGATCTGGCTCGCCCTGAGCCTCTGCCACGACGGCATGGCATTCGCTCCCGCACCATTCTTCCAAATTCCTCTTCCTCAGACGAAGCTTCCTTCCAATTCGGCTTACGATGGCAGAAAAATGACTGTAAGCATGAACCAGGGAGGACCAGCAGTCGGCCAGCCTCCCCCATTTCCACAATAACTCCAGAAATCTCAGAACGCAGAGCAAGAACACCATCGCTGTGGGTTTCGTCTGCTCCCAAATCGACATTCTTAACGACCCCTTCATTCCTTCGATTTGTCCCCGCATTGAATGCGGCCATCCTCCTCCGCTGTGGTTCCTGCGCCTTCATAAAGGCTCGAGTGCTGCATTGCTGGTCGATGGGAGGTGGCGGCGAGGAGCCTTAAAGCCCTCCGTCCGTCGCGTGTCCTATCGACCGTGGCAAGTGGCCTTACCAGGTCATGCGAGGTGGCACCCGCATCCGGGAATTTTATTTTATTTTATTTATTTTTGAAATATATATCATTTAAATAAAATAATATTTGAATTATCTAAATATAAATATAAATATTTTTAGTTTGTTAATTCTAAAAAAATTAATTATAAATTTAATAGATGAATCTAAATAAAATTATATTTTTTTTCTTTACAATAAATAGATATTATTTTAATTTTATTAGAGTTTTGATAAAATAATTTATTGTGACAATTAAATTCATGAGTAGAGATTTTCGTCTCAGATTTTGTTAGAAGTCATTGGGTTTTTAGAGAGATTTATTAAGTTGATTGGGTTTTTAGAAAATTATTAAGTTGTTAAGTTCAAAATTTGTAGTAATTTGAAAAAAAAAAAAAAAATGATATACTCATATTAGTAAGTAGTAGAGAAATACTAATTAAAATGTAATATTATTAATTTTACCTAATATTTCAGGTCACACCCCACCCTAAATGTTACATTCTACTTAATATTTCCCCCTACTCCTACTAATTTTATTGAGAATCTTCCATTATATTGAGTTTACCTTCCTACAACTGAAAAACACAACGAAATTAAATTCACCTTATTATAGAAATTTACCTTGTTATTATTACAAGATATGCCTAATTGAATCCTCCGCTTCCTTTACCTAATTTTCGTTGTTATTCAATGAATAAGTTAATCCATCTCTTTTTAAATTGTATATATATCGTTTTCAAAATTGAGTTTGTTAATATTAGGTGACACATTTTTTTATTTTTTTTAAGTAACATTACACATATATAAAGTATATATTAGCCGACACATATATAGTAACAGTACACATATCTTACGCATATACAATGTATATTTTAATGTAACATATATTAGCGGACACATATATAGTAACGATACACATATCTTACGCATATACAATATATATTTAATGTAATGTTACGTTAAGTGACAACATCTCCCTCTTTTTTTTTCGTAAAGAAAATTCATAATTTCATAGGAGAAATTACATGTTGTAGATGCCCGAAGGCATATGCTGTAAACGTGGTTGTCTATCCACTGTCAAAAACTAGTATTTACAATGAAACCCAAAGGGTATATTGTGCTAGTTCAAGACCACAATAAAAAGTTCAAAATTCACCCACACGGGTGTGTATTGCTGTCCATTTTTACAAAAATATAAACAGTATCAAAATTGCAATAAAGTTAAAAATCAAGACGTTGATATATTAGGGGTTGTTGCCCCTTTGTAGTCCCCCATCTATATATGGCCTGTGAAAATAGTGATAGATTCCAGCAGGTGTATGTTCGACGATCATCCACTCTCCTAAAGGGCGATGCGTCACTTCTTTCGATAGCCTGTTAGCAGTTTCATTTCTTTCCCTATAGATGTGAGAAACAGAAATCTGATCAAAGAATGTTTTGAAAAAAACAATTTCTTCCATAATAGTTCTCAAAGAGTAAGCAGAACAAACAACTGTGTTGTTAAACCAATCAGTCACAATCTTTGAGTCCCCAAAAATTTGAATGTTTCGGCATTGTTTCAGAATGGCAAAGTATAACAGATGGCATAATGATATCAGTTCAGCATGATTATTAGTGCCCGGTCCCAGTCCCATACAAATATGGAAATAGTGTGATTCAGATAGGTAGAAACATATGCCTCCCCCACAGCCATGCTGTTGGGCAGCACCATCAAAATAGGCCCAGGGTATTGATGTGTTTATCTGTTCTTTCCGAATGATCCTAGGTCTCTTTTGGTTCTCATCATTTGGAATTTCTTCAAAAGCAGCGTAGATTTGTAGAAGGAACAAGTTCCAGTTTACCGGTTTGTCTTCAAAAGTTTTGATGTTTCGCTTGAGCCATATGAACCATGAAACAAGAAGGGGAAGGTTTCTTGTTTTCTCCACAGCCGTAGTACCCCACCATATGTCCCAAGATGTTATAATATCAGCACCCTGCCAATTCATAGTCATATTTAGAGTTTGTAGGACTTGAGACCAAATGCTCCTGGTGGTCGGACATGTAAGAAAAAGGTGTTGGGTTGATTCTTCTTCTTGGAGGCATAGGACACATCGAGTAGGGCCCAAAAAAGCCCTCCGTTTTAGATAGGATCCAGTGGAGATCTTATTTTCTAAAATGTTCCACTTCAATAGTCTGGTATGCAGTGGAGCTTTTAATTTCCATAAGGAAACCCACCAGCTTCTTAAGACCTCCAGGTTTTTATCTGCAATGATGATGTCATAGCCCTGTTTAGATGAGTATTGTCCAGATTTTGAGTGTGCCAAAATAGGTTCATCCTCTTCATTCTTTAATCTAACATGTGATTCTGTGAGTGCATGTATATAGATTTGCCACGTTCTACTCCATTCATTTGGTATGTTCCAGTTCTACTCGATCAACCAAGCTTGTGTATGAAAAGTTGTGTTCCATTGATCACCAATCTGCCCAATAAACTTAATGCCCCTACTATTTAGGTGGTAGCTGATGGGAATTTCCATTGCCCGACCATGAGTCAATTCCAATGCAGACTGAGGCTCCATTGCCTATTTTCCATAGTAAACCTTCCTTGATAATGGGGATTGAATTGAGTATGGCCCTCCAAATCACCGAAATGCCTTTTCTGTTCCATGTTGGACTTCTGATCCAGTCTATAATAGTAGACGGCTAGATATATTTGTGTAGGATAACCTCAGCCCAAAGACTATTTTGCTTTAGTAGTAACTAGCTTTGTTTTGCGGCTAAGGCTTGAGCAAAGGCAGGAAGTAGTTTAAGTCCCCAACCTCCCCACTTCTTTGGAGTAGAAATTTTGATCCATTTAACCTAGGCAAAAGGTTTTCCCTCCTTTCTTCCATTCCAGAGAAATTTGCTACAGATTTGTTGAATTCTGTGAAGGATCCCTCTTGGAATCCAGGCCAGTGACATCCAGTAAACCGTGGTGGCTTCAAGGACTGATTTGATAAGAATTAGTCTGCAGGGAATCAATTGTTGAATTGAGGCTTCTGTGATCCATAACAATTATAAGAAAAATTTCGGCGTAAATCACATGTAGAAAACCTTTGTCGATGCGTTTCGAACCAACTAGTGTGGTTCATCGTCAAGATGATGAACCACACTAGTTGGTTCGAAACATGTCGACAAAGATTTTCTACATGTGATTTACACCGAAATTCTTCTTATAAGAATTATTCTTCCGGCCCTAGAGAGGAACCTGTGACACCAACAGTTTATTCTCTTCTCCACTTTTGTGATGAGCCAGGTCCAATTAGCAATTTTGTATCCATCTGGTTTTAGTCTGAAACCCAGATATTTGAGCCCCTCCATCAAATCAGTAGCTTGAAATGGAAATTTTTGTATGGCTAACTGAGATTCCTATTGAGTACATTCAGATAGGGAGATGGTGGATTTATCTCTGTTAATCTCCATTCCCGTAGCTCTGCAGAATAGATTTAGAATCTCATTCAATGAAGTGGTGTCCAGGACACTCCCATTCAAAAAAATCAAAATGTCATCTACAAATAGTAGATGTGTCAGATAGTATTGGTCCATAATTTTTAGTCCTCTGAGGCCCCCTCTTATTTTTTTTGAATCAATTAGCCTGCTCAATCCTTCCATGACTAATAAGAATAGTAGTGGTGATAAAGGGAATCCCTGTCTTATCCCTCTATCTATATTAAAGGATGGAGTTGCAGATCCATTGATGACAATGGCAAAGGAAACAGTGGAGATGCATTCCATGATCCAATTGATCAGAGCAGGGGGAAACCCCAAGTGAGTGATAATCATCTTGATGTATAGCCAATTCACTTTGTTTAAAGCCTTTGATAGATCTATTTTGAGAGTCAGTCCCTTGAGATTTTTGTGCTTAATGGAGTGAAGGGCTTCTTGGGCAGAGCCAATAGCATCTTAAATATGTCTATGGTGGAGGAAAGAAAATTTCTCCTGAGAGATGTGGTTAGATAAAATGGGCTTGATGCGATTGGCTATGATTTTAGAAATGATTTTGTATAGACAGTTGCAAAGGGACATGGGGCGGAAATCATTAAAAGAGGCTGGTGAATCAGTCTTAGGGATCAAGGCCAAATAGGTGAAGTTGATGGGCAGATGGATGTGTCCAGTGATTCTGCTTTCTTCAATGACTGCCGACAGATCCTGTTCCAGCAGCTCCAGAAAAGCTGAGTAGAACTTAACCGGCCAGCCATCCGGGCCAGGACTCTTGTGCTTCTTGAACCATTTAAGTTTTCCTTCCAGTTCCTCTATGGTGACCGGTTGTATCAAATCCTCTACTACATCCGGTTCCACAAACCTAGGGAAATGGCCAGCCAAGTTAATGATGTCCAGAAGAGTGATGGCTGCCGACACTGTAAATTAACTTTTGAAATGGGTATTCCCTAACCTGGCTAATTGAGGGTGAGTAGAGGCCCATTCATCTAGCTCACAGGGCAGCTGCCAAATAGTGTTGGTGGCCTTTCTACCATTGGTGAAATTGTGGAAAAACTTAGTATTTCCATCTCCTACTTGTAGCCAAATGGCTCTACTTTTCAACCTCCATTGTTCTTCCTTTTCAAGTAGAATCTTTGCCTTTTGGTTTTCCAGATTAATCAGATGTAATTTAGTATCATCCGATAAGAAACCAAGCCCCTGTTCATCCGTGAGCTGGGAAATCTGTAATTCAATGTCTTTTAGATTCTTTTCATCTCTCAACTTCTTCTGCCTTAACCATTCCTCTGTCATAGTCCTGAGATTTTTGAGTCGAATATAGAAGTCAGCTGCCATTCTCTTCTCCCTAAGAGGGGGTTGTGCTCTCCAGAACTCAGTCACCAGATTTATGAAGTATGGGTCTTTAAGGTATCCAGTAAAGAATTTGAAGGGGGCACGAGGCTTTTTAGAGGGACCAGAGATTTGTAGATATATGGGGAGGTGATCAGAAGATCCTCTAGTACCAGCCCATTGTCTTTATAGGGGTAGGTTACAGAGGAGATCTTCATGGATCAAGAAGCGATCCAATCTCTGACCCAGGGCAGCTTCTCTTGCCCTCCTGTTATGCCATGTGGGCAATTTCTTTTTTATAGAAACATCTACAAGTTTGAAAGTATCCAGTAGAGTTCTCATCTGATTCAATATAGGGTCAATGTGTGAATGATGTCCCTAGGATTCCTCCATACCCAAAGAAAAATATAAGTCCCCCCTATAATGGTGGTGCTTGAGACAAGATTATGTTCCAACAAGCTGTGCCAAAACTCCATTCTGTACTGATTAGGGGCATATATGTTAATCACTTTTAACTAGTACCTGAGCTCACTCACAAAAATATCCATTTCGATGAATCCCAAACCGCCCCAGGTGGAAATATGCTTGACAGCTTTAGGGTTTATACTGATTGCTAGACCTCCGGATTTGCCAATAGCATCCATGCCTGAAAAACCCAACTTGGCAGGATAGAGAGGAGGGTTCTGGTAATGATGTTAGAAGTGCCAAGGGTTTCTTGTAGGAAGAGGATGTCACAATTGGAACCATGTAAAAGACGCTTGAGAGCCAATCTCTTTTTGGGGTTGGCTAATCCCCTGCAGTTGTAGGAGAGCCAAATCATGGGGAGACAGGGGTAGAGGGCTCAATTGCTCTAAGTGCCCTTTCAATGGTGTATTGACGGCCCCTCACTACATCAGCCACCACCGTCTTGATGGTTGATTTGATCTTGGATGGGCGCCCTCTGGTAGGTTTATATTTCTTGGTCCTTCCAGGGGAAAGGCCCAAACCTAAATGAGGAGTCTTAGGTCGAGCTCTGGATCGGAGGTTGTAGGGATGGGATCGCGTCCAAGAAGGGGAGGAAGTATGATATTGGGGAGTGGAAAAATCCTTGAGGAAGGTAGATGTAGTAGAGAAAGTGGGGGGAGGAGGAATGATGGAGAAAGGGATGGAAGGGATAGTGCAATGTGCAAAGGAGGGGGGATGCATAGATGTTTGCAGAGTAGTAAACATAACATCTGAAAAAAGTACAGAGGTTATGGGGATAGATCCATTACCCGAGAGAGAAGGCACTTCCGCAGCTGATTTGGAGCGAGTCCATGGAGGTGAGGTCGGAGCTTTTCGCCATTTTTTTGCCTTTTATGTAGCACCCACCATAGCCTTAGTTGGTGCCTATCCTTGTTTCTAATCTCCCTTATTCAGCTCTTCAGAGGTCTGTTGCTTGGTCCCCCAAGAGTTCTCTGTAGTCACCGTGGAAAGCAGTGGGAAATCCTTGTATAGGTGGCCCACTTTGTGGCACCTCCTACAGCGAAATGGGACTCCTTCATAGTCCAAAAGTAAAAAATGTCTCCTGTGAAGAGTGATTTTTTCTTCAAGCCCTTCCCTGGTGTTAATATGTACCAAAATCCTCGCCATAGTCATAATGCCAGTCTTTTCGTAGGACTGGTCATGCTCAAGGTAAGTCCCCAGTGCATCTCTAATACGTTTGAAAACCTGAGGAGTCCAAAACTACATGGGCAAACCAAGTAGTCTGACCCAAATAGGCCCTGCTCCCAGCTGTTCACACTTTGGATCGAAAAGTAGATCCCATCTTTTCAACAGTATAGGAGCAAGCTCAATATGCCAGTAGCGCGATAATATCTAGTCCATGTACTCCTCCCTATGAAAGCGGAGGGAAAACCATCCTCTGGCCAAAACCCTAATTACATGAAGTTCTTTCAACATATAACCCCATATCTCCATGGTCCATTGACACATATGCTCCACTGTATAGTTCCTGCCTCGTACATGACCAACTAGAACTTTTCTCGCTGTGTCGATAGCGTCCGCCATAAGAATGTCTTCACCAAAAGTTAGATTAATGTCAGTGTCCACCGCTCTGAGGCACCGGCCCTTTTTGGGCTTGTCCGTGCACCGGCCCATGGGATGTTCTCTAAGCAAACTTCAACACGGTTCTGGGGAGCTATGCTGGGCTGATAAAGCAGGTCGAGGATTTGGTATGGGAGAACTGAAGCAACCAGATCGAATCGGGGAATGAGGGTTGAAGCTACATGAGCCCGGATGAATGTAGGACTGTGCAGGATGCGAGAGATTGGAAGGGCCAGCCAGAGCCAAGGAGATGGAGGGAGGGTTCATAGGCAAGGGATGCAGTGGGGGATAAGGCAAGGGGGAGTCAAAGGTGGGTGATGCCTGAAGACTGGTGCCAAGAAGATTCAAAGTGGCCGAAGAGAGGGGGGGCATTTCAAACCGGGTAAGTCATCAACATTGACAACAAGAGGTTGCCGTTTTCCAGAGGAGGGGGGTGTTGCGGCAACTGAATAGCAGCTGTCGTCCGAAGCGATTTATTCTGCCAGGGGCCCACGACCGGGCCAGTGTGATGAGCCAAAATCTCTTGTTTTGGCATGGGGTCCTCCTCATAATCCACGAGGTCTTCTTCAACCATTGAAACCGACAGTAATACCCGACAACTGTATGTCCAAGGGAAGGCAGGCTGCTGAGAAAAACGAGGTTGTGGAAACAACATGCGATATTCCACAAAATGACAAAAGCATCCATCGATAGGCTTGATGATTAGAGGTCCAAAACACAATATAGCAAGCCTAACCGGCGGTCAAACCCGCATAGTATACCATTCTGCATATACCAAACACTCTTGCCGCTACGACAACATCTCCCTCATATTTTTTTATATTTTTTTAATGTAACGTTAGGTTACGTGACAACATCTCCCTCATATTTTTTTTATATTCTTTTAATGTAACGTTAGGTTACGTGACAACATCTCCCTCATAACTAGAGAATGCCTCTCGAAACAATAAAAAATATTCAATTAAAAAAGAATGCAATTTCATTATAATAAAATATTTTAAAAAATTATTTGAAATTCCCCATTTTTGAAACTTCTGATTATTTTTAGTTTTCCAATTTCGGAATTTTTATTTACAAAATTAAGAATTTATAGATTAAAGAAGATCCGAGTGGTGAGGTTCAATGGGGTCTAAGCCCGTAGCTCATAAGATGAGTGTATGAAGAATAAAAGGTCCCTTCCTATACTACACATGTAGCGAATATGGTGGTGAATCTTATGCATAAGTAGGTTATCAAGAAGAACCCTCCCTATATGAAAACAAGGATGAGGTGGGGGGCTTGCACCAAGTGAGTTGGAAAGGGTGGAGTTCAAATAATATCTAAATATCAATGATAAGGTTGATCAAGAAGAAGCCTAAATGTACTAAATGGTTAAGGGTATGACACCAAGGAAGGTTCTGTAAGGATGGATAACACCTTGTCCTCCTTTCTGGGTACGTAAATATATGTTCTTTATCCTTGATCAACCTATCTTTGATCGTCTTATCCTTGATTCTGTCCTCTTTCTTGACGTCGCCCTCTTTGGGTTGGTGCTTCAAGCTTCCTCACTTTGAAGTGCCCACCTGAAGAACATGTTTCATAGGCCGATCAATAATCAAATATATATGTCTCAACCTGGTTTCGCCCATTTTTGGTCTGGCTTAAAAATTTATATAAAATATTTTAATGTTAAAATAAATTATAGTTTTTGAACATGTGATATTGATAAACTATAATATTAAGCCAATAATTATAATACTTAATTAATAAAAATGTGTATATATATAATATAACTTTTATATTTAACTATTCAATTTAAAACTACATAAAAATAAAAAATACTCCCTTTTCAAAATTTTAATAAACAAACAAAAAACAATTTAAGGTATGCGTATAGTAAATTTTTATTTCATTTGTATTTTCTATTTTGTCACTCAGAGTGAGTGTTTGTATTTTTTTTAAATTCTTGTACTTTCAAATTTATATAACAATGTTGATGAAAAAAATTTTAATGAATTAGTTTTTTTTTATAAAATTATTTTATAGAAAAAATGTAGAAAAACAAATTCATAAACTATTACATATAAATTTATTTTTTATTGATAAAATATTTAATAAAATAGGATTATAATATAATGAAAAATAAATATATTGAATTTTGAGTATACTTTACACTTTATAAGCTGAATTAATTGATTTTCAAAATTATAATAATAATAATATTAGTTTGTTAAAATTTATATATAGGGGTTGGGGTAATGCTAAGTCACTGACACTCCTGACATGGATTGTTTGGTGATGTGGCAATGCCAAGTCACTGTTGCTCTTTTTAATGATGTCTTATTGAGAATACTCTTGTCTTCCACCTCCTCATGGCTTGGTGACAAAATCTTCAATGATCTCAAGTGTTAGGTTTTGATCATGAGTTGATGTCCTTTTTCCTCGATAGATCAACTGGCATGCTCAACTACAATAATTTCCTTTGCATGTCTTCCTCCTCCATATCCTTCTTCCTCATCCCGACAGGTTCATGTATCTTTAATTCACTCATGACAAGACAACATCAACCCGAAAACCCCCTAGCCTAAGATGGTGCATTTTGGTCCAGGGATTTAGCCATAACTAAGTTACAAGTTGGGAAGGGAGGCTCAGTGATTGTGCATTGTGCAGTACCAGCAGCCAGGGCTGAGGCTTGAGGTCTGGAGCTGCACAATGCTCAAAGGTTTTCTTCTGCACAATTTTGGATATGAGTGAGTTCAGCTGAAGGAGGGGACAATATGGAAGATTTATGTGCGGTTCTGGAGAGGAAGACTAACTAACTTATGCGTATTTTTAGGAGGCAGTGGATCAAGATGAGGGGAGGACCACTAAAGGTAGCTTCTGTGCAGTTTTGGAAGGGAAGGTTCACTGATTAGATTGCACAATTCTAGAATGGAAGGTTGGTCTTGAGCTCAGGAAGTGCGCAATGCAGGAGTCTTGGGGGACAGGAATTGTGCATTGTGTAGATCCAAGGGTTAAGTTCATAACCTAATGACTGGAACTACACAATGCGCAGTCCAAGCAGGTTGGGTGAAACCAAGTTGAGGGTTCAGGGAGCTTCTTCGGAAAAGGCTAACTACTGGACCAGTGAGACTAACAAGTGAAGTGATGAGGATTTGACTATGTCCTAACACTTAAAATACTTCACGACTCAGCAACATTGACCACCCATAACACATGAACAACACTTTTTCTTAGGTGTGACTGCTTCATGACCAACTATGACAAGTGTGACACCTAAGATAGGCTTTATGATGATTGTGATGACACTTGTGTGACAATGCTAAAAAATTTGTGAATGAGTGTGACAGATGCTCATATGGTTGTTAAAAAAGCTCGTAAACACAAACATGAGCCCTTGAAACCTCCAGAATGAGCTTATGCAAAAAGTGTGACAACCAACATGCAAAAAGATGACATCTTGCCTATTATCTTGCAAAAGGGAGAAAAACACTTAGAGAAAACACATGTAATGAATTTCAGTGTTGCAACCATACATGCCATTGAAGACATAATGATATGACAATAATAAGATGTCCTTCATACTACACTAAGAGATACATTTCAACTTCATGAAATATGTGCTTTGTTTTTCATACCTACCCTCCAAAGGGTTGTGAATGAGATGGAGTCTTCATGCGGTCCTGATCTTTGACCTTCTATAATACCCCAGTGTTCCTTGGTCTTCTTATCTAATGATTATATTTTCTCCTTAGCTCCTTAAGTGTCATCTATCATTACCTCCTTCTTCATCTGCTTCTTCATCATCTTGCCATAGTGTAAGAGAGTACTTGCATGTGCAACTCACTCATGATGAGACAACATCAGTCTCAAAACCCCTAGACTAAGATAAAGCACTTGAATTGAGACTGAGTGATCGGTTAGGGGAGAAGACCCAGTGAATGTGAAATTGCACAATTCAAGCAACCAAGGGTCAAGTTTGATCACTGAGAATGTGAAATGCACAACTTAGGCCAGACTGAGGGAAATTTCTGCACAATCCTCACTGAGGAAAAAAATTTCGCAGTGGCCACTAAGGGATAAAATTGTGTAGTTCAAGTAGGCAGAGGTTGTTGCAGGATGGGGCCGTGGGAGGACAAACTGTGCAGTTTCAAAAGGCAAGGGGAAAGGCAGCTGAGAGGCTTGAGGGATAGAACTACGCATTTTTGGGAGGTAGTGAACTCCGACTGAGGGAAGGACACTGGGGGAAGCATCTACGCAATTTTTTAGGTTAAGGGAGGCTAGTATTTTTCCGCATTGTGCAGTTCCAGTAGGAAAGGAAAAGTATTAAGGGTTGTAGATGCAAAGTGCGTAGTTTAGGAAGGCTGGATGAGGCTAGGTTGCTAGGAATCCTCTAGAATTTGGCCAAGCGTGGGATCAGTGGAACCGATGTGAACAATGATATAAATTGTATGTGACCACACACTTGGACACTTAGTGATACAACATATATCATCTAAAACATATGAAACATACTTCGCTTAAGGCAACAACCTTTGCGGTAACTTATGACAAGTATGACCCTGTCGATAGAATTTGAAAGGATAATGGCTACATTTGTGTAATGGTGTGTGAAACTTTTGAAATGAGTGTGAAACATGTGTATATGATGAGAACACACCTTCATAAGTATTTCCCCTTGAAGTAAACCAAAACTCCCCTTTGTATGACAAGCGATAATTCCCATGCTCAAAGACGACATTTTCTATATAAAGATAAAAGTGTGAACAAAACTTGATATTCGAGAAGGGGGGTTGAAATCATCAACTGACCAATAAGTGACCAAGGAAAAATCAATCATAGGATCCACAGTAGGCTCCAAAATTTGAGTGTAGGCCAAAATTTTGGATGGTGTTGTAGCCGCTACAACACCTTATTAAATTTGTAATTAATTGTGCCAATTGTGTTTCATTTATAGCATGGATATATAATTTTGATGCCATGATCATCATGACATGTTTTGTAAATACCTTGTCCTCTTGTTAATAGAAAATGTTGTAACAAACCTAGGTTAAAATTTCATGTAATAAAGTTAATAAAGGAAAAATAAGACCAAGGTCATAGGGCATGTATTCCAAGTTGAATATTGGGAAAAACATCCTAGTGGGTGTTCATTTGGTTTATTATAGACAAAGAAAACTTTCGAAGGAAATGTCAGAGGCCTTGTAAAGGCAAGAGGCATTAATTGGCATTTTATTTATGAAAATAAAGGAAATTAGGAGAAAAGGAAGGTGAAAGGTCATAGGTTGCATGTGAGGAGGAAATTGAAGAAAATAGAGGCCTCATTAATAAAAATGATTTTGAGGATAATTTCACAACTTTTGTTGGTTCAACTTTTGTCAATTTAGTTTTGGAGCTCTCTCTCTATTCTCTCTACTCTCTCATACTCTTGAACACTTAGAGCATTCTAGCTTTGGAGAAAGGGAGGCAAAAGAAGGATAAGTAGGAAAAGGAAAGTAAAGATAAATAAAGGAAGAGTTGGATCAAGCAACTACAACGGGATTACTTTTAGGTATTGAGTTTCATGTATGATTTCCTTGCTAGTTTTGGCATGCATGGCATATGGACGTGGGTATTTGGTTCTCTTACTTTCATTGGCATGGGCTTTACCAGGTGTGACAGTGGTTTTAGCCTTGCCTTGTCAGTTTTGGTTATCGATGGTGTGATGGGGTTCTTTCATTTGGTTGAGCTAGATTGTCGAATGGTTTTGCAACTGGGTGATGCGGTCTCATGAAAATTCCCAATGTCCTAGGAATCCCTTGACTAGTAATCAGGTGGGATTCACGGTAAAGCCTTGGGGTGGAGACAGAAAATTAATCAATGTATTAGTGAAGAAATCTGGAGGCATCCATGCTTGTTATGTCCGGTGATCCCTTGACTGGTAATGGCAAGTTTGCGTTAAAGCCTGTAGTGTATGTTTATTTGTTTGGGCCTAGGAATCCCTTGATCGGTAATGGCGGGATACACGGTAAAGCTCAGTTGTATAGATGAGGGTTTTAATCGTAGGAATTCCTTGACCAGTAATGGCGAGATACATGGTAAATCCTGAGAAGCCTTTGTTGGTTTTGTTGTGAGTCCCACATTCATGCTTGGAATATGGCATATGGGTGAGTGGCCGAAAGAAGGATTTGGTTCATCCCAATCTATGGTCATGTGGTTCAAGGAAGTCCCTGACTTGGTGGGATTTTCATGTGTTAATAAGAACACATTTCTTCTTGTATTTCATGAACATTATGCTTGTTATTATGTGGCTTTGATTGATGGTCTATCATTGATATTGTTCTGATTATATGTTGGTTATAAGCATGATTAATGATAGACTTGAGTTATGGCTCTCATCATGTTTTGATTAGTAAATGAGTGCTTAATGAACATATGACCTAATATATGATAATGCAATGATTGTGAGAGGGCACTAGACCTTCTTGATGAATCTCAGATAAGTATGAGGCCACTATGTTCATATGTATATTTATGACCTGTACATTACATGTTCATGATGCGTTTGATGAAATGCATGTCATAGTTAGGATGAGTCAGGTCAGGTCTTTGTTCAAGTTTTGCTTTATAGGCCTTGTCTCCTTATTATTTATTATCTCTGAGAGCTTCATTAAGTTCTGGGAAGAGGCATGGGTCCTACCCCTAAAAAAGTGGCTCAGATCTTAGGGGCTCTGGCACAGAACTAAGTGAAAAAGGCTATAGTCATTGGGATGCAGGCTCATGAGAGCGACTGGGGGGTCTCAATTGGTGGCTTGCCTTGTCATGGGAGTGACTACGAGCCCAAGTTAGTGAAAATCTAAGTTAACTCAGGGGTTGGGCACCTGGGTGGTTGGTTAGATCTTGGGGGTCCTATAGCACCTGAGGGAGGTCTGTAAAGTTTTGTTTCGTCAGTTTCACTTCTTTAATTGTAGTGAGGGAGTTGAATCATATCATATTAACACTTCATCACATATTTACGTTGGTGGACTGGTAAGCTTGGGTAAGTGTAGGAGGAGGATGTTACAAATGTCAACAATCGATGGAGGTTTGAATGCCTATAGGGACCATGATACAAGGAGTGGGGAATAGTGATGGGGCCAATAATGAAGTTATACATGTCTATTAAATCTAAAGCCAATTTTCTAAACCAATCTTGTGAATTATTCTTTATTTCTCCCCTTTTCAGAAATCCATGGAAATCATTGGATGGTTGTAAGGAGGTTGGTAGAAGTTGTCACCTCCCAAATTATGGGAGCCTGGGAGGGTATTTGAGAGATTCCTCTCAATAGTAAATGTAAGGAATGGGTTGAATAAAATCATGGGGGAATGTGGAAGACCAAAATTGGCATGGAAAATAGAAAATTTTGGATGAGTGAGGGCAACGAACATGAAGGAGGGAGAGAGGATATAGCTAAAATTTGAGCAGAGCCATTGCTAGTGAGAATCTAGTTGAAAAGCCATGGCTTGATACCCTACTTCACATTTCAAACTCTCTAAACTCAATTGGAACATGAAACTATAGTATAGGGCCTCATTGGATGGACATGACACATTGTAAGGACGAGTTTTTTGAGGCACCGCGAAGTGGCAAAAGGGAGCTCACCCTTATGTTGTGCAAAGTTAGTAGAAGGGGAATGTGGGGATTACAAGGGCCTTGAGATCCAAATTAAAGTTTCCTTATGAGAATTCCCCTTAAGAGGATATTATTTTCCCATATTTTCTAAGGGTTGTTTAGATTTTCCCTCGCGGTGGTGGTGGTGGTGGTGTGTGTGTGTGTGTTGAGATTTGAATGTAGGTAAGTTAACTAGGGTAAATAATTCTTTAGTTGTAATGTTGTTTGCTTCCTTGATACAAGATAAATTCCTTTTTTATTGCTGTAAGAAGAGATATGTGAAAGGAACTAAATGAAGGAGCACTCTTGGGTCCTTGTGTGCATCATAGGTTGCATTTCTTTTATAGCTTGTATAATAGTAGAGATCAAGTTAGAATCCTTAATAGTTTCTTAAAATATTTGCAGAATATTAAGTCTAGTCACCCATGTGGAAAGAATCATTAATAGAATCATGAATGTTAAGAATGCATTACATACATGGATCACGCAATGAGGTATCTATTTGAGGTTAAACGATTTACAATTTACGCTTGGTTGAATGAATGAATAAATGGATGAAAGAGCGAAATTATAATCATTGCATTTACGAATTAGGTTAGTTTCCCAATATTTTATTCCATGGAATTCATGTTTCAAGGAATTATTATATTTTTCTTTATAGGCTCATATGTTGTTGAAATATTTAACATTGGATTGAGCAGTGTGATTCTCGACTATGAAAGGTTCAAATGTTGTGATAATACAAACGTGAATGATTTCAATATGGTTGATGTATAATTATTGTTTAAGTGTTATGGGCTCAGGAGATGAATATTTGAATTCTAAATGACTATAATGATTTAAATTTGGATGATGATATAATTGAGATCTGATTGAATGAGAGGATAACATTTAAATTCCTTTTAGAGAAATATTAATATTATGTTTAATGATTTAAAAGGTTTGTTGATAAATGCTTGATTTGGTTTTGGTTTGATGATTAGTGACTAGACTTGAGAGATAGTCTAAGAGGATCTCTATTTAAAACATATATGTTGCTTTAAACAATTAATTAAGTACAAGAGGTCCCAGTGGACCCTAGCCTTTTATTATTTTGGGAAGTAATCCTATAGAACAACATAATCGCTCTGTGTTGTGTAAAAAGGAAAAGGGATCTCTCTTTGAAAGAGAGACTCTTGCAACATTAAGAAAATAAATCAATGCACATTTTTTTAATAAATATAAAAACTAGTAAAATTTTATGGTCCAATAACCTTGCTTAGTAAACCTTCTTATGAAGGATATACAAGTCTAAGCCCTTGGAAGTATAGCCATACTTCTTGAGTGAAAACCCATAATACAACATTGACACCTTGCTCACAAGTTTGAGCAAGTATGAAGTTTAAATGCCCATGGCTCATTTTCTTTCCTAGTAGAAGCAAGAGGAGGCCTCAAAGGAAATCTTTTTTTAATACAAATTTAGTCATTTTGTGTATTACATGAAGAAAATATTCATATAATTTAACATGCATTGCATGAAGAAATACTCCTTGAAATACAATAAGGGATAAGTATTTGGGTTGAAAGTAAGGGGAACATGGAGCTATGTATCACAGTGAAATTATTTGGTGTGATACACCACACCTAAAAAAATAAAAAATGTGAAATGTTGCAAAAAACCAAACTTTGGAGGTATGATATGGAGTAGAAAAGGAAAAGAAGGATGGAAGGAGGAGAGGAAGGGAAAAAAAAAGGACAAGAAAAGAAGAAGAAAGAAAGGGAAATAAAAAGAAAAAGGAAGGAGGAGAAGAAGAAGGAAGGAAATAAAGTAGGAGGAGGAAGAGGAGGAAAGACGTTTGTCACATGAAAGAACAATTGGTGTGATGTGACATATCACACCATAAAAAATATGGTGTGATTTGTCACTAGAAAGAAAGATTTCTTATGATATGAAAAGAGAGAAATGATTCCTTTATTATGAGGAGGAAAAATTTCTCCAATGCAATACATTGTGGCATAAAAATTTATGGTGCAAAATGCCTCACTGGATAAAATGTTCAAGGATGTGATACACCATAATAGAGACAACTTTTTAGGATGAGATAAGCCAAAGAGAGGAGAATTGCTTTGACAAATGTGAAACCTAGTGACCGTTTATACGCTTGATGATGTGTAATCGTAAAATGCCATGGTAGCCAACATGTGTGGTGCCATATAGGAGGTAATGTTAGGTAGGCATAGGGACATATCAAGTAAAGAATCCCAAGGAACCTTAAAAGGCCATAGCTTCTTGCTATCTGAGCAAGAGTACAATTTTTGGAAGGCACTCATGGATGGATTGCATCCATTTACCCATAAGTGGCTTTAGATTCATGTGAAGAAAGATGATTAAGAGGAAATTTTTCATTATCCGACCGTCCTAATAGAGTTTAGGGGTTGGGTATGTAAAACATGCCAAAAACTCAATTAAATCCTTATTACAAAGTTTACAATGAGATTTTTCCTGGCGAGGATCCAATTTCGATCAATGTCCCTTTTTGAGATGAATGCATCTCTTTTGGTTAGGTACAATCAAACTCTCATGATTTCTTGTAACGACCAATTATGTTTGGTAATTCTCACTATATATCTTCATTCGAGAAAAATTGGTAACAGGAAGAGATATTGCCCAATGTCTTATACTTCTTTATAAGTGCATACAATAATGCAACCACTTGTGTGTGGATGCAGGATCAGTGCAACCATGACAAGGTAAAAATGTTTGTCCACATGTTGAGACTGCACAAAAATGAATAACGAAGTGTGGTCTCTATCATGAATTATTTAACGATGTAATTGAAATCCTCTCTTTTTCCATTCTCAATTCATATGTTTCTTACTTTTTCAATAAATCCGAAGTAATAGTGCCTACTTAATCTTCTATGCCATAATAATATAATTTCCTAAAGGAATCAAATAATAGGTTAGATCCAAGTGTTGAAATAACATCAACATATTTGTTGTGCATGTAAATTTAAAATTGACGAGTTACCACTACAAGAAGAAAAGACATTGACATATGACTAGTCACGACATTCCATATTTAAAATTAGCAAGTTAACACATAAGAAGAGATAGATCCACGATGTTTTGAGTGGCCTTTCCATTTGAAACTAGTGGGTTGATAATACAACAAAAATCAACATTGATGCATATAAGACAATGCCTAGAACATGGAATGATTTCAAGACATAATAAAACAAATGGGTAGAAACAAGAAATTATGGGTTGATAATACAACAAAAAATAGCATTGATGCATAAGAACAATGCCTAGAACATGGAATGATTTCAAGGCATAAGAAAACAAATGGGTAGAAACAAGAAATAACGCTAACATGTTAAAAATAACATTGAAAAATACAAGATCAATCACATTTAAAATTCAATTAATTTCAAGGGATGGAATAATGTCCATATATTTTATATGGAGTTCTAAGTTAAAATTTAATAATTTAATATACCACATGTAAAATATTATAAGTATAAGAGTTTTTCTTTTTCCAAATTATTTTAATTGATGCCAACTTCATACATGAGCTTTGTTTTTTTCTTTGATTGTATAATAAGCTCCATTTCAAAATCAAGATGACTTAGTTTTCCTTCTTCAAGAGCATCAAGACTCTTAAAGGGAATAACAACTTCAACTTGTGTTTACATAGAAATAGATCTATTTGACATCCATACCACTAAGCAAACCTTCTAGAAGTTCTTGTAGCATCATCTATGTAACTTTTTCTATTACTAGTTTAGGTGGTCGTTGCAACATTCTTGTATTTCATAGAACTATGAAAATGAGCCAACAATCTAACCAGGTCAAGTTGATTTTATGTGTAGTTTTTATTTATTTAGGTTATCTAGCTCAAATCACATTTCTTGACAAATGTTTCTACCCTAACGAGAGTCTCAACTTTTCTTTGCATTTTTTTAATGTGTAGTGTTATTCACCCTTAATACAACATCTTTGTCCCCATTATCGTCAATCCTCTTGAATCTCAACATTTGCTCCAATTTAAGTTGCATTTTTAAAGGGGATCTCTTTGAATTATGCTAGTAATATTTCATTCATATTAGATTTTATGACTTGGACATTAAACCAAGTAACTTGCAACAACATCATTAACATCATTGATTATATTTTTACAAAATCATACCAAGAAACATCCATTCTCACTTATCATTTCATGAGTATAATGGATCATCCAACAATTTCCTTCCATTTAATCATGTTTAGAAACCTCTACAACTCCTAGATCTACTCCACATACAATGCATTTGATTCATCATTCTAATACAATCATTTCCTTATACAAATCTACCTCTTTAATTAACTATTAAAGATAAGTTACATTACAACTACATTGTCAAAATATAGAACGAAATTAATAAATTACATTATAACTATCATGTCATTTTTCTTCAAATTGGTTAGCCATCTCATTTACAAAGGGTTAATGCCGAAATCTATCTATGAAACACCACTATAAATTTGAATTATAACAGACATCAACGACATCATAGTACACACAGACACACACCTAAATGGAAACCTCTTTGAAGTGAATAAAAAACCATGCACCATATTAACCCAGATTCCTAAAACTCTTACCAAATTCTTTCCATTAGCTGATATTATTTCACAAGCTGCCCTCTACGAACATTTGCATTGTAACAAGCTGCCATCTATCTATAAACATTTGCATCGTAAGGTTAGGAGGATAATTAATCACGATTAGTTGAATAAAAAATTTGTAAAAAAAAATTGTTCTAGTTATTATAATGTGAGGAAGATAATTAATCACGATTTGTTGAATCAAAATTTTGTAAAAAAAATTGTTTTAGTTATTGTAAGTTGAGGAAGATAATTAATTCTGATTTGCTGAATCAAAATATTGTCCAAAAATATTTCTTTAGTTATTGTAAGGTGAGGAGGATAAGTAATCACCATTTGTTAAATCAAAACTTTGTCAAAAAAATTGTTTTTGTTTTGAGGTGAATTTTTAAGGTGATTACATTGGGTGTAGTATAATATGGACTAAATATTGTAATCTTAAAGAAATGTCACTCTATTATATGGAAATGTTGCTTAAATAAAAAAAGTTAAATGGGATTGAAATAGGTCGGTTGTACACTAGTTAGATTATAGATTGTAGATTATGATTTTTGGCATATTTAAAGGTAGTGTGAATATTCTTTTTATTAATACTATTATTATCATCTAATAGATTAAGGTTTTTGGCATATCTAGAGGTAATGTGAATATTCTTCTTGCTAGTGTTATTACTATCATTATCACATGTTATTACTATCATTATCACAGGCCATACATAAGTCAAAGAATACAGGTTGAAAGATTTTATTTGTTTTGTATATATACTTTACATAAAAGTTGCACTAAATCTTATAATCCATATGCAGTTTTTTCTAATGGAGGTGAAAATAATTATTTTCACTAATTTTTGTAGTAATGCTATTTATACAGTTTTTTTTTTTTTTAAATCTGTAAAATAGAAAAAGGTATATTAAGAAGAAGCATGCTAATTCAAAGTACAAGCACTTAAACTTTCTTTTGAAATACACTTAAAGTGTATATACATAATGTAATTTTGAATCATTTTATAAATAAATAAATAAATAGAGTTTTTTTCTTTATAGTTTTTTTCAGAACGAAAAAGCATCATTGTATTATATTGAGAATATATAAAGGTTCCAGATAGTACAAAAAATAGCTATCAGAAGCTGAGGGATCTTTTTTCTTTATAGTTAATAATAAGAAAAATCAAATCTATTGAGGTGTAAATCTCTTTCCCTCTTTTAAAATGAAAGAGATTTGATTCCTCCCAACATTTACAAATTTAAAATTAAAATCAGTGAAAAAAAATCAAATCTATTAAAATGAAAATCTCTCTTAAAATGAAAAGAGATTTGATTCCTTTTCACACTTGAGAATTTAAAAATAAAATCAATGGAAATATGTCCACTTATGACAAAGACAACATCGTAATATCCAGTGGCTTTTGTGAGCATCGAAGTATGTCCACGTACGACAATTACAAGATGACAAGATAGGTCAAATCGGTGTGACTCTCATATGTCTTCTTTTCCCAGGAAAATGAAACCACTTTCTTTACAACTTGCTCGGGCAGATATCTGGTGGCAAGCTTCGTAGATATCTGGGTGGTGGCATTATTAAAAAACTATTTAATTATTTAAAAATGACCCCCGCAACTTGGGCCGTGACATCCAAGAAATTGACTTAGAAATTGCCCGGGAACAATGCATCCGTATATGGTTGGTGGCAAGCTTCGTAGATATCTGGGCGGTGGCATTATTAAAAAACTATTTAATTATTTAAAAATGAAACCACTTTCCAGGAAAATGAAATCAGCGTGACTCTCTTCTTTACAACTTGTGACCATTGTGGCATCCAAGAAATTGACTCAGAAATTGCCCGGGAACAATGCATCCGTATATGGTTGGTGGCAAGCTTCGTAGATATCTGGGCCATGGCATTATTAAAAACTATTTAATTATTTAAAAATGACCCCCGCAACTTGGGTGTGACAAATTTTATCTCTGATACTAGGAGATGAATGGATATGAGATATGTGATGAACAAATACCCACCTGATAAAAAAATTGAGCATCCTAAGAGGGAGACATACTTCGAGATCATGATTCTATATAGTTGGATTCTTTTGGTTAGGGACGTGCATTTGTGTGATTTTGGTTTGAGGAGGTCGTATGTTTTAGCATCTCTACACCCTCTATTTCAAAAAAGGAATCCAAAGCCATGATAGCCCTCAAAATAACCATGTACCTTCTTATTTACCTAAGGATAGGGTTACCATATATATTCCTTACATACTCTATTCATGGCATTACAAAGGTGGACTTAGGGCCAGTCGATCTTTAGTTCTATCACACTCCTTATGGGATGGAATTGAGTGAGGGTTTCCCACAAATCAAGTAAATGTTAAAGGGTGTAAGAATACCCATATACTAATTAAATGCAGTGCTTTGTTTGTTGTTAGTTGTTCCATCATATATGGTCGTAGGGTAGTTTAGAGGAAAAATTCTAGGTTTGGTGTTACCTAGTATATTTTTTCTCATCACCCGTAACATATCAAGCTGAGAATAATGGCCTACCCCTCCCTATAATAGAACCGTAGATTTTCCCCTATTACTGGTATGGTATGTCATTGGTATGTCTCGCCTTGTTTCATTGGTGCAACCTTGTATAACAAATATGGTGCCCTTCAAATTTCAATTGCACTTGGGCACTTACTTATTATTGTGATTTATCCCATTTTGTGGTTCTCTGTGGTCTCAACCTCGATATGGTATGGATCGAATCAACATGTGTTGTGTGACTGATCAAAGTTATCTAATGCTTTGTCGACTTATCTCTCTAATCATAGTAAGTATGTAGTTGTCCCTTAGTGATGTATTTAGCTTCCGTAATAGGTAGGTGAGGTTCAATCTTCTTTTGGTTTTGGACCGTATTACTTGGGATATCCAATGAGCTTCCCAATCGAGCAAAAGGGATGTTCTATATTTGAGCTTTGTGCCCATCTACGAGTATTGTGCATAGTCATGATGTTTGTACCTTAGGAATCTATGGTACATCCCAATGGGTCTACTTCCAATAGGACAAACATATGCTTTACTATTGGTGGGCCTCTAAATTAGATATAAATTAAGGCCCATATGACCTTCTTCAATACATTAAACGTCTCTTTTTTGCATTGGATGACATCTTTTTAGCTCTAATATGTTGATTAGGAAGGTTTAGAGATAATTGAATATTTATGCCTAATATTATTTATTTTTGTAGAATATTGTTAGAATGTTAGGCAAATTATGAAGATTTGGAGGATGAGATAATCTAGGGACTTGCTCCCTACTACATGATAGACCAAGATTGGATAATAAATGAACAATATAATATGAAATTATTGAACAAATGCTAGAGCTCCAGTGATTGAAAAATTCTAAGAATGTGCTCCCTATCATTTAATGAAGATTCCTAGTGTTAAATGATGGAAGTGAGTTGTTTTGGAGGATATTTATGAAGTCATAAAAATTATGCATCTTTAAAAAAACCTTGTAAAGTCATATTCACCATTGAGCTACTTGGATTGGTTTACTAGTTCACAATTTTGGAATTTCTAGGAGTATCCTCTAGAAAAATAATAGTAATTTTCTACTAATTTTTATCACGTGTTAATGAGTTTATTGAAAGTTGATTCCACTTGGATTGAAGCTTAAAAAAAATAAACTGAATAACAAAATTTACCCCACAGCATTTGCACTTGATTTGCTTAGACATTTGTGTACTTAGATCAACTCACTAATTCATTGCTCTGAAATTTTTGGTTTCTATAGTAATTTTATGTTATTTTTTAGCACATGTTAACATGGGTATTTTTGAGTGATTCCACTTGGATTGGAGTCCTAGGACATCCTACTTAATAAAATAATTTGTCCCATCCCATTTGCATTTGATTTTATTGGGCATTCGACAAGTTAACTCGAGAAATAACAATCTTGTAGCAATTTTTTTTCGAGATCTTCCTTGCCTAGATTCATTCCAAATTCATGGTAGAAGTATATTTATAGCCTATGAATGCTCTGAGGCCACTTTGGTTGAGCTGAGGCTTGGTTTGGTATCCATTTACCTCTTATATTTCTTGCTTCATGAATGTTGATTTCTACAATTAGCCTAGATTTCCTTTCCGCAATTTACGTTATGCACAGTGTGATTTCTTTTTTGGAAAAGTAATCTAGGACTTTCCTTTCATGCAAAATAGAATAGGTTTCCTTTAATGTCATTTCCTTTCCAATAAGATAGATTAGATTTGCTTAGTTTTCATTATGCTTTACATTTTTACAAATAGAATAAATTCCCTTCTTTCCATTTACTTTCCAAGTATAATAGATTTGCTTATTATTATTTACCTTTTGCAACTTAGGATTGACGGCTTACCTAGAAATTTGTTCAATTGAAGTTGTTTCATTTTCTTCTTTCACTTGCATCAAAACAAGTCAAACTAGGAAGAGGAAGGTGTCTATTGCATATATAGTGTCAGCCCCTCTTACGTTTGTATGGACCCTGGGTTGATAATTTAAGTTGGCAGCCTCGAGAGTTGCATGATTCTTGTTGTAATATTGGGGCTTATCAAATATCTTTCATGACCCTATATAACTAAGATGGTACCCTTCAAATTTCAAGTGCACTCGATTACTTACTTCTTATTGTGATCTATCCATCTTTGTGTTTATTCATGATCTAAATCTCATGTGTAGTGTGACCGATTAAAGTTACTTGATGTTTATTGACTTATCTCCCTATCTGCAATAAGTATGTAGTTATTCCTTAGAGATTAGTTTAGCTTCCGCAGCAGCTAGTTGAAGTTCAATCTTCTTTTGGTTCTGGGCCTTAATACTTGGGGTATCCAATGTGCTTCCCAATCAAGTGAATGGATGTTCTATATTTGAACTTTGTTCCCCTCTATGAGCCTTGTCCATAGTCATGTTGCTCATATATTAGGGATATATAGTACATTCCAATGGGTTTACTTCCAATAGGACAAAGATACACACTACTATCTTTCATGACCCTTGCCTTCCTTGAGACACTTGTTGCGGGATTGTTTTACTCACTTCACTTGAGAAATTCATCAATGGTAAGTGGTGCTATTGGGTATGTTACTCTCGTTCGTTGGCACGTGTAGTCATGGCTCTCAATTTCTTAGGAAGATATGTACTGATGGGTAGGTGTTTGCTTTAGGTGTTTGGTATTTGTTTAACTTGATCAATAACCCTAGAAAATATTAGGCAGATATAGGGAAGATATATAGGTACATCGATATGGGTATTCAATGATACTCCGGTATATGTCATAGAAAGGTGTCAACGAGTAGGATAGATTATATAGCTATGACGCCTTCGATACTTGCAGTTCATACATTCCTCACCATCTAAGTAATTATAGGTCTCTTTATCAGTAAGTCTTACCCTATATGAAGTGAAGTGGATTTAAGATGAGATAGGAGTCATAAGAGGTCAGCTTGTTTCCCTTACATATATTACATGATGGTAGTTTCACTTAACAATAATGGTGGATTCCCTTTACCCTACATGTATCGAATTTTTATAAATACCTATTGATCTTGTGCTTCTTTATGAGCCAATCTTTCTAAGCTACTCCATGAGAGGGTAACCGACAAATCCTTCTACTCCCTATTTTCTTCCTCTATTCTTGGTTGTTATTAGAACTTTTGGTTTATTGGATGTGCTTAGACCCTGGCTTATCTAATGTAAAACAATCTAACCTTATGAGGTTTGTGATTCCTATGTACGTGATTTATGTGTGTGAAGTCCATGGCTTGAGTCCCTATCTTTAAAGTCTAGTGAAGATAAGCACCAACCTTGCTATCTTTTATAGGATAACTACTTATATTAACCCCCCATTCCATGACCTTTACATTCTAAGTAATAATATCCTTATAGGATACAAAATCTCTAATGAGTATGGTCCCTCTCAATACCTGAGTCTCTCCTCAATCCAATAGATCCCTAGATATTCTTTGCTTTGCAAAGTAATTGCATCACATATGTAAGGTGTAAGGTGAAATGCACTGGTAAATGTACTTCATCATTATTGTTATATGTCAACTTATAGCTTCACCCTTAATCTAGTTAGAGTGATGCCATGTCAGCCTCTAGGTGGGAAGCGAGATCCCATAATATTAATTTAATGTTGTATTATTCATATCTAGTCCCTACTAGTGAGTAATTTTCCTATATGTTGCGATGGCAGATTCAAAAACACTATGCTTGGCTGGGACCAGGCTCTCATGAATTTGTTTCCTAGGTGTTTCATGTAATGACACAGGTGCACTTGAGACAATGGGCATTCCCCATGATGCTTGGTCATTGCATTTGATTGTTCCATGCCCTGATCACTAGCATTGTGTCCAAGGTGCTTGTGTCTATTTTTTTCCCGAACATGCTCATGGGTGCCTAATTTCATAAATTATTTGTATATATCTTTTCTTTCCAGCCTAAGGTATTTTTTTAAGCACTGGCTAATGTTTGAATTCTCTTTATGTAGTGTGTTCCTCATAGTATAAAGTATGGTGGGTTTAGTAGGTGCCTAAGTGTGGTTATAGTATATAAGTGTACGCATACTTCCAATAATGCAACAATGAGAGAACTCTAATAGTGAAAGCATGTTACAAACTTAAGAAATGCACTGGGTATTCATGGTGGCATACACAAGCATAATCATTGACTACAATCCATATAATGAGCGATTGTATAATGATCATATAATGGGTGAGTGAGTTATAACTAACAGGGTAAGCCCAGATTTGATGCTTATGCTTTAGTGAAAGTAAGGGAAGCAACAATGAAGAAAACACCAAGACCACCAAGTAGGGGTGAGCTGCTACAACAATAATTCCTAGTCCCATATTGACGCAGGGTTATCCCCGCTTACACCCATAGTATGCATCCACAATGCATAAATACATTTGACCTAGGAATTTTAACTCTCTAATGAGTCAAAATCTCAACCATCAATGGTTAAGGACCCTTTTCTTAATCTCTGCAGAGTAATTTGTTAAAACCCAACATAGCCTAACCCTTAGGCAATATCCACTTATCGGGATTTTAATCAACCCTGAAGCCTTCATTTATGATTTTATTAAAGCCCTTCATTAAACCCTTCTACCCGGACTCATTCACTCCCATAAACCTTAGTTTAAGCTTTCACAAACCCTTTAACCACATATATGTAACCTTCTCTCTTTAAACATTGGTTACATAGCATTTATCGCATAAAATTACCTTTAAACGTGGAACTTAAATTATATCGGAATATAAAGGAATAACCCGACCGAAACACATAGGCTAAACTTCAAACATTATAAACATGTGTTCATAATTGTCGTTAGGTCCGCACTCATCCATCTTCTTTCCATTGCGCTCTCCATTCAAACTCCGATCAGTGATCAAACAACTTACGTTATAACCTCCGTCGTAGATCTATCCTTAATAGATCTGATGGTTCACCCCGGTTTCGGGTAGATAACAAGCATGGGGGTTAACCGCCCGATAAAGTGGTTTCCTCTCTCCAGTACTCTGCTACGTGTCACGTTATGAATGGAATCGGAGGCAAACGGAAGAATACTGCTTACGGTCCTTCTTCCCTCCGACCACTTTCCTATATAAAAACCGCTTCTTCGCTAGTTATCTTCTGTGCGCTCTTTCCTGTGATGACCATTGATCTTTGAGATCTAACGGTTCCTATGCACCTCCTCTTCACTTCTCCTGCTCGTTCCTTTTCTTTAACTTCAATTCATCATTTAATGTTTTTCCTTGTGGTTTTGGGTTTTCCTTCAGGGTTTCGGCTTCCGCTTTTTCGCTTCTCAACCTTTTCTCTGAGCTTAACCTTTGCGAATTCTCACTTCGCTACTTCTTCAGAGCTCCACTTTGATCTTCAACTGGATTCAAAGATCCCTTTATGATTCCTCTGAATCATTCTGCTCCTTTGCGTGTCCTTCATAATTCTGCCTACAACCCCTATTACAAAACCTACAAATTCACATATAATTCAATTATTCAATATATGTTCCACACACTTACATAGTTATGGAATAAACCTCTGTATATATAAATATGAACAATTGATTACATATCCGAGACTCTCTGCTTCTCACAGACCTGATCTTCAAAATCAATGGCCTCCTCCCCTTTCACTCTGCCTGTAGACTTACATTTATACCAGAAAGGTTCTGTTGAACTAGTTCTGGTTCAAACCCTTAATCTACTGAACTGAATCCTAAATGTCCTCTATGTCCACTTCTAACTCTAAGTATTCCCTAAGAACTCTCTCTAGTTCCTCGAATCATGAAACTGCCTTAAGAGTTATAATTGACTTCTAACTCTCTTGTCATTATTAACCACTCATGTTCTCCTTAATTCGAGAGCATTTACAACATCCTGACAACATCTAATTAATTCTTATCCTACTCACTCAAAAGCCTAAATGTTACATTAATTCATCACTTAGGAATCCAACTTCCTTAAAATACATGACCCCCTACATCTACTAAAATACAATGATTTTCTCTTGGGTTGTATGCTCTTGCATCAAACTCCCAAAGTAGAAAATATTCATAATCTCTTGATCATGTGTTTTCATGTGCTGATCAAAAACCTCTAGGGTCCCAAATTTTAGTTTGTAGCTACCCAAATGTCTTGCACCTTTGCTGCTGCTGTATTTATGCTGCCTTTTGTTTCATCTTCCTCTCCTTGTCAATCAGGTTCAAATTCTGATTGATCATGTTTCTTGCTGCTATCAGTTGCCTCCACATGGACGGTTTCATCATCAACTGCCATAATTCTTGAATCTTTGTCTCCAGTTCATCCTTGGACTGGTCCATATTCTGTCTCTTACTTCTTCCTCTTTCTCTTTGCTTCAGGTTGTTGCTGTTGTCCACTAACTCTTCAAACTGATGTAGGTTACTCCCACTTTGTAGTTGTTGGTTTACTTTTTCTTCTACCTTTACTCTTGCTACCATCATAGACATTGCTCTTGCTCTTGCTCCAACTTTTGCTTTGACTCCTACGCTTACTGTCTCCCTTTCATCCTTACCCTCTTTTATGATTATTTATGTCTGCACTGAATCATGACTTTCCAGCATTCTCTCTAGAAATTGAGCATCTCTATTCCATGGATTAAATTCTTCCACAAAATCTTCTTCTTTCATCTTTATTTGGTTGTTCATCTACGCCAAATTTCCTCCAGCATTTGCAACTAAACCTGCACTCAAAAAAGACTTGTTAAAATAAAAAACATAAGGCTTATGTGCCTTATCTTCCTTTGGCAACAATTCAGTTTGATACTCTGTTCCTTTCTCCTCTGCGAGCACATCAGTATATTGTTTTGAATTTTCAAAAGAATTCATGAGATTGTCAACTAGTCTCTCCTCCACACCATCTGCTCTAATGATATCTTTCTGTCCTTGTTCACTGTAGTGAAATTCTTCCTCTGCAATCACACTGTCATACTCTGAATTGCCCGGCAAATACTCCAGTAACGCAATTTCTCTGTGACATTTCACAAGTACTTCATCATCACTTATAATTCCTGCATTTATAAACGAATTGTCAGTTTGAAAATTACAAGGCTCAATAGTTTCAACTGTTGTTTCACATATCAGTTCTTCAAACTAAACTTCATCTCTTTTTCCCACAAGATATTCTTCCTGTGTTGTCACAGTTTCAAATCTTAATGCATTATTAAGTTCTTTCTGCTGCAATAAATCACTGCTTCTCTCATTTAAGAGACATTCTCCATCCTACTTTACTTTAGAGTTTTTATCTTATGAAAGATACTCTTCCATACTTCTGACAGTTTCAAAATATTGCTCATCCTCTACAAAACACTCCTTTGTTAGTGTTCCTTCTCCCAAGGTTAAATCCTTTGCATAGGGTTCTTCCTTCTTAACATCTTTCAGTAGATGTCCTTCTTTCTTACTGACTGTCTCAACAATTTCCATGGCTATTTCCACTGTGCCTATCATCATAGTGAACTGATGATCCTTTACTATGTTTTCAGCTAACATAGTCTCTTCTTCAAGTTTGCCTTTAATCTCTTGTTGTTTATATTCTCCAAGAGCTATCCTTGTCTCACCATCTGCATTAATATTCTCCTTCATTTGTTCTACATCCAGAGACAAACTATCAGTCTTAAAAACATAAGACTGTGTGGTCCGACTTGATGTTTCAGCCATCATATCTCCTTGTTGTTCTAAATCCTTCATATGATTAAAATATTCTTCGATGGTGTCCTCTTCAATCTCCTCAAGCCCTTCACTTGGTTGCTTGATATCTTTCCCCAACTGTATATGAGACCGATCTATCTCATCTTCTTCCAGAACATAATTTAGATTCTTCTTATCTTCTTCCTCCTTTATGACATTATCAACAAATTTTCCTTCTTTACATACTTCACCTGCAACCATACACAAATTGTCAGATTTAAAACCATGTGACCCTTTGGCCTCACTTGAAGTTTCAGTCTTTAAGTCTTCATCTTCTCTCAGAACTTCACCCTATTCTACTTCACAAATGGACATTTCCATTTTTATTTCAAACTCAACTTCTTTGAGTTTTTCCATCAACCACCTTACTTGCCTCTGTTGTAGCCTTATTTGTAACTTATACCACTTCACTGGCTTCTTCCTCAATACCCAACCTAGTCTTTTGTTTTCCTCAAGTATCATCATCAATACATTGAGTTGTTCTTTCATCTCTGCAATCTTTTTGTCAAGCTCATCTTGACTCACCCTCTTGCCATTTGCCTTGGAATTCTCTTCCTTCATAGTTCTTTTGTTGTGGTCTTCCTCAGAACCTCTGTTATGACTATTAGTAGCCACCTTCTTCTTCTTTATCTTCATGACCTCCTCACTCACTCACTATGAGTTGCATTAAAGCCTCTGCAATAACAAGTCCTCCTTGTTGCAACTTACCTCACCAAGCTTTCCTCTGTACTTGGTCTTTTGGTAAGCACTTGGTTCACTATATTTGGAACCTCCTTTGAGCACTTTTCTCTGCTCCCTCTAGGCTTCAATTCTTCTGCATCTCCTAGGAACACAATTGTCCTCTTATATTTCAATCACCATGAAATACTCGGTTCTGTCCACTTCTTCGTTCACTTAGAAAGTCTTACTAGCTTCTTCATCCGTTAGCAATTCTACCCACATCCTTTGTGGAATTGCCTTTGTGAGCTAAAACACTACCCCTGCAATAAGAAGTCTCCTCCTTGCTACATATGCCTCACTAAGCTTCTCTTCTTTGAGCTCAGTCTCTTAGTATTTCTCTGGTTCTTTCCTCTGGAACCAATTCAAGCACTCCTTGCTCTAGATGTTGCAACCTTCTCACCTTCTTTTGTTGTCACCTGCATATCAATGTATAAACACACATTCTCAAATCAAAACAGAACACATCACCTCACCTTCAAGATCTCAGCATGCTCTTGTTTCACCATTCCACCTGTACCTTGAATGGATTGTCTTCTATTTCTTGCATCAGCAAGTTCTGCTACACATCACCTCTGTGTGCCTATTTTCTGTTAGACTGGAATCTAATCCTTCCTTGCCTGCATAAACATCTTAAAACATAACTTTGTTCTCAATTTCTTCACATAGAATTTCTTTGTTCTATTTTAACACCAATTGTTTCAATTATAATTCTTGCTCTAATACCACAAAGGCTGCAGGGTTATCCCCGCTTACACCTACAGTATGCATCCACAATGCATAAATACATTTATCCCAGGAATTTTAACTCTCTAATGAGTCAAAATCTCAACCATCAATGGTTAAGGACCCTTTTCTTAATCTCTGCGGAATAATTTGTTAAAACCCAACATAGCCTAACCCTTAGGCAATATCCACTTATCGGGATTTTAATCAACCCTCAAGCCTTCATTTATGATTTTATTAAAGCTTTTCATGAAACCCTTTTATCGAGACTCATTCACTCCCATAAACCTTAGTTTAAGCTTTCGCTAACCCTTTAACCACAAGTATGTAACCTTCTCTCTTTAAACATTGGTTACATAGCATTTATCGCATAAACTTACCTTTAAACGCGAAACTTCAATTATATCGGAATATAAAGGAATAACTCGACCAAAACACACGCCGAACTTCAAACATTATAAACTCGCATTCATAATTATCGTCGGGTCTGCACTCATCCATCGCCTTTCCATTGCACTCTCCATTCAAACTCTGATCAGCAATCAAATAAATTGCGTTATAACCTCCACCATAGATCTATCCTTAATAGATTCGATGGTTCACCTCGATTTCAGGTAGATAACAAGCATGGGGGTTAGCCATCCGATAAAGCAGTTTCCCCTCTCCACTACTCTGCTATGTGTCACGTTATGAATGGAATCAGAGCCAAATGGAAGAATACTGCTTACGATCCTTCTTCCACCTGACCACTTTCCTATATGAAAACCGCTTCTTTGTGAGTTATCTTTTGTGCGCTCTTTCATGCGATGATCGTTGATATTTGAGATGTAATGGTTCCTATGCACTACCTCTTCACTTCTCCTACTCATTCCTTTTATTTAACTTTAATTCATCATTCAATGCTTTTCCTTGTGGTTTCGGGTTTTCCTTCAGGGTTTCAGCTTCTTCTTTTCCGCTGCTCAACGTTTTCTCTGAGCTTAACCTTTGCGAATTCTCACTTCACTACTTCTTCAGAGCTCCACTCTGATCTTCAACTGGATTCAAAGATCCCTTTATGATTCCTATGAATCATTCTGTGCCTCTGCGTGTCCTTTAGAATCCTGCCTGCAACCCCTATTACAGAACCTATGAATTCACATATAATTCAATCATTAAATATACATTCCACACACTTACACAATTATGGAATAAACCTCTGTATATATAAATATGAACAATTGATTACATATCCAAGACTCTTTGTCTCTCACAAACCTGATCTTCAATATAAGTGGCCTCCCCCCCTTTCACTCTGCTCGTAGGCTTAGATTTATACCAGAAAGGTTCTGTTGAACTAATTCTGGTTCAAACCCTTAATCTACTGAACTGACTCCTAAATGTCCTCTATGTCCACTTCTAACTCTAATTAATCCCTAAGAACTCTCTCTAGTTCCTCGAATCATGAAACTGCCTTAAGAGTTATAATTGACTTCTAACTCTCTTGCCATTATTAACCACTCATGTTCTCCTTAATTTGAGAGCATTTACAACATCCTGACAACATCTAATTAATTCTTATCCTACTCACTCAAAAGCCTAAATGTTACATTAATTCATCACTTAGGAATCCAACTTCCTTAAAATACATGATACCCTACATCTACTAAAATACAATGATTTTCTCATTGGTTGTATGCTCCTGCATCACATATTTTATGTAGTGAAATCTACATTGAAAATGATTCTTGATGCACCTAATGTAGGATTTTTCAAATCAGTCGAAGAGATGACATTTGTATTAAGAGAACCTTATTTCAATGTTATAAGACTATACAATTGGTTGATCCGCGAGATTTCCTATACCTTGTTTAAGGGTCTAGGTCATCGTCCCTAGCATGAGGAGTAATTAATTGTGCATTCCAAATATAAAGAGAACCTAAGGTATACTGAATACTATCTCTATTATTTGGGTTGTAGTTCCTTCCTTCTTTCATATCTTTCATAGGGGTTAGGGTTTTTGGTGCACTAATGAGCATGAAGCTCACGAGAGAGACTACAACTATGTGCTACATCATTGGACTCTTCATAAGAATGAGGAATAGGGAATGATGCTAGCTATGGGACTATATAATCTTAAACACGATCTTAGTTTGGGAATATCCCTCTTGGCTACTATTCTTGTCTATGGAACAAAATGCACTTGAAAAAATTGGAACCACTTTTCTTCCTAGAAGAGGCCCTATTATAACCCAATCCAATAGCCTCCTAGTGGTTAAGTTTGACTCCTTCAACTATTTACTGTAGTTAAAATATGAGATCTTCTAGATTCTTCTTCATCGTGATCAAGTGGCTAGCCCCTTTTCCATGAGTAAAGGGGGTTGATGTGCCATCCTCTCAAATTATAGTGGTCAAGACATGAAGGTCAACTTTCAAGTAGCATAATTTTTTCATATGAACTCTAATCAAGGAAATTATTGCATCGTTGGAAAGGTTGTTATATGTAGAACAAGTCAAAAAGGTGTGGCGCTAAAGTGGCAAAGTTTTACACCCATAAAATTCCATTTGATTCCTCAAAATGATCTCGAAAAATTTTAGACCCCAATTTGTCAAACTAAATTGTATCAGTAAAAATGCTTCTTTCAGCTATTTCCTCTACTTTTTCCACTCCAGAAAAAGAGATGAATGACAAATAAAATAATAATCCAATCTTGATAAACCAACAACCCCACCATTAATTGCCATCTTTTCACATGGTTATATACAAATTAAAATCTTCATTTTCAAAACATATTGTGATGGTTCAAATCCCCGAAAAATGTTTAAACAATTGCAAATATGCTTGTAATTTTATGTGTGATTCAATTTAAAAATAATTTGGATTTATTTTTAAAGTGTACTTACATATAAGTTAGATTGAGAAAATGATAATTTAATATTATTTTAAAATTATTTAATGTTGATTAACTATATTACTAATCTTTAATATTTTAATAAAATAATTTTATAATTATTAAAATATAAATTTTTTATTTTATTTTATTAATTTTTGAAATATATATAATTTAAATAAAATAATATTTGAATTATTAAAATATAAATATAATATTTTTAGTTTGTTAATTCTAAAACAATTAATTATAAATTTAATAGATGAATCTAAATAAATTATATTTTTTTTCTTTACAATAAGTAGATATTGTATTTTTTAATTCGTAATAAATAGATATTATTTTAATTTTATTAGAGTTTTGATAAAATAATTTATCGTGACAATTAAATTCACCAAGTAGAGATTTTGGTCTTGGATTTTGTTAGAAGTCATTGGGTTTTTAGAGAGATTTATTAAGTTGATTGGGTTTTTAGAAATTTATTAAGTTGTTAAGTTCAAAATTTGTAGTAATTTGGAAAAAGAAATTAAAACGATATACTCATATTAGTAAGTAGTGGAGAAATACTAATTAAAATGTAATATTATTAAATTTTACCTAATATTTTAGGTCACACCCCACCCTAAATATTATATTCTAGTCAATATTTCTCCCCACTCCTACTAATTTTATTGAGCACCTTCCATTATATTGAGTTTAACTTCCTACAACTCAAAAACACAACGAAATATAAATTCACCTGATTATAGAAATTTACCTCGTTATTATTACAGGATATGCCCAATTGAATCCTCCACTTCCTTTACCTAATTTTCTTTGTTATTCAATGAATAAGCTAATCGATCTCTTTTTAAATTGTATATATATCGTTTTCAAAATTGAGTTTGTTAATATTAGGTGACACATTTTTTTTATTTTAATTAATTTTTTTATTTTATTTTAAAGTAATGTTACACATATATACAATATATATTAGCCAACACATATAGTAACGGTACACATATCTTATGCATATACAATATATATTTTAATGTAACATATATTAGGGGACACATATATAGTAACGGTACACATATCTTACGCATATACAATATATATTTTATTGTAACGTTACGTTAAGCGACAACATTTCCCTCATATTTACAACATCTCCCTCATATTTTTTTTATATATTTTTTTAATGTAATGTTAGGTTATGTGACAACATCTCTCTCATAACTAGAGAACCGCCTCTCGACACAATAAAAAATATTCAATTAAAAAAGAATGAAATTTCATTATAATAAAATATTTTAAAAAATTATTTGAAATTCCCCACTTTTGAAACTTCTAGTTTTCCAAGTTCAGAATTTTCATTTACAAAATTAAGAATTTATATATTAAAGAAGATCTGAGTGGTGAGGTTCAGTGGGATCTAAGCCCATAGCTCATAAGATAAGTGTATGAAGAATAAAAGGTCCCCGTCCTATACTACACACGTAGCGAATATGGTGGTGAATCTTATGCATAAGTAGGTTATCAAGAAGATCCCTCTCTATATGAAAGCAGGGATGTGGTGGGGGCTGGCACCAAGTGAGTTGGAAAGGGTGGAGTTCAAATAATATCTAAATATCCATGATAAGGTTGATCAAGAAGAAGCTTAAATGTACTAAATGGTTAAGGGTATGGCACCAAGGAAGGTTCTGTAAGGATGGATAACACCTTGTCCACCTTTCTGGGTACATAAATATATGTTCTAGAGGTCATCCATTCTCTATCCTTGATCAACCTATCTTTGATCATCTTATCCTAGGATTCTTATCCTTGATTTTGTCCTCTTTCTTGACGTCGCCCTCTTTGGGTTGGTGTTTCAAGCTTCCTCACTTTGAAGTGCCCACCTGAAGAACATGTTTCATAGGCCGATCAATAATCAAATATATATGTCTCAACCTAGTTTCGCCCATTTTTGGTCTGGCTTAAAAATTTATATAAAATTTGTATATATAAAATTTTTATATTTAACTATTCAATTTAAAACTACATAAAAAAAAATTCCTCCCTTTTCAAAATTTTAATAAACAAACAAAAAACTTTGGTCGTTAACTAAAATAAAAAACAATTTAAGGTATGCATATAGTAAATTTCTATTTCATTTGTATTTTCTATTTTGTCACCAAGTGAATATTTGAGAGTGAGTGTTTGAATTTTTTTTTAATTCTTGTACTTTCAAGTTTATATAACAATGTTAGTGAAAATAAATTTAATGAATTAGTTTTTTTTTATAAAATTATTTTATAGAAAAAATGTAGAAAAACAAATTCATAAACTATTACATATAAATTTATTTTCTATTGATAAAATATTTAATAAAATAGGATTATAATATAATAAAAATAACTTTATTGAATTTTGAGTATACTTTACACTTTGTAAGCTGAATTAATTGATTTTCAAAATTATAATAATAATAATATTAGTTTGTTAAAATTTATATATAGGGGTTGTGGTAATGCTAAGTCACTGACACTCCTGACATGGACTGTTTGGTGATGTGGCAATGCTAAGTCACTGTTGCTCTTGTTAATGATGTCTTCTTGTTATGTACCTAGGGGGATAATATGGGGTACCAAGGGAGGTACCCAAGGTAATAATGTAATAAAGGGATGGGCCATAGTAATAAATAAGGTGGTTAACCCATGTCATGTAAGGGACCACAAGTAATTAATAATAATGTAAGGGGCCCATGGTATTAGTTGATGGTATGAGGAAACCATGGTAATGATACATGGTATTGTATGTATGAGGCCTATATAAAGGCTAGAGACTCCACATTGTTGTAGATCTAACCCGGAAATATTATAGATCTGATATGAAAATATAAGATAATGCAAAGAAACCCAGAAATAATATGAAATGATTCTTTATTGATCAAACCCTTAAGGTAGGGCAACACCATACATTCACTCCTTAAGGAAGGAGAACACTCCACAAGCCAGTATAAATAGGCATATGGCTTGTGGAGTGTTCTCCTTCCTTAAGGAGTGAATGTATGGTGTTGCCCTACCTTAAGGGTTTGATCAATAAAGAATCATTTCATATTATTTCTGGGTTTCTTTGCATTATCTTATATTTTCATATCAGATCTATAATATTTCTCTTCATCTCCTCCATGTGGAGTCTCTAGCCTTTATATAGGCCTCATACATACAATACCATGTATCATTACCATGGTTTCCTCATACCATCAACTAATACCATGGGCCCCTTACATTATTATTAATTACTTGTGGTCCCTTACATGACATGGGTTAACCACCTTATTTATTACTATGGCCCATCCCATTATTACATTATTACCTTGGGTACCTCCCTTGGTACCCCATATTATCCCCCCTAGGTACATAACACTTCTTGAGAATATTCTTGTCTTCCACCTCCTCATGGCTTGGTGATAGAATCTTCAACGATCTCAAGTGTTAGGTTGTGGTCATGAGTTGGTGTCCTTTTTCCTCGATAGATCAGCGGGCATGCTCAACTACAATAATTTCCTTTGCATGTCTTCCTCCTCCATATCATTCTTCCTCATCCCGCCAGGTTCTTGTATCTTTAATTCACTCATGACAAGACAACATCAACCCGAAAACCCCCTAGCCTAAGATGGTGCATTCTGGTCCAGGGACTTAGCCATAATTGAGTTACAAGTTGGGAAGGGAGGCTCAGTGATTGTGCATTGTGCAGTACCAGTAGCTAGGGCTGAGGCTTGAGGTCTGGAATCGCGCAATGCTCAGAGGTTTTCTTCTGCACAGTTTTGGATATGAGTGAGTTCGGCTGAAGGAGGGGACACTATGGAAGATTTATGTGAGGTTCTGGAGAGGAAGACTAACTAATTTATGCATATTTTTATGAGGCAGTGGGTCAAGATGAGGGGAGGACCACTGAAGGTAGCTTCTGTGTAGTTTTGGAAGGGAAGGCTGACTGATTAGATTGCACAATTCTAGAATGGAAGGTTGGTCTTGAGCTCAGGAATTTCACAATGTAGGAGTCTTGGGGGACAGGAATTGTGCATTGTACAGATCCAAGGGTTAAGTTCATAACCCACTGACTGGAACTACACAATGCGCAGTCCAAGCAGGTTGGGTGAAGCCAAGTTGAGGGGTCGGGGAGCTTCTTTGGAAAAGGCTAACTACTGGACCAGTGAGACTGACAAGTGAAGTGATGAGGATTTGACTATGTCCTAACACTTAAAATACTTGACGGCTCAGCAACATTGACAACCCATAACACATGAACAACACTTTTTCTTATGTGTGACCACTTCATGACCAACTACGACAAGTTTGACACCTAAGATAGGCTTTATGATGATTGTGACGACACTTGTGTGACAATGCTAAAAACTTTGTGAATGAGTGTGACAGATGTTCATATTGCTGTTAAAAAAGCTCGTAAACACAAAGATGAGCCCTTGAAACCTCCAAAATGAGCTTATGTAAAAAGTGCGACAACCAACATGCAAAAAGATGACATCTTCCCTATCTTGCAAAAGGGAGCAAAACACTTAGAGAAAAGACATGGAATGAATTTCAGTGTTGCAACCATACATGCCATTGAAGACATAATGATATGACAATGATAAGATGTCCTTCATACTACACTAAGAGATGCATTTCAACTTCATGAAATATGTCCTTTGTTTTTCGTACATACCCTCCAAAGGGTTGTGAATGAGATGGAGTCTTCATGTGGTCTTGATCTTTGACCTTCTATAATACACCAGTGTTCCTTGGTCTTCTTATCTAATGATTATCTTTTCTCCTTAGCTCCTTAAGTGTCATCTATCATGTCCTCCTTCTTCATCTACTTCTTCATCATCTTGCCATAGTGTAATAGAGTACTTGCATGTGCAACTCACTCATGATGAGACAACATCAGTCTCAAAACCCCTAGACTAAGATAGGGCACTTGAATTCATGAATTGGGTTGAGACTGAGTGATCGGTCAGGGGAGAAGGCGGGCAGTGAATGTGAAATTGCACAATTCAAGCAACCAAGGGTCAAGTTTTATCACTGAGAATGCACAATGCACAACTCAGGCCAGACTAAGGGAAATTTTTGCACAATCCTCATTGAGGAAAAAAATTGCGCAGTGCCCACTAAGGGATAAAATTGTGTAGTTCAAGCAAGCAAATGTTGTTGCGGGATGGAGCCCTGGGAGGACAAACTATGTAGTTTCAGAAGGCAAGGGGGACTAGATAGCTGAGAGGCTTGAGGGATAGAACTATGCATTTTTGGGAGGTAGTGAACTTCGACTAAGGGAAGGACATAGGGGGAAGCATCTACGCAATTTTGTAGGTCAAGGGAGGCTAGTATTTTTGTGCATTGTGCAGTTCCAACAAGAAAGGAAAATTATTAAGGTTGTAGATGCAAATTGCGTAGTTTAGGAAGGCTGGATGAGGCTAGGTTGCTAGGAATCCTCTAGAATTTGGCCAAGTGTGGGATCAGTGGAACCTTTGTGAGCAATGATATAAATTGCATGTGACCACACACTTGGGCACTTAGTGATACAACATATATCATCTAAAACATATGAAATATACTTCGCTTAAGCCAACAACCTTTGTGGTAACTTACGACAAGTACAACCCCATCGATAGAATTTGTAAGGATAATGGCTACACTTGTGTAATGGTACGTGAAACTTTTGAAATGAGTGTGAAACATGTCTATATGATAAGAACACAGCTTCATAAATATTTCCCCTTGAATTAAACCAAAACTCCCCTTTGTATGACAAGCGATAATTCCCATGCTCGAAGACGACACTTTCTATATAAAGATAAAAGCGTGAACAAAAATTGATATCCAAGAAGGGGGGTTGAAATCATCAACTGATTGATAAGTGACCAAGGAAAAATCAATCATAAGATCCACAGTAGGCTCCAAAATTTGAGTGTAGGCGAAAATTTTAGAGGGCGTTGTAGCCACTACAACACCTTATTAAATGTGTAATTAATTGTGCCAATTGTGTTTCATTTACGGCACGGATATATAATTTTTATGCCATGATCATCATGACATGTTTTGTAAATATCTTGTCCTCTTGTTAATAGAAAATGTTGTAACAACCCTGGGTTAAAATTTCATGTAATAAAGTTAATAAAGGAAAAATAAGACCAAGGTCATAGGGCATGTATTCCAAGTTGAATGTTGGGAAAAACATCCTAGTGGGTGTTCATTTGGTTTATTATAGATAAAGAAAACTTACAAAGGAAATGGCAGAGGCCTTGGAAAGGCAAGAGGCATTAATTGTCAATTTATTTATGAAAATAAAGGAAATTAGGAGAAAAGGAAGGTGAAAGGTCACAGGTTGCATGTGAAGAGGAAATTGAAGAAAATAGAGGCCTCATTAATAAAAATGCTTTTGAGGATCATTTCACAACTTTTGTCAATTCAGTTTTGGAGCTCTCTCTCTATTCTCTCTACTCTCTCATACTCTTGAACACTTAGAGCATTCTTGGAGCACTCTAGCTTTGGAGAAAGGGAGGCAAAAGAAGGATAAGTAGGAAAAGGCAAGTAAAGATAATTAAAGGAAGAGTTGGATCAAGCAGCTACAATGAGATTACTTGTAGGTATCAAGTTTCATGTATGATTTCCTTGCTAGTTTTGGCATGCATGGCATATGCATGTGGGTATTTGGTTCTATTACTTTCATTGGCATGGGTTTTACCAGGTGTGACAGTGATTTTAGCCTTGCTTTGCCATTTTTGGATAGCCATGGTATGATGGGGTTCTTTCATTTGGTTGAGCTAGATTTCCGAATGGTTTTGGAACCGGGTGATGTGGTCTCACGAAAATTTCCAATGGCCTAGGAATCCCTTGACTATTAATCAGGTGGGATTCACGGTAAAGCCTTGGGTTGGAGACAGAAAATTAATCAATGTATTGGTGAAGAAATCTGGAGGCATCCATGCTTGTTATGCCCAGTGATCCCTTGACCAGTAATGGCAAGTTTGCATTAAAGCCTGTAGTGTATGTTTATTTGTTTGGGCCTAGGAATCCCTTGATCGGTAATGGCAGGATATACGGTAAAGCTCAGTTGTATAGATGAGGGTTTCAGGCATAGGAATGCCTTGACCGGTAATGGCGGGATACATGGCAAATCCTGAGAAGCCTTTGTTGGTTTTGTTGTGAGTCCCACATTCATGCTTGGAATATGGCACATGGGTGATTGGCCGAAAGAAGGATTTGGTTCATCCCAATCTATGGTCATGTGGTATGAGGAAGTCCCTGACTTGGTGGGATTTTCATGTGTTAATAAGAACACATTTCTTCTTGTATTTCATGAACATTATGCTTGTTATTATGTGGCTTTGATGGATGGTCTATCATTGATATTATTCTGATTATATGTTGGTTATAAGCATGATTAATGATATACATGAGTTATGGCTCACATCATGTTTTGATTAGTAAATGAATGCTTAATGAACATATGACCTAATATATGATAATGCAATTATTGTGATAGGGCACCAGACCTTCTTGATGAATCTCAAATAAGTATGAGGCCACTATGTCCATATGTGTATTTATGACCTGTACATTACATGTTCATGGTGTGTTTGATGAAATGCATGTCATGGTTAGGATGAGTCGGGTCAGGTCTTTGTTCAAGTTCTTCTTTATAGGCCTTGTCTCCTTATTATTTATTATCTCTGAGAGCTTCATTAAGTTTTGGGAAGAGGCATGGGTCCTAGCCCTGAAAAAGTGGCTCAGATCTTAGGGGCTCTGGCACAAAACTAAGTGAAAAAGGTTATAGTCATTGGGATGCAGTCTCATGAGAGTGACTAGGGGGTCTCAATTGGTGGCTTGCCTTGTCATGGGAGCGACTACGAGCCCAAGTTAGTGAAATCTAAGTTAAGTCAGGGGTTGGGCACCTGGGGTGGTTGGTTAGATCTTGGGGGTCCTGTAGCACCTGAGGGAGGTCTGTAAAGTTTTGTTTCATCGGTTTCACTTCCTTAATTGTAGTGAGGGAGTTGAATCATATCATAGTAACACTTCATCACATATTTACGTTGGTGGACCGGTAAGCTTGGGTAAGTGTAGGAGGAGGGTGTTACAAATGTCAACAATGAATGGAGGTTTGAATGCCTATAGGGTCCATGATACAAGGAGTGGGGAATAATGATGGGGCCAATAATGAAGTTATACATGTCTATTAAAGCTCAAGCAAACTTTCTAAATCGATCTTTTGAATTATTCTTTATTTCTCCCCTTTTCAGAAATCCATGGAAATCATTGGATGGTTGTAAGGAGGTTGGTAGAAGTTGTCACCTCCCAAATTATGGGAGCCTGGGAGGGTATTTGAGAGATTCCTCTTAATAGTAAATGTAAGGAATGGGTTGAATAAAATCATGGGGGAATGTGGAAGACCAAAATTGGCATGAAAAAAAAGAAAATTTTGGATGAGTGAGGGCAACGAACATGAAGGAGGGAGAGAGGATATAGCTAAAATTTGAGCAGAGCCATTGCTAGTGAGAATCTAGTTGAAAAGCCATGGCTTGACACCCTACTTCACATTTCAAACTCTCTAAACTCAATTGGAACATGAAACTATAGTATAGGGCCTCATTGGATGAATATGACACATTTTAAGGACGAGTTCTTTGAGGCACCGCGAAGTGGCAAAACGGAGCTCACCCTTGTGTTGTGCAAAGTTAGTAGAAGGGGAATGTGGGGATTACAAGGGCCTTGAGTTCAAAATTAAAGTTTCCTTATGAGAACTCCCCTTAAGAGGATATTATTTTTCAATATTTTCTAAGGGTTGTTTAGATTTTCCCCAGTGGTGGTGGTGGTGGTGGTGGTGGTGTGTGTGTGTGTGTGTGTGTGTGTGTGTGTGTGTGTGTGTGTGTGTGTGTGTGTGTGTGTGTGTGTGTGTGTGTTGGGATTTGAATGTAGGTAAGTTAACTAGGGTAAATAATTCTTTAGTTGTAATGTTGTTTGCTTCCTTGATACAAGATAAATTCCTTTTTTATTGCTGTAAGAAGAGATATGTGAAAGGAACTAAATGAAGGAGCACTCTTTGGTCCTTGTGTGCATCATAGGTTGCATTTTTTTTATAGCTTGTATAATAGTAGAGATCAAGTTAGAATCCTTAATAGTTTCTTAAAATATTTGCAGAATATTAAGTCTAGTCACCCATGTGGAAATAATCATTAATAGAATCATGAATGTTAAGAATGTATTACATACATGGATCACGCAATGAGGTATCTATTTGAGGTTAGATGATTTACAATTTACACTTGGTTGAATTAATGAATAAATGGATGAAAGAGGGAAATTATAATCATTGCATTTAGGAATTAGGTTAGTTTCCCAATTTTTTATTCCATGGAATTCATGTTTCAAGGAAATATTATATTTTTCTCTATAGTCTCATATGTTGTTGAAATATTTAACATTGGATTGAGTAGTGTGATTCTCGACTATGAAAGGTTCAAATGTTGTGATAACACAAACGTGAATGATTTCAATATGGTTGATGTATAATTATTGTTTAAGTGTTATGGGCTCAGGAGATGAATATTTGAATTCTAAATGACTATAATGATTTAAATTTGGATGATGATATAATTGAGATCTGAGTGAATGAGAGGATAAAATTTAAAGTCCTTTTAGAGAAATATTAATATTATGTTTAATGCTTTAAAAGGTTTGTTGATAAATACTTGATTTGGTTTTGGTTTGATGATTATTGTCTAGACTTCAGAGATAGTCTAAGAGGATCTCTATTTAAAAGATATATGTTGCTTTAAACAATTAATTAAGTACAAGAGGTCCCAGTGGACCCTAGCCTTTGATTATTTTGGGAAGTAATCCTATAGAACAACATAATCGCTCTGTGCTGTCTAAAAAGGAAAAGGGATCTCTCTTTGAAAGAGAGACTCTTGCAACATTAAGAAAATAAGTCAATGGACATTTTTTTAATAAATATAAAAAACTAGTAAAATTTTATGGTCCAATAACCCTGCTTACTAAACCTCCTTATGAAGGATATACAAGTCTAAGCCCTTGGAAGTATAGCCATACTTCTTGAGTGAAAACCCATAATACAATGTTGACACCTTGCTCACAAGTTTGAGCAAGTATGAAGATTAAATGCCCATGACTCATTTTCTTTCCTAGTAGAAGCAAGAGGAGGCCGCAAAGAAGTGTTTTCCCCATACGAAAAACACAGTTTTTGTAGGAAAACTTAAAACAATTTTGGAAATCTTTTTTTAATACAAATTTAGTTGTATTGTGTATTACATGAAGAAAATATTCATATAATTTAACATGCATTGCATGAAGAAATACTCCTTGAAATACAATAAGGGATAAGTATTTGGGTTGAAAGTAAAGGGAACATGGGGCTATGTATCACATTGAAATTATTTGGTGTGATGCACCACACCTAAAAAAATTAAAAACATGAAATGTTGCAAAAAACCAAACATTGGAGGTATGATATGGGGTAGAAAAGGAAAAGAAGAAGGATGGAAGGAGGAGAGGAAGGGAAAAAGAAAGGACAAGAAAAGAAGAAGAAAGAAAGGGAAATAAAAAGAAAAAGGAAGGAAGGAGGAGAAGAAGAAGGAAGGAAATAAAGCAAGAGGAGGAGGAGGAGGAATGACGTTTGTAACATGAAAGAACAATTGGTGTGATGTGACATATCGCACCATTAAAAAATATGGTGTGATTTGTCACTAGAAAGAAAGATTTCTTATGATATGAAAAGAGAGAAATGATTCCTTTATTATGAGGAAAAATTTCTCCAATGCAATACATTGTGGCATAAAAATTTATGGTGCAAAATGCCTCACTAGATAAAATGTTCAAGGATGTGATACACCATAATAGAGATATTTTTTAGGATGAGATAAACCAAAGGGAGGAGAATTTTGTTTGACAAATGTGAAACCTAGTGACCGTCTATACACTTGATGATGTGTAATTGTAGAATTCCATGGTAGCCAACATGTGTGGTGCCATATAGGAGGTAATGTTAGGTATGCATAGGGACATATCAAGTAAAGAATCCGAAGGAACCTTAAAAGGCCACAACTTCTTGCTATCTAAGCAAGAGTACAATTTTTGGAAGGCACTGATGGATGGATTGCATCCATTTACCCATAAGTGGCTTTAGATTCATGTGAAGAAAGATGATTAAGAGGAAAATTTTGATTATCCGACCGTCCTTATAGAGTTTAGGGGTTGGGTATGTAAAACATGCCAAAAACTCAATTAAATCCTTATTACAAAGTTTACAATGAGATTTTTCCTGGCGAGGATCCAATTTCGATCAATGTCCCCTTTTGAGATGAATGCATCTCTTTTGGTTAGGTATAATCAAACTCTCATGATTTCTTTTAACGACCAATTATGTTTGATAATTCTCACTATATATCTTCATTCGAGAAAAATTGGTAAAAGGAAGAGATGTTGCCCAATGTCTTATACTTCTTTATAAGTGCATACAATAATGCAACCACTTGTGTGTGGATGTAGGATCAGTGCAACCACAACAAGGTAAAAATGTTTGTCCACATGTTGAGACTGCACAAAAATGAATAACGAAGTGTGGTCTGTATCATGAATTATTTAACGATGTAATTGAAATCCTCTCTTTTTCCATTCTCAATTCATATGTTTCTTTTTCAATAAATCCCAAGTAATAGTGCCTACTTAATCTTCTATACCATAATAATATCATTTCCTAAAGGAATCAAAGAATAGGTTAGATCCAAGTGTTGAAACAACATCGACATATTTGTTGTGCATGTAAATTTAAAATTGACGAGTTACCACTACAAGAAGAAAAGACATTGACATATGACTAGTCACGACATTCCATATTTAAAATTAGCAAGTTAACACATAAGAAGAAATAGCTCCACGATGTTTCGAGTGGCCTTTCCATTTGAAACTAATGGGTTGATAATACAACAAAAAACAACATTGATGCATAAAAGACAATGCCTAGAACATGGAATGATTTCAAGACATAATAAAACAAATGGGTAGAAACAAGAAATTATGGGTTGATAATACAACAAAAAATAGCATTGATGCATAAGAACAATGCCTAGAACATGGAATGATTTCAAGACATAAGAAAACAAATGGGTAGAAACAAGAAATAACACTAACATGTTAAAAATAACATTGAAAATTACAAGATCAATCACATTTAAAAATCAAATACGTTCAAGGGATGAAATAATGTCCATATATTTTATATGGAGTTCTAAGTTAAAATTTAATAATTTAAGATACCACATGTGAAATATTATAAGAAGTATAAGAGTTTTTCTTTTTCCAAATTCTTTTAATGGATGCCAACTTCATACAAGAGCTTTGTTTTTTTCTTGGATTGTATAATAAGGTCCATTTCAAAATCAAGATGACTTAATTTTCCTTCTTCAAGAGCATCAAGACTCTTAAAGGGAATAACAACATCAACTTGTGTTTACATAGAAATAGCTCTATTTGACATCCATACCACTAAGCAAACCTTCTAGAAGTTCTTGTGACCCTAAAGAAATGTCACTCTATTATATGGAAATGTTAGTTAAATAAAAAAAGTTAAATGGGATTGAAATAGGTTGGTTGTACACTCGTTAGATTATAAATTAAGGTTATTCGCATATTTAAAGATAGTGTGAATATTCTTTTTATTAATACTATTATTATCATCTAATAGATTAATGTTTTTGGCATATCTAGAGGTAATGTGAATATTCTTCTTACTAGTGTTATTACTATCATTATCACATGTTATTACTATCACTATCACAGGCCATAAGTAAGACAAAGAATACAGGTTGAAAGGTTTTATTTGTTTTGTATATGTACTTTACATAAAAGTTGCATTGAATCTTATAATCCATATGCAGTCTTTTGTAATAGAGGTGAAAATAATTATTTTTTACTAATTTTTGTAGTAATGCTATTTATACAGTTTTTTTTTTAAATCTGTAAAACAGAAAAAAGTATATTAAGAAGAAGCATACTAATTCAAAGTACAAGCACTTCAACTTTTTTTTGAAATACACTTAAAGTGTATATAAATAATGTAATTTTGAATCATTTTATACATAAATAAAAAAAAAAAGAGTTTTTTTCTTTATAGTTTTTTTCAGAACGAAAAAGCATCATTGTATTATATTGAGAATATATAAAGGTTCCAGATAGTACAAAAAACAGCTATCAAAAGATGAAGGCTCTTTTTTCTTTATAGTTAATAATAGGAAAAATCAAATCTATTGAGGTGTAAATCTCTTTCCCTTTTTAAAATGAAAGAGATTTGATTCCTCCCAACATTTACAAATTTAAAATTAAAATTAGTGAAAAAAATCAAATCTATTAAAATGCAAATCTCTCTTAAAATGAAAAGAGATTTGATTCCTTTTCACACTTGCAAATTTAAAAATAAAATCAATGGAAATATGTCCACTTACGACAAAGACAGCATCCCAATATATCCAATGGCTTCTCTGAGCATCGAAGATGTCAAATCGGTGTGACTGTCTTCTGTCTTCTTTTTCCAGGAAAATGAAACCACTTTCTTTTTGACAGAGAGAAGCTTCAGTCGATTGTTGTACAACATTTTGACTGAATTTATGGTATTTTGTTTTATATCGTATTAAACATGTTATTGTAAATATTTTTCTAATACTTTAATTTTACTTCTGTTTGTTTTTAGTTTTAGTTTCAGTTTCTACATGTATATTTATATAGACTTTTATTTTTCCAATTCTTTATAATATTGTACTTTAATTTCACCATATTTAAACAAGCCACAAATAATCAATCACTATTATGTATTTATTATAATAACAATAACATCAATAACAATAAATTTCAAATAATATTACCATTTAATTTAAAATAATAATAACAATCATTACTATCAACGGTCAATGTTTTCTTGAAATTTTCTATTTATTCAAGTGAATTTTCTTGAACTGGATTTCCTTGAATCCTGAATGAAATTTCAATGTTGTTTGTTTGGCCCAATTATCACTGGATTGAATTTTGTTCAAAAATTGCCATCGAATTGAATTGCCGGTGGAAGGATAAGACGGGTTGAAATACCATAACGGTGATGATCGCTTGACATTTAAAAAAAAAAATCCATCTTTATTATATTTAAAAGTTGTCTATTAAAGTGGAGGAATGGTTGGGACAGTTAAAAGTGTTTGAAATTTGGGTAATTTTTTTTTTAAATCTTGCATTGTTTGAATCATGTTTTTAATAGTGGAAATAGATTCAACACTAATAAAAACATTTAAAATATCTAAAATTATAAATTTTGACAGTTTTTATTTAGATTTATAAAAATTCCTGCCAAATTTTTTCAAAATATGACCAAAATTTCTATTAAAAAAAACATATTAAATTTCCTAACTTGCAGTGCAAAAAAATTATAATTTTAAACTAAAGCTTATAGTTATATGTGGTATTATGTTCATTAGTTGCGGTACGCACTTCACAAGTCAAGCCGACCACTTCTGTCAGAAAGTTGAACAGTGTAAAATAAAGGTGGAGGAGGATAACACGAATCCAATTGGGAGCATAAAAATTTAGCACATTTTAATTCAATGACCACGCCGTACCTTTACTCACCACCGACTTGAGTCATTGCAGATTATGGCAGTCAAGAAAACAAGCAAAGACATCAATGGGTTGCAGCCTTTTATAAAAAAATTCAGTCAAAATGTTGTACAGCAGTCGACCGAAGCTTCTCTCCGTCAAAAATACATTAATGAGTTGCAGCCTTTTATAAAATAATTCAGTCAAAATGTTGTACAGCAGTCGACTGAAGCTTCTCTCTCTGTCAAAAATACATTAGTGAGTTGCAGCCTTTCATAAAATAATTCAGTCAAAATGTTGTACAGCAGTCGACGGGAGCTTCTCTCTGTCAAAAATACATTAGTGAGTTGCAGCCTTTTATAAAAAAATTCAGTCAAAATGTTGTACAGCAGTCGACCGAAGCTTCTCTCTGTCAAAAATACATTAGTGAGTTGCAGCCTTTTATAAAAAATTCAGTCAAAATGTTGTACAGCAGTCGACTGAAGCTTCTCTCTGTCAAAAATACATTAGTGAGTTGCAGCCTTTTATAAAAAAATTCAGTCAAAATGTTGTACAGCAGTCGACCGAAGCTTCTCTCCGTCAAAAATACGAGTTGCAGCCTTTTATAAAAAATTCAGTCAAAATGTTGTACAGCAGTCGACTGAAGCTTCTCTCCGTCAAAAATACATTAGTGAGTTGCAGCCTTTTATAAAATAATTCAGTCAAAATGTTGTACAGCAGTCGACTGAAGCTTCTCTCTGTCAAAAATACATTAGTGAGTTGCAGCCTTTTATAAAAAAATTCAGTCAAAATGTTGTACAGCAGTCGACCGAAGCTTCTCTCTGTCAAAAATACATTAGTGAGTTGCAGCCTTTTATAAAATAATTCAGTCAAAATGTTGTACAGCAGTCGACTGAAGCTTCTCTCTGTCAAAAATACATTAGTGAGTTGCAGCCTTTTATAAAAAAATTCAGTCAAAATGTTGTACAGCAGTCGACTGAAGTTTCTCTCTGTCAAAAAGAAGTTATACAGTGGTAGATATTTGGTGGCAAGCTTCGTAGATATCTGGGCGGTGGCATTATTAAAAAACTATTTAATTATTTAAAAATGACCACCGCAACTTGGACTAAATGCTTTGTATCTAATCTATGCGTCATACCTAAGAAAACAAATGAGGAGAAATTGCCCGGAACTTCTGCTAAATGCTTACGTTTAATCAAGAAAATTGCCAAGGACTCCTGGCTGCACCCGTTCAGACTAATGTATTATTACTTCCTTCCTTCCATCCATTAAAAGAAAAAAGGGTATTAATAGTAAGAGAACAGGCCTCACGACTCAGTTTCTTCAAGAAAATAAGAAGTTCAGAATTCAACCAGATCTCAGTGCTGAATTTTTCAATAGATTGGCTGAATATTGAGAGTGATTAAGGCGCATAATACTGGTTTCTCTGAAATAGTGAGACCATAAAGGCGAGGAGGATCTCAATCTGTCACCGAGGGTGGTGCTAGTGTTCTAATCTTGATTGATTTTGAAGTATATTATCTAGTAGTAGATCCAGGAGATGATTCAGATGACCTTGTAACAAGGGTAGAAAAGGCGTAGGTTATCCATGCAACTGGTACATTTACCATTAGCTCACAACTAGTATGTCTTAATCTACCGATTTTTGTCAATGACTTTCCATAGGTATATATAATGTACTTATTTCATTATTTAAGTCAAGAATTAAAACCATGTTATGTTTACACACGCCCGTAATTATTAGATAAATTTTTGGGTCTTGCTTGAATCAGTAGCCCTACGCCTCGTTGGGAGAATCTTTGAGGTGTTATACGTGATTTTCTTTCTTGAAATATGGCTATAGAATGTGCTTTTCAACCTTTGACCTTGTCAGGATAGTACCAATCTTTGGTGCTTACTAGGCGTGGGTAGAACTTGTAGAAGGTGGGTAGAATGGGAATTTAATTGATTTGTATAATGGATAGGTATTTCCTTACCATTTGGCAATATCCATACAACTAGGTCCCTTAACTATACAATATGTATTTCCCCAATCTATTGGGACTAGGCTACGTCCTTCCCTGATTTAAGACTACGTTATGAAATGTAAATTAAACAACTCTATGGCTAGGTTATAAAAGGTTTCTTAGAGGGAAAAGGCGAGTGTATTTCTAGCAAACTGTGATAGTAAGGTAAGGTCCTGACTTTGATGGTAAGTTGGCTATAAAACCAATAGAGAGGGTTATGGATGGCTCCTTGTTCACACTTATAATAAATAAAGGGTCTCAGTGAGATTTCAACTAATATAGTAAGAGTGCAATCTAGAATTAAGTAAGAGTGCAATCTAGAATTAAAAGATGAAGGGAATCTAAGTTTTGCGATGTATGGCACAAATTTTATCTCTGATACTAGGAGATGAATGGAAATGAGATATGTGATGAACAAATACCCACCTGATAAAAAATTGAGCATCCTAAGAGGGAGACATACTTCGAGATCATGATTCTATATAGTTGGATTCTTGTGGTTAGGGACTTGCATTTGTGTGATTTTGGTTCGAAGAGGTCGTATGTTTTAGCATCTCTACACCCTCTATTTCAATAAAGGAATCCAAAGCCATGATAGCCCTCAAAATAACCATGTACCTTCTTATTTACCTAAGGATAGGGTTCCCATATATATTCCTTACATACTCTATTCATGGCATTACAAAGGTGGACTTAGGGCCAGTCGATCTTTAGTTCTATCACACTCCTTATGGGATGGAACTGAGTGAGGGTTTCCCACAAATCAAGTAAAGGGTAAAGGGTGTAAGAATACCCATATACTAATTAAATGCAGTGCTTTGTTTGTTGTTAGTTGTTCCATCATATAGGGTCGTAGGGTAGTTTAGAGGAAAAATTGTAGGTTTGGTGTTACCTAGTATATTTTTTCTCATCACCCATAACATATCAAGCTGAGAATAATGGCCTACCCCTCCCTATAATAGAACCGCAGGTTTTCCCCTATTACTGGTATGGTATGTCATTGGTATGTCTCGCCTTGTTTCATTGGTGCAACCTTGTATAACAAATATGGTGTCCTTCAAATTTCAATTGCACTTAGGCACTTACTTATTATTGTGATTTATCCCATTTTGTGGTTCTCTGTGGTCTCAACCTCGGTATGGTATGGATCGAATCAACATGTGTTGTGTGACTGATCAAAGTTATCTAATGTTTTGTCGACTTATCTCTCTAATCATGGTAACTTAGTAAGTATGTAGTTGTCCCTTAGTGATGTATTTAGCTTCCATAATAGGTAGGTGAGGTTCAATCTTCTTTTGGTTTTGGACCGTATTACTTGGGATATCCAATGAGCTTCATGTTCTATATTTGAGCTTTGTGCCCATCTATGAGTATTGTGCATAGTCATGATGCTCATACCTTAGGAATCTATGGTACATCCCAATGGGTCTGCTTCCAATAGGACAAAGATATGCTTTACTATTGGTGGGCCTCTAAATTAGATATAAATTAAGGCCCATCTGACCTTCTTCAATACATTAAACGTCTCTTTTTTGCATTGGATGACATCTTTTTAGCTCTAATATGTTGATTAGGAAGGTTTAGAGATAATTGCATATTTATGCCTAATATTATTTATTTTTGTAGAATATTGTGAGAATGTTAGGCAAATTATGAAGATTTGGAGGATGAGATAATCTAGGGACTTGCTCCCTACTACAGGATAGACCAAGATTGGATAATAAATGAACAATATAATATGAAATTATTGAACAAATGCTAGAGCTCCAGTGATTGAAAAATTCTAAGAATGTTCTCCCTATCATTTAATGAAGATTCCTAGTGTTAAATGATGGAAGTGAGTTGTTTTGGAGGATATTTATGAAGTCATAAAAATTATGCATCATTAAAAAAACCTTGTAAAGTCATATTCACCATTGAGCTACTTGGATTGGTTTACTAGTTCACAAATTTGGAATTTCTAGGAGTATCCTCTAGAAAAATAATAGTAATTTTCTACTAATTTTTAGCACGTGTTAATGAGTTTATTTAAAGTTGATTCCACTAGGATTGAAGCTTAAAAAAAATAAACTCAATAACAAAATTTACCCCACAGCATTTTCACTTGATTAGCTTAGACATTTGGGTACTTAGATCAACTCACTAATTCATTGCTCTGAAATTTTTGGTTTTTATAGTAATTTTATGTTATTTTTTAGCACATGTTAACATGGGTATTTTTGAGTGATTCCACTTGGATTGGAGTCATAGGACATCCTACTTAATAAAATAATTTGTCCCATCCCATTTGCATTTGATTTTATTGGGCATTCGGCATGTTAACTCGAGAAATAACAATCTTGTAGCAATTTTTTTTTCGAGATCTTCCTTGCCTAGATTCATTCCAAATTCGTGGTAGAAGTATATTTATAGCCTATGAATGCTCTGAGGCCACTTTGGTTGAGCTGAGGCTTGGTTTGGTCTCCATTTACCTCTTATATTTCTTGCTTCATGAATGTTGATTTCTACAATTAGTCTAGATTTCCTTTCCGCAATTTACGTTGTGCAAAGTGTGATTTCTTTTTTGGAAAAGTAATCTAGGACTTTCCTTCCGTGCAAAATAGAATAGGTTTCCTTTAATGTCATTTCCTTTCCAATAAGATAGATTAGATTTGCTTAGTTTTCATTATGCTTTACATTTTTACAAATAGAATAAATTCCCTTCTTGCCATTTACTTTCCAAGTATAATAGATTTGCTTATTATTATTTACCTTTTGCAACTTAGGATTGACGGCTTACCTAGAAATTAGTTCAATTGAAGTTGTTTCATTTTCTTCTTTCACTTGCATCAAAACAAGTCAAACTAGGAAGAGGAAGGTGTCTATTGCACATATAGTGCCAGCCCCTCTTATGTTTGTACGAACCCTGGGTTGATAATTTAAGTTGGCAGCCTCGAGAGTTGCATGGTTCTTGTTGCAATATTGGGGCTTATCAAATATCTTTCATGACCCTATATAACTAAGATGGTACCCTTCAAATTTCAAGTGCACTCGATTACTTACTTCTTATTGTGATCTATCCCTCTTTGTGTTTATTCATTATCTAAATCTCATGTGTAGTGTGACCGATTAAAGTTACTTGATGTTTATTGACTTATCTCCCTATCTGCAATAAGTATGTAGTTATTCCTTAGAGATTAGTTTAGCTTCTGTAGTAGCTAGTTGAAGTTCAATCTTCTTTTGGTTCTGGGCCTTAATATTTGGGGTATCCAATGTGCTTCCCAATCAAGTGAATGGATGTTCTATATTTGAACTTTGCTCCCCTCTATGAGCCTTGTCCATAGTCATGTTGCTCATATATTAGGGATATATAGTACATTCCAATGGGTTTACTTCCAATAGGACAAAGATACACACTACTATCTTTCATGACCCTTGCCTTCCTTGAGACACTTGTTGCGAGATTGTTTTACTCACTTCACATGAGAAATTCATCAATGGTAAGTGGTGCTATTGGGTATGTTACTATCGTTCGTTGGCACGTGTAGTCATGGCTCTCAATTTCTTAGGAAGATATGTACTGATGGGTAGGTGTTTGCTTTAGGTGTTTGGTAGTTGTTTACCTTGATCAATAACCCTAGAAAATATAAGGCAGATATATAGGTACATCGATATGGGTATTCAATGATGCTCCAGTATATGGCATAGAAAGGTGTCAACGAGTAGGATAGCTTATATAGCTATGACGCCTTTGGTACTTGCAGTTCATACATTCCTCACCATCTAAGTAATTATAGGTCTCTTTATCAGTAAGTCTTACCCTATATGTAGTGAAGTGGATTTAAGATGAGATAGGAGTCATAAGAGGTCATGTCGTTTCCCTTACATATAGTACATGATGGTAGTTTCACTTAACAATAATGATGGATTCCCTTTACCCTACGTGTATCGAATTTTTATAAATACCTAGTGATCTTGTGCTTCTTTATGAGCCACTTTTTCTAAGCTACTCCATGAGAGGGTAACCAACAAATCCTTCTACTCCCTATTTTCTTCCTCTATTCTTGGTTGTTATTAGAATTTTGGTTTGTTGGATGTGCTTAGACCTTGGCTTATCTAATGTAAAACAATCTAATCTTATGAGGTTTGTGCTTCCTATGCATGTGATTTATGTGTGTGAAATCCATGGCTTGAATCCCTATCTTTAAATTCTAGTGAAGATAAGCACCAACCTTGCTATCTTTTATAGGATAACTACTTATATTAACCCCCCATTCCATGACCTTTACATTCTAAGTAATAATATCCTTATAGGATACAAAATCTCTAATGAGTATGGTCCCTCTCAATACCTGAGTCTCTCCTCAATCCAATTGATCCCTAGATATTCTCTGCTTTGCAAAGTAATTGCATCACATATGTAAGGTGTAAGGTGAAATGCACTGGTAAATGTACTTCATCATTATTGTTATATGTCAACTTATAGCTTCACCCTTAATCTAGTTAGAGTGATGCCATGTCAGCCTCTAGGTGGGAAGCGAGATCCCATAATATTAATTTAATGTTGATTTATTCATATCTAGTCCCTACTAGTGAGTAATTTTCCTATATGTTGCAATGGCAGATTCAAAAACGTTATGCTTGGCTGGGACCAGGCTCTCATGAATTTGTTTCCTAGGTGTTTCATGTAATGACACAAGTGCACTTGAGACAATGGGCATTCCCCATGATGCTTGGTCATTGCATTTGATTGCTCCATACCCCGATCACCAGCATTGTGTCCAAGGTGCTTTTGTTTATTTATTTCCCGAACATGCTCATGGGTGCCTAATTTCATAAATTATTTGTATATATCTTTTCTTTCCAGCCTAAGGTATTTTTTTAAGCACTCGCTAATGTTTGAATTCTCTTTATGTAGTGTGTTCCTCATAGTATAAAGTATGGTGGGTTTAGTAGGTGCCTAAGTGTGGTTATAGTATATACGTGTACGCATACTTCCAATAATGCAACAATGAGAGAACTCTAATAGTGAAAGGATGTTACAAACTTAAGAGATGCACTGGGTATTCATGGTGGCATACACAAGCATAATCATTGAATACAATCTATATAATGAGCGATTGTATAATGATCATATAATGGGTGAGTGAGTTATAACTAACAAGGTAAGCCCAGATTTGATGCTTATGTTTTAGAGAAAGCAAGGGAAGCAACAATGAAGAAAACACCAAGACCACCAAGTAGGGGTGAGCTGCTACAACAATAATTCCAGTCCCATATTGACACAGGGTTATCCCCGCTTACACCCATAGTATGCATCCACAATGCATAAATACATTTGTCCCAGGAATATTAGCTCTCTAACGAGTCAAAATCTCAACCATCAATGGTTAAGGACCCTTTCCTTAATCTTTGCAGAGTAATTTGTTAAAACCCAACATAGCCTAACCCTTAGGCAATATCCATTTATCGGGATTTTAATCAACCCTCAAGCCTTCATTTATGATTTTATTAAAGCCTTTCATTAAACCCTTCTACTGGGACTCGTTCACTCCCATAAACCTTAGTTTAAGCTTTCGCAAACCCTTTAACCACATATATGTAACCTTCTCTCTTTAAACATTGGTTACATAGCATTTATCGCATAAAATTACCTTTAAACTTGGAACTTCAATTATATCGGAAGATAAAGGAATAACCCGACTGAAACACATAGGCCGAACTTCAAATATTATAAACCTGCGTTCATAATTGTCATCGGGTCTGCACTCATCCATCGCCTTTCCATTGCGCTCTCCATTCAAACTCCGATCAGCAATCAAACAACTTGCGTTATAACCTTCGGCGTAGATCTATCCTTAATAGATCTGATGGTTCACCCCGATTTCGGGTAGATAACAAGCATGGGGGTTAATCGCCCGATAAAGCGGTTTCCCCTCTCCACTACTCTGCTACATGTCGCGTTATGAATGGAATCGGAGGCAAACGGAAGAATACTGCTTACGGTCCTTCTTCCCCCGGACCACTATCCTATATAAAAACCGCTTCTTCACTAGTTATCTTCCGTGCGCTCTTTCATGTGATGACCATTGATCTTTGAGATCTAATGGTTCCTATGCACTACCTCTTCACTTCTCCTGCTCGTTCCTTTTCTTTAACTTTAATTCATCATTTAGTGTTTTTCCTTGTGGTTTTGGGTTTTCCTTCAGGGTTTCGGCGTCCGCTTTTCCACTGCTCAACCTTTTCTCCGAGCTTAACCTTTGCGAATTCTCACTTCGCTACTTCTTCAGAGCTACACTATGATCTTCAACTGGATTCAAATATCCCTTTATGATTCCTCTGAATCATTCTGCTCGTCTGCGTGCCCTTCAGAATTCTGCGTGCAACCCCTATTACAAAATCTACAAATTCACATATAATTCAATTATTCAATATATGTTCCACACACTTACATAGTTATGGAATAAACCTCTGTATATATAAATATGAACAATTGATTACATATCCGAGACTCTCTGTCTTTCACAGACCTGATCTTCAATATCAGTGGCCTCCTCCCCTTTCACTCTGCCCGTAGGCTTACATTTATACCAGAAAGGTTCTGTTGAACTAATTCTGGTTCAAACCCTTAATCTACTGAACTGAATCCTAAATGTCTTCTATGTCCACTTCTAACTCTAATTAATCCCTAAGAACTCTCTTTAGTTCCTTGAATCATGAAACTTCCTTAAGAGTTATAATTGACTTCTAACTCTCTTTTCATTATTAACCACTCATGTTCTCCTTAATTCGAGAGCATTTACAACATCCTGACAACATCTAATTAATTCTTATCCTACTCACTCAAAAGCCTAAATGTTACATTAATTCATCACTTAGGAATCCAACTTCCTTAAAATACATGACCCCTTACATCTACTAAAATACAATGAATTTCTCTTGGGTTGTATGCTCTTGCATCAGACTCCCAAAGTAGAAAATACTCATGATCTCTTGATCATGTGTTTTCATGTCCTAATAAAATACCTCCAGGGTCCCAAATTTTAGTTTGTAGCTGCCCAAATGTCTTGCACCTTTGCTGCTGTTGTATTTCTGTTGTCTTTTGTTTCATCTTCCTCTCCTTGTCAATCAAGTTCAAATTCTGATTGATCATGTTTCCTGCTGCTATCAGTTTCCTCCACATGGACTGTTTCATCATCAACTGCCATAATTCTTCAATCTCTGTCTCCAGTTCATCCTTGGACTGGTCCATATTCTGTCTCTTACTTCTTCCTCTTTCTCTTTGCTTCAGGTTGTTGCTGTTGTCCACTAACTCTTCAAACTGATGTAGGTTACTCCCACTTTGTAGTTGTTGGTTTACTTTTTCTTCTACTTTTGCTCTTGCTACCATTGTAGACATTGCTCTTGCTCTTGCTCCAACTTTTGCTTTGACTCCTACGCTTACTGCCTCCCTTTCATCCTTACCCTCTTTCATGATTATTTATGTCTGCACTGAATCATGACTTTCCAGCATTCTCTCCAGAAATTGAGCATCTCTATTCCATGGATTAAATTCTTCCACAAAATCTTCTTCTTTCATCTTTATTTGGCTGTTCATCTATGCCAAATTTCCTCCAGCATCTGCAACTAAACCCGCACTCACAAAAGACTTGTTAAAATAAAAAACCTAAGGCTTATGTGCCTTATCTTCCTTTGGCAACAATTCAGCTTGCTGCTATGTTCCTTTCTCTTCTGCCAACACATTAGTATGTTGTTTTGAATTTTCAAAAGAATTAATGAGACTGTCAACTAGTCTCTCCTCCACACCATCTGCTCTAATGATGTCTTTCTATCCTTGTTCACTGTAGTGAAATTCTTCCTCTACAATCACACTGTCATACTCTGAATTGCCCAGCAAATACTCCAGTAATGCAATTTCTCTGTGACACTTCGCAAGTACTTCATCATCACTTATAATTCCTGCATTTATAAACGAATTGTCAGTTTGAAAATTACAAGGCTCAACAGTTTCAACTGTTGTTTCACATATCAGTTCTTCAAACTGAACTTCATCTCTTTTTCCCACAAGAAATTCTTCCTGTGTTGTCATAGTTTCAAATCTTAATGCATTATTAAGTTCTTTCTGCTGCAATAAATCACTGCTTCTCTCATTTAAGAGACATTCTCCATCCTCCTTTACTTTAGAGTTTTTATCTTATGAAAGATACTCTTCCATACTTCTGACAGTTTCAAAAGATTTCTCATCCTCTACAAAACACTCCTTTGTTAGTGTTCCTTCTCCCAAGGTTAAATCCTTTGCATAGGGTTCTTCCTTCTTAACATCTTTCAGTAGATGTCCTTCTTTCTTACTGACTGTCTCAACAATTTCCATGGCTATTTCCACTGTGCCTATCATCATAGTGAACTGATGATCCTTTACTATGTTTTTAGCTAACATAGTCTCTTCTTCAAGTTTGCCTTTAATCTCTTGTTGTTTATATTCTCTAAGAGCTATCCTTGTCTCACCATCTGCATTAATATTCTCCTTCATTTGTTCTACATCCACAGACAAACTACCAGTCTTAAAAACATAAGACTGTGTGGTCCCACTTTCAGCCATCATATCTCCTTGTTGTTCTAAATCCTTCATATGATTCAAAAATTCTTCGATGGTGTCCTCTTCAATCTCCTCAAGCCCTTCACTTGGTTGCTTGATATCTTTCCCCAACTGTATATGAGACCTATCTATCTCATCTTCTTTCAGAACATAATGTAGATTCTGCTTATCTTCTTCCTCCTTTATGACATTATCAACAAATTGTCCTTCTTTACATGTTTCACTTGCAACCATACACAAATTGTCAGATTTAAAACCATGTGACCCTTTGGCCTCACTTGAACTTTCAGTCTTTAAGTCTTCATCTTCTCTCAGAACTTCACCCTGTTCTGCTTCACAAATGGACATTTCCATTTTTATTTCCAACTCAGCTTCTTTGAGTTTTTCCATCAACCACCTTACTTGCCTCTGGTGTAGCCTTATTTGTAACTTATACCACTTCACTAGCTTCTTCCTCAAGACCCAACCTAGTCTTTTGTTTTCCTTGAGTATCATCATCAATACATTGAGTTGTTCTTTCATCTCTGCAATCTTTTTGCCAAGCTCATCTTGACTCATCCTCTTGCCATTTGCCTTGGAATTCTCTTCCTTCATATTTCTTCTGTTTTGGTCTTCCTCAGAACCTCTGCTATGACTATTAGTAGCCACCTTCTTCTTCTTTATCTTCATGAGCTCCTCACTCACTCACTATGAGTTGCATTAAAGCCTCTGCAATAACAAGTCCTCCTTGTTGCAAATTACCTCACCAAGCTTTCCTCTGTACTTGGTCTTTTGGTAAGCACTTGGTTCTCTATCTTTGGAACCTCCTTTGAGCACTTTTCTCTGCTCCCTCTAGGCTTCAATTCTTCTGCATCTCCTAGGAACACAATTGTCCTCTTGTATTTCAATCACCATGAAATACTCGGTTCTGACCACTTCTTCGTTCACTTAGAAAGTCTTACTAGCTTCTTCATCCCTTAGCAATTCTACCCACATCCTTTGTGGAATTGCCTTTGTGAGCTACAACACTACCCCTGCAATAAGAAGTCTCCTCCTTGCTACATATGCCTCACTAAGCTTCTCTTCTTTGAGCTCAGTCTCTTATCATTTATCTGGTTCTTTCCTCTGGAACCAATTCAAGCACTCCTTGCTCTAGATGTTGCAACCTTCTCACCTTCTTTTATTGTCACCTGCATATCAATGTATAAACAAACATTCTCAAATCAAAACAGAACACATCACCTCACCTTCAAGATCTCAGCATGCTCTTGTTTCACCATTCCACCTGTACCTTGAATGGATTGTCTTCTATTTCTTGCATCTACAAGTTCTGCTACACATCACCTCTATGTGCCTATTTTCTGTCAGACTGGAATCTGATCCTTCCTTGCCTGCATAAACATCTTAAAACACAACTTTGTTCTCAATTTATTCACATGGAATTTCTTTGTTCTATTTTAACACCAATTGTTTCAATTATAATTCTTGCTCTAATACCACAAATGATGCAGGGTTATCCCCGCTTACACCTACACTATGCATCCACAATGCATAAATACATTTGTCCCAGGAATTTTAACTCTCTAACGAGTCAAAATCTCAATCATCAATGGTTAAGGACCCTTTTCTTAATCTCTACGGAATAATTTGTTAAAAACCAACATAGCCTAACCATTAAGCAATATCCACTTATCCGGATTTTAATCAACCCTCAAGCCTTCATTTATGATTTTATTAAAGCCTTTCATGAAACCCTTCTATCTGGACTCATTCACTCCCATAAACCTTAGTTTAAGCTTTCGCTAACCCTTTAACCACAGGTATGTAACCTTCTCTCTTTAAACATTGGTTACATAACATTTATCGCATAAACTTACCTTTAGACGTGAAACTTCAATTATATCGGAATATAAAGGAATAACTCGACCAAAACACATGCCGAACTTCAAACATTATAAACTCGCATTCATAATTGTCGTCGGGTATGCACTCATCCATCGCCTTTCCATTGCACTCTCCATTCAAACTCCGATCAGCGATCAAACAACTTGCGTTATAACCATCGCCATAGATCTATCCTTAATAGATTCGATGGTTCACCCCGATTTCAGGTAGATAACAAGCATGGGGGTTAGCCATCCGATAAAGCAGTTTCCCCTCTCCACTACTCTTCTATGTGTCACGTTATGAATGGAATCAGATCCAAACGGAAGAATACTGCTTACGGTGCTTCTTCTGCCTGACCACTTTCCTATATGAAAACCACTTCTTTGTGAGTTATCTTCTGTGCGCTCTTTCATGTGATGATCGTTGATCTTTGAGATCTAATGGTTCCTATGCACTACCTCTTCACTTCTCCTACTCATTCCTTTTCTTTAACTTTAATTCATCATTCAATGTTTTTCCTTGTGGTTTCGGGTTTTCCTTCAGGGTTTCGGCTTCTGCTTTTCCGCTGCTCAACGTTTTCTCTGAGCTTAACCTTTGCGAATTCTCACTTCGCTACTTCTTCAGAGCTCCACTCTGATCTTCAATTGGATTCAAAGATCCCTTTATGATTCCTCTGAATCATTCTGCTCCTCTGCGTGTCCTTCAGAATTCTTCCTGCAACTCCCTATTACAGAACCTACGAATTCACATATAATTCAATCATTCAATATACATTCCACACACTTACACAGTTATGGAATAAACCTCTGTATATATAAATATGAACAATTGATTACATATCCAAGACTCTCTGTCTCTCACAGACCTGATCTTCAATATAAGTGGCCTCCCCCCCTTTCACTCTGCTCGTAGGCTTAGATTTATACCATAAAGGTTCTGTTGAACTAATTCTGGTTCAAACCCTTAATCTACGAAACTGACTCCTAAATGTCCTCTATGTCCACTTCTAACTCTAATTAATCCCTAAGAACTCTCTCTAGTTCCTCGAATCATGAAACTGCCTTAAGAGTTATAATTGACTTCTAACTCTCTTGTCATTATTAACCACTCATGTTCTCCTTAATTTGAGAGCATTTACAACATCCTGACAGCATCTAATTAATTCTTATCCTACTCACTCAAAAGCCTAAATGTTACATTAATTCATCACTTAGTAATCCAACTTCCTTAAAATACATGACACCCTACATCTACTAAAATACAATGATTTTCTCTTGGGTTGTATGCTCCTGCATCACATATTTTATGTAGTGAAATCTACATTGAAAATGATTCTTGATGCACCTAATGTAGGATTTTTCAAATCAGTCGAAGAGATAACATTTGTATTAAGTGAACCTTATTTCAATCTTATAAGACTATACAATTGGTTGATCCGCAAGATTTCCTATACCTTGTTTAAGGGTCTAGGTCATCGTCCCTAGCATGAGGAGTAATTAATTGTGCATTCCAAATATAAAGAGAACCTAAGGTATACCGAATACTATCTCTATTATTTGGGTTGTAGTTCCTTCCTTCTTTCATATCTTTTATAGGGGTTAGGGTTTTTGGTGCACTAATGAGCATGAAGCTCACGAGAGAGACTACAACTACGTGCTACATCATTGGACTCTTCATAAGAATGAGGAATAGGGAATGATGCTAGCTATGGGACTATATAATCTTAAACATGATCTTAGTTTGGGAATATCACTCTTGGCTACTATTCTTTTCTATGGAACAAAATGCACTTGAAAAAATTGGAACCACTTTTCTTCCTAGAGGAGGCCCGATTATAACCCAATCCAATAGCCTCCTAGTGGTTAAGTTTGACTCCTTCAACTATTTACTGTAGTTAAAATATGACATCTTCTAGAGTCTTCTTCATCATGATCAAGTGGCTAGCCCCTTTTCCATGAGTAATGGGGGTTGATGTGCCATCCTCTCAAATTATAGTGGTCAAGACATGAAGGTCAACTTTCAAGTAGCATAATTTTTTCATATGAACTCTAATCAAGGAAATTATTGCATCGTTGGAAAGGTTGTTATATGTAGAACAAGTCAAAAAGGTGTGGCGCTAAAGTGGCAAAGTTTTACACCCATAAAATTCCATTTGATTCCTCAAAATGATCTCGAAAAATTTTAGACCCCAATTTGTCAAACTGAATTGTATCTGTAAAAATGCTTCTTTCAGCTATTTTCTCTACTTTTTCCACTCCAGAAACAGAGATGAATGACAAATAAAATAATAATCCAATCTTGATAAACCAACAACCCCACCATTAATTGCCATCTTTTCACATGGTTATATACAAATTAAAATCTTCATTTTCAAAACATATTGTGATGGTTCAAATCCCCGAAAAATGTTTAAACAATTGCAAATATGCTTGTAATTTTATGTGTGATTCAATTTAAAAGTAATTTGGATTTATTTTTAAAGTGTACTTACATATAAGTTAGATTGAGAAAATGATAATTTAATATTATTTTGAAATTATTTAATGTTGATTAACTATATTACTAATCTTTAATATTTTAATAAAATAATTTTATAATTATTAAAATATAATTTTTTTATTTTATTTTATTAATTTTTGAAATATATATCATTTAAATAAAATAATATTTGAATTATTAAAATATAAATATAATATTTTTAGTTTGTTAATTCTAAAAAAATTAATTATAAATTTAATAGATGAATCTAAATAAATTATATTTTTTTTCTTTATAATAAGTAGATATTGTCTTTTTTTAATTCGTAATAAATAGATATTATTTTAATTTTATTAGAGTTTTGATAAAATAATTTATGGTGACAATTAAATTCACCGAGTAGAGATTTTGGTCTTGGATTTTGTTAGAAGTCATTGGGTTTTTAGAGAGATTTATTAAGTTGATTGGGTTTTTAGAAATTTATTAAGTTGTTAAGCTCAAAATTTGTAGTAATTTGGAAAAAGAAATTAAAATGATATACTCATATTAGTAAGTAGTGGAGAAATACTAATTAAAATGTAATATTATTAAATTTTACCTAATATTTTAGGTCACACCCCACCCTAAATATTACATTCTAGTCAATATTTCCCCCCACTCCTACTAATTTTATTGAGCACCTTCCATTATATTGAGTTTAACTTCCTACAACTGAAAAACACAACGAAATATAAATTCACCTTATTATAGAAATTTACCTCGTTATTATTACAGGATATGCCCAATTGAATCCTCCGCTTCCTTTACCTAATTTTCTTTGTTATTCAATGAATAAGCTAATCCATCTCTTTTTAAATTGTATATATATCGTTTTCAAAATTGAGTTTGTTAATATTAGGTGACACATTTTTTTATTTTAGCTAATTTTTTTATTTTATTTTAAAGTAACGTTACACATATATACAATATATATTAGCCGACACATATAGTAACGGTACACATATCTTATGCATATACAATATATATTTTAATGTAACATATATTAGCGGACACATATATAGTAACGGTACACATATCTTATGCATATACAATATATATATTTTAATGTAACATATATTAGCGGACACATATATAGTAATGGTACACATATCTTACGCATATACAATATATATTTTAATGTAACATTACGTTAAGCGACAACATCTCCCTCGTATTTACAACATCTCCCTCATAACTAGAGAATGCCTCTCGACACAATAAAAAATATTCAATTAGAAAAAAAATGAAATTTCATTATAATAAAATATTTTTAAAAATTATTTGAAATTCCCCATTTTTGAAACTTCTAGTTTTCCAAGTTCGGAATTTTTATTTACAAAATTAAGAATTTATAGATTAAAGAAGATCCGAGTGGTGAGGTTCAGTGGGATCTAAGCCCGTAGCTCATAATATAAGTGTATGAAGAATAAAGGTCCCCGTCCGAGTGGTGAGGTTCAGTGGGATCTAAGCCCGTAGCTCATAATATAAGTGTATGAAGAATAAAGGTCACTGTCCTATACTACACACATAGCGAATATGGTGGTGAATCTTATGCATAAGTAGGTTATCAAGAAGATCCCTCCCTATATGAAAACAGGGATGAGGTGGGGGGCTGGCACCAAGTGAGTTGGAAAGGGTGGAGTTCAAATAATATCTAAATATCCATGATGAGGTTGATCAAGAAGAAGCTTAAATGTACTAAATGGTTAAGCGTATGGCACCAAGGAAGGTTCTGTAAGGATGGATAACACCTTGTCCTCCTTTCTGGGTATGTAAATATATGTTCTCTGAGGTGATCCGTTCTCTATCCTTGATCAACCTATCTTTGATCATCTTATCCTAGGATTCTTATCCTTGATTCTTATCAAAATTTTAATAAACAAATTTTTGGTCTGGCTTAAAAATTTATATAATATATCTAGATATAGATATATATATATATATATATATATATCTATATCTATATATATATATATATATATATATATATATATATATATATATATAGATATAATTTTTATATTTAGCTATTCAATTTAAAACTACATAAAAATAAAAAATACTCCCTTCTCAAAATTTTAATAAACAAACAAAAAACTTTGGTCGTTAACTAAAATAAAAAACAATTTAAGATATGCGTATAGTAAATTTTTATTTCATTTGTATTTTCTATTTTGTCACTGAGTGAATATTTGAGAGTGAGTGTTTGTGTTTTTTTAAATTCTTGTACTTTCAAGTTTATATAACAATGTTGATGAAAATAAATTTAATGAATTAGTTTTTTTTTTTTTTTTTTTTTTTTATAAAATTATTTTATAGAAAAAATGTACAAAAACAAATTCATAAACTATTACATATAAATTTATTTTTTATTGATAAAATATTTAATAAAATAGGATCATAATATAATAAAAAATAACTATATTGAATTTTGAGTATACTTTACACTTTGTAAGATGAATTAATTGATTTTCAAAATTATAATAATAATAATATTAGTTTGCTAAAATTTATATATAGGGGTTGTGGTAATGCTAAGTCACTGACACTCCTCACATGGACTGTCTAATGATGTGGCAATGCTAAGTCACTGTTGCTCTTGTTAATGATGTCTTCTTGAGAATACTCTTGTCTTCCACCTCGTCATGGCTTGGTGACAGAATCTTCAATGATCTCAAGTGTTAGGTTGTGGTCATGAGTTGGTGTCCTTTTTCCTCGATAGATCAGCTGGCATGCTCGACTACAATAATTTCCTTTGCATGTCTTCCTCCTCCATATCCTTCTTCCTCATCCCGCCAGGTTCTTGTATCTTTAATTCACTCATGATAAGACAACATCAACCCAAAAACCCCCTAGCCTAAGATGGTGCATTCTGGTCCAGGGACTTAGCCATAACTGAGTTACAAGTTGGGAAGGGAGGCTCAGTGATTGTGCATTGTGCAGTACCAACAGCCAGGGCTAAGGTTTGAGGTCTGGAATCGCTCAATGCTCAGAGGTTTTCTTCTGCGCAGTTTTGGATATGAGTGAGTTCGGGTGAAGGAGGGGACACTATGGAAGATTTATGTGAGGTTCTGGAGAGGAAGACTAACTAATTTAATGAATTAGTTTTTTTTTTTTTTTTTTTTTATAAAATTATTTTATAGAAAAAATGTAGAAAAACAAATTCATAAACTATTACATATAAATTTATTTTTTATTGATAAAATATTTAATAAAATAGGATCATAATATAATAAAAAATAACTATATTGAATTTTGAGTATACTTTACACTTTGTAAGCTGAATTAATTGATTTTCAAAATTATAATAATAATAATATTAGTTTGCTAAAATTTATATATAGGGGTTGTGGTAATGCTAAGTCACTGACACTCCTCACATGGACTGTCTAATGATGTGGCAATGCTAAGTCATTGTTGCTCTTGTTAATGATGTCTTCTTGAGAATACTCTTGTCTTCCACCTCCTCATGGCTTGGTGACAGAATCTTCAATGATCTCAAGTGTTAGGTTGTGGTCATGAGTTGGTGTCCTTTTTCCTCGATAGATTAGCTGGCATGCTCAACTACAATAATTTCCTTTGCATGTCTTCCTCCTCCATATCCTTCTTCCTCATCCCGCCAGGTTCTTGTATCTTTAATTCACTCATGATAAGACAACATCAACCCGAAAACCCCCTAGCCTAAGATGGTGCATTCTGGTCCAGGGACTTAGCCATAACTGAGTTACAAGTTGGGAAGGGAGGCTCAGTGATTGTGCATTGTGCAGTACCAGCAGCCAGGGCTAAGGCTTGAGGTCTGGAATCGCTCAATGCTCAGAGGTTTTCTTCTGCGCAGTTTTGGATATGAGTGAGTTCGGGTGAAGGAGGGGACACTATGGAAGATTTATGTGAGGTTCTGGAGAGGAAGACTAACTAATTTATGCATATTTTTAGGAGGCAGTGGGTCAAGATGAGGGGAGGACCACTGAAATTAGCTTCTATGTAGTTTTGGAAGGGAAGGCCGACGGATTAGATTGCACAATTGTAGAATGGAAGGTTGGTATTGAGCTCAGGAATTTCACAATGCAGGAGTCTTGGGGGACAGGAATTGTGTATTGCGCAGATCCAAGGGTTAAGTTCATAACCTAATGACTGGAACTACACAATGCGCAGTCCAAGCGGGTTGGGTGAAGCCAAGTTGAGGGGTCGGGGAGCTTCTTCGGAAAAGGCTAACTACTGGACCAATGAGACTGACAAGTGAAGTGATGAGGATTTGACTATGTCCTAACACTTAAAATACTTGACGGCTCAGCAACATTGACAACCCCTAACACATGAACAACACTTTTTCTTATTTGTGACCGCTTCATGACCAACTACGACAAGTGTGACACCTAAGATAGGCTTTATGATGATTGTGATGACACTTGTGTGACAATGCCAAAAACTTTGTGAATGAGTGTGATAGATGTTCATATTGTTGTTAAAAAAGCTTGTAAACACAAAGATGAGCCCTTGAAACCTCCAAAATGAGTTTATGCAAAAAGTGCGACAACCAACATGCAAAAAGATGAAATCTTGCCTATCTTGCAAAAGGGAGCAAAACACTTAGAGAAAAGACATGGAGTGAATTTCAGTGCTGCAACCATACATGCCATTGAAGACATAATGATATGATAATGATAAGATGTCCTTCATACTACACTAAGAGATGCATTTCAACTTCATGAAATATGTGCTTTGTTTTTCGTACATACCCTCCAAAGGGTTGTGAATGAGATGGAGTCTTCATGTGGTCCTGATCTTTGACCTTCTATAATACCCCAGTGTTCCTTGGTCTTCTTATCTAATGATGATATTTTCTCCTTAGCTCCTTAAGTGTCATCTATCATGTCCTCCTTCTTCATCTGCTTCTTCTTCTTCTTGCCATAGTGTAATAGAGTACTTGCATGTGAAACTCACTCATGATGAGACAACATCAGTCTCAAAACCCCTAGACTAAGATAGAGCACTTGAATTCATGAATTGGGTTGAGACTGAGTGATCGGTCAGGGGAAAAGGCCCAGTGAATGTGAAATTGCACAATTCAAACAACCAAGGGTCAAGTTTTATCATTGAGAGTGCACAATGCACAACTCAGACCAGACTAAGGGAACTTTTTGCACAATCCTCACTGAGGAAAAAAATTGCACAGTGCCCACTAAGGGATAAAATTGTGTAGTTCAAGCAGGCAGAGGTTGTTGTGGGATGGGGTCCTGGGAGGACAAACTATGTAGTTTCAGAAGGCAAGGGGGACTAGGTAGCTGAGAGGCTCGAGGGATAGAACTATGCATTTTTGGGAGGTAGTGAACTCCGACTGAGGGAAGGACACAGGGGGAAGCATCTACGCAATTTTGTAGGTCAAGGGAGGCTAGTATTTTTACGCATTGTGTAGTTCCAACAGGAAAGGAAAAGTATTAAGGGTTGTAGATGCAAAGTGCGTAGTTTAGGAAGGCTGGATGAGGCTAGGTTGCTAGGAATCCTCTAGAATTTGGCCAAGTTTGGGATCAGTGTAACCGATGTGAACAATGATATAAATTGCATGTGACCACACACTTGGACACTTAGTGATACAACATATATCATCTAAAACATATGAAACATACTTCGCTTAAGGCAACAACCTTTGTGCTAACTTACGACAAGTACGACCCCATCGATAGAATTTGTAAGGATAATGGTGTTGTGGGGAAAAGTATCCGATGCGGATGACCCTATCCCTACTCTAAAGGTGACAGTCTTTAGCAACAACTGAAAGTAAAGCTTTGATGTTTTCCTTTATGAAAGTACAGAGAGAAGGAAGAAAAGATTAACCAACCTGGTGTCTTTCGCTTAGTCGATCCTTGTCCTCTCTCTTTGTCTCTTGTTCCCAGCTCTTTGCTCTCTTTGCCGGTCCAGCTACACACAGATCCTGCACAAAACAAGAGAGGAAACTACAAGATACAAGTACTCATAACTGATGCATGGATTAGAGTGAATCAAATATACATGTAAATACAATACATCAATGCAATACAAGTATATAGGAGAACATGCAAAACTTTATTGATAGAAGTAACAGGGTTCTGAGAAGGTTACAACCAATGATGGCTCCAATCCAGTAGCACCTCCCCAACAGCAAAAACTCTCCTCTTCACCTCTAGTAAAACAATCACCCAATAGCTCTAACTGTAAACCAACAGCACCTCCTTGCTTTACACAAAATTCCATCCTCCTTAGACCTCATAGAAGAGCTCTATATATAGGAGAGAAGAAGAGAGGATGAGTTAGCTTGAGACTGACATGAAGCTGCCTTGTGCCCTCTCCCTCTTCAGTTAATCTTCAGTTCTTGAGTCCACTTGGAGATCCTTGCTTACACATGGTGATCAAGTACCTCTTACTCATCACAGGGCGAATCTCATGAACCAAGTGTCAGTTTGGAAGCTTCCTGGGCAGTTGACACCTTGCAGAATGACTGTGCCACTTGGCCAATCTCGCCCAGCGTAGGTAGCCTTCATTAGATTTGACTTCCAGCGCAGGTACGAGGAGGAGCAGTTGCATTCCAGCGCAGAAGCTCAGTGGAGCAGCTGACATGATCGAAAAATAGCCTGTTTTGAAGTGTTTTCAGGTGGAGAACTGATTGGAAGTGCTGTTGTTTGATGACCTTGTTCTTTTAGGGGTAAGAACAACATGTTTAGGGACTGAGGATCCCTGTAATTATTGACATTTCATGCTCCATGTCGCGAGGCACAAAAATGTCTATAACAGTTGCCCCCTAAAGTATGAGGCCGTTTATCGGGTGAAATGCTTTATCTAGAGGGTCCGAAGTTCATTCCAGTGCTGAGGAGGCGCCCTGTAATACAATACAATACAATACATTATTTTTCATTCTATTTTCATGATCTAGCTGAGGCAGGTATTCCCATGCTCAGCTTTTATAAATACATTTTGGTACATATGACAGACGATCGTCTGAAGGTAGACTGATAATTTTCTGCTGAAATTATCATCCTTTGAATAGGATGATCATCTGCTGCAATGATGTACATGGCAAATGCTTTTATATTTCCTGAATATATATCGCAGCCCGGATGGATGAAACTAGATCCGGGTCTTCAAACTCGTTCGATCTTCACTCTAAGTACAAGTCGATCCATGTGAGAATTTCGCTGAAGTCGAACATGGAAAGACATCGCTTGATTACCGGTCAATAATGAAAACCGTTAACAAGCGCGAGAGGAATCACCAATAATGACGATGACCCTCAAGGTACTGCAGTACAATTCACGTGGCGTGAATAAAGGACTTGGCGTCGAACGCCACGCAAAATCTTCTGGTCGAAGGTCATTGATGTATACCTGTCGCCGGAAGTGAGAAACTTGCCATTGAGGCATGCAAGCTTCAAAGTACTGATGGGGGTGTTCCTAGATCAACTTCTTGGATAATGAGCTGAAGTCGACAAGAAGCGATCCGTCAAAGGAGGGCCTTAATGAATCCCACATCAATGACACGGAACGGAGCTAATGATTTTAGTGGAGGTGAAAACAAACTGTGACATATGATTCAGGGTGGCGATCATGAATGGATGAAGGATAATGTATGGCAGTGGATGGGACACGGTTGACATTTTCAGAATGACCCCTCTTGAACATATAACGACACTGATGTGATGGATTGGTAGCATTACCCCAAATGTGGATGGTTTGGCGAGGACCATGGCGATGAGACCGGTGAATGAAACAACCCAACCCGATGTGGTACGGAGGAAAAGTGTCATGTTCAAGAGTGACTTGCTACCATTAAACTTTGATGTTCTCCCAATTTTTCCCCAGTCATTTCTGACCAGTACCTCTTTATTTTTGTCAAGCTTGAGGAGGATAACATATGCTTGTTCTATAACCTGCCCTTCGGGCAAGCCCATCGCTATGATTTAACGAGCCTAGCGATAGGGAAACTCGTTCTCGTCTAAAGACAAGTTTGTCGCTATTTAATCATTTTAACGAGTCTAACGACAAGGAAAACTCGGTCCTTTTCATTTTTAGAGAGTCTAAAAAGGTACAGAAAGTCAACTCCATAATTCCTTTTTCGTCATCTAATCCCTTAAGTCCGAAAAAGTATAAAACAATACAGAAGGGATGGCTATTCGGTACTTTTACGAGCCGAACAAGACAAGCGCTCGATCTTTTTGTGTAATAATCCCTCAGGTCCAAAAAGATTAAAATCTAGAGGAGGGATAGCTTTCGGTCGTTTAACGAGCTAGAAGGCCAAAAACTCGGCAAACTTTTCATATTTTACGAGTCAGTGAAAAGAGCTCAAAGAAGACTCGTCTTTTGAGGAACGAGTGATAAACAGGGATAGCAACTGATTCCAGGTACAAATTGGAATTTTCCAATCACGGTAGTGTCACAAGGATGGCTAGGTGAAATCACTCTTCGCAGCTGTTCCTCAAATGGGTAAACACACATATGGGGGTGAACGATCGGCCAAATAAAATGGAGGTGATGGATGAAAACACGACCAAGGCTTTTAAGGCTTATAAATTTACGATCGCAATGGTTATTTACCGAGATGGGTTCATTTTTTAATGAGCTTGAACTTTGGCGGAAAAAACTTTGCTCACACTTTTCTATTTTTTAACGAGCATAAATTCTGTGGTAAAACTGCTCGATTCATGGTCAAATTTAATTTTTTACTTTTACTAGCTTTTCTCTTTTCAAATGTAGTACTTCATCTTTAATTGCTGCAACAAATTTTGTTAGAAATGGACAATATTTGCATGAAAACGAGATTATAACCCTAATATTTAACTTTAAACTGTGTAAAAAGTCATAGAAAGGGGTTTTTACCTCTCATTTACCATTTCATTTGCATTTCGTTTGTTGGAGCTCTGGAGGTGCCTCTTCTTCCTTGATTTTCACCAGCTGATTCCGGGAGATTCTGTGGACGATTTTCGGCGCCGTTTGGACCAGGTAGGAGCTAAACTTTAGCCCTTCACTTTCATGGTTTCCTTTTTCAGTTTCATGCATGTTTTTCAGAGTTTCTGGGTCCCAGGGTTTCATTAGGGCGCCCTGGCATCAGCGCAGGTTCCCCTTTCGAAATCTGCGCTGTATTTCAGGCAGCCTTGTAGAACCTCTATTCTACACCTATTTGTCTACCATTTTCCTCCATTTTTCCCTATCTTTCCTTCACTTTTGCCTCATTTTCACCATAAAACCTCTCAGATCATTACATTCAGTGTCAATAGGCATGATTTAGTAAGTCTTGCTAATGGATGACTATTTGTTTAGTTTTTGGCTTACTTGCAGGAATCCCGCAGCTATCTGATGATCCCGCAGCTATCTGAAGATCCTGCAGCCTTTTTGTTAAACACTATGATCCACGTGTCGGTTTGCTAGACGGGCCACATGGGCACTCAGGTATCAGTGTGGTCGAGGTTCCTATCCTATTGTTCCAGCCATCCACGTCATTTTCACCCATGGTCAAAGCTGGTTTAGCCACGGTCAACTCAAAGTGGTTTAACGGTGTTTGAAAGCTGTTTGGTCACGTCATCTTCAATGGTGATTTGTCCATGTTCTAAAGATGGCAGGGGACGCAATCCAACAGGGATTTATTATCCATGACGACAGGAACCACCAAACTCGTTTATGCAGCCGTGATGTGTCAAAGAGCCATTTAATACGCATGACTGTTATCGTTTTTCTGTTAACTAGCTGTACGCATAGGATAACTTAGAAACTCCTATAAATTGATGCGTCTGCGTACGCTCAAGGAACTTTTGATTAGTTATATTTTGCTGCACTTGTGTTGAATTAAGAAGCGTTTGTGAACTCTGTTTTCTAGTGCTATTCCAGCACTCTATTTTGTAAACTTTTTGCAAATGGAGGAATCAATATAGCACTGTTTTGAAGTTTCCAGATCTTTGAAGTCTTTTGTGGCTGAATGAACAGAGGGCCCCTGCTCATCTCAGCCTTTGTAAAGTATTTCATGTGCAGTATTTCATCATTTTCTTATTTGTTTCCTTAAAGCATGTATAGTTTCATTTACTTGTTTTCCTTTATTTTCAGCTGATCAGTGTTATTTCTTTGCAGGTTTCTTTTAGCCCGGGATTTATTTTTATATGTGTTGTGTTTGCTTTATAGCTAATGGTATTTGAAGTTGACAATTCAAGTGTTGCTCTTGTCTTTATAGTTAGTTTTTAATCTTATTTCTCAAAGAGCTGTTCATATACATGAATGATCTTCATCATAAGCTAATATCTTTTAGGATCAAAATATTACTAACTTGCAGCTTGTTTGGGTGCTTTTCGGACTGTTCTTAAGCTACTTTCTTTCCTTACTTTACACAGTACATGTGCTTTGAAGTATTGAGTTAGAAAGAGTAAATCATTACCACTAGTCTTTAAAGTAGAAGTTTTGATTTTAAAGTGCTTCCTAGACTATTTCCTCACTACTTTCTAATCATGCTTTCCATAGTACATATGGCTGAAGTAGAGAATTAGAAATAGCAAATTATTATTAGTAGTCTTTCAAGCATATTTTCCTCACTTTTATAATTCCACTTAAGCTACTTTCTTTCCGTGCTTTACACAGTACATGTGCTTTGAGGCATTGAGTTAGAGAGAGATAATCTTCATTCTTGGGTTTTAAAAGTGACTCTTTTTTCCTTTTATTAGCAGCAACTTGAACGGTGTCTAGTGCCATTGGTAGTGGTCATTTTCTTTCAAGTTTATTTCAAGTCATTTCAATTTCATTTATTCTTTCCAAGCATTTCTTTTCAAGCAAATAGTTAAAGATCACTCAACACACACTTCCACTCATTTAGAATTCACTTTACACACACACCATCACTCACTTGTTTATAAATTCTCATTCCATCTAGGAACATAATTAACCGCAACAACACCCCCAACGATAAGAAAAACTCTAAGAGGTTACTTAAGTACATATAGTACACCTTCACTTCATCAGCTTACGAGCCCCGGGTTGACAATAAATACTAGCAATTTAGATAACACTAAATTGACTAAACAAGCCTTAAGGCAGACTGCCTTACAGCGCAAGGGAAAGCCTCTCTGCCTGCGCTGGGCCTAGAAAAACTGACCTTGCATGTGTTTTTTGATGATTTTTTCGCCAGATTTTCATCAAAATCAGGAACTTACTCCTTCTCTTGTTTGATTGTAGGGAACTTTGGACAAAATGTCCCTTACATGGCGAGAACGAGAACATGAAGCAGAGGACATGGTTGCACTCCATGACCCAGTCACGGTGAACGTGCTTCGGAACTGTGACCTGCTGAAGTTCTTCCGTATCTCTAGCATGAGAGCACAGATTTCTTTACTGCAGTATATGCTTGATGCTTGGGATCCTGTTAACCAAGTATTCCAGATTAGGGGGAAGTCCATCCCCTTGACCATAGAGGACATGTACTTCTTGACTGGGTTGTCAAGGCGGGGTGCCCCCATTTCTTTGTCAGGTACGGTCCGTGGGACTAATTCCACCAGAGATTACATTCGTCAGTATTGCCGGGAAGGTTCACAGCCGAGCAAAGACGGCAAGATCAACATCTGTGACATCACTGACAGGTCTCTCAGGTCCATTCTGTTTACCATTGGTAGGATGGCCGGTAGCGCAACTTTACATGTTGCCAACAGATCTTATATGCAGCACGCCTTGGAGTGTCTCCAACCGAAAGTGTTTAACTGGTGTGATGCAGTACTTGTTCAGATGAAAAGTCAATTGACCAAGGTAAAGGACGGGGGGCTGAAGAACTTTGGATTTGGTTCTATTCTGACTGCCTTTGTCTTGGAGAAAATCCCATTGATGCAACCTCAGTACATCATGCTTGATTTGCCTTCTCCGACCGAGCCACACATGCAGAGGTGGGTTGACCATATGTCCCGGCATGCTGGTCAACCTCATATTACTTTCACTGAGTCCTTCTTTAGGTGGTTCGAGCGTCAGGAGATGGCCTTTTTTGAGTATCCATACGTGGGTATGGACTATCGAGGTGATCCGGACTTGGTGCTTCCGGATGGCGAGCAATGGGGCGCTATTGGTAAAATCCCTGACCATATCACTGTTTAATGTTTTTATTCATGATGTTACTGTTCAAAACTGATCAAACTCTTGGGTGCATGCAGATGTTGGTCCTGTTCGTCCAGTAGCTCATCCACGATCGCCAGTTGCTGCCCCAGCAGCAGAGCCTGCTAGGAGAGTTGTTATTCGCGACCTTGGTGATACTGAGATACTTGCAGCTATGCAGGAGCAGGTTGAGAGCCTTACTCGTGGTCTTCCGGATGTACAGATTGACGAGTTACCTTTACAGTTGCAGCGGCACACTATTGGCGTGCCTAGACGATGGACTCGTCTCTTGCGCATGATCGCACAGACCGTGACGTACTTTCATGAGCACCATTAGGCTAGGGTGCCCCCTAGCATCTTTTTGAGTTCTAGGTCATATGACCAATTTTGTTTTGATTACAGCACATTATGTACAAACTATAAACAGCTTTATATATTTTGATTTTCGTAGTTTATTTCAGTTTATTTGTGATCCACTCGCATAGCACCGATGCATCTCTTTTTATATATGTTGTAAATGTCTATATAATACATAGTTTGCTAATGAATCTGTTAATGTGTTCAAGTTTCTGGAAATATGTTGGTATTGAATTAAATCAAACTCTCTTTCCAAAATCTTAACTCTTAGAAACATTCGATAAATAGCTGGATTGCGGACTGAATATATACCAGTGAGTTGTAGTATCACAAGTTGTGAGTCTAGCCTAACAATTAGCCGGCGTATACCATGAGCGATGGTATCAGAGAGGAGTTCAATCAACGCGCTATACTCAGCGATATTGTTCGTTGACTGTCCAATACACACACCTCTGAAACTCACTAACTCGCCGCTTGGATCAAAAATGGCCCAGGCTGCGGAGGACAAATTCCGCGTACTACGACTCGCTCCGTCAGCATATCCCACATATGTCTCAGAATAATTCGACATCTGTAACAAATGAGAAGGGCGGATTACTTAACCGAAACAAACATTTTAGCGAAAACAAAATACAACAAAAGCACTCAGGTTACTATTTAGGCATAGTAACGCTTGAGGTACAACCCGTTACGGGGTTGCGCCAGTGGTATTCCGTCATAATCCATTAACTCGTAGGCTCCTTTTGCTAACACCCTTTTAACAATATAGGGACCCATCCATAAGGACTGAAATTTTCCTGCTCCTAATTTGTCGGATTCTTGGTCGTAAAGCAAAACCAAGTCACCCTCAGAGAAGATGCGAGGTTTGACATTCTTGTCGAACTGTGCTTTGACTCGTTTCTTATGGGCTTCGTTCGCCAAAGCGGCGTCACGACGGTTTTCATCCAATTGGATTAATTCCAAGAAACGAGCCTCTTCTTGTGAGGTTCCGGGGAGGAGGTCAATTGCGAGTTTAAGAGACGAAATTTCGCACTGGATCGGTAATACTGCCTCTAGGCCATACACCAATTGGAATGGTGTGAACCCAGTGGCGTTTTTTACCGAGGTTCGGTAAGCCCACAATGCTGAATATAGGAGTAGGTGCCATCTTCTTTTGTGAACCCCGATCATCCTTTGCAACATACGCTTCAGGACCTTGTTGATTGCCTCAACTTGTCCGTTGGCTTGTGGATAATATGGGGTAGAGCTGTCGTGAGATAGCCCTAGTTTGGCAGCTAATTCAACCATCATGTGATTGCGAAAATGCGATCCATGATCTGTCACTATAGCTTGCGGAACGCCGAACCTGGCGACTACATGATTGAAAAAGAAAAGGGCAGCTGTTTCACCAGTGTTATCCAATGTAGGCATCGCCTCGGCCCATTTGGTAAAATAGTCAACAACGACTATAATATACCCATGCCCCCCGGTCGAGGTGGGGTTACATTGCATGAAATCGATGCCCCACTTGGCGAAGGGCCCAACAGCAACTATCGGCTGTAAGGGTGCGGGCGGTCTCCTGGTTTTGCTATCAAAGATCTGATAGTATCCAGTGGAGTCGCCAGTTTGTTGTGGGGAAAAGTATTCGATGCGGATGACCCTATCCCTACTCTAAAGGTGACAGTCTTTAGCAACAACTGAAAGTAAAGCTTTGATGTTTTCCTTTATGAAAGTACAGAGAGAAGGAAGAAAAGATTAACCAACCTGGTGTCTTTCGCTTAGTCGATCCTTGTCCTCTCTCTTTGTCTCTTGTTCCCAGCTCTTTGCTCTCTTTGCCAGTCCAACTACACACAGATCCTGCACAAAACAAGAGAGGAAACTACAAGATACAAGTACTCATAACTGATGCATGGATTAGAGTGAATCAAATATACATGTAAATACAATACATCAATGCAATACAAGTATATAGGAGAACATGCAAAACTTTATTGATAGAAGTAACAGGGTTCTGAGAAGGTTACAACCAATGATGGCTCCAATCCAGCAGCACCTCCCCAGCAGCAAAAACTCTCCTCTTCACCTCTAGTAAAACAATCACCCAATAGCTCTAACTGTAAACCAACAGCACCTCCTTGCTTTACACAAAATTCCAGCCTCCTTAGACCTCATAGAAGAGCTCTATATATAGGAGAGAAGAAGAGAGGATGAGTCAGCTTGAGACTGACATGAAGCTGCCTTGTGTCCTCTCCCTCTTCAGTTAATCTTCAGTTCTTGAGTCCACTTGGAGATCCTTGCTTACACATGGTGATCAAGTACCTCTTACTCATCACAGGGCGAATCTCATGAACCAAGTGTCAGTTTGGAAGCTTCCTGGGCAGTTGACACCTTGCAGAATGACTGTGCCACTTGGCCAATCTCGCCCAGCGCAGGTAGCCTTCATTAGATTTGACTTCCAGCGCAGGTACGAGGAGGAGCAGTTGCATTCCAGCGCAGAAGCTCAGTGGAGCAGCTGACATGATCGAAAAATAGCCTGTTTTGAAGTGTTTTCAGGTGGAGAACTGATTGGAAGTGCTGTTGTTTGATGACCTTGTTCTTTTAGGGGTAAGAACAACATGTTTAGGGACTGAGGATCCCTGTAATTATTGACATTTCATGCTCCATGTCGCGAGGCACAAAAATGTCTATAACAAATGGCTACACTTGTGTAATGGTACGTGAAACTTTTGAAATGAGTGTGAAACATGTCTATATGATGAGAACACACCTTCATAAATATTTCCCCTTGAATTAAACCAAAACTCCCCTTTGTATGACAAGTGATAATTCCCATGCTCGAAGACGACAGTTTCTATATAAAGATAAAAGCGTGAACACAACTTGATATCCAAGAAGGGGGGTTGAAATCATCAACTGACCGATAAGTGACCAAGGAAAAATCAATCATAAGATCCACAGTAGGCTCCAAAATTTGAGTGTAGGCCAAAATTTTGGAGGGTGTTGTAGCCGCTACAACACCTTATTAAATGTCTAATTAATTGTGCCAATTGTGTTTCATTTATAGCATGGATATATAATTTTTATGCAATGATCATCATGACATGTTTTGTAAATATCTTGTCCTCTTGTTAATAGAAAATGTTGTAACAACCCTGGGCTAAAATTTCATGTAATAAAGTTAATAAAGGAAAAATAAGACCAAGGTCATAGGGCATGTATTCCAAGTTGAATGTTGGTAAAAACATCCTAGTGGGTGTTCATTTGGTTTATTATAGATAAAGAAAACTTACAAAGGAAATGGCAGAGGCCTTGGAAAGGCAAGAAGCATTAATTGGCACTTTATTTATGAAAGTAAGGGAAATTAGGAGAAAAGGAAGGTGAAAGGTCATAGGTTGCATGTGAGGAGGAAATTGAAGAAAATAGAGGCCTCATTAATAAAAATGCTTTTGAGGATCATTTCACAACTTTTATTGGTTCAACTTTTGTCAATTCAGTTTTGGAGCTCTCTCTCTATTCTCTCTACTCTCTCATACTCTTGAACACTTAGAGCATTCTTGGAGCACTCTAGCTTTGGAGAAAGGGAGGCAAAAGAAGGATAAGTAGGAAAAGGCAAGTAAAGATAAATAAAGGAATAGTTGGATCAAGCAACTACAATGGGATTACTTGTAGGTATCAAGTTTCATGTTTGATTTCCTTGCTAGTTTTGGCATGCATGGCATATGCATGTGGGTATTTGGTTCTCTTACTATCATTGGCATGGGTTTTACCAGGTGTGACAGTGATTTTAGCCTTGCTTTGCCATTTTTGGATAGCCATGGTGTGATGGAGTTCTTTCATTTGGTTGAGCTGGATTGTCGAATGGTTTTGGAACCGGGTGATGTGATCTCACGAAAATTTGCAATGGCCTAGGAATCCCTTGACTATTAATCAGGTGGGATTCACGGTAAGCCTTGGGGTGGAGAGAGAAAATTAATCAATGTCTTGGTGAATAAATCTAAAGGCATCCATGCTTGTTATGCCCAGTGATCCCTTGACCGGTAATGGCAAGTTTGCGTTAAAGCCTGCAGTGCATGTTTATTTGTTTGGGCCTAGGAATCCCTTAATCGGTAATGGCAGGATACACAATAAAGCTCAGTTGTATAGATGAGGGTTTCAAGCATAGGAATGCCTTGACTTGTAATGGCGGGATACATGGTAAATCTTGAGAAGCCTTTGTTGGTTTTTTTGTGAGTCCCGCATTCATGCTTGGGATCTGGCACATGGGTGATTGGCTGAAAGAAGGATTTGGTTCATCCCAATCTATGGTCATGTGGTATGAGGAAGTCCCTGACTTGGTGGGATTTTCATGTGTTAATAAGAACACATTTCTTCTTGTATTTCATGAACATTATGCTTGTTATTATGTGGCTTTGATGGATGGTCTATCATTGATATTATTCTGATTATATGTTGGTTATAAGCATCATTAATGATATACTTGAGTTATGGCTCTCATCATGTTTTGATTAGTAAATGAATGCTTAATGAACATATGATCTAATATATGATAATGCAATTATTGTGAGAGGGCACCAGATCTTCTTGATGAATCTCAGATAAATATGAGGTCACTATGTCCATATGTGTATTTATGACCTGTACATTACATGTTCATGGTGCGTTTGATGTAATGCATGTCATGGTTAGGATGAGTCGGGTCAGGTCTTTGTTCAAGTTCTTATTTATAGGCCTTGTCTCCTTATTTTTATTATCTCTGAGAGCTTCATTAAGTTTTGGGAAGAAGAATGGGTCCTAGCCCTGAAAAAGTGGCTCAGATCTTAGGGGCTCTAGCACAGAACTAAGTGAAAAAAGGCTATAGTCATTGGGATGCAGGCTCATGAGAGTGACTGAGGGGTCTCAATTGGTGGCTTGCCTTGTCATGGGAGTGACTACGAGCCCAAGTTAGTGAAATCTAAGTTAACTCAAGGGTTGGGCACCTGGGGTGGTTGGTTAGATCTTGGGGGTCCTGTAGCACCTGAGGGAGGTCTGTAAAGTTTTGTTTCGTCTATTTCACTTCCTCAATTGTAGTGAGGGAGTTGAATCATATCATAGTAACACTTCATCACATATTTACGTTGGTGTACCGGTAAGCTTGGGTAAATGTAGGAGGAGGGTGTTACAAATGTCAACAATCAATGGTGGTTTGAACGCCTATAGGGGCCATGATACAAGGAGTGGGGAATAGTGATGGGGCCAATAATGAAATGTTACATGTCTATTAAATCTCAAGCCAACTTTCTAAACCAATCTTGTGAATTATTCTTTATTTCTCTCCTTTTCAAAAATCCATGGAAATCATTGGATGGTTGTAAGGAGGTTGGTAGAAGTTGTCACCTCCCAAATTATGGGAGCCTGGGAGGGTATTTGAGAGATTCCTCTTAATAGTAAATGTAAGGAATGGGTTGAATACAATCATGGGGGAATGTGGAAGACCAAAATTGGCATGGAAAAAAATAAAATTTTGGATGAGTGAGGGCAACGAACATGAAGGAGGGAGAGTGGATATAGCTAAAATTTGAGCAGAGCCATTGCTAGTGAGAATGTAGTTGAAAAGCCATGGCTTGAAACCTTACTTCACATTTCAAAACTCTCTAAACTCAATTGGAACATGAAACTATAGTATAGGGCCTCATTGGATGCACATGACACATTGTAAGGATGAGTTCGTTGAGGCACCGCGAAGTGGCAAAACGGAGCTCACCCTTGTGCTGTGCAAAGTTAGTAGAAGGGGAATATGGGGATTACAAGGGCCTTGAGATCCAAATTAAAGTTTCCTTATAAGAATTCCCTTAAGAGGATATTATTTTTCCATATTTTCTAAGGGTTTTTTAGATTTTCCTTAGCGGTGGTGGTGGTGGTGGTGTGTGTGTGTGTGTGTGTGTGTGTGTGTGTGTGTGTGTGTTGGGATTTGAATGTAGGTAAGTTAACTAGGGTAAATAATTCTTTAGTTGTAATGTTGTTTGCTTCCTTGATACAAGATAAATTCCTTTTTTATTGCTGTAAGAAGAGATATGTGAAAGGAACTAAATGAAGGAGCACTCTTTGGTCATTGTGTGCATCATAGGTTGCATTTTTTTTATAGCTTGTATAATAGTAGAGATCAAGTTAGAATCCTTAATAGTTTCTTAAAGTATTTGCAGAATATTAAGTCTAGTCACCGATGTGGAAAGAATCATTAATAGAATCATGAATGTTAAGAATGCATTACATACATGGATCACGCAATGAGTTATCTATTTGACGTTAAATGATTTACAATTTACACTTGGTTGAATGAATGAATAAATGGATGAAAGAGGGAAATTATAATCATTGAATTTAGGAATTAGGTTAGTTTCCCAATCTTTTATTCCATGGAATTCATGTTTCAAGGAAATATTATATTTTTCTCTATAGTCTCATATGTTGTTGAAATATTTAACATTGGATTGAGTAGTGTGATTCTCGACTATGAAAGGTTCAAATGTTGTGATAATACAAATGTGAATGATTTCAATATGGTTGATGTATAATGATTGTTTAAGTGTTATGGGCTCTGAGATGAATATTTGAATTCTAAATGACTATAATGATTTAAATTTGGATGATGATATAATTGAGATATGAGTGAATGAGAGGATAACATTTAAAGTCCTTTTAGAGAAATATTAATATTATGTTTAATGCTTTAAAAGGTTTGTTGATAAATACTTGATTTGGTTTTGGTTTGATGATTATTGTCTAGACTTGAGAGATAGTCTAAGAGGATCTCTATTTAAAACATATATGTTGCTTTAAACAATTAATTAAGTACAAGAGGTCCCAGTGGACCCTAGCCTTTGATTATTTTGGGAAGTAATCCTATAGAACAACATAATCGCTCTGTGTTGTCTAAAAAGGAAAAGGGATCTCTCTTTGAGAGAGATACTCTTGCAACATTAAGAAAATAAGTCAATGCACATTTTTTTAATAAATATAAAAAAGTAGTAAAATTTTATGGTCCAATAACCTTGCTTACTAAACCTCCTTATGAAGGATATACAAGTCTAAGCCCTTGGAAGTATAGCCATACTTCTTGAGTGAAAACCCATAATACAATGTTGACACCTTTCTCACAGGTTTGAGCAAGTATGAAGTTTAAATGCCCATGACTCATTTTCTTTCCTAGTAGAAGCAAGAGGAGGCCTCAAAGAAGTGTTTTCCCCATACGAAAAACACAGTTTTTGTAGGAAAACTTAAAACAAATTTGGAAGTCTTTTTTTAATACAAATTTAGTTGTTTTGTGTATTACATGAAGAAAATATTCATATAATTTAACATGCATTGCATGAAGAAATACTCCTTGAAATACAATAAGGGATAAGTATTTGGGTTGAAAGTAAGGGGAACATGGAGCTATGTATCACATTGAAATTATTTGGTGTGATGCACCACACCTAAAAAAATTAAAAACATGAAATGTTGCAAAAAACCAAACATTGGAGGTATGATATGGGGTAGAAAAGGAAAAGAAGAAGGATGGAAGGAGGAGAGGAAGGGAAAAAGAAAGGACAAGAAAATAAGAAGAAAGAAAGGGAAATAAAAAGAAAAAGGAAGGAAGGAGAAGAAGAAGAAGGAAGGAAATAAAGCAAGAGGAGGAGGAGAAGGAAAGATGTTTGTCACATGAAAGAACAATTGGTGTGATGTGACATATCACACCATTAAAAAATATGGTGTGATTTGTCACTAGACAGAAAGATTTCTTATGATATGAAAAGAGAGAAATGATTCCTTTATTATGAGGAGGAAAAATTTCTCCAATGCAATACATTGTGGCATAAAAATTTATGGTGCAAAATGCCTCACTAGATAAAATGTTCAAGGATGTGATACACCATAATAGAGATAGTTTTTAGGATGAGATAAACCAAAGAGAGGAGAATTTCTTTGACAAATGTGAAACCTAGTGACCGTCTATACACTTGATGATGTGTAATTGTAAAATGCCATGGTAGCCAACATGTGTGGTGCCATATAGGAGGTAATGTTAGGTAGGCATAGGGACATATCAAGTAAAGAATCCGAAAGAACCTTAAAAGGCCATATCTTCTTGCTATCTAAGCAAGAGAACAATTTTTGGAAGGCACTGATGGATGGATTGCATCCATTTAATAAGTGGCTTTAGATTCATGTGAAGAAAGATGATTAAGAGGAAAATTTTGATTATCCAACCATCCTAATAGAGTTTAGGGGTTGGGTATGTAAAACATGCCAAAAACTCAATTAAATCCTTATTACAAAGTTTACAATGAGATTTTTCCTGGCGAGGATCCAATTTCGATCAATGTCCCTTTTTGAGATGAATGCATCTCTTTTGGTTAGGTACAATCAAACTCTCATGATTTCTTTTAACGACCAATTATGTTTGATAATTCTCACTATATATCTTCATTCGAGAAAAATTGGTAAAAGGAAGAGATGTTGCCCAATGTCTTATACTTCTTTATAAGTGCATACAATAATGCAACCACTTGTGTGTGGATGTAGGACCAGTGCAACCACAACAAGGTAAAAATGTTTGTCCACATGTTGAGATTGCACAAAAATGAATAACGAAGTGTGGTCTGTATCATGAATTATTTAACGATGTAATTGAAATCCTCTCTTTTTCCATTCTCAATTCATATGTTTCTTACTTTTTCAATAAATCCCAAGTAATAGTGCCTACTTAATCTTCTATGCCATAATAATATCATTTCCTAAAGGAATCAAAGAATAGGTTAAATCCAAGTGTTGAAATAACATCGACATATTTGTTGTGCATGTAAATTTAAAATTGACTAGTTACCACTACAAGAATGAAAGACATTGACATATGACTAGTCACGACATTCCATATTTAAAATTGGCAAGTTAACACATAAGAAGAAATAGCTCCACGATGTTTCGAGTGGCCTTTCCATTTGAAACTAATGGGTTGATAAGAAAACAAAAATCAACATTGATGCATAAAAGACAATGCCTAGAACATGGAATGATTTCAAGACATAATAAAACAAATGGGCAGAAACAAGAAATTATGGGTTGATAATACAACAAAAAATAGCATTAATGCATAAGAACAATGCCTAGAACATGGAATGATTTTAAGACATAAGAAAACAAATGGGTAGAAACAAGAAATAACACTAACATGTTAAAAATAACATTGAAAATTACAAGATCAATCACATTTAAAATTCAATTAAGTTCAAGGGATGAAATAATTCCATATATTTTATATGGAGTTCTAAGTTAAAATTTAATAATTTAAGATACCACATGTAAAATATTATAAGAAGTATAAGAGTTTTGCTTTTTCCAAATTCTTTTAACTGATGCCAACTTCATACATGAGCTTTGTTTTTTTTCTTGGATTGTATAATAAGCTCCATTTCAAAATCAAGATGACTTAGTTTTCCTTCTTCAAGAGTATCAAGACTCTTAAAGGGAATAACAACTTCAACTTGTTTTTACATAGAAATAGCTCTATTTGACATCCATTTCACCCTTAATACAACATCTTCGGTTTATATACCAAACAACAACTTGTCCCCATTATCGTCAATCCTCTTGAATCTCAACATTTGCTCCAATTTAAGTTGCATTTTTTATGTGGTGTCTTTGACTTATGCTAGTAATATTTCATTCATGTTAGATTTTATGACTTGGACATTGAACCAACTAGCTTGCAACAACATCATTGATTATATTTTTACAAAGTCATACCAAGAAACATCCATTCTCACTTATAATTTCATGAATATAATAGATGATCCATCAATTTCCTTCCATTTGATCATGTTTGAAAACCTCTATAACTCCTAGACCTACTCCACATACAATGCATTTGATTCATCATTCTAATACAATCATTTCCTTATACAAATCTACCTCTTTAATTAACTATTAAAGATAAGTTACATTACAACTACATTGTCAAAATATAGAATGAAATTAATAAATTACATTATAACTACCATGTCAATTTTCTTCAAATTTGTTAGTCATCTCATTTACAAAAGGTTAATGCCCAAATCTATCTATGAAACACCACTATAAATTTGAATTATAACATACATCAAAGGCATCATAGCACACGCAGACACACACACACACACACACACACACACACACACACACACACACATATATTTCTTGGAAAATGTATATGAGGTTTATTCTCGAAAATTAGATGATTAAAATACACTATTTTAACACATAAAATTTATAAAGTTAAATTAAATTATTGAACTCCTTGAAAACCTATACTTTTTCCCATAGTATTCTTTTTTAATATAGCCTATTTAAAGGCATAAAATTCCAATAATTTTCTTAATAAAAATAATTAGTGTCTTGGAGATTCCTGTAATGATTTTCTTTATTTTCTTTAAAATCCTATAGTTTTTTTTTTTTTTTTTCTCGGTAAAAGACTATCTATTATATTATATGGTATTTACATGTGAACTGTACATACTGAGAGACAGGACCAGGGCCAACTATGGCGCCTGGGATAGCTTGTTCTGACATGAAATATTCCCTCGCAGGGGCTTCTACTTGACTCGCCAAACATACTGACACAAAGGACCAAAAGAACATGACTGTAGGCTAACATAGAGCAGCAAAGAGTTAGACCGTGACTACATGTCCCTCGCAGGGGCTTCCCTTCATCAAACTTGCAACGAGACTTGTCCCAGCGAGAGAAAGACAATTACATAACAAAACAACGAGAGAAAGACAGTAGCATGACAAAATGAAGAACTGCAGATGGACATAAACAGTAGTAGACATAGTAATAAACAGTATGCAGATACCCGCTGAAGCTATTGGATAAAACCGATGCCGATGTAAAAATGCGTACTCCGGAGATCGCGTCTGGGGCTTAGTCCTCGGGCTCTGCCTCGTAGATGTAGCTCCATCCTTGACCTTCCGGCATCCCATCCCACAACTCCATTGGATGCTTAGCAACGTTCGGGGCAGCCTGTTCCAGAGGGATGGGGGGGGATTGTTGTATTTCTTTACCTGAGGTGCTCGCTTCAATAGGTAACTGCAGCACTGGACCCTCCACCCCCTTGCCTTCTTGCTGTAGCTCTGCTTTCTCAGGCTGCTTCCCTCCGTCACTCCCTTCAGGAGCTTTGGTGAAGAGCACCGAGATATGGGCATTGATGCCCGCATTCTCCCTCGAACCACCCAAGGAGAAGACAACAGAGCCAAATGCTGGCAGCCCTGACTCTCCCTCACTCGAGCTTCCAACTTCCAAGAATTGCCCAACCTGGACTGGTGTTGCTTTCGCCCTCCGATGGCAGTAGCAACAGCAACAATGATGATGCTCCTCTGCTGCTGGGCGTCGTGAAGACGTTCCTCTCCCTGGACCTCTCCTGCTCGTCTGCCGCTCTCGAATCTTGACCATGGTGCCCCTACCGCGTTCTTCTTGTTCCCAGACCACTGTCGAATAGATGAGGACCCCGCAGAACCCGGTGAGGGAGCACTGTAACTGAATTGTAACAGTGGAACAATCACCAAGTGGATTTTGCCACCGTCCTCGCTCAGGAGACCACAGACCACGAATTTGGCAAGACTCTGCCCCAGACCAGTCTCAAAGTGACCTTCTTGCTTCGAATTTATCCTGGTTGTGCTCGGCGTGCTTTTCCCTCTCGATACATACCCCTGAGTGGCAGCTACAGAGTGCTGAGACTGCCCTGCAAGGTGGTTGATCGTCCACCCAATCCGGTTCCTTCTGAATCTGCAGCATTCCCTGCTCATCATTCTTATGAAATTGTAATGCGCTGGCTTCCCTTTGAAGAGACGCTGCAGGACCTCGAAACAAGCCCGCCTTAACTCCTCTCTGACCCTCCATCGTATCACCCTGCTCGGCATTGAATGCCAAGAGCTTGGGCATTCAGACCTTAATTCCCGACGGCGAATTTCCATTAATCTTCAATGCTGGCACGGGGCGGCACATGCTGGGCATGTGGCTCGTCCCTCTGTGACATGCCCTCACCCGCATCCGGGGTTTAAAATCCTATAGTTGATTTGGTCTACATTATTGTTTTTTTGTAAGCATATCTTCACATGTCCAATATATCACCCTATAGTTGATTTGGTCTACATTATTTTTTTTTGTAAGCACATCTTCATCGTGTCCAATATATCACCCTGATAGGGGTGAGGAATTGAACCAGTGACTTCACATCAAGGAGGGCGGGGAATTGAACCATTTACTTCACATCAAGGAGTGCCTTAACAAAGCACATGATCACGTCTATGAGGACGGGGAATTGAACCATCAACTTCACATCAAGGAGTGCCTTAACAAACACCCGACCACCATCTATCCAAGACCCCGTAGATCATTTGATCTACATTATAAAATTATTATAAAAAATTTTAATTTCAAAATAATATTATTTATTTATTTATTCCCACTCTATTATATTTGTTTAGTTTATTATATCAATATTTTATAACAAACCCTAACATTTTTCTGTAAAGATGCTAAGATCCCCAGAATTATGATATTTAGTATTTAAACATAAAATTAAAAAATCATCCAAAAAAATGGAAAAGTATACCTATATGCTTATTTTATAGTGCAAAATCTCCTTAAATATCTTATCAAACAAACTTGATCCATGTAAATGGAAACCTTTTTGAAGTGAATAAAAAACCATGCACCATATTAACCCAGATTCCTAAAACTCTTACGAAATTCTTTCCATTCACTGATATTATTTCACAAGCGGCCCTCTACGAACATTTGCATTGTAACAAGTTGCCCTCTATCTATAAACATTTGCATTGTAAGGTTAGGAGGATAATTAATCACGATTAGTTGAATAAAAAATTTGTAAAAAAAATAAAAATGTTTTAGTTATTATAATGTAAGGAAGATAATTAATCACGAATTGTTGAATCAAAATTCTGTAAAAAAATTGTTTTAGTTATTGTAAGGTGAGGAGGATAATTAATCACCATTTGTTAAATCAAAACTTTGTCAAAAAAATTGTTTTATTTTGAGATGAATTTTTAAAGTGATTACATTGAGTGTAGTATAATATGGACTAAATATTGTAATGTTAAAGAAATGTCACTCTATTATATGGAAATGTTAGTTAATAAAAAGATTTAAATGTGATTGAAATAGGTTGGTTGTACACTCGTTAGATTATAGAGTAAGGTTTTTGGCATATTTAAAGGTAGTGTGAATATTCTTTTTATTAATACTATTATTATCATCCAATAGATTAAGGTTTTTGGCATATCTAGAGGTAATGTGTATATTCTTCTTACTAGTGTTATTACTATCATTATTACATGTTATTACTATCACTATCACAGGCCATACATTAGACAAAGAATACAGGTTGAAAGGTTTTATTTGTTTTGTATATATACTTTACATAAAGTTGCATTGAATCTTATAATCCGTATGCTGTTTTTTCTAATAGAGGTGAAAATAATTATTTTTCACTAATTTTTGTAGTAATGCTATTTATATAGTTTTTTTTTTTTAAATCTGTAAAATAGAAAAAAGTATATTAAGTAGAAGCATACTAATTCAAAGTACAAGCACTTAAACTTTTTTTTGAAATACACTTAAAGTGTATATACATAATGTAATTTTGAATCATTTTATACATAAATAAAAAAATAGAGTTTTTTTCTTTATGGTTTTTTTCAGAACTAAAAAGCATCATTGTATTATATTGAGAATATATAAAGGTTCCACATAGTACAAAAAAAAGCTATCAAAAGCTGAAGGATCTTTTTCTTTATAGTTAATAATAAGAAAAATCAAATCTATTGAGGTGTAAATCTCTTTCCCTCTTTTAAAATGAAAAAGATTTGATTCCTCCCAACATTTACAAATTTAAAATTAAAATCGGTGAAAAGAAATCAAATCTATTAAAATACAAATCTCTTTTAAAATGAAAAGAGATTTGATTCCTTTTCATACTTGCAAATTTAAAAATAAAATCCATAAAAATATATCAACTTACGACAAAGACATCATCGTGAGCATCGAAGTATGTCCGCGGACGACAATTACAAGATGACAAGATGTGACTGTCTTCTGTCTTCTTTTTCCAGGAAAATGAAACCACTTTCTTTACAACTTGCCCGGGTAGATATCTGGTGGCAAGCTTCGTAGGTATCTGGGCGGTGGCATTATTAAAAAACTATTTAATTATTTAAAAATGACCCCCCCAACTTGGACTAAATGCTTTATATTTAATCAATGCGTCATACCTGGTAGTGGGAAGAAGTTGCCTAAGAAAACAAATGAGGAGAAATTGCCCGGAACTTCTGCTAAATGCTTACGTTTGATCAATGCGTCACATCCAAGACTCGAAAAAGTAGTGGCCCCCGTTCAGACTAATGTATTATTACTTCCTTCCTTCCATCCATTAAACGAAAAAAGGGTATTAATAGTAAGAGAAAAGGCCTCTTCTTCAAGAAAATAAGAAGTACAGAATTCAACCAGATCTCAGTGCTGAATTTTTCAATAAATTGGCTGAATATTGAGAGCGATTAAGGCGCATAATACTGGTTAAGTGAGACCATAAAGGCGAGGAGGACGACAACAATATTGAGGTTAAGTGTGCATTTCCCGGCTCTGCAACGCACTTTCAATCTTTACTTCTTTGTTATTCATTTCTATATCCAATGGCTTCCTCCTCAACATCCACCTTCACCTCAGATACCGTCAACAACAACGACTATGTGTTTGATGCTTTCATCAATCACAGGGGCCCGGATGTCAAGAAAACCTTGGCCTCCGATCTCTACCATCGCCTTTGCAAAGATGACTTGAGGGTATTTTTAGATGAGAAGGAATTGCGCGAGGGAGATCCTATAAACCCTCAACTTGAAAGCGTCGTTAGAACATCCTCAGTGAATATAGCGATTTTTTCGGAAAATTATGCGTATTCAAAATGGTGCCTCGATGAGCTGCTAATTATGGTAGACTCTATGTCAAAGTACAAGTCCACCATCATCCCAGTCTTCTTTGGTGTCACGCCTGCACAGGTTCGGTGGGCGCAGGGAGTCTACGCTCAAGCCCTAAACAAACCTGAACATCGACACGATTCCGACATTATTGAAAAATGGAGGAATGCTCTGTTTACAGTTGCAAATATAAAAGGTTTTGACCGAGCGACATACAACAGGTGAGAAAACCACCCCTCCATATAAATTTGAGCTTTTAATTGATAGATAGGTAGCACTATATGTACCCATTTCTACATGCTGACTTTTCAGCCTTAATATCTGTTTCCATTTCTGTTTTAAAAGAGAAGGAAAGAGATGAAGATGAATTTCGTTTGCGTGGTAGCAATAAGCACTCATAAAAAAATTCAATAAAATCTCTTTGGAAAAATAATGAACAAATAAACAAATATCCTGGAGCAAAAGCAAATTAAATTCATAAAAATTTCATAGTTAAATGTGATTAAAACTTCCGATGCATGCATATAGGCAGCTTTATTTGTTTCTAATTATGATTAATGATAAAGATGAAACCAAATCTGGATTAAATATCACTCAAAATAAATTCGTCTTTCTTGTCTATTATTCTTTTGAGATCTGTAGTTCTGCCCTTGTACTTCATAGCGAGTGTCTGATGTTCAACCACTGTTCATGTTTGGTTTCTTTCACTGTTCTAGTATGGAGCAGTTCCTAGAAGAAGTGGTGGCAGGAGTGCTGAAAAATGTGAAAAGAAAACTGTATGTGTCAGAATATCCACAAGGCTTGGAGGGAAAATTAGAAAACTTTGAAACCACAATGTCATTGCAGCAGGAAGATAGGAAGGTTAGAGTTATAGGAATTGTGGGCCTTGGAGGGGTTGGCAAAACCACCCTAGCAAAAGAGTTCTTTAACAATCAGAAATCAAAATACAAGCGATGTTGCTTTTTATTTGATATCAGAGACAATACTTTAACTACCTTGCAGAGCTACCTTTTAAAGGACTTAACTCAAAAGGAAATGAAAATACGCAGCACTGATGAAGGCAAAGCAGAGCTCCGAGAGTATCTTCCATCTTCTGATTGTCTCATTATTTTAGATGATGTGGACCATGTTAAGCAGTTGGAGGCATTACTTTTACCAGCGAAAGATCGCCTTAAAACCAATAGCTTAATTTTAGTGACATCACGCAATGAGGATGTTCTCATAAGATCACAGATTCCAGAGACGTCGATTTACAGGCTACAAGGTCTCGAACCAGAGCATTCCCGAGAGCTCTTTTGCTGGCATGCATTTGGCAAGCCTCATCCTGCTGTCGGATTTGACAAGGCGGTTGAAAAGTTTTTGGGTGCCTGCCTTGGATTGCCGTTATCTATTAAAGTATTTGGGTCGCTTCTCTGTGGAATAAATGATTTAAATCATTGGGAAGCACAATTTCGCAAAATCTCCAACATGCTTCCTGATGATATACAAGGCAGGCTAAGAATTAGCTACGACGGTCTCGATGAGGAGGAGAAAAAGATATTCTTAGACATTGCCTGCTTCTTCAGAGGAGAAGACAGAGACAGAGTCATTAGAATTTGGAATGGATCTCGCTGGGAAGGGTCGCTGGGTCTTTGGAAGCTGGAAAAGAGATGCTTGGTGGAAGTGGACAGTGAAAACCGTCTGAGAATGCATGACCATGTCAGAGACATGGGCAGATATCTGGCAGAGAAGGAACCTCCTGATGGTGAGCTTCGGCTTTGGAACCCAACTGATAACCTTTTTCATAAGCTTTCCCGCCAATTACCTGTAAGTATTTTGAAGTGTTTTCGACAGATTTCCAATTAGCGTCTTGTTATCACAATTGTGTCTGGTTAGTTTTGAATTCTTAAAACTTTGCAAGAATGAATCTTGTTTCTAACAGCTCTGATTAAACAATTCAGGTGCGTGGAATTAGACTGGTAGATGGAAATGAGGTTGAACAATCTTTCGAAACCCTTGCGGAGCCTGCTCGCACTCGTTTATTGAGTAATATGAACAGGTTGCAGTTACTTAAGGTTGGAAGTTATTTTCCTACATGGCTATTGAATGTTTGCCACCATTTACCAAACCTAATATATTTAGACTGGCTGAACTGTCCCGAGTCCTCCTTCCCTTCCTGGATTGGAACAAAGAATTTAAGAGTTTTACATACAGAGGGAATATTTTTGAAAACACTCTGGCAACACGAATCTCAGGTATTCTTTTTAAATTTCTATTTTTTGTTTTTTCTTCAAATTGTAAAAATTTACTGCATTTAAGAATTGTCTTCCTCTAACACACTGCCTGTGACATTTACAGTCTTAGACGTACTTTAATAATGTATGTGAACAATGCAGGCACCTCTGCAGCTGAGGGAATTGTGGATTCAGGCTCCCCTTTTAAATGTTCCAGATTTCATTGGGAACCTGCAGCATCTCGAAATATTTGTAGTGTCCGGCAGTTGTCATCTTGAAAGTTTGCCAGATTCGGTTGGGAACCTAGCAGGCCTCCAACGTCTCGACTTGAGCTCGTGCGACGCTCTGCAGACGCTTCCGGACTCGGTTGGGAACCTAGCAGGCCTCACACATCTCAACTTGTCCTGGTGCCCACTCTGCAGACGCTTCCGGACTCGGTTGGGAACCTAGCAGGCCTCCAACATCTCGACTTGAGCTCGTGCCGCGCTCTGCAGAGGCTTCCGGACTCGGTTGGGAACCTAGCAAGCCTCGACTTGAGCTTGTGCCACGCTATGCAGACGCTTCCGGACTCCGTTGGGAACCTAGCAGGCCTCCAACATCTCAACATCTCCACTTGAGCGGGTGCGGCGCTCTGCAGACGCTTCGGGACTCGGTTGGGAACCTAGCAGGCCTCCAACATTTCGACTTGAGCGGCTGCGGCGCTCTGCAGACGCTTCCGGACTCGGTTGGGAACCTAGCAGGCCTCCAACATCTCGACTTGAGCGAGTTCTGGGCTCTGCAGACGCTTCCGGACTCGGTTGGGAACCTAGCAGGCCTCCAACATCTCGACTTGAGCTGGTGCGACGCTCTGCAGACGCTTCCTGACTCGGTTGGGAACCTAGCAGGCCTCCAACATCTCGACTTGAGCGGGTGCGACGCTCTGCAGACGCTTCCGGACTCGGTTGGGAACCTAGCAGGCCTCCAACATCTCAACTTGTCCAGGTGCTTCGCTGTGCAGAGGCTTCCAGTCTCGGTAGTAGAGCAGCTGCGCCGACTCCTAGAGAACACTTTATAGAACACTTTATTGAAGGAGAAGAAGACTCTAGTGAAGGAGAAGACTCTTATGAAGAAAGAAGGACACAAGCGAGTGGTGAATTATAACAACACTTTCAAAATGACAATAGTGGTCTGGTGGATACAGTGCAGTGTATATTGGTCAAGGTTTATTATCGAGGAAGAATTATGTATTTGGAGAACTAAACTTTTTAAGAAGGTTTAAAGATATGAAGTGATATTATAAAATTTCTTTCAATGAGTTTTATATTAAATTGATGTAAATTCATCTAACACAAATTTATTGAGATTTTTACATTAAATTTATTAAAGATTATTATCGAGGAAGAATTATGTATTTGGAGAACTAAACTTTTTAAGAAGCTTTAAAGATATGAAGTGATATTATAAAATTTTTGGAGAACTAAACTTTTTAAGAAGCTTTAAAGATATGAAGTGATATTATAAAATTTCTTTCAATGAGTTTTATGTTAAATTGATGTAAATTCATTTAACAAATTTTTTTTTTACATTTTTATTTTAAATATATGTAAATTTATTTAATAGAATTTTATGTTAAAATTTATTAAAAATAGACAGGAAGAAATTAAATAACTTTTAACTCTGGGGAAGTGTTTAAAATATTATTTTTAATGTAAGATTAAAATATTTTTTATATGTTTGATTTTTTTTTTTTTTTTATAAATAAATTTAATTATTATTTTATGAATAAATTTAATTTAAAAAATTTACATAAAATTTATTAAAATTATATATTTACTAAATTAATTTAAAAACAAAAACTATTTAAAAATTACTAAATTAATTTAAAAACAAAACTATTTAAAAATTATATAAAAGCAATGAAATTCTATTATATTAAAATATAAAAAAAACTTAATAATTTAAAATTCCCAATCTTTAAAATTTTTAATTATACACCTACTAAAATATTCTAAAAAAATAATAAAATTCTATTATATTAAAATATTAAAAAAACTTAATTTAAAATTCTCAAAATTCTTAATCATATTCGAAGTGATTATCATTTTTCTATTTTCTTTTACTTTATATTCTATACATTTATATATAACATCTCTAGCTTACATAAATCAATATACTTCTAAGGATTTACAACCCTCATCTACATACAAATAACCCTTAATCAACTAAATAATAATATTGCTACAAAGTAACCCTTCATTGCTTGCTTGTTATTTATACCTATTTTTCTAAATAAAGATAAACAAATTAGAGAGTGGGTATGCAAAATACTAAGGAAACTTTTAACTTTTATTTTATATGCAATTTCTCACAAGTGGGAGTCATATCTTTGATAGTTATTGAGAGTTGAATATTCTATATAAATTCAAGTATTTTCAAATTTAAATTTATAAAAATATTGATGACAATAAATTTAATTAAATTTTAGTTTTTATATAATTGAAATCTGTTTTTATATAAATATGTAGAGAAACAAATTCATAAAATATTATATATAAATTATTATTTATTCTTAAAATATTTAATAAAAATAGATTATATAATAAAATGATTATATTTAATTTCTCAATATATTTTTCATTTTGTAAATTTAATCTAATTAATTTTTAAAACTAAATTAATCATATATATATATACGGGGTTAAAAATTGTGTTTATGTTGCATCTAGGGTTCTTTTTGTTGTCATGCTATTTTAGTCTAGTGAAGTTGTGAGTTGTGTTTGTAAATTATTAATTTCTTAATCCGATTTTCATGAATGGATCTTTGAGCAATTTTGTCAACATCAAACTCCCATATATTATTGTGTGTTTACTTATGCCTTTCATTTCTCTAGGCTTGCAATTCATATTTGTTGAGTTTTTTTTGTTGGTGTGTTGTTAAACAATCTCAATGGTTGGGCTTTCCACATCAAATGTGAAAGTCCTTGGTTCAACAAGTGAGAAGAAATGCAAAATTGTCAAAAGGGTGAGTTTCAACTCCACTCTAGATATGGAACACTCTATGGAAAAATCAAACATCAAAAATTCGATGGAGAGAGGATTAATTAATGATTTCACTAGCCTTTGGTCTAGCCCCAATATTGTTCAAGAATGGACCCCTAAGAATTGCATCAATCAAAACTTTATTTCTATTATTACTGCAAAAAAAGCATTTTTATATATTTTTTTATCTATAAAATGCAGTGGATATTCCATTGGATAGTTTGTCTCAACATATTTGATAAAATATATTAAAATTTGAAAATCTATACTATGAGGGTTTATTTTTCTTATATTTCTAAATTTATTAATTTAATAAATCTAGAACAACGAAAAATATGGAAAATAGAGGACAATGAAAAGTAAACATCAACAAACCACAATGAACATAAGATATGCTTTGGGAAATCCTTTTAGGAGAAAAATTAGTTGGAAGGTGAGGTTGCTTTGCTCTCTCTTCCTCTAAGTGGAAGTCGTGCAAATACAAAGTAGTGAGACCTATGGCCCGTGGGTTGCTACAAAACAAAACCCTATGTTATGCTCTCTCTCTTTATCCACTCTTAGCAACTCTTTTCAGCTATGGAACATAATGCACTTGAATAGAATGGAACCATGTTTCCTCCTAGTGGCATGGTTATAACATAGCTTGGTAGCCAACTAGTGGTTAAGTTTAACTCCTTTGAACTCTTAAGTAAAGTTACAATATCAACCCTTCTAGAGTCCTCTTCATCATGTTCACGTGTCTAGTGCCTTTTCTATGAATAATAGGGCCCGGTGTGGCATCCTCTCGAATTATGGTGGTTCATCACAATAGGTGAATTTTGGGAGGCATAACTCTTGCATGAAAACTCTAATTAACGACTTTTGTAGATAGTTGGAAAGTCCTATGTTGTATGATAACACTAATGGATGGAGTGCTTAAGGGGAAAAGTTTTACTCCCCAAAAAACATCATTAAAGGCCTCACACTGGCCCTAGAAGGTTCAAGGCCCCAATTCTCCAAATTGGGTCTTATTGCTAAAATTGCTCAGGTAAGTTGATTTCTCTAATTTTCCACTCTATAAGCATTGAGATGGATAAAAACCAATGTAACGATTCAATCCATGTCGATTTTTATTTGAAAATATAGAATAAAGGGACTTGATCTTTAGAACTCGTTCCTATTCTATGCGTTGCAGGGGAATAGGGGAATGTATTCGATCCCTCTACAGCAGTGATAACCTCAGCACCAGTTTGGGTAAGATTGCCAAGCCTACCCTTGCATCTCTGGAATCTCTCCTCGCTAAAAGCCATCGGAAATGCAATTGGGAAATTTTACTGCAGGTGCCCAGAAACAGAGGAATATGCCAGAACCACCTATGCACGCATCTGTGTGGAAATGGATTTCAACACCGGATTCCCAGCTGAAATAAACCTAACAAGTAAAGACTATGTGTGGAACCAGAAGATTGATTATGAAAGTGTCCTATTCAGATGTCGATCGTGCTTTGAGACGGGGCATCTAGCCAAAAATTGCCCAAAAGCCTCGGAGAAAAATTTTGCTAGAAAAAAACCACACAGATCTACATGGTGGGAAGGAGCACAAAAAGAAACACTACACTGTCATCAAAGAAGAATATTTTAGAGAAAACTCTGAGTCACAAGAAATCAAGGAAGAAGGAAACAACTCTCAAAGCAAGCAAGGAGAAAACCCGCCCCAACAAATCAACAGTTATGAGGATTTGAATACCGCAGAAAATAAATCTTCATTTAACAGCAAAGCAGATCTCTTAAACCAAACTTCTCCGACTATAGATCGCGAAGCTAAGACACCAATGTCCAAGAACCAGAAGAGATGAAGGAGATGCAAGACAAAGGAAGTTGGAAGATCGTAGAGAAAAGAAAGAAAGCTACAACACCAATCTCGCCAAGAAAGACGAGGAGCCAGACAAGTAAAAATTAAGAAAATTGTAGGTCCGATAGACCAATTTGGTCTCAGTGGACGTTAACCATCATCATCATCATTTCATTAGACTTTGGACTTTAACCCAAATATAGAAATCACGTTTGCTCCTATTTGGATCAAACTCTCACACCTTCATATTATCTTTGGGACCTTGATTCCTTCAAAATATTGGAGAAAAGTTGGGGTATTACATAATTTACATTGAACCTAAAGGAATTTTTTTTACATGTGCTAGAATTTGTGTGGAAATGGACTTTCAACCAAGAGTGTCTGAGGCAATTTAACTGAATTTGGAGGACCAGAGTTATCTACAGGCCCTAATTATGAGCAAGTCATTTTTAAATGTAACATGAGTGTGGACATTTTATAAAATGTTACTTAAAATCCCAAGAAATTCAACCATCTTCGAAGCAGAGTTCAAAGAAAATTTCAACCTCTCAAAATAATATTGACCAAGGTGCACTCAAACAAGTAAGAAGAAAGCATAAGTGACAATAGCTTTGGTGGGACTCAACTTGATAACCAATCTCATCTACACTTATCCAATCCCTCCAATAACATATTTGGAGCTCTGACGATGAAGAAGAGGTTGAGAAAGATCATTCAAAGAATAACTTAGAGCCTAGCTCAGGGTGTCTTTCAAAGGAACAAAAGATTTTAAAAAATGCAGCTTCTGATGATACTGATATTGAGCAATGTGCACCTTCCTAGGTGAAGGGATCTATTCCATAAATAGAGAGTATGGCTCCAGTTCTGAAGGATAATACAGTTACCAACGTAATGAGAATTTTCATCTCAAAATGAGAACACTAAGTCAACAAATCTAGATTAAAAAATCAAAATTGACTCTAAAATTGCCACTTGAAATTTATTTACTATTTGTTTTTTATAAATTTACTTAAAAAATAAGTTAACAAAAAAGAAAAAAAAATGATCTGATATTTCCTGATTCAGCACAATATATTTTCTGGTTGACATTTCGAGCTAGCAACTATGGCTCATCATCAAGACATAGATAAGAAATATGATCTAGTTTAGAAAGATAAATAGGAGAGAGATGCAAGGTCAAAGAGTGGAAAATAGACATTAGGTTAGATAAAAGTTAGAGATAAATTTAATTCATTAATAAAATTGTAAGAACATGATTCCAACGATCATATTTATTAAAATATATAAAAAAATTAATGTGTGTGTTATATATATATGTGTGTGTGTGTGTGTGTGTGTGGATTATATCAACAAATTGTAATCAAAAGTATATATATAAATATAAAATAGAAATGTGTAAAAATACATTAGTAATAATATCGTTAATATAAGGAGATCGAGAAACAAAAGAGATTCAAATGGCCAAAAGTATATAATAATCAATAGAAGGATATATATATAATCAATTCTTACATTATAAAAGAAAGAAATAAAGGTATTAAGTTCAGAAGGAAATTAGTAACACTACGGAATTATTATTACAATAATGAGGGCTACAAAAATAATAGGGTATATATATATATATATATATATATATATATATATATATATATATATATATATATATCCAAGGAAAAAGGCGCAATTTTTATTAATATGTTAGGAAAATTACATGTTGTATAATGTTGCATGTATGAGATGCATTCACTGAAGAGAAGTGCAGAAGAGTTAGGGAAAATTGCATACAAATTTACATCATAGTAGTCCAGGTAGTTATATTTGCCACAATAAACAAAAATACTAAGACACTATCCCAATAGTAATAACATAAACTATAGCAAAAAAACATAGAACCAAAAAACCGAAAAAAAGGAACGATCTGTGAGATCACTCCAAGAGATGCCCGTTCATCTCAATGAACAGCCAATGGAAAAAACGGTAGAAAACACCCTCCTTGTATTCCTGAATTTGCCATTGTCCCATGTTCAGCTACACGGTTGCTTTGGAAAGACAATCAACAATCTCATTCCTTTCCCTGTACATATGTGAGCATACAATAAAATCAAATTGTGATTTTAATGTAAAGATATCATCCAACATGTCTCTGAGTGTGTGCAAGTGACAGTGATATACATCGTCTATCCAATTTATAAAAGCTATGAATCCATGTATATCTGAATCTTTTGGCAATTTAGTTCTCTCGCAAATAGAAGGTTTTTGAGACTGTTTAGTTTTGCATAATTATTGGTGCCCTTGCCCAGGTTGACTTGGATTTTGTAGGGCACAAGATTGTTGATGTGTAATATAGCCCCTCCCCACAGCCCTCGGGTTGAGCCGAGTCATCAAAATATCCAATATATATATATATATATATATATATATATATATATATATATATATATATATATATATATATATAGATATATATATATATATATATATATATATATATATATATATATATATATATATATATATATATATATATATGTATGTATGTATGTATATATATTTATTTATTTATTTATTTGAAATCTAAGAAAATATTTGACCAAGCTAAAAAGAAGGGGGTTAGAAGAAAAATAAAGTAAGAAGAATGAGGGAGAAGATTTTAATGATCAACATAAATATGTTAGAAATTAAATAACAAAGCAATGGAACACATAAAATGTTGCAGAAACACCAACACTAAAAAAATCATAAAACAAGAGAGACACATATATATGTGGTTCACCCAATTTGGGCTACATCCCCAGAGAAACAACCAATCATTCCTTTTTATATTATCTAGCAAACTGAAGGGATACAACCTATAGAAAATTCCTTGTAACTTCCTCTTATCTCTCACACAGTTTCCTATGTTTTTCTGTCACTGAATAATACACAATCGCAATACAATACCATCATATAAATTAAGGGTTGTATTCTAAGGAAAAAACCCTAAATTAACATAACTTCTACTGTTAAATCTTTCGCCTGATAAACAACCAAGATTGACTACGAAATTACAATATTTACAAGGCAAATTTTCTCTAATTTTTTCTTCAAGGGCGCTACCCTTGAACCCCTGCCAAGCCCCCCTCGTGAACCTGGTGACACTAGCGGGGGGGGGGGGATGAGGCCCCCGCGCCCCCTTTAAGGGATTGACATCCAAATGCAACTGAAACAATACCTCTAAATCAAGAAAATAATCAGTCTCCACACCCAATAAAAGAGAGAATGAAGGGGAAGATAAAAAATAAGAAGACAAAATTTCAAATGAGACAAGAAAATGAAAGTAGAAGGGAAAAGGGAAAGGATTTGCTTCAGCATGAAGCAAAAACGGAACTCTAGCCAAAAAACCCTGAAAAAACATTTAAAACAGTGCTAAAAACGAAAAATGCGTATACTAGAATGATGGTTTTCTTTTTAGGGTCAATTTTGAGCATGTTTTAAAATTGGCAGTGAAAACAAAATTTTTGTGCAAAACTTGTGCAAAAAACACACTGAAAACGAAAAGTGTTGATACTGGAACGATTTTTTTTTAGGGTCAATTTTCAACATTTTTAAAAAATTCTAGTAAAACTGAATTTTTATGTGCAAAAAAACAACTATTTTTGAGGAAAAAAACACACTAATGTTTTTGGTAGAATAACATTTTTTTTCCTAAGTACGATTTCAACATGTTTTAGTAAGGACGATAAAGATAAAATAATGGGATCTGAAACACATTAAAAGTCTATTAGTTTCCATCGATGTTGTTAAACATATAATAACATCACACTAAAGATCGCTAAAATTCTATTTGTTTTCAACCAAAACATTAAAAAATGTCAAACACACACATGGCAGCAACAGAATATTAAAGATAAGCAGGAGAGTACATCTATTATTTGACAATGATATACATTTATAGTACATTCGTGTGACCGTTGGGTTCCACATCCCAAGGTCTCTTGGACTTCCTTAGTCTATTCGGCTTCCACACCAACCCTTAGAGGATTAGGTGTCCAACATTCCCCCTTAATCCGAAGGGTTATGTATGAGTCCAAAAAGAGAGCTGTAATACAAAACGTGCAAAAATGCATGGCAACACTAGGCTGAATGTGCTCTCTGAAATGTTGGTATAAGGGGTGGTGGTTTAAGGATGACCACCAACACTGGAACGCTTGGTGCAGTTCCCAGAACTCTTCCAATTTTGGCATGAAGCTGAGGTCTTCTGCTAGAGGAACTGCTCCTAATGTTTTAAAGAGGGAAACCTTCAACCATGAAAGGGAGGTCTCAACCTGTGATGGTTTAAGGATGACCAATAACTCTGGAATGCTTAATGCAATTCGTGGAACTCTTCCAAAACTGGAAATAAGCTGAAGTCTTTTGCTAGAGGAAGTGTCCCCAATTCTTTGAAGAGGTATCACCGACTGAAGGCATTCTCAAGGGGCATATTTGTCTCTGGCTACAACTCTGAATCTGATATGGTAGGTTATGGATTAGGCTCGCTTGATGTGACTTTGAAGCTTGTAGATGACCATCATTTCCCCCCTTGTCAGATACAAGCTAAGATGATGGAGAAAACTCAACTGCAAGACTGTTCAATACTCTAGAACAAGTTCTGACATATGACTGGAATGTCTTCTTGGTTGTTGATGCCCATTACCAAGAAGCGATCCATCCAGGATGAATCTTTGTTCTTGCAGGAGGTTTGTTTCTGAAGCATTTGTTTGAAGAATGACTGGTTTTATGACAGTTCTCACATGGATGAAGATCAAAACAATGATCTTTCATATGGCCAACTCGGTCACAGTGTTGGCATTTCACAATCTGTTGCTGTGGAAGAGGGGCAAAATTTGGAACAGCTGGAGGTGAACTGTCATGAAGGAATCCAACACTTTGAAACTGAATGGGCTTTGAGTAGTTTGGAATGTGAAAGGACACGTCCTTGCCATATCCAAGACCAGTTCTGTGCTTGTTGTGGACAAGCTCTTCCCAAGGTCTGATGATGGGCTTGGGAAGTGCAGGCTGAATTTCTACTTTTGCATGCAAATCTGTTGTTGCATTAGGCACTGAATTAGAATTTGCAACATTATTGATTCGCTGTTTATGGGAGTCTGTTTCATTGTTCTGAATAGAAACAGGTTTAGAATGACGACTCCATTGTTGTAATTTTGCTTGTTGTAGCTAAGATTCAAGCTGCAAAAATTCAATCTTGTCTTGTGCATTTTGCAAACAAGTTCTAATGTCAGCAAGAGAAACTTTGTTGATTCTTACTTTATCATGATTAGAGGAATGTACCAGAGTTTTTAAGAACCCTAATATTTCAGTAATTCGAGCCATATTCTCCATTGTCACAATTACACCTTTTTAAAAAAACTGATCACAACTATGACCCAATGAGTAAAAGTAACACCCACTCACAGTACAAAGACATAGGAAAATCCTCTCTAAATTTGCACCAAATAGCCAATGGGCAACCAGTAAACAAGAATGACTTTCCTCCACAAAAGACTGCTTTGATGATGTTCAAAACGATTTTGTTTCAATTCTATCTGCCTTGGTGTCATCTTATCCCTCAGTATCTCATCTCTAATCATGTGAAATGAAAGTGAGGGCACGCCTTGATCCAAGTAGCCTAATAGGATCAATTACTGAACAACCCAGATCAAATGCTCTATCGCTCTGTGTTGATATTTTTCTCAATATGCCAAAACAAAGCAACTCTTAATGACCTCCAATGTCTAAACTACTTCAAATCTTCTGAAACCCCACAAACTAAACTATAATGCACAAACCTCAATCAAGGTCCACCTACATTTATTGGCATTAAGCAACCAATGACCTAAAATCACATACGATTGAATTGGGTGTGGGCCTGAAGCACTAAACAACAATCCTGAAAGCTTCAAATTACTAAAAAACTGAATATTATGACTGAAAGTACAGGAATGTCAAATGCATTTTTTTTACTGTATGTCTTAAAGATTCTTGGTGTGGCACCCCAAAGAGTTCTTTGCTTCTGTCTAGCCGAGTTATTCCAACCACACCAATTTCCCAGCTTTGTTCGAAAACTCAATTGTGGAAGAATTCTATGATACCAATAGCCCAAACCATCTTTTAGAGATATCGATAGCCCAAGAGTGCTTGTCGAATGAAGTTGCAAATGCCTTGAAGTTTGAAATCCAACAAGAGAGCTCAGTCGTACACTAGCAACAACTTCTATGGAAGAAACTGATGATGTCTGGCCATACTCAAAATCAAACAAATTTTGGCAAGCATTCAAACAAATTTTCGCAAGCAATCATTCTCAATTGAACATTAGTTGCAATGTGGAATAGTTATTTCTGTGTGAAATTACAAAAATTTTCTTTGATTCTCATTGTTGATGCATGCATCTTTCTCGATCAAATCCAAACTCACGACGACTTAGAGCAGACAACCGGTTGGACTGTGAAGAAATAATTTCTGCTATAGATGGACATTCAGACAAGACAATATCATACCCATCTGCGAATGAATCCATTCCTTTTTCCATTTGTTGCTGGAATAAACCACCTCCTCCTGTTCTTCCATTGCATGCAGCAACATAAATGTTTTCATAGACCTTTGAGAAAAACCTGTTCCTTTGAGCTGTGCTATATCTTGGGTCTTTGTATGATTTTCCAAATTAAGCAAATAATACTGGTTTCTTCAGTGTCAAACACTACTCCGTTACTTCAAATGAGGATTATCCTTATCATCAATGGACATCTATGGGCTTGGTAGACAATCTATCTCCCACCAATGATTTACTAGTTGCCACCAAGAGGCGTTTTGGAAGTCGCCAAGGTAAGATCTGACATATTAATAGAGAACAGACTTCAACCACTACACAGCAAAAAGAGTATGTTGATTTTGAAGAGAATGGTAGACAATCTATCTCCCACCAATGATTTGCTAGTTGCCTCCAAGAGGCGTTTTGGAAGTCGCCAAGGTAAGATTTGACATATTAACAGAGAACAATCTTCAACCACTACACAGCAAAAAGAGTATGTTGATTTTGAAGAGAAGTTGAAACACACGATTTATCTTGCCAGCCTTTCACCATTGGTCACAATACCAATCCTAAAGACAACACTTGGATTATCTAGATCCAAAGAACGCTTGTTGTGAGTGCCTTCGTGGAAATGCAAAATGAGCGCCAGGCTTAGGAAATAGTGAGAGAGATAAATTACAACACATTCATGATTGTAGGTATGCCGAGACTAGTTAGAGCCACAACAGCAGTAGCTGAGATGTTTCCTGACCATCCAGCACCACCTAGGAGAAGAATACAGTGCTACTGGATAGAATCTAATGATCCAGATTAGAGAGTTGCTTTGAAGTTGAGAATTTCTCTGTGTAGAAGATTTCCTAAACTCAAATCATTCAACATTCATCACAGAAAAACAACACATACCACAAATCACTCTTCAAGGCAGAATCCAAAATATAAATGGTCGTGGTAGCAATTATGACGAGAAAAAAGGTATGACAACAATTTCAATGGGCGGAGGGCAGAACTAATATGCAGGTAAAGGAGACAATAATGCTTTTGAGATTCGAGGTCTGTACTAGCAAAACATAAGTGTCAGCATTCGGACAAGGTAGCAGTCGAGCAGAGAAAACCGTCATGGGAATAATGCTTGACTGAGAGAGGTTTCAGTTTGCAAAATATGCATAACAGAGGGACAAATCTAATAGGAGTTACAGTACAGAAAATTAATTTGAGACCTATGCACCTAGGTATGAGGGAAAGATGTCAATTTTTCTATATCAGGAAAATGGGCAAAGCTGTAGAACAAGCATGCACAGAAGGGCCACAAAAACAAGTGGCTCACAATTGAGCTAGGAAGGAGATCGCGCGCTCTGATACCATGTCAAACACACATGGCAGCAACAAAATATTAAAGATAAGCAGGAGAGTACATCTATTATTTGACAATGATAAACATTTATAGTACATTTGTGTGACCATTGGGTTCCACATCCCAAGGTCTCTTGGACTTCCTTAGTCTATTCGGCTTCCAGACCAACCCTTAGAGGATTAGGTTTCCAATAACCATGACATTATGAACAAATTACATGACTAAATTAATCAAAATGTCATTATTTGTAGATTGAATGAAACATACATTATATCTTTAATTTATTGTTGCATTGTAGATATTCTAAACAATAAAAATCATCATAATTAAAACATATAATCCAATAACATAAAAATGACTCATAGCTTCTGATTTAACACCATATGGAAATCAAAATTTTTATTTCAAGATATGAAGTAAACATCAGTTATATAAATTGTCTTAGACAATTTTTCAAAATCACTCATATTTTCTTGCATACCATCAAAATTTATATCTTCAGATGAATGACTTGATGTAGACAAATATGTTCCATATTTTTCTCTTTCATCAACCAGTGTCCATTCTGAGTCCACATGCATGCCCACCATTTCAGGATTTAAAATTCTTATGGATCTACGATTGGTTTCAACACACTCCCATCTCAACATTGTTCCTTCTGGTAACAGCCTTTTCAGAATCTCTATCGTCTTGAAGCAAAGAGTTCCTCTCTTTGTTAAATTGAAGTCATAAACAAGTATGTCAACATCCTCCAATTTTAAGAGGTTTGTGCAGTGACGATTTATATTTGTACCCTTTCTTTTTCTCTTTTCGCCAATTTTTTTAGCATCTACCATCTATGGCTTATACATACCATTGAATGGGTGTGTATTTGTGGCATACCAATGTACATCAACACCTGTAACATCTTCATTTTCTATAAAGACCTTTATAACCTTAGCAACCCAAATGGATAGCCATTAGGATCTCCATCTGCTAGCACTGCGATCATGCAACCCTCCTTAATATCCTATACTGAACCCCTAAAAAGGTCTTCCATTGCTTCACGTTGTGCACGAGATCTTCTGGAACCAATATACATCTCTCTTTCCTCTGTCTATGAAGAATTAATAATACCTTGAGATTGTTGCTATTCAAGAATGTTTCTTTCCTCATGTTCATTTGACACATTTTGTGGCTAAATAAATGGATTTTTCAAAGGTATATCTTCATTTGTTTTTCTTGAAATGATATCACTTTGATTATTGAAAAATGACACCCACCAAACTGAATAAAAAATGTTAAAGTACTCATATGTATATCTAATACATTTTTTTAATTTCTTCTAGGCAATCAAAATAATTTATATCTCTATTTTTATGAGAGATTTTTAGGTGTAAATCACATGATATTTCATGTCGACGCATTTCGAACCAACTAGTGTGGTTCATCGTCCTCGATGAACCACACTGGTTGGTTCGAAACACGTCGACATGAAATATCATGTGATTTACGCCAAAAATCTCTCATAAACTTAATATGGATCACAGAAGCCTCAATACAATAATTGAATCTCTATTTTGTTTGTGTGGATTATGAACTTCACCAACTGATTGTAATAACAATATATTTGATGCAAATATTGGATGATCTGGAATGAACTTCAAAAATTCTAAACCTGATGACGGTGCCCCATTCTGCAGTAGTTGAATACTTCTTTCCCCATATTAGTGTTTTTCCATCAAGTTTTTTGATACGAAATTGATGTTGGAAGCTAATGTCATTAAGTTTCTCAATGAATTTCTCCTCACCATGCGATCCCATAATAAACCTTCGCATGTCAACAATTTCTTCCAACACAGCAAAAGTAGGCTCTAGCATGTATGATTTATTAATACATGCAATTAATGATTGCAAGCTCCCAACTTCTTTCCTCCTTAATGTGACTGAAAAATGACTGAACATCTGGTCAATATGGTCATGAGTGTGCTCAACAAGAAGGAAACCAACCTTTACCTTCTGAAAAATTATCAATTCAACAAGCATGTTTAGATATCCAAAAACAACCTGATTTTTGTTTTCATGGCAAGTGTTGTTCAATTGTAGATACAAAACTTCAGGAAGATTACCAAACCAATGAGAAAGAACATCATGAATTATGGTTATTGTCAGATTTGCATCGTTGTGAATATTTGGAGTTGTGAAGTACACCCTTGGCAACATTTTTCCATTGAATACCATACGACCGACCAAGTGATATTGAATAAAATTTTCCTCCTGTAAATTTTTGGGTGTGAGAACAAAATGTGGTAAAACTGTTTTCTTTTGGTCCATACCATCAATTATCAAACCCAAATATTTATTCAGATTATCATAACACTTCTTTCAATGCTTGAAAAACTTTTTCGTTTCACTTGTTTGTTGTTCGTGATGCTCCTGAAGTTCTTTGACAATGGAATCTACACAACATAAAAGAAAGTCATTAATAAATACGTTTTCATAGTTGATGACTATACAATTTTAAAAGTTAAAGTTATGAATGCTTACCTCTTTCTGACCCTTCACATTTATCCCTTTTTGACTTAAGAGAAGCACATGTACTGCAAATCCCCATCCTTGTCTTATGAATACAGACATTTTTGACTTCTTTCTTCCATACCTTCACAAAATATTGATATTTAATAAATTGACCATGTCCCTCAGAACCTTCTGCATATTCTTTGTATAAGTTGTAGATTTCTCGTCTTGAAAAATTATCTGGAATATGTATTGTCTCTCTATTTGGCATAAACTCTCCATGCTTTGAAAATAAATCTTTCATCCATGACATTGCAGTATTTGATAATGGCCCAACCTGTCATTTATGACGTACGGTTGAATAAAATGTGGGAGGCTTTTCCAAATTTTCTTGGATTCTTGAGAGACAAAAATTACCCATCGAATGAAACATTTTGAAAGCCTTTCTACAAATAAATAAAGACCTAATATGATAATCATAACCTAACAATGTAGATTGCATGCACCCAACTAAATATGAAAATTTCATGCTTTTATTCATTGACAAATATCTCTTCCTTTTCTCTAATGAAAACTTGAAATCCATATGTTTCAAGTAATCTTTTTGACAACATTCACTTGAAATGAGAGTGTCGATAGAACTTTTTCTCGTTAGATATTCTGCTCTACCCGTTGTATAACTAGAACATCTTGGATTGATATGAAAAGGTCTACTCCTACTCCACGATACAATATTTCCTTGCAACATCTCCATCATTGGATCATCATTTGTATAAGCATTTTCATCATTATTTTGAGGACTGTTATCCTCACTATGATGAGTTGTGCTTTTGAAATACTGACTTGGAGGATATTCTTCATCTTCCCCTTCTTCAGTGCTACTGTCATAGTCCTTAGAATTAGGAATAGATGGAAAATTTGACTTGATGTTTATTGGATATTCTTCCTCATGTGCATTGTTAGTGTTGCTCTCATTGTCCATAGGATTAGGACTACATCTAAAATGTGATTGTTTACTTACTGAAAATTCTACATCCTGTCCTTTGTCACTGCTACTCTCATAGTCCTTAGGATTAGGACTAAGTGCTTCATCCTATCTTTCGTCACTACTGCTCTCATAGTCCTTAGGATTAGGACTAAGTGGAAACTACAACTCTTTATTTATTTGAAAATCTTCATCATGTTCTTCATCACTGCTGATCTCATAGTCCATAGGATTAGGACTAAGTGGACACTGTGACACTCTATTCATTTGAAATTCTTCATCATGTTCTTCATCACTGCTACTTTCATAGTCCATAGGATTAGGACTAAGTGGACACGTGACAATTCATTTTTTTGAAATTATTCATCATGTTCTTCACCTCTACTACTTTCATAGTCCATAGGATTATGACTAAGTGGACATTGTAACACTCTATTTAGTTGAAATTCTTCATCATGCTCTTCATCAATGTTTCTCTCATAGTCCATAGGATTAGGACTAAGTGGACACCATGACACTCCATTCTTTTTAAATTATTCATCATGCTCTTCATCACTGCTACTCTCATATTCCGTAGGATTAGGACTAAGTGGAAACTGTGACACTCCATTCTTTTGAAATTCATCATCATGCTCTTCATCACTATTGCTCTCATAGTCCATAAGATTAGGACTAAGTGGACACCATGACACTCCATTCTTTTAAAATTCGTCATCATGCTCTTCATCATTGCTACTCTCATAGTCCATAGGATTAGGACTAAGAAGACACCGTGACACTCCAGTCTTTTGAAATTCTTCATCATGCTCTTCATCACTGTTGCTCTCATAATCCATAGGATTAGGACTAAGTGGAAACCATGACTCTTTATTTATTTGAAATTATTCATCTCGTCTTTCATCAATGTTGCTCTCATAGTCCTTAGAATTAGGGCTAAGTGGAAGAATTGACTCTCTATTCATAGTGGAAGAAATTCCGTTATATTCATCAATATGAATAGAGTTGTTACGCGATGAAGATGTTGATGCTTCACAAAGAAAAAATTCACTATCAGAAGAATCCATGCCTTTCAAATAGAAGAGGTTAAATGATACAAATGAAGACTCTCCTAATAATAATATATAGCTTAAAGAATGAAAATTGCCCTCAAAGAAATTTCGCCAAAAGTTTTCCCTCCAAAAATTTTGTTTCATGTATTTCCCTCCATTATTTTGTTCTACAATTTATTGAAAAATTTTAACTAAAATTTTCTTATGAAATAAACCTTTTAAATTAAAATTGTAAACTAAATCTTTTACTTAAATTAATTTATTACTTAAACTATATAATATTACTAGACAATCTCTTTTTTTAATTTTTATTATACCTTCTAAAACAAATTAATCCCACATTCACCGTTCTATAAAACAATTCCGTAATGTTTGCTTTATCATAATTTCCTATACTGCCATAACAAAATTTACATGTTAAAATTTATAAAACAAATTAATCCCACAGTAACCATACAGTAAAACAATTTTGTAATTTCCCCTACATATTAAATTTCATTATCACTATTCCTCACATCAGGTTTTCCGAGATTCGTTAAAAGACTTGGAGCGAATTTATGGAGCAACTACATTGCTATCAACATCAGATTCAACGGAGGATTATCCCATTTGAAAGGTTAGTTAAGTTTTCTATTGCACGCAAGTTTTAAAATTAAATAAGTTTATTGATTTTTTTTTTAGAATAAAAATTTTTTGTGGGAAAAATTTACCCACTATGTCCATAGTGGGCGTGGTGGCCCTGATCATTCTCTCGACTGCCCAATTGGCATGTGGGTGAGGGGAGGGGAGGCGAGATGCCCAGCACCCCGCCCCACCCCGACAGCCCAACGGTCGACCAGGGTGGCGAGTCATTGGGCTGGCGCCCAGCCCCCGCCTCACCTCGGCGACCCAACAGCTGACTAGGGAGGCGGGCCGTTGGGTTGCCGGGCTTGGGTGGGGGGTCAGGCAGGGCCGGGGATTGGTAGGGGGCGGTTGTTGGGCTACTAGGTTGGGGTAGGGGGCTGGGCCCAATTGCTAGCCCGGGTGGCCGACCGATTTCTGGGGTGGGGTGACAGCGCAGTGTAATTTTTAAATTTCTTATTTATTTTTATTTTTTAATTGTTATGTTTTACAAAAATAATTATCATTTATCATTTTGTTTGTTAATTTAAGCTATAATTTTTTTGTAATTTACTAATTTACATATCTGTCCTTTTTTCTAGGAAAATGGCATCAAAGAAGATTTTTGTGAATCTTTCTAGACCAAATACTATTAAAGGTGGATCTTCAAAAACACTGTTGAACGAATCAAACCTAAGCTGATAGCTACAAATCTTTCAAGTGCCTCAAACGATAAGAAGATTTCATACTGGAAGAAATCAAAAGAAGTGAAACTTCCGACAAATGTTTGGTATGTGAAAGAAAGAGAAAGCTAAGATGTGTAGATATATCTATATGTCGATATACCTAATTATAATGGAATTTATGAGGTGCTGGGAAAGGTCAGAGACAAGTGTTTGGTACCGGACAATGAATTTGTTTACATACTTACAAAACCGCTCAAGTCACATGAAAGGGTTAAATATCAGTTATTATATTTAGTGTATGACACGAGAGAGGTATCTACAAGGTTGTGTAAACAAATTGTAAATGATATGACACAAAATATCGTAAGTATTGTTATTTATATTTGTGTTTTTCATTCTTGTAAATGTGTCATTATATTTTTACAACTTTGTTTTTATTGACATATGATATTTTGTTTGGCATAATTTTGTTGAAAGTGTTTCAATTATGTTGGGATACATTCATTTCATAGAGCATGATATTATGAAAGTTTTCAACACTTTTTAATGAGTGTCAGAAGAAGATAGGCAAACAAGAAAAAGGTAGTAATTCATGATGCTACAAAACTACATCCAAGGGATCAGAAAAAATGCCTCTAGTGGATAAATCTAGCAAAGGTAGACTAATTACTTTTGAAGATGAGGAAGTTGAAACTGACACTGAAGAATATGTTTTCATTACTGAGGATGACATTGGAACTGATGTTAGAAAGGAGAAAAGCCCTAAAAGACCAAAAGTAACAACACCCAAGAATAAATCTATTCTAGTTAATGATGAGAATGTTATGAGGAAGAAAAGTAAAGTTGAACATTCTCAAGTAATGATTACCAAGAGTGAAGGTCCTAGTGAAACTTCAAAAGAAAGCAGAGAAATCATTACACCAAGAGTTTATTTAGAGGATGGCATTATTAAAACAAAACAAAATTTTCCAGTTGACAAAACTTGACAAAGAGAAACTTAATTGAGGGTGGTCATACATTTCAGCTTAATGTGTGACAAATCTATAAGGCAAGTGAAGGACAATGTAAATATCAAATCAGAAAGCCACATCACCTGAATGTTCACAACTTGAAAACATTGATGAGGTACAATCCATATGCTCATGTGGTTAATTATGTGCTTCTTGTTGATCCAATTTAAGTTCCCAACAAAGAAGCATTTGATAAGTCAAAATGTTTTGAATACACTTATTATGTGCTTGGGGGGAACCATTCTGTAGAAGCTCAAAGACAATTGATGGAGGAATATCCCAATAACCCATGTTTTGAAATAATGAAATGTATCATTTATGCTGGTTTATCAGATACAAAAGCAAAGTTAGTGGCATGGGATCATAATTCAGATAATGAATATAGGATGTCTATGACTTTCATCCAAAGGGTTATATTTATTCATAGTGAATTTGAAGAAAAATGTGGCGGGGATAAGATAAATCTTACTGTAGATTTCCGAAAGGAATGTTGTATGGAAATAGGCCATCAAATTAAGGAGAAAATCAGTGCAAAAGGCGACAGAGTAAATACTAATTTATTCAAAGGTATTGACAACATTTTCCAGTTGGCATTTAGAACTGAATATATATGGGAATTGATTAATGAGATTTTTAGCATGTGGGAGAACAATGGCATTAAAAATAAGAAGGTCAAAAGGTCTAAACCATTGATATGTAGCAATAGTAAATCAAGTCTTGAAATGAAGCAGCTTCCAAAAATATGACTATCACACCTTGGAGAGCATTGCAAGGAGTGAAGGATGAAAAACTTGTCAAAGAAATATTATCTCATGTGAGGTCAGGGGAATTATCATTGGAAGAAATGTCTGAGGAATTTCAAAAGTAAGTTTGTTGAATTAATTTTACTTATTTCTAGATTATAATTTTCTTTTAAATATAACATATTGTTCTTGGTAGTATTTGTTATACATATCATTATATTAACTTTTTTTTAACTTTATCCATGTCTTCTTTTAAACCATCCTTCAAACCTTCCATGTCCCTTTTTATTTTTACGTCTAAAACATCCATCTTGAAATTCATCATCACTTCCAATTCGTTTTTGGTTACTCTTTAAGAGAGAGAAATTTGTTGCACTTGGTCTCGTAATTTTGATATATCATGTTGAATTTCTTCCTATTCTTCATGCGTCATAGTCGAGCTTTCTGGTTTCTTAGTAGGTGTCTCCATTTTTTTGCTTTGAGGAATTTTTGAATCAAACAATGATACATATGATTCACTATGCCCTTTGAATCACTTCAAACTGATTTTTCAAACCAAAGTTATGCAAAATTTTAAAAAATACACGCATTTTTCTTGCTTTTTAGGAGCTCTATATTGAAACTATTGTATCTCTATAATTTTGGCTCTACAAGGTTTGAAATTTCTTCCTATGGTTTCCCTTTGAGTCTTCTTTCCAATTCCGTAAGTCATACTGATATTGGATTATTCAAGATAAAGTTATCCCCAATATCCCACGATGGCCTGATTATGGACTGGTTCGGTATATTGAACTTGTAGGTAATTCCATGTGTCATTGTTACAACCTTCAAACTTGAAAATGATACAAGAAAAACTACAGTTCGTGAAATTTCAGTAAATTTTTTTGAAATTCAAATTCGATGCTCATAGAGAAAGTTATGACGAATTTCCCTAGGTCACCTGTTTTAGAATGAATTCTGGACCCTACAAAACCCCAACTTCCTTGGATCATATCTCATAAACTATAATGAACCAAGATATGAAATTTGTACATGAACTTCATCAAGATTTCATGTCCATGTGGTTGCAATATCAACTTCTGAAACCTCGTAGAAAAAAATTATAGTGAAAATTCCAAGATGACCTGTTTGAAGAAGCGAAAAACTAGAATCCAAAACTTTGATACCAAATGTTATAAACCATCTCACAAAAAAGAATAAAATATAGATCAACGACTTGAGAAATATCCTCTTTGATAGGGAAACCTCCTTTACATCACATAAATGAACAATTATTGGTTTATACAAATGATAAGACCTCCTTGATATATATAGAAGTCTAAGGGGTCACAATATAATCAGAGCCTACATAACAATAATAATGTAAGGGAAAAATAATAATAATAGTGGGCTTCTATGGGGCACAACAATAACAATACAAGGGCAACACGGGAACAAAAATAACAATAGGGGGCTACACTAGTATTATAGGGACCTAACAAACTATATTCCATTTTACACTTAGAGCTTAAAGTTACAGGAAAGGTATGGTGCTTTAAGGGCTTTGGCATAACACCTACATAGCAGTTTAGTCTATTACATCATCCTTATTCCCTAGTTGCATTGTGTGCTATTATGAGGAACATTGGAATGTTGTAAATGAGATAATTGTTGTTACTGAAATTACCTCTAACGGTTTCTTTTATATGCAAATAAATCTCAGTTTTTCATTACATCAGGTTTAATGCACCACCGTTGATTTTCATATATCTAGATGCTACAAAATTTACTCTGAAACATGCTACCTATTAGAACATGACAACCGATGGTATCATATGTAAGGACCATACCATAAATCTGTGTATATACATAATATTGTTCACAGGTTACAACTAATTAATATAATTAGTGGATCTACATGTTTAAATCTCCTCTACATTGCAACCAACATATGGATTAACAAGGCATGGTTATTATTGCTCCTTATTTGAGAAGTCCACATTGAGAGGGCACAAGGGGTTGTATCCATGATGAAATTTGGGGTTAATATATGTAATCTCATAGTGTATGCATTGCAACAACATATTATAATGGTTTTGTATGCTAATCAAGTGAATTTTGCACATGCATAGTGTTTGCCTAGGCTCGATATGTTTACATTCAAATAGTTGTAAATAACCTCAATTGCAATATTCCTTTTTCTATAAAGTAAGATAAATACTATGATCAATGTTAGAATCATTGATTGTGAAATATATATATATATATATATATATATATATATATATATATATATATATATATATATATATATATATATATAGATATATCATGCATGTGGTAACTTATGCTACATCGTTCATCGCTTGCAAAGAATATGAAGAATTTGAGGAGCTTCATTAGATGCATGAATAGATTCAACAAAAAGGGTAGAAACAATGCTGATAGTCACAAAACTCTAAGTGGATAGGTGAATAGAGTAAAAAAAGGTGCACCACACTATCAACAACAAGGGTGTCAAAGAAAACAATCAATTTTCTAGTCCCTTTACAGAGCTAGAATGCTGAAATATCTCCATGTAAAGTACACTTGACATCTAATTATGTTAAGTGGTAAATATAAATTAGTATTCTAGATCTCAAAAATAGGTAAGTTGACAACCAAAATTGAATTTAACTCTCCAAAATATCTATTACAACTTGCAGTTTAACCTGCATATGAACTGAAACCCCTCTGTTACTACCTAGACTATTATTGTCCAGTGGTTGCCAAGGATATGTTTTTCACTTCCCTTAAAATACTTTGAGACAAAATGGTTGACCTTGCAAATTTAAAGTATGATGTAAGATATGTTTTCTCATCTAGAACAAAAGTTTCATCGTCCAAATATCCATAATTCAATCCAACGAAAAACCAAACTTAAATAATGTGAGTCATAGAACCCATTCTCACCTAGAGAGACAGGTTCCCCTATTATTCATTTCCCCTGTTCCAAGAGGTGTGTTACAACAACTCCTTTCTTTGAAATTCTTCTTCTTCCTTTTATTGAAACTCTTATTCCTCGCTTTTTCTTTTGTCATACAACATGCTCTTTGTGTCTATATTTTGGAGGCCACCTTTCAAATTAATGGAGGTGAAATGAATATTGATAGTTGGCCAAGAATAAAACAATCATGAGATGGAAAATAAAGGCATGAAAAAAATTGTGGGAATGGAAAACGCAGATAGGAAATTTTACATTTAATGCAGCTTAAATGTACACCATAATTTTTGTTCTAGCAAGAAACCTAAGCAAATACCTCTAAATTTGACCTGGCCGAAAAACCTAGAAAAAACCTCCAAATTCGACCTAGCCGAAAAACAAAGCAAAGCCCCCATATTCGACCTGGACACCGAAACAAGGGCCTTTTGGTAGAGTTTTTAATTTAAAATAGGTAAATATATTAAAATATTTATATAGATTCAACCTATTTAAAATGTCATAGGAAGATATTGGATGGATTTGTTGAATGACTCTGCATCAATGCATCTGCGTTGAACTACTCTGCATCATCAGCTCTGTATCAATTAAGATGATTTGAACCATCTAGGAAAGCAAAGACATCTAATTACTTATGATAGTGTAACTACCTGCCAACTTGATAACTAAACCAATTAATTACTCGTGCCAACATGACTCCTTGCCATCTTAACAATTAAAATATGAGCAAAACAAAAAACCTTAATTTTTATAAATTATTTGATGCAAAAAATATCCTATGAGACCACTATGAAATTGGAGTTACATAATGCATTATAATTGTTATTTCAATTGGAAAATAATCGTGTTAATTTTAATTTTATTGAGGGTGGGCATGGATTATCAAGTGCTTCAAAATGGAGAAACATAATCCATGAGACAAAAATTATGTTCGAACTTCAAGCCCCCTTTCTCTATGAATTTAAAATTTCGACCATAATTTTAACACACGTAAAGTGGGGCTTATAGATGATTTTTATGATTTTGTATCATTATGGTTAATTGTCATAACATTCTAAATAATGGATCTATCCGTATATTAAATGTGACTCCCAAAAAGTTAATAGGGAGAATTTGATTTTTCTAAAGTGAAATTGGTTTAATATCCTATGAAAATTGTACCTTGTTTATGAAGATCAGAAGAGAAAAATCACTCCAGAAAAAATGGTCTACGTGATTGATTCTAGGGTTTGTTCGCTATGCCTCTCTTGCTTGGATGTCACCACTTGCCATGAGTTGGCTTACACCATTAGGGAAGGGCCAAACAATGGAGACTGGTTCTTCGGTTATCTCGATGCAAACGACAGTGGGGACCTTTGAGATATGGATGAGGAAGAACAGAGTTTGGCTCAAAAATGAAGGTGTGGCAAGTTGAAATTGGGATCTAGATGTCTTGAGAGCAATGCATCAGATTTTCCAACAAAGGGTTGCCATCGTTGTGCCCAACTTTTTTTCCACAACCGCAGTGCTCTCGCCATGGATTGGTAAATGGTGGTATGGCTCCTGTGTGTGTGGTGGTTATTTTCTTCAATTGCTAGAGTAAGTTTCCATTTATGTTCATGATTTTGATTCTAGCTCATTCGATGACCATGACCATGGAGGGTTTTCCCATGGTTTAAAGATTGCATTCGATAATCATGGATGTGAGATTTACGAGACCAAATCCTTATGTTTCAGATGCATATTGAACACTTCAAAGACCATGTAGTAGATTTGCCAAAGTGTTATACTGATTTCGTAGTCCTCCTCTGTACAAGACTCGATTTGTGCTTCTACCTCCTTTCTTGGTAGAACCCGATGAAGACGAAAAGGAGGGTCTCCCAAGGTTGATGAAATATGGGTGAGAGGCATTCTTTATTCCCAAAGAGTGTTCATCAAAGAAAAGCGAGAAAGCACTTATCATGGGAAAATGTGTAGTATTTCAAATTTTCACTCAAATCCCATTTGGAATATCGATCCTCATGGGGGTCAGAAAATGATTTCTTGGTACACTATTTGAAAAGAGAGATCCATAACAGATCCCATATTCCAATGGAGACACAAAGTTTGATCTATGTTGGTAGATCTATGAAGGATGATCAAAAACTATAGGACTATGGTGTAGATAGGAACTCCACAATCATCATTAACCTGAGGTTGCAGGGAGTCTTGCCTAGATGAATTTATGGATCTACTTCCTTTAAAGACGCTTTTAAAGGTAAATTTATTGCATCAGGTAAATCTGAACAAACTCTAAACATTCCTGGAGCCTATATTGTGGAGCAAATAAAAAAAATTCTGAAAATGACAATAGATCTATCATAGTCAACTAATCTTCGTGCAACCTATCAATCCCAGGCAACTACTTGCAGGTTTAATGGTTTTTGCCAAAACCTCTAGATCTCTTTCAATGGATTTTTATGACTTGGACACCAAACTGTGAGGTTCATTTATGGTCCAAGGGTTTCCTCATAGTTAAATTTGAATCATCAAAGACCAGAGGGTATGTTATACAAGAGGTCCATGGTTTTGGGGTAATACATGACTATTGATCACTCCATGGTTCCCATATTTTGATGCCAACTCAATGGTGGTCTCAAAAATGCCAGTGTGGGTAAGATTTCATAATTTATCCCTTCATTTATGGCATCCAAAAGTCCTTGAAGGAATTGGTAACCTGTTGGGAAGATACATCAAGATGGGTACACAAAGAACAAAATGAGCAATATATACTTTTTCTCAAATTTGTGTAGAGGTGGACCTCAACAAAGGACTTCTTGATCATATTCTTCTGCAACACAAATATGATTGTTGGACCCAATTCGTAAATCATGTGAATACAACATTCAAGTGTCGCTTTTGTCTACAAATTGGACATTTACAAAACTCATGTCCTTTGACAAAGAAAGATCCTAGAAAGAAAAATAAACCAACCAAGAAGCCTAAGGGATGGAAATTCTCAGTAGAACAACCAGATGGGGAAGAGGAAGAGGATCCCATAACTGAGGATAACTCAAATCCTCCAACAAACGAAGGAATCAATCAAGAAGGAATGGTGGGAGAAAGGTCACAAAATCCAGATGCAGAAGGAAATCTTGATCAATAAATGCAAAAAGAGAAGGAAACCAGAGGACCCAAACGTCCTTATTCCTTTGAGAGCTCAGACTTAGATAAAGAACATCTGAGGAAAACAATACACAATCAACTAATCATTGTAATGTCTACTCTTGAACACGGAGGATGGCAAAAAGTATAAAATAAGAAGGTTAGAAAAGGGTGACTAATATTTATTCCTTAGTCCCACCTTTCTTCTATTTGTTTGGTTTTTGGCTTTTAGGCACCAACTATTGACTGACTTTGCCTCAAAAGTTTCATGTAATTTTTAATTTTTTTAGTTTTTTATTTTTCTTTTTGGGCATCAGTCGAAAGATTGATCTAAGGGAATGCCTATAGGCATCTACAAAATTTTATTTTATTTTTCCTTGATTTTCAGGTTGACTAAAATTACTATTTTTATTCGGAAACAAAAATTGTACCCTACTTATAATAATATTATTTGGTGAAAGCAAACATTCTTACTTTTTATAAATTACTTGATATAAAAAATATCCTAAATTTTTGATAGAGGATTCTAGTGCACTTGAGAGAACCATGTTGAAGGAATAAGGAAATGTGAGTCCATAACTTCCAGAGTTAGTAAGATGTGAATAAGATTAGGAGATGGGTGGGTTACCATATGAAAATCTTGAATTCACACCCTAGACAAAGAAAAAACCATCCCTATAAACTAGATTATTATGAGCCATACTTGGCATTTAGGTATCCACTGCAAAGGAAACATGTTTAAAATTACCTAATAGTGGAAGAGGTCGAGTTCATCATGAAATGATAGATGAGTAAGAATATACAATGCATTAGAATGCCCTTCTCGATGATCATTTACTTCTACTAGAACAATATTCATAGGTTATGCTAAACATTCTCACTCACTAACAAATACCAATCCTCTTTTTTGGTAAAGAAGTATATTTACAAGTTAATTATTTATTTAATATGATAGTCAAAGAATCAAATTTGATTTACTAAAGAAAGTGAGTGGGTTTAATATTTGTTTCAAGTTGAATAGATAATAGTAATAAAATTTATAGTATTTTCAATTGCATGGAAGAATGAAACTTAAGTTTACTAAAGAAAGTGAATGGGCCTATTGGATACGTATTGGTTTCAAGATAAATAGATAATAGTAGTACAGTGGCTAGTGCCTTTAATTGTGTAATAATCGTTGTTGGTTTTTATTATAAGTTCAATTGTATGAGTTCATAAGGAGTAACAACATCATTTCCCCCTTCGACATTTTCATTATTGGGGGCATATGTTTTACAAATTTTAAAACTAACCTTAGGAGTTTAATTTCCACCATTACATGGAAGAAACCAGGTAGCAAAGATTCTGAGATTTCTTATAGGATTTTTCAAATCTCAAGGGGAGAGGTTGAGGATGGGAGCCAATTGTGGAGGGAATAAATTGTGAAATAAGCCATAAAAAATCGATCGACTCTTGCACATTCTTAAAAGTAGCATTCATCTTTAGATCATCCTTCTATTCAGCATTGAAATTTGTCCCGACTTAAATTCAACATAGCTTGAGGCAAAGAAACATCCAAAATTTTGATGTATATAAATCATGTATTACACCTACTCATAAATATAAATTAAACCTATTTCAATAGATTTTTTCTTTAGCTTTAAATACAACTCTTCATTTTATTATAATCATATTAATATTATATATTATTATGAAAAATAATCTAAAAATTATAAAATATATATTATATTACTTTTTATATTATATAGTATTTCTTCTTAAGGTATAAATCGAATCAACTCAACCTGTAATAGAAAATTTATACATAAAATAATATATTACATTTATTATATCATATTATTTAATTTTTATATATTATTTTAATTATATGTTATTATATAATTAAATTGTTAACCATTAAGAATTTATATTTATAATTTATTTTAAAAACAAAGCACAAATGCATTAATTATTATTATTATTTTATAATTTATTAGTTTCTAATATTATCATACTTTGATAGCAGTGGACTCTGGAGATCCTAAGATTCTTCAAGTGCTCGAGATTGTTGGCATTTTGTGCCTTCTACCATACTGATGGATACTCTGTCTGTCATATTGTGTTGAACTTTCAAATGGTATGCATAATCAAAGGATGCATTTCTTTGTCGAGTCTTAGATTTGCATACTTAACACATATAATATAGTTGTACGTGCACAATAAATATGATTTGTAAAATATTTATTAGTGTTTTATTTGAATAAAATAAATAAATATGATGTTATTAGCTTATATTGGTTCAGAGATATTCAAATTGTAAAGTCAGACATTCTTGGGTTGAGTTTCAAATTTACTCCATTCTTAAATTTATAGTGATTTGCAAGTATATTTCAATGTTCAGAGCCTTCCAACTTTTTTGGCTAGAAAATCATGTATAATTTATTCAATTCTTAAAGCATAGTTGATATACATCATTTAAATTGTCTATATAGAAATAGATATTTCTTATTCTATCGATCATTGATTTCTAATTAAGGGTATTTTAATTCTTTCAATGCATTAAAGATACTAATAACATGGACAAGACAAATAAAAAATACAATATTTCAATGCATATGTTGAGTAAAATATGTTAAATGTCAATTATGTATGTATTATATAACAATTGAAATTTAAAATTCTTTTGTGCATAAAACATTTTATTGGAGTGTGGCTAAAAAGGAATGAGATGTGTAATTTTTTCTATGTTTACTATGAAGTTCACTTATATATAAGAGACCCTCATAGATCTATCTTAATTCGAGATTTATCAAGCGTCAAAAAAGGATCAAATTTTTAGAGATTTAAACATGTTTTAAAATGCTAAACTTGAAAAAATATTTGCACCTCAAATAATTTGATCTCACCTTACACTTGATAAATAGAAAGTTAAAATAAATATATGCAAGTTTGTATTTTTCAATCTTTCAACTTCATAAAAATTACAATTTTGACTTGCATTATGTACCAATATTAACCCATACATTCAATCCATAAATATAGGATTATTCTAAATATTTTTATAACAATAATGTAGATATATTTATGCATAACCCATACATTCAAACCACAAATATGTTCTTATTCTAGTTTAATCACATCAATAATGTAGATATATATTTATATTACTAACTTCGTTATATTGACGTTAGCCCTAACTTTTAAAAATAATAAAAAATATACTACATTAGATGCTTATCTCATAATTGACATCGATCTACCAAATTGACTTGGCATAAAGTCCAAAATTAATGTCTTTGTAATTGTTTATAACATGCGTATATCTATGTTACTAATGTCAATATTTAATATTAACATCAGCGATGAAAAATAAAATATTGATAACTTATGATTGAGCTTCTTCATCTTCTTTTGCATTTCTTCAATGCATATGAAAATTTCCTCGTAGGTTTATGAGCAGTCGTCCAACACATTTTCTATTATTGTTTTTAGCTATTGATATAAGTCAATAGTATGCATATAATTCATTTCCTAGGTTTTGGTGTTTCTAAAACCCAACTTCCTACCTTTTTCTTGGCTTGAGCATCCAATATCAATAATCTTTCTATGCTTGCCTCTCTTTCCGCATTTTGAATTTCTCTTCTCACATCAAGGGGGTGGATTGCACAAATATTGCTATAAAACAGTCAACTATATATTGTGCCCTTGAACTTGGAGGTGCTTAGACCTCCTCACATAGTGACCCTCCAAACCAATAGTAAGTGGCATAGTGACATGAAATATGGAATAGCTAGTTAGATTGAAACCTAACAAGACTAAGGTAGTATCACTATAGGGAGAAACAAACTAGAACCACAATGACACCTAGAGAATAAATCAATTCAAGATAGAGAACTAAGGACGACCTTGAACTGCAATCCAAAAGGAAAAGTGAGGAGAAATTCTACCAAAAATGGAGTAAAACCCACACCTTCCCTTTTGAAATCAAACTAAAAGTCGAATACTACCAGAGGTCCCACACCTTGTGGAAAATGGTTAATGAAATATGATACAACAACAAACCTAAGCATTGTAACAAAGGCATAAAGTGTCAATAATAGGTCTATATGCTAGAAAAGGATTAAACCTCTAGAAAAATAAAGTTAATAGTAATAGACTTGAAATAATAATGTGCACCACGTGATCCCCTATGAGTTGAACTTGAGTGTAGAATAAGGGAATTATTTGACCAATTTTCCACCTAAATCCTATTGTTGGTCACCAAAAATTGAGATTGCAACGAAATCCCACAAGGGAACACAAACCTCCTTAATGAGCACTAGAAACATCAAACTTCCATGGGACCAAACACTTTAATGCAATATCCCAATGCAAAAAATATTCCCCCAGCTAGGAAAATATTTGTTTTCAAAGAATTTAAAATTCTCCAAGAACAGAAAACCTAGGAAAGGTGAGTGCTCAAAGAGAAATTGTGTCTAAATACAAATAGTTTCCTAACCAAAATCCTTCGTATAATGCAAAGTATCCATACTCACACCCATTTCCTTGCCATGAGAGATATGCTATGTCTCTTTCTTGAATAATGATCATTCTTGATGGGAGAGACCATCAAACACATCATTAAGACAAAACATAGTGCAAAAATAAACCTTACTACATGTACATGAACCATCTTCATATATAATTTCCATGTAGGTTGATCATATATCCCCACCTTCCTCAACTATTACCTCACTTAATCACTGGTTGTACTCCCATTTATGAGCACCCGCACTAGGAGTTAAATAACACATTTGTTAAATAGTTGATTTAGTATTATTGAATAAATACCCATCGTATATAAAATTTTGAAATGCGAGAAATATGTTAATATGTTTTGAAATGGTTCACTAACAAATAATTTTAAGTAAATTTTTTGTTTTCCATTTGTTTCAACATTTTGTATATGATTCTTGCTTGATTTTACATCTAGTTTAGTCCAATAATATATAGGTAAGGTATGGATCTTTTGATATGAATTTAAAAAAAAAAAATAACTAACAAGTTATGAATTTAACATATATTAATTTTATGTTGAAATAAAATTATCAAAAAATATAATATTAAAAATTAATTCTCTCAGATCTAGGCGTTTTCTTGATGGTGGATCCCCGTAAGAATGGGCAGGACAAAATTCATTCCTAAAATGATTGGGGCCTCCAAGTACAACCATGTCTCTCTCTAGGTGATATATTCATGAGTTATTACAAATTGTCTAGCTCATTCCTTCATCATCTACTTTGTGATCTACCTCACAAACTTATTTAATGTGCTAGTTAATGCTTATGTACCTACTCATGTCCCAACCTTTTGGTCTCCCCTACGTTCCTTCGTGCAAATATTAGCAGTTGATAGGCACAAACACTCCTTCACTCTCCTTGTCATTGTTTCCAGAAATCACTGCACGGGGTTCATCAATTCTCAGTCTACCAACATGGAAAGAGTGATAGGAAGAGAAAGATGAGGGGGTGGGGTCAAATTTCTTGGGAATTCACCTCACATTCCCTTGATTGACGATGCCATAGAGTTATTCAACTTAGATTTTCATGTCCATATCCATTGCAGGGTGGCTTCCTTGGAGGTTGAGGAATGAAGAATTTTGGGTGAAGGAAACTGGGTTTTTGGAACTTGTTGGCATGCCATTTCTGGACTATGGAGTTAGCTAGAGAAGGTGTTGAAAGGAGGATGGAATAAAAAAATTATTAACTCAGTAGAACTCATCTCTCATTACACAATCTCTCCAGATCCATTGGTATAGAATTCCTTCCTGCTCTTGTATCCTTGACGTCCTCCAGTTCCTTGGAATGTTCAAAGGATAGAAATTCTACCCACCAACCTAATTCCCCTCCTCTCCCCAATATCCCAATAGGAAAAGTGCAAGACATAGGAATTGTGGTCAAATTTTCTCCAAGCCATAAGCCAAAAGAAAAGGTGTGAAAATTCAAGTTGGCCCCCACCAACGACACCCATATTTCCACTGAAAATCCCTCTCAACAACACATAATTTCTTATGGATGCCTCATTGTTGAGGAAAAGGTGGATGTCTGATTCTCCAAGCAATGCAAGCATCGACAAAGGAATAATAAAAAAAGCACAACAAGTTCCATGTGGCTCTAAGGGAAAGTAATCAACCCGAATAGGTTTTCCATTTAGTTTTATTTATTTTTGTTCCTATTTAGCTCACAAAATGGCTCTATTTTGATGGCCACTCTTGTAGGAATCTCGACAAATTTGTAAGACCTCTATTATCTTTGAGGGGCCATCAAAACTATATGGGCCACATCTAGATCTAGTCATTTTGGTCTTGACTCCAAGCCTCACAATGACTCTATGATCTTTTTCTATGTAACATATTTTTGCTAATATAAAGTTTCTCACTTGTTGACAATTTTTTTTATTAAAATATTTATATTTTTTTTTACAAGAATAAAATAGTGTAGAAGAAATATTTTTAATATAACATTAATTCTTAATATTTTTTAAGGAAAAAGTATAAAAAATTAAAATTAAAATTATATTTTATATATATTTCTAAACATATATTTTTAGCTTACTATTATTATTAAATAATAATAAAAACTTACTGTAATATTAACAAATTATATAAATTTTGTATTTTAAATTTTTAAATAAATTTAATTGATCTCATATTAATACCCTTTCACCTTCTTTAGCTTTTCCAAGTGTCATTTTCACTTTTTCTTACTGTCCCAAGTGTCATTTTTTATTATGTCTACTCCTATATGTGTCGCACCTTCACACGTCACTAGAGGCATCTCTAGCATATTCTTACACACTAGGTGATCCTACATATCATAAGAATATGTGTCATACAAATTCCTATAGCTTAGCGCAATTTCTAGTCGTAGTCGATGCTTGTGTTGCGATTTGTGTTTTAAGTGTCGCAATGCTACATTTCAACTGTCGCACTCAGAAATAAGTGTTTCTTTGTTGTCATTTCAAGGTGTGATTGTTGATTGTGAATCTTATGCATTCTCCTTTTTTGTATTGATGAAATTCATGTGCGTTATCTATGTTTGAGTCTCCTTTTAACGCTTTTCCCTCTTTTACTCTATTGATCCCACACTTAGTCATTTTGGAGCTCTTCTTCATCCTCCTGTCAGGTGCAAGTTATGAAATCATTAATATTTCACCAGGTGATCAGCATTGCCTATGCATGAACCTCATTGATAAAATCCTACCCTCTGGACTTATGTACTAGGCCTTTCTCAAGGACAATTCCTATCATTACACATCCCTCTTGATCTTGACCTTCTTGCATCCATCTTGTAAATTTATTAATCTTGTCCTCATCATCAACATGGTGTCATTCCTTCCTTGCATGAACTAGGGTCTCTTCTTCAACAGAAACCTCAAATCTAAGGATTTATCTACAAACCCTAGGTTTTCACATCCAAGACTTCAAATATTGTAGAATTTACAAATCCTATTTTTATAATACTCATTTTACACCTTTTGCAAGTCCAACAAACAAAATATATGCACATATATGAAAGTTGTGCATATATGGAAGATGCACATATCTTTCGTATATGCACAACTTCCGCATATGTAAATATATTTTGTATATGCACACATCTTTCGTATATGTGCAATTTATGTATATACACATACACAGAAGTTGCACATATATAGAAGTTGTGCGCAAATTCCATAACTTGCATATACGATAGTCTCCATATATGCACAATTTTCGTATATGCACATCTATTGTATATGCACAACTTTCAAATATGCACAGTTACAGAACAAATGCATATATGTGGAAGATATGTGCATATACGAAATATGTCCACATCTTTTGTATCACATATCTTCCATATATGCACAACTTCCATATATGCGCATATCTTTTGTATATGCACAAATTTTATATGTGTGCATATATGCAAGTGCATATACGGAGCAAGTGCATATATAGAGGTTGTGCATATACAGAAGTTGTGAATATACAGAGGTTGCGTATATACAAAGGTTGAAGTTGTGCACATCTTCTGTATATGAATAGCTTCCATATATGCACGTATGGAAGTTGCGCATGTACAGTAAATGCACATATACAGAAGATGCCCATATATAGAATATGTGCATATACATAATTTATGTGGAACTTTAGCCACTGTATATATGCAACGTCCATATATCCATAATTTTCATATATGCATAATTTTTGTATATGTGCCACTTTTATATATGCGCATATAAGGAAGGTATGTGCATATATGAAAGCTACACCTATACAAAGATTGAAGTTCTACACAACTTCCGCATATGCGCATATATTTTGTGTATGCACAACTTCTCTATATGTACATATCTTCTATATATGTGAAAATTTTGTATATGCATATAGCTTCCATATATGTGCAACTTCAACATATGCACATATACGTAAGTTTTTCATATACAGAAGCATTATGCAACTTCTGTAATATGCATATAAGACAACCTCCAAATATGCATAACTTTTGTATATGTGCACATCTTCTATATATGTACAACTTCTGTATATGTGCATATCTTCCATATATATGTAGCTTTTGTATATGTGTATCAACCGTATATGTGCGACTTCTGTGTATTCACATCTCTTTTGTATATGTTTAACTTCCTTATGTGTGCATGTATTTTGTATATGTGCGTCTATCGTATATGCGTAACTTCCATATATGCACATATACAGAAGATATGTGCATATGGAAGATGTTCTTATACATATGATACGCGCATATATGAAATTTGCGTAGATACGAAATATATGCACATATACAAAAATTGCGTATATATGGAGGTTGATGTTGTGCACATGTATGCAAATATACAAAAGATATGAGCATATACGAAAGTTGCACATATACAGAAGATATGTGCATATACGAAAGTTATAAATATATGGAAGATATGCGCGTATACAAAATATGTGCATATACATAAGTTGCACAAATTTTATACATATGCATATTTTGTATCACATATCTTCCATATATGCACAACTTTTGTATATGTGCAACTTCAATACATGCACATATATGGAAGTTGTGGAAACGGAGGTTGTGCATACATGAAAATTGTGCATATATTGAATTGTGAATACAAAATTTGTGCATACACAAAAACTATGCACCTATGAAAGTTATGCATATAGAGAACATTTACTTGAAAATTGTTTATGAAATTAGTTGAATCACATATCCTTCTCTACTCCTTGAGAACTAAGTCATTTTCAATGATAGGGTAGTTACTAAGAACATATGGTAAGAGAGGCCTATTTGAAATTTCCCGTTGTGGCTCTTAACATGGAATGAATTCCCTCCATGTGCGACATGTAGATGGAACATCCTACATATTAAACATGTGGACCTGGAGTTGACTGTTGGAAATAATATTGAGAGGGGGGGGGGGGGGGTGAATCAGTATTATCAAGTCGATTATTTCCTTTTTCAAATCCAGATCATATATTCTACTTCAGTTAGAGAAAACTGCGTATATACGCAACTACGTATAAGGAAACCCGCGTATACCATGCAAACTTATAATTTACTTTATCTTACAGATGTTGATCATTAATCTGTGTATCAGAATCAAATAAACAGTAACCAGAAACAGTGAAATAGAGTAGAAGACAATCACACACAAGAACACAAGATATAAGGTGGAAACCCAATGTGGGTGAAAACCACCTGCTGCAATTCGTCTTTATCTTCTTTTTAATTAGAAACTTCCTTTTATAATGATTCTGTACTGGTGCAGTCCTTTACCAGTACACAGGCTGCAACCTGTAGAGAGCTACAACCCTCTCTCCTTTTCCATCTTCTCCTGGAAGGGAGCTACAACCCCTTTAGCTCTTGCACTAGCCAAGATACTAGTACGTAGGTGCTGGCTTACAGAAGGCTACAACCTTCTCTTTCTTCCAGGGACCACGTTTCATAAATTTTTAGACTGGATCCATGAACATCAATCAATCATCAAGAATTTTTGCATCAAACAATCTTCTTTTCACCAATTATAACTAAATCAAGTAGACACTTCTTTGACAGCTGTACCCAGAACACAGTAATAGTAATCACATCCAAATTCTGAACCCATAACATTGCAACAATAAACAGAAGTAGCTAGAACCCAACTCAAGAGATGTACGCTACTTCAATAACCTGAAACCTGCGTGCATACGCTTCTATGTTTGGACCAACCGGCGTATACACATTTTTTATTCACTGAACCAACGTGTATACACGCCTTAGCTTCACTGAACCTGCGTACAGAATTATAAAGGATAATTCACTATTTCAATCATTCAGACATTAGTTAACCTAGATTACCAAATTTATAGATCGAGCATGTGCCACATATAACAGATCAAAGTCATAGAAAGATACTACTTTTCAAGCTTATAGAATTTGACCCATCAATAGAACTTTTGCTTCTCCTTGCGCTAAGGTTTCTCTTCATTCAGATCTAGATCTGCACCATCACCGAATCACGAGTATTCCAGATCTAGTACTTTTTAGATATTCAATAATTCATATGGTAATTTTCCAAATGAACTCCTTCCTCTTTTATAGACTTAGGCCTTTCACAATACCACGGTCCAAAACCATAACAAAACAATACCATGGACCCAATACTTGGGATCAACACTTCCGACGAGATACCATGGCCCAAAACCATAGGTTCAATTACCAAGGACTAAATACCATGGACCAAAAGTAAGTTCTCCAACATATACGCGCTTTTCCTTGCGTGAAAGTGCATGTATACGCATATGCGCCTTTTTGTAATGTATAACCCGCATGTATACGCGTCTTCGTCTAGGTGAACCTGCGTATATATATTTTTCTTCATTCTGAAAGCCTGAATTGAGATTTGTCACCAAAGTGAGTTGCCATCAAGGACAACACCTGTGTCATAGCTCCAAACCTGTGCCATAATGCCAATAATCTCCCCGTTTGGACTTGATGGCAACCCCAAGATCCTCAAAGTCATTCACCCCCTTTGTCATCAAGGGCAAAGGGTTGTGCTCCCCCTGAGTACATGCTTAGATCTCTGTGCTGCTGTGCTGACCATGCTCCCCCGACTGTAGGCAAGATCTACAAAAAGATGTTCTTCAAGAAGAACCATGACTTATACATCATAAAAGACCTTCCTATCACCAAAAAGGCTCTATACATACATCCATCACCCAACAAAGTGGGGATACATTAGAAATTTACATATGACAACCAAGAACATCACATCATTCATCCCAGGCATAGTGGGGAAACCAAAGTAGGCTGTTACATGACCTTGACACCATAAAAGAGATACATGACATAGAGATATAGAGACGAAATATCTAGAGCAAGACTTATAAAAGTCACCAATAACTGATATTAACAGCGTATGTCAATCACTATTCAGATCAACAACCATGTTTTCCTTCTGATTTCCCTCTGCATTTGTTTCACCTGAGATCAATAACAACTGTGAATCTTGAACGAAGGGCTTCTAATGAAATGCCAACAATGCTTTATCAGAAGTTTTATTTGCTCCCCCTGAACCTGTGCCAGATGGTGTCTGTCAGACCCATATCAGACTTCCTTCAACCAGAGTCTATCCCCACTAATTTCTTTCAAACTACCATATACGCGACTTTCTCTGCATGAACTAGCGTATGTACGTGGATCCTCCTTTGGCAACATGCGTACACCCATTTTTCTCTGAAACAGACAAGTTTCAACAACAAGATGATGCATCAACTACTCCCAGCTTCTGTCTGAGGTATTCAAAAGTTTCCTTGGGTAGTGGTTTGGTGAGAATATTAGCAACTTGTTCCTTAGAGGGAACATACTCCAATTTGACCTTTTGTTCCAACACTTGTTCCCGGAGAAATTGATACTTGATCGGTATGTGCTTAGTCTTTGAATGCATGACAGGATTCTTTGAGATACTGATAGCACTTGTATTGTCACATAAGATGAAGATAGGAGGAGTACAAGTGATTTGAAAATCCTGCAAAGTTTGCATCATCCAAAGGAGTTGTGTGCAACAAAATGCAGTAGCCACATATTCTGCTTCAGCTGTAGATAGAGCAATCGAACTCTATTTCCTGTTGAACCAAGATACTAATCTAGAACCCATAAAGAATGCACCACCAATTATGCTTTTTCGGTCATCCACGCTTCCAGCCCAATCTGCATCTGTATAAGCATGAAGAGTGAGATCTGTATCTCTTGGATACCATAGGCCATAGTTTTGAGTTCCTTGAAGATGCTTGAAAATTCTCTTCACTGCCTAAAGATGAGTTTCCTTAGGATTTGCCTGAAATCTTCCAACTATTCCCATTGCATGCATGATGTCTGCTCGGGTACCTGTCAAATAAAGTAGACTTCTAATCATGGATCTATAGGTTGGTTGATGCACTGCTGTTGATTCATCATTTGCACTGAGGTTGCATCCTGTAACCATAGGGGTACATACTGGTTTGGAATCTTCCATGCCATACTTCTTCAAAATCTGCTTGAGGTACTTGGTTTGAGATAAAAAGAAACCTCCTTCATTTTGTTGGATTTGTAATCCAAGAAAATATGTCAGTTCTCCAAGCAAGGACATTTCAAATTCTTTCTGCATCACCAAGGCAAAGCTTTGACTCATAGCTTCTTCATTATTGCCAAAGATGATATCATCAACATACACAACAAGTATTAGCAATTTGTTATTTCCAATTTTTATATAAAGATTGCTATCTGTTGATCCTTTTGAGAAACCTTGTTGTTGAGGACATTTGTCCAGATGATAGTACCAAGCCCTTGGAGCTTGTTTAAGACCATAGAGAGCCTTCTTAAGTCTGCATACAAGTTTTGGATCATTTCCAAGGATGAATTCATCTGGTTGCTCAATATACACTTCTTCTTCTAAGTCTCCATTCAGAAAAGCTGATTTCACATCCATTTGAAATACATTGAACTCCTGGAAGCTTGAGAGAGCAAGGAACATTCGGATGGCCTCATGTCTAGCAACGGGAGCAAAAGTTTCTTCAAAGACTATCCTTTCTTGTTGAGCATACCCTTTACACACAAGTCTGGCCTTGTTTCTAATAACTTCCCCATTTTCATTCAACTTGTTTTAAAGATCCATTTTGTCCCTATGACATTCTTATCTTTTGGTCTAGGAACCAACTCCCAAGTGTTATTCTTTTCGATCTACTCAAGTTCTTTATCCATTGCCTTGACCCACCATTCATCTTTGCATGCCCCTTTTATATTTTGTGGTTCAGAGGAGGAGAGCAATGCCAAATAGCTTGAGGCTTCTGCAATTGTTCTTCTTGTTTGTATACCTGCCTCTACCTGCCCCAAAATTTGAGATTCTGGATGATTCTTTTGAACGTACCTGGATGGAGTCTTGTCTTCTATCCTTATCTGTTCTTCTGGTGCCTCTTGAGCTTCTTCTTCATCATAAGTCTGATTTGATGTTGAAGGATAGTCCTCATCATCTTCGAAATCTTTGAAATTCACTTGCCTAGGAATGTTTCCTTCTTCATCAATCACTACATCAATGTTGTCAATAATTCTTCCAAGTGTTTTGTTGTAACACTTATATGCTTTGCTATGGGGAGAATAACCAAGGAGAATGCCTTCGTCTGCTCTAGGTTCAAACTTGCCAAGATTTTCATCATTATTTTTGATATAGCATTTGCTTCCAAAAATTTTGAAATATTTTACCGAAGGAGTCTCACCATACCAGAGCTCATGAGTATTTTGAGTGCTGTTCGCCCGGACATTTGTCTTGTTGAGAATAACAACTGCAGAAAATGCGGCTTCTCCCCAAAATGTTGCGGGAGTTCCAGACTCATCAAGCATAGCACAAGCCATTTGTTGAACCGTTTTGTTCATCCTTTCCACTACTCCATTTTGTTGAGGAGTCCCAGCTATAGATAATTCCCTTCTTATTCCATGTTCTTCACAAAAATCGAAAAATTCATTCGAGGTAAATTCTCCTCCTAGATCAGACCTAAGGCATTTTATTCTATGATCTGATTCATTCTCCAAGAAGGCTTTGAATGATTTGAACTTTTCAAAGGCTTCCTCTTTGTGCTTCATAAGTCCTATCCAACACATCCTAGAAAAATCATCAATGAATAATATAAAGTATTCTTCTCCTCGGGGTGACCTTTTCCTAGATGGACCACATACATCAGTATGGACAAGTTCAAGTGGCCTGCTAGCTGATCCTTCCTTCTCAGGGAAGATAGTTCTGGTTTGCTTACCAAACTGACATGATTTGCATATTGTATTATCTGGAATCTTGATGTCTGGAAGACCACGAACTGCCTGGTATTTGCATGCTTTCCTTATCTGTGAGAAGCTAAGATGCCCCAATCTTCTGTGCCATAGCCAGTGTTCATCATTCTTGCTTAGATAGCATTGATGTTGTCCTTCTTTGAATATGTATAAATTGTTTAGAGTTCGTATGCCTTTGATCACTGTTTTTCCTGTATCAAGATTACGAACACTACATCCATTTGATCGAAATATTACCTCAGTTCATTGATCACACATCTGACTGACACTTAATAGATTATGCTTTAAGCCATCAACGCACATGACATATCCAACTTTGACCCTTTCTTTCAACTGAGCAGAACCTTTACCTTTTATGAGAGGAGGGGTGTCATTTCCAAAAGAGACCTTCTCCTCCTTCTCTAAGGCAATATATGTCTGAAGTTTTTCTTTATCACCTGTCATATGTTTCGAACATCAACTGTCAATGTTCCATTGATTTTCCTACCCTTCCACATATAAGGCTATAGCATATCTTTCTGGTTGTGGTTCTTTTACTCTCCATGTTTTGGCTCTTGAGGCTTGCTCCTTCTGAGTTGTTTGCCGAGATCTGCTCCTGCATTTAGAATATTCATGACCAAAATTGTTACAAATAGAACATTCTACTTCATTTTCAAGAGCAGAGAAGTTATTGTAGGTCCTTTTCGTGATCCCAGACATACTCCTCTCTTTATGAGCTTCTCTAGTAATGATTATCTTATAGGCAACACATTGAGCTGCTTTGTGACCAAAGTTATGATAAGAGAAACATTGGCCATTGAAGAAACTCCTGTGATTATCAAATCTACTAGCCAAATGATTATTTTTCCTATTGACATCCATTCTTGAGGAAAATTGAGAAGATTTTACCTGTAGCTGGTTGTAGCTTCTGTCCATTTTAAAAGTAGATTGCCCCCGATTTATCTGGTAGTCTTTGTTCACTCTTGAGGTGAATTGTCCCTGATTTACCTGGTGATTTCTATTTGGCCTTTGTTCACTTCTTGCTGCATCAAGATAACTTCTTGATGTAGATAGTTCCTGCGCTTGAGTTGTTTCCTCATTATATCCCAGAACTGTCTTGATTAGTGGAGAACACTGAACTTTGATAATCTCATCTAATGTTTCAGATCCTTTAACAAATCTAAGATTAAGAGCTTTATATTTCTCAATCTCTTTTCTAAGCTCCACAATTTCACATTCTAAATTTTCATGATGTTTTTCCCTTTCAGCCAGTTGGAATTGCAGAGTATCAATAATCATATTTTTCTTTTCTAAACAAATTTTGAGTTTAGAAATATCTTCATAAAGATCTTCTTCATCTATAGCATCCATGAAATTTTCATCTTCACAAGCCATTAAAAGTCTATATTTATTACCTTGTTCATCTTCATCACTATTTCGAAGTCAATCACTATCTTTATGAGTGTAATATCTTTTCTTATTTACATTCTGCTTCTTGTTCCATCTAACGGGTTCCTTACCCTTGTCATGCTTATCTTTATGAGGACATTTGGTAGCATAGTGACCGACTCTTTCACAAGCAAAGCATTTGAAAGGTAACTTACCTCTGAATCTTCCAGCACCCCGTTGAAGATTCTTGACAAAATTTGATTCTTCCTCTTCTTCTGACATATGTCCTGACTCATAGTAATCTCCTTTGCCTGAAGCCTTGAAAGCAGCTTCTCTCCTGTCTGATGGTCCTCCTTTCCTCATTTCATAAGCAGTCAGAATTCCATGCAGCTGTGACATGGTAAGATTTTGTAGATTCTCCTTTTCTTCTATTGCAGAAACTTTAGATTCAAACCTAGGGGACAAAGATCTTAGAACCTTTTCAACCACAACAGCCTCTTTTATTTCTTCACCCAAGTTTTTCATAAAATTAACAATCTCATCTACACGAAGGAAATAGTTAGCCACACTTTCATCATTGTGCATTCTGAGATTTTCATACTAAATTCTGAGGGTTTGAAGTTTTGCTCGTTTTACCTGTTCATCTCCTTCATAGCTCAGAAAAATCTTGTCCCATATTTCTTTCGCGGATTTATACTGCATAATCTTGACAAATTTTGATTGAGATAGACAACCTAATAGAGTATTGAAAGCCTTTGCATTTATTTCATATTGCTTCTTACCAGCTGAATCTTTAGGAGTTGTGGATGGGAAAGTGTACCCTGTATCTATGATATCCCAGACTTCTGTACCAAGAGATTGAAGATAGGCTGTGACTCTTACCTTCCAATAGACGAAATTGGTCCCATAAAAAATTGGTGGCCTGATAGATGCTTCTCTCTCGTAGTTGCTCATGATGATGGATCTTCCTTCAAGCGATCAAGCTTCTTCAGAAGGACCTGCTTTGATACCAATTTTTGGAAATAATACTGAGAGGGGGGGGGGGGTGAATCAGTATTATCAAGTCAATTATTTCCTTTTTCAAATGCAGATCATATACGCTACTTCAGTTAGAGAAAACCGCATATATATGCAACTACGTATAAGGAAACCCGCGTATACCATGCAAACTTATAATTTACTTTTTCTTACAGATGTTGATCATTAATCTGTGTATCAGAATCAAATAAACAGTAACCAGAAACAGTGAAACAGAGTAGAAGACAATCACACACAAGAACACAAGATATAAGGTGGAAACCCAATGTGGGTGAAAACCACCTGCTGCAATTCGTCTCTATCTTCTTTTTAATTAGAAACTTCCTTTTACAATGATTTTGTACTGGTGCAGTCCTTTACCAATACACAGGGTGCAACCTGCAGAGAGCTACAACCCTCTCTCATTCTCCAGCTTCTCCTGGAAGGGAGCTACAACCCCCTTAGCTCTTGCACTAGCCAAGATACTAGTACGTAGGTGCTGGCTTACAGAAGGCTACAACCTTCTCTTTCTTCCAGGGACCACGTTTCATAAATTTTCAGACTGGATCCATGAACATAAATCAATCATCAAGAATTTCTGCATCAAACAATCTCCTTTTCACCAATTAGAACTGAATCAAGTAGACACTTCTCTGACAGCTGTACCCAGAACACAGTAACAATAATCACATACAAACTTTTGAACCTGGAACACTATAGCAATAAACAAAAGTAGCTAGAACCCAACTCAAGAGATGTACGCTACTTCAATAACCTAAAACCTGCGTGCATATGCTTTTATGTTTGGACCAACCAACGTATATGCGTTTTTTATTCACTGAACCAGCGTGTATACGTGCCTTAGCTTCATTGAACCTGCGTACAGATCTATAAAGGATAATTCACTCTTTCAATCATTCAGACATTAGTTAACCCAGATTACTAGATTTATATATCGAGCATGCGCCACATATAACAGATCAAAGTCATAGAAAGATACTACTATTTAAGCTTAAATAATTTCACCCATCAATAGAACTTTTGCTTCTCCTTGCGCTCAGGTTTCTCTTCATTCAGATCCAGATCTGCACCATCACCCAATCACGAGTATTCCAGATCTAGTACTTTTCAGATATTCAATAATTCAGATGGTAATTTGCCAAATGATCTCCTTCCTCTTTTATAGACTTAGGCCTTTCACAATACCATGGTCCAAAACCATAACAAAACAATACCATGGACCCAATACTTGGGATCAACACTTCAGACGAGATACCATGGCCCAAAACCATAGGTTCAATTACCAAGGACTAAATACCATGGACCAAAAGTAAGTTCTTCAACATATAAGTGTTTTTCCTTGCGTGAAAGTGCATGCATATGCATATGCGTTTTTGTAACGTATAACTCGCTATATACGTGTCTTTGTCTAGGTGAACCTGCGTATATATATTTTTCTTCATTTTGAAAGCCTGAACTAAGATCTGTCACCAAAGTGAGTTGCCATCAAGGACAACACCTATGTCATAGCTCCAAACCTGTGCCATAATGCCAACAATCTTTCCCTTTGGACTTGATGGGAAACCCAAGATCCTCAAAGTCATTCTCCCCCTTTGACATCAAGGGCAAAGGGTTGTGCTCCCCTTGAGTACATGTTGAGATCTCTACGCTACTGTGCTGACCATGCTCCCCTTGACTATAGGCAAGATCTGCAAAAAGATGTTCTTCAAGAAGAACCATGACTTATACATCATAAAAGACCTTCCTATCACCAAAAAGGCTCTATACATACATCCATCACCCAACCAAGTGGGGATCATCCACCCAACCAAGTGGGGATACATTAGAAATTTACATATGACAACCAAGAACATCACATCATTCATCCCAGGCATAGTGGGGAAACCAAAGTAGGCCGTTACATGACCTTGACACCATAAAAGAGATACATGACATAGAGATATAGAGATATAGAGACAAAATATCTTGAGCAAGACTTAAAATTCACCAATCAATGATATCAGCAGCATCTGTCAATCACTATTCAGATCAGCAACCATGTTTTCCTTCTGATTTCCCTCTGCATTTGTTTCACCTGAGATCAATAACAGCTGTGAATGCTGAACCAAGGGCTTCTAATGAAATGCCAACAATGCTTTATCAGAAGTTTTATCTGCTCCCCCTGAACCTGTGCCAGATGGTCTCTGTCAGACCCATATCAGACTTCCTTCAACCAGAGTCTGTCCCCACTGATTTCTTTCAAACTACCATATACGCGACTGTCTCTGCATGAACTGGCATATGTACGTGGATCCTCCTCAGGCAACACACATGCACCCATTTTTCTCTGAAACAGACAATTTTCAATAGCAAGATGATGCATCAACTACTCCCAGCTTCTGTCTGAGGTATTCAAAAGTTTCCCTGGGCAGTGGTTTGGTGAGAATATCAGCAACTTGTTCCTTAGAGGGAACATACTCCAATTTTACCTTTTGTTCCAACACTTGTTCCCGGAGAAAATGATACTTGATCGGTATGTGCTTAGTCTTTGAATGCATGACATGATTCTTTGAGATACTGATAGCACTTGTATTGTCACATAAGATGGAGATAGGTGGAGTACAAGTGATTTGAAAATCCTGCAAAGTTTGCATCATCCAAAGGAGTTGTGTGCAACAACATGCGGCAGCCACATTTTCTGCTTCAGCTGTAGATAGAGCAATCGAACTCTGTTTCTTGCTGAACCAAGATACTAATCTGGAACCCATAAAGAATGCACCACCACTTGTGCTTTTTCGGTCATCCACGCTTCCAGCCCAATCTGCATCTGTATAAGCATGAAGAGTGAGATCTGTATCTCTTGGATACCATAGGCCATAGTTTTGAGTTCCTTGAAGATACTTGAAAATTCTCTTCACTGCCTGAAGATGAGTTTCCTTAGGATTTGCCTGAAATCTTCCAACTATTCCCACTGCATGCATGATGTCTGGTCGGGTACCTGTCAAATAAAGTAGACTTCCAATCATGGATCTATAGGTTGGTTGATGCACTACTGTTGATTCATCATTTGCACTGAGGCTGCATCCTGTAACCATAGGGGTACATACTGGTTTCGAATCTTCCATGCCATACTTCTTCAAAATCTGCTTGAGGTACTTGGTTTGAGATAAAAATATACCTCCTTCATTTTGTTGGATTTGTAATCCAAGAAAATATGTCAGTTCTCCAAGCAAGACATTTCGAATTCTTTCTGCATCACCAAGGCAAAGCTTTGACTCATAGCTTCTTCATTGCTGCCAAAGATGATATCATCAACATACACAACAAGTATTAGCAATTTGTTATTTTCAATTTTTATATAAATATTTCTATCTGCTGATCCTTTTGAGAAACCTTGTTGTTGAAGATATTTGTCCAGACGATAGTACCAAGCCCTTGGAGCTTGTTTAAGACCATAGAGAGCCTTCTTAAGTCTGCATACAAGTTTTGGATCATTTCCAAGGATGAATCCATCTGGTTGCTCAATATACACTTCTTCTTCTAAGTCTCCATTCAGAAAAGCTGATTTCACATCCATTTGAAATACTTTGAACTTCTGGAAGCTTGAGAGAGCAAGGAACATTCGGATGGCCTCAAGTCTAGCAACGGGAACAAAAGTTTCTTTAAAGTCTATCCCTTCTTGTTGAGCATACCCTTTACGCACAAGTCTGGCCTTGTTTCTAATAACTTCCCCATTTTCATTCAACTTGTTTTTAAAGATCCATTTTGTCCCTATGACATTCTTATCTTTTGGTCTAGGAACCAACTCCCAAGTGTTATTCTTTTCAATCTGCTCAAGTTCTTCATCCATTGCCTTGACCCAGCATTCATCTTTGCATGCCTCTTTTACATTTTGTGGTTCAGTGGAGGAGAGCAATGCCAAATAGCTTGAGGCTTCTGCAATTGTTCTTCTTGTTTGTATACCTGCCTCTTTCTGCCCCAAAATTTGAGATTCTGGATGATTCTTTTGAACGTACCTGGATGGAGTCTTATCTTCTATCCTTATATGTTCTTCTGGTGCCTCTTGAGCTTCTTCTTCATCATAAGTCTGATTTGATGTTGAAGGATAGTCCTCATCATCTTTGAAATCTTCGAAATTCACTTGCCTAGGAATGTTTCCTTCTTCATCAATCACTACATCAATGCTGTCAACAATTCTTCCAAGTCTTTTGTTGTAACACTTATATGCTTTGCTATGGGGAGAATAACCAAGGAGAATGCCTTCATATGCTCTAGGTTCAAACTTGCCAAGATTTTCATCATTATTTTTGATATAGCATTTGCTTCCAAAAATTTTGAAATATTTTACCGAAGGAGTCTCACCATACCAGAGCTCATGAGGAGTTTGAGTGTTGTTCACCCGGACATTTGTCTTGTTGAGAATAACAACTGCAGCAAATGCGGCTTCTCCCCAGAAGGTTGCGGGAGTTCCAGACTCATCAAGCATAGCACGAGCCATTTGTTGAACCGTTCTGTTCATCCTTTCCACTACTCCATTTTGCTGAGGAGTCCTAGCTGTAGAGAATTCCCTTCTTATTCCATGTTCTTCACAAAAATCGAAAAATTCATTCGAGTTAAATTCTCCTCCTCGATCAGACCTGAGGCATTTGATTCTGTGATCTGATTCGTTCTCCACCAAGGCTTTGAATGATTTGAACTTTTCAAAGGCTTCGTCTTTGTGCTTCATAAGTCCTATCCAACACATCCTAGAAAAATCATCAATGAATAATATAAAGTATTCTTCTCCTCGGGGTGACCTTTTCCTAGAAGGACCACATACATCAGTATGGACAAGTTCAAGTGGCCTGCTAGCTGATCCTTCCTTCTCAGGGAAGTTAGTTCTGGTTTGCTTACCAAACTGACACGATTTGCATATTGTATTATTTGGAATTTTGATGTCTGGAAGACCACGAACTACCTGGTATTTGCATGCTTTCCTTATCTGTGAGAAACTAAGATGCCCCAATCTTCTGTGCCATAGCTAGTGTTCATCATCCTTGCTTAGATAGCATTGATGTTGTCCTTCTTTGAATATGTATAAATTATTTGGAGTTCTTACGCCTTTGATCACTGTTTTTCCTGTATCAAGATCACGAACACTACATCCATTTGATCGAAATATTACCTCAGTTCCTTGATCACACATCTGACTGACACTTAATAGATTATGCTTTAAGCCATCAACATACATGACATTTCCAGCTTTGACCCTTTCTTTCAACTGAACAGAACCTTTACCTTTTATGAGAGCAGGGGTGTCATTTCCAAAAGAGACCTTCTTCTCCTTCTCTAAGGCACTATATGACTGAAGTTTTTCTTTATCACCTGTCATATGTTTCGAACATCCACTGTCGATGTACCATTGATTTTCCTGCCCTTCCGCATATAAGGCTATACCACATCTTTCTGGTTGTGGTTCTTTTATTCTCCATGTTTTGGCACTTGAGGCTTGCTCCTTCTGAGTTGTTTGCCGAAACCTGCTCCTGCATTCAGAATCTTCATGACCGAAATTGTTACAAATAGAACATTCTACTTCATTTTCAAGAGCAGAGAAGTTATTGTAGGTCCTTTTCATGATCCCAGTCATACTCCTCTGTTTATGAGCTTCTCTAGTCATGATTGTCTTATAGGCAACACATTGAGCTGCTTTGTGACCAAAGTTATGACAAGAGAAACATTGGCCATTGAAGAAACTCCTGTGATTATCAAATCTACCAGCCAAATGATTATTGTTCCTATTGACATCCATTCTTGAGGCAAATTGAGAAGATTTTACCTGTGGTTGGTTGTAGCTTCTGTCCATTCTAAAAGTAGATTGCCCCTGATTTATCAGGTAGTCTTTGTTCACTCTTGAGGTGAATTGTCCCTGATTTACCTGGTGATTTCTATTTGGCCTTTGTTCACTTCTTGCTGCATCAAGATAACTTTTGGAGGTAGATGGTTCCTGCACTTGAGTTGTTTCTTCATTATATCCCAGACCTGTCTTGATTAGTGGAGAACGCTGAACTTTGATAATCTCATCTAATGTTTCAGATTCTTTAAAAATCTAAGATTAAGAGCTTTAGATTTCTCAATCTCTTTTCTAAGCCCCACAATTTCACATTCTAACTTTTCATGATGTTTTTCCCTTTCAGCCAGTTGGAATTGCAGAGTATCAATAATCATATTTTTCTCTTCTAAACAAATTTTGAGTTTAGAAATCTCTTCATAAAGACCTTCATCTATAGCATCCATGAAATTTTCATCTTCAAAAGCCATTAAAAGTCTATATTTATTACCTTGTTCATCTTCATCACTATTTGAAAGTCCATCACTATCTTCATGAGTGTAATAGCTTTTCTTATTTACATTCTGCTTCTTGTTCCATCTAACAGGTTCCTTACCCTTGTCAGGCTTATCTTTATGAGGACATTTGGCAGCATAGTGACCAACTCTTCCACAAGCAAAGCATTTGAAAGGTAACTTACCTCTGAATCTTCCAGCACCCCGTTGAAGATTCTTGACAAAATTTGATTCTTCCTCTTCTTTTGACATATGTCCTGACTCATAGTAATCTCCTTTGCCTGAAGCCTTGAAAGCAGCTTCTCTCCTGTCTGATGGTCCTCCTTTCCTCATTTCATAAGCAGTTAGAATTCCGTGCAGCTGTGACATGGTAAGATTTCGTAGATTCTCCTTTTCTTCTATTGCAGAAACTTTAGATTCAAACCTAGGGGACAAAGATCTTAGAACCTTTTCAACCACAACAGCCTCTTTTATTTCTTCACCCAAGTTTTTCATACAATTAACAATCTCATCTACACGAAGGAAATAGTTAGCCACACTTTCATCATTGTGCATTCTGAGATTTTCATACTGAATTCTGAGGGTTTGAATTTTTGCTCGTTTTACCTGTTCATCTCCTTCATAGCTCAGAACAATCTTGTCCCATATTTCTTTCGCGGATTTATACTGCATAACCTTGACAAATTCTGATTGAGATAGACATCCTAATAGAGTATTGACAGCCTTTGCATTTGTTTCATATTGCTTCTTACCAGCCGAATCTGTAGGAGTTGTGGATGGGAAAGTGTACCCTGTATCTATGATATCCCAGACTTCTGTACCAAGAGATTGAAGATAGGCTATGACTCTTACCTTCCAATGGACGAAATTGGTCCCATAAAAAATTGGTGGCCTGATAGATGCTTCTCTCTCGTAGTTGCTCATGATGATGGATCTTCCTTCAAGCGATCAAGCTTCTTCAGAAGGACCTGCTCTGATACCAATTGTTGGAAATAATACTGAGAGAGGGGGTGAATCAGTATTATCAAGTCAATTATTTCCTTTTTCAAATCAAGATCATATACGCTACTTCAGTTAGAGAAAACCACATATATAGGCAACTACGTATAAGGAAACCCGCGTATACCATGCAAACTTATAATTTACTTTATCTTACAGATGTTGATCATTAATCTGTGTATCAGAATCAAATAAACAGTAACCAGAAATAGTGAAACAGAGCAGAAGACAATCACACACAAGAACACAAGATATAAGTGGAAACCCAATGTGGGTGAAAACCACCTGCTGCAATTCGTCTCTATCTTCTTTTTAATTAGAAACTTCCTTTTACAATGATTTTGTACTGGTGCAGTCCTTTACCAGTACGCAGGCTGCAACCTGTAGAGAGCTACAACCCCTCTCGTTCTCCAGCTTCTCCTGGAAGGGAGCTACAACCCCCTTAGCTCTTGCACTAGCCAAGATACTAGTACGTAGGTGCTGGCTTACAGAAGGCTACAACCTTCTCTTTCTTCCAGGGACCACGTTTCATAAATTTTCAGACTGGATCCATGAACATCAATCAATCATTAAGAATTTCTGCATCAAACAATCTCCTTTTCACCAATTAGAATCGAATCAAGTAGACACTTCTTTGACAGTTGTACCCAGAACACAGTAACAGTAATCACATACCAAATTCTGAACCCAGAACACTGCAACAATAAACAGAAGCAGCTAGAACGCAACTCAAGAGATGTACGCTACTTCAATAACCTAAAACCTGCGTGCATACGCTTCTGTGTTTTGACCAACCGGCGTATACGCGTTTTTTATTCACTGAACTAGAGTGTATACGCGCCTTAGCTTCACTGAACCTGCATACAGATCTATAAAGGATAATTCACTCTTTCAATCATTCAGACATTAGTTAACCCAGATTACCAGATTTATAGATCGAGCATGCGCCACATATAACAGATCAAAGTCATAAAAGGATACTACTATTCAAGCTTAAATAATTTGACCCATCAATAGAACTTTTGCTTATCCTTGTGCTCTAGTTTCTCTTCATTCAGATCCAGATCTACACCATCACCCAATCATGAGTATTCCAGATCTAGTACTTTTCAGATATTCAATAATTCAGATGGTAATTTTCCAAATGATCTCCTTCCTCTTTTATAGACTTAGGCCTTTCACAATACCACGGTCCAAAACCATAACAAAACAATACCATGGACCCAATACTTGGGATCAACACTTTTGACGAGATACCATGGCCCAAAACCATAGGTTCAATTACCAAGGACTAAATACCATGGACCAAAAGTAAGTTCTCCAACATATACGCACTTTTCCTTGTGTGAAAGTGCGTGTATACGCATACGCGCTTTTGTAACGTATAACCCGCGTGTATACACGTCTTCGTCTAGGTGAACCTGCGTATATATATTTTTCTTCATTCTGAAAGCCTGAACTGAGATCTGTCACCAAAGTGAGTTGCCATCAAGGACAACACCTGTGTCATAGCTCCAAACCTGTGCCATAATGCCAACAATCTCCCCCTTTGGACTTGATGGCAACCCCAAGATCCTCAAAGTCATTCTCCCCCTTTGTCATCAAGTGCAAAGGGTTGTGCTCCCCCTGAGTACATGCTGAGATCTCTGCGCTGCTGTGCTGACCATGCTCCCCCTGACTATAGGCAAGATATGCAAAAAGATGTTCTTCAAGAAGAACCATGACTTATACATCATAAAAGACCTTCCTATCACCAAAAAGGCTCTATACATACATCCATCACCCAACCAAGTGGGGATCATCCACCCATCCAAGTGGGGATACATTAGAAATTTACATATGACAACCAAGAACATCACATCATTCATCCCAGGCATAGTGGGGAAACCAAAGTAGGCCGTTACATGACCTTGACACCATAAAAGAGATACATGACATAGAGATATAGAGACGAAATATCTAGAGCAAGACTTATAAAAGTCACCAATAACTGATATCAGCAGCATCTGTCAATCACTATTCAGATCAGCAACCATGTTTTCCTTCTGATTTCCCTCTGCATTTGTTTCACCTGAGATCAATAACAACTGTGAATCTTGAACCAAGGGCTTCTAATGAAATGCCAACAATGCTTTATCAGAAGTTTTATCTGCTCCCCCTGAACCTGTGCCAGATGGTCTCTGTCAGACCCATATCAGACTTCCTTCAACCAAAGTCTGTCCCCACTGATTTCTTTCAAACTACCATATATGCGACGTCTCTGCATGAACTGGCATATGTACGCGTATCCTCCTCAGGCAACACGCATACACCCATTTTTCTCTGAAACAAACAAGTTTCAACAGCAAGATGATGCATCAACTACTCCCAGCTTCTGTCTAAGGTATTCAAAAGTTTCCCTGGGCAGTGGTTTGGTGAGAATATCAACAACTTGTTCCTTAGAGGGAACATACTCCAATTTGACCTTTTGTTCCAACACTTGTTCCCGGAGAAAATGATACTTGATCGGTATGTGCTTAGTCTTTGAATGCATGACAGGATTCTTTGAGATACTGATAGCACTTGTATTGTCACATAAGATGGAGATAGGTGGAGTACAAGTGATTTGAAAATCCTGCAAAGTTTGCATCATCCAAAGGAGTTGTGTGCAACAAGATGCGGCAGCCACATATTCTGCTTCAGCTGTAGATAGAGCAATCGAACTCTGTTTCTTGCTGAACCAAGATACTAATCTGGAACCCATAAAGAATGCACCACCACTTGTGCTTCTTTCGGTCATCCATGCTTCCAGCCCAATCTGCATCTATATAAGCATGAAGAGTGAGATCTGTATCTCTTGGATACCATAGGCCATAGTTTTGAGTTCCTTGAAGATACTTGAAAATTCTCTTCACTGCCTGAAGATGAGTTTCCTTAGGATTTGCCTGAAATCTTCCAACTATTCCCACTGCATGCATGATGTCTGGTCGGGTACCTGTCAAATAAAGTAGACTTCCAATCATGGATCTATAGGTTGGTTGATGCATTGCTGCTGATTCATCATTTGCACTGAGGCTGCATCCTGTAACCATAGGGGTACATACTGGTTTCGAATCTTCCATGCCATACTTCTTCAAAATCTGCTTGAGGTACTTGGTTTGAGATAAAAAGATACCTCCTTCATTTTGTTGGATTTGTAATCCAAGAAAATATGTCAGTTCTCCAAGCAAGGACATTTCGAATTCTTTCTGCATCACCAAGGCAAAGCTTTGACTCATAGCTTCTTCATTGTTGCCAAAGATGATATCATCAACATACACAACAAGTATTAGCAATTTGTTATTTTCAATTTTTATATAAAGATTGCTATCTGCTGATCCTTTTGAGAAACCTTGTTGTTGAAGATATTTGTCCAGACGATAGTACCAAGCCCTTGGAGCTTGTTTAAGACCATAGAGAGCCTTCTTAAGTCTGCATACAAGTTTTGGATCATTTCCAAGGATGAATCCATCTGGTTGCTCAATATACACTTCTTCTTCTAAGTCTCCATTCAGAAAAGCTGATTTCACATCCATTTGAAATACTTTGAACTTCTGGAAGCTTGAGAGAGCAAGGAACATTCGGATGGCCTCAAGTCTAGCAATGGAGCAAAAGTTTCTTCAAAGTCTATCCTTTCTTGTTGAGCATACCCTTTACGCACAAGTCTGGCCTTGTTTCTAATAACTTCCCCATTTTCATTCAACTTGTTTTTAAAGATCCATTTTGTCCCTATGACATTCTTATCTTTTGGTCTAGGAACCAACTCCCAAGTGTTATTCTTTTCGATCTGCTCAAGTTCTTCATCCATTGCCTTGACCCAACATTCATCTTTGCATGCCTCTTTTACATTTTGTGGTTCAGTGGAGGAGAGCAATGCCAAATAGCTTGAGGCTTCTGCAATTGTTCTTCTTGTTTGTATACCTGCCTCTTTCTGCCCCAAAATTTGAGATTCTGGATGATTCTTCTGAACGTACCTGGATGGAGTCTTATCTTCTATCCTTATCTGTTCTTCTGGTGCCTCTTGAGCTTCTTCTTCATCATAAGTCTGATTTGATGTTGAAGGATAGTCCTCATCATCTTCGAAATCTTCGAAATTCACTTGCCTAGGAATGTTTCCTTCTTCATCAATCACTACATCAATGCTGTCAACAATTCTTCCAAGTATTTTGTTGTAACACTTATATGCTTTGCTATGGGAGAATAACCAAGGAGAATGCCTTCATCTGCTCTAGGTTCAAACTTGCCAAGATTTTCATCATTATTTTTGATATAGCATTTGCTTCCAAAAATTTTGAAATATTTTACCGAAGGAGTCTCACCATACCAGAGCTCATGAGGAGTTTGAGTGCTGTTCACCCGGACATTTGTCTTGTTGAGAATAACAACTGCAGCAAATGCGGCTTCTCCCCAGAAGGTTGCGGGAGTTCCAGACTCATCAAGCATAGCACGAGCCATTTGTTGAACCATTCTGTTCATCCTTTCCACTACTCCATTTTGCTGAGGAGTCCTAGCTGTAGAGAATTCCCTTCTTATTCCATGTTCTTCACAAAAATCGAAAAATTCATTCGAGGTAAATTCTCCTCCTCGATCAGACCTGAGGCATTTGATTCTGTGATCTGATTCGTTCTCCACCAAGGCTTTGAATGATTTGAACTTTTCAAAGGCTTCATCTTTGTGCTTCATAAGTCCTATCCAACACATCCTAGAAAAATCATCAATGAATAATATAAAGTATTCTTCTCCTCGAGGTGACCTTTTCCTAGATGGACCACATACATCAGTATGGACAAGTTCAAGTGGCCTGCTAGCTGATCCTTCCTTCTCAGGGAAGTTAGTTTTGGTTTGCTTACCAAACTGACACGATTTGCATATTGTATTATCTGGAATTTTGATGTCTGGAAGACCACGAACTGCCTGGTATTTGCATGCTTTCCTTATCTGTGAGAAGCTAAGATGCCCCAATCTTCTGTGCCATAGCCAGTGTTCATCATTCTTGCTTAGATAGCATTGATGTTGTCCTTCTTTGAATATGTATAAATTGTTTGGAGTTCTTACGCCTTTGATCACTGTTTTTCCTGTATCAAGATCACGAACACTACATCCATTTGATCGAAATATTACCTCAGTTCCTTGATCACACATCTGACTGACACTTAATAGATTATGCTTTAAGCCATCAACATACATGACATTTCCAGCTTTGACCCTTTCTTTCAACTGAACAGAACCTTTACCTTTTATGAGAGGAGGGGTGTCATTTCCAAAAGAGACCTTCTTCTCCTTCTCTAAGGCACTATATGACTGAAGTTTTTCTTTATCACCTGTCATATGTTTCGAACATCCACTGTCGATGTACCATTGATTTTCCTACCCTTCCGCATATAAAGCTATACCACATCTTTCTGGTTGTGGTTCTTTTATTCTCCATGTTTTGGCTCTTGAGGCTTGCTCCTTCTGAGTTGTTTGCCGAAACCTGCTCCTGCATTCAGAATCTTCATGACCGAAATTGTTACAAATAGAACATTCTACTTCATTTTCAAGAGTAGAGAAGTTATTGTAGGTCCTTTTCATGATCCCAGACATACTCCTCTGTTTATGAGCTTCTCTAGTCATGATTGTCTTATAGGCAACACATTGAGCTGCTTTGTGACCAAAGTTATGACAAGAGAAACATTGGCCATTGAAGAAACTCCTGTGATTATCAAATCTACCAGCCAAATGATTATTGTTCCTATGACATCCATTCTTGAGGCAAATTGAGAGGATTTTACTTGTGGCTGGTTGTAGCTTCTGTCCATTCTAAAAGTAGATTACCCTCGATTTATCAGGTAGTCTTTGTTCACTCTTAAGGTGAATTGTCCCTGATTTACCTGGTGATTTCTATTTGGCCTTTTTTCACTTCTTGCTGCATCAAGATAACTTTTGGAGGTAGATGGTTCCTGCACTTGAGTTGTTTCTTCATTATATCCCAGACCTGTCTTGATTAGTGGAGAACGCTGAACTTTGATAATCTCATCTAATGTTTCAGATCCTTTAACAAATCTAAGATTAAGAGCTTTAGATTTCTCAATCTCTTTTCTAAGTCCCACAATTTCACATTCTAACTTTTCATGATGTTTTTCCCTTTCAGCCAGTTGGAATTGCAGAGTATCAATAATCATATTTTTCTCTTCTAAACAAATTTTGAGTTTAGAAATCTCTTCATAAAGACCTTCTTCATCTATAGCATCCATGAAATTTTCATCTTCAAAAGCCATTAAAAGTCTATATTTATTACCTTGTTCATCTTCATCACTATTTGAAAGTCCATCACTATCTTCATGAGTGTAATAGCTTTTCTTATTTACATTCTGCTTCTTGTTCCATCTAACAGGTTCCTTACCCTTGTCAAGCTTATCTTTATGAGGACATTTGGCAGCATAGTGACCGACTCTTCCACAAGCAAAGCATTTGAAAGGTAACTTACCTCTGAATCTTCCAGCACCCCGTTGAAGATTCTTGACAAAATTTGATTCTTCCTCTTCTTCTGACATATGTCCTGACTCATAGTAATCTCCTTTGCCTGAAGCCTTGAAAGTAGCTTCTCTCCTGTCTGATGGTCCTCCTTTCCTCCTTTCATAAGCAGTCAGAATTTCGTGCAGCTGTGACATGGTAAGATTTCGTAGATTCTCCTTTTCTTCTATTGCAGAAACTTTAGATTCAAACCTAGGGGACAAAGATCTTAGAACCTTTTCAACCACAACAGCCTCTTTTATTTCTTCACCCAAGTTTTTCATACAATTAACAATCTCATCTACACGAAGGAAATAGTTAGCCACACTTTCATCATTGTGCATTCTGAGATTTTCATACTGAATTCTGAGGGTTTGAAGTTTTGCTCGTTTTACCTGTTCATCTCCTTCATAGCTCAGAACAATCTTGTCCCATATTTCTTTCGCGGATTTATACTGCATAACCTTGACAAATTCTGATTGAGATAGACATCCTAATAGAGTATTGACAACCTTTGCATTTGTTTCATATTGCTTCTTACCAGCCGAATCTGTAGGAGTTGTGGATGGGAAAGTGTACCCTGTATCTATGATATCCCAGACTTCTGTACCAAGAGATTGAAGATAGGTTGTGACTCTTACCTTCCAATAGACGAAGTTGGTCCCATCAAAAATTGGTGGCCTGATAGATGCTTCTCTCTCGTAGTTGCTCATGATGATGGATCTTCCTTCAAGCGATCAAGCTTCTTCAGAAGGACCTGCTCTGATACCAATTGTTGGAAATAATACTGAGAGGGGGGTGAATCAGTATTATCAAGTCAATTATTTCCTTTTTCAAATCAGATCATATACGCTACTTCAGTTAGAGAAAACTACGTATATACGCAACTACGTATAAGGAAACCCACGTATACCATGCAAACTTATAATTTACTTTATCTTACAGATGTTGATCATTAATCTGTGTATCAGAATCAAATAAACAGTAACCAGAAATAGTGAAACAGAGCAGAAGACAATCACACACAAGAACACAAGATATAAGGTGGAAACCCAATGTGGGTGAAAACCACCTGCTGCAATTCGTCTCTATCTTCTTTTTAATTAGAAACTTCCTTTTACAATGATTCTGTACTGGTGCAGTCCTTTACCAGTACGCAGGCTGTAACCTATAGAGAGCTACAACCCTCTCTCGTTCTCCAGCTTCTCCTGGAAGGGAGCTACAACCCCCTTAGCTCTTGCACTAGCCAAGATACTAGTACGTAGGTGCTGGCTTACAGAAGGCTACAACCTTCTCTTTCTTCTAGGGACCACGTTTCATAAATTTTCAGACTGGATCCATGAACATCAATCAATCATCAAGAATTTCTGCATCAAACAATCTCCTTTTCACCAATTAGAACTGAATCAAGTAGACACTTCTCTGACAGCTGTACCCAGAACACAGTAACAGTAATCACATACCAAATTCTGAACCCAGAACACTGCAGCAATAAACAGAAGCAGCTAGAACCCAACTCAAGAGATGTACGCTACTTCAATAACCTGAAACCTGCGTGCATACGCTTCTGTGTTTGGACCAACCGGCGTATACGCTTTTTTATTCACTGAACCAGCGTGTATACGCGCCTTAGCTTCACTGAACCTGCGTACAGATCTATAAAGGATAATTCACTCTTTCAATCATTCAGACATTAGTTAACCCAGATTACCAGATTTATAGATCGAGCATGCGCCACATATAACAGATCAAAGTCATAGAAAGATACTACTATTCAAGCTTAAAGAATTTGATCCATCAATAGAACTTTTGCTTCTCCTTGCGCTCAGGTTTCTCTTCATTCAGATCCAGATCTGCACCATCACCAATCACGAGTATTCCAGATCTAGTACTTTTCAGATATTCAATAATTCAGATGGTAATTTGCCAAATGATCTCCTTCCTCTTTTATAGACTTAGGCCTTTCATAATACCACGGTCCAAAACCATAACAAAACAATACCATGGACCCAATACTTGGGATCAACACTTCTGACGAGATACCATGGCCCAAAACCATAGGTTCAATTACCAAGGACTAAATACCATGGAACAAAAGTAAGTTCTCCAACATATACACGCTTTTCCTTGCGTGAAAGTGCGTGTATACGCATACGTAGTTTTGTAACGTATAACCCGCGTGTATACGTGTCTTCATTTAGGTGAACCTGCGTATATATATTTTTTTCATTCTGAAAGCCTGAACTGAGATCTGTCACCAATGTGAGTTGCCATCAAGGACAACACCTGTGTCATAGCTCCAAACCTGTGCCATAATGCCAACAATCTCCCCCTTTGGACTTGATGGAAACCCCAAGATCCTCAAAGTCATTCTCCCCCTTTGTCATCAATGGCAAAGGGTTGTGCTCCCCCTGAGTACATGCTGGGATCTCTGTGCTGCTATGCTGACCATGCTCCCCCTGACTATAGGCAAGATCTGCAATAAGATGTTCTTCAAGAAGAACCATGACTTATACATCATAAAAGACCTTCCTATCACCAAAAAGGCTCTATACATACATCCATCACCCAACCAAGTGGGGATACATTAGAAATTTACATATGACAACCAAGAACGTCACATAATTCATCCCAGGCATAGTGGGGAAAATAAAGTAGGCCGTTACATGACCTTGTAACCATAAAAGAGATACATAACATAGAGGTATAGAGATATAGAGACGAAATATCTAGAGCAAGACTTTAAAATTCACCAATAACTAATATCAACAGCATTTGTAAATATCTATTCAGATCAGCAACCATGTTTTCCTTCTGATTTCCCTCTACATTTGTTTCACCTGAGATCAATAACAGCTGTGAATATTGAACCAAGGGCTTCTAATGAAATGCCAACAATGTTTTATCAGAAGTTTTATCTGCTCCCGCTGAACCTGTGCCAGATGGTCTCTGTCAGACCCAAATCAGACTTCCTTCAACCAGAGTCTGTCCCCACTGATTTCTTTCAAACTACCATATACGTGATTGTCTCTGCATGAACTGGCGTATGTACGTGGATCCTCCTCAGGCAACACGCGTACACCCATTTTTCTCTGAAACAGACAAGTTTCAACAACAAGATGATGCATCAACTACTCCCAGCTTCTGTCTGAGGTATTCAAAAGTTTCCCTGGGCAGTGGTTTGGTGAGAATATCAGCAACTTGTTCCTTAGAGGGAACATACTCCAATTTTACCTTTTGTTCCAACATTTGTTCCCGGAGAAAATGATACTTGATCGGTATGTGCTTAGTCTTTGAATGCATGACATGATTCTTTGAGATACTGATAACACTTGTATTGTCACATAAGATGGAGACAGGTGGAGTACAAGTGATTTGAAAATCCTGCAAAGTTTGCATCATCCAAAGGAGTTGTGTGCAACAAGATGCGGCAACCACATATTCTGCTTCAGCTGTAGATAGAGCAATCGAACTCTGTTTCTTGCTGAACCAAGATACTAATCTGGAGCACATAAAGATTGCACCACCACTTGTGCTTTTTCGGTCATCCACGCTTCCAAACCAATCTACATCTGTATAAGCATGAAGAGTGAGATCTGTATCTCTTGGATACCATATGCCATAGTTTTGAGTTCCTTGAAGATACTTGAAAATTCTCTTCACTGCCTAAAGATGAGTTTCCTTAGGATTTTCCTGAAATCTTCCAACTATTCCCACTGCATGCATGATGTCTGGTCGGGTTCCTATCAAATCAAGTAGACTTCAAATCATGGATCTATGGGTTGGTTGATGCACTGTTGTTGATTCATTATTTTCACTGAGGCTGCATCCTGTAACAATAGGGGTACATACTCGTTTCGAATCTTCCATGCCATACTTCTTCAAAATTTGCTTGAGGTACTTGGTTTGAGATACAAAGATAGCTCCTTCATTTTGTTGGATTTGTAATCCAAGAAAATATGTCGGTTCTCCAAGCAAGGACATTTCGAATTCTTTCTGCGTCACCAAGGCAAAGATTTGACTCATAGCTTCTTCATTGCTGCCAAAGATGATATCATCAACATACACAACAAGTATTAGCAATTTGTTATTTTCAATTTTTATATAAAGATTGCTATCTGCTGATCCTTTTGAGAAACCTTGTTGTTGAAGATATTTGTCCAGACGATAGTACCAAGCCCTTGGAGCTTGTTTAAGACCATAGAGAGCCTTCTTAAGATTGCATACAAGTTTTGGATCATTTCCAAGGATGAATCCATCTGGTTGCTCAATATACACTTCTTCTTCTAAGTCTCCATTCAGAAAAACTGATTTCACATCCATTTGAAATACTTTGAACTTCTGGAAGCTTGAGAGAGCAAGGAACATTCGGATGGCCTCAAGTCTAGCAACGGGAGCAAAAGTTTCTTCAAAGTCTATCCCTTCTTGTTGAGCATACCCTTTACACATAAGTCTGGCCTTGTTTCTAATAACTTCCCCATTTTCATTCAACTTGTTTTTAAAGATCCATTTTCCCCTGTGACATTCTTATCTTTTGGTCTAGGAACTAACTCCCAAGTGTTATTCTTTTCGATCTGCTCAAGTTCTTTATCCATTGCCTTGACCCAGCATTCGTCTTTGCATGCCTCTTTTACATTTTGTGATTCAGAGGAGGAGAGCAATGCCAAATAGCTTGAGGCTTCTGCAATTGTTTTCTTGTTTGTATACCTACCTCTTTCTGCCCCAAAATTTGAGATTCTAGATGATTCTTTTGAACGTACCTCGATGGAGTCTTATCTTCTATCATTATCTGTTCTTTTAGTGCCTCTTGAGATTCTTCTTCATCATAAGTCTGATTTGATGTTGAAGGATAGTCCTCATCACCTTCGAAATCTTCGAAATTCACTTGCCTAGGAATGTTTCCTTCTTCATCAATCAGTACATGAATGATATCAACAATTCTTCCAAGTATTTTGTTGTAACACTTATATGCTTTGCTATGGGGAGAATAACCAAGGAGAATGCCTTCATCTACTCTAGGTTCAAACTTGCCAAGATTTTCATCATTATTTTTGATATAGCATTTGCTTCCAAAAATTTTGAAATATTTTACCAAAGGAGTCTAACCATACTAGAGCTCATGAGGAGTTTGAGTGCTGTTCACCCGGACATTTGTCTTGTTGAGAATAACAACTGCAGCAAATGTGGCTTCTCCCCAAAAGGTTGCGAGTGTTCCAGACTCATCAAGCATAGCACGAGCTATTTGTTGAACCGTTCTATTCATCCTTTCCACTACTCAATTTTTGCTGAGGAGTCCTAGCTGTAGAGAATTCCCTTCTTATTCCATCTTCTTCACAAAAATCAAAAAATTCATTCCAGGTAAATTCTCCTCCTCGATCGGACCTGAGGCATTTGATTTTGTGATCTGATTCATTCTCTAAGAAGGCTTTGAATGATTTGAAATTTTCAAAGGCTTCGTCTTTGTGCTTCATAAGTCCTATCCAACACATTCTAGAAAAATCATCAATGAATAATATAAAGTATTCTTCTCCTTGGGGTGACCTTTTCCTAGATGGACCACACACATCAGTATGGACAAGTTCAAGTGGCCTGCTATCTGATCCTTCCTTCTCAGGGAAGTTAGTTCTGGTTTGCTTACCAAACTGACACAATTTGCATATTGTATTATCTGGAATTTTGATGTCTGGAAGACCACGAACTGCCTGGTATTTGCATGCTTTCCTTATCTGTGAGAAGCTAAGATGCCCCAATCTTCTGTGCCATAGCCAGTGTTCATCATTCTTGCTTAGATAGCATTAATGTTATCCTTCTTTGAATATGTATAAATTGTTTGGAGTTCTTACGCCTTTGATCACTATTTTTCCTATATCAAGATCACGAACGCAACATCCATTTGATCGAAATATTACCTCAGTTCCTTGATCACACATCTGACTGACACTTAATAGATTATTCTTTAAGCCATCAACATACATGCCATTTCCAGCTTTGACCCTTACATTCAACTGAACAGAACCTTTACCTTTTGTGAGAGCAGGGGTGTCATTTCCAAAAGAGACCCTCTTCTCCTTCTCTAAGGCAGTATATGACTGAAGTTTTTCTTTATCACCTGTCATATGTTTCAAACATCCACTCTCGATGTATCATTGATTTTCCTACCCTTTTGCATATAAGGCTATACCACATCTTTCTGGTTGTGGTTCTTTTATTCTCCATGTTTTGGCTATTGAGGCTTGCTCCTTTTGAGTTGTTTGCCGAAACTTGCTCCTGCATTCAGAATCTTCATGACCGAATTGTTACAAATAGAACATTCTACTTCATTTTCATGAGCAGAGAAGTTATTGTAGGTCCTTTTCATTATCCCAGACATACTCCTTTGTTTATGAGCTTCTCTAGTCATGATTGTCTTATAGGCAGCACATTGAGCTACTTTGTGACCAAAGTTATGACAAGAGAAACATTGGCCATTGAAGAAACTCCTGTGATTATCAAATCTACCATCCAAATGACTATTGTTCCTATTGACATCCATTCTTGAGGCAAATTGAGAAGATTTTACCTGTGGTTGGTTGTAGCTTCTGTCCATTCTAAAAGTAAATTGCCCCCGATTTATCTGGTAGTCTTTGTTCACTCTTAAGGTGAATTGTCCCTGATTTACCTGGTGATTTCTATTTGGCCTTTGTTCACTTATTGCTGCATCAAGATAACTTTTGGAGGTAGATGGTTCGTGCACTTGAGTTGTTTCTTCATTATATCCTAGACCTGTCTTGATTAGTGGAGAACGTTGAACTTTGATAATCTCATCTAATATTTCAGATCCTTGAACAAATCTAAGATTAAGAGCTTTAGATTTCTCAATCTCTTTTCTAAGCCCCACAAATTCACATTCTAACTTTTCATGATGTTTTTCCCTTTCAGCCAGTTGGAATTGCAGAGTATCAATAATCATATTTTTCTCTTCTAAACAAATTTTGAGTTTAGAAATCTCTTCAGAAATACCTTCTTCATCTATAGCATCCATGCAATTTTTATCTTCAAAAGCCATTAAAAGTCTATATTTATTACCTTGTTCATCTTCATCACTATTTGAAAGTCCATCACTGTCTTCATGAATGTAATAGCGTTTCTTATTTACATTCTGCTTCTTGTTCCATCTAACAGGTTCCTTACCCTTGTCATGCTTATCTTTATGAGGACATTTGGCAGCATAGTGTCCGAATCTTCCACAAGAAAAGCATTTGAAAGATAACTTACCTCTGAATCTTCCAGCACCCCGTTGAAGATTCTTGACAAAATTTGATTCTTCCTCTTCTTCTGACATATGTCCTGACTCATAGTAATCTCCTTTGCGTGAAGCCTTGAAAGCAGCTTCTCTCCTGTCTAATGGTCCTCCTTTCCTCCATTCATAGCAGTCAAAATTTCGTGCAGTTGTGACATGGTAAGATTTCGTAGATTCTTCTTTTCTTCTATTGCAGAAACTTTAGATTCAAACCTAGGGGACAAAGATCTTAGAACCTTTTCAACCACAATAACCTCTTTTATTTCTTCACCCAAGCTTTTCATACAATTAACAATCTCATCTACATGAAGGAAATAGTTAGCCACACTTTCATCATTGTGCATTCTGAGATTTTCATACTAAATTCTGAGGGTTTGAAGTTTTGCTTGTTTTACCTGTTCATCTCCTTCATAGCTTAGAACAATCTTGTCCCATATTTATTTCGTGGATTTATACTGCATAACCTTGAAAAATTCTGATTGAGATAGACATCCTAATAGAGTATTGACAACCTTTGCAATTGTTTCAGATTGCTTCTTACCAGCCGAAGCTGTAGGAGTTGTGGATGGGAAAGTGTACCCTGTATCTATGATATCCTATACTTATGTAGCAAGAGATTGAAGATAGGCCGTGTCTCTTACCTTCCAATAGACGAAGTTGGTCCCATCAAAAATTGGTGGTCTGATAGATGCTTCTCTCTCGTTGTTGCTCATGATGATGGATCTTCCTTCAAGCGATCAAGCTTCTTCAGAAGGACCTGATCTGATACCAATTGTTGGAAATAATACTAAGAGGGGGAGTGAATCAGTATTATCAAGTCAATTTTTTCCTTTTTCAAATCCAAATCATATATGCTACTTCAATTAGAGAAAACCGCGTATATACGCAACTACGTATAAGGAAACCCACGTATACCATGCAAACTTATAATTTACTTTATCTTATAGATGTTGATCATTAATTTGTGTATCAGAATCAAATCAACAGTAACTAGAAATAGTGAAACAGAGAAGAAGACAATCACACACAAGAACACAAGATATAAGGTGGAAACCCAATGTGGTTGAAAACCACCTGCTGCAATTCGTCTCTATCTTCCTTTTAATTAGAAACTTCCTTTTACAATGATTCTGTACTGGTGCAGTCCTTTACCAGTACGCAGGTTGTAACCTGTAGAGAGCTACAACCCTCTCTCGTTCTCCAGCTTCTCCTGGAAGGGAGCTACAACCCCCTTAGCTCTTGCACTAGCCAAGATACTAGTACGCAGGTGCTGGCTTACAGAAGGCTACAACCTTCTCTTTCTTATAGGGACCATGTTTCATAAATTTTTAGACTGGATCCATGAACATCAATCAATCATCAAGAATTTTTGTATCAAACAATCTCCTTTTCACCAATTAGAACCGAATCAAGTAGACACTTCTCTGACAGCTGTACCCAGAACACAATAGCAGTAATCACATACCAAATTCTGAACCCAGAACACTACAGCAATAAACAAAAGCAGCTAGAGCCCAACTCAAGAGATGTACGCTACTTCAATAACCTGAAACCTGCGTGCATACGCTTCTGTGTTTGGACCAACCGGCATATATGCGTTTTTTATTCACTGAACCAGCATGTATACATGCCTTAGCTTCTCTGAACCTGCGTACAGATCTATAAAGGATAATTCACTCTTTCAATAATTCAGACATTAGTTAACCCAGATTACCAGATTTATAGATCGAGCATGCGCCACATATCACAGATCAAAGTCATAGAAAGATACTACTATTCAAGCTTAAAGAATTTGACCCATCAATAAAAATTTTGCTTCTCCTTGCGCTCAGGTTTCTCTTCATTCAGATCTAGATCTGCACCATCACCTAATCATGAGTATTCTAGATCTAGTTCTTTTCATATATTCAATAATTCAAATGGTAATTTGCCAAATGATCTCCTTCCTCTTTTATAGACGTAGGATTTTCATAATACCACGGTCCAAAACCATAACAAAATAATACCATGGACCCAATACTTGGGATCAATACTTCTGACGATATACCATGGCCCAAAACCACAGGTTCAATTGCCAAGGACTAAATACCATTTACCAAAAGTAAGTTCTCCAACATATACGCGCTTTTCATTGGGTGAAAGTGCGTGTATACGCATACGCGCTTTTCATTGCGTGAAAGTGCGTGTATACGCATACGCGCTTTTGTAACGTATAACTCACATGTATACGCGTCTTCGTCTAGGTGAACTTGCGTATATATATTTTTCTTCATTCTGAAAGCCTGAACCGAGATCTGTCACTAAAGTAAGTTGCCATCAAGGACAACACCTGTGTCGTAGCTCCAAACCTGTGCCATAATGCCAACAATCTCCCCCTTTGGACTTGATGGCAACCCAAAGTGATCCGGATTTAATCAGGAACGCAATAGATTATAGAGATAATCATAAATACAGAGATGCGATAACCATAAAAACAGAGATGAAGCGGAAATAATACTTCATTTCATTAATGGAGAATATTGAAATATGCTTACAAATAGAAATAACCCAGCTAGGGCGATGGTAGCTTATCTGTGAGAAGAGATGTGTTGGCTACATACCTCTGAACTGTTCCCAACCGTCTTACAATGAGGCTCAAAGTCCTATTTATTATTGAGAAACAATGGAAAACCCTTGACATCCCAAAACCTAATCCTAGAAGATGAAACGCCAAATTGTGGGCCCCGTTTTGGGGTGAGTTGGATAGCCAACTTCCCGAGGTCGCGAATCGGTCGTATTATCTCCGTTTGACGCGCATGATAGCCTGTTGGAAAAATCATAGAGGTAGATTTCCCAAAAAATGCCGTTTAGGACCTCAAAACAGCTCCGGAAGTTCAGGACCCGAAAAACTGCTAAAAATAGTAAACTGCGCTATAATTAAGGAAACTGAAAAACTGAAAGAGACAGTTGTGGGGGTCCAAATGGGATAGGGGGGTGGCCACCAACATCCACCTGGATCACCAAGATCCTCAAAGTCATTCTCCCCCTTTGTCATCAAGGGCAAAGGGTTGTGCTCCCCCTGAGTACATGCTGAGATCTCTGCACTGCTGTGCTGACCATGCTCCCCCTCACTGTAGGCAAGATCTGCAAAAAGATGTTCTTCAAGAAGAACCATGACTTATACATCATAAAAGACCTTCCTATCACCAAAAAGGCTCTATACATACATCCATCACCCAACCAAGTGGGGATCATCCATCCAACCAAGTGGGCATACATTAGAAATTTACATATGACAAACAAGAACATCACATTATTCGTCACAGGCATAGTGGGGAAACCAAATTAGGCCATTACGTGACCTTGACACCATAAAAGAGATACATGACATAGAGATATAGAGATATAGAGACGAAATATCTAGAGCAAGACTTATAAAAGTCACCAATAACTGATATCAACAACATCTGTAAATCAATATTCAGATCAGCAACCATGTTTTCCTTCTGATTTCCCTCTACATTTGTTTCACCTAAGATCAATAACAGCTGTGAATCTTGAACCAAGGGCTTCTAATGAAATGCAAACAATGCTTTATCAGAAGTTTTATCTGCTCCCCCTGAACCTGTGCTAGATGGTCTCTGTCAGACCCATATCAGACTTCCTTCAACCAGAGTCTGTCCCCACTGATTTCTTTCAAACTACCATATATGCGACTGTCTCTGCATGAAATAGCGTATGTATGCGGATCCTCCTCAGGCAACATGCGTACACCCATTTTTCTCTGAAACAAACAAGTTTCAACAACAAGATGATGCATCAACTACTCCCAGCTTCTGTCTGAGGTATTCAAAAGTTTCCCTGGGCAGTGGTTTGGTGAGAATATCAGCAACTTGTTCCTTAGAGGGAAATAATCCCATTTGACCTTTTGTTCCAACACTTGTTCCCGTAGAAAATGATACCTGATCAGTATGTGCTTAGTCTTTGAATGCATGACAGGATTCTTTGAGATACTGATAGCACTTGTATTGTCACATAAGATGGAGATAGGTGGAGTACAAGTGATTTGAAAATCCTGCAAAGTTTGCATCATCCAAAGGAGTTGTGTGCAACAAGATGCGACATCCACATATTCTGCTTCAGCTGTAGATAGAGCAATCGAACTCTGTTTCTTGCTGAACCAAGATACTAATCTGGAACCCATAAAGAATGCACCACCACTTGTGCTTTTTCGGTCATCCACGCTTCCAGCCCAATCTGCATCTGTATAAGCATGAAGAGTGAGATCTGTATCTCTTGGATACCATAGGCCATAGTTTTGAGTTCCTTGAATATACTTGAAAATTCTCTTCACTTCCTGAAGATGAGTTTCCTTAGGATTTGCCTGAAATCTTCCAACTATTCCCACTGCATGCATGATGTATGGTCGGGTACTTGTCAAATAAAGTAGACTTCCAATCATGGATCTATAGGTTGGTTGATGCACTACAGTTGATTCATCATTTGCATTGAGGCTGCATCCTGTAACCATAGGGGTACATACTGGTTTCGAGTCTTCCATGCCATACTTCTTCAAAATCTGCTTGAGGTACTTGGTTTGAGATAAAAAGATACCTCCTTCATTTTGTTGGATTTGTAATCCAAGAAAATATGTTAGTTCTCCAAGCAAGGACATTTCAAATTCTTTCTGCATCACCAAGGCAAAGCTTTGACTCATAGCTTCTTCATTGCTGCCAAAGATGATATCATCAACATACACAACAAGTATTAGCAATTTGTTATTTTCAATTTTTATATGAAGATTGCTATCTGCTGATCCTTTTGAGAAACCTTGTTGTTGAAGATATTTGTCTAGATGGTAGTACCAAGCCCTTGGAGCTTGTTTAAGACCATAGACAACCTTCTTAAGTCTGCATACAAGTTTTGGATCATTTCCAAGGATGAATCCATCTGGTTGCTCAATATACACTTCTTCTTCTAAGTCTCCATTCAGAAAAGCTGATTTCACATCCATTTGAAATACTTTGAACTTTTGGAAGCTTGAGAGAGCAAGGAACATTTGGATGGCCTCAAGTCTAGCAACGGGAGCAAAATTTTCTTCAAAGTCTATCCCTTCTTGTTGAGCATACCCTTTACACACAAGTCTAGTCTTGTTTCTAATAACTTCCCCATTTTCATTAAACTTGTTTTTAAAGATCCATTTTGTCCCTATGACATTCTTATCTTTTGGTGTAGGAACCAACTCCCAAGTGTTATTCTTTTCGATCTGCTCAAGTTCTTTATCCATTGCCATGACCCAGCATTCATCTTTGCATGCCTCTTTTACATTTTGTAGTTTAGAGGAGGAGAGAAATGCCAAATTGCTTGAGGCTTCTGCAATTGTTCTTCTTGTTTGTATACCTGCCTCTTTCTGCCCCAAAATTTGAGATTCTGGATGATTCTTCTGAACGTACCTGTATGGAGTCTTATCTTCTATCCTTATCTGTTCTTCTGGTGCCTCTTGAGCTTCTTCTTCATCATAAGTCTGATTTGATGTTGAAGGATTGTCCTCATCATCTTCGAAATCTTAGAAATTCACTTGCATAGGAATGTTTCCTTCTTCATCAATCACTACATCAATGCTGTCAACAATTCTTCCAAGTCTTTTGTTGTAACACTTATATGCTTTTCTATGGGGAGAATAACCAAGGATAATGCCTTCATCTGCTCTAGGTTCAAACTTGCCAAGATTTTCATCATTATTTTTGATATAGCATTTGCTTCCAAAAATTTTGAAATATTTTACCGAATGAGTCTCACCATACCAGAGCTCATGAGGAGTTTGAGTGCTTTTCACCCGGACATTTGTCTGGTTGAGAATAAAAATTGAAGCAAATGCGGCTTCTCCCCAGAAGGTTGCGGGAGTTCTAGACTCATCAAGCATAGCATGAGCCATTTGTTGAACCGTTCTGTTCATCCTTTCCACTACTACATTTTGCTGAGGAGTCCTAGCTGTAGAGAATTCCATTCTTATTCCATGTTCTTCACAAAAATCGAAAAATTCATTCGAGGTAAGTTCTCCTCCTCGGTCAGACCTGAGGCATTTGATTCTGTGATCTGATTCGTTCTCCACCAAGGCTTTGAATGATTTGAACTTTTCAAAGGCTTCATCTTTGTGCTTCATAAGTCCTATCCAACACATCCTAGAAAAATCATTAATGAATAATATAAAGTATTCTTCTCCTCGGGGTGACCGTTTCCTAGATGGACCACATACATCATTATGGACAAGTTCAAGTGGCCTGCTAGCTGTTCCTTCCTTCTTAGGGAAGTTAGTTTTGGTTTGCTTACCAAACTGACACGATTTGCATATTTTATTATTTGTAAGACCACGAACTGCTTGGTATTGGCATGCTTCCCTTATCTGTGAGAAGCTAAGATGCCCCAATCTTCTGTGCCATAGCCAGTGTTCATCATTCTTTCTTAGATAGCATTGATGTTGTCCTTCTTTGAATATGTATAAATTGTTTGGAGTTCTTACGCCTTTGATCACTGTTTTTCGTGTATCAAGATCACGAACACTACATCCATTTGATCGAAATATTACCTCAGTTCCTTGATCACACATCTGACTGACACTTAATAGATTATGCTTTAAGCCATCAACATACATGACATTTCCAGCTTTGACCCTTTCTTTCAACTGAACAGAATCTTTACCTTTTATGAGAGCAGGGGTGTCATTTCCAAAAGAGACCTTCTTCTCCTTCGCTAAGGCACTATATGACTGAAGTTTTTCTTTATCACCTGTCATATGTTTCGAACATCCACTCTCAATGTACCATTGATTTTCCTGCCCTGTCGCATATAAGGCTATACCACATCTTTCTGGTTGTGGTTCTTTTATTCTCCATGTTTTGGCTCTTGAGGCTTGCTCCTTCTGAGTTGTTTGCCGAAACCTGCTCCTGCATTCAAAATCTTCATGACCGAAATTGTTACAAATAGAACATTCTACTTCATTTTCAAGAGAATAGAAGTTATTGTAGGTCCTTTTCATGATCCCAGACATACTATGAGCTTCTCTAGTCATGATTGTCTTATAGGAAACACATTGAGCTGATTTGTGACCAAAATTATGACAAGAGAAACATTGGCCATTGAAGAAACTCCTGTCATTATCAAATCTACCAGCCAAAATATTATTGTTCCCATTGACATCCATTCTTGAGGAAAATTGAGAAGATTTTACCTGTGGCTAGTTGTAGCTTCTGTCCATTCTAAAAGTAGATTGCCCCTGATTTATCTGGTAGTCTTTGTTCACTCTTGAGGTGAATTGTCCCTGATTTACCTGGTGATTTCTATTTGGCCTTTTTTCACTTCTTGCTACATCAAGATAACTTTTGGAGGTAGATGGTTCGTGCACTTGAGTCGTTTCTTCATTATATCCCAGACCTGTCTTGATTAGTGGAGAACGCTAAACTTTGATAATCTCATCTAATGTTTCAGATCCTTTAACAAATCTAAGATTAATAGCTTTAGATTTCTCAATCTCTTTTCTAAGCTGCACAATTTCACATTCTAACTTTTCATGATGTTTTTCCCTTTCAGCCAGTTGGAATTGCAGAGTATCAATAATCATATTTTTCTCTTCTAAACAAATTTTGAGTTTATAAATCTCTTCATAAAGACCTTCTTCATCTATAGCATCCTTGAAATTTTCATCTTCAAAAGCCATTAAAAGTCTATATTTATTACCTTGTTCATCTTCATCACTATTTGAAAGTCCATCACTATCTTCATGAGTGTAATAGCTTTTCTTATTTACATTCTACTTCTTGTTCCATCTAACATGTTCCTTACGCTTGTCAGGCTTATCTTTATGAGGACATTTGGCAGCATAGTGACCGACTCTTCCACAAGCAAAGCAATTGAAAGGTAACTTACCGTTGAATCTTCCAGCACCCCGTTGAAGATTCTTGACAAAATTTGATTCTTCCTCTTCTTCTGACATATGTCCTAATTCATAGTAATCTCCTTTGCCTGAAGCCTTGAAAGTAGCTTCTCTCCTGTCTGATGGTCCTCCTTTCCTGATTTCATAAGCAGTCAGAATTCTGTGCAGCTGTGACATGGTAAGATTTTGTAGATTCTCCTTTTCTTCTATTGCAGAAACTTTAGATTCAAACCTAGGGGACAAAGATCTTAGAACCTTTTCAACCACAACAACCTATTTTATTTCTTCACACAAGTTTTTCATACAATTAACAATCTCATCTACACGAAGGAAATAGTTAGCCACACTTTCATCATTGTGCATTCTGAGATTTTCATACTGAATTCTGAGGGTTTGAAGTTTTGCTCATTTTACCTGTTCATCTCCTTCATAGCTCAGAACAATCTTGTCCCAGATTTCTTTTGCGGATTTATACTGCATAACCTTGACAAATTCTGATTGAGATAGACATCCTAATAGAGTATTAACAGCCTTTGCATTTGTTTCATATTGCCTCTTACCAGCCGAGTCTATAGGAGTTGTGGATGGGAAAGTGTACTCTATATCTATAATATCCCAGACTTCTGTACCAAGAGATTGAAGATAGGTTGTGACTCTTACCTTCCAATAGACAAAGTTGGTCCCATCGAAAATTGGTGGCCTGATGGATGCTTCTCTCTCGTAGTTGCTCATGATGATGGATCTTCCTTCAAGCGATCAAGCTTCTTCAGAAGGACCTGCTCTGATACCAATTGTTGCAAATAATACTAAGAGGGAGGGGGTGAATCAGTATTATCAAGTCAATTGTTTCTTTTTTCAAATCCAGATCATATACGCTACTTCAGTTAGAGAAAACCGCGTGTATACGCAACTACGTATAAGGAAACCCACATATACCATGCAAACTTATAATTTACTTTATCTTACAGATGTTGATCATTAATCTGTGTATCAGAATCAAATAAACAGTAACCAGGAACAGTGAAACAGAGAAGAAGACAATCACACACAAGAACACAAGATATAAGGTGGAAACCCAATGTGGGTGAAAACCACCTGCTGCAATTCATCTCTATCTTCTTTTTAATTAGAAACTTCCTTTTACAATGATTCTGTACTGGTGCAGTCCTTTACCAGTATGCAGGCTGCAACCTGCAGAGAGCTACAACCCTCTCTCGTTCTCCAGCTGCTCCTTGAAGGGAGCTACAACCCCCTTAGCTCTTGTACTAGCCAAGATACTAGTATGTAGGTGCCGGCTTAGAAAGGGCTACAACCTTCTCTTTCTTTCAGGGACCACGTTTCATAAATTTTCAGACTGGATCCGTGAACATCAATCAATCATCAAGAATTTCTACATTAAACAATCTCCTTTTCACCAATTAGAACTGAATCAAGTAGACACTTCTCTGACAACTATACCTAGAACATAGTAACAATAATCACATACCAAATTCTGAACCGAAAACACTGCAACAATAAACAGAAGCAGCTAGAACCCAACTCAAGAGATGTACGCTACTTCAATAACCTAAAACCTGTGTGCATACGCTTCTGTGTTTGGACCAACCGGCGTATACGTGTTTTTTATTCACTGAACCATCGTGTATACATGCCTTAGCTTCACTGAACTTGCGTACAGATCTATAAAGGATAATTCACTCTTTCAATCATTCAGACATTAGTTAACCCAGATTACCAGATTTATAGATCAAGCATGCACCACATATAACAGATCAAAGTCATAGAAAGATACTAGTATTCACGCTTAAAGAATTTGTCCCATCAATAGAACTTTTGCTTCTCCTTGTGCTCAGGTTTCTCTTCATTCAAATCCAGATTTGCACCATCACCCAATCATGAGTATCCTAGATATAGTACTTTTCAGATATTCAATAATTCAGATGGTAATTTGCAAAATGATCTCCTTCCTCTTTTATAGACTTAGGCCTTTCACAATACCACGGTCCAAAACCATAACAAAACAATACCATGGACCCAATACTTGGGATGAAAACTTCTGACGAGATACCATGGACCCAATACTTGGGATGAAAACTTCTGACGAGATACCATGGCCCAAAACCATAGGTTCAATTACCAAGGACTAAATACCATGGACCAAAAGTAAGTTCTCCAACATATACACGCTTTTCCTTGCATGAAAGTGCGTGTATACACATAAGCACTTTTGTAACGTATAACCTGCGTGTATACACATCTTCATCTAGATGAACCTACGTATATATATTTTTCTTCATTCTGAAAGCCTGAGCTGAGATCTGTCACCAAAGTGAGTTGCCATCAAGGAAAACACCCATGTCATAGCTCCAAACCTGTGCCATAATGCCAACATTGACATCATGGCATTGATTAAGAGTCTTAGTTTATACATGTTTGTTCACAGAATAAAACAAAGTTACTTGGTCTTAGGTCATGGTCCTAGGTCTTGAAGGTATGATTTCATCAATGAGGCTCATGCACAAGAAATTCTCATCACCCAGTGAAATATTAATGCTTTCATAACTTTCACCTAATAAGAGGATGAAGAAGAGCTCCAAAATGGCAACGTGTGGGACTAGTAGAGTAAGAAGGGAAAAAACATTCAAACGAGGCTCAAACATAAATAACACACATGAATTTCATCAATAAAATCCAAGGAAATGCAAACCACTCACAACCAGCAACTACACCTGGAAACAAAAGCAAAGAAACACTTATTTCTAAGTGCGATAGTTGAAATGTAGCATCATAATGCTTCAAACACAAGTTGTGACAAAAGCATCGACTACAACCAAAAAGCATCCTAAGTTATAGGAATGTGTATAACACACATTCTTATGATGTATATGATCATCTAATTCAAAAGAATATTATAGAGCTACCTCCAGTGTTGCACGAAGGTGCGGCACATATAAAAGAGGACATAATCAAAAGCGACACTTGGGACAGTAAGAAAAAGTCAAAATGACACTTACAAAAGCTAAAGAAGGTGAAAGGGTATTAATATGAGATCAATTAAAATTTATTTAAAAATTAAAAGTACAAAAAATATATAATTTCTTAATATTAGAATATGTTTTAATTATTTAATAATAATAATAGTAAGATATATATATATATATATATATATATATATATATATATATATATATATATATATATATATATATATATATATATATATAGATATCTCTATATCTATATCTATATCTATATCTATATATGTATATATTAATTTTGTATAATTTTTCCTTTAAAAATTGTTGTAGCGAATACAACCACCCTCTAAAACTTTGGCTCACGTGCAAATTTTGGAGCCTACCTTGGATCCTGCGATCGATCATCCTTGGTCACTTATTGGTAAGTTGATGATTTCAAGCTTCCCTTGTTGATCCTAAGAGTTGTATGTGTTCTCATCTTTATGCAGCATGTGTCATTTTTGGGCATAGGGATTGTTGTTTGTCATGCAAAGGGAATGTTGTTTTTGCTTAAAGGGAAACCATGTGTGCATGAGTGGTTGTCATCATATAGACATGTTTCACACTCACTTCATGCACTTTTGTCACGAAGGTTGTTGCATCAAGAAAAGTATGTCTTATGTATTCTGGATGGTCTATGTTTATGTCACTAAGTGTTTGTGTGCGATCACAATCAAGTCCTATCAATGTTTACATATGTTTCACTGATCTCACACTTAGCCATCTTTTCGAGCAACCTAGCCTCATCCAACTTCTCAGAAATGTGCACTTTGCTTCTGCAACCATTGAGCTTCCTCCCTTGCCTATTGAAACACCGCATTATGCAGAGACACCAACCTCCCTTTCCTTCTGAAACCCTGTAGCCAGCAGAGACACCAACCTCCCTTGCCTACTGAAACCCTACAGCTTGCAGAGACCCTAGCTAGCACTGCACTCCAAAAATGTGTAGAGAAGTCCAGCTACACTACACTAAGAAATTACGCAGAGGTGTCCTCCTAGGACCCACATCCCACAACAGTGTCATGTGCCTCAAAACTACGCAATGGTGTCCAAGTTGACCTGTCTATCTTACACATAGAAACTGCGCAGACAGGCCTCCTAGGGCCTCATTTCGGCAGCAGTCATTGTCCACTGGAATTCCGCAGATCTACCTCTTAGTGACTACAGTGAAAGATAACATGATGAAACTGCTTCCAAGGAGTTGAGGATAAGGACCAAGGAATGAAGTAATGGAAAATATCAAGACCACATGCAAACTCTATCAGATGCATGATCGTCTTGAGGGTAAGTATGTGTTGTGCTAAACAACAACCCCCCATTTCTATAAAACCTTTACACAAAATTATTATTATGAAATGGGTCCCTTTTTAATAAACTTAGTTAGATTGGTGAGTTAATGAATAAAACTGGTATTAACCTCATAATAAGAAAAATATTTACTAAAAGGCTCGATATAAATAAATAATTTTATAAAGCCTTTTGATAAAAAACAAAGTGTTCCTTTAAAAAATTATAAAATCATTCTACATTACGATAAAGCGATCGGAGATCGCGTATCGCAATGACAAAGGGACATACACAAAAACAAAGCCCCATTCAATTCTCTGATCCGAAAAGGAAATCGCAATCGGTAATCGGGGAAATCAAATGCCAAAGGTACATGCACAAGGGCTTATCATATATTCCGATCCGATATCGCAATCAGTAATCGAAGATATTCGTTGATAAAGGGACATACATAAAGACCTCATCAAATCTCCCGATGCGATAAGGTAAATCGCAATCAGCAATCGGCAGAGTCATATGACTAAAGGTTAAAAGCTTAAGCCAAATCCCGACTACGATCAATTAATTGGGCGTGCATCTCAAAAGGTAAATATACGTGGAAAAACGGTTTGCATGCATAATCCCCCACTCCATTATATTATAATATTACCTTTCGTCAATCGGAAATATTCATTACAAGTACTAAATCCCTTCCCTTTAACATTCCCGATTGTGATTTGTGATTTATTTCCAATTGCCGATCAAGGAAATCCGAAGCACGCTTGAAATAATCATTCGGTATACAATCGACGAGATGGGCATTTATGGTATTATTTACCATGATTGGCAGTTCGAACGGCTATTTAATATTACAGTTAAGGATAGATCCTTTAAAAGATTTCATCTGTAGTAATTCTTAATTGTATTTCATTTATCGTATGTCAATCTATTCATTTTCATATTGGCTCGCGGCATCACTATCTCTGTGTTACGGTTTGCAGCTATTTGTGTAGAGTCTCTTTGAATCCAAAAAACAGAGAACATGGGGAAGAAATCAAAGAAATCCACAGCAACTCCTACAACCAAAGGTCCAACACCGAGCAAGAAAGGATTAATCTCAGATACAACATGTCTTGGTCTGGGAAATACTAGCTGGGAGAGCATTTATATTCTAATAGAAGCAGAGGAGCCTGAAGAACTAGAAGAGGAAGCCACTGCCGATTCAACCAAAAAGTTAGAGGGAACTCTCAAGGAGTTGGCTTGTTCTTATCTTCACTGGATAGCAGCGTGAGCTAAAATCCTGCCATACACTGATGTAGTAAGAGTGGTGGTTCAAAAAATCCCAACTACGGATGGAAGATTTTGCACAGCTGATGGGAGGATATTTGGCTCATTCAAGCCTGAAGATCTCAGGGAAATGTATCATCTGCCACCACCCGAGAAGCGATACAATAAGGCATTCCTAGAAGCATTTGCAAAGGAAAATGACTCGGAGTCAGACCCGATCAAACAATGGAGACATTTCCCGGAGAAACACAAGCATGAGTCATCAGGTAAGTACTATGTTGACTCATTAGCTTCCCCTTATTGCTATGCAAGAGCTATGATGTGTAGACTGTGGGGACAACATGATTCTACCAAATTCACTATAGAGATGGTCCCCCTAATGGACGCTGCAATCAATGGTTATGTTATGGATTGGGAAAATATTTTGTCTAATAGACTAGCCATTGAGATATTAGATTACAGAAGGAATGCATCTACAACTTCCCAGATCATTCCCCCTTTCTATTACAGTGCATATATTATGGATACTATTTGCTTTAATTTTGAATACCCAATACTCAGATGGAGGTGGACTCCACAAGATCCGAATCCAATCCATATTTACCACAAGCAGTTATGGAAGGCACACTATAAAAATCACCTGTATAGAATCTGCAATGGTTTTATTTTACCTGTATATTATTCTATATTCAATAAGCCTGCCCCCAGGATATACCAGGAAGCAAAAATTGACTTGACAGCAGTAGGCAATTGGTTCGATGAGGAGAAATTCACCTATGTGAGGCTTTTTGGTAGTCTCACTAAACCCCATGTTCTTCCCCTATATGTTCTCGACAAATTGTTAGCTTGGGAATTGGCTTATCAGATAACATTGGAAGGTACATCCAAAACCCTTAGGGATTCAAAGAAACAGATATGGCCTATATTTCCCTTACGACGTGGCATCTTCACCTTACATGATTACAAGCATGCAGAAAAATAGGGAGAGAAGATTCAGATGTTGAATCTTGCCACCATCCCTAACAAGAAATATGACCCAAATAAGGTTTCCCATTATGTCACTGCTCAAGCTAAACTGGCCAAACTCGATCATGATGGATGACTTTGATGATTTATTTTCTTCAGCTGACACATTTTTTCAAGTTAAAGGATTGGTTATAATCAGGTATCAAGATGAAGGGTTAGAAATGTTCAATAGGCTCAGAGGCCAGAGGTTGAAAAATATACCTTTAGACCTATTAGCTACAACCCCTATAGTTCAGCCACGAAGTCAAACTAAACATAAAGATACTGACAAGAATCCTGTAGTGGAAAAGATCTCTGAAAAAGAAAAACACCAGAGCAGGAGCAGGGACAAGGAAAAGGCAATGAAGTCATTAATTCAGATATTCATATTGATCCCAAACTGCTCAAGGAATGGCAACAATTTGACTCAATCATCAGTAAACTAAGAGCCTACAAGGATTTAGCACACCTGAGGTGACAACTAGTCAGAAAAAAGCAACTAATACAGTTCCGACTGAAGGAACTAGAGGCCCACACATCACTCAAAAGGATGTAGAGATAATCCCCAAGAATCCATCCTATGAAATTGTTCTGCATGTAGAAGAAATACCACCCTTGGATGTCTTCTACAGCGCTAAGCATAGGGCTGTAACAAAGAGACAAAGGAAAAAGAGAAAACTTGATCAATCTTCTCTTTTGCATTCATAAATGGAGATAACAAATGTGGTATGGAGAGAAGAAATCAACCCTTCTAAAGATCTCACTGAACTCTCTCAGTATGTTGGAGCATACACAACAGCTACTATGGACAAAGCATTGGAGGTAAGAAAGTTGCTTAAAGAAAAGGATCAAGCAATCATTTCACTGGAGACATAGGTACAAGAGAAGTAGCAGAGGATAGAGCAATTAGAATAGCAGTTAGTCGCCCAGAGGCAGTCCAATGACCAATTGAATGAGCAACTGCTCAAAGAAAAACAAAGGATTGATCAACATGCAATCTAAAAACAACAGGAAATATCCCAAGCGTTGAGAAAGCTGCAATCATTAAATGAACAGTTGAGCAAATCAAAAGAAGAACAGATCACTCAACTGTCACTGCAAATAGAAAGGTTCAAAGGATATCCCCAAGTGGGAGAATTCAAATCAGAAGCTCTCCAAATTACCAAAGCACTATCTAATCAGTTGAGCTTATTATGTCATAATATCTCTCTCGTTCTTCCCTTATGTGAAATTTCCTCATCTATGATTGATAAGTCAGTTGATGCAAGACAGAAATTGGAGCAAGCAGATGAAACACTAACAGAGTTTCTCTCTTGGCAAGAAACCAAGGAAGGACAAGCTGCAAATCTACCCCAAATTCTGGAATCACATAAAGAAATCCTATTCCTTGAATGGCAATCTCAACTGATGAAAGCAGAAAGGGCGACATCAAGATGTAGATTGGTGACTAGTAATCTAGTTGAATTGATTAATGATACTCTTTATTTGTCAAATTTAATTTCAAAATGTTCTCCAGGGAAACTTCCATTGGTGAAAGCATTGGAACAGACATGGAAACAAGAACTGGAGCAGAGGGAAAGATTAATCACTGGTATTCAAACTTTAACATGGGAAACATTTTGGTTCTTCCTTGTTAAACCACATAGTCAGAGTACAACGATGAAATGCCTCACCGATGCAATCGGTTACATGATTCTCGAAATTACTGATGCCACATATATTGCCCAGTTACATTCGTGCATGAGTCATTCTGCAGAACTACAACCGATGCTCGCCATTTGTCAGCTCAAGCCATAAGATAGTCAGCCAAAACAGTGAACGATTCTGACCAACTGCAAGCATGCCTATTTCAGAAAGATCTTCATATATTTGTGATTTGGTTATACCATCACACAACATTTTTATTTCATAGTTTGTTAGTTTAGATAGTATTTATAGATCCTTTCATGTTTTTAGAAAGGGTCCTCAAATTTTGTATTAAGACTTGGATCAAAATTTGCACTACTGTGCTTCCGATATATATATATCTATATATCTATATATATATATATATATATATATATATATATATAGATATATATTTTTTATAAAAACTAGACCTGAATTCTGAGTTTTAATGAAGAATACTTTTATATGATATACACTATTGCTTCTTGTAAAAGTATTTCCAAGTTGAAAGGCGGGATCTGAATGTGATTTATATCGGAGGGGATTCAAATTACATATGGTACTACTATCTATGTTTTTCTTCATTCTTTTATGTGAATCAACATTTATTCATTTTTCTATTATTGATGTATGTATATGCTTTCACAACAATTCTTTGACTTATCACTATTGAATGTTTAAGAGTTGTTATTTTTATACATATGTATGTCAATGATATATAAAGAATAGTGTAATAATGTTTTAATTATTACTTTGTTCAACTACTTGAACAAAGTAATTATCATATGAATAAATATTTTTTGTTGATAAGTAGAGTCTTCTATATGCCTACTTGTCAATAAGAATCATCAGAAATTGCACTAAGAGAAAGACTTCCCAGGATATATTAGTTAATTAGATTGTTGCATTTTAGAATAAATCATCCATCATTACCATTAGATATTAGAAAATCAATCACTTATCCATCTCATTTATAAATCATTGGGAAACTGGTCCCATTATATCCAGTCGGATCCACCACACCAAACGGAAAAGGAGCTGCCTTTAATGTCTGGAGCGGTTGGTTTTCCCCGATGTTGATGCAGCAATTTCTTAGGCATCAACAATATTGTAATTAAAGAACGCCTTTTGAAGTACACCTCTTAGCCGAGTTTGCAGCACTACTTGTCATTTTCATTTCATCCTGTCCTCAATAACATGCACGTGCACAAACATGAAAAGTCATTTTATGTCTTTATTCTACATGTGTTCCTTCCTTTTCACTTATTTGACCAACTGTTGTCTTCGTCACATTGATTGTTATGTCTTTCTTGTGACCTCATTCCGATGATGTTGAAGGTTGCGTTTAAGTTGTGCTCACAATGTAAACATCTATCACACTCACACACAATGTTGTAAGCACTGTCATGCAAGTGTCGTCATAGTCGTTCTACGATCTAGAACAACTATCGCGCTTGTCACTCACACCCGTCAGTCAGTCACACTGATTGTATGTTGTCTTGATGGTTTGAGGTGTCTTTTTGTCAAGTCATGTTGAGTTTGTGTTCGCAAGGTCAGGCATATACGAAGTCACTCGTTCACACACTTAGTAATTTTGTTGAAACTTTGTCGACTGAACCAACCTCTAATAGTGAAACCTCCGCTGAGCTGCATTGTGCAGTCTTAACTCTTAGTGGTCATGTACTACTACCCAAAATTATGCTAAGCTTGAGGTTGCCTCCCAGGCAGTCTGCAATGCACAATCCTGGAGTCGACCCAACTGACTATCACTCAGAAAAACGTATAATTTTCTTAGTAAGCCATCTCAATTTTCTTTTCTTGAAAGCAAAACCGTCAAGCCTCTATCTGGTCAACCAAAGAGTTTGACCGGGCAGTGATCCCGGGCCACACTCCTCCAAAAACTTGTGCAGAATTTGCCAAGCATTCCCACCTCTACTAATTGAATAAATTGTGCAGACATGCCGGACAGACACCCGTTTCCTATAACTGCACTACCCTAAAAAATTGCGCAGTTTTTTCAGCCAGTCACCCTGTCAGTTGGCCTGCTACTCCTCCTGAAAAATACACAGTTTTCATGGATTTTCTCCCAAGTGCCCAGCATGCCTCTCTTCCTAGAAACTGTGTAGTGATGTCCTATAGGCCAACCTCCTAGATCTGCGTAGTTTTGGCCAGTAGCCTCCCACAGCCTGCTGTCAGCCTCCCCGAAGAATCTACGTAGTTTTCACTGCTAGTGTGCCCTTGTTGCCTGCACTATCTCCCTAAAACAATTGTGCAGATATTCCCTCCAACCAAGCTAGATCTCATAGACAGTCACTGCTGACCTGGAATGCCCATCTCAACCTCCTAGTGACCTCTGTGGAATTTTCATTGAAAGTGCCCTGAGCCTGCATCTAATCCTAAAATGTGCTTTACACAATTTCAATGCCTTGTCCTCTCTCCTAGTCACCTGCACATGAAAACGAAAGATGATGCATCATGGTTGACTAGGAGATTTTTGGATTTGATGTCGTCTCGTCATGAGTGATTGTAGACACATGTACATGGATGAGACATGACATGATGATGAATGGGATGAACAAGGAGTGCATGCTAGGAGACTTGTTTATGAACAGACAGACACACAAAGCGTACCAAGAAGCAAGAAAAGGAGACACATTCACATGCATGAACTATCAAGTGAACACCAAGACCATCAAAGACTTTGCACATCTTTCCATGCAGAGGTGAAGCTATCATACACCAAGAGCACACTCATCACTCAGTAGCGTTGCATCTCGACATGGACACCACCATCAGCATGAACATACTAGCACTGCCATGTCGAGTCATGTCATGATTCATCTCGGCCACATCACTACTATGGACCATACTATTGTAATCAGTGTAATATAACGTGGAAGTCCAAGAGACCCAAATGAAGAGTCATGTAAAGTTGAAAAGTCATGTAAGTCAGACAGTCATGAGGGAAGTCGAACAGTCATAAGGGTGAGTTTCACCCTTGGCTGTATATACCCCTTATTGGTACATGTAAAAGACTTTACACCTTGGCTCCTCCCACACAATGATGAAATGCCTCATCGGTGCAATCGGTTACATGATTCTCCAATGCCCCATTACTAGAGTTAGTGATGTATTGGTGTATAGATGTGTCTTGGAACTTTAGGTTAATTTAGAATCATGTTAACATGCCAGCATGTTTTCAAACATGTATTGTATTCATTTGTAAGACTATTCTTTGGACGCTTGTAATGCATGCTTCTTTAACCTGTATTAAGACAATTGAACTATTTCGGTTGGTTTAGTACATATGATATTGGAAATGTGTTGTATTAGTTGCTAACGCTATCTCACCCGTGTGGGCTATCTCGTCAGACACTCGACAGATTCATTCTTGTAAACTTGTTATAACGCCCGTCGAACTCATGTGGACTACTCCAATGGGTATTGTACATGCTATCTATTCACCTTGTGTTTGTGACTACCACATCCATGTGGACTACTCCACCGGAAGTTGTGCATGTCCTGTTGTGTTGTGTGTCTCTAGTAGAGGTGGGAATATTCCCTTTCAACCTGAGACTCACTTTCACCCTCTTCCTCTACAGTGAAAGAACCTTGACACAAGAGGCACTAAGCACTCACCAAGCATGCAAACCTCATTGTTTGAAGACTAAGAAAACCACACTCACGTGTTAACAAGAAAGAGCTAAGGCATATATTTAAGATAATGGCAATTGGGCCATCGTACTAGATGGGACTCCTACACCAAATGATGTGAGGTCTAGTTGGGACTTCATACTGGGGAGATCCCCTGAATGTTGGTGGGTCCAGCACCGTCAACATTTTTGGCACTAGAAGGAGGGCCAAACGACAAGCTGAGCCCTCACAATATGTTTTGAATCTTTGCACATCTATCATGGAGTTTCTTATAGTTATCCCTCCGAAATGTTTGTCCAACAAACATATCTTCCATGTCGAGAGGGATTTTTGGGATGACTTGTCAGAAATCATGTATGACAGTGAAGGAAAAGTGGTTTGGCCTGAGCACTTAGATGACTTCCATGCACTCATGGAGAATGTGGAAGGTTTTAATGAAAAAGAGGTATGTTTGATGCTCGCACACACACTTTGCAGCTATCAATTGCAATGGCGTAGCATACTACCTCTTAACTTCATGGACTCATTCAAGTAGTTCAGTGATCTAATAGAATTTGCTTTTCACCATTTCGATCTTGAAGCACTTGATAAAAAAATGTTACAACAACGGAAGGCCCAACAAGAATCTCTAGAGTAATTTTTGGGGTGCTTCCGTCTACTCATATTTAAAGCTCTGAAAATTGAGATGAAATGCCAATATCACATGGAAATATTTGAATATTGCCTTCACAAATCAATCTATCCTAATGAGAAGAAAAAGTTCAAACCCCACTCAGCATACTTCGATGATGGAGTTGCGCAACCACAAGCAGACACAGTTGCTATAATAAGTGGCTATCCTCCTTCCACTCATCAAATAGATCTGCCCCCGCAGAGTGATGTGGGAGAACATGCACACACGTTTGTTTAACTATCACATCCTCCTACCCCACCTGCCCTTGATATCTATGCATATTTGGCTTGCAAGTCTACTCATTGTCACATGGATTTGTTCCCTCAACCTCTGTCCTTGTGTTCCATTGATCCTCCAGATTATATTGTCTTGTGTTCTTCCATTTCGTACTCCACATGTGTTGTGAATGAGGATCGAGCTATCGAGGGAGTTGATCTTGTGCAGCCAACCTATGCTATCATTCATGATGAGTGTGTGCAGGAATCTGAACATGAACCCGTGGTAAAGGATGACCTCCTTCTATCCGTGCCTCCTCTACTTTTTCCTGACATCTCTGGTGATTCTCCTATCTCTTATTTCCCTTATGTAAATTCATGCACAGATGCACCTACTTCCGATCATTCATAGAACGCACCCGATGCCAGTTTATCATTTGATAGAGGAGAGAAAAAATCTTTCATTTAGAATCCACTTGAATTTTCATCTACTTTTTCCAGAAACACAGAGGGTGAACATCCTTATTTCTCATGTACCCCTCTCCATGATTCATCAAATCATGAGGATGTTGATGAACATACCAAATTTTCTGATCATGGTTGTCGTGATCTTTATACTTCTTCATTTGATCATAATTTTGATTCACTCGTGGTTAATATGTTTAAGCCACTAATATCTGGTAATCTATCTATTCTTGGAGTGGAAACCCTACAAACTATCGAGGCACTTCAACTTGGGCTGATGGTTATGTCAGGCCCTCACTATCTTGAGTTTATTTCCACTTCCAATCAGAAAATTTTTGAAATACCCAAGGATCCTCATCACTCATCTATCTGCACTGAGGATCAATCCAGCAAATAGTTTTTGCTTCCTCCACTAGAATCACATGATCCCATCGCTTACGCACTGGAGTAATCATTCACAGCAAGCACACTTTCAAGGCATAATTTGTCTCTTTTTCTCATGTTTTCTTGTCTATCATAGCCAAGAGAGTGCATATGCTTGTCATATGTATGCAGTGTGTCACAACAACATGGTAAGTCAACAGAGTGTTTGTCTTGTGCTTTCACTCTTTTCTTTTCTGTGGACGCGTTTAAAATCAGAGTGTGTTCGTCTTTATTGTTATATATTTCATGTTTGTTGGTTCTCTTGACTGCACTTTTTGCAAACCATGCCTTCACCAACATGGGCCAGCCAATGCATCGGTGGCTGCATTGGAAATATCACTTCATGTAAGTAGGCCCATGCATTGTTTAGCATAGGAGTAGGAGTAGTATTTGTTTCTTGCTTTGATTTTCTTTTTGGTTTGCATGTTTGTTTTCTTTCTTACTTGGTTTGGTTTGCTTTCTTTCTTGCTTTTCTTACTTGTTTTTATTTCGCTTTACTTCTACTTTTTTTATTTTTTTCTTTCTTTTCTTACTTGTACCCGTAGGTTAGCCTCTCGTGAAACTGTATTTGGCTCTCGAGACAAGCTGGTCAAATCTAAGAGGACTTGTACGTTGTCAACATCTGGTTATCTTTTTTCCTCTCTATTTATGAAAAACTTGTTGTCTTTAGCCAATGATGCCTTGATGGAAAATACGTTATGTTCAGAGTGAGTCTTTATGAAAACACAACACTTGCACTCTAACTAGTACCACCTACTTTAGTCGATTGTTTTGGGTTAAACCTTGTCAACACAGTCAAGTAGAGTAAGGTGAGGGGGAGAACCTAAACAAGTATGTCAAAGGTATACATAACATACTTCTTTGAAGGAACTACCTCTTTTTCTCTCAATAAGTCGGGATCCCTCTCCTATCTCTGAAATAAATAAATGCTTACGCACATTTTTTTGAAAAAAAAATTGAAAAATGAATAAGGCGAAAGAAGAGAAAGGGTTCTTGCATAGAGAGGTGATTCAATTAACTTCGTTGAGGTACTAACTAGGCTCACTGGTAGCGGAGCGATGCTTGGGTTCTTGCGTGACTCCGCAGGGGTATTTTCCAAGCCTACCCGTAGTGGAGAAACAACAGAGATGAAACTTAAACTTTGATAGTAATATTACTTATGCACCAATATACCCTCCATCCCCAATCAAAACAACTGAAATGACTTGGCTTGGAATGTGTGTCGATCGATCAAGAGCTTGGTAGGTGTTACATCTTTCAATCAAGCTAGTGTGGAAACCATGATGATTGAAGAATCAAACAATACTTCCAGAAGGGTTAGACTTTCTTTCCGCGAAACAAGGTCCATTCAAATAGCTGGAGTTCTACTAATGTGTCGTAAAGTGGTGTAGCAGCTACAACCACCCTCCAAAATTTTGGCTTGATTGCAAATTTTGGAGCCTACCTTGGATCCTGCAATCAATCATCCTTGGTCACTTATTAATAAGTTGATGATTTCAAGCTCCCCTCCTCAATAGTAAGATTTGTTCGCGTTCTCATTCTTTATGTAGCATGTATCATTTTTGAGCATAGGGGTTGTTGTTTTTCATCTAAAGGGAATGTTTTTTTTCTTCAAGGGAAAGAATGTTTGCATGAGTGGTTGTCATCACATAGACATGTTTCACACTCACTTCACGCACTTTTGTCACGAAGGTTGTTGCATCAAGTAAAGTGTATCTTATGTATTATAGATGGTCTACGTTGTGTCAATGAGTGCCCGTGTGTGATTATAGTCAAGTCCTATCAATATTTACATATGTTTCATTGATCTCGTACTTAGCCATTTTCTTGACCAACCTAGCCTCATCCAACTTCCCAAAACTATGCACTTGGGTTCTGCAACCATCAAGCTTCATACCTTTCTTGCTGAAACCCTATAGTGTGCAAAGACACCAACCTCCCTTGCCTGCTGAAACCCCACATCCCATAGAGACACCAATCTCTCTTGCTTGCTGAAACCCTGCAACCCACAAAGACCCCAACCAACACTGCACTATAAATTCGTAGGGAATTCTAGCTGCACTACACTTATAAATTGTGTAGAGGTGTCCTCCTAGGACCCCCATCCCACAGCAGTGTCTTGTGCCTCAAAACTGCGCAATGTTTTCCAAGCTTACCTGTATATCTTGTATGTAGAAACTACGTAGACAGGCCTCCTAGGGCCTCATTCCAGCAGTAGTCACTGTGCACTGAAATTGCGTAGATCTACCTCTCAGTGACTACAAGAAAAGGTGACATGGTGAAATCACTTCCAAGGAGTTGAGGATAAGGACCAACAAACCAAGTAATGTAAAAGATCAAGATCACATGCAAACATCATCGGATGCATGATCATCTTGAGGGTAAGTATGGTAAGTAAAGAAAATCTTTCGAACTACACCTCTTAGTTGAGTTTGCAAGACTAATTGTTCATTGTCATATCATCCTATCCTCAATAAAATGGATGTGCGCAAACATGAAAAGTCATTTTATGTGTTTCTTCTACATGTCTTGCTTCCTTTTCCCTTGTTTGACCAACTGACGTCTTCAGCATGTTGATTTCTATGTCATGCTTGCAACCTTGTTCTAGTGATTTTGAAGGTTCTATTTGAGTTTTGCTCGCTATGTAAACATCTATTGCACTCACACACGATGTTGTAAGTACTGCCACACAAGTGTCATCGCAGTCGTTCAACAATCTATCACAAGTGTCGCACTTGTTGCTCGCACTCGTCAGTCAGTCACAATGAGTGTATGTTGTCTTGATGGTTCGAGGTCTTTTCATCAAGTCATGTTGAGTGTGTGTTCGCAAGGTCAGGAATATAGGAAGTCATTCATTCACACACTTATTCATTTTGTTGAAACTTTGTCGACCAGACCACCCTCCAATGGCCAGACCTCCGCTGAGCTGCACTGGATAGTCTTAGCTCTCATTGATCATGTATTGCTGCCCAGAATTGCACTGAGCTTGAGGCTGACTCCTAGGAAATCTATAATGTGCAATCCTTGAGTCGACCCCATTAACTGTCACCCAGAACAACATAGAAGTTTTTCAGCAAGCCATCTAAATTTGTGTTTCCCACAAGAAAAACCATCAAGCCTCCAGCTGATCAACCAGAGGGTTTGACCGAGCAGTGACACTGAGCCTCACTCCTCCAAAAAATTGCGCAGAATCTGGAAAGCAGGCCCTCCTATGCTGACTAAAGAAATTGCACAAACATGACAAAAAAACACATGCTGCCTATCACTACGTTGCCCTAAAATATTGCACAATTTTTCAGCCAGTCACCTTGTCTATGGGCCTGCTACTCCTCCTAAAATATTCACAATTTTCATGGGTTGTGTCCCATATTCCCAGCATCTCGCTCAGCCCAGAAACTGCGCAGGGATGTCCTACATGACAACCTCCCAGCTTTGCTCAGTCTTTTCCAATAGCCTCCCACAGCACGCTGCCAGCCTCCCTAGAGAATATTCACAATTTTTCCTGCCTATGTCCCCTTACTGCTTGCATTGTCTCAAAGAAAAAATTGCATAGATCTTCCCTCAATCGAGCCATATCCCATATACAGACACTGTTGACCCGAGATGCCCATATCAGCCTCCCAGTGACCTATGCGCAATTTTCATTGACAATGGCCGGAGCCCGCATCCTAGCCTGAAATGTGCTTTGCAGAGTTTTAGAGCCTTTTCTTCTCTCTCGGTTCTCCTACACCCGAAAATGAAAGATGGTGCATCATGGTAGACTAGGATATTTTTGGATTTGATCTCATCTTGTCATGAGTGATTGAAAATACAAGTACATAGATGAGACATGGCGCGATGACGAATGGGATGCATAAGGAGTGCATGCTAGGAGACTTGTTCACAAATGGAAAAACACACGAAGCGTACCAAGAAGCAAGCGAAGGAGACACATGCACATGATGAACTATCAAGAGAGAACTGAGAGTATCGAAGACTTCACACACCTTTCCATGTGGAGGTGAAACTATGATACACCAAGAGCACACACATCACTCAGCAACGCTACAGCTCGACATGGAAATGACCATCAACATGAACATACCAACACTATCATGTTGAGTCATGTCATGACTCATATCGACCACATCACTTCTGTGGACCATACTATTATAATCAATGTAATGTAACGTGGAAGTCCAAGAGACTGACATTAAGAGTCATGTAAGTCAGACAATCATGAGGGAAGTCGAACAGCCATAAGCGTCAGTTTCACCCTTGGCTATATATACCCCTCATTTTTATATGCCAAATAATTTTCACCTCGACTCCTCCCATATAGCCTTAAGAGTCTGTAATCTTTTATTTAAGTAGTGAGTAGTGGCTCCAATGCCCCACTATCGGGTTTAGTGATGTAATGGTGTACGGATGTGTCTCAGAACTTTAGCTTAATTTAGAAGCCTGTAAATAGGCCAACACATTTTCACACATGTATTGTATTCATTTGTGAGACTATTTTTTGGATGCTTTTAACCTGTATTAAGATAGTTGAACTATTTCTATTGTTTTAATACATATTCTATTGGAAATGTGTTGTATCACTTGGTAACGTTGTCTCGCCTGTGTGGTCTATCTCGTCAGACACTCAATAGATTAATTCTTATAAACTTTTTATAATGCCCATTGCACTCGTGTGGACTATTCTGTTGGGTGTTGTATGTGGTATCTGTTCACCTTGTGTTTTTGACTGCCACATACGTGTGGACTACATCGCTAGAAGTTGTGCATGTCCTATTGTATTTTGTGTCTCTAGCAGAGTTGGGACTATTCGCTTTCAACATGAGACTCACTTTGACCCTCTCGCTCTACAATGAAAGAACTTTGACACAAGTGGCACTAAGAACTCACCAGGCACAAGAACCTCACTTTTCGAAGACTAAGCAAACCACTCTCACGTGCTAACAAGCAAGAACTAAGGCATATCTTTAAGATAATGGCAACTGTTCCATCGTATCGGATGGAACTCCTACACTGAACGGTGCGAGGTCTTGTTGAGACTTCATATCGGGGATATCCCCTGAATGTTGGCGGGTCCAACACCGTCAACAAAAATATAAATAATTAATGTTATATTAAAAATATTTATTCTACACTATTTTATTATAGTACAATAAATTATAAACGTTTTAATAAAAATAATTTGTAAGCAAGTAAGAAACTTTATATTAGCAAAAATATGTTACATAGAATACAATCATAGAGTCAATGTGAGATCTGGAGCCAAGAACAAAATGAGTAGAGCTAGATGTGGACCATCTAGCCGTGAAGGGGAAATCAGATGACCACTCAAAGAGAGTATAGGTCTTACAAATCTACCGAGATTCCTATGCAAGTGACCATCAAAACTAGAGCCATGTAGTGAGCTAAGGAGGAACAAAAACAAATGAAACTAAATAGAAAACCTATTCAAGTTGATTGCTTTCCCTTGGAGCTAGATGCAACTTGTTGTGCTTTGTTGATTCCTCATTTTTCAATGCTTGAGTTTCCTATAGACTAGCCGTCCACCTTTTCCTCAATAATGAGGCATCCATAAAAAATTATCTCTTGCTGAGAGGGATTTTCAATGGCAATATGGGGGGCATTGATGGGGGGATACTTGAAGTTTCACACCTTTTCTTTAGGCTTATGGTTTGGAGAACCTTTGACAAGAAGACATTTGTCTTGCAATTTTCCTGTTGGGGGATCAGGGAGAGGAGGGGAGTGAGGTTGGTGGGAAGAATTTCTATCCTCAGAACATTCCTAGGAATTGGAGGACACTGAGGATACAAGGACAGGTAGGAAGTTAATTATGTCAATGGATCTAGAAATATTGCATAATGAGAGATGATTTCTACTAAGTTGAGAATTTATTTTTTCCATCCTCCTTTCAACACCTTCTCTAGCTAACTCCATAGTCTAGAGATGTCGTGCCAACAAGTTTCAAACAACCTATTGTCCATCACCCAATCTTCTTCATTCCTCGACCTCCATGGAAGCCACCCTACAATGGATATGGACATGAACATCTAAGTGAAATAACTCCATGTCATTGTCAAACAAGGGAATGCAAGGTGGATGCCTATGACTTCTGCCGCCGCCCCACCCCCCCCCCAACCCCATACCCACCCCGTATTGCTCTTTCTTTCTCCCTGTCCATGATGGTAGACTGAGAATTGATGAACCCTATGCAGTGATATTTGGTGGGAATGACAAGGAGAGAAAAGGAATGGTTATGCTCATCATCTGCTAATATTTACATAAAGTAATATAGGTGGATACCACAAGGATGGGACATGAGTAGGGACATTAGCATTAATTGGCACATTAGAGTACTTGTGAGGTAGATCACAAAGTAGATGTTGAAGGAATGAGTTACACAAGTTGTAGTAACTCGTGTATCTATCACCTAGGGAGAGGTTGTGGCACATGACCGCCAGTTGGAGGTCTTGATCATTTTAGGAATAAATTTTGTCCTGCCCATTCTAACAAGGCTCCACCATCAAGAAAACACCCAGATCCGTGAGAATTAATTTTCAATATAATATTTTTTGATAATTTTATTTCAATATAAAATTAATATATGTTAAATTCATAACTTATTAGTTAAAAAATAAAAAATTCATATCAAAATATCCATACCTTACCTATATATTATAGGATTGAACTAGACATAAAATCAAACAAGAATCATATATACAAAATGTTAAAACAAATGGAAAACAAAAATTTGACATGAAATTATTAGTTTATGAACCATTTCAAAACATACTAACACATTTCAAAATTTCAAAATTTTATATACTATGGATACTTATTCAATACTAAATCAACTATTTAACAAATGTGTTATTTAACTCGTAGTGTTGGTGCTCATAACTGGGGGTACAAACAATGATTAAGTGAGGTAATAGTTGAGGAAGGTGGGGATCTATGATCAACCTACATGGAAATTGTATATGAAGATGGTTCATGCACATGTAGTAAGGTTTCTTTTTGCACTATGTTTTGTCTTGATGATGTGTTTGATGGCCTCTCCCATCATGAATCGTCATTATTCAAGGAAGTGACATAACATATCTCTCATGGCAAGGAAAAGGGTGTTAGTATGGATAGTTGGAATTATCCAAAGAATTTTGGTGAGAAAACTATTTGTATTTAGGCACAGTTTCTCTTTGAGCATTCACTTTTCCTAGGTTTTATGTACCTAGAGAATTTTAAATTCTTTGAAAACAAATCTCTTCCTAGCTGGGGGAATATTTTTGGCATTGGGAGCTTGTATTACAGTGTTTGGTCTCATGGCAGATTGTTCTTTCTAGTGTTCATTAAGGAGGCTTGCGTTCCCTTGTGGTATTTGGTTTCAATCTCAATTTTTGGTGACCAACAATATGATTCAAGTGGAAAATTGGTCAAATAATTCCCTTATTCTACACTTAGGTTCAACTCATAGGGGAGCACGTGGTGCACATTATTATTTCAATTCTATGAGTAGTAACTTTATTTTTCTAAAGGTTTACTCGTTTTCTAGCATGTAACCCTATTATTGCCACTTTATGCCTTTGTTACAATGCTTAGGTTTGTTCGTGTATCATCTTTCATTAACCATTTTCAACAAGGTGTGGAACCTCTGGTAGGATTTGGCTTTTAGTTTGATTTCAAAAGGGAAGGTGTGGGTTTTACTCCATTTTGGGCAGAATGTCTCACCACCTTCTCCCTTTGGCTTGGAGTTCAAGTTTGTGCTTAGTTCTATCTCTTGGCTTGAAATATTATCTAGGTGTCATTGTGGTTCTATTGTGTTTCTCCCTATAGTGATACTACCTTAGTCTTGTTAGGTTTCAGTCTCCCTAGCTCTTCCATATTTCATGTCACTATGCCACTTACTATTGGTTTGGAGGGTCACCATGTGAGGAGTTCTAAGCACCCTTCAAGTTCGAGGGAAAATCAATAGTTGAATGTTCTATAGCAATATTTGTGCAATCCACCCCCTTGATGTGAGAAGAGAAATTCAAAATGCGAAAAGAGAGGCAAGCATAGAAAGATGATTGATATTAGATGCCCAAGATAAGAAAAGGGTAGGAAGTTGGGTTCTAGAAACATCAGAACCTGGAAAATGAATTATATGTACACTATTGACCTATCTCAGTAGCTAAAAACAATAATAGAAAATGTGTTGGTCGACTACTCAGAAACCTAGCAGGAAATTTCACTATGCATTGAAGAAATGCAAAAGAAGACGAGGAAGCTCAATGATAGGGTATCAATATTTTATTTTTCATTGCTCAAGTTAACACTAAAATATTGACATTAGTGACGTATATATACCCATGTTATAAACAATTACAAAGACATCAATTTTGGGATTTATGCCAAGTCAAATTTGGTATATCAATGTCAATTATGAGATAAGCATCTAATGTAATAATTACTTTTTTATTAAGTTAGGGCTAACGTCAATATAAAGAAGTTAGTAATATAAATATATATCTACATTATTGATGTGAAAATAACTAGAATAACAACGTATTTTTGGTTTGAATGTACAGGTTATACATAAATATATTTACATTATTGCTATAAAAATAATTAGAATAATACTATATTTATGGCTTGAATGTATGGATTAATATTGGTACATAATGTAAGTCAAAATTTTAATTTTTATAAAATTGAAAGATTGAAAAATAAGAACTAGCATATATTTATTTTAACTTTCTATTTATCAAGTGTAAGCTGAGATCAAATTATTTGAGGTGCAAATATTTTTTCATGTTTAGCATTTTTAAACATGTTTCAATATCTAAAGTTTGATCTTTTTTGGACTCTTGATAAATCTGTAATTAAGATAGATCTATGAGGGTCTCTTATATATAAGTAAACTTCATAGCAAACATAGAAAGAATTACACATCTCATTCCTTTTTAGCAACACTCCAATAAAATGTTTTATCCAAAAAAGACTTTTAATTTTCAATTTTTATATAATGCATACATAATTGACATGTAACATATTTTACTCAACATATGCATTGCAATATTTTATTTTTGTTTCATATTGTCCATAATTAAAATACCCTTAATTAGAAAGAAATTATCAATAGAATAAGAAATACCTATTTCTATATAGATCATTTAAATGATATATATCAACTATGCTTTAAGAATTGAATCAATTATACATGTTTTTCTAGCCAAAAAAGTTGGAAGTATTTGAACATTGAAATATTTTATTTATGATTAAAATTAAAATATTTTTAATGTTTTCTTCTCTTCCAAGGCATATATATATATATATATATATATATACCTTGGAGATCGGTGACTGCTACTTCCATAGAATATTTTACGGGGCAAATCCACCTAAAGGGATCACTTCATGCGGGCTCAACCACAGTGCATGACCCCTAGGGTTTTGAGAGAGCTAAACTATTGAATTTAGGCTTCTATGATCCATATCAAGTTTATTGACAAGTTTTTTCGGCAAAAATTACATGATAATTCATTTGTCGATGCATTTCGAACCAACAAGTGTGGTTCATCGTCAAGACAAGTTCAATTTGTCCTGACAATGAACCACACATGTTGGATCGAAATGCGTCGAAAAATGAATTATGATGCGATTTTTTCCAAAAACTCTTCTCAATAGAACTAAACTAGTAACCTCTCACTAGAAAAAGTGTTTTAACTGATAGGGACTCCACCAATTAAGCTAAACTCTCGAGCAATATATATTATTTGAAATATATATATATATATATATAATTATATATATATATAGATAGATATATATATATATATATAGATATATATATAATTAATAAAGCTATTTTAATTAATGATATGTCAAATAAATTTAAAATTGATATTTATAAATATAATATTTATTATTATATTCATTTTAATTTACCACACTATAAACGTTGTTAGCATTAAAACCATATTATAGGTCATGAAATTCTAATGAAATTTATATGTATTTTTTTTTTCTTTTTAAAAATTCATTCTTTAGGGTGGCCATAGATGTGATATATATAAAAACCATGATAAACATTTAATAAGGAGTTTGTATGGGAGAGTTATAACTCTAAATAGTTCACATATTAATTTGGTTATTTTACATTCTTTCGCCATAGTCTAATGATTATACATTTTTGCTTTGAAAGTTATAGAAATTTCTACAATATTTTGAAATCTTTCCACCAACTCTATGTCTAAGGTTAAAATTTTGAGCTTTAAATTTTTTGTTATTATATTATATCATGGCAATCAAAAAATTATCTTCATTTTAAAATAATATTTTTTTATTTTGAGCTTTAAATTATCTTTATTTTAAAATAATATTTTTACCATCAATTTATTATAAAATTTAATTTTATTATAATAATTTATTTTCAATATTGTAATTTATACTATAAATTCAATATTATAACTTTTAAATAAACTAATTAATTATTCATACTCAACCAAATTATTTTGATGTATATTTAATAAAACATCACTTTTAAAGAAAGTAAAAGTACATAATACTTATTTTATATTTGAAAATTGAAATTGAAATTTGAATATCCTAACTATACATCAAATCCATTTAAAAAACATAATATTAATATTTAATATATTATTCTTATTATGGAGATTGAAAAAGATTATAATAATTATTCTTATTTTATAATTATAGTATATTAACAATGTAAACTTTGAAAGGGGAACTCTCGCCAAAAAATCCCGAAAAAACATCAAAAACAGTGCTAAAAACGAAAAGTGTGTATACTAGAACTATGGCTTCTTTTTTTTTAGGGTCAATTTTGAACATGTTTTAAAAATGGAAGCGAAAATGAAATTTTCATGCAAAAAAAACCTTGAAAACAAAAAGTGTTGATACTGGAACAATTTTTTTTTTTTAGGGTCAATTTTCAACATTTTTAAAAATGCTAGTAAAACCGAATTTGTATAAAACAAATTACATGACTAAATGAATGAAAATGTCATTACTTGTAGATTGAATGAAACATACATTATATCTCTAATTTAATGTTGCATTATAGATATTCTAAACAATAAAAATCATCATAATTAAGACATATAATCCAACAACATAAAAATTACTCATAACCTCTGATTTAACACCATATGGAAATCAAAAATTTTATTTCAAGATACAATGCAAACATCAGTTATATAAACTGTCTTAGACAACTATTCAGTATTACTAATATTTTCTTGCGCACCATCAGAATTCACATCTTCAGATGAATGACTGGATGCAGATGAAGATGTTCCATATTCTTCTCTTTCATCAACTAGTGCCCCATTTGAGTCCACATCCATGCCCACCATTTCAAGTTTCAAAATTTTTCTGGATCTACGATTGGTTTCAGCAGACTCCCATCTCAACACTATTCCTTCTGGTAACAAAATTTTAAAAATCTCTGTCATCTTGAAGTGAAGAGTTCCTCTCTTTGTTAAATTGAAGTCATAAACAAGTATGCCAACATCCTCCAATTTTAAGATGTTTGTGCGGTAGCGATTTATATTTTCACCCTTTCTTTTTCTCTTTTCGCCTTTCTTTTTGTCAACTACCATCTCTGGCTTATACACACCATTGAATGGGTGTGTATTTGTGGCATACCAATGTACTTCAACACTTGTAACATCTTCATTTTTTGTGAAGACCTTTATAACCTTAGCAACCCAGAATGGATAGCCATTGGGATCCCCATTTGCTAGCACTACGATCATGCAACCCTCCTTAATATCCTGTACTGAACCCCTGTAAAGGTCTTCCATGGCTTCACGTTGTGCACGAGATCTTCTGGAACCAATATACATCTCTCTTTCCTCTGCCTGTGAAGAATTAATAATATCTTGAGATTGTTGTTGTTCAACAATGTTTATTTCCTCATGTTCATTTGACACATTTTGTGGCCAAATAATGTAGGAATTTACAGGGTAAGTTCCTCAGAAAGAACACCAAAAGGACACCACTCACAACCAGATCTCAAATCAATACACCAATATTTTTGACGTGGTTAAAACCCTCAAAGAGGGAAACAGTCCATGACCTGAGCCAACGTGGCCACTTCAGGCAATTTATTAATCAAAGAATGAAAATTTACATAAGCTTTCTCCCATAGACGGATTACCCGAACAATGACCCTCCATGCGCTTTAAATAGAACTCATGGACCAATCGGGTGTCAAGCCACGGATCAAGTCTCGGTAATATCGAGGAGAGAGTGAACTGTTGGATCACTACACATCGTGACCGTCGGATTGTAAGTTACAAAATGTACAACGGTAAAGAAACACACTTTACCTAACTCTATACCTAACTCTATACTAGACCAAGTTGAACTTAACTATTTCCTATGTGTCGGAATATCCTAACATCCCCCCTTAAGAACAACTTGGGATAGGATTGAAGGATTCACAAATATGACACAATAGGAGAAGGAAGGAGGCACTAGAGCCTATCCCCCCTTAGTGACAGCTTCCTGAACTCCAAGCATATATCAAAGTTTAGTGAACTTCGCCTCTGTGAGAGCCTTTGTGAAGATGTCTCCAACCTGATCATCTGTTGAACAATATTGCACTTCAAGAACATGGTCATGAATGAGATTTCTGATGAAGTGCATGTGTAGTTCAATGTGTTTGCTGCGCTGATGCTGGACTGGATCTTTGCATAGCTGAATGGCACTTTGATTATCACACCAAAGTGTGGTTGGATGCTGCTGCTCAAAGCCAAACTCTGATAGGATCTGACGAAGCCACAAGGCTTCCTTACTAGCTTCCACGACACCACGATACTCTGCTTCTGCTGACAAAAGAGAAATGGCAGCCTGTTTCTTACAAGCCCATGTAATAGGTCCTGAACCAAGAGTGAAGACATAACCGGCAGTAGACTTCCGATCATCAGGGTCACCAGCCCAATCAGAATCAGTGAAACCGACTAATAGAGGAGCTGCTTTGGCACTGTAATGAATCCCAAACTGTACTGTACCTTGAACATAACGAAGTATTCTTTTAGCTGCTTTCTAATGACTTTCACAGGGGTTTTGCATAAAACGAGCAACAAGGCCAACAGCAAAGGAAAGTTCAGGACAAGTATGGGTTAAATACAAGACTTTTCCTACAAGTTGACGGTATAAGGTAGCATCAACTTCAGGAGAAGTACAAGAGACTGAAATTTTGACTCCAGATTGAAAGGGAGAAGGGGCTGCCTTACAGTCTTCCATGTGAAAATGACGAAGAATATCACAAGCATACTTGGACTGGGAAAGGAAATACCCTCCTTGGATTGCAAGACTTGAAGACTGAGAAAATAGTGTAAGTGTCCTAAGTCTGTCATTTCAAATTTCTTTTTAAGGCTGGAATTCACATGGTTTATAAGGTTGTGATCACTACCAGTAAGAATAAGATCATCAACATAAAGAACAAGGATGATAAGAGAGTTTCCCACTTTCTTGGTGTAGACAGTATTGTCAGAATAACACCTAGAAAAGCCAGATTCTAAAAGAAAGCTATCCATTTTGGCATACCAAGCCCGAGGAGCTTGCTTGAGACCATAAAGAGATTTCTTAAGTCGACATACAAGGCTGGAGTCTGTTTGGATGAAGCCAATGGGTTGTTCCATATAGATTTCTTCATGCAAGTCCCCATGCAAGAAGGCAGATTTAACATCCATCTGATGGACTTCCCATTTTAAAGAGGCAGCAAGGGAAAGAACAAGGCGGATAGAGTTCATTTTGGCAACAGGGGAGAAGGTTTCAGTGTAGTAAATGCCTTCAACCTGTGAAAAGCCCTTAGCAACAAGACGAGCTTTATGTTTATCAACTTTCCCATCTGGTCCATACTTGGTTCTGTAAACCCATTTACATCTAACAAGTTTGCGTCCCTTTGGTAGAGGAACAAGATCCCATGTATCATTCACCAACAATGAATGATATTCTTCATTCATAGCTGCTTCCCAATGTGGATGGCCTGAATCTTCTGCAAAAGTGTCAGGATCATGATTTACTGGAGCTTGAGCCAGTAAAGAAGAGGCTCTTTCAAACTGAGAACTTGTACGTCGCTGATCTGTAGGATCACCGGCAAGATCACCTGCTGCATCCCGAGTAGCACGGACCCATCATAGAAGTTGAGGATCCTGAGAAGGTGGGGGAGGATTGTCATCCTCACTTTCATCATCTGAAGAAGAAATGTTTTCAAAAGTAGAAGAGATAGGAAGAGGTGGCACATCCGCAGGACTAGGCTTGCAGGCCGATTTATTTTCATCAAATTTTACATCTCTTCTAATGATAACATTTTTGGACTTAAATGGAATAAGTCTATAACCTTTTACATCTTCAGAATATCCAACAAAAGTACATTTCTCACTCTTAGGTTCTAAAGCTTTATGCTTTTCATCTGGAATATGGGCCCATGCTTCACTTCCAAAAACACGAAAGTCACTTACATCTGGTTTAATGGAACTCCAAGCTTCTTCTGGAGTGATATTCTTTAGAACCTTAGTAGGAGTGCGATTTATTATATAATTTGCACAATTAATTGCTTCGGCCCAAAAACTAAGACTGAGTCCTTTAGATTGCAGCATACAATTAGCCATTTCCTTTAAGGTGCGATTTTTCCTTTCAGCTACACCATTTTGTTGTGGAGTGTATGGAACAATATGTTGCATTTGAATTCCATTTTCGTTGCAAAAGTTGATGAATGTGTTTTTAACATATTCTCCACCATTATCAGTTCTTAGCTTAAGAATTTGATATCCATATTGTTTTTCAACAAAGGCTTTGAAGGCCAAAACTGTGTTAAATACTTCGCTCTTGAGTTTTAAGAAGTATACCCAAGTGCGTCTGGAGAAATCATCAATAAAAGTTAAGAAATACTTGCAGCCAGAGAATGAAGCAACAGGAAGTGGACCACATAAATCACTGTGCACAAGCTATAAAGGGGCTGAGGCGTGCCAAGAGGCACGTTTTTCAAAACTGTCCCGATGATGTTTTTCGAGTACACATCCGGAACAAACACCATCTCTGCAAGATACCATAGGAAGACCTGTCACCATATTTTCTTTACATAGATGCTGAAGGGAGCGATAGTTTAAGTGACCAAATCGCTCATGCCAAAGTTTGCTCACTTCATCATTATGAGCAACAAATACTGAGGGAAGATTTGATGACCCAAAGTTGTGAAACTTATACAACCTTGTGGAATCATCAGCAATACCAGTAGCTAGAATCTGTTTAGGATCTCTTAGATCCTTGATTACAACATCATGAGGTGAAAATTCAACAATTTTACCTTCACCTGAATGAGTTATCTGATATACATATAGAAGGTTGCAGGATAAGGTTGGAACACATAGTACATCATTAAACTGACCATTGTCTAGATGAACAGTTCCAGTCCCTACAACATTAAGAGATCTATCATCACCAACATATATATTTTTGGTGTTGCAATCATTTAAAGAAGAAAACATGGCTTTGATTTTGGCCATGTGAGAAGAGGCTCCAGAATCAATGAGCCACTCATGAGAATGAGAAGAAGAAGATACATTTAATGCATAACCAGACTGAGATGATTGACAACGACATGCAGAAAGTTCCATTCCTGAAGATTTAGTTGAAGTTGAAGTTGAAGAATGCTCCACATGGATGTTATGTTTCTTCATTGTGGCTTCCAAGGCTTCCATCTTCTTAAAGCATTTAGATTCTAAGTGGCCATCTCGATTAAAAAAGTTACAATGTCTATCAGTCTTCTTCCATTTGTTTTTATTGGTCTTATCATTTTGCTGAAATGATCTTTCATTTTGAGGCTGAGTTTGCTTAGGACCCTTGTTTGGTTTAGGACCATTCTTTTAGGATATGACTTCTTAGGATTCTTTGAATTTGGTTGCTGCTGGGCGGCTAACGCTTTCTTGGAAGAGTTTCCAAGATTAAGAAGACCAAGGTGTAAGAGTTTTTCTTGTTCTCTTATTAAAGAATCACAAAAAGAGTCAAAGGAAGGGGCCTTGTAGTCTTTTCCTTGACAAATGAAAGCTTCCCTTGTAGAATCGAAGGTAGAAACAAATACAGAGTAGGTTGGTCCCAACTTAGTAAGGATGGAATAAATAAGGTTACTATCTTCTTTCTTAACCTTAAAACCTTCCAAGAGATATCTAAGGGTCTTGAATTTGGACAAGAAATCTTCAGTGCAAGAAAAATTATTAGGATCCAATGTAAGCAACTCATTTTCAAGTTGATGGGCTCTAATTTCATTTTTAATCCCAAAAACTTTAGTGATTTGTTCCAATGCTTCATGAGGAGTATCAAGTTCTGCAATATGGAATCTAAGATCAGGAGAAATAGACATCCCTATCAAACCACGTGCTTGATCTTGTCTATTTTCCCATTTTGCAGCCTTGTCTTCATCTTTTGGTTTCTTCTCTTGGCCTGTGGCTATTCTGTAGAGACCTTTACTTCTAAGTAAATCTTCCATGTAGGATATCCATTGGAAGTAGTTAGTGCTGTCAAGAATGACTTGGCATGGACTTTCCATTTTAAAAAAAACTGAAGCTGAAGATGCTGAAAGTAAGTGTTCCAATGGATAGATCTCGAAAAATTAGGCTGTTTTAAAAAAAACAAGATCTCGAAAAATTAGGCTGTTTTAAAAAAAACAACTCTGAAAAAGGCTTCTGGATGAAGAAGTTATGGCTTTTTGAAAAAAATTTGTTGAAGTTGCCGGCAAAGTGCGCGAATGTGCGGGAATGAAAAAAATGCCCCCACAAAATGGAGATTTGAACCCAAGACCTCTACTCTCTTAAAATAGCTTTGAACCAATTGAGCTATACAAAAAATTTGAGAGAGAGAGAGAGAGAGAGGGGGGGGGGGCCTTGGGTTGCGTGCTTGCCTTGAGAAAGCTCTTTTTTCCTACAAAAAAAAAAACACAAAACCCAACACGAATATGAATAGAAAAATGAACCTTACGGCTTGAAGTTAGCTTTAGCCGGAAACTAAATATTTTTCTCAATGTTTCTGATTTGAAAAGAGCATATGCATGAGAAAAAAAACTTCCTTTCTGTTTCTAATTTGCCTAGATCGCACAGAGTCGCAGGGCAAAGAGCATACGCAGAAATAAAAGGTATAGATCCGGTAATAAAAAAAGCTAAATAAACAAAAACCGAAATAACCAGAGAGAAAATAACAGTAAACTGCAGATAAACACTGTATACCTCCAGATCTTAAAAATGACGCAGATAGGGCTACCAGAAACCTTTTCGCGTGAAACGAAAGGGGTTCCTCACTGGCACAGATGCTCCGAACACAACAGAGCAGTCCTCTCGGCCCGAAAGCAGTCAGAAACAGTAGATCTAGGAAACGACAGCAGCATGCAGTTCTACCGGCTTCAGATTTGGATCACCAACGGACGCGGCCCTCAAATAGCTCTGATACCATGTATGAATTTACAGGGTAAGTTCCTCAGAAAGAACACCAAAAGGGCACCGCTCACAACTAGATCTCAAATCAATACACCAGTATTTTTGACGTGGTTAAAACCCTCAAAGAGGGAAGCAGTCCACGGCCTGAGCCAACGTGGCCACTTCAGGCAATTTATTAATCAAAGAATGAAAATTTACATAAGCTTTCTCTCATAGACGGATTACCCGAACAATGACCCTCCATGCGCTTTAAATAGAACTCATGGACCAATCAGGTGTCAAGCCACGGATCAAGTGTCGGTAATACCGAGGAGAGAGTGAACCGTCGGATCACTACATATCGTGACCGTCGGATTGTAAGTTACAAAATGTACAACGGTAAAGAAACACACTTTACCTAACTCTATACCTAACTCTATACTAGACCAAGTTGAACTTAACTATTTCCTATGTGTCGGAATATCCTAACATCTCTCTTTCCTCTGCCTGTGAAAAATCAATAATATCTTGAGATTGTTGTTGTTCAACAATGTTTATTTCCTCATGTTCATTTGACACATTTTGTGGCCAAATAAATGGATTTTTCAAAAGTATATTTTCATTTGTTGTTGTTGAAATGATATCACTTGGATTATTGAAAAATGACTCCCACCAAACTGAATCAGCAATGTCAAAGTACTCATATGTATATCTAATACATTTTTTTATTTCTTCTAGGCAATCAAAATAATTTATATCTCTATTCTGTCTGTGTGCATTATGAACTTCACCAGCTGATTGTAATAACAATATTTTTGATGCAAATATTGGACGATCTGGAATGAACTTCAAAAATTCCAAACCTGATAATGGTGCCCATTTTACAATAGTTGAATACTTCTTGCCCCATATTGGTGTTTTCTCGTCAATTGTTTTGATACGAAATTGATGTTGGAAGCTAATGCCATTAAGTTGTTCAATGCATTTCTCCTCACCATGCGATCCCCAAATAAACCTTTGCATGTTAGCAGTTTGTTCCAACGCATCAAAAGTAGGCTCTAGCATGTATGATTTCTTAATACATTCAATTAATGATGGCAAGCTCCCAACTTCCTTCTTGCTCAATGTGACTGAAAAATGACTGAAACTATGATCAATATGGTCATGAGTGTGCCCAACAAGAAGGAAACCAACCTTTACCTTCTGAAAAATTCTCAATTCAACAAGCATGTTTAGATATCCAAAAACAACTTGATTTTTGTTTTCACAGCAAGTGTTGTCCAATTATAGATACAAAACTTTAGGAAGATTACCAGACCAATGAGAAAGCACATCATGAATTATGGTTATGGTCAGATTTGCATCATTATGAATATTTGGAGCTATTAAGTACACCCTTGACAACATTTTCCCATTGAAGACCATACAACCAACCAAGTGATAATGAATAAAATTTTCCTCTTGTAAATTTTTCAGTGTGCGAACAAAATGTGGTAAAAATGTTTTCTTCTAGTCCATACCATCAATTATCAAACCCAAATATTTATTTGGATTATCATAACACTTCTTTCGATACTTGTACAACTTTTTCCTTTCACTTTTTTGTTGTTCGAAATGCTTCTGAAGTTCTTTGACAATTGAATCTATGCAATATGAAAGAAAGTCATTAAGAAATATTACAATTTTAAAAGTTAAAGTTATGAATGCTTACCTCTTTCTGACCCTTTTTGTCCCTTTTTTATTTAAGAGAAGCACATATACTACAAATCCCCATCCTTGTCTTCTAAGGAATATAGACATCGTTGAATTCTTTCTTCCATACCTTCACAAAATATTGATATGTAATAAACCGACGACGTCCCTCAAACCTTCTGCATATTCTTTGTATAAGTTGTAGATTTCTCGTCTTGAAAATTTATCTGGAATATGTATTTTCTCTCTATTTGGCATACACTCTCCATGCTTTGAAAAGAAATCTTTCATCCATGAAATTGCAGCATTTGATAATGGTCGAAACTGTCGTTTATGATGTACTTCTGAATAAAATATGGGATCCTTTTCCAAATTTTCTTGGATTCTTGAGAGACGAAATTCCTAGTTGAATGAAACATTTTGAAACCTTTCTACAGATAAATAAAGAACCAATATCATAATCATAACCTGACAATGTAGATTGCATGCAACCAACTAAATATGAATTTTGCATGCTTTTATTCATTGACAAATATCTTTTCCTTTTCTCTAATGCAGATTTGAAATCCATGTGTTTCAAGCAATCTTTTTGACAACATTCATTTGAAATGAGAGTGCTGATAGAACTTCTTCTCATCAAATATTCTGCTCTACCCCTTGTATAACTAGAACATCTTGCATTGATATGAAAAGGTCTGCTCCTACTCCTTGATACAATATTTATTGGCAACATCTCCATCATTGGACCATCATTTGTATAAGCATTTTCATCAGCATTAAGAGGAATTTGATCAACAATATGATCAGTTGTGATTTTCAAATACTGACTTGTAGGATATTCTTCATCTTCCCCTTCTTCAATGCTACTGCCATAGTCCGTAGAATTGGGACTAAATGGAAAATTTGACTCGATGTTTATTGGATATTCCTCCTCATGTGCATTGTCAATGCTGCTCTCATAGTCCATAGAATTAGGACTATGTCGAAAATGTGACTGTTTACTTACTGAAAATGCTACATCCTGTCCTTTTCACTACTACCTTTATAGTGATTAGGATTATCACTAAGTGCTTCATCCTGTCCTTCATCACTACTTCTCTCATAGTCCATAGGATTAGGACTAAGAGGACATTGTGACACTCCATTCTTTTGAAATTTTTCATCATGCTCTTCATCATTGCTGCTCTCATAGTCCATAGGATTAGAACTAAGTGGACACCGTGACACTTCATTCTTTTTAAATTCTTCATCACTGCTCTATAGGTTTTAACCCTGTACAGAAATTACCTGCATACGAATTCTAAAACATAGAAAATAAACAATGTGAGATCATAACACATAAAACACATATACACAGAGATTTTCCCCTGGATCCCAAATCGGGACTACCAGCTTGATTTTTCATTATGTTCCTTTCAATGTTACAATACATATTTTTATACATGTCGAAGCATCCAATACCATGGACCGAAAACCATCTCGTCCAAAAAACATGTGTGAAAATCATGCACAAAACCATAGGTGGGTCCGCCCAACCTAACATAGGGTCCAAAACCAAAATTTTCCGGGGCGCTGCACCAGACCCCATAAAGTGGGGTTACAGGTGCCCTTCAAACCCCCTATTAACAACATGGAAAGAATATAACACAACCCAACATTCTCCCACTTGTTATTTTCTTTCCACAGGGGGCCACAAGAGAGCTTAATCATTTTCCCAGCCTTGAAATGCCCATTGTCTCTCTACACCAAGAGAACTTCTCAGAGCTCACAGATTTTTTCAATGCATCTGCACTATTATTCAAAGTGTCCACCTTTACCAGAAACACCTTTTTTTCTTCTATCATATCCCTCACAAAGTGATACTGAACATCAATATGCTTTGTCTTTGAATGATATGCAGGGTTCTTTGCCAAGAAAATTGTACTTTCGCTGTCACAGTCTATCCTTATAGCTTCATGTACCAACCCCATACTTGAACACAATCTCTGCAATCAAACTGCTTCCTTGCTTGCATGAGTGGCTGCCATGTATTCTACCTCTGTAGTTGATAGTGCCACTACAGATTGTTTCTTACTCATCTAACTGACTGCACCTCCAAATACATTAAACACATACCCACTTGTAGATCTTCTCTGATCCAGATCTCCAGCCCAGTCTACATCAACAAAGCCACGAATATCCAACACTCTATCTAATCTTGGTTTTCCTTGGTAGCACAGACCATAATCACTAGTGCCACGCAAATACCTGAAAACCCACTTCACTGTTATCCAATGGTTCTTTCCTGGTTTTGACCTAAACCTGCTCAATACTCCCACTGCATGTGCAATGTCTGGCCTAGTACAGATCATTGCATACATCAGGCTACTGACTGCACTTGCATATGGAACATGGGACATGTCCTCTTCCTCTTCTTGTGTCTTGGGACATTATTCAACAGATAACCTCACACCTACAGGAATAGGAACCTTCACCAATTTACTATCCTGCATATTAAACCTTTGTAGTATTGTCTCGACATACTTCCTTTGGTTTAACCAAAGCTTCCTCTTTGCCCAATCTCTTTTAATTTCTATGCCCAAAATATAGTTTGCAGCACCAAGATTTTTCATGTTGAATTTGGAGGACAATTGGGTCTTCAAACCCTGGATAATTTATTTGTCATTTCCAACCAACAACATATCATCCACATACAAGACCAGATAAATAACATGGTCACCAATTAATTTAAAATACACACAGTGATCTGCTTTGCTTCTGGTGAAGCCAAGTCCCCATATAAATGTATCAAATTTCTGATACCACATCCTTGGTGACTATTTTAACCCATATAGAGACTTCTTTAACTTGCATACCAGTTCTTTCTTACCCTTCGCTGCAAAGCCTTCAGGTTGCTTCATGTAGATTTCCTCTTCCGGATCCTCGTGAAGAAATGTTGTCTTCACATCCATCTGTTCTACAAAATCAAAAGCAGCAACAACAGATAAAAGTAATCTAATAGTTCAGTTACCTTCGCAACAGGAGAAAAAATATCACCAAAATCAATTCCTGGCACCTAGGAATAACCTTTTGCTACCAACCGAGCTTTGTATTTCTCCACTTTTCCTTCTACATTTGTCTTCTTTTTGAACACCCATTTCTTGCCAATGGGTTTCCTTCCAGCCGGCAACTCCACCAGATCCCAAGCCTCATTTTTGTGCAAAGATTCCATTTCATCAACCATGGCCTCTTTCCAGAGTTTTCCATCCTTTGAATCTACTGCTTCTTTCATAGTTCTAGGATCATCGTCAGTAATAGATAAAGAAAAATTTAAATAGAAAGCAGATGGACTATACCTTTCAGGCTGCCTTCTTTCTCGAACTGATCTTCTCACAGCCGGAGTTTGTGGCTCTTCATCTTCTAATTCCTCCTCTATTGTAGAGTTTGATTCTTCCTCCTTTAGCTCAAACTCTATCTTATTAGGTTCCTTTTGTTGGACTTCATGTTTAATAACATTTTTCACCTCTCTAAACACCACATCTTGGTTGTACACAACCTTCTGTATGACTGGGTTCCAAAGCTTATAACCCTTTAAACCATCTGTATACCCAATAAATATGCACTTTTTAGATTTACTATCCAACTTGTTTCGTTTCTCCTTTGGCACGTGTACATATGCATCACATCCAAATACCCTTAGATGTGAAAGAGAGGGTTTCTTACTAGTCCATACCTCTTGTGGAGTCTTATCCTCCAACGCTGATGAAGGTGGCTTGTTGACCAGGTAACATGCAGTATCCACTGCCTCTGCCCAGAATTCCTGTCTTAACCCGGCACCACTTAGCATGCTTCTTGCCCTTTCCATCAATGTCTTATTCATTCTTTCTGCAACTCCATTTTGCTGAGGTGTATATGGAGTATTCTTTTTCCATGCGATACGACACTTCTTACAGAATTCTTCAAATTCCTTACTACAAAACTCTCCACCATTATCTGTCCTCAGCAACTTTATCTTCTTCTCTGTTTGGTTTTCCACCAGAGCCTTAAATTCTTTAAACCTATCAAAGAATTCAGATTTCTTCTTAAGGAAATATATCCATGTATTCCTTGAGAAGTCATCTATATATGATACATAGTACACATACTTACCCAGTGATGGAAACTTCATAGGTCGAAACACATCACTATGCACAAGTTCTACTATCTGTTTCGCCCTCTTCCTACCAGAGGGGAAACTCACCTGATTTTGCTTCCCATATACACAATTTTCATAGAAATCAAAATCCAGAGCACTATTACTCATACCTTCTACCATACCTTTACCATGAAGTATCCGAAGGCCCTTTTCTCCAATATGTCTAAGCCTTTGATGCCATAGCATGGTCTTCTTTCTAGAGACCACTAGATTTTCTACTCCACTTTCATAAACCACAGAACTATTGCACCCATCAATAATAGTGCTACCTTACAGCTTGTACAGAGTTCCAATCCGAACTCCCCGCATCAATACCAATGCTTCTTGAACCATCTTGTAGGTATCCTTCTCGAACAATGTTTTTATACCTGCATCATCCAACTTGCTTACAGAATTTAGATTTCTAGCCAATGCAAGAATATTTAGAACACCTGGAAGTGTTCTAACTGTTCCACCTTGCAACTTCAACTTTACTTTTCTGCAACCAATGATTCGAGCCTTCCTGTCATCCTCCAAGACGACATCACCACCATCATATTTCTCATACTCGCAGAACCACTCTCTATTGGGAGTGAAGTGAAAGGATGCACCTGAGTCAATTAACCATGCCTCATGATCTACATGTGTACTTAAAGAAGCTAAGTACACATCCCCACCTTCATTTGAGGTGGTGTTCGCCTCTGTAGAAGGAGCATCATTAGATCCCTTTCCTTTATCAGGAGCTTTAGATTTACAATCCCTTTTGAAGTGCCCTTCCTTTCCACATTTCCAGCACACCACCTTTATAGGTTTTCCTGGAGATTTAGATCCCCCTCTAGATTTGGATCTCCCACTCGATGATTTATTTTTGTTTCTGTTTTGGGACTGTCCTCGTACAGACAAGGCATCACCATTCTGGCTCTCCATATTTTTCCATCTCATCTCCTCCGTCAGCAAGGATGAGACTATTTCATCAAACTGCAAGGCAGTTGCATTGCTAGCTATTACAATAACCAGACTATCCCATGAATCTGGTAGAGAACACAACAAACTGATGCACTTATCTTCATCTGAAATTTTAATATCAACAGATGCTAACTGACTTACCACAGTATTAAACACATTTAAATGCTCTGTCACCGAGTCTGAACAAGAATAGCACGCAATAGATCTATCTTAATTCGAGATTTATCAAGTGCCCAAAAAGGATCAAATTTTTAGAGATTTAAACATGTTTTAAAATCTTAAACTTGAAAAAAAATTGCACCTCAAATAATTTGATCTCACCTTACACTTGATAAATAGAAAGTTAAAATAAATATATGCAAGTTTGTATTTTTCAAATTTTCAACTTCATAAAAATTACAATTTTGACTTGCATTATGTACCAATATTAACCCATACATTCAATCCATAAATATATGATTATTCTAAATATTTTTATAGCAATAATGTAGATATATTTATGCATAACCCGCACATTCAAACCACAAATATGTTCTTATTTTAGTTTAATCACATCAATAATGTAGATATATATTTATATTACTAACTTCGTTATATTGAAGTTAGCCCTAACTTTTAAAAAATAATTAAAAAAATACTACATTAGATGCTTATCTCTTAATTGAGTCAAGTGTAGAAATACTAGCTCACTTAGCTTCAAATCCATCTGACAATCTAGCTCAACCAAAACATGAGAACCCCATCACACGATGGCTAGCCAGAATTGGAAATGCTAGGCTGAAAACACTGTCGCACCTGGAAAAACCCATGCCATAACAGCAAAAGAACCACATGAAATACTTATTTCATTTAAGTTTGAGTTATTTTCTTATTTTGTGCATTGAGCAATTAACATTAAATCCAAATCTCTAGTAAAGCACTACGTAGTAATAGATTGTAGAGATTTGTGAGATATGTAGTAATGAATTGTTATTGTGGAATGACCATAACAATATAGAGATCAAATTGCCTTGTATTTCTCTCTCTCTCTCTCTCTCTCTCTCTCTGATGGAGGCATTTGGTGCTAAGAGTTTTCCCACAAGTTTGTTGATTTCCCAACTCTTGTATCCAAGAAACTATACCTTTAGACCAAGTATCTTCAACTCTCCATCAAATGTAGGAGAATTGGATTTCTTGAACTCATCTGACAAATATCCCCACTCACTCCTCTTGTAAATATGATAGTGATGATGACCATGATACCTATATAAACAAGAACTAGAATAGAACCCATAACTATTACCTATCTTGTCAAGTGTATCCAATAACCTACCATCTTTGATTGTGTCATCCTTGTCCAACATGTTTCCTCCATGAGTCCTGATATCATATCTTACATTTGTCCTTTCCTCCTACTCATAACTGATCTGTGGTTGTCCCTATCTTTGAAAATATGATAATCTATGAAGGATAACTGCATTGACTTCTACTTGCCTTTCCTGTGCCTTGGTAAGTCTTTCTTGTGACTGAATGATCCTGTCATTATCTACCTTGCAACTTCTAATTTTTTCCTTTAGACTTCTCACAGTATCTGTTATGTCAGGAGAGTTATCTTCCCCATGTTGCTCAACTGATTTATAAGGAGAGTCACGTGAACTGAAATCCACCATTATTCTTGTCATCTTTGATCTTCTTCCTGCAAACATATCATATCAGATAACCAAATATAAGCATAATCAACATACCTTAGTGAAGTTCAGGGGAAGTTATCTCATCTGCAAAATCAATCCAAATTAGCATGATACATACATACATACATACATAGATATGATCATATCAATATGTCTACATCATGCATGATGACACTAACTCCATACATTAACCTCATGCATGATAACCATAACCATAACAATGCAGGCATAACAACATGCATCTAGCCCATCTAGTCCAAGTATTTTAACCATGTTATGATACCAATCTGTAACATCATCAGCCCACATTTACCAGCTTTTGCAAGCCCTCCAGGTAAATTTGAAGCAGAGCACCACTATGACATGACCTGATCTCCAAGCTTCAGTTATGGATCTTGGGTCGACAACTCACAACTTTCAGACAACCCTCAAGGCTTACAAGACACTCTGGGACCAAAGAACCACCCCAAGTGACCAAGCCCTGAGATGAAGCTATTTTTCACTAACCTAACACCCCAAATGCATGCATAAGCCTAAATGGGTGCAATTATGACCCTCCAACCGCATGCACAACATTGCCTCCATGTAGTTGCAACCCATATCCTCCAGTTTAGAGGGTGCAGTCCCAAGATCTAAGCCAATTTTCTATGGCAGGCCCCAAACCCTACCCAAAATTGCCTGTAACTTCTTAGAATGATAAATTACATAATGACAAAGCCATTCATACAAAACTTGAACAAGAACTAACTAAAAACATGCCTAATTTTGTCAAACACATGGCTAACACAAGAATTACAGGTCATGAATTCATATATGATCATAAGGTTTTGTGGTCCATCTGATAATCATTAGGAAGGTCTAATGCCCTCTCTTATTAGCCACAGTAACAATTGTTAGTACATGAATTCATCAACCATTCATATACTTATTAGATCCTGAACAAGTAATAGCTAGAGCACATTACAAATCCATGCTTATAACCAATATATAACCAGATTATTAACCATGAGAGAATAACCATCAAATCATAATAATAACAAGTACAAGTGCTCATTGATTACAATAGGAAAATATCACTTATCAGGGACTTCCACGTACCACCCGACCATAGATTGAGCTGAAGCAAATATTTATTTCAACCAATCACCCATGTGCCATATTCTAAGCATGAATGTGGGATATCAAGACATAAAAAACCAGGGCTTCCTGAAGATTAAACCACCTCCACCCTCAGGCTACTGTGATCTCTCCAAAACTGGTCAAGAGATATCAAGCCAAAACAAGCTTGGATACCTCATAATTTCTTCACCATTACCTTGAGGAATTTGTCTGTCTCCACCTACCTAACAAGGGCTTCCCAGAGAAAACCATCTCCACCCCCAATCCTTGGCAATTTTCATGAGACCACCTCACCTAGTTCCAAAACCTCTCAGCATTCCAAAGCTCAACCAATAAATGAACCCCATCACACCATGGTTGTTTAGGGAATGGAAAGACAAGGCTGAAAACCACTATCAAACTAGGAAAAACCCATTCCAAGGACAACAAATGAACCAAATGAACAAATGCATGTACCTTGCATTCACACCTCAGCAAGGAAACCACACATGCAACCTATTACCTGCAAAATCCTCCTACTAAAGCTGCTTGATCCAACCTTCCTTGCTTGTCTTTCATTTGCTTTCCTTTCTCCAAAGCTAGAGTTCTCCAAGGATGCCCTCTATGTGCAAGAGTATGAGAGAATGAGAGAATAGAAGAGAGCTCCAAAATTGAATTGACAAAAGTTGTGAACTAATCCTCATAAACCTTTTTATCATTGAGGCCTCTATTTTCTTCAATTTCTTTCAATTTCCTCTCATGCAAATATGTGACCCTTCATCTCCCTTTTATCCTAGTTTCTTTTATTTTCATAAATAAATGTCAATTATTGCCTCTTTGCCTTTTCTAATGCCTTTGCCAATTTCCTTTGTCAATGCCTTTGCCAATTTCCTTAGCCAATGCCTTTACCAATTTCCTTAGCCATAATAAACAACAAGTGATGCCCATTATAGATTTTTCCCAACATTTAGCTTGGAATACATGTCCCATGACCTTGGTCTTATTTTTCCTTTATTACATGAACTTTTAAACCATGGCTATTATAGAAAGTACTAGGTCTTACATGTTTTCCTTGCTTCTAGGTTAGCTCTTCATTAATCTAACCATGCACGCCTCTTCATCCCCACCCTGCATTAGATCATGCTTATCTGGGTCACTTCTCTAGCCCTCTCCTCCACCTCCCTCCAACATGGCTTTACCCTCCGCTGACTGAGTTTCGACCCTAACATTAATCTACAAGTAATCATGCCTTGATAGCAAGCTAGGTCTCGTAGAGGAGAAACCTACTACTGCAAGATGGGCTCATGAGCTCAACTGCATGTAGAGGCCCAAATCAAATTTTGGGAGAAATTGTTGAAGTAGAATAGGAATAACAATGGAATATGAATGCTTATTAGATGTGGAAATTGCATGTGAATTTTCCAACTATATTCTGGATGTTGGGCACAAAAGGAGAATATTTAATCAATATTTTACACCATTGTTATCTATTGGCACCTAAAAATCTTATTTGGGAGAGTCCTCCTGATTAGAAACAAAACTTGAGAGGAAGTATTCTTAATATTATACAAGTTTCAACTCGTAGCTAAAGGACTAGATCAACGTCTACAAATAATTGAAGGTCACTTGGGGCTCCCTCTAGTTCAAGTTTCTCATCAAGAAGTAGAAAATAGCCCATTTTTGTAGAAGAACCAGACTTTCCTAATGCGGGTTAATGAACTCTTCTCACTCTACTCTTGTTTACTTTTATCTTTGGTAAACTAGTAATTATGTTATGTTATTTCAAGCAAGAAATGGGCCTTATAGTTCTATGTTGTAATTTTGAATTCAAAAACAATTTTTAATTTTTGGATGCTAAAAAATATTTGGTTCTACCATTGGTCTAGTTTCCCTAGTGGCTGACCAGGGAAAACCAATTTGTATTGCTCATTCTATTTGTAATGAAATGACCTCTTTTACTTAAAGAAAGACAAAGATAAAATAAATTGAATTATACTTACATATTCACATTGAAATTGAACTCATACATAGACAAATCACAAAAGAACAATGGCACAATGCTTCGATATTAATAAAACATAGATTCCACTAAAAAATAATTGTAAAACATACATAGATTTTAGAAATCAAAGAAGAAAACCATTATACAAAGACATGGATATGATTAGTATTAAGGAAAATAAAGCAATCTACATTCCCATGTCTCAACTTTTGTCTACTATTGTAATTTTGCAAGAGGAGGTGGAGGAAGAGATAAAGAATGTGAAGACAAATTGTTAATTGAACTACACCAACTTTCTCTATGGTCTCATCTTATCTTATGTGGTTATTGTAATGTCCAACTATAACTCAGTATTAAAATTGCATGTCATGATCTACAACATTATGTGATTGAATGTTGGTGTCACTAGGTCATAGTGCAATGATTGTGTGATCGAGTTGCTAGTGCAATTATATCACAGTGTTTCTACCCACAATTTATGGATGTTAGTGTGAATAGATTGTAGTGTATCAATTAGGTGACTAAAGTATTTGTGTGACTATGTCATGATGTTTTTACGCACATGTCTATGACATTATGTAGAAGATTTTTGTTGTGGACCCTTGCTATGAAATTTACACAACATGTTGTTGTAGTTCTATTCTTTAGCTTTGTAAAAAATGCCATAGTTCTTTGTTATATGACCATTCTACAACCCTAGTGTCCTAAATCATTGGGTCCTTCTCAACAATTAAATATTAATAGTGAATCTTCAACCAATTTAATCGTTTCATGAAAATTAGAACCAAAATTAGTAGCTTGTAATTTTCAAGAATGAGAAACTTGAATGAGGGAATTATTATCCTTGTCGCATGCAGTAGGATATTGCATTGAGTTTTTGGCTAAGCCCATATTAGTTCTGGGTTCACTTAACAAATTTGTAAAGTTTCCATATTTTAACTTTGCAAATTCAAATTTAATTTTCTTGGATAATATTTTAATCTATTTTTCTGTAATATGATTGGATATCAGATTGAACATGTTATTGCTCATTGTATAGATGAACGAGCCAAAAGTACATGGGTCACAACAGGCTGGTGATTTAATTTTCATATTAAGTTACTTTTGAATAAGCTTTGCGAATAACATTTGCAGGGAAAAAATATTAGGACACGTACTTAGACGTCCATCGACTGCATCTCATTAAATAGGCAACGACCCTATTTCGTACCTCGCATTCACATTGTGACTTAGGAGAAATACGGGTTAGGTTAAATAGTGTGACATGTTGTCACACTATCAAAATTAATTGATGCAAATTAAGGTGATGGAATCGCCTCCTGCTAGGGTTGTAAGCCTTTTTTCTTTACAACCTATCACACAATAACAACAAAGATATAGAGAAAATGTTTGTTGAGAGCTACAAATTGATGGACATCACATAATAACTTCCTATCACCCTTACAAAACTAGCAATCCTTCGTAGACAATTCAAAGTTGTTTGAATGCTACTTGGATTCTCATTGCTTTATGCACCTCTAGATCTATGAAGAAAACGTACTCAAAGTAACACTTGGAATTGTCACTCTCTTCGTTCATGACCACACACAATGGTTTCTAATGGTGAGGGTGGGACTTGATCTTTGTCAATTTTATATACCGAATATCGATAGAGTCTTGAACAGACCCGTTGTTCCTTCTTTTGGAGAGGAGGCCACCATGTTCTTTGACCCGACAAGTGAAAGGGAGTTCCTTTTCTTTTTGCTGAGAATGAAAAAATCTAGTACTATTCGATAAACGGTCTTGTACCTCTTCTTCCACCACTTGAAAGCTATATTCTTGCCTTGCAATCTCACTGTTGATAATGGTCATGTAGTCTACGTAGTTTTGGGCTACGAAATGAGCCACACTTTTAGTGTTGTCCACTACCTCCACGTGTAAACCAAGATTCACAGGGTGCTACTGGAAATGATCGAGCGCATGCGATGTCTAACCATAGTCTTCAAAGCAGGCCTCTTAACCGGTCCTCTCACCGCCAACAGGCCATGATTTATGGGCAATAGTAGCTCACCCATGACATGAGACAGCTTACATTTGAAAAGGAAATTCTCATAAAATAAATACATTTCTTGATCACTTATCACAACATATAAGATAATAATAGATATAAGTTGGACAACTCTTAATAAGAACATTGAGTTGCTTTATTTTCTAATGAATGACAACAACTTCCAGAAATTCTACCATCACAACAGTGGTATCGATTTTCTTTTATGAATTTTAACCTCGATTTTATCAGTGTGGATGGAATGATGTTAGTTGCAGAGCATACACAAATTTCCCATATTTTGCTAGAAAATTACATAAAGTTTGGAGCATTACGTCAGACAGTGCGTCCTTTCCAATGCATTATTGTTGTTGAAATGTAATATTCAATGCAGCCTAGTGTTTGAATTTTGTTCCTCAACTTTACCAAATTAATATATTTGCATCTATTAGAGTCTTATTAGAATAAGGTTAATAAAATTGTACTTGTAAAACATGCTGGTAGGAGAACAATGTTAGCTAGGTACTTAAGACAAATGCAAAAACATAATCTAAAATAAACAAGCTTTTGCTTTAAAAATATTTCTTATTTCTTATGTATTTTGGAAGGACAACTTTACTTTTATGGTGCAAAATCTGGTTGTGATCTTGTCGAGCAATAAAATAAAAATAGAGCAACATAATTGACAACCCTTTTTGATGTATTAGGCAATTCTCGTAGCTTTTTATACATAAATGTTATTAAACAATTCACCAACAAAAGAAATCAACCAATACAAGCATTTAATGCAAAAATCATCGAATAAGCTCAAGCGATACTTAATGGCAAGGCCAAGCCATGAATAATACTATATCTACATCTATGGTATAGTCCACTACATGACACATTATTTATCAAAATGGGCCAATTTCACACTACAATAATCAATCTACACCATTCACTAATACTCAATCAATAAATTAAATGGTACAGTGGACTACATGATAAATTTTCTGGTTAAAATGCTCCAATTTTGCACACAATAGTCAACTAATTTGTCCCATTATGTCTATATTGTTTTTTACTTTAATTCACCTATTTTGAGCTAAGTGGCAAAGACTAGCTATTAAGTAGCCCTTGTTATTATTATTGAGTGCCTAGTCTCCTAAATGTTGAAATCCCAATTCCATTGTCAAAATAGTTTTCCAATAACTAATGTTATAATATGGTTATTTTCGAACATTTAAGCATACAAATTCACATTTACCTCAAAGTTGCTAAATGAAAATGGAATTTGTTTTCTCTTAGTGGTGTATGAATTGATTTATTTTAACAAGAATATCAAAAAACATTGTTATTCGCTTCATTTTTTGAGCCAAAAGAGGTAGTAGTTGAAACTATAGGAGATCAAAATATTTCACGAAATTCTGCAACACATACTGCATTTAAATTCCCAAGGAAGTACAATAAAAATGTCATCATATCTATGGAATTAGGTAGAAGGTTTTTGCTGTGGACCATTGCTATGAAATTTACACTTGTTGTTGTAGTTATATTCTTCAACTTTGTAAAAGAGGCCATAGTTCTTTGTTAGTTTACCATTCTACAACTCCAACACCCTAAATCATTGGGTTCTTCTCAACAATTAAATAATAATAATGATACTTCAAGGAATTTAACCATTTCATGAAAATTATACCTGAAATCAATAGCTCGTAAATTTCAAGAACGAGATAATTGAATGAGGGTATTATTATCATTATTGTTATTATTATTAACAACCTAGTCTCCTAAATGTTGAAATATGAATTCCGTTGTCAAAATAGTTTTCCAAGAATTGATGTTATAATATGGTCATTTTCAAACATTTAAGCATACAAATCTACATTTATGTCAAAGTTTCCAAACGAAAATGGCATTTGTTGTCTCTTAGTGGTGTATGAATTGATTTATTTAACAAAAATATCAAAACAACATTGTTATTGGCTTCATTTTTGGGCCGAAAGAAGAAGTAGTTGAGATTATAGGAGATCTAAATATTTCACAAAATGTTACAACACATACTACACATAACTTCCCAAGAAAGTAGAATAGAAACCTCCTCATTATGGTGGAAGGTGTGGTAAAGACACATTCAAGATACATCCTTCTAGTTGGTACAAATTTATTCAATGACCCATTAACGAGTAGATATGTGACGTTTATCAAGGGTGTTAGGAGTCTATCGGGGGGGCATTACTGGTGCACCTTAGAGGACAACAAGAATTATCCTACTCTTAGAGTCTCAGTAATGAATTTAATAATTAGGTGGAGGTCTATACTCTTCTTTATGGTGTGTTACAAGTTGTTCTCTCCAAATCCATAAATTGATCAATATAGGGGATTCTTTAGTCCTCATTCATCAACTTCATTTGAGCGCCTTTCCATCAGATTTGAAACCCAATGCACTTTTCAAAAGGATCTGCTCCAGTTTGGATCTCTAGTTGAATTTCGAGCAAAGCATTTCCTACGATAGGATAATGTTAAGGCAAATTCCTAGCTAATATGGTAACTGGTTATGAAGTTAGGCTCTTGAAGGTTGATGAAAAAATATGATATGGATTCATCCCTTAGCAACATGATAGGTGTAATTGTGGGATGTCATCAGTTGAAAGATACAAGGGTGTTGACTATACTTTCCCAGTCAATTGGCATGACAATGCCCTCTGCTTCAATCAAGAAACATACAGAGTTGATTTCTCACCAAATGGAGGAAGCTATAGAGCAGTATGTTGAGGAGCACGAAATTTATGGTCTTACACAATGGACTTGATGCAGATGAGGATACACATGATTTCTCCCTTACGTTTGGCCCTCGAGGAGGAAGCTACATTAGAGATAAGAAATAACATATTCAAAGAGTAGAGATAAAATATTTAGAAATATGAGAACGAGATTAGTAGTCTTATAAGCCAAATTAAAGATCTACAACATGTTGGTACTCTATGTACTTTATCTCCTACCTATTCTGTCAATTTAGTCAATCCTTTCATTTATATCATTCTTGATTTGAATGTATGCTCCAATTATGGAGCCTATTACCTCTCAATGCTTGGAGCATAATCCAATTTTGATCTAGATTAGCATGGAAGTAAACAAAAATTGGATACTAGGAGTTTTTAATCAAGTTTACACTACAAGTATCTTTGGTCTAATAATCTTTTTGTCAAAACCCTATTACGAGACAAATATTTTTGACTGGGTGGATGTTGTCAACCTGCCATATGATTCTTTGTATCTTTGATGTATTGTTGCGCGACCAGGAGAAAACTTTGATCAAGATAATATTCTCCAATTATGATTAAAAAAATGAAATGTGACATTTATACCATAAGAAAGGTTAATGATTTATAGAGTTCATAAACACTAGCAATCAGGGTGATTTGGAGATTCTTGGGTTATTCGATATGTTTATTGGAAAGACCTTGGGCTTAGTAGATATGATTATTCTCTCTCTATGTAGCCAAATCATACAATTGATATTGTGTCTAGCTAGTTTATCTAATGATGGTCTCCATGGATGCTTAATTTTGCGAGTTATTTAAATATATGTAATGGGCATCTCAATTATTCATCCATCCACGTCAATCCATGTTCAAATTTTTAATTTTGTGCTCAATGGGGTCCTTTATATACATGTAATTTTAAGGCAAAATTTTTGAATGAGTTATGAGTTCAATAATGATTAAATTTTACAATAAGACACAAAGAAAAACCTACTTTAACTCCATTTCTTGATTCTACAAGATTTCAATTGCTAAATATATGGGTTCTTATCATCAACATTTCTTTGATTCCATAATAATTGCTTAATCAACCATTGGATCGAGAAAACATGTTATATATTTAGTATAGATGGTTAATAAATTCATTTTTGTGTGATCACATTTTAGATTAACATTTCTAACCCATAGTACATGGTCCATTTTCAAGTCAAAAGAGAGAGTGAAGAATATAAAAGCCATAGACACAAAAATTAGAGATGCCACTAATTGAAATTATTGGCATCTCTCACATTTGTGCTTCTACTTTTTATATCTTTCTCTCCCTCTTATATCCTAAAGATGGATTCCATGTCATAGATATGAAATGCCAATCTAACTATTGTCACATAGTGTTCATCTAAAAACCATCTATAATAATATAACACCCCATGAAAGTCTAAACACTCTCCTCTTTATTTGTTAACCAATCAATAAAACATGGAAAACATAATCACCATTTGTTTCATTAGAATATAAAATATGGATGAGATAAATGTCCATGAAATATACCACCTGCATGTTTTGTAGTAGTACCACACCATCACCTACATTGTTTCTATGTTTGTCTGATCAAGAAGAGTAATAAAAAGCAAACATGAACATTCTAGTAGATTTACATTCACAATTGAGATCCAATTTTGTTGGTCATATTTAAACAAAATATGAATACATTTGATAAAATTCATTCATATTATTTGTAATTATTAAATGAAAACATGAATATCTAAATATACAATTCCACTTTAATACTTTCTTGAACTTGCATTCACTACAAGTTTAAACAAACGATAAACAACTAATTTGTTATTAAGGCTTTATAGAAGTATATTGTAAACCCAATAAAAAATATGATTTTAAAGTATAAAATTGGTCTATCATAGTCAAAGTTAAGTTGGACGATGGATTTTTACAAGTATCTCATTTATAGAGCTCTAAATGTTGTTTCACATTTTAGTAAGCATATCCTCTCATTTCTTGACATGAAAGCTAGGGTTTTTTGAACTAATGAAACATAAAAATAAGATGGAATTCACATATTTTTACATATACTTGTCTATCTTTACATACACCAAATGGATTTACATATGTTAAGGTTTGAACTTGGGTTGTCTATATGGTGGTGCTCCATGCCAAACATTAAATCACAACCTAACATATACAGTAATTTTATATTTTTTCATTATTATGATTACTATTATTTTTGGAGAAGTAATATCCTTGGAGAACATAAGGGATGCTTCCTCGCATTTGTAGATGGCATCCCTAGTAAACATAATGTTGTAGATTGATGCACTTAGGCCATAGGATTTGAATTGGGCACCTATTAGCATATGTGTAACTAAGTGCCCAACAACATTGATGACAACCTATTCAAAGAAAAGGCATATAAGAAACAATAGAACTATCATTGTAAAAATATGTTAAAGCAATAATGGCACCTTCCTTTATTGATGTTCTTTTGCATGTTGACACTTTGGCCATTGAGTTGTTGATGAGTAGTTACACCACCTTGGATTTTGAATAGTTTTTTTTATACCAACATGTTCATGGCTTGTGGGACTAGCATGTGGTCTAAGAAGTCATGCCTCAGGGGCATCTAAATTGTCAAAATCACTCAGGGGTCACACTTGGCCTAGGCCACACCAAAACTTAACTTGGCTGAATTTCTTTTGGTATCTCCTCTTGACTACCATGAATTTCTAACTTTGGCCATCTTCCAAAATAAAAGCCTCGAAATATAGCCATGCAAGTGGGATTTGAATGAATAGTTGGAACCTTGTCTTCTCTCTGTTATGTAGTAACTTAGTCATATAAGTATTTATCTTTCCCTCATGCACTTGCATATTTCTCTTATGTGTTTTAATATTTTGTCATTTTCATTACCACTTTGGGTTTTGGATAATTGGTACTTTGACTCAATAAATTACTTAACAACTTAGTATATGTAGATCAATATTTCCCTTATGAGATTGCAATTTCCAGGCATTACGAACCTCCATGCTTGTAGTGTTTTTATTTCAAATATTCTAAAAAATCTTAGAGAATATGCACATGTCATTGGCAATGCGAGTAAGAATTAATGTGTCTTTTAAAGACATGGGAGTATTTCTTAAATAAATATTTTATTTCTTATTTACAAGAACCATTATCCTCACACTAATAGAGGGATGACATAGGACAATGAAGTAATGCCTAATTCTTAGCCACAACTTCACATTTTAAGTGTCAAAGTGGCATATTTAACTACATCTTCTCATTCAAGTAACTACTCATGTGTATATGGGAGGGATATTACACTCAAATGGTGGTAAGATTTTTGATTCCCAATACTATCTCAATGATGTTTATCTCTAGCTTCTTCTCCTCTACATGGGGCATAAGTTATTGTTGTAATAACCTCTTTTTTTTGTGTGCACAAGCAATGTATTCATCCTCTTCTCTCACATTGAGTCCACATAATGTTAATATCTTGAAAGTAGTTTCTACTCTAATTAATGCACATATTGGTTTATTTTGATATTTTTTATTGGTAATCCATCTCTCTCTCTCTCTCTCTCTCTCTCTCTCTCTCTCTCTCTATATATATATATATATATATATCAAAAAATAATAGAAATTTTATTTTATTTTATCTTTACTAATATATATATTTTTTTAAAATTCAAAGTTACAAACTACTTTACAATGCATAGCATCAAACGAAGGAAATGATAATGTTGTGTATCTTATAACCCTAGATTGGTTAGATTTCATTCTTAGTTGCCAATGTCCATGTCATAAAAAAATTGGTGGATAGTGTCCTCCTAATATTTGGATGCATAGAATTGGTAGACATTCTGTGATTTGAGGTTATTAACTAAGTTCTTTAGCTCAAATCGTGAGATAGGTTATGTAAGCCAAAATTATCATAATTATGAAATACTAAGCTAAAAACTAATATTTGCTCTTGGGAAGCTTTGTGGTGAACAAGCAAACGGAAGTCCTGTTATGTTGGAAGGACTCTTTATCCCAATGAAGGGCTCTCTAGATGTCTAGGGCATCCCTATAACCTATGAAAGTGCTAAAATAATGTATTGCATTATTTTGAGACACGGAGGCGCTAACATGGAGTTTTAGGAGGAATGAATTTATGTTCATTTGCACTAATCCCGTATTAAAAGAAATGTTCAAAAAAGCCAAAAAACAGGGAAGAAAAATGTGTTTTAGAAGCATTGATGAGTTTATGTTAATTTGGAGGCACAAAGGTGCTAACGTGGTGGCATTTTAGAAGTAAGGATGAATTTATGTTAATTTTGACTAATTTCGTATTAAAAGAAGGGATGAGTTTATCTTAATGTTAATCTTGTGTTAAAAAAAGCCAAAAATCTGGGAAGACAAAAGCCTAGCTTTTTAGAAGCAGGGATGAGTTTATGTTAATTTGGATTAATCCCTTATTAAGAGAAGTGTTGAAAAAAGTAGGGAAAACAGGAAGAAAAAAGGCATAAGGGTAGGAAGACACGTAATGAAAGACACTTATATTGTTTATTTAAAATTGAATTTAGATGGAGCGTGCGACCTGCAACAACAAGAGGAGCGGGTAGAGTTTGCGGTGTCGCAAATTCAGTTAACTGAAAGAGCCTTTCACTTCACCCGATAGAGAAGGCAGGAGCATGAGAAAACACAAGCGCATACTTGGGGACAAGCCCAGTAGAACGGAGCCAGTGACAGAAGCAGAGGCGCCACCGGTGGCTACGGTAGCAGAGAAATAGTTGCATATTCTAATTGAAGCAGCAGAAGCAAGGGTATAGACGTGGGTATGGGCCATATTCAGGGTCGCGCTCTAGCTTGCTTCAGGACCATATATGGATAATGGTAGAACCACCCTCTCGATCAAGAGCCAAAAAATTGAGTGTGATAGTGTCTATGGATGGCCATGGATCCATAGATGCAGAACAGAGTTTGGTTGCCATGACAGAATGGAGTCTGGTTTTGTTTGTAATGTTCTGTATTTTTTTCCCAGGGCAGAGTTCGTTGACCATGGACCGATAGATGCAGAGTAGAGTTGGCTAGCCATGGACGCTTTTTGGAGTATGATTTTGTTTTATTTTATTTTTTTTGGTGTAAATTTTGTTGTTACAATGTTTTGGGTGTTTGTTTTCCTCCATTTGAAGCATGGCCATGTGAATTGAGTTTGATATGCGTCGTTTTTCTTTGGTTTTTCATCTTTTCTTTTTCTGTAACTTTTTTATTTTTATATTATTTTTCCCCTTTTGAATTTAATGAGATGGAAATAAGACATCCAAAATAGCAGAGCGGATGCTGATTTCTCAGATATAAGTGAAGGCAATGGAAGGCATGTCTGGTTTCATTTATTTTATTTTTTGAAACAAATTATAATGTGATTTATTGGAGAGAGGCTATTTAGCGTTTACAAATTAGGATGTATGTTGATGCAGAGTTCACAAATTCAATGGGTGCAGGATACAACAATATTAGAATGTATGTTGATGCCGATTTCACAGATTCAATGGGCGTAGTCTATGGAAACACAAGGTATGCGTGATCATATTTGTATGTTTTTAAAATTGAGAGGAGCTATTTAGGGTTTACTTTTTTTATCCTTAGCTAAGATATACCTTTATAGGGTTTATGTTTTTTTTGTCATTATAAAATATATTTACATCTGCCCAAGGTTTTTAGTCTCTATTTTCCAAAGCTTGTTTGGGTGTAATATTAGGTTTCTTGGAGGGCTTATTTCAGCTCATGCTTTCAATAGGATCAGCCAAGAAAAGTTTCAGGAAAATTACAATGGTCATTTGCCTATTCTTGCCAATGATTTGGGGCATGTTTTCTGCGAGCTTTTGATACTTCCGCTAGCCTTCCATATGCATGGATTAATCTTAAGGTACTCTTTTCTCATACTCACTAACGTTGTCCTAACTCATTTGTAGACTAATTCCAGTAACTTTTATTGTTTGGATAGTTTAGATGGTGATAGAAATTCAATTTAAGTGAGTGTTTTGGAGTTTATTATGTTGATTACACTAGGCCTAAAGTGTGAAGGTAGTTGGAAATATGCTCCAGTGGTTAGATGTCATATATAACTATTAGTAGAATGTTGTTGGTATCTTATGCCATAATAGCTAAAAACCAAGCTACATGGATGGCTTGGAAGATATTTATTTATTACTTGAACCATGTAAACAAAGCTTTTGTTGAAATCTATTTCCGAAGAAGTGGTCACTAAAGAATGTGTATTAATTGTTTAGAATTCCCCATAGGTTTTTACTTTTTGAGTAGCAACAGATTGTCCCCATTTACAATGCCACTTGTGCCTACTATAGTCCTTTTGATTTTTCCCTCATCATTTTTTTTGTAAGTTCTATGATCATCTCTCTAATCATGATGATTTTCTAAAAAAATATGAGGGTTGGTCTCTCCATGGCTGTATTTGAGCCTATAATCTTTATACTGACAAAAAAATGATATGCAATTACTGGAAGAGAGGTTTCAAATAATTGTTCTGCCTTCTCCTCTAATTTAAACCCAATAGTAGGTTATGGCATGTAGGTGATATTAATGTTCAATTTTTCCAGTTTGTGCATGCCTTAGTGAACCTAATACTGTGGATAATTCTGTTGTTCAACCTTAACAATGTATTCAAAATTAGGACAAGGTTACAAACAATTAATTAGTAATTGTTAATGAACACTGGTTGAGTGATTAGTACATTAGCAGCTTTAATTGATAAGACAAAGGCATAAATAAGGTTATGGCCTCTATGATACTGGATCTGCTTGGCAGATGAGCCAGTATCCGTGTGGAAATAGACCCTGCATGCTCCAGGGCTGTAGGATCTGTTTCCACACGAATACCAACTCATTTTCCAGGGAGATCCAGTATCATAGTGGCCATAAACTTATTTCTGCCTTTATCTTATCAGTTAAAGTTGCTACTATTCTAATCGCTTAACTAATGTTCATTAACAATTAACAATTAATTGTTTGTAATCTTGTCATAATTCTGAATACATTGTTACTTAATGGTAAATTTTCAGCGTTAGCATTTTTATGAAAACAACAATAGAAAGTGAGGAATATTTCAATCTTCAACTACCCAATATTCTAGGAAATCCAAAGAGAGGAATTTGTTTTTCTTTCTAAAATACTCATTCAAAAATTGGTATCTAAGGGAAGTTAGGTTTTGCATAAGCTCAAGGCTTTGTCAACATGGGGGAGCCTTCTCATGTTGTCTAATGACACATCTAAACAAGAAATATCCCAATTCTCCCTCATGTGGACATGTGGACCAAAATATCTTTCAAAGGTCACCATCCTAGCTCTAGACTTCTTCTCTATAATGTCCTAGGCTAATTTTTTTGTCTTAGGCTTCTTATTTAAACCACAGTTTTCCAATAGAAGTACAAAAAAAGTTATTCCTTTAGTAGATATTTCTTATAACATATAAATCAACTCCAATAGATATGTACAACTAATATAATCATCAACAATAGGAGCTTACTCAAATCCATAATAATAGGACTAACTGTCCAAAAACCATATTATCCACATGCCAATGATAATGTTGCCAAAGCAAACTCGATCCAACTATAAAATCAAATTGAGCTAAGTCCTGTAGCAGCTACTTTTCCCTATTTCTGTAAACAGATCTTGGATTATTCCTTACTCAGCTCGGTGGTCTCAAAATGTAGACACAGCAGACTAAACTACCTGTTTGGGGTACTTGTAGCTTCAGAAGTGTAGCTCTCATCCTTAAGGATTCCCTTTCCAATAGCTAGTAGCTCCTTGGTGGGTTGTAACTTAGTTTGGAACTTGGTAATTCACTGAAACTCATGTTCATGTAACAGTTTGGTCTACCAAACTCTGCTTCAGGAGGACCTGAACTGTCTCAGAGAGACATCGAACTCTACCTCAGGAGGGTTGAACTGTTTCAAACATCGAACACTACCTTAAGAGATCCGAACAACCTTAAAGAAATCCACTATAATATGCCCGTAATATATAATAAACTCTGCCTTAGGAAGACCAAACAACCTCAGAGAAATTCACTGAAATTTGCCCATAATATATTTGCATTTCTACCTTAAGAAGGCTAAACTGCCTCAGGGAATAGTTCACTGAAATATGCCTTAGAATACATCTACACAACTTTAAAAGAATTTGAGTTCTTGCCTCAAATGTTGACACCAAAACTTGTTGTCTTCTAGATAGGTGAATCCCATGATTTCTAGACCAGAATCAGAAGATAAATGAGGAATTTACTAACTAGGGTGGAATCTTTCACCACTGAAATTAGTAGAGAAAAAGGGGTTTTAAAACCCATAGAGCCACAAGTCAAGAGAACATAAGTATTTGATCCAATTTGATTCCAACTCTCCTATCTCCTCTATTTATGGATTCCTTCATGGCCTCCTAGATATGAGGGTTGTGAATTCAACCCCTAATTTTGGGCTTTTTTTCCCTAGCTGACTCAAGTTTTACACAATGTTGCCCCAACATTGGAAAAAACGGGTTTTACCCCTTTATCAAGACTATAGCCCTATGGCGTTGGATAGGCTATTTCGTCCTCACTTAGCCAATCAATTGGGAGAGTACATTACATTCTCCAAAGGGACAGGGGGGCTTCCAAAGTGGACACACAAATCCCATCTGTGAAACAATCAACTTCTCATGACCTTCAAGCATATCCATAGCGGCTTAAACATGCCATATCTAAACTCCAAGGTTGACATTTTCGTTCTCCACAAATTAGCAAGTGGATTCTTCAAACATCATCCAAGGTGGACATTTTCACTCTCCACAAATTAGCAAGTGGATTCTTCAAACATCATCAAACGTTGATAAGTGATTTTCTATTCTTCTTTACGTGCAGACATGTAGGCTATCCTAATGTACTTGGGGAAAGAAGCTCTCCAATTTTCTCATATCTAATCAAAATTTAATCATATTGGAGTTGGCCTTGGGTCATATAGGTCAGCCTAAGATTTACGTGCACTTTAAACCTACATTTTAAGGTCAACTTGTGTAAAGATATTAATACACTTTGTTGATTTGGTCGACTATATAGATCAATCTTAATTATCTGTTTCTCTTTATTGCTAGGTGCATTAGGCACTCTGTTTTGCAACATCTATCTGAGTTTAGGTTGCACTTTTTTTTGTCTTCACCATGTTTTAGACTATGTTTCTCAATGCAATAAGAGATGTCACCAAATATAGCAAAAAAAATACCAACATTATTAACCATTGTTGTCTACTCTTGACTTTACGAGCTTATGGTCATAGCAATAAAGAAACTACTTTGTTGTAGAATACACACAATACAATAATAGATTAGTTGTATTTTCCTTTTTAAGATGAATGATAATGTTGGATATTGGATGAGCATTCACAGCTTGGACATGGTTTCAGTGCAACCTCTTCATCCCACATATACATAGAGTGTTGTTTAGCAATTGATTTACAAAAGGGCAGGCAATACTTTCAATGCACCAAAACTATACAACATCCATGATAATGGAAACTATATCTTGAATGTCTATTTTAGAATTTGGATGAAGAACTTCTATTTTGGAATTAGTTAAAGGTATTACATATGTGATTTTCCCTTAGTATTGGATCTATGTCTCCAATTGGTGCAGTTTTTTGACCTTCCGTTTCTTGCAGGTATGGTCAATTGTCCTGCATTTTTAGTAGAAGTGCTTCATTTGTTTGATTGAACCCTACAATTTAATCATCAAATGAATGATTCTCCAACAAAGGTCATGATGTAGGCTTAGACTTGAAAACATAAACAGACAATCTCTAATTTATGAGTTATGTCCTAGCATGTAAAACTAAGATATGGTAGACATTCTGTTTGGTGTACATAATTAGAGCTTGGATGGAATGTCACTTCTTTGCCAACAAACCTAACAAAGTTTGTCCTTAGCAATGATCGGTGCCATTCCCTTCTAAACCAACCAGCATCACTACCTTCCTGTTAATTTTAGGTAACAATGGTATGTTCTATGCTTAAGAGAAATTTTACTTCAATTTTCTTACTAGCCCAATATCATTATCCAGATTAGCAATCACAATAACATGATAGTAAAATGTAGAAAGAACATAAAAAATAACAGTAGAAGACAAGCCAAGATAAGAAGACACAAGATGTGGCACATGCCAGGGACAAACCCCAATGTGGGGAAAGTTGAAACCCTTAGAACAATTCTTCTTATTATTTTTCAAAAGTTTAGTAGAGAGAGAGAGAGTACAATATGCAAAATTTTCCCAATCAAAGTCAAATATGTCATGTCAAACAACAGTCACAAGAATCCCAAACCAGAAAGTCAATGTTGGTCAAATAGGGCAGAATTCTTCCTCCAGTTTAGCTCGGTAAAACCCAGTCAACTTGGCCTCCAATAATCCTCCGAATTAGCCCAAAATAGTCTTGAAAATCACAATCAAACTTGGTCAACGCAGAATTCAAACCTACGGTCAATTTTATGCCAAGTTACTAGAAACGTTGGGCTAACCTCACCAAAACACTATTTGGCGTTTCGGATTTAGAAACCAGTATGAAATGCCTAAAAAATGGCATAAAAACATATTTGTAGTGTTCAAAAATATTAGAAACTGCAGGTTGGAATCCAAAAATGTTTTTAGGGCGCTTTTGTAAAAAGCATCTGTTTCCACTAATTTTTAATACATATTAGTATGTAATATATTCACTGGGAGGCCATACACATTAATATGTTTTTAGGGCAAGTTGGAGGTCGTGTGTGCACTATGAGTAATACAAAGCGTACACCACCTGGTAGACTATGGCCATCTTTGAGAGATTGTTCCATTGATGTTGGGCATTTGTATAACAGTTTGGACACTCGTTGAGTGGTGAACTATGATAAAGATTGTCATGTGTGACCCACAACACATGAATCTTTCCTTCCTCCCATTTGTTGGCAACGTATGGTGAAATCCTTTGGTTCATATTTCTTTTAAGTTTTGGCATGTGGAGAATTATTTTACTTATATGCTTTACATGTTTGCCATTGCTTATATGCTTTATAAAATTGTCCTCTCATTTATGTTCAATTAATGAATGGTACATAAGCTAAATTGGAGCATGGTTGTATGTAAATGAGACTCCGAAGGTTGGGCATTTAAGGAGACATACCATTCATGTGAATGCATTGAGAACCCTATGACATTTACCATTAAGTAAATTGTAGAGTAAGGGTCGAGCTAAAGGAGATATATCTCTACAATTTTGTTGGCTAATTGCATAGAATACATAATTATTCCCTCATTGGAGTCACCAAAATGGAAGTGCTAAGAATGCATTAGACATAGAACATTTCTTTGAGTGATACATCAATGTACTTTAGTAATGTTGAAGCTATCGACTCATCAATTTCTGCAATTTCCAAGGTGTTTGATCATACCAGAAAGCAATTGGATCCATGAATCTAGGTCTTTAAAAGAGTTGTTTTATATATGTGTGTGTGTGTGTGTGTGTGTGCCATTTCCTGCTGTATCATATCCAGACTTTTTGAAAATTTGCCATATCCGTTTCAAACCCCGTATTTGTATTTGTTCCCATATCTGTTTCAGTGCAACTTAGATTTTTTGCAGTAAACATTGGTCAAACAGTACAGTTTGACTCGATTTCTATGACTAGAAATACAGGCAGCTCAAAAAAAAAATTCCTCACCAAAAACGTAGTCAAATAGGTCAATTCTGGTCAAAACCCTTCATGAAATTGGGTCAACGTTGGTCAATGTCCAAAACAGAAAATGACTATCTCCTTCTTCGCATGTGTGGAGAGGCTACCCAGAAATCCATACCCAATCATGTGAGGAGAGAGATGTGCGAGAAGTGAAGTGAGTAAATGAGGAAGAGGCTCCTTCTATTTATATGCAATGTTGTGGGTTTGAGAGCCTAAATTAGATTACTAGTCGACCTTGACAATTTGTTCATAATAAAAATAAATTCATAATTCCATTTGTACATGTTAGAATGAGATGATCTTTAGATCAATCCTACACCTCTCAGAAAGAGGAATCCAATAAAAATATCAACTACTTCATATGAGCTATCCAAGGTTGTTGTGGGGAAAAATGCCTATGCAGGACGATCCTATCCACCTAAGGTGTGACAGTACCTTAGCAACAAACGAATACAACTACACTGGTTTCTTCCTTTATGAAATATGAAAGAGAGGAGATCGATAGACTTACCGTTGTCTTCCGTTTATCCCTCGATCTAGATCCTATTCTCTTTGGATGTTCACAGCTACTTGCCTCCTCGCCTGCTCAAGAGAACAGCTACTTGATTCCACGAGATCACAAGAGAATAGCTACTTGTGACAAGAGAACAGCTACTTGCGACAAGAGAAGAACATAAAACAAAGGCATATATTCATATTCATAAATGATTCAGGATTATAAGTAAATAAAATACACTAATGCAATCATACAAATACACCAGTATATAGGAGCAAACCAAGATAGCTTTATTGATAAGTAACAGGGTTCATGAAGAGATACAACCCATAGGGCTCCAATCCAGCATCTCCTTCCCAGCAGAATGGAATTCCTTCTTCAGCTCCCTTCAAAGCATTAAGCACCCAATGGTCCAGTCTCAAACCAACAACAATTCTTTGCAATAACAAAATTCCAGCCCTTTAGATCTCATGGAGGTGAGATCCATATATAGATGTTTTGGAGAGAGGATGAGTCAGCTTGAGATCTGACTAGTGTCCTCTCCCTCTCTCAGTTCTTGAGTCCACTTGGAGGTTCTTGCTTCCACTTGGAGATTTGGAACCTCTTACTCATCACCAGTCGAATTCCTTGATGCAAGTGTCATTTTGGAAGCTTCCTGGGCATTGACACATTGAGGAATGAGCCTGCCACTTGTCCAATTACGCTCAGCGCAGGTAGCCTTTGTTGGAGTTGACATTCAACGCAGGTAGATAGTGGAGCAGTTGACATTCAGCGCAGATGCTCAGTGGAGCAGTTGACATGATCCAGAATTGGCTTGTTTTTGAGTGTTTTTAGGTGGAGAACTTCTGTGAATTGCTGTGGTTAGTTAGCCTTGTTCCTCTAGGGGTAGGAACAACATGTTTAGGGACTTTGGATCCCTTAGATTATGGACATTTCATGCTCAATGCTGTAAGGCACAAAAATGTCTATAACAGTTGCCCCCTAAAGTATGAGGCCGTTTATCGGGTGAAATGCTTTATCCAGGAGGGTCCGAAGTTCATCCATCTGCTGGGAGGAGACCTGTAATAAAATACAATACAATACATTATGATTCATACTGCTTTCATGATCTAGCTGAGGCGGGCATTCCCATGCTCAGCTTTATAAATTCATTTTTGTACATAGAACAGACGATCGTCTAATGGTAGACTGATAATTTTGGCGAAATTATCATCCTTTGAGTAGGATGATCACCTGCTGCAATGATGTACATGTCAAATGTCTTTATCTTTCCTGAATATATATCGCAGCCCGGATGGATGAAACTAGATCCGGGGTCTTCAAACTCGTTCGATCTTCACTCTAAGTACAAGTCGATCCATGTGAGAATTGCGCTGAAGTCGAACATGGAAAGACATCGCTTGATTACCGTGCAATGATGTAAACCGTTAACAAGCGCGAGAGGAATCACCGATAATGATAATGACCCTCAAGGTACTGCAGTACAATTCACATGGTGTGAATAAAGGACTTGGCGTCGAACACCACGCAAAATATTCTGGTCGAAGGTCATTGATTTATACCTGTCGCCGGAAGTGAGAAACTTGCCATTGAGGCATGCAAGCTTCAAAGTACTGAGGGGGTTGTTCCTAGATCAACTTCTTGGATAATGAGCTGATGTCGACAAGAAGCGATCCGTCAAAGGAGGGCCTTGATGAATCCCACATCAGTGACACAGAACGGAGCTAGTGATTTTAATGGAGGTGAAAACGATCTGCGACATATGATTCAGGGCGGCGGTCATGAATGGATGAAGGATAATGTATGGCAGTGGATGGGACACGGTTGACTCTTTCTGAACAACTTCTCTTGAACATATGGTGACACTGATGCGATGGATCGGTAGCATTACCCCAAATATGGATGGTATGGCGAGACCATGGTGATGTGACCGGTGAATGAAACAACCCAACCCGATTGTGGTACGGAGGAAAAGTGTCATGTTCAAGAGCGACTTGTTACCATCAAAGTTTTCTTTAGTTTCTCCCAACTTTTCCCCAGTCATTGCTGACCAGTACCTCTTTATTTTTGTCAAGCTTGAGGAGGATAGCATATGCTTGTTCTATAACTTGCCCTTCGGGCAAGCCCATCGCTATGTTTTAACGAGCATAGCGATAGTGAAACTCGTTCTCGTCTAAAGACAAGTTTGTCACTATTTAATGATTTTAACGAGTCTAACAACAAGGATAACTCGGTCCTTTTCATTTTTAGAGAGTCTGAAAAGGTACATAAAGTTAACTCCAAAATTCCTTTTTCGTCATCTAATCCCTTAAGTCTGAAAAAGTATAAAACAATACAGAAGGGATGAGTTTTCGATAGTTTTAACGAGCCAAACAAAACAAGCACTCGATCTTTTTGTACAATAATCCCTCAGGTCCAAAAAGATTAAAATCTAGAGGAGGGATAGCTCTTCCGGTCGCTTTAACGAGCTGGAAGGCCAAAACTCGGCAATCTTTTCATATTTTATGAGTCAATTGAAAAGAGTTTAAAGAAGACTCGTCTTTTGAGGAACGAGTGATAAACAGGGTTAGCAGCTGATTCCAGGTACAGGTTGGAATTTTCCAATCACGGCAGTGTCACAAGGATGGCTAGGTGAAATCACTCTTCGCAACTGTTCCTCAAAATGGGTAAACAATCATATGGAGGTGAACGACCGGCCAAATGTAAAGTGGAGGTGACGGTGCAAACACGACCAAGGCTTTAATGGCTAATGATATTACATTCACGGTGGTTATTTACCGGGTAGGTTCATTTTTTATTAAAATGAGCTTAAACACTGGAGGAAACTCTTGCTCATTGCTTATGTTTATTTTTTAACGAGCCTGAAGTCTGCGTTAAAACTTCTCGGATCTTGCGTTTATTTTTTAACGAGCATGAACTTTGTGCTAAAACTGCTCGATGATAAGTTTTCATGCCCCCAGCATAACAACGCAAATCGAGGTGCATGCCCCCCAAGCTTCATTGCATTCAACTTGGTGGTTGGAATGAAGGTTTACCTTTGAGATTTGGAAAGGAGATTGTTTCATTTTTTTTAATGAGGTTGACACAGTAAAAGAACTATCCTCATGACTCCTTGTTTCATTTTTTAACAAGGTTGACACGAGATTAGAATCGTCCTCGGAGCCCAATGTATTTACAGTATTTCTATTAGGGCGATGATCCATGCTGACAAAATGTTTAGGAATCTCCCGAATCCATTAGATATAGAAGATTTCATACTGTAGGTTTCCACTGTGGCCACTTCCGCCAGATTACTTGCAGGTGGTAGGGCAAAAGTATCCATTAAGGTAGGGTCTTTTAGGAGACCTACTCCAATATTTTGAAGTGAATGATTGCTTCCATGGATCATTGGAATGCTTCCCGTAACTTGTGAACTGTCGGGGAGGAAAGTTTGTTGGTCGACGACTGTAATTCCTCCTTGAAAGGGAAATGCAATCTTCCTGAAGTAGGTCGACACAACTGCGGCCATGGCATATATCCAGGGCCTTCCCAGTAGGATGTTGTAATCGAGGTTTCCATCAATTACTTCAACATCAATTCCTACTGTTTTGCCCCCTAGTTAAACTTGCAAGTTACTTAAAATCCCATATGGAGTGTATGATCATCCATCAAATGCTTTTAACGTCGTTGACGATATCGACAAGGGTGGTGAGCCTAAATTCTTCCAGCAACTCATCGACATAATACACGTAGATTCCCCCTCATCAATAATTGTTCGATGAACAGTTTTGCTGAGGGCTTTCACTTGAATAAGGAAAGCTAGTTGAGCTGGTAACTGAGGGTCATATCCTTTATGATAAAAGGCCACAAGATTGGAGTCCATTGGGTCAGTTTCACCTATTTATGATAATAAAGCTTGCTCTTGGGAGAGGCAATTTTGCGGTACTTCAAGCGTCGACATAGCGGGCGGCGATTGGGCCAGGTCCTCTATTATATTATAATTATGTGCTATTTTTGCACGAGGATTAAATGTCGACTTGTACACTACTCCCTTTGGCGACTTTATCATTTGTTCAGGAATGGTGGGTGGCACAACTTTGGTCAAAGTCGTTGTCGAACTACTAGGTTGTTCATTAGCCTTGTTATTCGACACCTGTGGATTCCCGAAATCTTTATTCCTTGCCAAAGCATCATTTTGCTGCTTTGAGATAGACAACATAAGCACTTGGGATCGGGAAGCATTTTGATTAGCAACCAGTTTGGTACCCGGGCTTGGAAACGGATCAGTCAATACTACTGAGGTTTTTGAACTCTTAAAGAGTTTCTTAACTTCATCTATATGTGGACAATCTCTCGTCCAATGATCCTCATCGCATATATGACACCCTGCAGGGGGTTTCCTTTTTCTCCCTTTCTTTTTCTTCTTGCCCCCTGGTTGCTTCAGTTGTTTGCCCTTGTCGGTCAACGTGGCATTTACTTCTGAGGCAAGAAGTTCCTCATTTGCATTTTGACTGGAAATCTTACGGGCCCTTTTAGATGTAGCCTTTGTCGATTTCGTGTCTGTCGTGCCAATCACGCCATCGATTGCATGAAAGTCATTGTTTGATTTAGGAGGAGGAGGAATTGAGAATTCCGGTCTAGGGGCGTCAGGTATTTTGTCATAGAGCGTGCCAGACTGAGTATAGACCAAGTCCAGATATTGCGCATGAGCGATGACTTGCTCTTCCGTTACGACTCCCCCCTTTGCCACATCTTCCGTGATTGTAGGAAGTAAGGATTTGATAAACCATTCAGCTAATAGCTGATCGGGAACGTACGTTTTTACCATCCTACGATGACGTCGCCACTCATGTATATGATCAGATATGTGAGTGGCCGTTGTCTGTTTGAAGTTGGTTAGGAGTTCCGTTCCCGTTTCATACCTTATCGGTAATTGAAAATGGGTTAAGAAAGTCGTGGCTAAGGTATTGAAGTTGTTGAACGAAGCTCTAGGAAATTCAATATACCATTTTGCCGCTGGACCAGTTAACGTCCTCTGAAAAAGGCGAAGCCTAATCGAATCATCGTTTAGGGTGTTTGATGAACACCATAGATGAAATGTCATCACATGATTCGACGGATCTTCACCGGGATTTCCATTAAATTTAGGAATATCTAACGGAAGTTTATGCGGAATCGCTAGCCACCAAGGGGCATAAGCAATTGGATCATTCGTCAACCAGTTTAGATCTGGTAATTCTAGAGTTGCTACAAAGGGCAACTGTTGATTCAGTTAGGCGAAGCATACCCATGATAAGATGGAATCGCCTGAGCAGTGGGTCTTTGCATACCAGCATAATGTATTTGATGCTGGCAACTTTGAAAAGGTTGATGGGCATAACCATTATAATATGGTTGTTGATTACCGCTTTGGAAATGCGATTGCCCATTACTTACAAAGACTTGTTGCTCAGGTCCTTGATATGATTGATGGAATGGGGGTTGTTGAGTTTGAACCAGCTCTGGTTGTTGAACCATTTGTTGTTGACCAATACTGGATGATTGACCAAGATGAGGAGTCAGAGTACTTGTTTGATCCTGAGTCGCTCCAGATAAGGAGGCACTAACCTTAGGTTGTGATTGAGTCGTTGAGACAAGAGGCTGTTGTATTGCAACCTGAGAAACTTGGGGTTGACATACAACAGGTAGCGCTTGTACTTGCGACGCAATCACCATACCAGGTATAGTGGGAATATTCGACACAGGGTGGACTGGTTGCATTGAATATGCAACCCTTGGTTGCTGAGGCAGTATTGGTACCCAACCGCTGGATGTAATTCCAGTTTGACCTGAACTTTGTTGTAAACTCCCATATGGTTGTTCTCCAGGAGGGAACAATGAAAAAGCATACTGCCCTCCATATGGTGGCAATCTAGTACTTAAAGGGAAGATTGGCCTTTGAAGACACATTGGATCAATTTGTTGAGTTTCAACATAAGAAATACCAGATGATAATCCAGATGAAGAAATAGGAACTAACCATGTCGTCGAAGCAGTCCCTGATGGGACTCCGGCTTGTTTTTGATAACTTGCCGGGACAGATGGTATACCATCGAACATCGTTGGGGTAGCAGCAGGAGGCTCTGCCGCTGCTGTGTCGGACGACACAGTCCTGGATGTCGACGGTTGTTTAGACATATCTAGTCTATCCAAAAGATTTTCTAGCGATTTCTACAAGAACTTACGATGAAAAGAGACTAACTTCGAAGATCAACGAGGGAATGGTGATGATTATTCAGTTTAAAATAAATTTTAACGACGCTTAGACACCACTTGCTTTTTCAGTTTTAAAGAGTTGAGAAAAAGCTAAAGATGACTCTAGTCTCCTTCGATGTTTTAACGAGCCCGAAGTGACAAATGCTTGAATGGAATTTTTCTGTTATAGAGTCTGAAAAAGGCCAAAAGGAACTGCTCTGGAGTTCTAGGCAGAGGGTGTGCCAAACTTTTCGCAAAACCGCAGAATACTTTTTAGGGTACGGGCAGTCGATCTTCGTGAATGCTGTGTTCACTGCATTGCGATCAGTAGGGTGGCCGACACGGCTTCCTAAGGATAAAGGATATATACCTATAGGGGTCTCCCAATATATACGCGACGGTACGTGGGAGCACAATCTGTATTAGCGCTATCGTCCCTCAGGAGGAATCACCCACCTTCCCCGAGATCGACAGTCACAAGGTTTAACGACGCCGGAACAAGTCTCTAGCCTAGACCTCTATGTTGTGCGTTACGTTACAAAGCGTTGTTAGGTTCATTCAGTTTATTTTAGGTTGATCTTTTTAAAGTTTGCCTTCAAGGTTCACCACGAGATGTATGATACAAATTCCTAAATGCAGTCTAAGATGATAAGCAAGCTTTATTATCTTTTCAACTTTGAAAAACCTAGCTACTAAGGGAAAAGAAAGACACTATCTTTTCTCAAAGAGCAATCAGCACACTCTAATGCACTTTCCCTAAATCCAACATGCAAACTATCAAATGAAAAATGCACAATGCAGGTGTTTGTTTTCCACTTTCTTAGTATAAATGCCTACAAAGAAAGTTTTTTGCACAACTTCAAATTTGCTTTTAAAATGATCAATACAAACAAGTTCACTTTCTTCGAAATCAACAAGGGTAGAAGAGATTACAATCACTTTGCGATTTTCGAAATAAAGACTTGTTTTGACACTTTGAAAGAGACAAATTCAAACTAATAAGCAAAAGTAAATCAATAATCAATCTGAAAACAACCAATGAACTCTCTTCTAAGATCACTATCAATCAGATCTGAATCAAAGGCTACAGGATGACTACTTTACTCATGCAAAGGAAAAATGTAAATGACGCCACAAACACATAAAAACATTCACAGTCTTTTTGTACAAAAGGAGGCGGAATCTAAGCAAAGAAAAGAAGTTATCTGACTGGTACCTATGCTGGTTAAAGGCTGCAAAAAACAGAGATCAAAACAGGGCAAAAGACAGCAGAGAACCCTAGCTGCACAAGGCTAAACTGGTTCAACGCAAGTCCAACACTGTGGAGTTGACATTCAGCGGAGGTAGCCTTCACGGGACCTGCGTTGAAATGCAGACTGCCTTCACAGTGCCTGCGTTGAAGGAGAAACTCTCGTTTCCCTTGGGTTCTGGGTCATAAAATGCTCAAAAATCAACTGTTTAGGCCAAATCAGAAACACAAGCAAGGTATAAACAGAGGGATGCTTTGAGAGGGTACTAAAGACTATCACAAGGATCATCAAATCATTTTGGGATCTATTGTTTAGACCATAGACAAGTCCAGCAACTGGATCAAAGCAGCAACTTTCTACTTTGCATCCAGGAAAGATGAAGTTCGATTATTGCTGTCAAGTCTATGAAGTAAACAAAAATGACGGAAACACAAATGAAATGAATAAACAAATTCTCCCCAGCGGAGTCGCCAATTTGTTGTGGGGAAAAATGCCTATGCAGGATGATCCTATCCACCTAAGGTGTGACAGTACCTTAGCAACAAACAAATACAGCTACACTGGTTTCTTCCTTTATGAAATATGAAAGAGATGAGATCGATAGACTTACTATTGTCTTCTGTTTGTCCCTCGATCTAGATCCTCTTCTCTTTGGATGTTCACAGCTACTTGCCTCCTCGCCTGCTCAAGAGAATAGCTACTTGATTCCATGAGATCACAAGAGAACAGCTACCTGTGACAAGAGAACAGCTACTTGCGACAAGAGAAGAACATAACACAAAGGCATATATTCATATTCATAAATGATTCAGGATTAGAAGTAAATCAAATACACTAATGCAATCATACAAATACACCAGTATATAGGAGCAAACCAAGATAGCTTTATTGATAAGTAATAGGGTTCAGGAAGAGATACAACCCATAGGACTCCAATCCAGCATCTCCTTCCCAGTAGAATGGAATTCCTTCTTCAGCTCCCTTCAAAGCATTAAGCACCCAATGGTCCAGTCTCAAACCAACAGCAATTCTTTGCAATAACAAAATTCCAACCCTTTAGATCTCATGGAGGTGAGATCCATATATAGATGTTTTGGAGAGAGGATGAGTCAGCTTGAGATCTGACTAGTGTCCTCTCCCTCTCTCAGTTCTTGAGTCCACTTGGAGGTTCTTGCTTCCACTTGGAGATTTGGAACCTCTTACTCATCACCAGTCGAATTCCTTGATGCAAGTGTCATTTTGGAAGCTTCCTGGGCATTGACACATTGAGGAATGAGCCTGCCACTTGTCCAATTACGCTCAGCGCAGGTAGCCTTTGTTGGAGTTGACATTCAACGCAGGTAGACAGTGGAGCAGTTGACATTCAGCGCAGATGCTCAGTGGAGCAGTTGACATGATCCAGAATTGGCTTGTTTTTGAGTGTTTTCAAGTGGAGAACTTCTGTGAATTGCTGTGGTTAGTTAGCCTTGTTCCTCTAGGGGTAGGAACAACATGTTTAGGGACTTTGGATCCCTTAGATTATGGACATTTCATGCTCAATGCTGTAAGGCACAAAAATGTCTATAACAAAGGTGAAGTTTGGCCCTTTTTTTTTTTCCAAATTTAACACTCCCTCTCAACTAGGGATAACTTCTCCTGCCAAACCGTATGATAATTTGTACCATCCCTGCCATCTATGCTCTATTCTATTGAACCATGAAGAAATAATGAAGAGGAAATGATTGAGAATGTATCATACCATTCTCCACTAACCTGAAGTTAGTCTCCAATAATCGAGAGTGTATCATACCACTCTTCACAGACCCAAAGTTAGTCTCCATTGATCCTGGATCAATATCAAACATCCTAGCATAGGGAGTATGGTAGTAAACGATGCGTCCATTAGTAGTACTATGGTCCCTATCCTCATTTCCCTAATCATTGGCCAGATGAGAGGTACTTCCCATGAGTCCCGGACTGCATGGGTAGGATGTGCCGGTAGGAAAAGGTGAACCACTCATCTTGCTCATATGCTATTGGAGAAGGTGAGCCATTCATCATATGCATATATCAATATGGGGTATCACAGGGGAAGATGAACCACTCACCCTGTACACAACGCATCACTAGGGGAAGGTGAACCATTCACCCTATGGTCTCTCATCATTCCAAGAAGTACCCCAAGACCCCCCGGAGCTCCCAGAGCTCAATATCCACCTCATAAGAGGGTCTCTCCATGACTCCAAGCCATTCACAAAAGGTTAAGAATTTGACTTCCCCTAGGGGCTTCATCAGAATATCGACGACCTGTTCATCAGTCCCAATATGATGGAACCTTATTGCTCCTTGTTGTACCATATCCTAGATAAAGTGGTACTTGATATCAATACGCTTGGAGCGGTTATGAAACACAAGATTCTCAGAAAGATGAATCCCACTCTGGTTGTCGCAGAAGATCATGGTGTTATCCTACACATGTCCAAATTGCTCACTAAAGAGCTTCCTCAACTAAACAGCTTCACAAGAGGCCAAACTAGCAACAATATATTTAGCCTCATTGGTGCTTAAAGCAACCGACTTTTGCTTCCAGCTCATCTAGAATGTCGAAACAAAACCTAGAGAGAAGCAACATCCAGATGTGCTTTTGTGATCCACCACACTGCCAGCCCAGTCTGCATCAAAGTAACCATGGAGCCTCACATTCCCGACAGTGTATCTCAGTCCATAAGTGAATGTGCCCAGGCGATATCTCAAGAGATTCTTGGCAGCAATCCAAAGTATGTGATGAGGCTTGACCATAAACTGACTCAGTGTGTTCACTACAAAACATTTGTCCAGACGGTAGTTCACCAAGAACATATGTCCGGACAGGAGTTCACCAAGAACATAAAGGCCCCCATGAGTTGACGATACTCGCAAGGATTTCCCAGATCAGGCCCAGCAACACTTTTTCATAACTTCTTGAAGTTAAGTTCCATCGGAGTAGTCACGGACTTGCAGTCCACCATCCCAAATCTTTCAAGTAGCTTCACAATGCATTTTCCTTGAGAAAGGAAAATCTCTCTTGGCTTTTGCCAGACCTCTAACCCTAGGAAATAATGCATCAGTCCTAGGTCCTTCATTTCAAATTTTGAAGCCAACTCCCTCTTACATTGATGAATAAGAGGGTCTACACCTGTCAGAAAGAGATCATCCACATAGAGTACTAAGATGAGAGGTCTATCATTCTCAACATTAAAGTAAAGGTTCAAATCAACTTCACTTCTTGTAAATCCCAACTTCATCAGATAACTGTCAATCTTCTCATACCAGGCCCAGGGTGCTTGCTTCAACCCATAAAGGGCTTTCTTCAACCTGCATACATTTTTCTGATGATCTTGAACTTCGAACCCCTCGGGTTGTTCTACATAGACTTCCTCCTTAAGTGAACCATGCAAGAAGGCAATCTTGACATCCATCTAGAGTGGGTTCCATCCTTGCGAGGCAGCAGGGCTTATGATCGAATTGATGGTGGTGTAGCAGGAAATTGGGGCAAATATCTCATCATAGTCCAAACCTTCCTTTTGAGAGAAGCCTGAAGCAACAAATTTGGCCTTGAAAATTTCAGTACTACCATTAGCACCATGCTTGATCTTGTAGAGCCATTTAGAGGTAACAATAGATTTGTCCTGGGGTCTAGGGACCACATCCCAAACATCATTCTTCATAATCAACTCATATTCTTCATTCATAGCATCCTTCCATACTTGGTGCTTCACAACTTGTTCAAATGAGCAAGGCTCAGATTGAATAATGGTGCTCATGGCAATTAAGTACCCTTGGTACCTATTCGGCTTCTTACTTTCACGAAATGTCCCCCTAGGTGCAACATGTGCAACTAGTGCAAATATCTCATCATAGTCCACACCTTCCTTTTGAGAGAAGCCTCAAGCAACAAATCCGGCCTTGAACTTTTCAGCACTTCCATCAACTCCATGCTTGATCTTGTAGAGCCATTTAGAGGTGACAACAGATTTTTCCTGCAGTCTAAGGACCACATCCCAGACATCGTTCTTCATAATCGACTCATATTCTTCATTCATAGCATCCTTCCATACTTGGTGCTTCACAACTTCTTCAAATTAGCAAGGTTCAAATTGAATAACAGTCTAGGGACCACATCCCAGACATCATTCTTCATAATCGACTCATATTCTTCATTCATAGCATCCTTCCATACTTGGTGCTTCACAACTTCTTCAAATTAGCAAGGCTCAAATTGAATAATGGTGTTCATGGCAATCAAGTACCCTTGGTACCAATTTGGCTTCTTGCTTTCATGAAATTCCCCCCTAGGTGCAACATGTTTCTTGGCATCTTAGAGAGTTTCCCTAAGACATGAGGGTCTCCTTTTAGAGGAGGAGGGCTCGTGTGGAGGTGGATCAATGGGATCCATTGTTCTTAACATTGGGCATCGACTCATCCTATGTTTCTCCCTGTTTTCCTGTATCTGCTTCTTTGTCCTTCATTGGAATAGGAAGGTTGCTAATCTTCTCAAGGGCAACATCTTCATCAAAGGTGACATCATGACTTATCTCCACTTCTCTTTGACCAAGCACATAGATTCTATATGCCTTGGAAGTTTCACTATAGCTCACACATGTTCCTTTCTTCCCAAATTCTTCCAATTTGCTTCTCTTTTCTTTCAACACATGAAAATTTATGGGACTACCAAAAATTCTAAAATGAGAAACATTAGGTTTATTACCGTTGAAAACTTCATTGGGAGTTTTGGAGTCCAATGCTTTATGAGAGCTTTGATTTTAAACGTACATGACAGTGTTGGCAGCTTCACACCATAGGAACTTTGCAAGGCTTTGATCATGAAGCATGGCATGGGTGGCTTATATAATGGAACGGTTCTTCCTTTCAGCAACACCATTTTTCGTAGGAGTATATGCGGTAGTAGTCTCCCTCTTAGTTATAGATTCTCTACAATAGTCATTGAACTCATTTGATTCATACTCGGTTCCATTATCAATCCTCAATATCTTGATCTTCTTCTCTGTTTGATTTTTCAACCAAGACTTTGAAAGTACAAAACCATGTGAATACTTTGTCCTTCTTCTTTAAGAAATATATCCAAGTTTTGTGATAGAAGTCATCCACTAAGATAACATAATATAAATATCCTCCCAAAGATGTCACAGGCAACATACCAGATAGATCAAAATGAATCAATTGCAAAATGTCAGTGGTCTTTCTATCACTCGAGGGGAATGGACCCCTTGTATCTTTCCCTTCGGCACATCCTTGACATACAACTTCATGTTCTATTTTGAATTCAGGCATACCTATAACTATCTTCCTTGCATCAGGTAGAGCCTTATAATGAAGATGAGCAAACCTCCGGTGCCATAGTTCAGATTGAAGAGATGTGTAGCAAGACATAGCTCCTAATGGACTTCCTCCAACTTGATATAAGTTGTCAACCCTGAATCCAAGAGTAAATGCTTCTTTGAAATTTCTTTTCTAGACATGAACCTTTCCATCGATGAATGCCACCTTGAATCCTTTGTCTTCCATTGACGAATTAGATCAAGTACATATATTACTTCTTGTAAATGAATGGTGTTACCTTGATTCAATTGAAGGGTAACATTCCCAACTCCTTTCATGGGATAGGTGGCAATGGGCATTGTCTCCAAGGATAATTTCCAAATTTGTATCCTTTTCTATCCGATTTTCTTAATTTTAGACAACAATGGTATGTTCTATACTTTAGAGAAATTTTGCTTCAATTTCTTTATTAGCCCAGTATCAATATTCAAATTAGCAATCACATCAACATGATAGTAAAATGCAAATAGAACATAAACACAAACAGTAGAAGACAAGCCAAGATAAGAGGACATCAGATGTGGCACCAGCCAAGGACAAACCCCAATGTGGGGAAACCCTTGATCAAATCTTCTTTTAGTCTTCAATAGTTCAACAGAGAGAGATAGTACAATTTACAAATCTTTTAACAACAACAAAAGAGCCCTAACCAAAAAATTCCACGTTGGTCAATAGGGAAGATTTGACCCTCAACAAATTGGTCAACTTTGGCCTCCAAACAACAAGATAAAGCAACCCTCAAAATAGTCAAATTCAGCCTAGTCAAAGTCTGGTCAAATAGCCCACCTGCAGTCAACCCTAGTTGTAGTCAACACTGGTCAATAGTGCACATTTAGCCTCAATTTTTGTTCCTAGAAGTGCGGCCTACCCAAACAGATATAGCCCTTACAAAAACACAATCAAAAGAGGTCAACGTATGCTGGTCAGTGCTTGATTAAACTGTCCAGAATTTTGTTCTCCTAAAATTTGAATCTCCTAAAATTTTAGCCTCTTGACCTTCCCCAGGGGCTTTGTCAAAATATCGATGACTCGCTCATTTGTCCCAATGTGATGGAGCCTTATTGCTCCTCATTGTACCATATCCCAGATAAAGTGGTACCTAATATCTATATGCTTGGAGAAATAATGAAACACAAGATTCTTGGATAATCAGACCCCACTTTGGTTGTCACAGAGGACCACAGTGGTATCCAACACATGTCCTAACAACTCACTGAAAAGCTTCCTCAACCAGATAGCATCACAGGAGGCCATACTAGTGGCTATGTATTCGCCCTCGGTGGTGCTCAAGGCAACCAATTTCTGCTTCTTGCTCAGGATATCAAAACAAAAACCAAAGAAAAACAACATCTACAAGTGCTATTGCGATCCACCACACTGCCAGCCCAATCAACATTAGAATAACCATTTAGCCTCACATCTCCGATAATGTATCTCAGTCCATGAGTGATTGTGCCCCGAAGATATCTCAGAAGATTCTTGGCACCAATCCAATTTATATGATGAGGCTCAACCATATATTGGATCAACGTGTTAACTGCAAAACATATGTCTGGACGGGAGTCCAAGAAGATCAGTTCTCCTATGAGTTGAAGATACTCAGAAGCATTTCCCAATTTAGGTCTAGTAGCACTACCACATAACTTTTAAAAGTTAAGTTCGATCAGAGTAGTCACAGGCTTGCAGTCCACCATCCCAAATCTTTCCAATATCTTCACAACACATTTTCCTTGAGAGAGGAAAATTTCACCTAGCTTTTACCAGACCTCCAACCCTAGGAAATAGTGCATCGGTACTAGGTCCTCCATCTCAAATTCAGAAGCCAACTCCCTCTTACATTTGTGAATGAGAGGGTTTGCACTTCCATTAGCTCCATGCTTGATTTTGTAGAGCCACTTAGAGGTGACAACCGATTTCTCTTGGGGTCTAGGGACCACATCCCAGACATCATTCTTCATAATTGACTCGTATTCTTCATTCATATAATCCTTCCATACTTGATGCTTCAAGAATTCTTCAAATGATGAAGGCTCATTTTGAATGATAGCGGGCATGGTGATCAAATATCCTTGATACCTGTTCAGCTTCTTGCTTTCACGGAAATTCCACCTTTGGTGCAATGTCTCTCAGCATCTTCGAGAGTCTCCCTAAGCCATGAGGGTCTCCTTTCAGAGGAGGAGGGATCATGAGGAGGAGGATCAATAGGATCCATAGGTTTATCAACATCAGGCATCATTTAGTTTTCTTTTGCACCTTGATTTCCGGTGTTAGCTTATTTTTCCTTCCTTAGGATAGGAAGGTTGTTGATCTTCCTAAGGGCCATAGCTTTGTTGAAGGTGCCTTCATGAATTATCTCATCTTCCTTTTGACCAGCCACATAAATTCTATATCCCTTAGAATTTTCACTATAGCCCGCAAAGATTCCTTTCTTCCCAGATGCACCCAATTTGCTTCTTTTCTCTTTCGGCACATGAAAATATACAAGACTTCCAAAAATTCTAAAATGAGAGACATTGGGTTTATTACTAGTGAAAATTTCTTCAGGAGTCTTGGAGTCCAATGCTTGATGAGGTCATCGGTTTTGAACATACATGATGGTATTTGCAGCCTCAACCCATAGGAACTTCGTAAGGCCTTGATCATGAAGCATGGCATGAACTGCTTCTGCAATAGAGCGATTCTTCCTTTCAGCCATACCATTCTGCTAAGGAGTGTATGGCATTGTAGTCTCCCTCTTAGTGCCAGCTTCTCTATAATAATCTTGGAATTAATTGGATTTGTACTAGGTCCCATTATCATTCTTCAATATCTTGATTTTCTTCTCGGATTGGTTTTCAATCAAGGCTTTGAAGTGTCGGAACTAGGTGAACACTTCATCCTTTTTCTTCAAGAAGTAGATCTAGGTCTTGCGAGAATAATCATCCATAAAGGTGATATAATATAAGTATCCTCCCAAAGAGTTTACGGGCATCATATCAGATATGTCGAAGTGGAACAATTGCAATATATTTGTGGTCTTGCTATTACTTGAAGGGAATGGTCCCCTTGTAAGTTTTCCTTTGGCACATCCCGGACATACACCTTCATGCTCTACTTTGAACTCGGGCATACCTGTCACCATCTGTCTCACATTGGGTAGGGTCTTATAATGAAGATGGGAAAACCTCCGGTGCCACAGTTCAAATTTTAGAAATGTGTCACAAGACATGGCTCCCAATGGACTTCCTCCAACTTGATACAAAGTGTCAACCCTGAACCCACGAGTAAAAGCATCCTTAAAATTTATTTTCCAAACATGTACCTTTCCATCGATGAATGCCACCTTCAATCCTTTGTTCTCCATGGCTGAAATGGACACCAGGTTCTTCCTGAGATCAGGTACATATAGTACTTCTTCCAAATGAATAGTGTTACTTTGATTCAATTGAAGGGTAACATTCCCTACTCCTTTCACGAGATAGGTGGCATCGTCTCCAAGGATGATCTCCAAGTTTGTCTCCTTTTCTATCAGATTAGAGAGGGCTTCCTTATATCGGGTGAAGTGCCTTAAGGCACCACTATCAATCAGCCAATTTCCAAAAGTGTCTGGAGGAGAGGCAGTGGAGAGGGCCGATATAAGATAATACTCTTTTTGCTCATTGTTTACAACATTTGATTCTTCATACCTGGAGTTCCTTGATTTCTTGGAGGGTCGACCATTTCCTTAATGTCCCACATTTCTTTTTCCTTTGCCATTGGACCTGCCATTCCTTTGATCGTTGTTGTTGAAGTTTCCCCTGCAATGATTGCGATTATCATCATGCAATGTGTCCCTTCTATTTGGACACACCCTTGCATAGAGGCCAAACTCATTGCAAACAAAGCACTTCCACTTGCTTCCTCCTTTAGATCCAAGCTTTCCATGAAAATGACCTTTAGACCCTGCATTATTTGTCCTTTTGGCATGAGCGGTGAATGCAGTGGGTTTTCTTCTATTAGAAGGCATTTCTTGCTCCACAATTCTTATTTCTTCTTGAATGCGTCTCAACATCAATTCTTCAAACCCTAAAATTTGATCATTGTTGAGGACGTTGGTTCTAAATACATACCACTGAGGTGGGAGTCCTCCAAGGGTGGTGAGAGCAAGTTCCCTGTCAGGAATGACTTCTCCAATCGAGAGTAGATCATTCTTGATCTCTGTAATCTTCAAGATATAGGATTGAATATCCTCGTCCTTTCCCTTCTTAATATACTTAAACTTATTCTTGAGAAATAGAATTTGATTAGCATTACTAACCTTGAACATGCCGACCAACCTCTCATAGATCTCCTTGGAGGTCTTCAATTCAGAGATGTAGGCTACTAGATGCTTGTCAATAGAATCCCTGATAATCTTCTTTTCTTTGACTTCAGCCCTATTGTACTTGGTCTTCGTAGCAACCAATGCATTTGAAGGAGGTTCATGGATTTTACCCTGCACATAGTCCATCACTTCTTTTTCTTCCAAGGTCAAATCAAGAGACATCTTCCATCCATGATAGTTAGATTTATCATGGACTTTGTCTTTAGCCAGGAAGTAGGATGAGGAACCCATTGAACCTTTTTTTCCTTGTCCAATTGCCTTTGGTGATTGTTCTTTCACTCTTGCTTGGGCTTTTTCTTCACCTCAGCTCTCATACCATCTTAATTCTAGAAAACAATGGTATAGGTTTAGGGATTTTACCTTGCACATACTCCATCACTTCTTTTTCTTCCAAGCTCAAACCAAGAGACATCTTCCATCCATGATAGTTAGATTTATCATGGACTTTATCTTCAGCCAGGAAGTAGGATGAGGAACCCATTGAACCTTTTGTCCTTGTCCAGCTGTCTTTGGTGATTGCTCTTTCACTCTTGCTTGGGCTTTGTCTTCACCTCAACTCTCATACCATGTTAATTCTAGAAAACAATGGTATGTTCTATGCTTTAGAGAAATTTTACTTCAATTTCTTTATTAGCCCATTATCAATATTTAGATTAGCAATCACATCAACATGATAGTAAAATGCAGATAGACCATAAACATAAATAGTAGAAGACAAGCCAAGACAAGAGGACACAAGATGTAGCATTAGCCAGGGACAAACCTCAATGTGGGGAAAACCTTGATCAAATCTTCTTTTAGTCTTCAATAGTTTAGCAAAGAGAGATAGTACAATTTACAAATATTATATCAACAACAAAAGAGCCCTAACCAAAAAAGTCAACGTTGGTCAACATGGCATATTTGACCCTCAACAAATCAGTCAACTTCGGCCTCCAAACAACAAGATAAAACAACCCTCAAAACAGTGAAATTCAGCCCAGTCAAAGTTTGGTCAAACAACCCACCTGCAGTCAGCCCTAGCTGCAGTCGACGCTGGTCAACAGTTAACGTTTAGCCTTGATTTCTGTGCCAAAAAATGTGGCCTACCCAAATAAAGATATCCCTCACAAAAATGTAGTCAAATGAGGTCAACTCATTCTGGTCAATGCTTGGTCAAACTATCCAGAAATTCAGTCTCCCGAAATTTCGGCCTCTTGAAATTTCGCTCTCCTAAAATTTCGGACATGCGGAGAGAGAAAGGCCCAGAAATCCGTACCAAATCAATGAGGAAAGAGAGAGAGAAGTGTGAAGATGGGTGTGTCCAAATGAGGCTAAGTCACCTTCTATTTATATGCAATGTTGAGGATGAATAGACGTGATTGTTGGGCTTCTGAGCCTACATAAGTTTGTTGGTCGACTTTGACAATTTGACCATAATTAAAATAAATTCATAACTTCATTTGTACATGTCAAAATCAGATGATCTTTAGATCAATCCTACACCTCTCAGAGAGAGGAATCCAAGAAAAATATCAGCTATCATAAATAAGATGACCCATGTGGCATTTGGCCCAAGTTGCCAATTATAACATATTTGAAAGAACCTCCTTGTACCCAATGAAGTGCCTTGAGGCACCATTATCAATCAACCAATTTCCCAAGGTGTCCAGAGGAGAGGCAATAGAAAGGGAAGATATAAGATAACATTCTTTTTGCTTGGTATTTACAACATTAGATTCATCATACCTAGAGTTTCTTGTTCTTTTGGGAGCTCGATCATTTCCAAGTTGAGTAGTGGAAGTATTCATTTTTCCTTTATTATTGAACCTACCATTCCTTTGATTGTTGTTTCCCCTAGAATTCTTATGGTCATGGTTGTCATCATCATGAGGCGTATCCCTTCTATTAGGACACTTCCTATCATAGTGGCCAAATTTGTTACAAATGAAGCATTTTCCATTCCTTCCATTTTTTAATCTAGGTCTTCCTTGACATTGCTTCTTTGAACTTGCATTATTCTTCTTCTTAGCATGGATGGAGAATGCACTAGGTTCATTCCTACTAGAAGGCATATCCATTTCCATCATCCTTGTTTCTTCTTGATAACATCTGGTCAGCAATTTTGCAAAACCTAGAATCCTGTTGTTGTTGAGAATAGCAGTGTTAAACACATGCCATTCACGAGGGAGACCTCCAAGGGAAATGAGAGTGAACTCCCTGTCAGCAATAACCTCTCCAATTGAAAGATCATTTTTGATCTCAGTAATCCTCATGAAGTAGGATTGAATATCTTCGTCTTTTCCCTTCTTTATGTCCTTCAGCTTGTTCTTGGGAAAAGAACTTGGTTTGCATTGTTAGCTTTGAGCATGCCAACCAACCTATCATATATCTCTTTTGATGTGTTCAAATCAGAGATGTAAGCAACGAAATGCTTATGAATAGAATCCTTGATGATCTTCTTGGCTTTGACTTCACCTTTCTTGTACTTTGTCTTAGCAACAGTCGATGCATTTAAAGGAGGTTCAGTAATCTTTCCCTGCACATAGTCCATAACATCTTGCTCTTCTAAAGTCAAATCAAGAGACACCTTCCATGCATGATAATCAGACTTATCATGAAGCTTGTCATCAAACTTGAAGTAGGATGTGGAGGCCATTGAATCTTGTCCTTGATCAAAGGATCTCAGTGATTTCTCTTCTCAATGATTGCTCTTCTCACTCTTGTTTGGGCTTTGTCTTCACCTCAGTTATGATACCATGTTAATTTTAGGTAACAATGGTATTATCTATGCTTAAGAGCAATTTTACTTCAATTTTACTACTAGCCCAATATCAATAACCAAATTAGCAATCACATTAACGTGATAGTAAAATGCAGATAGAACATAAACAATAATAGTAGAAGACAAGCCAAGACAAGAGGACACAAGATGTGGTGCATGCCAGGGACAAGCCCCAATGTGGGGAAACCCTTTGATCAATTCGTCTTATTATTCTTCAAAAATTCAACGAAGAGAGAGAGTACAATATGCAAATTTTCACTTGCCTAATCAAAGTCAAAGCTGTCCTGTCAAATAGCAATCACAGGAAGCCCCTAACCAAAAAGTCAACGCTAGTCAAATAGGGCAGAATTCTTCCTCCAATTTAGCTCGATCAAACCTAGTCAACTCGGCCTCCAACAGTTCTCCTAATTAGCCCAAAACAATACCGAAAATCACAGTCAAACTTGGTCAACTCAAAAGTCAAACATGCGGTCAATTTTCTGCAGTTAATGTTGGTCAAATAATACAGGTTTCCTCGATTTTTGTGCCCAGAAATGTGGCTTTCCCAAACAGATTTTTCCTCACCAAAAACATAGTCAAATAGGTCAACACTGGTTAAAACCCTTCCTGAAATTCGGTCAATGATGGTCAATGTCCAAGACAAAAAATGACTATCTCCTTCTTCACGTGTGAAGAGGCTGCCCAAAAATCTGTACCCAATCATGTGAGGAGACAGAGATGTGTCAGAAGTGAAGTGAGCAAATGAGGAAGAGGCTCCTTTTATTTATATGCAACGTTGTGGGCTTGAGAGCCTAAATTAGATTGTTGGCCAACCTTGACAATTTGTCCACAATATAAATACATTTATAATTCCATTTGCACATGTCACAATGAGATGATCTTTAGATCAATCCTACACCTCTCAAAAAGGAAATCCAATAAAAATATCAGTTGCTTCATATGAGCCGTCCAAGGTGAAGTTTGGCCCTAGTTGCCAAATTTGACACTTTCTCCCCACAACATCTCAATTCACAATCAAACAAGTTTCCATTCTTATTGAGTCTTATTAGGACACTAGGTAGTTGAATATAATCTATAAAAGAAAACATCTCCAACATTTCAGAAGGAAGTATGTACAAAATGAACTATTGCCCAGGGTGCATCGTAAGCCAAGAAACCAAATGTATCAATGTAGAGATCAAAACTGCCAATTTTTTTGTAGTCTGCTCCATCTAGCATTAAAAGCATACCATCGATATGCAAATGGAGTATGTTGATGTAAATCAATGACTCTTTGAAGTGAGTTCGTGATATGGCAATTTAACACAACAAAAATGGGAATATGACATACTCAGGGTCAGCTTTGTCAGGTTAGCTCTGTAATGACATATTTTAACTTCTTTCTTGCCCTATTGATGGTAAGCTTCTATGCTACATCTTCTATTCCTTTCTTTTTAAATTATTCCGAAAAGCTATTTTGAGGACTCCTTTAGAGTTACTCGAGAAATTGATGTGTAACATCTAGCTCCAAGTTGGGGATAAGTGTCATTTTCGAAGGCACTTGAGAACCCCAGAGAACTTCGTAATCTCATCACGCAAGAACAAAATACCAAGTAAAATCAAACAAATAATGCAAACACTTCCTCATTAATTCTGAAACTATTGAAATATCATTATGACAAAGAAATTGTAGTAGAATGCAACAACAAAAGTAGAGGTAAGTTGTCTTTTGGTGCAAAATTTCTTTATGATTTGTTATGAAATATTTTTGTCTTCAAATATAATAGTTTTTCCCTGCCTTAACTATTTAGGGTTGATGATATTTAATGTTCGCATACGATGTAATTTCTAGTGAATAAGATTGTTCATAATATTGTTGGTCTCTTTTTAACATTTTTCGTAAGATATTTAGATTTTTGTTTCATACTTCTCACACCATTTTTTGTGTATTTTTTTTGGTGTGCAGGGTATACTTGGTTGGCCATCGACGCAATTTGGAGCTATATATTAGAGTCTCTATGTATTGTTTCTTTTTGCTTGTTTTCTTTTTGTTTGTTTTTTTTTTGTGTTTCGCCGTCGTGGCGCCTTTTGCTATTGTTATGATTCTTTTTTTATTTTATGTTTTTATGGATTTTTATTTATTTATTTAATTTGAGCATGGCCATGCTAGCTTGTGGTTTGATATATATATATATATAGATATATATATATATATATATATATATATATATATATATATATATATATATATATATATAATTATAATTTTATGTGTTTTTTCTTTTATTCTTTTTTTTTTGGATTCAATGTGTGTAGAAATTAAATTCGTCCCTACAACCCATTCTGTAAGTTTAATTCCAAAAGTATAGCGGGAAAAGATGATGGAGGTATGTATTGAGAAATTTACTTGTTCACTTTTACGTAATTATATCATTCCATACTCATTTTAATTTTGTGTATTTGACTTTTTAATTATATGTGTGCTTGTTTAAATTTATATTCAATGTAGGTAGGGAAGGTGGAGCAATAATGAAAGCCCTAAATATCTTTTTGTGAGATAGACGTGGGGTACAACAAAGATAGAGGCAATGGCATAGAGGGTGAGTTACCTTTTTTCATAAGATAATCTATTTCATTATTTGTTTAATATTTCACAAAATAAATTTCATTATTGGTTAAATATATCTGACGAAGCATTTTATCATTCATTTAATATTTCTTGGGAAATTTTAGTTGTCTTTTGTGTTTTTGTTTAATATTTCTCATATGATATTTCATAAAAAAAATTTGACTTAATTTAATATTTTTTCGCTTCGCTTTTGGTTGGCTCAATAGGTGGAGAAGTTAACCCAGGTTACGACAACTCATTTTGTGGTTTTAGGGATGATGTAGATTCCACAATGTAATGGGTGAAGGAAAATGCTCTATTGTTGGTTTAATATTTCTTGTGAAATTTTATTTGTCTTTTGTGTTTTGTTTAACATTACTCATAAGATATTTCATAGAATTTCTGTTGTTAATTTAATATTTTTTGTGTTTTTTCTTTTATTATCTTTTTTTGGATTCAATGTGTGCAAAAATTAAATTTGTCCCTACAACCCATTTTGTGAGTTTAATTCCGAATGTGTAGCAGGGAAAGATGATGAAGGTATGTATTGGGGAATTTACTTGTTCAATTCTACATAATTGTATCATTTCGTACTCATTTTAATTTTACCTATTTGTTTTTTTAATTACATATGTGCTTGTCTAAATTTAAATTCAATGCAATTAGGGAAGGTGGAGCAATGATGAAACCTCTGAATATCTTTGTGTGAGACAGACATGTGGGGTGTTATCGTGAAGGTAGAGGCAATGGCATAGAGGGTGAGTTACTTTTTTCTTATAAAATAATGTATTTCATTATTTGTTTAATATTTCACAAAATAAATTTCATTATTGGTTAAATATTTCTAATGATACATTTTATTGTGAATAATAATGTCTTTCAAATTAATTACATCATTAGGTGGAGAAATTAAACCAGGTTGTGGCAACTCATTTTGTGGGTTTAGGGATGACGCAGATTCTACAATGTATTGGGTGAAGGAAAATGCTCTATTATTGGTTTAATATTTCTTGTGAAATTTTAGTTGTCTTTTGTGTTTTTGTTTAACATTATTCATAAGATATTTCATATAATTTTTTGGTCTTAATTTAATATTTTTTGCCTTGGCTTTTGTTTGGTTCGATAGGTAGAGAAATAAATTAAGCTAGATTCTTTAGGGATGATGCATATTCCACAATGTAATAGGTGAATGCGGAGCAGAAGGTACACATGGTTTAATGTATTCATTTAAAGTAGAAACATATTATATTATTTGTATTTATTTATCAATTGAATTCAACAAAATGTAAGTAAAGGATGGAAGTAGTGTTCATAACACTGTAGAAATATACTCATATATTATATTATTTGTCATTTATTTATCAATTGAAATCAATGGAATGTAGGTAAAGGATGGTGGAGCAACACTATTGACATATACTCATGTGAAGGCTATGTAAGGTAATGTTAGCATATGGAATGGTATAGGTAGATAATAAGTTCTACCATTATCAATAATAGCGCATGTTGTGGGTTTAGAATTGATGTAGGTTCCACGTGTGCAATGGGCTAGGAGAAAATTGTGGAGTAGGAGGTATGTTGATTCCATATCGGTTGAACATAAGTCATTTGTTGTATGTCATTATATCATGTGTTGTACAAAGATAAGGTTAGTTCTTTTTTTGGTGCAAAATAGATGCACACTCTTATGAAATGCTTGTTTCAATTATAATGATGCTCCTCACTCCTTAACTATTTGAGGTTTGCGATTATTGGCTTTTGCATAAAATATACTTAGTTTTGCATAAGATCTTTTTTGTTACTGATCAAGATTTCTCATTACATATCTGAATAGCTTTTCAATGTTTTTCATGATATTTTTTGTCTTTAATGGTTTTTTGATAAAATTCTAATTTAATATTGAGTGCAACACAATGCAAGGAAAGCAACATGAAGGATATCTAATGAACTTTTGAAATATCTATGAGAAACATTGCATTATAATGAAGGGTTAGAGGCAGAGGTGAGTTCTCTTTTGTTGTAAAATCCATGCGATCTTGTGATGAAATATCTTTTCATTTTTTTGATATGCAGGATGTCCTTGATTGGCCATAGACGTTTTGTGGGCATATAGAGGAGAGTTCCTCATTCATTGTTATTATTATTATTTTATTTTTATTTTTAGATTTTGTATATTTTACATATTTTTTTCTTTTTTCTTTTATTGCTATTGTTGTTTGTTTCTTTTGCTATTTCTTGTTGTGTTTTTATTTTCCTATAGCTATGGTTATTATTTTTTATCTTTTATTATTTTGCTTTTAATAGCATGGCCATGCTAATTTGTGGTTTGATGTTTTACTTTTTGTGTTTATTTTCTCTTGTATATTTCTTACCTTTGTTCATGCTTTCTTGTTTTTAATTCAATGGGTAGGGAAAGTAAAGCAAGTTCATGTAGATTCCATGGATGTAATTGATGAAAGTTAAAGAGGTATGTATGAGGGAATTTACGTGTTTGCTGCTACATAATTTTATGATTCCATGTTTAAATTGGACTTTTTGCTTTGCTTCTTATATCTTGGTCTTTGTATCCTAGAGGATCTGGGTCGTTCGATATAAGGCGATCTTGGCCATTCGATTGGGCTGGGCTGTTCTATCTCGGTCGATCTTGGCCGTTCGATATCTGGCGAAAAGCTAAAACGTTGTTCGGAGGTTAGTTTATAAAAGCTCTAAATTGCAATACTGTGATGCATGTGGGATATTGTTTATTTTCCTACTGTTCCAATCATTCTCTGAAAGGCAATTACCACTGGATGCGGACAATCTACAGCAAGGTGGACTGGATGCGTGGCTGTAGTTCGATTTGCGCATTTGCCATCGTTATAAAAATACTTCGGTTTGTCCGTTGGCGACAATGAAGAATTTGTTGTCGACGGCGGCTTTACAGAATCGATAATACTCTCAACAAATTTATGAAGAAGCAGTAACAAAATAATAATATGTTAGTAAAGAGGAGATGCGAACGATGAAGCAAATTACATTGAGAAACGATAGGTTAGTGTTTATTGTAAAGTAAATGGTAAGAAAGTTATTTATAATGTTTAATATGGTTAGTAAAATTTTGTGTCCGGGGAGTTCCAAGAGAGTTTTTTTGTGTATGGTTTGTGGATAAATTAAACTCAAAATAAATAATATATTGAAAGGATGAGAAAAATAATCAATCATTTAATAATAATAATCATTAAACTCAGAATAAATAATATATTGAAAGGATGAGAAAAATGGAATAAAAGCGTCTTATACTTTCCCATTATAATAGATTAACCTCTAATTTATTTTAAATTAAAAATAAATAAAATAATAAATAAATAAATTCACAAATTATAAAATAATTTAAATGTAATAATTATTCTCAACTTAATCAATTTGTTAAAAAAAAAAAAAAATTGAAACAAATTTAAAATTGACTAAAAATAAAAATAAATTTTTTGAAATAAATTTAAAATAATTTATTAAAAATTATGAGAATTTTAAAACATTTTTTTTTAATGATATATAAATTTTAATATATTTATTTAAAAATTAAATTAAACTAAAATAATAAATAAGTAACTTTATTCTAAAAAAATTTACTATCTACTTTCAATCTAGTGAATTTATAAATAAAAAAAATAAAAATAAAAATCTTTTTAAAAGTTATATTTAATATTTATGTCGTAAGGAGTTTCCCTCTAAAATGAACTCCCCCAAACGTCTTTTTGTCCTAATCTTAATCTTAGCCATCAGATCTATTGTTAGATGATTCAACAATAATCAACCGTTTAATTTAATTAAAAAATCTTATAAAACATAAAAAAAACTTTAACGTAACTAATTAATTAAAAAAAATTGTTTCATTTTATTTGCTGCCCAACCATTTACCCTAATCAACCCAACCTGTATGTACCCAGTGAGTCCGTCCTGCGTGCGGATAGTCGCGTTTGATGCAGAGGAAGGTGGGGGTGCACATGAGGGCGCGGGCGGAGGATTGCTACAGAGGAGGTTGGGTGACCTATAGAGGAGGGTTTGGGTAGGGGATTGCAAGAGGATGACGAGGCCTGCAAAGGACGAGGGGCCTTCTTCTTGGCTACACGAGGGCCGCAGAGGATGAGGGGCCTTTTTCTTGGCTACACGAGGGCTGCGTAGGCCGTTTTTTCTGTGGGCGGAGGAGGGACAGGAGGATGAGGACGGCCATAATGAGAAATAATCTGTTGGTCGTTTTTCCCTCCATTCGAATATGGTGCCCTCTGCATTACAAATGGTTATGGTGATAGTTATTAAGTTATATATATATTCTAGGTTACTGTTCTCCTTTCTCATCTGATATTTTTCTTTATGATTCCTGCCTTTACTATACTATTGTCAACCACTATTCTATTTTGCTTATATCCATTGTTGTTCCTGAGAACTTGCAACTCAGCTCTATGGATGTTTCCTTGTCCTGTTTATTTAAAATTTTGTTATTTTGTTGTTTTAAACCATTGAAATTCAATTGTTTTTGTTGTGTGGGATTGATTCTGCTCTACCTAAGGACAAAGCCCTATAAGTTAGCTGTTGATAAGCTTCTCCCTTCACTTGAAAGCCTGTGCCTATACTCGCAAAAAGCTAGAAACAACAAACAAAACTAAAAAGGTGTGTTTCTTTTCGAAACTAAATAGGTGTTATTTTCCTTATCTTTCCATTTACCATTGACATTTTAACAGCTGATTGCCTGTGTCTTTCATATAATTTTTGCAATGAGGTTCAGTTTTTAGGTGTAAAAGTTATATGATTAACAACAGTTAGATACTCACTCATATTTCCCCATAACTGCAGCCAAGCCACCCACTGTCACCTTAGTGGCCTTGCCTCTCGCTTTAAGGCTAAGAAGGGACTTCCTTACCTAAGAGGATTTTCATGTTTCTAGCTTATGGTTTTAGTAGATTAGCAAAGTCATATTACTGCATATTAGCTATTTCAGGCCACATGTTTCCATTCAAAAATCCCAGAACACTATTTGGCTGAGGTTGCCAGGCAGTTTCTCAAGGGCTTGCATTACCTGCACCAAAACAAAGTCATAAGACTACTGTCCAAAATTTAGCTTTAGTGTGACTTTCAGGGGTTAAGAATTTTAACTAAATGGAAAAGCATATCCAAATGCACACGGAATTTCCAGTCATCGCTAGACTTTACGAATATCTTCATAACTTTGAATGGAAGCCTATCCATAGAAGCTCTGTTAAAATAAGGTTTCCGCTTGATGGTGAACTTGGGCGTGAATGGAAGGATTCAAAGCAGTGTTTACCTAAGAGGAGATTTCCTAAGGTCTAATCTAGTTAGGATTGGTAGGTAGTGATGAAAAATTCTGAACTCATTTTGACATATCCATGAAATCAAATGATTCTCAGGATTTTCATGTTTCCAGCTTATGGTTGTATCATCAAATTAGGGCATTATCAACAGTTCCATCGTAGGATGTGGAAGTGAAGACGATAATTAAGATTAAACTCTGATTCTTAGGATTTTCATGTTTCTAGCTTATGGTTTTGGATTCATGCAACATTCTGGATAGGCTCCATTTTTTTTTTATTTTCCTTATCTTTCCATTTACCATTGACATTTTAACAGCTTATTGCCTGTGTCTTTCATATAATTTTTGCAATGAGGTTCACTCAACTCATTTCTTCTTTATCAACTTGTGACAGACTACTGTCCAAAATTTAGCTTTAGTGTGACTTTCAGTGGTTGAGAATTTTAACTTCTATGGTGTTTCCATATACATATATTTAACTAAAACAATTAAAGTGGCAATTACCTAATCGTAATTTCGAGACAACTACTGCATCCGCAATAGAATCATGTTAGTCCAGGTCAGCACACACGATCCATGTAACCTTCATTTGGGGGACCTATACATTGAAGGTTGAAACACTTGAGAACTCCTAAGATTTGGAGGAAGACCTTGCTGGAAGACTTGTTAAAGGTTTGAATATATTTGGATTCATGCAACGTTCTGGATAGGCTCCATTTTTTGTTATTTTCCTTATCTTTCCATTTACTATTGACATTTTAACGACTCATTGCCTGTGTCTTTCATATAATTTTTGCAATGAGGTTCACTCAACTCATTACAGTGCAGGACAGTTACATGCTCACTATTGTGTCTTAATATTTTATTGCAAGGACAACTGCATGAGAAATGACACAGTTCCTACAAGCCTTGCTACGTTTGTCTTAATATAAATGATAGGTAGCATTATTGTCTTGATTTTTTTTCTTATGGTATTGCATATCTTTCTGTAAGTTGTCTCCTCCAGAAGGCAGTATGGGGATATTCCCCAAGAATCATCACTATAAAGTGAATAATATTTACACAGTCACTATTGTATACCTATCCTCCTCTCCTCTCTCTATGGGAGATGAGACCAAGTAAATTGACTGACAAGTTAGATTATGTCATTTCTTTGTTTTTCGGTGTAAAAGTTATAATATTAACAACAATTAGATACTCACTCATACTTCCCCACAACTGCAGGAAAGCCACCCACTGTCACCTCGGTGGCCTTGCCTATCGTTTTAAGGCTAAGAAGGGACTTCCTTACCTAAGAGGATTTTCATGTTTACAGCTTATGGTTTTGGATTCATGCAACACTTTGGATATGCTCCATTTTTTGTTATTTTCCTTATCTTTCCATTTACCATTGACATTTTAACCGGTTAATATATGGGTCTTAATTGACAAATTTGTTGTGATTATATGATGTATTTTCTGATTGTGAAGCTTAACATACCTTTCATTCTTTAGAATCTATTTTGAAATGGAAAAATATGAAATATGACATTTATTTACCTAGAAATCTAAAATTCAAATTATATTGATAGGTTAATACTTTATTCTTTATCTAATAGCCTATAGACAATAGAAATAATAAAACCTGAAAGCAAGACATTTTGATCTTTAACTTCTAAGATGTTTCCATATAAATATATTTAACTAAAACAATTAAAGTAGAGATTACCTAATCGTAATTTTGAGACAATTGGAGGAAGACCTTGCTAGAAGACTTGTTAAAGGTTTGAATATATTAGAATTGATTGCAAGGAGATATGAAAAAAGCAGTTAATTATTTCTTCCATAGCTGACTGAATTAGATCATGAGTCTATTGCTTCTGTTTAAAGACGGAGAAGACAGTAGGGTAGAATTTGTATCATTCAAAGATTTTAGAAACAGAGGTATTGTTGATTATAGGTTTACAAACAATATTCCAAGGAAATATAACCTGGTTTCTTCCCACTCAATGTTAACAATTACACAAAGTGTCTCTCGAAAGTTAGGCATGTGCTTTGGAAAATCTTTAGTAGATTAGCAAAGTCATATTACTGCATATTAGCTATTTGAGGCCACATGTTTCCATTCAAAAGTCCCAGAACACTATTTGGCTGAGGTTGCTAGGCTGGTGCTCAAGGCCTTGCATCACCTGCACCAAAACAAAGTCATAAGACTATTGTCCAAAATTTAGCTTTAGTAATATCTTCATAACTTTGAATGGAAGGGTAGCTCTGTTAAAATAAGGATTCTGCTTCATGGTTGACATGGCCATGAATGGAAGGATTAAAAGTAGTTTTTAAAGTTAGACTATGTCATTCCTTTGTTATTAGGTGTAAAGGTTATAAGATTAACAACAATTATATACTCATCCATACTTCCGCATAACTGCAGGCAAGCCACCCACTATCACCTCAGTGGCCTTTCCTCTTGCTTTAAGGCTAAGAAGGGACTTCCTTACCTAAGAGGATTTTCATGTTTCTAGCTTATAGTTTTGGATTCATGCAACGTTCTAGAGCGGCTCCATTTTTTGTTATTTTCCTTACCTTTCCATTTACCATTGACATTTTAACTAGTTAATATATGGATTTTAATTGACAAATTTGTTTTGATTATATGATGTATTTTCTAATTGTGAAGCTTAACATACCTTTCATTCTTTAGAAACTGTTTTGAAATGGAAAAATATGAAATATGACATTTATTTACTTAGAAATGTAAAATTCAAATTATATTGATAGGTTAATACTTTATTATTTATCTAATAGTCTATAGACAATAGAAATAATAAGAACCTGAAACCAAGACATTTTGATCTTTAACTTCTATGGTGTTTCCATATACATATATTTAACTAAAACAATTAAAGTGGCAATTACCTAATCGTAGTTTCGAGACAGTTTGAGGAAGACCTTGCTAGAAGACTTGTTAAAGGTTTGAATATATTAGAATTGATTGCAGGGAGATATGAAAAATGTAGTTAATTATTTCGTCCATAGTTGACTGAATTAGATCATGAGTCTGTTGCTGTTGTTTAAAGATAGAGAAGACAGTAGGGTAGAATTTGTATCATTCAAAGATTTTAGAAACAGAGGTATTGTTGATTATAGGTTTACAAACAATATTCCAAGGAAATATAACTTAGTTTCTTCCCACTCAATGTTAACAATTACACAAAGTGTCTCTCAAAAGTTAGGCATGTGCTTTGGAAAATCTTTGGTAGATTAGCAAAGTCATATTATTGCATATTAGCTATTTCAAGCCACATGTTGCATTCAAAAGTCCCAGAACACTATTTGGCTGAGGTTGCAAGGCAGTTGCTCAAGGGCTTGCATTACCTACACCAAAACAATGTCATAAGACTACTGTCCAAAATTTAGCTTTAGTAATATCTTCATAACTTTGAATGGAAGGGTAGCTCTATTAAAATAAGGATTCTGTTTCATGGTGGACATGGCCATGAATGGAAGGATCCAAAGTAGTGTTTAATTCTTAACCTTGATTTTAGAAACAAAGTTATTTTTCTCCCTGCATTATTTCTTACATAGTTGACTGAATTACGTCCTTAATGTAAGATGGAGTGCTTGTGTGAAAATTCTTGGCTACTTTCCTAGCTGTTTAAAGATAGAGAAGACAATAGGGCAGAATTTGTATCATTCAAAGATTTTAGAAATAGAGGTTTTTATTTTTCCTGCATTATTTCTTCCATATTTGATTCAATTTCATCCTTAATGTAATATGGAGTGCTTGTGTGAAAACTCTTGGCTACTTTCCTAGCTTAGGTTGCATGAGAAATGACACAGTTGCTACAAGCCTTGCTAATATCCTACTTTATATACATTTGTCTTAATATAAACAATAGGTAGTATTGGTTTTGGATTCATGCAGCATTCTGGATAGGCTCCATTTTTTGTTATTTTCCTTATCTTTCCATTTACCATTAACATTCTAACAACACATTTACACAGTTACTATTGTAGACCTATCCACCTCTCCTCTCTCTATGGGAGATGAGACCAAATAAATTGACTGACAAGTTAGACTATGTCAATACTTTGTTTTTAGGTGTAAAAGTTGGTGGGCCCCAGTATTGTAGCAATAATGCTACAACTCCTGGAACTCCCTTCTTTAATTTTATCAACCCGGCAAGTTCGTAACAAACTTGGAAGCGACGGTGTTGTATGCACAAGTACTAGCTCTTGCCGCAGCTGTCACTTTGTCAGCTGGCACAAGTTCGCTAGGGGCTCAAGCCAACTTCTATGAGCTCTTAGAAGAAGCGTTTTAACTGATGGACGAAAGCTAACTCAAAGGAAGCTAATCTACTTGCGGAAAGAAACTGAAAGCCAAAACGAAACGCAAACCCTAGCAAACCCTAATTCTACTAGCTAGTCCCACTGATGCAAGGAAGAGAATGCAAGCTACTGAAAGGAATGCCATTGACTTCTAGGAAGGTAAAATGCATGTGTCTAAGTTATCACTATCTGAAGAAAACATCTTTTTGTATTTTTGAATAAGTTGTTAGAATTATCACGCATGTGCTTTTAACTGTTTTTTACTATGCAAAGGTGGATTGGTGAGAGGAAATGCTTGGAGGAGTTCGAGAAGGTTCGGAGAGGGCCTAAGGGGTCCCTAACACCCTTCCAGAGAGTTTCACAAAGTTTGGCTATCAAGAAACCTCATTCGTGAGCTTCTACAGGAAGTCTGCTGGGGTTCTACAAGATGTTTAGGAATTTCTACAGGATGTTCTGTAATTTTTCTATAGGATGTTTAAAAATTGGATTTTGGAGGGTGGGTGAGCGAGGGAAGATGCATGAATGGATATGGAGGTGAAATAGGGGTATGAAGAGGTCTAGGACTTGGGGAATGGAGCTGAGGAGTGGCAAGGATGGTGGGATTTGTTCAAGGAAGACTTGAAGCAATGTTGCACAAAAATTAGGGTTTTGGGAGAAAATGTGGCAAACGTGAGGCAAAGATTCTAAGTAGAGGGTAGAGTGGATGGTGCTAATGGAGAATAAGTAGATGAAGGAGTGGTACAGGTGCTCTACAAGTCGTTTTTCCAATCTGAACCAACAAAGACTTGTAAATTCAAAGACCTAGTTACGTTGACCTAATTTGCTAGTTGTCAGTAAAGAGAATGAACAGAAGTGTGACCTGCAATGAAACCATGTATTTTAACTCATGCAACTAAGCAAACGAAAGTCTGAACTTGTAACCAACTTCTACACATGAAAATCAAACACTAGTGATTGCATGGCAAAGCAAAATCAGTGTTTTTGTGGGCAGCAAAGTCATCCTAGTCACAGCTCTTGATCCCACTAAGGGAGAGGTGAAACCATAGATGTTTGATGGCCCTTTTCTTGAAGCTTTTTCTGTTAACAACCTATCAACTAAATCTGAGCATGAAAAGCTATTTTACTCATCAAAAACAACCTAAATAACAAAACAAGATTTAAATGTAAATAACATATTTTATTCTAAGAATGCAACAAAGACACATAACGGTAAACGAAGGAGGTACTGAGCGCTTGATATGGGCCCAACCCCAAGAGCTACAGCCTCCTAAGAGAGATTTAGAGTTGGTGCAAAGCTGGATTCATCTTTATTGATCAAGAAATGTTACATTCCAAAAAATTGTCCACAAGGAGAACTTGAAAATGTGCTTAAAGCAAACCTAATCTACTACCTAAAAATCGAACTACAAAATGACTACAAAATGACTATAAAGTGACTAACTACTGGCTATCTACTAGCTAACCCAAATGAGGCCCTAAGCCTTCTTATTTATACCAATTGAGGACCCCAACAGTCCTCCTAAACTTTAGGGACTCAGCTGCCCAAAACTTGTAGTTAACAACAGTCCTACTTGACTTGCTTGGCTGCCCTTGTGCTAATTGATTTGGTGGCCCTTGAACTCCGAGTTGATGGTGGATAATTCGAGGTAAGGACCCATAAATTAAGGGAACACCTTCCTAAAAATCCTCTCCACGAATTTGGCTGCCAAGTGCTCATTTCAACCCTTGATTTTGTCTCCAAATTGACCAAAAAGGCTACACAAAGCACACATTAGACTTGTTGGCATAATGACTAACCCAATTCACTCTATTAGCATAAATATAATAAAAAACATGCAGTAAACTAATGAGAATGGTGGATTAAGTCAAATTAGGAGGTTGCATGAGCCCATATCATTATCCATTTTTGGGGCTCATCATCACCCCCCTACTGAAAGTGTTGCTCATCCTCTGAGCAACCAATCTATCTCCTCATCTTTGGTGGCCTCCTTGTCATGCCAAGCTTCTGAAGTGATGTCCTCTTCTCTGTCATGAAATCATGCTTTTCTCTTTGCTTCTTCCCACTGCTTGTGCTTCTTTTCCTAGAGAATTCTCAACTTCCTGTAGAACTGTCTCAGCATCTTGTAGAGAGGTCTTTGTGTCCAACATTTTCATTATTTCTCTCCAAGTGGATGTCTACAGCCTTCCCCATTCATAGGTGATGGATTCCTTTGAGGGAGATCTCTCCTTTTGTGTAGCTGGGGTGTCTACCATTGTAATCGGCTCTTTTGACTGTGGTTGGGGTCTGCCAGTTTTTATCCACATGCTCCTTCTTGCCTTAAAATATGGTGGAAGCTCCCTCTTTCACTCCTCCTTCTTCTTGGGGGATGTGCTTAGGGTGGCCAACACAGCTACTGCCTCCCTAGCTAAAATCTCGGCTAATTTCTCCTTCTGCTGCCCTTTCCTTAGACTTCCTGTAGAAAGTCCTATAGTGGTTATTTTCTGGCTTCCTGTAGAAGCAGTTTTCTATATTCTTGTACAAACAGTCTACTGGCTTCCTGTAGAACCAGTTTTCTCTGATTTGGCTTGCTTGACTGGGGGTTCCTTCTTCTTCAATTTTTCTGATGCTGGTTCTAAGACCTTGAGACCTGACCCTCTAGTGGTGAATGCTGCCTGCACTAGCTTCGTTTGATGTGAGCTACTGGTGTCTCCATGGTATGTGCTCCAGCCGGATCAGCTGCTACAGGATTCCTGTAGGACATCCTGTAGTCATTTCTCCTCCTAGGGTGCATGCTGAAACAAACAAAGTTGCGTTCACAGATGAATGGTCCTGAGGGTGCCTTGATAGGTAAGGTGTGTGGGCCTCTGCATGCTTTATTTTTCACTTAAAAAAACAAATTCCTATCTGATAAAACAAGGTTCTGGTATGACGATGTAGGTATATTCAACCAGATGATAGCAATGGTGGTGAGAGGAGATGGAACAAGTGGAGGATGGAAGAAAAGAGTGGTTGCATGCCTCCTCAACAGATTTCAAGCTTAAAATCCCTCTCCGTAATCGATTCTGGCCTGCCCAAAAGGATCTATAGGATGTTTATGGTAGAAATACAGAACTTCCTGTAGAAAGTCCTGTAGCTTCCTATAGAAGGTTGAACCAAAACCAGATTGTGTCCGGACCCTGAAAAAATTAGCATTCATGGAGGGAGTGGATGGGAGGATGCCTAGTAACTTGGTAGGGGCCCTTGTCCTTGTGTTGGGAGGCCTCCTTTCTACATTGTGTTCCTGCAACCGAGAAATTCCATGCAACACAGGAAAGTTGTTGTTTTTGACTCATGGCAAATTTGTCTCGAATTCCCCTACTCCCGACAGTTTTATTCATCACCTTTCGAAATATCATGCATGGGAATGGTGTTTTCGAGCCTATCATTCTTCAAGCTCCAAACTTGATGAAGAAAAACTTGAGCTCCTCTGCTTCAGAAGGATATAACGTACTTCCTGTAGAACGAAACTGCACTTCCTGTAGAGCTCGATAGACGGGAATTTTTTTTTAAAAACAGCAGAAATCTCGAGAAATCAGGCAGGAATATTATAGAGGACCACTGGTTAACTAGATCTAGACGTGGTGGACGCATGCTCTAGTTGACCGCAGTTGAACAGAGGGTCGTGAGAGTCAGCCAAGCATCATTTAATTTTGGTGTGATTCGTGGTGAGGGAGTGCAGTGGCCAAGCGTACGTGGCCACATGCAGACGACAGTGCTGTGATGAGTTGCATGTCCTCTTCTCGTTAATCAGTTGCACTGGAGTTAAAATCTCTACCACTGTCTGTTTTTTTTTTTTTTATTTGTTTTATTTTTTAATTTTTAATTCCCGTCACTGACTACACACATGTGCTGATGATCCCTGGATGAGTGCAATCAGACTTGCTACCTTTTTGGCTGAATCCCACCATCTCATTCGTTTAGGCAGTTCTCAAATTACATTCATGCAAATAGAGGAACGAGTTTAGTCACGTACCTAGAAGTCATGTGTGGTTGCTGTGAAGTGCTGAGATCTTTCATTTGCTGCATGCATTTGGTTATGTGGTTGCATGGTGGCTTGGTTGATGATTCATGGCTGTTTTCCTTGTGCAGGTGTCCTCTGACCAGATCTAAGCTACAGGCATTTGTTTCCACGTTCAAATCTGCACCTTCAAGCTGCTGCTGCTGGATTTTCACAGGACCGGAACTTGTTTTCGCCATTGCTCCCAAACGGTAAACCGGATCGATCTGAAACTTGCTGAGCACGTTCCTATCATCATTATGCACCTCCCATAGCAAAATTGCGATCAATGGATGCACAGATTTCGAGAAAAATAGAAAATCGTTGAATATTTTAGAGATCCATTTCTCGGAAACCGTGCATCAGAATTGGCTGAAACTTCTTGGGTAGGTTACTATCACCCATGTGCATCTCCCCATGAAACATGTTTTGAAACAGATGCACGGATATGGAGAAAATGAAAAAATGGCTGATGGTGATGGAGGCTGATTTCTTGGAAACCGTGCACCGAAATTGGCTGAAACTACTCAAGCATGTTGCCATCACCCCTGTATGATTCCCTGTAAAACGGTTTTTCAAATGGATGCATGGTTTTCAAGTTAGGGCAAAAACAAATTCTGTTCTAGGTATTTCTGCTTCAAGGCATTCTGCAGTTTTGTTGCATGGTAAGAAAAATGAACTTGGGCTGTGATGCAAGTATGGAGATGATGGAGGAGGAGTTTGAAGATTACAGGAGGACTTCTGAACCCTTGAGGAAGCTACCATGTTCGCCAAACCGCCTTTTTGAAATCAATTTCTAGCTTCCTACAATTTCTACAGGAACTTCCTGTAGAAGCACGATGAGGTGGAAAAATGATGGAGAAAGGCGAGGGATGGACACAGAGGTGCTTGCAGGCCTAACCAACAGATTCTCATCATTAGATTCCCTTTTAAAATTGAATTTGGTTCGTCCAAAGGTTCTACAGGATGTTTCTTGTAGAAATTCAAAACTTCCTGTAGAAAACACAGTTTTCATAAAAGAAGCACAATGAGGTGGAAAAAATGATGGAAAAGGGTGAGGAATGGAAACATGGATGCTTGTAGGCCTCATGGACATATTCCCAGCCTTTGAGTCCTCTTCGGATATCAATTTGGCTTTTTTGTAAGCTTCCCGTAGAAGACACAGAACTTCCTGTAGAAAGCACAAAAATTCCTTTGTCTTTGTTTTGAGTGATCCTCCTAACCTGAAATGTCCTTCTTGCAACCTGAAATTAGCCAATGGAAATTAGGTTTATTTTTATTTTTCTTTTTCTATTTTTTTTTGAAAAACAACTAGAGCGCCTCATGGAGGTTTTCACCCTAATTGCCTACCCTGGGCGCCTCCAAGGAAGGTTTTCATCCAGGGATCTTATTCCCTTTTTATTTTCTCTTCTTTCCAATCCATTGACCGCCTCATGGAGGTTTTCAATCAATGAGCCAATCTAAGGCACCTCCGAGGAGGTTTTCACCTTAGATTTTTCCTCTTATTTCCATTTTTTCATTTCTTTTCTTTTTTCCTTTTTTTTCTTTTTTTTTCTACCCTACCCTACTTGAAAAACAAAATCGTTCTCAAGTATAAGAATACTTCCAATGGAGCCATGTGCACATCGAGATTAGAGACAAAATGATGTGGAGGCTCGAAATGCATGCTTTGATAGGTATCCGGATCTCAGAGACCAAATGATTTGACTTTGAAGGGATCAAACATAGCTGAGGAAGAGAGTACCGCTGCAACTTAGTGACCGTCTGAAACCATATCTCAATATAGCTCTGATATCCTTGGTCCTTTTGCTGATCTGGATCATTCTTCATGTCACCTTCTATCATGACCTTCTCATCTTCCTCTTTTTGCTGATCTTTCTCTTGAGTACATGGAGGATTTGATGATAACCATGAGGGAACTCTCTCGATCTCTGATTTTGATCTCTTCTCTTCATCAAGTGCAGCCCATGGTGCTTTGATCTCCTCTTTTGAATCTTCTTTTTCCTTTGGTCCTTCAATGTTGTCAATATAATCTCTGCTTTGCAACACTCTTCCTGAGCTATGGTGAAGATCATTTAGCTCAAGAGAAGTTGTTTGGACATGTTGTGCCTCATCATTACAATTGTGTTGAGCTACTCCATTGTATGGTTTTGGGAATGGTGGTACGGGTAGTTGAGTGGGGGTGTATTTTTGAGATGGATGTGCATGGGGTTGTGGTTGGGTAGGAATGTGGGGCTGCCTTGGTGGAGTAGGAGGCGATGGTTGTGGTTGAGCAGGTGGTGGAGGAAAATGAGCGGGATGAGAGTTGTACTGGGGCCTCCACCCCTGATAAGGTGCATTCCACTGAGGTTGTGGCTGAGCATAAGAGTGAAACGAATGAGCAGTTGGTTGGGCATAATATGGATCTGTGAAGGAACAAGGAGGAGGTGTGAACCAGGAAGGATGAGCAAGGGGACCCCAAGAAGGCATGAAAGTGGCTTGATAGGGGTCATAATAGGTCTCGGATGTCCCTTGCAGTTCCTGCTGGTAAGATCTAGGTCCATGTGGCCTCCTTTGGTTCATATAATAGAGTGATTCAGTGGCTCCTTTAACTCTCTGCTAGGCAACTTTAAGTCCAGGCAAGGAAGGGCACTGATTCGTAGGATGGTATTCTTCACAGACAAAACACACTTCTAGGGAGTGCATTGGACATTCGTTCCTAGGATGCTTTCTAGTGCACCTAGGAAAAAAGATGACCAAAGCCCTCTTGGCTTCCTCTTGCTTCCTTTGGATCTGTAAGGTATCTAGTTGCATGGAAAGAAACTACCTTATATCACTCTTGAAATCTTCCATCTGATTTGCAAATTCATTCTTGGATAAGGTACTGCTCCCGACATTTCTGCTTGTAGCCATTTGCTCCAGAGGAATGTTTTCTTCTTCTTCTACCCTAGAGGTTCTTTAAATATGTCTTGTTGGCCACTTAGGGGTTCTTCTCTCACAGCCATCGAAGAAGAGAGAAGGTTGGCTGTGTGAAGCAGTGGGGGTGTTGTGCAATCATTTTTTTAAACTATCTCTACTCCTACGAGGCATGAAAAGAAATATTTTTGGTTGATTTTTGTATTTTTCTTCTTGTACCTGCAAAACTCAAATAGATTGAACTAAAACTAACTATCTTGCTGAAATGAAAATGTGGAATTGAAATGAAAGCAGGAAAGGACTAATCGATTTTGCTCAAATGAAATTGCAAGAATGAAATGCTAGCCTACGCTTGCGAAATTGAAATGCTAATCTACGCTTGCAGAAATGAGATTGCGGAATTGAAATTCTAATCTATGAAAGCATGGAATGTCTACTCTACTTTTGCGGAACTGAAATTGCGGAATGGAAATGAAATAAACTACTTAGTAGAAGGTTGTAGTGGAAAATAGAAGAAAAGCAGTAATCACCAATACTCTGATGCTTCCCCGGCAACGGCGCCAAAAAGATGGTGGGCCCCAGTATTGTAGCAATAATGCTACAAATCCTAGAATTCACTTCTTTAATTTTATCAACCCGGTAGTTTGTAACAAACTTGGAAGCGACGGTGCTGTATGGACAAGTACTAGACCTTGCCACAGCTGTCACTTGGTCAGCTGGCACAAGTCCGCTAGGGGCTCAAGCCAACTTCTATGAGCTCTTAGAAGAAGCTTTTTAACTGATGGACGAAAGCTAACTCAAAGGAATCTAATCTACTTGCGGAAAGAAACTGAAAGCCAAAAAGAAATGCAAACCCTTGCAAACCCTAATTCTACCAGCTAGTCCTACTGATGCAAGGAAGAGAATGCAAGCTACTGAAAGGAATTCCATTCACTTCTAGGAAGGTCAAATGCATGTGTCTAAGTTATCACTATTTGAAGAAAACATCTTTTTGTATTTTTGAATAAGTTGTTAGAATTATCATGCATGTGCTTTTAACTGTTTTTGACTGTGCAGAGGTGGATTAGCAAGAGGAAATGCTTGGAGGAGGTCGGGAAGGTTCATAGAGGACCTAAGGGGTACCTAACACCCTTCCAGAGAGTTTCACAAAGTTTAGCTATCAAGAAACCTCATTCGTGAGCTTCTCCAGGAAGTCTGCAGGGGTTCTACAGGATGTTTAGGAATTTCTACAGGATGTTCTGTAATTTTTTAAAAATTTGATTTTGGAGGATGGGTGAGCGAGGGAAGATGCATGAATGGATATGGAGGTGAAATAGGGGTGTGAAGAGGTCTAGGACTTGGGGAATGGAGCCGAGGAGTGGCAAGGATGGTGGGATTTGTTCAAGGAAGACTTGAAGCAATGTTGCACAAAAATTAGGGTTTTGGGAGCAAATGTGGCAAACGTGAGGCAAGGATTCTAAGTAGAGGGTAGAGTGGATGGTGCTGATGGAGAATAAGCAGATGAAGGAGTGGTACAGGTGCTCTGCAAGTCTTTTTTCCAATCTGAACCAACAAAGACTTGTAAATTCAAAGACCTAGTTACGTTGACCTAATTTGCTAGTTGTCAGTAAAGAGAATGAACAGAAGTGTGACCTGCAATGAAACCATGTGTTTTAACTCATGCAACTAAGCAAACGAAAGTCTAAACTTGTAACCAACTTCTACACATGAAAATCAAACACTAGTGATTGCATGGCAAAGCAAAATCAATGTTTTTGTGGGTAGCAAAGTCATCTTAGTCACAACTCTTGATCCCACTAAGGGAGAGGTGAAACCACAGATGTTTGATGGCCCTTTTCTTGAAGATTTTTTTTTTAACAACCTATCAACTAAATCTGAGCATGAAAAGCTATTTTACTCATCAAAAACAACCTAAATAACAAAACAAGATTTAAATGTAAATAGCAGATTTTATTCTAAGAATGCAGCAAAGACACATAACGGTAAACGAAGGAGGTACTGGGCGCTTGAGATTGGCTGAACCCCAAGAGCTACAGCCTCCTAAGAGGGATTTAGAGTTGGTGCAAAGCTGGATTCATCTTTATTGATCAAGAAATGTTACATTCCAAAAAATTGTCCACAAGGAGAACTTGAAAATGTGCTGAACGCAAAGCTAATCTACTGCCTAAAAATCGAACTACAAAATGACTATAAAGTGACTAACTACTGGCTATCTACTGGATAATGCAAATGAGGCCCTAATCCTTCTTATTTATACAAATTGAGGACCCCAATAGTCCTCCTAAACGTTAGGGACTCGGCTTCCAAAAACTTGTAGTTAACAATAGTCCTACTTGACTTGCTTGGCTGCCCTTGTGCTAATTGATTTGGTGGCCCTTGAACTCCGAGCTGATGGTGGAGAATTCGAGATAAGGACCCATAAATGAAGGGAACACCTTCCTAAAAATCCTCTCCACGAATTTGGCTGCCAAGTGCTCATTTCAACCCTTGATTTTGTCTCCAAATTGACCAAAAAGGCTACACAAAGCACACATTAGACTTGTTGGCATAATGACTAACCCAATTCACTCTATTAGCATAAATATAATAAAAAAAATGCAATAAAATAATGAGAATGGTGGATTAAGTCGAATTAGGAGGTTGAATGAGCCCATATAATTATCCATTTTTGGGGCTCATCATCACCCCCCTACTGAAAGTGTTGCTCATCCTCTGAGCAACCAATCTATCTCCTCATCTTTGGTGGCCTTAGTGGCCTCCTTGTCATGCCAAGCTTCTGAAGTGATGTCCTCTTCTCTTTCATGAAACCATGATTTTCTCTTTGCTTCTTCCCACTGCCTGTGCTTCTTTTCCTAGAGAATTCTCAACTTCCTGTAGAACTGTCTCAGCATCTTGTAGAGAGGTCTTTGTGTCCAACATTTTCATTATTTCTCTCCAAGTGGATGTCTACAGCCTTCCCCATTCATAGGTGATGGATTCCTTTGAGGGAGATCTCTCCTTTTGTGTAGCTGGTGTGTCTACCATTGTAATAGGATCTTTTGACTGTGGTTGGGGTCTGCGAGTTTTTATCCACATGCTCCTTCTTGCCTTAAAATACGGTGGAAGCTCCCTCTTTCACTCCTTCTTCTTGGGGGATGTGCTTAGGGTGGCCAACACAGCTGCTGACTCCCTAGCTAAAATCTCGGCTAATTTCTCCTTCTGCTGCCCTTTCCTTAGACTTCCTGTAGAAAGTCCTATAGTGGCTGTTTTCTGGCTTCCTGTAGAAGCAGTTTTCTATCTTCCTATAGAAACAATCTACTGGCTTCCTGTAGAACTAGTTTTCTCTGATTTGGCTTGCTTGGCTGGGGGTTCCTTCTTCTTCAATTTTGCTAATGCTGGTTCCAAGACCTTGAGACCCGACTCTCTAGTGGTGAATGCTGCTTGCACTAGCTTCGTTTGATGTGAGCTGCTGGTGTCTCCATGGTATGTGCTCCAGCCGGATCAGCTGCTACAGGATTCCTGTAGGACATCCTGTAGTCGTTTCTCCTCCTGGGGTGCATGCTGAAACAAACAAAGTTGCGTTCACGGATGAAGGGTCCTGAGGGTGCCTTGATAGGTAAGGTGTGTGGGCCTCTGCATGCTTTATTTTTCACTTAAAAAACAAATTCCTATCTGATAAAACAGGGTTCTGGTATGACGATGTAGGTATATTCAACCAGATGATAGTAATGGTGGTGAGAGGAGATGGAACAAGTGGAGGATGGAAGAAAAGAGTGGTTGCATGCCTCCTCAACAGATTTCAAGCTTAAAATCCCTCTCCGTAATCGATTCTGGCCTGCCCAAAAGCCTCTATAGGATGTTTCTGGTAGAAATACAGAACTTCATGTAGAAAATCCTGTAGCTTCCTATAGAAGGTTGAACCATGACCAGATTGTGTCCGGACCCTGAAAAAATGAGCGTTCATGGAGGGAGTGGATGGGAGGATGCCTGGTAACTTGGTAGGGGCCCTTGTCCTTGTGTTGGGAGGCCTCCTTTCTGCGTTGTGTTCCTGCAACCGAGAAATTCCATGCAACACAGGAAAGCTGTTGTTTTTGACTCATGGAAAATTTGTCTCGAATTCCCCTACTCCCGACAGTTTAATTCATCACCTTTTGAAATATCATGCATGGGAATGGTGTTTTCGTGCCTACCTTTCTTCAAGCTCCAAACTTGATGAAGAAAAACTTGAGCTCCTCTGCTTCAGAAGGATATAACGTACTTCCTGTAGAACAAAACTGCACTTCCTGTAGAGCTCGATAGGCGAGATTTTTTTTTTAAACGACAGAAATCTCGAGAAATCAGGCAGTAATATTACAGAGGACCGCTGGTTAATTGATCTAGACGTGGTGGACGCGTGCTCTAGTTGACCGCAGTTGAACAGAGGGTGGTGAGAGTCAGCCAAGCATCATTTAATCTTGGCGTGATTCATGGTGAGGGAGTACAGTGGCCAAGTGTACGTGGCCACATGCAGACAGAAGTGTTGTGATGAGTTTCATGTCCTCTTCTCGTTAATCAGTTGCATTGGAGTTAAAATCTCTACCACTGTCTGTTTTTTTATTTTTTATATTTTTTATTTTTTAATTCCCGTGACTGACTACACACATGCACTGATGATCCCTGGATGAGTGCAATCAGACTTGCTACCTTTTTGGCTGAATCCCACCATCTCATTCGTTTAGGTAGTTCTCAAATTACATTCATGCAAATAGAGGAACGAGTTTAGTCACGTACCTGGAAGTCGTGCGTGGTTGCTGTGAAGTGCTGAGATCTTTCATTTGCTGCATACATTTGGTTATGTGGTTGCATGGTGGCTTGGTTGATGATTCATGGCTATTTTCCTTGTGCAGGTGTCCTCTGACCAGATCTAAGCTACAGGCATTTGTTTCCATGTTCAAATCTGCACCTTCAAGCTGCTGCTGCTGGATTTTCACAGGACCGGAATATGTTTTCGCCATTGCTCCCAAACGGTAAACTGGATCGATCTGAAACTTGCTGAGCACGTTCCTATCATCATTATGCACCTCCCATAGCAAAATTGCGATCAATGGATGCACAGATTTCGAGAAAAATAGAAATTGGCTGAATATTTTAGAGATCAATTTCTCGGAAATCATGCATCGGAATTGGCTGAAACTGCTTGGGTAGGTTACTATCACTAATGTGCATGTCCCCATGAAACAGGTTTTGAAACAGATGCACGGATATGGATAAAATGAAAAAATGGCTGATGGTGATGGAGGCTGATTTCTTGGAAACCGTGCACCGGAATTGGCTGAAACTGCTCAAGCATGTTGCCATCACCCCTGTATGATTCCCTGTAAAACGGTTTTTCAAATGGATGCATGGTTTTCAAGTTAGGGCAAAAACAAATTCTGTTCTAGGTATTTTTGCTTCAAGGCATTCTGCAGTTTTGTTGCATGGTAAGAAAAATGAACTTGGGCTGTGATGCAGGTATGGAGATGATGGAGGAGGAGTTTGAAGATTGCAGGAGGACTTCTGAACCCTTGAGGAAGCTACCATGTTCGCCAAACCGCCTTTTTGAAATCCATTTCTAGCTTCCTACAATTTCTATAGGAACTTCCTGTAGAAGCACAATGAGGTGGAAAAATGATGGAGAAAGGTGAGGGATGGACACAGAGGTGCTTGCAGGCGTAACCAACAGATTCCCTTTTAAAATTGAATTTTGTTCGTCCAAAGGTTCTACAGGATGTTTCCTGTAAAAATTCAAAACTTCCTGTAGAAAACACAATTTTCATAAAAGAAGCACAATGAGGTGGAAAAAATGATGGAAAAGGGTGACGAATGGAAACATGGATGCTTGTAGACCTCATGGACATATTCCCAACCTGTAGGTCCTCTTCGGAGATCAATTTGGATTTTTTGTAAGCTTCCTGTAGAAGACACAGAACTTCCTGTAGAAAGCACAAAAATTCCTTTATCTTTGTTTTGAGTGATCCTCCTAACCTGAAATGTCCTTCTTGCAACCTGCAATTAGCCAATGGAAATTAGGTTTATTTTTTTTTTCTTTTTCTATTTTTTTTTGAAAAACAACTAGGGCGCCTCATGGAGGTTTTCACCCTAATTGCCTACCCTGGGCGCCTCCAAGGAAGGTTTTCACCCAGGGATCTTATTCCCTTTTTATTTTCTCTTCTTTCCAACCCATTGACCGCCTCATGGAGGTTTTCAATCAATGAGCCAATCTAAGGCGCCTCCGAGGAGGTTTTCACCTTAGATTTTTCCTCTTATTTCCATTTTTTCATTTCATTTCTTTTTTCCTTTTTTTTTTTTTTTTTTTTTCTACCCTACCCTACTTGAAAAACAAAATCGTTCTCAAGTATAAGAATACTTCCAATGGAGCCATGTGCACATCGAGATTAGAGACAAAATGATGCGGAGGCTCGAAATGCATGCTTTGACAGGTATCCGGATCTCAGAGACCAAATGATTTGACTTTGAAGGGATCAAACATAGCTGAGGAAGAGAGTACCACTACAACTTAGTGACCGTCTGAAACCATATCTCAATATAACTCTGATATCCTTGGTCCTTTTGCTGATCTGGATCATTCTTCATGTCACCTTCTATGATGACCTTCTCATCTTCCTCTTTTTGCTGATCTTTCTCTTGAGTACATGGAGGATTTGATAATAACCATGAGGGAACTCTCTCGTTCTTTGATTCTGATCTCTTCTCTTCATCAAGTGCAGCCCATGGTGCTTTGATCTCCTCTTTTGAATCTTCTTTTGCCTTTGGTCCTTCAATGTTGTCAATATAATCTCTGCTTTGCAACACTCTTCCTGAGCTATGGTGAAGATCATTTAGCTCAAGAGGAGTTGTTTGGACATGTTGTGCCTCAGCTTTACAATTGTGTTGAGCTACTCCATTGTATGGTTTTGGGAATGGTGGTATGGGTAGTTGAGTGGGGGTGTATTTTTGAGATGGATGTGCATGGGGTTATGGTTGGGTAGACATGTGGGGCTGCGTTGGTGGAGTAGGAGGCGATGGTTGCGGTTGAGCAGGTGGTGGAGGAAAATGAGCGGGATGAGAGTTGTACTGGGGCCTCCACCCCTGATAAGGTGCATTCCACTGAGGTTGTGGCTGAGCATAAGAGTGAAACGAATGAAAAGTTGGTTGGGCATAATATGGATTTGTGAAGGAACAAGGAGGAGGTGTGAACCAGGAAGGATGAGCAAGGGGACCCCATGAAGGCATGAAAGTGGCTTGATAGGGGTCATAATAGGTCTCGGATGTCCCTTGCAGTTCCTGCTGGTAAGATCTAGGTCCATGTGGCCTCCTTTGGTTCATATAATAGAGTGATTTAGTGGCTCCTTTAACTCTCTGATGTGCAACTTTAAGTCCAGGCAAGGAAGGGCACTGATTCGTAGGATGGTATTCTTCACAGACAAAACACACTTCTAAGAAGTGCATTGGACATTCGTTCCTAGGATGCTTTCTAGTGCACCTAGGACAAGAGATGAGAAAAGCCCTCTTAGCTTCCTCTTGCTTCCTTTAGATCTATAAGGTATCCAGTTGCATGGCAAGAAACTGCCTTATATCACTCTTGAAATCTTCCATTTGATTTTCAAATTCATTTTTGGATAAGGTACTGCTCCCAACATTTCTGCTTGTAGCCATTTGCTCCAGAGGAATGTTTTCTTCTTCTTCTGCCCTAGAGGTTCTTTAAATATGTCTTGTTGGCCACTTAGGGGTTCTTCTCTCACAGCCATCGAAGAAGAGAGAAGATTGGTTGTGTGAAGCAGTGGGGGCGTTGTGTAATCATTTTTCTAAACTATCTCTACTCCTACAAGGCATGAAAAGAAATCTTTTTGGTTGATTTTTGTATTTTTCTTCTTGTACCTGCAAAACTCAAATAGATTGAACTAAAACTAACTATCTTGCTGAAATGAAAATGTGGAATTGAAATGAAAGCAGAAAAGGACTAATCTATTTTGCTCAAATGAAATTGCAGGAATGAAATGCTAGCCTACGCTTGCGGAATTGAAATGCTAATCTACGCTTGCAGAAATGAAATTGCGGAATTGAATTTCTAATCTATGAAAGCATGAAATGTCTACTCTACTTTTGCAGAAATGAAATTGCGGAATGGAAATGAAATAAACTACTTAGGAGAAGGTTGTAGTGGAAAATAGAAGAAAAACAGCATTCACCAATACTCTGACGCTTCCCCGGCAACGGCGCCAAAAATATGGTGGGCCCCAGTATTGTAGCAATAATGCTACAACTCCTGGAACTCCCTTATTTAATTTTATCAACCCGGTAGTTCGTAACAAATTTGGAAGCGAAGGTGTTGTATGCACAAGTACTAGCTCTTGCCATAGCTGTCACTTGGTCATCTGGCACAAGTCCGCTAGGGGCTCAAGCCAACTTCTATGAGCTCTTAGAAGAAGCTTTTTAACTGATGGACGAAAGCTAACTCAAATGAAGCTAATCTACTTGTGGAAAGAAACTGAAAGCCAAAAGGAAACGCAAACCCTAGCAAACCCTAATTCTACCAGCTAGTCCTACTGATGCAAGGAAGAGAATGCAAACTACTGAAAGGAATGCCATTGACTTCTAGGAAGGTAAAATGCATGTGTCTAGGTTATCACTATCTGAAGAAAACATCTTTTTGTATTTTTGAATAAGTTGTTAGAATTATCATGCATGTGCTTTTAACTGCTTTTGACTGTGCAGAGGTGGATTGGCGAGAAGAAATGCTTCTAGGAGGTCGGGAAGGTTCAGAGAGGGCCTAAGGGTCCCTAACACCCTTCCAGATATTTTCACAAAGTTTGGCTATCAAGAAACCTCATTCGTGAGCTTCTACAGGAAGTCTGCAGGGGTTCTACCAAATGTTTAGGAATTTCTACAAGATGTTATGTAATTTTTCTACAGGATGTTTAAAAATTGGATTTTGGAGGATGTGTGAGCGAGGGAAGATGCATGAATGGATATGGAGGTGAAATAGGGGTGTGAAGAGGTCTAGGACTTGGGGAATGGAGCTGAGGAGTGGCAAGGATGGTGGGATTTGTTCAAGGAAGACTTGAAGCAATGTTCCACAAAAATTAGGGTTTTGGGAGAAAATGTGGCAAACATGAGGCAAGGATTCTAAGTAGAGGGTAGAGTGGATGGTGCTGATGGAGAATAAGCAGATGAAGGAGTGGTACAGGTGCTCTCCAAGTCGTTTTTCAAATCTGAACCAACAAAGACTTGTAAATTCAAAGGCTTAGTTACGTTGACCTAATTTGCTAGTTGTCAGTAAAGAGAATGAACAGAAGTGTGACCTGCAATGAAACCATCTATTTTAACTCATGCAACTAAGAAAACGAATGTTTGAACTTGTAACCAACTTCTACACATGAAAATCAAACACTAGTGATTGCATGGCAAAGCAAAATCAGTGTTTTTGTGGGCAGCAAAGTCATCCTAGTCACAGCTCTTGATCCCACTAAGGGAGAGGTGAAACCATAGATGTTTGATGGCCCTTTTCTTGAAGATTTTTTTGTTAACAACCTATCAAATAAATTTGAGCATGAAAAGCTATTTTAGTCATCAAAAACAACCTAAATAACAAAACAAGATTTAAATGTAAATAGCAGATTTTATCCTAAGAATGCAGCAAAGACACATAACGGTAAACGAAGGAGGTACTGGGCGCTTGATATGGGCCCAACCCCAAGAGCTACAACCTCCTAAGAGAGATTTAGAGTTGGTGCAAAGCCGGATTCATCTTTATTGATCAAGAAATGTTACATTCCAAAAAACTGTCCACAAGGAGAACTTGAAAATGTGCTGAAAGCAAAGCTAATCTACTGCCTAAAAATCGAACTACAAAATGACTACAAAATGACTATAAAGTGACTAACTACTAGCTAACCCAAATGAGGCCCTAAGCCTTCTTATTTATACAAATTGAGTTCCCCAACAGTCATCCTAAACTTTAGGGACTCGGCTGCCCAAAACTTGTAGTTAACAGCAGTCCTACTTGACTTGCTTGGCTGCCCTTGTGCTAATTGATTTGGTGGCCCTTGAACTCCAAGCTGATGTTGGAGAATTCGAGGTAAGGACCCATAAATGAAGGGAACACCTTCCTAAAAATCCTCTCCACGAATTTGACTGCCAAGTGCTCATTTCAACCCTTGATTTTGTCTCCAAATTGACCAAAAAGGATACACAAAGCACACATTAAACTTGTTGGCATAATGACTAACCCAATTCACTCTATTAGCATAAATATAATCAAAAACATGAAATAAACTAATGAGAATGGTGGATTAAGTCGAATTAGGAGGTTAAATGAGCCCATATAATTATCCATTTTTGGGGCTCATCAAAAGTTATAAGATTAACAACAATTATACATCCCCATAACTGCAAGCAAGCTACCCACTGTCACCTAAATGGCCTTGCCTCTCGCTTTAAGGCTAAGAAGGGACTTCCTTACCTAAGAGGATTTTCATGTTTCCATCTTATGGATTTGGATTCATGCAGTGCTCTGGATAGGCTCCATTTTTTGTTATTTTCCTTATCTTTCCATTTACCATTGACATTTTAACTAGTTAATATATGGATTTTAATTGACAAATTTGTTTTGATTATATGATGTATTTTCTTATTGTGAAGCTTAACATACCTTTCATTCTTTAGAAACTATTTTGAAATGGAAAAATATGAAATATGACATTTATTTATCTACAAATCTAAAATTCAAATTATATTGATAGGTTAATACTTTATTCTTTATCTAATAGTCTATAGACAATTGAAACAATAAGAACAGGAAAGCAAGGCATTTTGATCTTTAAGTTCTATGGTGTTTCCATATACATATATTTAACTAAAACAATTAAAGTGGCAATTACCTAATTGTGATTTTGAGATAGCTACCGCATCCGCAATAGAATCATGTCAGTGCAGGTCAGGACACATGATCCATGTAACCTTCATTTGGGGCATCTATACATTGAAGGTTGAAACACTTGAGAACTCCTAAGATTTGGAGGAAGGCCTTGCTAGAAGACTTGTTAAAGGTTTGAATATATTAGAATTGATTGCAGGGAGATATGAAAAAAATAGTTAATTATTTCTTCCATAGTCGACTGAATTAGATCATGAGTCTATTGCTGCTGTTTAAAGACAGAGAGCTTGCATTACCTGCACCAAAACAATGTCATAAGACTACTATCCAAAATTTAACTTTATTAATATCTTCATAACTTTGAATGGAAGCCTATCCATAGTAGCTCTATTAAAATAAGGATTTCGCTTGATGGTGGACATGGTTGTGAATCGAAGGATTCAAAGCAGTGTTTAATTCTTCACTTTGATTTTAGAAATAGATTTATTTTTTTTCCCTGCATTATTTCTTCCATATTTGACTGAATTTTGTCCTTATTGTAAGATGGAGTGATTGTGTGAAACTCTTGGCTACTTTCCTAGCTGTTTAAAGACAAAGAAGACAGTAGGGCATAATTTGTATCATTCAAAGATTTTAGAAACAGAGGTTTTGTTTTTCCTGCATTATTTCTTCCATATTTGACTCAATTTCGTCCTTAATGTAAGATGGAGTGCTTGTGAGAAAACTCTTGGCTACTTTCCTAGGATATGCTGCATGAGAAATGACACAACTGCTACAAGCCTTGCTAATATCCTACTTTATATACGTTTGTCTTGATATAGTTAGTATTGGTTTTGAATTCATGCAGCGTTTTGGATAGGCTCCATTTTTTGTTATTTTCCTTATCTTTTCATTTACCATTGACATTTTAACAACTCATTTACACAATCACTATTGTAGACCTATGCTCCTTTCCTCTCTCTATGGGAGATGAGACCAAGTAAATTGATTGACAAGTTAGACTATGTCAATTCTTTGTTTTTAGGTGTAAAATATATGAGATTAACAATAGTTAGATACTCAATCATACTTCCCCATAATTGTAGGCAAGCCACTCACTGTCACCTCAATGGCCTTGCCTCTCGCTGTAAGGCTAAGAAGCAACTTCCTTACCTAAGAGGATTTTCATGTTTCCAGCTTATGGTTTTGGATTCATGCAACATTCTGGATAGGATCCATTTTTTGTTATTTTCCTTATCTTTCCATTTACCATTGACATTTTAACCAGTTAATATATGGATTCTAATTAACAAATTTGTTTTGATTATATGATGTATTTTTTGATTGTGAAACTTAACATAGATTTCCTTCTTTAGAAACTGTTTTGAAATGGAAAAATATGAAATATGACATTTATTTACCTAGAAATCTAAAATTCAAATTATATTGGTAGGTTAATACTTTATTCTTTATCTAATAGTCTATGGAAAATAGAAATAATAAGAACTTGAAAGCAAGACATTTTGATATTTAACTTCTATGGTGTTTCCATATACATATATTTAACTAAAACAGTTAAAGTGGCTATTACCTAATCGTAATTTCGAGACAGTTGGAGGAAGACCTTGCTAGAAGGCTTGTTAAAGGTTTGAATATATTAGAATTGATTGCAGGGAGATATGAGAAAAACAGTTAATTATTTCTTCCATAGTTGACTGAATTAGATCATGAGTCTATTGCTGTTGTTTAAAGATAGAGAAGACAGTAGGGTAGAATTTGTATCATTCAAAGATTTTAGAAACAAAGGTATTGGTTATTATAGGTTTACAAACAATATTCCAAGGAAATATAACTTGGTTTCTTCCCACTCAATGTTAACAATTACACAAAGTGTCTCTCAAAAGTTAGGCATGTGCTTTGGAAAATCTTTAGTAGATTAGCAAAGTCATATTACTGCATATTAGCTATTTGAGGCCACATGTTGCCATTCAAAAGTCCTAGAACACTATTTGGTTGAGGTTGTCAGGCAGTTGCTCAAGGGCTCGCATTACCTGCACCAAAACAAAGTCATAAGACTACTGTCCAAAATTTAGCTTTAGTAATATCTTCATAACTTTGAATGGAAGGGTAGCTTTTTTAAAATAAGGATTCCGCTTCATGGTGGGCATGGCTATGAATGGAAGGATTCAAAGCAATGTTTAATTCTTCACCTTGATTTTAGAAACAAAGTTATTTTTCTCCTTGCATTATTTCTTCCATAGTTGACTGAATTTCGTCCTTAATGTAAGATGGAGTGCTTGTGTGAAAACTCTTGGCTACTTTCCTAGCTGTTTAAAGACAGAGAAGACAATAGGGCATAATTTGTATCATTCAAAGATTTTAGAAATAGAGGTATTGTTTTTCCTGCATTATTTCTTCCATATTTGACTCAATTTCATCCTTAATGTAATATGGAGTGCTTGTGTGAAAACTCTTGGCTACTTTCCTAGCTTAGGCTGCACGAGAAATGACACAATTGCTACAAGCCTTGCTAATATCCTACTTTATATATGTTTGTCTTAATATAAAAGATAGGTAGTATTGGTTTTGCATTCATTCAACGTTCTAGATGGGCTCCGTTTTTTGCTATTTTCCTTATCTTTCCATTTACCATTGGCATTTTAACAACTCATTTACACATTCACTATTGTAGACCTATCCTCCTCGCGTCTCTCTATGGGAGATGAGACCAAGTAAATTTATTGAGAAGTTAGAATATGTCAAATCCTTGTTTTTAGGTGTAAATGTTATAAGATTAACAACAGTTAGATACTCACTCATACTTCTCCATAACTGTAGGCAAACCACCCACTGTCACCTCAGTGGCCTTGCCTCTCACTTTAAGGCTAAGAAGGGACTTCCTTACCTAAGAGGATTTTCATGTTTCCAGCTTATGGCTTTGGATTCATTCAGCATTCTGGATAGGATCTATTTTTTGTTATTTTCCTTATCTTTCCATTTACCATTGACATTTTAACAGGCTAATATATGGATTTTAATTGACAAAATTGTTTTGATTATATGATGTATTTTCTGATTGTGAAGCTTAACATACCTTTCATTCTTTAGAAACAATTTTGAAATGGAAAAATATGAAATATGACATTTATTTATCTAGAAATCTAAAATTCAAATTATATTGATAGGTTAATACTTTATTCTTTATCTAATAGTCTATAGACAATAGAAATATTAAGAACTTGAAATCAAGGCATTTTGATCTTTAACTTCTATGATGTTTCCATATACATATATTTAACTAAAACAATTAAAGTGGAAATTACCTAATCGTAATTTCGAGATAGTTACCGCATCCACAATAGAATCATGTCAGTGCAGGTCAGCACACATGATCCATGTAACCTTCATTTGGGGGACCTATACATTGAAGGTTGAAACACTTGAGAACTCTTCAGATTTGGAGCAAGACCTTGCTAGAAGACTTGTTAAAGGTTTGAATATATTAGAATTTATTGCAGGGAGATATAAAAAAGTAGTTAGTTATTTCTTCCATAGTTGACTGAATTAGATCGTGAGTCTATTGCTGTTGTTTAAAGATAGAGGGCTTACATTACCTGCACCAAAACAACGTCATAAGACTACTATCCAAAATTTAGCTTTATTAATATCTTCATAACTTTGAATGGAAACCTATCCATAGTAGCTCTATTAAAATAAGGATTCCGCTTGATGGTGGACATGGTCGTGAATGGAAGGATTCAAAGCAGTGTTTAATTCTTCACCTTGATTTTAGAAATAGAGTTATTTTCTTCCCTACCTTATTTCTTCCATAGTTGACTGAATTTCATCCTTAATGTAAGATGGAGTGCTTGTGTGAAAACTCTTGGCTACTTTCCTAGTTGTTTAAAGACAGAGAAGACAATAGGGTAGAATTTGTATCATTCAAAGATTTTAGAAACAGAGGTATGTTTCTCCTGTATTATTTCTTCCATATTTGACTCAATTTCATCCTTAATGTAAGATGGAGTGCTTGTGTGAAAAGTTAGGCATGTGCTTTGGAAAATCTTTAGTAGATTAGCAAAGTCATATTACTACATATTAGCTATTTCAAGCCACATGTTGCCATTCAAAAGTCCCAAAACACTATTTGGCTGAGGTTGCCAAGTAGGTGCTCAAAGGGTTGCATTACTTGCACTAAAACAAAGTCATAAGACTACTGTCCAAAATTTAGCTTTAGTGTGACTTTTAGGGGTTAAGAATTTTAACTAAATGGAAAAACATATCCAAAAGCACATGGAATTTCCAGTGATAGCTAGACTTTACGAATATCTTCATAACTTTGAATGGAAGCCTATCCATAGTAGCTCTGTTAAAATAAGGATTCCGCTTGATGGTGGACTTGGGTGTGAATGGAAGGATTCAAAGCAGTGTTTACCTAAGAGGAGATTTCCTAAGGCCTAATCTAGCTAGGATTGGTAGGTAGTGATGAAAAATTCCAAATTCAGTTTGACATATCCATGAAATCAAATGGTTCTCAAGATTTTCATGTTTCCAACTTATGGTTGTATCATCAAATTAGGGCATTATTGGTGGCTCCATCGTAGAATGTGGAAGTGAAGACGATAATTCATATTACACTCTGATTCTCAGGATTTTCATGTTTCCAGCTTATGGTTTTAGAATCATGACAGTCCATGTCAGCACACACGTTCCATGTAACCTTCATTTGGGGAACCTATACATTGAAGGTTGAAACACTTGAGAACTCCTAATATTTGGAGGAAGACCTTGCTAGAAGACTTGTTAAAGGTTTGAATATATTAGAATTGATTGCAGGGAGATATCAAAAAAGCAGTTAAGTTTTGGTTTTTATCTCAATGTACATTTATAGGGAAATGGGTATTTATCAATACTATTAATTCTGATTAGAGTTTATTTAGCAACAATAACTTTCTAGTTTATTTAGCAATAACAGTATTATATAATGATACAATTATACAATGGAATGTGATAGAGCCTAATATCACAACTTGAAATAATTAACAAACATACAAAGACTGAAGGAAAATGGCCAAAAACACTTTGGGGTATCAAAGGGACTTCCTTACCTAAGAGGATTTTCATGTTTCCAGCTTATGGTTTTGGATTCATGTAGTGTTCTGGATAGGCTCCATTTTTTGTTATTTTCCTTATCTTTCCATTTACCATTGGCATTTTAACCAGTTAATATATGGATTTTAATTGACAAATTTGTTTTGATTATATGATGTATTTTCTGATTGTGAAGCTTAACATACCTTTCATTCTTTAGAAACTGTTTTGAAATGGAAAAATATGAAATATGACATTTATTTATCTAGAAATCTAAAATTCAAATTATATTGATAGGTTAATAATTTATTCTTTATCTAATAGTCTATAGACAATAGAAAAATAAGAACCTGAAAGCAATACATTTTGATCTTTAACTTCTATGGTGTTTTCGTATACATATATTTAACTAAAACAATTAAAGTGGAAATTACCTAATCGTAATTTCGAGACAACTTCCGCATCCGCAATAGAATAATGTCAGTCTAGGTCAAGACACACATTCCATGTAACCTTCATTTGGGGGATCTATACATTGAAGGTTGAAACACTTGAGAACTCCTAAGATTTGGAGGAAGAGCTTGCTAGAAGACTTGTTAAAGGTTTGAATATATTAGAATTGATTGTTGGGAGATATGAAAAAAGAAGTTAATTATTTCTTCCATAGTTGACTGAATTAGATCGCGAGTCTATTGTTGTTGTTTAAAGACAAATAAGACAGTAGGGCAGAATTTGTATCATTCAAAGATTTTAGAAACAAAGGTATTGTTGATTATAGGTTTACAAACAATATTCCAAAGAAATATAACTTGGTTTCTTCCCACTCAATGTTAACAATTACACAAAGTGTCTCTCAAAAGTTAGGCATGTGCTTTGGAAAATCTTTAGTAGATTAGAAAAGTCATATTACTGCATATTAGCTATTTTAGGCCACATGTTGCCATTCAAAAGTCCCAGAACACTATTTGGTTGAGGTTGCCAGGCAACTACTCAAGGGCTTGTATTACCTGCACCAAAACAAAGTCATAAGACTACTGTCCAAAATTTAGCTTTAGTAATATCTTCATAACTTTGAATGGAAGGCTATCCATGGTAGCTCTGTAAAATAAAGATTCTGCTTGATGGTGGACATGGCCATGAATGGAAGAATTCAAAGCAATGTTTAGTTCTTCACCTTGATTTTAGAAACAAAGGTATTTTTTTCCTGCATTATTTCTTCCATAGTTTTGTTACTTCTTGAACCCTCTCCTAAGGAAAAAGTCCTGGGTCAATGGGAGAGCCAAGGTGCAACTACAGGCAAGCCACCTACTGTCACCTCAATGGTCTTGCCTCTTGCTTTAAGGCTAAGAAGGGACTTCCTTACATAAAAGGAGATTTCCTAAGGTCGAATCTAGCTAGGATTGATAGGTAGAGATGAAAATTTCCAAACTCATTTTGACATATCCATGAAATCAAATGATTTGAATCTTCCATTTACCATTCTATTGCAAAACGTCCATCTAAAAGTCAGTGATATAAATTGCCTATTGCTGTTGTTTAAAGACATAGAAGATAGTAGGGTAAAATTTGTATCATTTAAAATTTATGTTTGATCGATTGGACTTCTCTTAGCACTGTTAATGGTTAGTATGACGATTTTCACCTGAGCTCAAAGAATTCAATGCCTTCCAAGTGAGGTAAGGTCCTACACTCTATTCGGTTTTTTCTCTCGTGAAGGCTTTATATGTTCCTGGATGCCATTATTACAATCAAGGGAATGCTTGGGTGTGGCCTAGCTGAAGCTTTGATTTTATAATGCACATTGGTCTAATCAAATTTTCACTTAAGTCTGCATTGTTTGTCTTAAAAACATTCAATGGTCTATCAAACATGTTAACATATGATTGGGTCTCTAAATCTTTTTGAATCAAACCTGTGAGATGATTAGACTTAGACACCTTATCATCATCAAAGTCAGACAGCCCATCAAAACATAGTGTGTATGATTTGCCTTTGTTTTGACCACAAAATGAATACATATCTAATTTAGTTAAATACCATTGAGATTGAACATCACTCAAATCACTTTGAAACCACAACATCACTTTAAAACCACAACTCCTTTACAACTATAAGAATATTATTAGTTGTTGATACTTTCTCCTCAAGTACACAATCAAGTAAGGTTGCATGAACTACTTTCTTATACTAAGCATACTCCACCGTATCTTTCTCATGTACATTCACAACTTAGATTTAATGGATCAAATCATAGTCTTCACCTCATATATGTTCTTGAACTTCAACTCAATTTTGGATACTAAGTTCTGTTTTTTATTATCTAAATTTGTAGACCTTCTTCAGACAATAGTAGGATATGTTTTCCTCGAACAGAGGGATATGCATTAACATTCGAATCAAATGAGTTGTTATTAAGTTGATCAAACAATCAATTTCAATCATCTAATATTTCTTAAGATTTTTGTGTCCAACATCTAACATTATATCCACATCAACTTCAATGGTGTTCTCATATCCATAAATACTTGGTTGAGTCTCCAGAAACTTTCTAAGAACAAAATCATTCTGAAAATGATAAGATTTAAGTATCTTCAACATGTCAAAGGTCAAGGCTAACAACTGAATCCATGCAAACAACAACTGGGCATCTATATGGATGGATTTGGGAACCAAACCCATTATACAATTCAATATGTTTTACATATGGTACAACAATTGACCTATTTTTATTTGATCAAACTTTCAATATCCACAGGAGCTTATTTATGCATGATGATATTTCTTTCATGAAAAGCAACACAACATTCAAAGAACATGGGAGTTTATTTAAATATGTTTAGATTTAGAAACAGAACCTTGGATACTCTATTTCCAATAATAACTAGGCACTATATATCTTTATATGGTCTCTGACCCTTCTTTGGGAGAATTAGATAGATTTTTGTCCAAATCTATCCCAGTTCATTTTTACATAGTCACTATTGTAAATCTTTTATGGACTTCTAAATGCTTTACTAGCTTCACAACTAATATGGGAATGTTTAACTAAGGATCAAAGGCAATGAGGACCTATGGGCTAATATTTATACTATTTTGAGCATGGTTTCATCAATACTTTACAATATAATATGATTATATTATTGCTAAACTGTCACTCTCCTCTTATTTTTCATAATTATTCTTTGTCTGTAAATTTCAGATATCAACGAGAAGAAGAAAGAATTGATGGTTGGATAAATCTATAGACTTCAAAAGCTAAAGTTGAAACCAAAAAACTTGAGGTATAAAGAGTGTGCCTATAAATATTTGTACACATTTTTTCTGTTAAAATATTCAATGATATTTCGTCTAGGAAATATCTTTGTTTGCTACATAAAAAAGGGCAAATTGTCTTGGATAGCTTAATAATTAGATTGTAGAGTACAAAAATTTGAAACACAATGCATTTGGAATGAATCTTACTTCTACTTAAAAGGAAATGTTGGTATGCATTAAATGTTGGTAGGTTTATGAAATTTATAGTTTATAGTATTAAGTATGTTACACCTATCTGATTGTTTCTAACATGTGTAGGTTTCTGAAATTGTTAATTTACAATTTTAACTATGTTTGAAAAAGAATGATCATATAGAAGTTATTGTAATAAATCTCTTCATTGTTATGTTTACAAGCTTAGATAATTGCTCATTTACAAACAAATTGAACATGCCTCCTATCCTTTATTTCATATATTTTCATGTAGTGTTATAGGAATGTAATGAATGTTAAACATCTTACACGAAGAAACCAACATTTTTGTGTTTTGTTTTGTATAGTACTTATTTTTTTATCTCTACTTTCAGAAAATGATAATAAACCTTAGTGAGAATGCTATTTTCTCAATGCTATCTGGATCAACTCATATTCAACCATACCTACAAATGGTTGAACTTGAACCCATACAATCAATGCAAAATTCAACTCCACGATATCATACTGCCATCTCTGGCGGAACACATAAGAAACACCTTATGCTTCCAAAATATTTCAATGACCTCATAGCAATAGGCTAGCTACAAAAGGGTTCTGTTATAAATGTTAAAAGTTGGACTAGTTCATCTATTGGTCTATCAATTGTAAGTTTGTTATAAATTTCTTATTTCAAATTTAACATTTTTATCGATAACACTTCCACCTCTAACAATTATTCCTATGACTCTCATTTGTCGTGTAGGTCTATAAAGCTAATAGACTTCAAGATTTCTACTTCATTTTCACCCTTAATTGGTAATCCAAAAACTATGAGTATCCTGATCACATCTGAAGAAAACACTCCCTCCTGATTGAACCTAGACCCTTCATAAAAAAGGCACTACCCTCTTCCAACTACTCCAACCCCATCCATCCCGCCAGTTCAAATTCCCATCAAATCACTAAACCCTTACCACTCAAATTGGTGCATAAAAGGATATGTTCAAAGGACAACATCTCTTTGACAATTTCAGAATCAATACAGACCCAGTAAAGTGTTTGACCTTTTGACCTGTTCGATAAAGAGGGTGGAGAAATACATATTACTTGTTTCAACAACGTCACAGATTATTTTTTTGACAAAATCCAACATGGAAATGTCTACATTGTCTCTAAAGGGAATGTGAAAATGGCTAATAAGCAATACAACCACTTAAACAATGACTAGGAAATTTTGTTAAATGCAACATCTACCATAGAACATGTTGCCAACAAAAAAATACATAAGCCAACGGTGCGATTCAATATAAAATCAATCAATGATATCAGAACAACAAATGTCAACTCCATTGTTGATATTCTTGGTATTGTCATAGACATTTCCAGTGTGTGCACTATACGTAGAAAAAACGGCTCTGAAGTTACTAAACAAACACTACAACTTCAAGACATGCCTGGGTATAACATAGATGCAATCTTTTGGGGAGATAATTTTGATGCTGTATCACAAGAAATATCCTCCCTATGTGTTGCAAGAAATAACCCCATCATTGCAATCAATTCTGCCCATGTTAGATAATTTAATGGAAAAAAATGTCGGCACTACAATGAGATCCATTATTCTTATAGATCCTGGCATTGAAGAGGCCCACAAGCTAAAGTCATGGTTTAAAAAAGAAGGTTCGACTGCAGCTTCTACATCCTTGACAACACGATATCCTTTTGGTCATCAACAAAAAAAAATAACAATTGCTGATATTTCTAGTATGGATTCCTTAGAGAAATCAACATTCTTCCAATTAAAGGGCACAATAAAAAAAATTGGGATCGACAGTTTTTACTACATTTCTTTCTCGTCCATCGTTGATGGGAAAAAATGCATGAAAAAACTTATTCCACAAAATACAGGGATATGGTTTTGCCCAAAATGCAATGCCAAAGTAACTGATTGTGATTACAGATACCTACTAAAAATCAACATAGAAGATCACACTGGTGAATTAGCTTCAACTATTGCTTTCGAAGACACGGGATCTACAATTCTTGGGAATAATGCCAAAGACATCTATTTATTATCCTCAGATCCAGATCTAATCAAGGAAATTGTCTCTAAAGCTCTATGGACAGATCATATCTTCACACTATCAGTGAAGACAAAAACTTTTAAAGGAATACCATGGTTGAAATGCGTTATCATAAAAGAAGAAATATTGCATTTCACAACAGAATGCAACAACATCCTTCGAGCAATTGATAACATCTCGATATCGTAGATAGATATCACAAAATGTATCCCTCGCTTTTTGACAATTCCTATTATCTTTTTTTATAAATATAATTTTGCACCATATACTGTTGCATGCCTTCTCACAAAATTCAATTATATAGTACTGAAATAAGTATTCATCCTCCATTGTATCTAGCATTATGTAAGTACACAAATTCACATTTTTATCATCTTCTTTCTTTTAAAAAATGAGGTAACTTACTGCATTACACATGCAACTATCTACATGTATAAAGGAAAATTACTAAAATGTTCTTTCAAACACATTATTCAAATAAAAAATTCACATAAAACTATTCAAAACTTAAATTTCTTTCTCCTCTTTATCTTTTATACAATAACATGGTAGTTCTCTCCAAATAACATTCCTATTTTCCCCTCTCTTGCTTATAGGTACCATAACTTTTGCGAATGTATTCTTCTTGTAATGATGAATGTGCCCGAAGATACTATGCAACAAATAAAGAATGAATAAATGCACACTGACGTGAGCTTTACTAGGAAAAAAAGGCATCACAGAATGTCAAAAACATAAAAAACAGAATGAAAACCAACATTCCTCATTTGAAACGACCCACCCTGAAAACAATCCTCCTTTGCAATTATCAAACTCTTTATCTTTTCAATAAACCTCTCAAACAAATACATCCATACCTCATTGCCCTAACCCCTCCCTTGCACATGATTTCAACAACGTTTACACTAATGAAGCACATCAAGATTTCGATGCAAAGATTGATAAACATGCACCTAATTGCCCATGCTCCATTTGTCTTGAATCATATCCTAGAATACATATCGGCAATTCCAACTAAATGTATTGCTGCTCTAGATGCATCTATGAAAGAAAGGGTCATTGCTTCTCATTATCAAACAACATGGACCCTAGTCCTCAACCAGTTGCCCTTATGTCTCTTTCAAAAATAGAAGAAGTAGGTTTAACCCTATACTGCAGGTAACACATGAACGTGGTGGCCAATATAACTACAATGGCCACACAATTTGTTTTCCACATGACATTACAAAAATCGCAAGCATGTTGCCATGACATGTTGAAGACTTGGACCTTCTAATTGTCACTCTTCATAGTAATGAACATAAGGCTTATGATTCCATTGTCAATAGACATCGCATTCTCACTGCATTAGAATACAAATTGGCAAATGACCCATACTATAAGAATGCTCGTATTGATAACAACGCGCTAACATCCTTACAGCAATCCCCACCGATGTCTCCTCCTCCCTTCGCCATTCCAATACTACAAAAATAACTGTCCACCTTTCACTTGAACCACCACATGAGCCCACTGAAGATTCTGCAAACCCATCCCTACACCAAACATCATCATTTGTACCCATTATTCCTAATACAAATACAGAAATCCAAGAAATCCTCCATTATTTACATGCTTACAACCACCATTCTGATACTACAATTGAATGGAAAACAATTGGCTTATCCCCAATCAATGAATACAACACAGAAGGTCTACTCTCTATGGATTTCCCCACCCTGTTCCCCACAGGAGCTGCAATGCCAAATCAACCAAGAATGAAAGCAATGCATTTACATGAATATGCACTTCATATCATACTTTACTACGATAACAGATTCGACAAGCACCCATGCTTTCATTATTACATGTATAATCTCATGATGCGACATCGCAGTCAAGAAAAAACCTCGATTTTTGTGAAAAAGAACATCACAAATAACTTTCCAACATCTATTCAAGATCTGAACATCCGATTAGAACAATTTCCAAACGAGCAATTGGAAAAGCAAGTCATGCGATTTGATTTCTCTTTACGTGGAACAAGATATTTTTTGGAACAAAGCTAAAAATGAACTAATGGATATGATATCTCAGCTCGGTTGCCCGAAGTTCTTCTTCACATGAAGTGCAGCTGATACAAAATGGCATGATTTTCATGCAATCATGCCCGTCTGTCAACCTTCTAATATTGCCAAACAACAAAAATGGAGAAATGATAAAATTTTCTCTAACCCACATTTAACATCACTATATATGCACCATAGGTTCACAACATTTCATGAAGTTATCTTAGAAAAACACTTGGAGACAAAAGACTACTGGTACAGATACGCATTCTACCACATTTTTCTCGTAACTCTCTAAACATCATACGTCACCTACTATGAAATTATCTTACAGAAATGCATTCTTGACAGGTATGAATGGCAACATAGGGGATCTACACACATCCATGGTTTCCTACATATATAAAATGCACCTGATATGGAAAGCATCAACTGGGAGGACACAGAAGCAGTTGATATTACTAGGCAATTCTTCGAAAAATATATTTTTGCTTGGAACCATCGTACTCCTTCGATTTCAAACCAACCAATTGCTCGAACAAATCTAGAAGACCCTTGTCTATTGTCTATGCCAAAAATCTTCAAAACCAATCCTTTCAATGATTATGAACAACTCATCAATCACGTTGAACATCACATAAAATGCACCGAAAGCACATGCCTAAGAAATAATGGATCCTCATTTGAATGTCATTATAAAGCACCATGGGAATTACATCCAAAATCATCCTTATTCATTGACTCCAATGGCCAAAAAACATACACCCTTGCTTGCAACGGCGATCGACTCAATACCCATAACCCTACCATCCTATCTATTTGGCGTGCAAACGTTGACTGCCAACCAGTACTATCCGTACATGCTATACAAAAATATATCGCCAAATATGCATCCAAAGCAGAAAAAAAATATGAAAGCTTCCACCACATGCTACGTAGAATTGTCCTTGCTTCACCCATTTTTGCAGCAACATCTGCATTTCGAAAATTTCTTGCAGAAACCCTTGTTGATCATGACATTGGAGCACAAGAAACCTGCCATATGCTACAAAAATTACCATTAACAATGTGTAGTCAAGCATTCTTTTCTTTAAACGTAAGCCAAAAAATTCTTATGCGCCTTCCACAAACAAACACCACCTCCACTACATCCCCACACATCATAGATACATATATCCAACACCCTTCTACCATAGAATCCACATCACTTATAGAAGTAGCAAGATCCTGATCATATGATCCTCGTTGCAAAACAAACAAATGGAAACTTAGACATACAAAAGAAATTATTCGGGTCATACCACGTTACTCCTCCATAACATCCACAACTGAACCTTTCTATGCTAACCTTTTAGAGTTGAACTTATGCTATACAAACCCTTTCGCCATATCATACAAGTTATAGGAGATTCTACTGTAGAATTCATCACAAATTGGCAAACATTTCATCCATTCTACAAACCTTGGCATCAACACTGCACACTATCGGATATTGAATCTGTCACAAATGATAACTCAACTATTCATGAAACCAATCCTCCAGACACCATGGAAATAAATGAATGGGAATTACTCTCCCAATTATACCCTACAAATGAGCTCCTCATAAATGACCTTGACATGCTTGGCCTTCGTGGCTTTGATGACAACCATAATTGGAATCATACCAATATCCCATTAGATCTACAAAATAATTCCATACAATTCATTGAGAATAGCCGCTCCATCCAACACATTCTTCAAACACATCAATATATCCTGATGACCCTTACTACATCATCTCCAATGCAAAGAAAAGATCTCAATATAATTTCTAATCATTTTGCTAAGAAGGATAGTTTAACCGCTCTCAGAATGATAATACAGGGCACTATTGGTATAGGAAAATCCCTCGTCAATTGCATCAAAGATATGCTCATAACCCTTGCAGGCCCAGAACCTTCACCGATCATGCTCCTCACCCCTACAGGGGTTGTTTCCTTCAACATACAAGCATCGGCAATCCATTCTACTCTCCACCTTCCTATAAAGGATCTTATGCCCTTAGAAGGCAATGCTCTTGCAAAATTCCAAGAAGAACTCAGGCGTATAAGGTACATACTAATCAATGAAATGAGCTTCATTGGGCCGAGGCTTATCAACCATATTGACGAATGTCTTCAAGAGGTATTTCCACAACAAAGAAACAATCCTTTCGGTGGTTGCTCCATTATATTGGTTGGTGATCTCGGCCAGTTATTGCCCATCAAAGACATACCTCTATATGCAGGCACGCGCCATGGAAGCGCACATTTGAACACCTTCAACACAGTGATCACATTAGACACAATATTTCGTCAACAAGGAAATAACATCGCCCAGGTTACTTTCAGGAACATCCTCCAGAACATTAGAGATGCAAAGCCAACAATCGACGACTACAACATACTCATGTTGCACACATATTCCTTTTTATCAGAAGATGAAATACATTCCTTCGATGATTCCATGCATCTATTTCCAACAAATGCTCAAATAATGGTCCATAATAAGCAAATGATAAAATCTCTAGACACTCTGATTACAAGATCCATTGCTGAAGATGACAACACATATTCCAACATTTCCTCAGAAGACGAGCAACTTGAGCGAATTGTGTTACTATGCAATGGCCAAAAAGCTATGTTAACTTCCAACCTTTGGGTTTCAGCTAAACTTTTTAATGGTTCCCTCAGAGAAATTGTAACCATCTTTTACAAAGAATCAATTGCACCACCACAACTTCCAACATTTGTTGTCGTAGCTTTTCCCAAATACATCAGGCCTCCTTGGGATGAAAGAAATCCCACTCACTTTCCTGTTCTAGCAATAAAAATAAATGGACATACGCAAATTCCACTAAAGATGGCTTGGGCTTTAACCATACATAAATCTGAAGGTATGACACTGCCAAAAGCAACAATTGACATTGGGAAAACTAAACATCAAGGTCTCACATTCACAACAATTTCAAGAGTACCTTCTCTACAAGATCTTCGGATTTTCCCCGCATTCAGTTTCGATTATTACAATAAAATGAAGGACAACAAAAACATTGCTCGCAGAAAACACACGGAAGAAATTCTCTGTTCAATGCCACCTCCAGATAATCTGCTCCAATCCATACTTTAACATCACCAACAAGTTTCTTCTATTTATTAAGCTCATTCAATTTCATAACACACCTTTCATATCTTTCAACAACAACCAAATTTAATCATTATTAATCATGTTTGCAAATATTACAATTTTTTTATATTATCTATACATTTGATTCTAACATTTTCTTTCTTTTGTAATAGGACATATGGACTCAGAAATAGCACAACTATATAACTATTGGGACGAAATTGAGGCATCAATACTTACATTGCAACATATACAAAATAGATTTCTTCTGGTACCAAATCTAGCAGTACGATTATATCGCCTCCGTCCAACTATACAATTATTACTACAAATAAAATCTTCCCTGAAACGCATAAACCATATTCATCAATGTGACAAAACGCGAAAAATACGGGCAGAATGACAATCAAGAAATATGTGTCTCCAATTACGCATAAATCTCCAATGGTGTTCAGTATGCCACTATTCACCTTGCATTTTCGACTAACAATATTTAAATCCCCATGGAAAAGGTAAGTTCATTTCCATTCATTCCAATTTCATTTTAACACAACTCATAGGGAAACTATTACTAATAAATTTCCACACTTAATTTACATATTAGAAATTCTAACAAATTATACATTTTCCAGGTTCATTGTTGTTTCTTGAGGTCTTCGATGCCTCCAACAAATTTTGATGCAACTTCAAATATGGAATGCCAACCACAATGTTCTTCACAATATTATATTTCTTTTCTAACCTCTTCCGTTACAATTTACTACTTGTATTTTCCAATTGAAACTTGAAAAAGGATGTTTCAAGATCAAAATAATTTCTATGTTACAAACATTCTACTTTCTGTAAATTATACCGAATGTATACCACTTGGCTTCATCTTCCACCGTTACATGAAATCTTAAATATTAAATATTATTATAAATAACCATTACGATGTAAACTACTACTAAATAATTTCCACAATAATTTTACATGATACCACTTTGATAGTTTATTTTTTTTACAACCAATTCATTATCAATGGGTTTTAACATATTTTTTTAACAAAATCAATTTAGTAATGAATATAATACATGTTTTAAATATATCTTGATATTTATTTAATTTTTCGTTTAGATAATGATTTCTTAAATATCCCTATCCAAATCGATATGGATACCTAGTTGTTGTTCGCATGGATTCATTTGTTTACCTTCAACTTGAACTAGGCATTCTTTATACAGATACAAAGGTGTGTAAACAACTACAATGACTATTTATGACTATTTTTATTCCATTTTATAGCCACTTTAACCCACGAATAGGGTTTTAGGCATGGCTTCCTCAATTGAAACTCATTATCATTGACCCTTGCTTTCAAAAATGCCCATTCACATTTCACTATTCTTCCACACTCTATGCCTTACGGCGTTTCCTTTGCAACATTAAGTGAAAATGCTACTTTAAAATCATTTCCAATCCATTCAATTTATAAAAAAATAAAACTAAATAAATTTCAAAAAAAAAAAAATTCTAACACTCCAACCTATATATGTAATTGATTTTTCTTATAATATAATAATAATATACTTATTAAACTTGATATAACAATTAATAATATATTTATTAATTAACCTCTCTCTCTCTCTCTCTATATATATATATATAGAGGTTAATTAAATATAAAGTTGATTTTTCTTATAATATAATAATAATATACTTATTAAACTTGATATAACAATTAATAATATATTTATTAAAATACAAATAAATTTTTGTTAGTAATAAAAAGATTAAATAATCTTTTTCAATATTATCATATAGAAGCCCATGGGGCTTTGGATTGACGGTGAATGGGTGCACTGTTAAGCCACTCCTTGCGATAGGTCACTGGTTCGAATCCCCCGTGGGTACGTAGGTTAGTCTTAACAAGCAAAAAAAAAAAAAAAATCATATAGAAATATACTATTATTATTATTCTTTAAAAAATAATTAAATAAATATAGTTTTCTAATTAATTTGGGCAACTTCAGCGTAATTATCTTTAAATATTTAGGTACAATTGTTATATTTTAATTAGTGAGTAATATAGTTTAATATACATTTCTATACATAAAATTAAAAATGAGTAAAAAAATGTTAATATTATTTTATTACAAATGAAAGAAATAATAATTATATAATATTTTTCATTAAATTAAACTGTAATGGTATAATTTTATAAAAAATAGAGAAGGATTAATTTTTTTAATGATTTTTTTTGTTAAGTAAAAAAGAGTAGAAATTTATTTTGCAAAGAAATAATCTATATATAAACTATTAAAACATATATATATATGAAACAACCCATGGGGTGTAGCTCAATTGTTTATCACCATAATATGAAGTATTATGTAAGCACTGAGGTTCAAGGTTTGAGTCTTCATGGGTTGAGACTATGAAGAAGAAAAGGAACACACACATACACACATATATGAACAACCTAGAAAATATATTTTAGTTTATACTTGATATTAAATTTATACTTCTAATTAAACTTTTATATTATATTCAATTATATTTAATGTTTTTATATAACAAGTAGAAAAAAGTATCATATATTTGATGAGGAGGATATGAGGCTAACCCTCATCTTTGTGAAGGGAGATAATTCTATTAGCTATTAATTTGTCCTTTAGGAAGTCAAAGAGAACTTGGAATTTCATCCCTCTATAAGTTAATTTGAATAAAACTATGCACGAGCCTTAACTCCTATAGCAATATACTCCAACTCTAAGCCTGATGCTCCACCAACTGCAAGCACATTGCACCCTTTTGAATGAAAATGTTGTGAAGGTATTCCTAAACCAATAAATTTTCCCGAGAGTACTAAAGCTCTCATGTATGCTTATGAGCAATCATGTTTACAACCATGCATGAATTTGATAGTCCTTTGAATGAATTCCTCCCACATAATGTTCAACCCTTATCTTGGAAAAATATGTCCTTTGAATGGCTTCTTCCAATGACACTATTGGAATATGGCAACTAATAAATTTGTCAAGTTATTACAAAATCATGGCTAACGTGATGGCACTATAGGTGAGGGATGTCACCAAGAAGATTGTGTGAAAGGAGTAGACATGATTTGTTTATGGGTGGTTTATATTGGACATAATGCTTCATGTTTAGAAGGCTGTTAGGTGGACTAGAGATTTGATAAAGTATGATATTTACCTTAAAATGATAATATTGAATTGGCATTGTAATGGGCCTTTCAATTATCCTTGAATTGCTTGTCAGACAATAAAAGGGCTACCCTTTAATTGTCAATCTGCAATTCATACACAACTTATGAACTGTCGTGCACCATATATGCTTGGTACAATTTTGGTTATGCAAATGAAATTGTAGTAATATATAAATGCTTTTCATACTTCATGACTTATAATGCATCATCAAATCACTAATTCAACATCAAACTCACACTATAATCCACACCTTTTAGAAATGCAAATGTTAATCTAGGTTGTAGAACACTAAATTCACTATTTGCAAATAAATCACATATAAACCAAAAGTGACTTGTTGAAGTAATAAAGTCATCTTATAGACTATAACATAGTTTCAATTTCATATATGAGATGCAATAAGGTATCAAATTATCAAATTATTCCTTGCTTGTGAAAGAAACCAAATATAACTCGACTATTGAAATATCAGATAACCTAATCAAATATTGGTAGTTAGTATCAAATTGCAACAATACGAATCTATGAGTTATATTAGACTAAAAAGAATATAATGGTAAAAGGGAATTGCATCATATAACATAATATAATCTACAAGAATTGTAGCAAAATAAACAAACCGAATTGGAACAATAATATAACATACAGAGACTATAGCAACATAAGCGAATTGAAATGAAACACCATTAGGTAGTTGGACTAAAGCAACATAAATAAATCAAACAACAAAAATATAAATACAAATTTAAAGAAATAACATAAACTACAACTATCTACTAATATCACCAATACCTAACTAGGGAGGGAGCTCTACATCCTTAGATTGGCACAGGGTTAAGAAGGAAGGAATATTTGAATGGTCAGCACACCATTTAGAAAGAAAATGAACTTTAAATTATAACATAAATGAAGTTACAATGCTTAATATTTCAATACAATATCTTTGCTATCTATCCAATTAATTGTCTATCATTTTGTGTATCCTTTTATACAAAGTATCATTTTTACCTAAATGGGGTGATTGAGGAAGATGGATAACAATGAGAATTAGGTTGTTCCATCCTAATACATTTTTTTCCAAGAATTCAAGTTTGTGATGACTCAATCAACTGTACGCTAGGTGGCAAGTGAGTGAGTCTACTTTCTCCTTGTAGATTTTCATCATGAGAAGACCAATTTTTATGCATATTCCCAATCCAAAAGTGACAACTATATGTTTAACTATCAAGCTGACACAATTTCAAATGAGTTTTAACATTGATCGTAGTATGGAGTTGCAACAATGTTGGTTTGGAGTTGTTTCCATATATGCAAGCATGAGTTGCAACACAGACTAAAGCAGGTGTTGTTACCATGGATAGGAGTGAGAGTTGTAGCATAATCTAGAGTAGGTGTTATAGTAATGGGGTAGAGTAGGAGATGCAACAACGGGCATAAATATGAGTTGTAACATTGTTGTGCCTTGAAATTGTGATTACAACATGTTCTAATTTGTAGCAATGAGAGTTACAACAATAGGAGAAGCAAAAATGGTTGTGAAGTGCAATGACTGTCGATGAGTGCCTGTGTTCTTTTATTCCTTACCCACCATGGTTAGTATAGAAAGATAAAAATTTCCCATTAATGCATACATATAGAAATGGCATATTTTAGTGCTAATTATACCTTGTTAAAAACATGTTATTGTGAATGGAAATTGAGGAATCAAGTTTAAATAAGGAAAAAAGGAGAAGAAAATAGGTGTTGGATGGGTTTCAAAAGGATTCTAAATTGATCACCTATCATCTCCCCTTAGTCGAATTCACTGCATCTCCCCATGCAACCAATAATTAATATGAGTCAAAGAAAGAAGGGTGCCCATGGAGTTTGTTGAGGCTATAGCCTGAATATCCTACCTCATTCACATAGAAATATCCTCCTTGTGCTTGAATTTCCCTCCAATAGATCAAATCCTATTTCTTGTTGAACTTGTAGATCTTCTTATATTACATCATGGGTAGCCAAATCTTTGGATAATACAAATTCAACCCTATCCATTTGTCTCCACATTCTTCCACACATTGAATATAATTATATACCCTTTCTATTGCCACTTTCATGTTTTTAGGGTCGAAATAGTGTCTTCGTTGGATGTCCTTGTTGGCCTATTTCCATCTATCATTGCATATTTCCCTAGCTACCATTTTTCAAATATCAATATGATTTATGCAATGTGTAATTTATCTTTTCTGTTTCTACTCATCAATGTTGCATGTTGAGGAGAGGCCATCCATTACTTACGTATATTTGGAGAGGTCAGTGGTACTCTTCCCTAACCCATACATTACTGTTGGAGTTACTTTTAGAAATTCTATTGGTAGAACCCTAATCAACATAATTGTGAATGTATGATGCAAAATTACTTAATTGAATGTCTCTAATTAGATGATTCGGGTTCTAGGCTAGGTCACGAAAATAACATTTTGCTGATATAATTAACACAACACATTTTTCTCTTCATTTATACATGCATAATAGGATATCAATTATTTTTTTTGGGACCTTGGGACCTTATGTCAAAAGGTTTGTTAGTTGTGAGGGCCTTTGTTTGGAACATAATAAATTTATCCCTAGAAAACATGTTATAGTTAAGAGAAGAGGGTCTAAAACCTGGGGTAGAGATTACTAATAGTCCCAATTAGATATCTTAAATATTCAATTTGTTCACTTAGTGTTCCAAATAGAACAAGTTCCCTTATTCTACTCTCTCCTCTCCCACTTTATTTTATATATTTCAAAAAATTCCACCCATTGCTATCTTAACCCTTTAAAAATATATTGATGTTATCTTATGGGAATGAATCCCTCCCCATAGGGGCCTAGAAACTAGTCCCACCTATCATGTTTGGATTTCATCCATTTATCAAGGATTTCTACTTGTACCTCCCTTTCCTCAACCACATTCTACATAGATTTGGTATATACTTTAGTTGTGGTAGGGGAAATATCAATTGTTTGAATTGTTTCCTCTTGGGATTCTTTTCTAGTGTGTTCCTTTCTGTTATCTCCAAACCCTTCCTCACTTCCAAGTTTAAAACCTTAATCCACTTCTTAGAATAAATTTAATTGTTCACGAGAAATTCTTATATAGTTGGAGCGTAAATATAGGACAAGCAATTTTTAAATCTAATTGTGTGATTGTAAAAGATCAATGACCCATAATCCTTGATCGGGTCATGACCTGCATACAATTTAGTCAATTTTTTTTTCCCGACGAACTTAACTCACCTCCCCCTTCCTGATGATCTGACCGTTTATAATTTAATCGACAATACCGATGCATCATCAGACGCTAAGGTTCTCGAGATGTAAACACTTAGTCTACCCCTGATGCATCATCACCATCCTTCCAATATTCATTGAAAGATCATGTTATTACATCAAATGTAAAGTTGCAAGCCTCTTAGCACTACCCCTTCAACCCAATTGTTATAGACATTTTTGGGCCCTACAACCGCAAGTATGAAATGTCCATAAATCAAGGGCTCCTAAGTCCCTAAAAGTGTTGTTCTAACCCCTAAAGGAACAAGGTTAAAAGATTACAGCTTCTCCCAGAAGTTCTCCATGAAAAACTGCTCAGAATTGGTCAAAACAGTATCATTTTAGCTGCTCCACTGGCTAAGTGCGTTGAATTGCACCTAAATACACTGTGAGGGTGCATTTCATTTCAGAAATCCCTTCTATGGGGTGTGATGGGCGAGAAATGACAAATGGCAGTGTCATTCCGCGAGGTGGAGAGGCAATGGAAACTTCCAGAATCTTCTCCCGTGACACTTGCCTCACTGAATTCGACCAAGGATGAGTAAGATGCCATCAGTCTCCAAGTGGAAGAAAGAACTATCAGAGGAAAGGCACTAATCAAATCACAAGCTGACTCATCCCCCTTACAGATATCTATATATGGATCCCTCATCCCAGAGATCCAGAGGCTGGAATTTTGCATATTGTAAGCAATTGCTGTTGGTTTCTTGAGACAAAATCAGATTGTTGGGTGATCTAAGCTTTGTTTGAGGTGAAGAGGGGCTTCTTTGCTGGGAGGTTGATGCTGGGTCAGAAATACTGGTTGTAACTCCTCTTGGCTCTTTCTTGTTTATCAATAAAAGCTATTCTAGTTTTCCTCCATACTCTTGTGTCATTCATATTTGTTGCATTTGTATGGTCAATTTACATCTGATCCTAGATTGTTTATGAATATAGATCCATGTCTTTGTATAGTTCTATGCTACTGTGATCTTACAGGTACTTTTTGAAGCTGGGCGTGCAAGGGAGCAAGTAGCTAAAGACTATCAAAGAAAAGAGGAATCGAATCAGGAGATTAGTGCAAGACAGAGGTTGGTCTTCTTGTTCTTCTCTATCTATAATTCATAAAGGAAAAACGAAAGTAGATTTTCTCTGTTTGTTTCTAAGGCAGCTGTCACACCTTAGTGGGATAGAGCAGTTCTATATAGACACTTTTCCCTGTAACAAAATGGCGACTCCACTGGAAAGCACATTACTCTAAAGAGCGAGGAAACAATCTTTCTCATGCAATAAATATAGTCTCGCCCAAGGAGTAGATTATAATCCAGCGGTCCTTGGACTACCATTATGTTCATTTGAACGGTTTTCCTTCTCAATGTTATGGGCACATTGGGAAGGATCCCTAACGGTCGACTGGTTCCTTTATCAAAGCCCGTTAGATTTCTCATCTCAGGCAAAAGCTATGGCGAACCAAGCGCTTTCCAAGCAGTCGAGGAAAGGATACTCACAGAAGCCCCTTCATCAGTGATGGTACCGGCCATAACCATTCTATATATTTGAACAATGATTTGAAATGGTATATTAGCCGATAAATGGGGTCTGCCTAGCTGATTCCAATCGAAGGAAACAACTAGGTTTCTTGGAGGTGGGACTGCTCTATCCCACTAAGGTGTGACAGCTGCCTTAGAAACAAACAGAGAAAAGATACTTTCGTTTTTCCTTTATGAACTATAGATAGAGAAGAACAAGAAGACCAACCTCTGTCTTGCGCTAATCTCCTGATTCGATTCCTCTCTTCTTTGATAGTCTTTAGCTACTTGCTCCCTTGCACGCCCAGCTTCACAAAGTACCTATAAGATCACAGTAGCATAGAACTATACAAAGACATGGATCTATATTCATAAACAATCTAGGATCAGATGTAAATTGACCATACAAATGAAACAAATATGAATGACACAAGAGTATGGAGGAAACCTAGAATAGCTTTTATTGATAAACAAGAAACAACCAAGAGGAGATACAACCAGTATTTCTAACCCAACATCAACCTCCCAGCAAAGAAGCCCCTCTTCACCTCAAACAAAGCTTAGATCACCCAACAATCTGATTTTGTCTCAAGAAACCAACAACAATTCCTTACAATATGCAAAATTCCAGCCCCCTGGATCTCTGGGATGAGGGATCCATATATAGATATTTGTAAGGGGGATGAGTCAGCTTGTGATTTGATTAGTGTCTTCCCTCCGATAGTTCTTGCTTCCACTTGGAGACTGATGGCCTCTTACTCATCCTTGGTCGAATTCAGTGAGCCAAGTGGCACAGGAGAAGATTCTGGAAACTTCCATTGCCTCTCCACCTCGCGGAATGACACTGCCATTTGTCATTTCTCACCCATCACACCCCATAGAAGGCATTTCTAAAATGCAACGCACCCTCACAGTGTATTTAGGTGCAATGCAACACACTTAGCCAGTGGAGCAGCTGAAATGATCCTGTTTTGACCAATTCTGAGCAGTTTTTCATGGAGAACTTCTAGGAGAAGCTGTAATCTATTAACCTTGTTCCTTTAGGGGTTAGAACAACACTTTTAGGGACTTAGGAGCCATTGATTTATGGAAATTTCATACTTGGGGTTGTAGGGCCCAAAAATGTCTATAACAGTTGCCCCGTAAAGCATGAGGTCGTTAATTTTTGATGTCGGGTGAAATGCTTTATTATGACGATAAAAAGTTCTTTCAATGCTGGGAGGAGACCTGTAATAAGATACAATACAATACATTATCTTCATAATAATTTCATGATCTAGCTGAGGCGGGCATTCCCATGCTCATCTTTATAAATTCATTTTCATGTACATAGGACAAACAATCGTCTGAGTGTAGACTGATGATTCTAATAGAGCCATCATCCTTTTGATCAGATGATTATCTGTGCAGCAATGATGTACATTTGATGTTTTTATTTTCGTGAATATATATCGTAGCCCGGATGGATGAAACTAGATCCGAGGTCTTCAATCTCGTTCGATCTTCACTCGAAATACAAGTCGATCCATGTGAGAAATGTTCTGAAGTCGAACATGGAAAGACATCGCTTGATTACCAGTCAATGATGTAAATTGTTAACAAGCGCGAGAGGAATCATCGATAATGATAATGACCCTCAAGGTACTGCTATACAATTCACGTGGTGTGAATAAAGGACTTGGCATTGAACACCACGAAAAATATTTCGGTCGAAGGCCAATAATGTAAACCTGTCGCCGGAAGTGAGAAACTTGCCATTGAGGCATGCAAGCTTCAAAGTACTGAAGGGGTGTTCCTAGATTGACTTCTTGGATAATGAGCTGATGTCGACAAGAAGCGATCCATTATAGGAGGGCCTTAATGAATCCCACATCAATGACTCGGAACGGAGCAAATGATTTTAATGGAGGTGAAAACGATCTGCTGATATAAGGTTCAAGGTGGCAGTCATGAAATAATGGAGGTAAATGTACTGTAGCGGGTGAGACATAGGTGAACTCTCTGAATGACTTCTCTTGAACATATCGGCAACACTAACATGATGGATTGGTAGCATTAACCCCAAATGTGGATGATATGATGTGACCATGGTGATGTGACCGGTGAATGAAACAACCCAACCAGACTTGGATGCGGAGCAAAAGTGTCATGTTCAAGAGCGACTTGCTACCAACAAAGTTTCTTCAAGTTTTCTTCCCAATTTTCCCCAATCATTGCTGACTAGTACCTCTTTATTTTTGTCAAGCTTGAGGAGGATAACATATGCTTGTTCTATAATTTGCCCTTCGGGCAAACCCATCGCTATGTTTTAACGAGCCTAGCGATAGTGAAACTCGTTCTCGTCTATAGACAAGTTTGTCGCTATTAATCTTTTTAACGAGTTTAACGACAAAGATAACTCGGTCCTTTTCATTTTTAGAGAGTCTGAAAAGGAACGTAAAGGTAACTCCAAAATTCCTTTTTCGTCATCTAATCCCTTAAGTCCGAAAAAGTATAAAACAATACCGAAGGGATGAATTTTTGATACTTTTAACGAGCCGAACAAAACAAGCGCTCGATCTTTTTGTGTAATAATCCCTCAGGTCCAAAAAGATTAAAATTTAGAGGAGGGATAGCACTTCCTGTCCCTTTAACGAGCTGGAGAGGCCAATGGCTCGGCAATCTTTTCATATTTTACGAGTCAGTTGAAAAGAGCTTAAAGGAGACTCGTCTTTTTAGGAACGAGTGATAAAATGGATAGCAACTGATTCCAGGTAAGGTTTGGAATTTTCCAATCACGGCAGTGTTACAAGGATGGCTAGTGAGATCACTCTTCGCAGCTGTTCCTCAAAATGGGTAAACAATCAAATGGAGGTGAATGATCGGCCAATGTAAAAGTGGAGGTGATGGATCAGAACACGACCAAGGCTTTAAATGCTGAAGTACTACATTCACGATGGTTATTTACCGGAAAATAGTTCATTTTTTAATGAGCTTAAACGCGGGAGGAAACACTTGCTGATTGCTTATGTTTATTTTTTAATGAGCATGAAGTCCGCTCTAAAACTACTCGATTAATCCAGTCATTTCTTGACTTTACCATAAATAGATTTGTTCTTTCAAAGATCGTACTGCATTTTCAATTGCTTCATCAAACTAGTTAGAAATGAACAATATATGTTTGAAAAATGAGTTAGAACACCAATGTTTTACTTTGAACTACGTAAAAAGTAATTAAAAGTGCTTTTACCTCTCATTTTACTGTTCCATTTGAACTTGGGCTTGTTGGAGCTTTGGAGGTGCTTTACCCCCTTTGATTTTCATCGGCTAATTTCGGGAGATTCTGTGGACGATTCTCGGTGCCGTCTGGACCAGGTAGGAGCTAAACTTGAGGTCTTTCATTTCATGCTTTCCATTTTTCATTTTGAGCTTGATTCTTGGTTTTTCTGAGCCTCTGGGGTTTGAAAAACTCGTTCTGCCTTCAGCGCACCCTCTGTGTATCGAAAGGTGCGTTGAATGTTGGCCTGTACAATGGCCACCTGACATGAAACGCACCCAGAGCACTACTGTAGGTGCGATGGGCGCAGAGAAGGAATTTTATGCACAGTTTTTGATGGAAATTTTGTCTGTTTCTTACCAAAATCAGGTTCTAACTCTTCTCTTGTTTGTTTTTCAGAGATCTTCGGAGTAAGATGACTATTAGATGGCGAGAACGTGACCATGAAGAAGAGGAAATGCTTGCCCTACATGATCCGGTTACAGTAAATGCACTGCGGAACTATGGCTTACTGAAGTTTTTCCGCATTTCTAGCATGAGACAACAAATCAATTTGCTGTAGTATTTGCTCGATGCTTGGGATCCTACCAACCAGGTGTTCCAGATTAGGGGCAAATCCATCCCCTTGACTGTAGTGGACATCTATTTCTTGACCGGTTTGTCGAGGTGGGGTGCCCCCATCTCTTTATCAGGTTCGGCCCGAGGAGGTGAATCTGTGAGAGATTATGTTCGCCAGTATTACAGAGAGGGATCTCAGCCGAGTAAAGATGGCAAGATCATCATCCGCGATGTCACTGAAAGGTCCCTTAGGACTATTCTGTTCACTTTTGGTAGGATGGCTGGTGGTGTGGCTCTTCATGTAGCCAACCGATCTTATATGCAGTATGCCTTGGAGTGCCTCCAACCGAAGCTGTTCAACTGGTGTGACACAGTACTTCCTGTGATGAAAGAACAATTGACCAAGGTAAAGAGCGGGAGGTTGAAGAACTTTTGGTATGGTTATGTTTTGACTGCCTTTGCCTTGGAAAAGATACCACTGATGCAGCCGCAGTATATTGCACTCGATTTACCTCCCCGACTGAACCATGTATGCAGAGATGGGTCGACCATATGTCTAGGCATGCTGATCAGTCTCAAATTTCATTTTCTGATACCTTCTTCGGGTGGTTTGATCGTCAGGAGATGGTTTATTCTGAGTATCCATATGCTGGCATGGATTTCCGGGGTGACCCAGATTTGGTACTGCTGGCTGGTGAACAGTGGGGCGCCATTGGTAAATTCTTTGACCACATTCCTGCTTATCATTTTTCTTTTATAATGTCCTTGTGCTTTACTCTGTCAAGACTAATCAAAACTCATGTGCTTATGCAGATGTTGGTCCTGTTCGGCCAGTAGTACGCCCAAGAGTGCCAGCTGCAGCTCCTGCAGGAGAGGCTGTGGGAAGGTCTATTCTTCATGACCTTGATGTGGCCGAGACTCTCGCAACATTACAGGAATAGGTTGAGGGCCTCACTCTTGGTATTCCAGAAGTGAGGACTGATGAGCTGCCCTTGAGGTTGCAGCGACATACCACTGGTGTGCCAAGACGATGGACTCGCCTCTTACGCATGACCGCACAGGCTGTGACTTGCTATCACGAGCATCATTAGACTAGGGTAGCCCCTAGCGTTTTGAGTTTTGGGTCATTTGACCAATTTTGTCTTGGTTACAGAACATTTTTGTAAACCATAAACAATTATATATATATATTTTATTTTTGGAGTTTTATTTTGGTTAAGTTACATGATCCAAATGCAAATATTGATGGTATGCTTCTTTTTATAAATGTTTCAAATGTCTATCTAACACATAATTTGCCAATGAGTCAGTTAATGTGTTTAAGTTTCTGGAAATATGCTAATATTGAATAAAATCAAATTGCCTTTCCAAAATCTTAATCCTTAGGAACATGCGATAAATAGCTGGATTTCGGACAGAGTAGATACCAGTGAGTTGTAGTATGACGAGTTGTGAGTCTAGCCTGACAATCAGTCGGCGTATACCATGTGTGATGGCATCAAAGAGAAGTTCTATCAATGCGCTATACTCAGCGATGTTATTCATTGATCGACCAATGCATACCGCTCTGAAACTTACTAACTCGCCACTTGGATCAAAAATGGCCTAGGCTGCGGAAGATAGGTTCCGCGAACTATGACTCGTTCCGTCGGCATATCCAACACATGACTCCAATAGGTTTGACATCTGCAATAAATGTAAAAAGTGGATTACTTGACCAAAATAATCACTCTTAGTGAAAACAAAAATGTAACAAAAGCATATACGTTACTATCAAGCATAGTAACGCTTAAGGTACAACCCGTTACGGGGTTGCGACAGTGGAATTCCATCATAATCTATCAACTCGTAGGCTCCTTTTGCTAACACCCTTTTAACAATATAGGGGCCCATCCATAAAGACTTGAACTTTCCTGCTCCCAATTTATCGGATTCTTTGTCATAAAGCAAGACCAAGTCACCTTCTGAGAAGACACGAGGTTTGACATTCTTTTCGAACTACGCCTTGACTCGTTTCTTATGGGCTTCGTTAGACAAAGCGGCATCACGACGGGTTTCATCCAATTGGATTAGTTCCAAGAAATGAGCCTCCTCTTCTGAAGTTCCGGGGAGAAGGTCGATCGCGAGTTTGAGGGACGAGATTTCTCACTGAACTAGTAAGATTGCTTCTAGGCCATACACCAATTGGAAAGGTGTAAACCCGGTTGCATTCCTTACCGATGTTCAGTAAGCCCACAAGGCTGAGTACAGGATCAGGTGCCAACTCCTTTTATGGACTCCAATCATTCTCCGCGGCATGCATTTCAGGACCTTGTTGATTACCTCAACTTGTCCGTTGGCCTGCGGGTAATATGGAGTAGAGCTGTCATGAGACAACCCTAATTTGGCAGCTAATTCGGTCATCATGTGATTGCGAAAATGCGATCCATGATTTGTGACTATAGCCTTTGGGACGCCGCTGCCATTAAGGCAGAAGTTGAAAAACTTCTCCATGCTGGTTTCATTTACCCGGTTCCTCTAACCGACTCGGTATCGAATATTGTTCCTGTTATGAAAAAACAAGGAACGATTAGAGTGTGCATCGATTATAGGGATGTAAATCAAGCTTGTCCAAAAGACAACTACCCTACACCCTTCATTGACCAGATAATTGATGAATGCGCAAGATGTGAAATCTTTTCATTTATGGATGGATTCTCTGGGTATAATCAAAGAAATATCCGCCCACAGGACCAGTCAAAGACTGCATTTATTTGTCCGTGGGGCACATTCGCATATCAAAAATTACCCTTTGGTTTAAAGAACGCAGGGGCAACCTTTCAGAGGGAAATGAATTATGCCTTCCATGACATCAAAAATATCATTCAACCGTACCTCAACGACCTTCTAGCTCATTCGCGAAAACGAACTGATGATCCGCAGCATTTAAGAGCAATATTTCTACGATGCCGACACTACAAGATACGACTCAATCCTCACAAATGTGTGTTATGTGTCAGTTCTGGTCGTTTACTTGGCTTTGTAGTCTCGAAGGACGGGATTCGTCTCGACCCATGTAAGGTTCAGGCAATCATAAATTTGCCTCCAACTTCAAATTTGCTTCACATTCAGAAACTCCAAGGGAAAGTGAACTTTCTGAGGAGGTTCATTCCAAATTATGCTGAACTTGCTAAAGGTTATACCCGTATTTTGAAAAAGGAAGTACCCTTTGTCTGGGATCAAGTTGCGCAAGCTTCCTTTGATGCTTTAAAAGAATCCTTAATGAAAGCATCATTAATGTACGCTCCTGATTATTTAAAAGACTTTAACCTGTATCTGGTTGCAGCAGATACAACCATCGCAATGGTTTTAGTTCAAGAAGATCATGGATCGCATTTTCGCAATCACATGATGACCGAATTAGCTGCCAAATTAGGGTTGTCTCATGACAGCTCTACTCCATATTACCAGCAGGCCAACGGACAAGTTGAGGCAATCAACAAGGTCCTAAACCGCATGCTGCAAAGGATGATTGGAGTACATAAAAGGAGTTGGCACCTGATCCTGTACTCAGCCTTGTGGGCTTACCGAACATCGGTAAGGAATGCAACCGGGTTTACACCTTTCCAATTGGTGTATGGCCTAGAAGCAATCTTACCAGTTCAGTGTGAAATCTCGTCCCTCAAACTCGCGATCGGCCTTCTCCCCGGAACTTCAGAAGAGGAGGCTCGTTTCTTGGAACTAATCCAATTGGATGAAACCCATCGAGATGCCGCTTTGGCTAACGAAGCCCATAAGAAACGAGTCAAGGCGCAGTTCGACAAGAATGTCAAACCCCGTGTCTTCTCAGAAGGTGACTTGGTCTTGATTTATGACCAAGAATCCGATAAATTGGGAGCAGGGAAATTCAAGTCTTTATGGATGGGCCCCTATATTGTTAAAAGGGTGTTAGCAAAAGGAGCCTACGAGTTGATGGATTATGATGGAATTCCACTGTCGCAACCCCGTAACGGGTTGTACCTTAAGCGTTACTATGCTTGATAGTAACCTATATGCTTTTGTTACGTTTTTGTTTTTGCTAAGAGTGATTGTTTTGGTCAAGTAATCCACTTTTTACATTTATTGCAGATGTCGGACCTATTGGAGTCATGTGTTGGGTATGCCGACGGAGCGAGTCGTAGTTCGCGGAACCTATCTTCCGCGGCCTGGGCCATTTTTGATCCAAGCGGCGAGTTAGTAAGTTTCAGAGGGGTATGCATTGGTTGATCAATGAATAACATCGCTGAGTATAGTGCGTTGATAGAACTTCTCTCTGATGCCATCACACATGGTATACGTCGATTGATTGTCAAGCTAGACTCACAACTCATCATACTACAACTCACTAGTATCTACTCTGTCTGAAATCCAGCTATTTATCGCATGTTCCTAAGGGTTAAGATTTTGGAAAGGCAATTTGATTTTATTCAATATCATCATATTTCCAGAAACTTAAACACATTAACTGACTCATTGGCAAATTATGTGCTAGATAGACATTTGCAACATTTATAAAAAGAAGCATACCATCAATATTTGCATTTGGATCATGTAACTTAACCAAAATAAAACTTCAAAAATCAAAAATATATATATATAACTGTTTATGGTTTACAAAAATGTTCTGTAACCAAGACAAAATTGGTCAAATGACCCAAAACGCAAAACGCTAGGGGGCACCCTAGTCTAATGATGCTCGTGATAGCAAGTCACAGCTTATGCGATCATGCGTAAGAGGCGAGTCCATCATCTTGGCAGACCAGTGGTATGTCGCTGGAACCTCAAGGGCAGCTCGTCAGTCCTCACATCTGGAATACCGAGAGTGAGGCCCTCAACCTGTTCCTGTAATGCTACGAGAGTCTCGGCCACATCAAAGTCATGAAGGATAGCCCTTCCCACGGCCTCTCCTGCAGGAGCTGCAGCTGGCACTCTCGGGCGTACTACTGGCCGAACAGGACCAACATCTGCATAAGCACATGAGTTTTGATTAGTCTTGATAGAGTAAAGCACAAGGACATTATAAAAGAAAAACGATAAGCAAGAATGTGGTCAAAGAATTTACCGATGGCGCCCCACTGTTCGCCAGCCGGCAGTACCAAATCTGGGTCACCTAGGAAATCCATGCCAGCATATGGATACTTGGAATAAACCATCTCCTGATGATCAAACCACCCGAAGAAGGTATCAGAAAATGAAATCTTAGACTGACCAGCATGCCTAGACATATGGTCGACCCATCTCTGCATACGTGGTTCAGACGGGGGAGGTAAATCGAGTGCAATATACTACGGCTGCATCAGTGGTATCTTTTCCAAGGCAAAGGCAGTCAAAACAGAACCATACCCAAAGTTCTTCAACCTCCCGCTCTTTACCTTGGTCAATTGTTCTTTCATCACAAGAAGTACTGCGTCACACCAGTTGAACACCTTCGGTTGGAGACACTCCAAGGCATACTGCATATAAGATCAGTTGGCTACATGAAGAGCCGCACCACCAGCCATACTACCAAAAGTGAACAGAATAGTCCTAAGGGACCTGTCAGTGACATCACGGATGATGATCTTGCCGTCTTTACTCGGCTGAGATCCCTCGGGCCGAACCTGATAAAGAGATGGGGGCACCCCGCCTCGACAAACCGGTCAAGAAATAGATGTCTACTACAGTCAAGGGGATGGATTTGCCCCTAATATGGAACACCTGGTTGGTAGGATCCCAAGCATCGAGCAAATACTACAGCAAATTGATCTGTTGTCTCATGCTAGAAATGCGGAAAAACTTCAGCAAGCCACAGTTCTGCAGTGCGTTTACTGTAACCAGATCATGTAGGGCAAGCATGTCCTCTTCTTCATGCTCACATTCTCGCCATGTAATAGTCATCTTACTCCAAATATCTCTGAAAAACAAACAAGAGAAGAGTTAGATCGTGATTTTGGTAAGAAACAGACAAAATTTCCATCAAAAACTGTGCATAAAATTCCTTCTATGTGCCCATCGCACCTAGAGTAGTGCTCTGGGTGCATTGCAAGTCAGGTGGCCATTGTACAGGCCAACGTTCAACGCACCTTTTGATACAAAAAGAGTGCGCTGAAGGCAGAACGAGTTTTTCAAACCCCAGAGGCTTAGAAAAATCAGGAATCAAGCTCAGAATGCAAAATGGAAAGCATGAAATGAAAGAGCTCAAGTTTAGCTCCTACCTGGTCTAGAAGGCGTCGAGAATCGTCCACAGAATCTCCCGAAATCAGCCGATGAAAATGAAAGGGGGAAAAGCACCTCCAAAGCTCCAAGAAGCCAAAGTTCAAATGAAACGGTAAAATGAGAGGTAAAAGCACTTTTAATTACTTTTTACGTAGTTCAAAGTAAAATATTAGTGTTCTAACTCATTTTTCAAACATATATTGTTCATTTCTAACTAGTTTGATGAAGCAATTGAAAATGCAGTACGATCTTTGAAAGAACAAAGCTATTTATGGTAAAGTCAAGAAATTACTGGATTAATCGAGCAGTTTTAGAGTGGACTTCATGCTCGTTAAAAAATAAACATAAGCAATGAGCAAGTGTTTCCTCCCGTGTTTAAGCTCATTAAAAAATGAACTATTTTCTGGTAAATAACCATCGTGAATGTAGTACTTTAGCCTTTAAAGCCTTGGTCCTGTTCTGATCCATCACCTCCACTTTTACATTGGCCGATCATTCACCTCCATTTGATTGTTTACCCATTTTGAGGAACAGCTGCGAAGAGTGATTTCACTAGCCATCCTTGTAACACTGCCGTGATTGGAGAATTCTAAGCCTTACCTGGAATCAGCTGCTATCCATTTTATCACTCGTTCCTCAAAAGACGAGTCTCCTTTAATCTCTTTTCAACTGACTCGTAAAATATGAAAAGATTGTCGAGCCATTGGCCTATCCAGCTCATTAAAGGGACAGGAAGTGCTATCCCTCCTCTAAATTTTAATATTTTTAGACCTGAGGGATTATTACACAAAACGATCGAGCGCTTGTTTTGTTCGGCTCGTTAAAAGTATCGAAAATTCATCCCTTCTGTATTGTTTTATACTTTTTCGGACTTAAGGGATTAGATGAAGAAAAAGGAATTTTGGAGTTACCTTTACGTTCCTTTTTAGACTCTTTAAAAATGAAAACGACCGAGTTATCTTTGTCGTTAAACTCGTTAAAAAGATTAATAGCGACAAACTTGTCTATAGACGAGAACGAGTTTCACTATTGCTAGGCTCGTTAAAACATAGCGATGGGTTTGCCCGAAGGGCAAATTATAGAACAAGCATATGTTATCCTCCTCAAGCTTGACAAAAATAAAGAGGTACTGGTCAGCAATGACTGAGGAAAATTGGGAAGAAAACTTGAAGAAACTTTGTTGGTAGCAAGTCGCTCTTGAACATGACACTTTCGCTCCACATCCAAGTCTGGTTGGGTTGTTTCATTCACCGGTCACATCTCCATGGTCACATCACACCATCCACATTTTGGGTTAATGCTACCAATCCATCATGTCAGTGTTGCCGATATGTTCAAGAGAAGTCATTCAAAGAGTTCACCTGTGTCTCACCCGCTACAATACATTTACCTCCATTATTTCATGACCGCCACCCTAAACCTTATATCACCAGATCGTTTTCACCTCCATTAAAATCATTTGCTCCGTTCCGAGTCATTGATGTGGGATTCATTAAGGCCCTCCTATGATGGATCGCTTCTTGTCGACATCAGCTCATTATCCAAGAAGTCGATCTAGGAACACCCCTTTAGTACTTTGAAGCTTGCATGCCTCAATGGCAAGTTTCTCACTTCCGGCGACAGGTTTACATTATTGGCCTTCGACCGAAAGATTTTTCATGGTGTTCGACGCCAAGTCCTTTATTAACACCATGTGAATTGTACTGCAGTACCTTGAGGGTCATTATCATTATCGGTGATTCCTCTCGCGCTTGTACTCAGTTTACATCATTGACTAGTAATCAAGCGATGTCTTTCCATGTTCGACTTCAGAACATTTCTCACATGGATCGACTTGTACTTCGAGTGAAGATCGAACGAGATTGAAGATCCCGGATCTAGTTTCATCCATTCGGCCTGCGATATATATTCAAGAAAATAAAAAGATCAAATGTACATCATTGCTGCACAGATAATCATCCGATCAAAAGGATGATGGCTCTATCAGAATCATCAGTCTACACTCAGACGATTGTCTGTCCTATGTACATGAAAATGAATTTATAAAGCTGAGCATGGGAATGCCCGCCTCAGCTAGATCATGAAAGTATTATGAAGATAATGTATTGTATTGTATCTTATTACAGGTCTCCTCCCAGCATTGAAAGAATTTCGGATCCTCATAATAGAGCATTTCACCCGACATCAAAAATTAACGACCTCATGCTTTAGGGGGCAATTGTTATAGGCATTTTTGGGCCCTACAACCCCAAGTATTAAATTTCCATAAATCAAGGGCTCCTAAGTCCCTAAAAGTGTTGTTCTAACCCCTAAAGGAACAAGGTTAATAGATTACAGCTTCTCCCAGAAGTTCTCCATGAAAAACTGCTCAGAATTGGTCAAAACAGGATCATTTCAGCTGCTCCACTGGCTAAGTGCATTTCATTGCACCTAAATACACTGTAAGGGTGTGTTTCATTTCAAAAATCCCTTCTATGGGGTACGATGGGCGAGAAATGATAAATGGCAGTGTCATTCCGCGAGGTGGAGAGGCAATGGAAGCTTCCAAGAATCTTCTGCTGTGACACTTGCCTCACTGAATTCGACCAAGGATGAGTAAGTGGCCATCAGTCTCCAAGTGGAAGGAAGAAATATCAGAGGGAAGACACTAATCAAATCACAAGCTGACTCATCCCCCTTACAGATATCTATATATGGATCTCTCATCCCAGAGATCCAGAGGCTGGAATTTTGCATATTGTAAGGAATTGTTGTTGGTTTCTTGAGACAAAATCAGATTTTTGGGTGATCTAAGCTTTGTTGGAGGTGAAGAGAGGCTTCTTTGCTGGGAGGTTGATGCTGGGTCAGAAATACTGGTTGTAACTCCTCTTGGCTCTTACTTGTTTATCAATAAAAGCTATTCTAGTTTTCCTCCATACTCTTGTGTCATTCATATTTGTTGCATTTGTATGGTCAATTTACATCTGATCCTAGATTGTTTATGAATATAGATCCATGTCTTTGTATAGTTCTATGCTACTGTGATCTTACAGGTACTTTTTGAAGCTGGGCATGCAAGGGAGCAAGTAGCTAAAGACTATCAAAGAAGAGAGGAATCGAATCAGGAGATTAGCGCAAGAGAATTCATTTAGAGAGTTCACCTGTGTCTCACCCGCTACAATACATTTACCTCCATTATTTCATGACCGCCACCCTGAACCTTATATCACCAGATCGTTTTCACCTCCATTAAAATCATTTGCTCCGTTCCAAGTCATTGATGTGGGATTCGTTAAGGCCCTCCTATGACGGATCGCTTCTTGTCGACATCAGCTCATTATCCAAGAAGTCGATCTAGGAACACCCCTTCAGTACTTTGAAGCTTGCATGCCTCAATGGCAAGTTTCTCACTTCCGGCGACAGGTTTACATTATTGGCCTTCGACCGAAAGATTTTGCGTGGTGTTCGACTCCAAGTCCTTTATTCACACCACGTGAATTGTACTGTAGTATCTTGAGGGTCAGTATCATTATCCTTGATTCCTCTCGTGCTTGTTAACAGTTTACATCATTGACTGGTAATCAAGCGATGTCTTTCCATGTTCGACTTCAGAACATTTCTCACATGGATCGACTTGTACATCGAGTGAAGATCGAACGAGATTGAAGACCCCAGATCTAGTTTCATCCATCCAGGCTGCGATATATATTCAGGAAAATAAAAACATCAAATGTACGTCATTGCTGCACAGATAATCATCCGATCAAAAGGATGATGGCTCTATCAGAATCATCAGTCTACACTCAGACGATTGTATGTCCTATGTACATGAAAATGAATTTATAAAGCTGAGCATGGGAATGCCCACATCAACTAGATCATGAAAGTATTATGAAGATAATGTATTGTATTTTATCTTATTACAGGTCTCCTCCCAGCATTGAAAGAACTTCGGATCCTCATAATAAAGCATTTCACCCGACATAAAAAATTAACGACCTCATGCTTTAGGGGGCAACTATTATAGACATTTTTGGGCCCTACAACCCCAAGTATGAAATGTCCATAAATCAAGGGCTCCTAAGTCCCTAAAAGTGTTGTTCTAACCCCTAAAGAAATAAGGTTGACAGATTACAGCTTCTCCCAAAAGTTATCCATGAAAAACTGCTCAGAATTGGTCAAAACAGGATCATTTCAGCTGCTCCACTGGCTAAGTGCGTTGCATTGCACCTAAATACACTGTGAGGGTGCGTTGCATTTCAGAAATCCCTTCTATGGGGTGCTATGGGCGAGAAATGACAAATGGCAGTGCCATTCCGTGAGGTGGAGAGGCAATGGAAGCTTCCAGAATCTTCTCCTGTGACACTTGCCTCACTGAATTCGACCAAGGATGAGTAAGAGGCCATCAGTCTCCAAGTGGAAGCAAGAATTATCAGAGGGAGGACACTAATCAAATCACAAGCTGACTCATCCCCCTTATAGATATCTATATATGGATCCCTCATCCCAGAGATCCAGAGGCTGGAATTTTGCATATTGTAAGGAATTACTGTTGGTTTCTTGAGACAAAATCAGATTGTTGGGTGATCTAAGCTTTGTTTGAGGTGAAGAGGGGCTTCTTTGCTGGGAGGTTGATGCTGGGTCAGAAATACTGGTTGTAACTCCTCTTGGCTCTTTCTTGCTTATCAATAAAAGCTATTCTAGTTTTCCTCCATACTCTTGTGTCATTCATATTTGTTGCATTTGTATGGTCAATTTACATCTGATCCTAGATTGTTTATGAATATAGATCCATGTCTTTGTATAGTTCTATGCTACTGTGATCTTACAGGTACTTTTTGAAGCTGGGCATGCAAGGGAGCAAGTAGCTAAAGACTATCAAAGAAGAGAGGAATCGAATCAGGAGATTAGCGCAAGACAGAGGTTGGTCTTCTTGTTCTTCTCTATCTATAATTCATAAAGGAAAAACGAAACTAGCTTTTCTCTGTTTGTTTCTAAGGCAGCTGTCACACCTTAGTGGGATAGAGTAGTTCTATATAGACACTTTTCCCTGTAACAAAATGCAAGACCAAGACATCTCCAACCTTGTCGAGATCTTCGACGACATTAAAAGCATTTGACGGACGAACATATACCCCATATGGTATTCTAAATAACTTGAAGGTTGAACTAGGGGGGAAAACAATAGAAATAGATGTTGAAGTAATCGATGGAAACCTCGATTACAACATCCTACTGGGAATACCATGGATATATGCTATGGCTACTGTTGTATCGACCTATTTTAGGAAGATTGCATTTCCCTTTGAAGGAGGGATAACAATCGTCAATCAACAAACCTTTCTCCCCAATGGTTCTCAAGTTACGGGAAGCATTCCGATGATCCATGGAAGCCCCCATTCGCTTCAAAATATTGGAGTAGGCATACTAAAAGACCCTATATTAATGGGAACTTTTGCACTTCCACCTCCCATCAATTTGGCGGAAGTAGCGTCGGTAGGAACCTGCAATATGATATCTTCGACACGAAAGATATCAGAAAACGATATAAACGTGGATCATACAGAGGTATTGCCTCCAAGCCCAATGGAAATATTGTAGCAATCAATGTTCCTAGCATGGGAGGCAAACCCAAATCAACGCTCATCGAGCGTTTGGATAGATAGGTCTAACAAATATGGTACCCCTTCAGATCCTTGGTCGCGAGTGCATGTCACCGACGAAGGAATTGTCCAATCAATGGTAATTGAAGGGGCACCATGGAATGATTCCCACCATCGTTCCCTTCTTCCAAATTGTGGAGAAGATACTCCTGATGACCTTTATCATCCTTCAGTTTTTGATTTTCTATCAAATACTGTAAACACGGTGGACTCTGAGCGAAACTTGTCCAACATTGAAGAGACTATCGCCATAAATATCTCGACCAAACCAGATGTTGTAGAGAATATTTATGTTGGAAAATGTTGTTCTCCTTCAGAATTGGAAATATATAAAGCTCTGTTTCGCGAATTCAGAGATGTCTTTGCTTGGTCATATAATGAAATGCCAGACATTGACTCGAGTATCGTTGAACACGAAATTAAGATGTATCCAGATGTCAAACCAATAAGACAACGGCTACGGCAGGTGCACCCCAAGAAAGCCGCTGCTATTAAGGCAGAAGTTGAAAAGCTTCTCCATGCTGGTTTCATTTACCCGATTCCTCTAACCGATTGGGTATTGAATATTGTTCCTGTTATGAAAAAACAAGGAACGATTAGAGTGTGCGTCGATTATAGGGATGTAAATCAAGCTTGTCCAAAAGACAACTACCCTACACCCTTCATTGACTAGATAATTGATGAATGCACCGGATGTGAAATCTTTTCATTTATGGATGGATTCTCTGTGTATAATCAAATAAATATCCGCCCACAGGACCAGTCAAAGACTTCATTTATTTGTCCGTGGGGCACATTTGCATATCAAAAATTACCCTTTGGTTTAAAGAACGTAGGGGCAACCTTTCAGAGGGCAATGAATTATTCCTTCCATGACATCAAAAACATTGTTCAACCATACCTAGATGACCTTCCGGCTCATTCACGAAAGCGGACTGATCATCCGCAACATTTAAGAGCAATATTTCTACGATGTCGACACTACAAGATACGACTCAATCCACACAAATGTGTGTTCTGTGTCAGTTTTGGTCATTTACTTGGCTTTGTAGTCTCGAAGGACGGGATTCGTCTTGACCCATGTAAGGTTCAGGCAATCATAAATTTGCCTCCACCTTCAAATTTGCTTCAGATTCAGAAACTCCAAGGGAAAGCAAACTTTCTGAGGAGGTTCATTCCAAATTACGCCGAACTTGCTAAAGGTTATACCCGTCTTTTGAAAAAGGAAGTACCCTTTATCTGGGATCAGGTTGCGCAAGCTTCCTTTGGTGCTTTAAAAGAATCCTTAATGAAAGCATCATTAATTTACGCTCCTGATTATTTAAAAGACTTTAACCTGTATCTGGCTGCATCAGATACAACCATCGCAATGGTTTTAGTTCAAGAAGACAACGGAATTGAACATCCTATATATTATTTAAGTAAAAACTTAAATGATATAGAAAGAAAATATTCTTATGTTGAAAAGCTAGCACTAGCAGCTGTTCAAGCGATACAGAGATTTCAACATTATGTCCTCTTTCGAAAAACTACCATTCTGTCAGATTGCAACCCCATGACTTATATACTGTCGCGACAGTTGCTGGGGGGCAAATATTCAAAATGGATTGCAATTCTACAAGAGTTTGATCTAGAATTTGTAAAATCCAAGTCAAAGAAAGCTTTAGTTTTCGCAGAATTATTGTGCTATCTCCCATCGTCGTCCAACGATGAAACATCTGAGGAAACAATCGTGGATGAATCTTTGTTTCTGATATCTTCAAGCAATCAGTGGTATGGAGATATAATCATTTATCTCCAAACCCAAAAATATAGGCCTAATACCTCCCGCTCCAAACAAAAATGTATTCGATACCAATCAAAAGACTACATGATCGTCGGTGATACACTTGACCGTCGTGGTGTCGATACAGTTCTGAGGAGGTGCCTCACTCATGAGGAGGCCGAAAAAGTCCTGAATGAGTGCCATTCAGGCGCGTGTGGGGGGGCATCAATCCGGTTATGCTACAGCACATAAAATTTTACGAGCAGGATACTTCTGGCCAACAATGTTCAAAGATTGCATAACCGCAGTCAGAAGTTGCCATGCTTGTCAAATTTTTGATAGCAAAACCAGAAGACCACCCACACCTCTACAGCCAATAGTTGTTGTTGGGCCATTCGCCAAATGGGGCATCGATTTCATGACATGTAACCCCACCTCGACCGGGGAGCATGGGTATATCATAGTCACAGTTGACTATTTTACCAAATGGGCCGAGGCGATGCATACATTAGGTAATACTGGTGAAACAGCTGCCCTCTTCTTTTTCAATCATGTAGTCACCAGATTCGGCGTCCCACAGGCTATAGTCAAATATCATGGATCGCATTTTTGCAATCACATGATGACCGAATTAGCTGCCAAATTAGGGTTGTCTCACGATAGCTCTACTCCATATTACCCGCAGGCCAACGGACAAGTTGAGGCAATCAACAAGGTCCTAAAACGCATGCTGCAAAGGATGATTGGAGTCCATAAAAGGAGTTGGCACCTGATCCTGTACTCAGCCTTGTGGGCTTACCGAACATCGGTAAGGAATGCAACCGGGTTTACACCTTTCCAATTGGTGTATGGCCTAGAAGCAATCTTACCAGTTCAGTGTGAAATCTCGTCCCTCAAACTCACGATCAACCTTCTCTCCAAAATTTCAGAAGAGGAGACTCATTTCTTGGAACTAATCCAATTGGATGAAACCCATCGTGATGCCGCTTTGGCTAACAAAGCCCATAAGAAACGAGTCAAGGCACATTTCGACAAGAATGTCAAACCCCGTGTCTTCTCAGAAGGTGACTTGGTCTTGCTTTATGACCAAGAATCCGATAAATTGGGAGCAGGTAAATTCAAGTCTTTATGGATGGGCCCCTATATTGTTAAAAGGGTGTTAGCAAAAGGAGCCTACGAGTTGATGGATTATGATGGAATTCCACTGTCGTAACCCTGTAACGGGTTGTACCTTAAGCGTTACTATGCTTGATAGTAACCTATATGCTTTTGTTACGTTTTTGTTTTCGCTAAGAGTGATTGTTTTGGTCAAGTAATCCACTTTTTACATTTATTGCAGATGTCAGACCTATTGGATTCATGTGTTGGGTATGCCGACGGAGCGAGTCGTAGTTCACGGAACCTATCTTCTGCGGCGTGGGCCATTTTTGATCCAAGCAGCGAGTTAGTAAGTTTCAGAGGGGTATGCATTGGTCGATCAACGAATAACATCACTGAGTATAGCGCATTGATAGAACTTCTCTCTGATGCCATCACACATGGTATATGCCGACTGATTGTCAGGCTAGACTCACAACTCGTCATACTACAACTCACTGGCATCTACTCTGTCCGAAATCCAGCTATTTATCGCAATGTTCCTAAGGGTTAAGATTTTGGAAAGGCAATTTGATGTTATTCAATATCAGCATATTTCCAGAAAATTAAACACATTAACTGACTCATTGGCAAATTATGTGTTAGATAGACATTTGCAACATTTATAAAAAGAAGCATACCATTAATATTTGCATTTGGATCATGTAACTTAACCAAAATAAAACTCCGAAAATCAAAAATATATATATATATAACTGTTTATGGTTTACAAAAATGTTCTGTAACCAAGAAAAAATTGGTCAAATGACCCAAAACTCAAAACTCTAGGGGGCACCCTAGTCTAATGATGCTCGTGATAGCAAGTCACAGCCTGTGCGATCATGCGTAAGAGGCGAGTCCATCGTCTTGGCACACCAGTGGTATGTCGCTGCAACCTCAAGGGCAGCTCGTCAGTCCTCACATCTGTAATACCGAGAGTGAGGCCCTCAACATGTTCCTGTAATGCTGCGAGAGTCTCGGACACATCAAGGTCACGAAGGATAGCCCTTCCCACAGCCTCTCCTGCAGGAGCTGCAGCTGGCACTCTCGGGCGTACTACTGGCCGAACAGGACCAACATCTGCATAAGCACATGAGTTTTGATTAGTCTTGACAGAGTAAAGCACAAGGACATTATAAAAGAAAAACGATAATCAGGAATGCGGTCAAATAATTTACCAATGGCGCCCCACTGTTCGCCAGCCGGCAGTACCAAATCTGGGTAACCCCGGAAATCCATGCCAGCATATGGATAGTCGGAATAAACCATCTCCTGAAAATCAAACCACCTGAAGAAGGTATCAGAAAATGAAATTTGAGACTGACCAGCATGCCTAGACATATGGTTGACCCATCTCTGCATACGTGGTTCAGTCGGGGGAGGTTAATGGAGTGCAATATACTGCGGCTGCATCAGTGGTATCTTTTCCAAGGCAAAGGTAGTCAAAACAGAACCATACCCAAAGTTCTTCAACCTCCCGCCCTTTACCTTGGTCAATTGTTCTTTCATCACAAGAAGTACTGCGTCACACCAATTGAACACCTTCGGTTGGAGACACTCCAAGGCATACTGCATATAAGATCGGTTGGCTACATGAAAAGCCGCACCACCAGCCATCCTACCAAAAGTGAACAGAATAGTCCTAAGGGACCTGTCAGTGACATCGCGGATGATGATCTTGCCGTCTTTACTCGGCTGAGATCCCTCTTTGCAATACCGGCAAACATAATCTCTCACAGATTCACCTCCTCGGGCCAAACCTGATAAAGAGAAGGGGGCACCCCGCCTCGACAAACCGGTCAAGAAATAGATGTCCACTACAGTCAAGGGGATGGATTTTCCACTAATCTGGAACAATTGATCTGTTGTCTCATGCTAGAAATGCGGAAAAACTTCAGCAAGCCACAGTTCTGCAGTGCGTTTACTGTAACCGGATCATGTAGGGAAAGCATGTCCTCTTCTTCATGCTCATGTTCTCGCCATGTAATAGTCATCTTACTCCGAAGATCTCTGAAAAACAAACAAGAGAAGAGTTAGATCCTGATTTTGGTAAGAAACAGACAAAATTTCCATCAAAAACTGTGCAGAAAATTCCTTCTCTGCGCCCATCACACCTACAGTAGTGCTCTGGGTGCATTGCATGTCAGGTGGCCATTGTACAGGCCAACATTCAACGCACCTTTTGATACACAGAGGGTGCGCTGAAGGCATAACGAGTTTTTCAAACCCCAGAGGCTCAGAAAAACCAGGAATCAAGCTCAAAAAACAAAATGGAAAGCATGAAATGAAAGAGCTCAAGTTTAGCTCCTACCTGGTCTAGATGGTGCCGAGAATCATCCACAGAATCTCCCAAAATCAGCCGATGAAAATCAAAGGGGGGAAAGCACCTCCAAAGCTCCAACAAGCCAAAGTTCAAATGAAATGGTAAAATGAGAGGTAAAAGCACTTTTAATTACTTTTTACGTAGTTCAAAGTAAAATATTAGTGTTCTAACTCATTTTTCAAACATATATTGTTCAATTCTAACTAGTTTGATGAAGCAATTGAAAATGCAGTACGATCTTTGAAAGAACAAAGCTATTTATGGTAAAGTCAAGAAATGACTGGATTAATCGAGCAGTTTTAGAGCGGACTTCATGCTCGTTAAAAAATAAACATAAGCAATGAGCAAGTGTTTCCTCTCGCGTTTAAGCTCATTAAAAAATGAACTATTTTCTGGTAAATAACCATCGTGAATGTAGTACTTCAGCCTTTAAAGCCTTGGTCATGTTCTGATCCATCACCTCCACTTTTACATTGGCCGATCATTCACCTCCATTTGATTGTTTACCCATTTTTAGGAACAGCTGCGAAGAGTGATCTCACTAGCCATCCTTGTAACACTGCCGTGATTGGTGAATTCCAAGCCTTACCTCGAATCAAATGCTATCCATTTTATCACTCGTTCCTCAAAAGACGAGTCTCCTTTAAGCTCTTTTCAACTGACTCGTAAAATATGAAAAGATTGCCGAACCATTGGCCTCTCCAGCTCGTTAAAGGGATAGGAAGTGCTATCCCTCCTCTAAATTTTAATCTTTTTGGACTTGAGGGATTATTACACAAAAAGATCGAGCGCTTGTTTTGTTCGGCTCGTTAAAAGTATCAAAAATTCATCCCTTCTGTATTGTTTTATACTTTTTCGGACTTAAGGGATTAGATGACGAAAAAGGAATTTTTGAGTTACCTTTACGTTCCTTTTCAGAATCTCTAAAAATGAAAAGGACCGAGTTATCTTTGTCGTTAAACTCGGTAAAAAAATTAATAGCAACAAACTTGTCTATAGACGAGAACGAGTTTCACTATCGCTAGGCTCATTAAAACATAGCGATGGGTTTGCCTGAAGGACAAATTATAGAACAAGCTTATGTTATCCTCCTCAAGCTTGACAAAAATAAAGAGGTACTGGTCAGCAATGACTTGGGAAAATTTGGAAGAAAACTTGAATAAACTTTGTTCGTAGCAAGTCGCTCTTGAACATGACACTTTCGCTCTGCATCCAAGCCGGGTTGGGTTGTTTCATTCACCGGTCACATCACCATGGTCACATCACACCATCCACATTTTGGGTTAATGCTACCAATCCATCATGTCAGTGTCGCCGATATGTTCAAGAGAAGTCATTCAAAGAGTTCACCTGTGTCTCACCCGCTACAATACATTTACCTCCATTATTTCATGACCGCCACCCTAAACCTTATATCACCAGATCGTTTTCACCTCCAGTAAAATCATTTGCTCCGTTCCGAGTCATTGATGTGGGATTCATTAAGGCCCTCCTATGATGGATCGCTTCTTGTCGACATCAGCTCATTATCCAAGAAGTCGATCTAGGAACACCCCTTTAGTACTTTGAAGCTTGCATGCCTCAATGGCAAGTTTCTCACTTCCGGCGACAGGTTTACATTATTGGCCTTCGACCGAAAGATTTTTCGTGGTGTTCGACGCCAAGTCCTTTATTAACACCACGTGAATTGTACTGCAGTACCTTGAGGGTCATTATCATTATCGGTGATTCCTCTCGCGCTTGTACTCAGTTTACATCATTGACTGGTAATCAAGCGATGTCTTTCCATGTTCGACTTCAGAACATTTCTCACATGGATCGACTTGAACTTCGAGTGAAGATCGAACGAGATTGAAGACCCCGGATCTAGTTTCATCCATCCGGCCTGCGATATATATTCAAGAAAATAAAAAGATCAAATGTACATCATTGCTGCACAGATAATCATCCGATCAAAAGGATGATGGCTCTATCAGAATCATCAGTCTACACTCAGACGATTGTCTGTCCTATGTACATGAAAATGAATTTATAAAGCTGAGCATGGGAATGCCCGCCTCAGCTAGATCATGAAAGTATTATGAAGATAATGTATTGTATTGTATCTTATTACAAGTCTCCTCCCAGCATTGAAAGAACTTCGGATCCTCATAATAAAGCATTTCACCCGACATAAAAAACTAGCGACCTCATGCTTTAGGGGGCAAATTTTATAGACATTTTTGGTCCCTACAACCCCAAGTATGAAATTTCCATAAATCAAGCTCTCCTAAGTCCCTAAAAGTGTTGTTCTAACCCATAAAGGAACAAGGTTGACAGATTACACCTTCTCCCAGAAGTTCTCCATGAAAAACTGCTCAGAATTGGTCAAAACAGGATAATTTCAGCTGCTCCACTGGCTAAGTGCGTTGCATTGCACCTAAGTACACTGTGAGGGTGCGTTGCATTTCATAAATCCCTTCTATGGGGTGCGATGGGCGAGAAATGACAAATGGCAGTGTCATTCCCCGAGGTGGAGAGGCAATGGAAGCTTCCAGAATCTTCTCTTGTGACACTTGCCTCACTGAATTCGACCAAGGATGAGTAAGAGGCCATTAGTCTCCAAGTGGAAGAAAGAACTATCAGAGTGAAGACACTAATCAAATCACAAGCTGACTCATCCCGCTTACAGATATCTATATATGGATCCCTCATCCCAGAGATCCAGGGGCTGGAATTTTGGATATTTTAAGGAATTGCTGTTGGTTTCTTGAGACAAAATCAGATTGTTGGGTGATCTAAGCTTTGTTTGAGGTGAAGAGCGCTTCTTTGCTAGGAGGTTGATGCTGGGTCAGAAATACTGGTTGTAACTCCTCCTGGCTCTTTCTTGTTTATCAATAAAAGCTATTCTAGTTTTCCTCCATACTCTTGTGTCATTCATATTTGTTGCATTTGTATGGTCAATTTACATCTGATCCTAGATTGTTTATGAATATAGATCCATTTCTTTGTATAGTTCTATGCTACTGTGATCTTACAGGTACTTTGTGAAGCTGGGCGTGCAAGGGAGCAAGTAGATAAAGACTATCAAAGAAGAGAGGAATCGAATCAGGAGATTAGCGCAAGACAGAGGTTGGTCTTCTTATTCTTCTCTATCTATAATTCATAAAGGAAAAACGAAAGTAGCTTTTCTTTGTTTGTTTCTAAGGCAGTTGTCACACCTTAGTTGGATAGAGCAGTTCTATAAATTGCAGTACGATCTTTGAAAGAACAAAGCTATTTATGGTAAAGTCAAGAAATGACTCGATTAATCGAGCAATTTTAGAGCGGACTTCATGCTCGTTAAAAAATAAACATAAGAAATGAGCAAGTGTTTCCTCCCGCATTTAAGCTCATTAAAAGATGAACTGTTTTCCGGTAAATAACCATCGTGAATGTAGTACTTCAGCCTTTAAAGCCTTGGTCATGTTCTGATCCATCAACTCCACTTTTACATTGGCCGATCATTCACCTCCATTTGATTGTTTACCCATTTTGAGGAACAGCTGCGAAGAGTTATCTCACTAGCCATCCTTGTAACACTGCCGTGATTGGAGAATTCCAAGCCTTACCTGGAATCAGCTGCTACCCATTTTATCACTCGTTCCTCAAAAGACGAGTCTCCTTTAAGCTCTTTTCAACTGACTCGTAAAATATGAAAAGATTTCCGAGCCATTGGCCTCTCCAGCTCGTGAAAGGGACAGGAAGTGCTATCCCTCCTCTAAATTTTAATCTTTTTGGACCTGAGGGATTATTACACAAAAAGATCGAGCGCTTGTTTTGTTCGGCTCGTTAAAAGTATCGAAAATTCATCCCTTCTGTATTATTTGATACTTTTTCGGACTTAAGGGATTATATGACGAAAAAGGAATTTTGGAGTTACCTTTACGTTCCTTTTCAGACTCTCTAAAAATGAAAAGGACCGAGTTATCTTTGTCATTAAACTCGTTAAAAAGATTAATAGCGACAAACTTGTCTATAGACGAGAACGAGTTTCACTATCGCTAGGCTCGTTAAAACATAGTGATGGGTTTTCCCGGAGGGAAAATTATAGAACAAGCATATGTTGTCCTCCTCAAGCTTGACAAAAATAAAGAGGTACTGGTCAGCAATGACTAGGGAAAATTGGGAAGAAAACTTGAAAAAACTTTGTTGGTAGCAAGTTGCTCTTGAACATGACACTTCGCTCCGCATCCAAGTCGGGTTGGGTTGTTTCATTCACCGATCACATCACACCATCCACATTTGGGGTTAATGCTACCAATCCATCATGTCAGTGTCGCCGATATGTTCAAGAGAAGTCATTCAGAGAGTTCACCTGTGTCTCACCCGCTACAATACATTTACCTCCATTATTTCATGACCGCCACCCTGAACCTTATATCACCAGATCGTTTTCACCTCCATTAAAATCATTTGCTCCGTTCCGAGTCATTGATGTGGGATTCATTAAGGCCCTCCTATGACGGATCGCTTCTTGTCGACATCAACTGATTATCCAAGAAGTCGATCTAGAAACACCCCTTCAGTACTTTGAAGATTGCATGCGTCAATGGCAAGTTTCTCACTTCCGGCGGCAGGTTTACATTATTGGCCTTCGACCGAAAGATTTTGCGTGGTGATCGACGCCAAGTCCTTTATTCACACCACGTGAATTGTACTACAGTACCTTGAGGATCATTACCATTATCGGTGATTCCTCTCGCGCTTGTTAACAGTTTACATCATTGACTGGTAATCAAGCGATGTCTTTCCATGTTCGACTTCAGAACATTTCTCACATGGAACGACTTATACTTCGAGTGAAGATCGAATGAGATTGAAGACCCCGAATCTAGTTTCATTAATCCGGGCTGCGATATATATTCAGTAAAATAAAAACATCAAATGTACATCATTGCTGCACAGATAATCATCCGATCAAAAGGATGATGGCTCTATCAGAATCATCAGTCTACACTCAGACGATTGTCTGTCCTATGTACATGAAAATGAATTTATAAAGCTGAGCATGGGAATGCCCGCCTCAGCTAGATCATGAAAGTATTATGAAGATAATGTATTGTATTGTTTCTTATTACAGGTCTCCTCCCAGCATTGAAAGAATTTCGGATCCTCATAATAGAGCATTTCACCCGACATCAAAAATTAACGACCTCATGCTTTAGGGGGCAATTGTTATAGGCATTTTTGGGCCCTACAACCCCAAGTATTAAATTTCCATAAATCAAGGGCTCCTAAGTCCCTAAAAGTGTTGTTCTAACCCCTAAAGGAACAAGGTTAACAGATTACAGCTTCTCCCAGAAGTTCTCCATGAAAAACTGCTCAGAATTGGTCAAAACAGGATCATTTCAGCTGCTCCACTGGCTAAGTGCATTTCATTGCACCTAAATACACTGTAAGGGTGTGTTTCATTTCAAAAATCCCTTCTATGGGGTACGATGGGCGAGAAATGATAAATGGCAGTGTCATTCCGCGAGGTGGAGAGGCAATGGAAGCTTCCAAGAATCTTCTGCTGTGACACTTGCCTCACTGAATTCGACCAAGGATGAGTAAGTGGCCATCAGTCTCCAAGTGGAAGGAAGAAATATCAGAGGGAAGACACTAATCAAATCACAAGCTGACTCATCCCCCTTACAGATATCTATATATGGATCTCTCATCCCAGAGATCCAGAGGGTGGAATTTTGCATATTGTAAGGAATTGTTGTTGGTTTCTTGAGACAAAATCAGATTTTTGGGTGATCTAAGCTTTGTTGGAGGTGAAGAGAGGCTTCTTTGCTGGGAGGTTGATGCTGGGTCAGAAATACTGGTTGTAACTCCTCTTGGCTCTTTCTTGTTTATCAATAAAAGCTATTCTAGTTTTCCTCCATACTCTTGTGTCATTCATATTTGTTGCATTTGTATGGTCAATTTACATCTGATCCTAGATTGTTTATGAATATAGATCCATGTCTTTGTATATTTCTATGCTACTGTGATCTTATAGGTACTTGTTGAAGCTGGGCGTGCAAGGGAGCAAGTAGCTAAAGACTATCAAAGAAGAGAGGAATCGAATTAGGAGATTAGCGCAAGACAGAGGTTGGTCTTCTTGTTCTTCTCTATCTATAATTAATAAAGGAAAAACAAAAGTAGCTTTTCTCTGTTTGTTTCTAAGGCAGTTGTCACACCTTAGTGGGATAGAGCAGTTCTATATAGACACTTTCCCCTGGAAGACCAACCTCTGTCTTGCGCTAATCTCCTGATTCGATTCCTCTCTTCTTTGATAGTCTTTAGCTACTTGCTCCCTTGCATGCCCAGCTTCACAAAGTACCTGTAAGATCACAGTAGCATAGAACTATACAAAGACATGGACATATATTCATAAACAATCTAGGATCAGATGTAAATTGACCATACAAATGCAACAAATATGAATGACACAAGAGTATGGAGGAAAACTAGAATAGCTTTTATTGATCAACAAGAAAGAGCCAAGAGGAGTTACAACCAGTATTTCTGACCCAACATCAACCTCCCAGCAAAGAAGCCCCTCTTCACCTCAAACAAAGCTTAGATCACTCAACAATCTGATTTTGTCTCAAGAAACCAACATCAATTCCTTACAATATGCAAAATTCCAGCCTCTGGATCTCTGGGGTGAGGGATCCATATATAGATATCTGTAAGGGGGATCAGTCAGCTTGTGATTTGATTAGTGTCCTCCCTCTGATAGTTCTTGCTTCCACCTGGAGACTAATGGCCTCTTACTCATCCTTGGTCGAATTCAGTGAGGCAAGTGTCATAGGAGAAGATTCTGGAAGCTTCCATTGCCTCTACACCTCGCGGAATGACACTGTCATTTGTCATTTCTCGCCCATCGCACCCCATAGAAGGGATTTCTGAAATGCAGCGCACCCTCACAGTGTATTTAGGTGCAATGCAATGCACTTAGCGAGTGGAGCAGCTGAAATGATCCCGTTTTGACCAATTCTGAGCAGTTTTTCATGGAGAACTTCTAGGAGAAGCTGTAATCTGTTAACCTTGTTCCTTTAGGGGTTAGAACAACACTTTTAGGGACTTAGGAGCCCTTGATTTATGGACATTTCATACTTGGGGTTGTAGGGCCCAAAAATGTCTATAACAGTTACCCCCTAAAGCATGAGGTCATTAATTTTTGATGTCGGGTGAAATGCTTTATTATGAGGATCCGAAGTTCTTTCAATGCTGGGAGGAGACCTGTAATAAGATACAATACAATGCATTATCTTCATAATACTTTCATGATCTAGCTGAGGTGGGCATTCCCATGCTCAGCTTTATAAATTCATTTTCATGTACATAGGACAGAAAATCGTCTGAGTGTAGACTGATGATTCTAATAGAGCCATCATCCCTTTGATTGGATGATTATCTGTGCAGCAATGATGTACATTTGATGTTTTTATTTTCCTGAATATATATCGCAGCCCGAATGGATGAAACTAGATCCAGGGTCTTCAATCTCGTTCGATCTTCACTCGAAATACAAGTCGTTCCATGTGAGAAATGTTCTGAAGTCAAACATGGAAAGACATCACTTGATTACCAGTCAATGATGTAAACTGTTAACAAGCACGAGAGGAATCACCGATAATGATAATGACCCTCAAGGTACTGCAGTACAATTCACGTGGTGTGAATAAAGGACTTGGCGTCGAACGCCACGCAAAATCTTTCGGTCGAAGGCCAATAATGTAAACCTGTCGCCGGAAGTGAGAAACTTGCCATTGAGGCATGCAAGGTTCAAAGTACTGAAGGGGTGTTCCTAGATCGACTTCTTGGGTAATGAGCTAATGTCGACAAGAAGCGATCCGTCATAGGAGGGCCTTAATGAATTCCACATCAATGACTCGGAACGGAGCAAATGATTTTAATGGAGGTGAAAACGATCTGGTGATATAAGGTTCAGGGTGGCGGTCATGAAATAATGGAGGTAAATGTATTGTAGTGGGTGAGACACAGGTGAACTCTCTGAGGTGACTTCTCTTGAACATATCGGCGACACTGACATGATGGATTGGTAGCATAACCCCAAATTTGGATGGTGTGATGTGACCATGGTGATGTGACAGGTGAATGAAACAACCCAACCTGACTTGGATGCGGAGCGAAAGTGTCATGTTCAAGAGCGACTTGCTACCAACAAAGTTTCTTCAAGTTTTCTTCCCAATTTTCCCTAGTCATTTCTGACCAGTACCTCTTTATTTTTGTCAAGCTTGAGGAGGATAACATATGCTTGTTCTATAATTTTCCCTTCGGGCAAACCCATCGCTATGTTTTAACGAGCCTAGCGATAGTGAAACTTGTTCTCGTCTATAGACAAGTTTGTTGCTATTAATCTTTTTAACGAGTTTAACGACAAAGATAACTCGGTCCTTTTCATTTTTAGAGAGTCTGAAAAGGAACGTAAAGGTAACTCCAAAATTCCTTTTTCGTCATCTAATCCCTTAAGTCCGAAAATGTATAAAACAATACAGAAGGGATGAATTTTTGAACCTGATAAAGAGATGGGGGCACCCCGACTCGACAAACCAGTCAAGGAATAGATGTCCACTACAGTCAAGGGGATGGATTTTCCCCTAATCTGGAACACCTGGTTGGTAGGATCCCAAGCATCGAGCAAATACTGTAGCAAATTGATCTGTTGTCTCATGCTAGAAATGCGGAAAAACTTCAGCAAGCCACAGTTCCGTGGTGCGTTTACTGTAACCGGATCATGTAGGGAAAGCATGTCCTCTTCTTCATGCTCATGTTCTCGCCATTTAATAGTCATCTTACTCCGAAGATCTCTAAAAAACAAACAAGAGAAGAGTTAGATCCTGATTTTGGTAAGAAACAGACAAAATTTCCATCAAAAACTGTGCATAAAATTCCTTCTCTGCGCCCATCGCACCTACAGTAGTGCTCTGGGTGCGTTGCATGTCAGGTGGCCATTGTACAGGCCAACATTCAACACACCTTTCGATACACAGAGGGTGCCCTGAAGGCATAACGAGTTTTTCAAACCCCAGAGGCTCAGAAAAACTAGGAATCAAGCTCAGAATGCAAAATAGAAAGCATGAAATGAAAGAGCTCAAGTTTAGCTCCTACCTGGTCCAGATGGCTCCGAGAATTGTCCACAGAATCTCCCAAAATCAGCCGATGAAAATCAAAATGGGGAAAGCACCTCCAAAGCTCCAACAAGCCAAAGTTCAAATGAAACAGTAAAATGAGAGGTAAAAGCACTTTTAATTACTTTTTACGTAGTTCAAAGTAAAATATTAGTGTTCTAACTCATTTTTCAAACATATATTGTTCATTTCTAACTAGTTTGATGAAGCAATTGAAAATGCAGTACGATCTTTGAAAGAACAAATATATTTATGGTAAAGTCAAGAAATGACTGGATTACTCGAGCAGTTTTAGAGCGGACTTCATGCTTGTTAAAAAATAAACATAAGCAATGAGCAAGTGTTTCCTCCCGTGTTTAAGCTCATTAAAAAATTAACTATTTTCCAGTAAATAACCATCGTGAATGTAGTACTTCAGCCTTTAAAGCCTTGGTCGTGTTCTGATCCATCACCTCCACTTTTACATTGGCCGATCATTCACCTCCGAATTTATCGGATTCTTGGTCACTAGCCATCCTTGTAACACTGCCGTGATTGGAAAATTCCAAACCTTACCTGGAATCAGTTGCTATCCATTTTATCACTTGTTCCTCAAAAGACGACTCTCCTTTAAGCTCTTTTCAACTGACTCGTAAAATATGAAAAGATTTCTGAGCCATTGGCCTCTCCAGCTCGTTAAAGGGACAGGAAGTGCTATCCCTCCTCTAAATTTTAATCTTTTTGGACCTGAGGGATTATTACACAAAAAGATCGAGCGCTTGTTTTGTTCGGCTCATTAAAAGTATCGAAAATTCATCCCTTCTGTATTGTTTTATACTTTTTCAGACTTAAGGGATTAGACAACGAAAAAGGAATTTTGGAGTTACCTTTACGTTCCTTTTCAGACTCTCTAAAAATGAAAAGGACCGAGTTATCTTTGTCGTTAAACTCGTTAAAAAGATTAATAGCGACAAACTTGTCTATAGACGAGAACGAGTTTCACTATCGCTAGGCTCGTTAAAACATAGCGATGGGTTTTCCCGAAGGGCAAATTATAGAACAAGCATATGTTATCCTCCTCAAGCTTGACAAAAATAAAGAGGTACTGGTCAGCAATGACTAGGGAAAATTGGGAAGAAAACTTGAAGAAACTTTGTTGGTAGCAAGTCGCTCTTGAACATGACACTTTCACTCTGCATCCAAGTTGGGTCGGGTTGTTTCATTCACCGGTCACATTACCATTCCCATCATACCATCCACATTTGGGGTTAATGCTACCAATCCATCATGTCAGTTTCGCTGATATGTTCAAGATAAGTCATTCAGAGAGTTCACCTGTGTCTCACCCACTACAATACATTTACCTCCATTATTTCATGACTGCCACCCTGAACCTTATATCACTAGATCGTTTTCACCATCATTAAAATCATTTGCTCCATTCCGAGTCATTGATGTGGGATTCATTAAGGCCCTCCTATGACGGATCACTTCTTGTCGACATCAGCTCATTATCCAAGAAGTCGATCTAGGAACACCCCTTTAGTACTTTGAAGCTTGCATGCCTCAATGGCAAGTTTCTCACTTCTAGCGACAGGTTTACATTATTGGCCTTCGACTGAAAGCTTTTGGGTGGTGTTCAATGCCAAGTCCTTTATTCACACCACGTGAATTGTACTGCAGTACCTTGAGGGTCATTATCATTATCGGTGATTCCTCTCGCACTTGTTAACAGTTTACATCATTGACTGGTAATCAAGCGATGTCTTTCCATGTTCGACTTCAGAACATTTCTCACATGGATCGACTTGTACTTCGAGTGAAGATCGAACGAGATTGAAGACCCCGGATCTAGTTTCATCCATCCGGGCTGCGATATATATTCAGGAAAATAAAAACATCAAATGTACATCATTTCTGCACAGATAATCATCCAATCGAAAGGATGATGGCTCTATCAGAATCATCAGTCTACACTCAGACGATTGTCTGTCCTATGTACATGAAAATGAATTTATAAAGCTGAGCATGGGAATGCCCGCCTCAGCTAGATCATGAAGTATTATGAAGATAATGTATTGTATTGTATCTTATTACATGTCTCCTCCCAGCATTGAAAGAACTTTGGATCCTCATAATAAATCATTTCACCCGACATCAAAATTAACGACCTCATGCTTTAGGGGGCAACTGTTATAGACATTTTTGGGCCCTACAACCCCAAGTATGAAATTTCCATAATTCAAGGGCTCCTAAGTCCCTAAAAGTGTTGTTCTAACCCCTAAAGGAACAAGGTTAACAGATTACAGCTTCTCCCAAAAGTTCTCCATGAAAAACTGCTCAGAATTGGTCAAACAGGATCATTTCAGCTGCTCCACTGGCTAAGTGCGTTGCATTGCACCTAAATACACTGTGAGGGTGCGTTGCATTTCAGAAATCCCTTCTATGGGGTGCGATGGGCGAGAAATGACAAATGGCAGTGTCATTCCGCGAGGTGGAGAGGCAACGGAAACTTCCAGAATCTTCTCCTGTGACACTTGCCTCACTGAATTCGACCAAGGATGAGTAAGAGGCCATCAGTCTCCAAGTGGAAGAAAGAACTATCAGAGGGAAGACACTAATCAAATCACAAGCTGACTCATCCCCCTTACAGATATCTATATATGGATCCCTCATCCCAGAGATCTAGAGGCTGGAATTTTGCATATTGTAAGGAATTGCTGTTGGTTTCTTGAGAAAAAATCAAATTGTTGGGTGATCTAAGCTTTGTTTGAGGTGAAGAGGGGTTTCTTTGCTGGGAGGTTGATGCTGGGTCAGAAATACTGGTTGTAACTCCTCTTGGCTCTTTCTTGTCTATCAATAAAAGCTATTCTAGTTTTCCTCCATACTCTTGTGTCATTCATATTTGTTGCATTTGTATGGTCAATTTACATCTGATCCTAGATTGTTTATGAATATAGATCCATGTCTTTGTATAGTTCTATGCTACTGTGATCTTACAGGTACTTTGTGAAGCTGGGCGTGCAAGGGAGCAAGTAGCTAAAGATTATCAAAGAAGAGAGGAATCAAATCAGGAGATTAGCGCAAGACAGAGGTTGGTCTTCTTGTTCTTCTTTATCTATAATTCATAAAGGAAAAACGAAAGTAGCTTTTATCTGTTTGTTTCTAAGGCAGCAGTCACGCCTTAGTGGGATAGAGCAGTTCTATATAGACACTTTTCCGTGTAACAAAATGGCGACTCCGCTGGGGAGAAATTAGTTTGTTTCTTTATCTTCCTTGTTGTCTATTTCATAAACTTACAGACGGAGCCTGAAGTTGTGCCAGGTAGCTTTCGAACTGCATTTGCTATGCAAATGCAAAGTAGATAAATGCCACTTCAGTCAATCTCCGGGATCTGTTTATGATTTAAACAACTGATTCACAAACTCTATGATTTCCCTTGTGATAGCTCTTAGATCCTCCTTCAATCTACCCCTCATTGTTGTATTACTGATTGCTTTTTGCTCGGCCAAAACCTAAGAACTAAACTGCAAACTGTGACCCGGAACCTGACCAAAGTCTTGTCTCTAGCCCAACGCAGGTACTGTTCTGAGAATCTGAACTTCAGCGCACTTCCCGAGTGGACAAGCTACGCTGCATTTCAAATTCTCTGTGTTACAGGTGCACTGATCAGACTAGGCTCTGTGCAGTTTTGGTTTCTGTGATTCATTCTTTCCAGTTCTATTCCTGAATTTTACTGCCTGTGATTAGTATATGTCTATTTGAAACCTCCTTTCCTTGCTGTTATTCCGCCTCCTTTGTACAAAAGAACTGTTAATGTTTTTGTGTGTTTGTTGAGTCATTTTTAGTTCTCCTTTGCAAAAGTAGCATAATCGTACTATCATCCTTTGATTTGAAACTGTCACAAGTGTTGATTTCAATCTTAGGAAAGAGTTTGATTGCTGTTAATGGTCGATTATCCTGTTACTATTGCTTTTGGTTTGAATTTGTAATTTTCTAGTGTCAAGAACAAGTATTCATTTCAAAATCGTAAGGTGTTGTAATCGTCTCCATTTTTTGATTTCGAAAAGAAACTTGTTGATATTTGTCGCTTGAAAAGAAATTCAGATTTGTGCATCAACTTTCTTTTTAGCATTCATATACTAAAAAATTCGAAAACAAATACATGCATGTGCATTTGCATATAGACAATCTGATTGGTTTGATTTAGGAAAGTGCATTTAGAGTGTGCTCTTTGCTCTTTGTGAAAAGATTCTGTTTTTCTTTTCCTTAGTAGCTAGGATTTTCATTGCACAAAGAAGATAAAAACTTTGTTTATCATCTTAGATTGCATTTTAGGAATTACATATACATCTCGCGGTGAACCTGAAAGGCAAACTTCATAAACAAGATCAACTTGAAATAAATTCAATGAATCTAACAACGCTTTGGAACTTAACGCACAACATCTAGAAGTCTAGGCTAGAGACGTATTCTGGCGTTGTAAAGCCTGGTAACTATTTTTCTCACTGTTGGTTGGGTGATTCCTCCGCTTTGAGACGATAAGTGCTAGTACGGACTTGTGCTCCCACGTACCGTCGAGTATATTTTGGGAGACCACAATAGGCTTAATCCTTTATCCATAGGAAGCCGTGTCTGCCGCCCTATCGATTGCAATGCACTGAACACAGCATTCGGGAAGATTGACTGCCATACCGTAAAAAGTATTCTGCAGTTTTGCGATTGGTTTGGTAATCCCTCTACCTAGATTTCCAGAGCAGTCCCTTTCGTTCCTTTTCAGACTCTTTAACAGAAAAGGTCCATCTGAGCACTTGTCACTTCAGGCTCATTAAAAATCGAAGGTGACTAGAGTCATCTTTTGTTTTTTCTCGACTCTTTAAAATTGAAAAAACGAGTTGTGTCAAAGCGTCTAAAATTTATTTTAAATGGAATATTCATCCCCCTTTCCTACGTTGATCTTGGGTTGAGAAAATGGAATCCACCAACCAAAATTCCCCTTGGAAGAAATCCTAGTCCCTTCTCCTCTTGGGGAGATGTTGGTGCACCCCATATGGCCACATTGTCGCTTCCAGGACTGACAATTGGCTTGCCTATATGGCTCTTCTCAACCTCTGTCGTTCAGAACATCGTAATTCCTGAACAATCGAGTCAGCAACTAGACGAGTCCAGAGTTACCGACCAACCTTCTACTTCCTCTAATTCTTCCTCTCCTCCTTCCTCTTCACTTGATGGGGCTGGTAAAGCCAAAAGTCAAGTACCTAAGGAGAAGAAGGAAAAGAAGAAGAAAGAGAAGAAGAAGAAGGAGCCAAAAGCGAATGGGGGCAAACGAGCGTCGTCTAACGAAAATCCACACACCGCACCGACCAGGCCTAAATCACCATGTGTCATTTGCAAAGGAGACCACTTTCATAGAGATTGTCCCAGCATCCCTCGGATCTTAAGGGACTGGTCTCCTCGTTTGCACAACCCGGTGTCGTCAACCTCTGATGATCATGTTGAAAACACACCGTCGACTAGTGAAAGTGAAGCCCCTGGACAAAAAGGAAAATGCAGATTTCCTTGTAAACTGTGCGAAGGCGATCATGCCGTCCACCGTTGTCCCTTCTTAGACGAGGCTAAAAGAGTTTTGGATGATCGTCCGGTTTCACCATTACGACTTCCTCCTGGATATAAAAAACTCTTGCCGAGTCCGTCACTAGTTGAGAATCCGGCTGACCGGCCCAGATGGTCGGCCGAAGTTTCTATCATCGAAGAAAAACCATCTGAATCAACACCAGACGAAAGTCAAAAGGTCGAGGCGGCGGTTGACCCGGTCTTGCCTTCAGAGGTTCCATCTTCAGATGATACACTCACCGAAGAGAACAAGGATGACACCATCCAAATTCTTTTCATAAACACAGACTCCAACGAACATGGGGGCAATTTACCCATTCCTTTACCGCAGGAAGGAAGTTCGTCAGAGTCGTACCCGGCCGTCTATTCGGTCCCACCTCCAAGCAACCTAGTTGTTTCCTTCGATTGGAATCAGCTAGGCAGACCCCGTTTACCAGTTAGTATACCATTTTGAATCATCGTTCAAATATATAGAATGGTTATGGCCAGTACCATCATTGATGAAGGGGCTTCTGTGAGTATCCTTTCCTCGACTGCTTGGAAAGCGCTTGGTTCGCCATCGCTTTTGCCTGAGATGAGAAATCTAACGGGCTATCATAAAGGAACCAGTCAACCGTTAGGGATCCTTCCCAACGTACCCATAACATTGAGAAGGAAAACCGTTCAAATGAACGTAATGGTAGTCCAAGGACCCCTGGATTATAATCTACTCCTTGGACGAGACTATATTTATTGCATGGGAGCGATTGTCTCCTCACTCTTTAGAGTAATGTGTTTTCCGCACGAAGGAAGAGTGGTCCATCTCGTTGACCAGCTTTCATTTCCTGGATCACACATAGCAAATAGTCATATACCAACCCTGAATGGTCTTTTCACGCAAGAAATGTCTCAAATCCCAGTCCGTCCGCCCGATGAACGCGAGTGATTCGGGGGACATGACTGAAACCCAGGCGGCATGCACCCTGGTTTGCTTCGGCAGGAAAACTTCGGGTATAGGGTAGGTTTCCGCGAGAGAATATGACTAGTCTGTACTCCCGTCCATGATTGGAAGAGGGGTTATTCCGAAACAGGATTCTCTTGTCAAAGTTATGTGAGTTGGCGGGCATCACCACTCACCTTTATCTATTTCGGTAGACATCGCCGAGGAAGTGTTTTGTTTACGTCGTGAATAGAGAAATCTTCGGTAACCTGTAAGAGGTAGGCCTCTCTCGGCTAAAACATTTGTTTTGACGGAAAGAGGTAGGGGTAACCTTGAAACTCTGTTTTATACCTGGGGGCATGCAAACCTTTTGGAGTGCAAGCGAAGAGCGACTATTTATTTTTTAAATTTGTAGGACCTCTAACCCTTAAACTCGTAGGATTGGCCATTTCCTAACTTGCATAAAGGAAGGATGTGGGGAAAATCTTTGAAAAAATTCCATTTTTAATGAGACTTTCTTATTATATGACTGGATTAATTGAGCAGTTTCAGAGCGGACTTCATGCTCGTTAAAAAATAAACATAAGCAATGAGCAAGTTTTTCCTCCTGCATTTAATCTCATTAAAAAATGAACTATTTTCCAGTAAATAACCATCGTGAATGTATTACTTCTGCCTTTAAAGCCTTGGTCGTGTTCTGATCCATCACCTCCACTTTTACATTGGCCGATCATTCACCTCCATTTGATTGTTTACCCATTTTGAGGAACAACTGCGAAGAGTGATCTCACTAGCCATCCTTGTAACACTGTCGTGATTGGAAAATTCCAAACCTTACCTGGAATTAGTTGCTATCCATTTTATCACTCGTTCCTCAAAAGACGAGTCTCCTTTAAGCTCTTTTCAACTGACTCATAAAATATGAAAAGATTGCCGAGCCATTGGCCTCTCCAGCTCGTTAAAGGGACAGGAAGTGTTATCTCTCCTCTAAATTTTAATCTTTTTGGACCTGAGGAATTATTACACAAAAAGATCGAGCGCTTGTTTTGTTCGGCTCGTTAAAAGTATCGAAAATTCATCCCTTCTGTATTGTTTTATACTTTTTCAGACTTAAGGGATTAGATGACGAAAAAGGAATTTTGGAGTTACCTTTACGTTCCTTTTCAGACTCTCTAAAAATGAAAAGGACTGAGTTATCTTTGTCATTAAACTCGTTAAAAAGATTAATAGCGACAAACTTGTCTATAGACGAGAACGAGTTTCACTATCGCTAGGATCGTCAAAACATAGCGATGGGTTTGCCTGAAGGGAAAATTATAGAACAAGCATAAGTTATCCTCCTCAAGCTTGACAGAAATAAAGAGGTATTGGTCAGCAATTACTGGGGAAAATTGGGAAGAAAACTTGAAGAAACTTTGTTGGTAGCAAGTTGCTCTTGAACATGACACTTTCGCTCCGCATCCAAGTCAGGTCGGGTTATTTCATTCACCGGTCACATTACCATGGTCCCATCATACCATCCAAATTTGGGGTTAATGCTACCAATCCATCATGTCAGTGTCGCCGATATGTTCAAGAGAAGTCATTCAGAGAGTTCACCTATGTCTCACCCGCTACAATACATTTACCTCCATTATTTCATGACCGCCACCCTGAACCTTATATCACCAGATCGTTTTCACCTCCATTAAAATCATTTGCTCCATTCCGAGTCATTGATGTGGGATTCATTAAGGCCCTCCTACGATGGATCGCTTCTTGTCGACATCAACTCATTATCCAAGAAGTCGATCTAGGAACACCCCTTCAGTACTTTGAAGCTTGCATGCCTCAATTGCAAGTTTCTCACTTCCGGCGACAGGTTTACATTATTGGCCTTCGACCGAAAGATTTTGTGTGGTGTTCGACGCCAAGTCCTTTATTCACACAACGTGAATTGTACTGCAATACCTTGAGGGTTATTATCATTATCGGTGATTCCTCTCGCGCTTGTTAACAATTTACATCATTGACTGGTAATTAAGCGATGTCTTTCCATGTTCGACTTCAGAACATTTCTCACATGGATCGACTTGTACTTCAAGTGAAGATCGAACGAGATTGAAGACACCGGATCTAGTTTCATCCATCCGGCCTACGATATATATTCAGGAAAATAAAAACATCAATTGTACATCATTGCTGCACAGATAATCATCCGATCAAAAGGATGATGGCTCTATCAGAATCATCAGTCTACACTCAGACGATTGTCTGTCCTATGTACATGAAAATGAATTTATAAAGCTGAGCATGGGAATGCCCACCTCAGCTAGATCATGAAAGTATTATGAAGATAATGTATTGTATTATATCTTATTACAGGTCTCCTCCCAACATTGAAAGAACTTCGAATCCTCATAATAAAGCATTTCACCCGACATCAAAATTAATGACTTCATGCTTTAAGGGGCAACTGTTATAAACATTTTTGGGCCCTACAACCCCAAGTATGAAATGTCAATAAATCAAGGGCTCCTAAGTCCCTAAAAGTGTTGTTCTAACCCCTGAAGGAACAAGGTTAACAGATTACAGCTTCTCCTAGAAGTTCTCCATGAAAAACTGCTCAGAATTGGTCAAAACAAGATCATTTCAGCTTCTCCACTGGCTAAGTGCGTTGCATTGCACCTAAATACACTGTGAGGGTGCGTTGCATTTCAGAAATCCCTTCTATGGGGTGCGATGGGCGAGAAATGACAAATGGCAGTGTCATTCCGCGAGGTGGAGAGGCAATGGAAACTTCCAGAATCTTCTCCTGTGACACTTGCCTCACTGAATTCAACCAAGGATGAGTAAGAGGCCATCAATATCCAAGTGGAAGCAAGAACTATCAGAGGGAAGACACTAATCAAATCACAAGCTGACTCATCCCCCTTACAGATATCTATATATGGATCCATCATCCCAGAGATCCAGAGGCTGGAATTTTGCATATTGTAAGGAATTGCTGTTTGTTTCTTGAGACAAAATCAGATTGTTGGGTGATCTAAGCTTTGTTTGAGGTGAAGAGGGGCTTCTTTGCTGGGAGGTTGATGCTGGGTCAGAAATACTGGTTGTAACTCCTCTTGGCTCTTTCTTGTTTATCAATAAAAGCTATTCTAGTTTTCCTCCACACTCTTGTGTCATTCATATTTGTTGCATTTGTATGGTCAATTTACATCTGATCCTAGATTGTTTATGAATATAGATCCATGTCTTTGTATAGTTCTATGCTACTGTGATCTTACAGGTACTTTGTGAAGCTGGGCGTGCAAGGGAGCAAGTAGCTAAAGACTATCAAAGAAGAGAGGAATCGAATCAGGAGATTAGCGCAAGACAGAGGTTGGTCTTCTTGTTCTTCTCTATCTATAATTCATAAAGGAAAAACGAAAGTAGCTTTTCTCTGTTTGTTTCTAAGGCAGCTGTCACACCTTAGTGGGATAGAGCAGTTCTATATAGACACTTTTCCCTGTAATACCAATAAGATCTAAATTGATCATCATTGCACGATCAACGACTTGTAGAGTTTTTAGGCCTAGACTTGCATGAAAGTTACCTCCTCCACTGCGCTCGATGGATGGGACCCATCCTTGATCTTTGAGCCGACAAGTTAAGAGGTGACAGGTTTCCAACTATAATTAAGTGTAATTCCTACCTCAATTAATTATTCCCCTTTTCCAACTCTTCACCATTTTTCCTTTCACATTCATTATTTTTCTTGCATGCCGCTCTGTAGCTTGAGAGTTGTAGACCATGAAAGAAAGCCTTATTGATTATCATTCTTTCCTAGTAGGTAATATTTTGTCGCTCCAACTCTTTTTACATTTCTTTGTTAGTCAAATTCTTAGGGAGGAACAATGCCAGAGGAATTATCCAAAAAAACTCTCATTAACAAGTTGGCTAGTATAAGGGATCCCCAAATCCACCTTATAGATGTCTTGATTTTGAAAAGAACCCTGAATTCACCCTTTCATAGCTCCAAAGAAGATCAATGTCTAAAAAATATGGGGTTTTAGCTGTCACACTCCTGCCAGTGTATTTTGACCTATATTCTACCCTTATGCTAGCTAATTATCTTGATCTTGAGCCTCAAATTATCTCTTATCCCGTAGACCACCTGATATTCCTCAAAATCAATGTGTAAATTATCTCTAAAATGCTAGGCATACCAGCCTTTGGAATAGACATTACTGACAAAGGGCTAGATCGGGAATTTATTACATGGGTAGAAGAGGACAAGTCAAAGTTTCTCAAAGGTTTACTCAAAGGCCCCGACCCAAACCTGAAGTTGGGATTTCCCTTTCCCACTGTGTCTTTGAAACCCTTCTATTAGAACTTGACATCGCTACTTACCATAAGTTTTGGCTTATTCGACGACTCAAGGGTTGACGCATCCATTTTCTTAGCCATTCAACTTATTACTATGAATCCTGAAAAAATGATGATCAATTTTCTGAAATATTTGGCCAGCGCTATCATGATCGACCTCACAACTGCTCTCCAATTCAAATCCCACCGACATTGTACATACCTTATTCAATTAATTTTATTTAACTATGCTATTTGTTTTCCATCCACTAAGCTCCTCACGACTACTAAGGATGGAAGCATAAATAAGATAGAAATTTATCAATTGTCAAACACAATATACCCGGTACATCTCCCTCACTCCTACACCCAATATATTGACCATTTTGCTTTTTATTTGAGAGTTAAATTTCTCGGTGAGGCCCCCTAACATAATTTATGAAGAATAAAGGAGAGTTTTATGGCTGACTAAGTAAGATAGCATAGGGATATGGTTTTTGTATCCGAAGTTTTCCCTGATAAAATTTTAGGGTTATGAAAAGAAACCTTTACATTTCCCAAAGTTCATGACACATTTAATCTTTGCTTATGAAGTGTTGAGACAGAGAATTATAGTTAATGAGTCACATTTTGCATCAGAGAAAAAGGGAGCATTTTTTAGTTGTCCTTACTCTATTCAGCCTCTCATCGCTAAAAATAAAAATGCAGGAGATGTAATTGAAAAGGAAATGTTTTCATTTGGATTAATGCATGATAACTGTTGGCATTATGACGCCCTTGCAATAATTTTTGGACTAAGAAAGTAAGAAATATTATTATCTTACACTCATGAATGTAAACTAGAGATGGAAAAGTTGGAAAACTCAGCAACTACTAGCTTCGTCCTGGTAGTGATGTAGGTGTCTACAAAGCAAAACCATGTACCAATAGGTGACTAAAAAAGCCCATAATCAAGCTTTGATACCATCTGAAGCTTGTGTTCTGGAAACAAAACTTACATAGCCTTTAAAAACCACATTTTCCCTAATTACAAAGAGAAAATAAGAGGCTTTAGAGTCAGAAGAAACCCTGCGCTACGTAAATTCTAGAGAAGGCTAAGATGTGGATACTGAAGCATTTGAGAAAATGGTAGAACAATTGAATATGGAAATGAAACAACCTATTTATGAAACTCGACTAAAGGAATTAGGAGTGTAAGCATTGGATGTTAGACATAGTTTTATTGGAGAAAAATTAATACACATGCCAGGGACAAAATAGTCTAGATAAAAGGTGTTACTTTCATCTAAATCGACCTCCATCCTTTCATGGAAACAAGGTCACAAAATATGTCAAATTCCTACTTCTTTAAATCCGAAATCCAATATTACCATCACGTCCAACTCATTGAGATCTTTCTAGAGATATAAATTTTACCTCCATCTGAATTACGAATCGAAAGTTATGACCAATTGAAATCTGACCAATAAACCCTTTCCATGAGCGAGTACTGCCATGTCGCACCCACATGGACCTCCGTGCTTCCATGAGGAAACAATGACTAATGGTCCACATCAAAATACTGCCCTATAAAATTTCCATTGTGGTATATGTCACGTCGTCCTTACCTAGGGCCCACTAGACTAGATGCTTAGCTTGTTTTGCTACTAATCCACACTTATTGCCCCTCAACCCTCAACCCTTGCCATATGTTTCACAAAAATCTTACACATCGAAGTCCCAAGATGGAAAGTTTTAAGGTTAACAAACAAGAGTACTTCCCATCAACCTTGGCCCCATTAGCCTTGTTACCAACAGTAGCATGTCTTCCCTGAGACATCGAGATGAAGTCAACTTGAGATGACATCTTCCTGTCCACTTGGCCTCCTCCAAGAGTGCCCATGTGTCACTCACGTTTGAGCCCCTTGACCCTATAATATGGTCGATTATGCCTACCATGTGGCATGTCGCCATGTCAACTTGATTCCACATCAATTTCACTATCTGGCCTAGGTCCCACTAGGGTCCTAGCCCTTTTGTAAAACATGAAATTCCTGTTATAACAAAATGTTGGGTATTCTATCCCCACAGAACGAAACACTTAACAAACCCTCCAACCCTAAACTCCCATGTAGTTTGTCTTGAGCCCACATCCTAGCCATTCGACTACTTAGGTTGTCTACCATGCAAGCCTTTCTTTCAATTTTCCATAGTATATGACTTGAACACACAGACCTAGAATTCACTTGGACCCCCAAATTTAGTTTATTTTTTAGGCGTATTTTTCCTTAATGCTTCAGGATGATTTTTTGGCTTTTTCTACATCTTTTTTAAAAAATTGACCAAGGTTATTTTGAGGGCACAAATATAATAAACCCATCCCCATGCACAACCATTATCACAACTTTCTCTTGGAAAATAGCATTTTGTAACTTCAATGATACCCACACTAGGCCTTACTAGTATGTCCATGCATACATACCATCCGATGAGTAAGGGTGACATTGACCCATAAAGCATTTCCTTGACCAAAAAACCATGAGATACATATTTAAGACATGAGCTACCTTCCTTGATTCCATAGAGGCTCTATGCTACTCATAAAATGCAGATCACATGATCTACACACAACATCAATCTATATAGCATTATAAACACCAACTAAATCATGCAACCATGCATACAACTTATGTTTTACAGATAAATCAGTTACCTTTTGAGCTAGATCTTCCTTTTATACACAATGCAAAAATCAATCTACTATTGAAAATACCAGTCAGACAAGCAAGTGGCCAATAATTCTACACATGTCGATGCACACAACCCTATAGCTATTAAGGAATCACATGCATTCTATGTCACACTAATAAGATTCCTAGACCTTCTAGATACAAGATAACAATATATGAGATATCCAAGGAATCCAAACAATTCCCAAACATCTCCATCAATAAGTTAGCTTCCACTCCTACTCTTACTACTAATAGATGACCAATGAGTATGAGGTATTAAAAGAAGTCTTGGTTGTTGTAGACCACTAGGCATACAAACATTTATTCTCTTACAAGGATTCTTCGAGGTTAATTACACCCTACCAATTGGTCCTTATTTATCATAAACACATTAAAAATTGAACATCCATGGCCATATGATAATTCAAGTGCTCTTTCTTGAATGTACAAGAGATATTCATTATTGGCCATTCATCATACAAGTACTTAAAAGTAATAAACACTTACTTAATTTAAACAAAGATGTTGGTGTCTAGAGGAGGGACTTCAACTCTCCTCCCAACAATATGCTAATATACATTGCAATATTTCTTGCTAATAGCCACCCCTAAGCCAAATTTAGAGCTCAAGTAGGGAAGTTCTCAAGGAAATATGCTACATCCAATCAACCAACCACATAGGAGTCCACAGACCTCATAATGATTCCACTTGCAACCCCAGTAGGACTTTTCTAACCATTGTGACTCCTTCTCCTCAACAATAATATGTTGTTCCTTGTCTCAAAATCGTTCCATTATCTTTTTTCCTACATGTTCATGCCCATCTCCTTTGTCTTTCCTTTGCCTCTTTGTTCTCTATTTTTTTCCCGAAAAGGCCTTCTCCATCTTTTATTGTCCCTTCCTTTTTCATTGTGCATTGTCGTTCCTAGTGCTCTACTTTTTCTTTCCACTCCTTTTTATCATATCTTGTGCATTCCCTTGCGTGTTAACCATGGCAACACGTTTCACAAGAATAAGAAAACCTCAACCCTATGCGCAAGTGTGCATACCACTTTCTTAAATACTTGTACAAATTTGCATTCAATTCCTACAAGAAAATAGGTGACTTCTTGAAAGCACCTCTAAGTTTAGCTTTTCCCCAAGCTATTCCCCCAAAAAATTATCCACTCAAGCTCTAAAGCTATATCCTCTCCTTAGCCAATCAATGTGTTACATTTCCACATTATTTACATGAAAATTTGCTTGGATTGAGCGATACATTAAAGGAATTAGTTCATGTCCCCTCCATTATGTTATACTTCTCTTTCTTGCCAACCACACTTTAGAAATGAAAGGAAGGCCCACCCTACATAGATAGTAAGGTCCCAAGGATTATATCCACCATGAACTGATAGACATGATTGATATTGAACCTTACCATAAATATGAAAATATACATGTGATAGGACCGCACTGCAATCAATGTAGGTGTGGGCAGAACTAATGAAGCTCAATTTGCACTATTATGTCATAAAGAAAGGCTCATTGATTCATTTTTTTGTTCACCGAGGAGGGAAAATATAGCAAGGAAATTTGAAGATATGTTGTCTCAATATGAGAAGGAAATAGATAGTTCCACATCACTCCCATAAACAAGCATGGATTATGGATATAGATAGTTCCACACTCCAATATCCCACCAACAAGTACATATACTTTTGCAACACTGATAATTTGCATGTCCACTCCTTTTCTAATGAAATATATTACATAAAAAAATAATGTCCATGAATTGGTAGGAAGGTTATAATCTTTCTCTCTTTGATCAAGTAATTATGGAGAGAGACTAAAGGGACTAAGAGGATAAATCAGCTAGCCTTGAGATATCTCTAGAGATCAATTCATTGAGGAAACTTTTCTGTATCTAATAGAGGTGTAAGATGGTTCATATATATATTTATTGCTCACTTGGGACACATGTCCTTGAGGTAGTCGTTATAGGATAGATAACATACCCTCCCCCACCATATAGATAATGATAGTCTATGGTAGATATAGGTGAGTTAGGGCGTGATTTTGTTTTCTTTATTACTACTAGTCGTAGTTCGAATTGAGGGAAGATTAAGAGAAAGGAATTTCAATGAATGAGATAGTTGGTGTTTCCTCCAATACTACTTATATGACAAGTCTTTATCTCTATTTTGAGTGAATATATTGGGCTAGGTGTTAAGGGAGGAGCTCCTAAACATACAGGAGCAATGTGACCTATATCGATAGAAAAAATTACTAAAGTAGCCCTCCAAGAGTAAGGAGATGAGTTAGCTTACCCCTACCTAGAGCTTACCAGGATAGAGAATAGATTCCAACATAGGAGGAAAGATCTATATTCAATAGCTAGAATAGTAGGTGAGACATTTTTATTGGTTTTATATTGTTGGGTCATAAATTGGCTCTGCAACTATAAGATATGAAACCAAAGAATCTATTAACTCTCAAGTGCTTACGCTTCTAAGATCTAAAACTAAATAGAGTCCAAATACACCTAGGACTATTACTGTTGGCTATGGATATGAAGAGGGCTATGAAGTTAGGCAATATGGATTTGATACTTCCCATGACTATGCTTTGATTAGTGCTTCCCCTTAGTCGAATTATATTTAGGAATTTGAATATGGGACTAGGGGCATAACTACTAGATGTGCACCTATAGGATCTCAATATATCGCTGACGGTGGTGCTATTGTTCTAACCTTGATTGATTTTGAATTATATTATCTAGCAATAGATCTAGGAGATGATTCAGATGACCTTGTAACAAGGGTAGAAAAGGCATAGGTTATCCATGCAACTGGTACATTTACCATTAGCTCACAACTAGTATGTCTTAATCTACCGATTTTCGTCAATGACTTACCATAGGTATATATAATGTACTTATTTCATTATCTAAGTCAAGAAATAAAACCATGTTATGTTTACATGCACCCATAATTATGAGATAAATTTTTGGGTCTTGCTTGAGTCAGTAGCCCTACACCTCGTTGGTGAGTTCTGGTTAACGATCAATGGGGAGAATCTTTGAGGTTTTATGCATGATTTTCTTTCTTGAAATATGGCTATAGAAGGTGCTTTTCAACCTTTGACCTTATTAGGATAGTACCAATCTTTGATGCTTACTAGGCATGGGTAGAACTTGTAGGAGGTGCGTAGAATGGGAATTTACTTGATTTGTATAATGGATAGGTATTTCCTTACCATTTGGCAATATCCATACAAATAGGTCCCTTAACTATACAATATGTATTTCCCTAATCTATTGGGACTAGGCTACATCCTTCCCTAATCTAAGACTAGGTTATGAAATGTAAATTAAACAACTCTATGGCTAGGTTATAAAGGGTTTCTTAGAGGGAAAAGGCGAGTGTATTTCTAGCAAACTATGATAGTAAGGTAAGGTCCTGACTTTGATGGTGAGTTAACTATAAAACCAATAGAGAGGGCTATGGATGGCTCCTTGTTCACACTCATAATAAATAAAGGGTCTCAGTGAGCTTTCAACTAATATAAGGAAGGAAAATGAAATAGCTTGGAATAAACATAAAGCTCCATTGGTGTTCTTAAGTAAGTAAAATGAAATCAAAACCAAGATTCACATGATCCATTTATACTTCTTTTGTCGGGTAGTTTCATACTGATCCACTAGGGAGCAAAACGCTAAACCAATATTTATGTATACAATTAAGACTCCTCACTCACACTAGAAAGAAAGAGAGAAAAAGTGTGCAGTAACCTAGCTCAAATTGTAGTTAATATAAGTGGATAATCTACCTGGCAATGTGAAAGAATAATATAGAATTGAGATATTATCTCATCGCTTCGATCAAGTAACCTTGATATAATATCCTAGGTGTAGGGGCATGACGATGGAGAAAAACACGTTCCAAGATGACTAAAAAAATATTAATGAAATGAATATTATAGGGGTGGGGATATGTGCCACCAGTTGGGGGAATAGTACAAATAAGGATAGGGGAGATGATATAAGTAAGAGTGCAATCTAGAATCAAAAGATGAAGGGAATCTAAGTTTTGCAATGTATGACACAAATTTTATCTCTGATACTAGGAGATGAATGGATATGAGATATGTGATGAACAATTACCTACTTGATAAAAAATTGAGTGTCCTAAGAGGGATACATACTTCAAGATCATGATTCTATATAGTTGGATTCTTGTGGTTAGGGATGTGCATTTGTGTGATTTTGGTTCAAAGAGGTCGTATGTTTTAGCATCTCTACACCCTCTATTTCAAATAAGGAATCCAAAGCCATGATATCCCTCAAAATAACCATGTACCTTCTTATTTACCTAAGGATAGGGTCACCATATATATTCCTTACATACTCTATTCATGGCATTACAAAGGTGGAATTAGGGCCAGTCAATCTTTAATTCTATCACACTCCTTATGGGATGGAACTGAGTGAGGGTTTCCCACAAATCAAGTAAAGGGTAAAGGGTGTAAGAATACCCATATATTAATTAAATGTAGTGCCTTGTTTGTTGTTAGTTGTTCCATCATATAGGGTTGTAGAGTAGTTTAGAGGAAAAATTGTAGGTTTGTTGTTACCTAGTATATTTTTTCTCATCACCCATAACATATCAAGTTGAGAATAATGGCCTACCCCTCCCTATAATAGAACCGCAGGTTTTCCCCTATTACTGGTATGGTATGTCATTGGTATGTCTCGCCTTGTTTCATTGGTGCAACCTTGTATAACAAATATGGTGCCCTTCAAATTTCAATTGCACTTGGTGATCCGGATTTAAATAGGAACACAACAAATTACAGAGATAACCATATACACAAAGATGCAGCGGAAATAATACTTCATTTCATTAATGGAAAATACTGAAATATGCTTACAACCAGAAATGGAAATAAACCAGCTAGGGCTATGGTAGCTTATCTCTGAGAAGAGATGTGATGGCTACATGCCTCTGAACTATGTTACACTGAGGCTCGAAGGCCTATTTATTGTTGAGAAACAATGAAAAACCCTTAACATTCCAAAACCTAACCCTAGGAGATGAAACGCCAAACTGTGGGCCCCATTTGGGGTAAATTGGTACATCAACTTCCCGGGGTCGTAACTTTGGCATATGATCTCCGTTTGACGCGTACAATAGCTCATTATAAAGATCTATCCGAGCACTATCATTGTTGGAATGGGAAACATCGGTCCATTCCATGGACCCATGTTGCCCCCGGATTCCCCAAAAAACGTCGTTTAGGGCCTCAAAACGGCTCCGGAAGTTCAGGACCCGAAAAACTGCTAAAAATAGTAAGTTGTGCTACAATTAAGGAAACTGAAAATGATGAGAAAGACAATGGTGGGGGTCCAGGTGGACTTGGAAGGTGGCCACCAATATCCACCTAGATCATTCCTCCCCCCTTAGGAAGCAATGGTCCCCATTGCGTTGAGCTCCTCCATGAGATGAGGAAACTTCTGCTGAACTTGTTCCCTGGTGAGCCACTTGCCCTACTGAAGGAGTTGGCCTGCTTTGACAACTCGATACAGTTGGATATTCTGTTGGCGAGTGTTCTTGATCTGTGTGTCCGTGATCCGATCAGTTGCAGCTTGTTCCATGCAATCTGGATTTAATTCTGTGGGTTTGAGCTGTTCTGTAATGTCGGATGTGTCTAGCAATGGTGGAAAGTATGGCCGAAGGCGGTCCACATTGAACACTGGGTGCAGGCCAAGGAATGGGGGAATGCTGAGCTCAAATGCATTGTCTCCCATAGCCTTAGTATTTGTGTATGGACCATATCGGAGTGGTCTCAATTTCCGATAGGCTCCAGTAAGGCGTTCCTTTTGCAAATGCAACCAGACTTTGTCGCCCACCTGAAACTTGTGTGGCACCCGATGTTGATCATGTCGCTGCTTGTACTTAGCATTTGATTTCTCAAGAATGTCATGGACCTGCTGGCGAATATGTCGGATGCGCTCAATGAAGCTGGTGGCCTTATCTGTTTCGGACTGGACATGAGCTGAATTCATGTGAGTAGCTGCAAGTGGCATGGCCACATCAATGGGGCATAGTGGCTGGAATCCAAAACCCACCTAAAAAGGGCTACGGCCAGTGGAGCTGTGAAGAGCTCGGTTGTAGCTGTGTTGAACATAGGGGAGGCTCTCATCCCATGTGCGTGGATGCTCTGAGTTATACATGCGCAGAATGTGCACAATCATCCTATTGACAACCTCTGTCTGGCCATCAGTTTGAGGATGGAAGGCTGTGGACTTCGTGAGTTTGGTGTCCAACATTGACCAGAGGCTAGACCAAAATGTGCTGAGAAACTGACTGTCCTGATCTGAGATGATAGACTGTGGGATCCCAAAGTGCACCCATACTCATTCAAAGAAGAGTTTAACAGTGGCTTCTGCTGTGATATTCTTCTTGCAGGCCATCATAATGGCCATCTTCGAGAACCTGTCGACGACCACAAAAACACAGTCATTTCCATGCTTAGTGGAAGGAAGGCCTGACATGTAATCCATGGAGATGGATTCCGAAGGTCGACTAGGGGTAGGCAACGGGGTATAGAGGCCGTGCTTCTTAATGGTCGGTTTGGCAATGGCACAGGCAGTACATGATCGGATGTACTTTCCAACATCCTGTCGAAGATTCGGCCAATAGAAATAATTTTGCAGTACTGCCACTGTTTTCTCGACCCCGAAATGCCCAGCAGCCCGACTGTAGTTTGCTTCCCAAATCATCTTGGCACGCTCGCTTGAAGGAACACAAAGGTGACCGAGGTGGCATAATAGGGCATCCTGGAGGTGAAAATCTGCAACATGCCGACCCTCCAAGAGTGTCTGGTATGTGTGGCCGAATTCTGGGTCGCTTTTGTAGAGAAGTGGCCAATCAGAAGTCTCGTGCCCACAAGAGTTGAGCACGGTGGTTAGCACCATGATCGGTTGTCGACTGAGGCAATCTGCAACATTATTGGTGCTGCCCTTTTTCATACCCCTTATCGGGTTCTGACTCAGAGTCGGAACATGCATCTGATTCTGAAACCTTTAGCTCAGCCACTAGTGACTGCTTGGCCCGACACTCACTTGTGTTGTGAGTGGAGCTCTTATGGAACTCGCACCATTTTCTAGTGTCCTTTCTCGGCTTCGCGGCGCTGTTCTTTGCTTGCAGCTTCGGCTGGTTGTCTTGGGCTATCCCGCCTTGGCTTTGTCCTTTGTTATGTGGTTTAGGGGTGCCTTTCCCCTGCTTTGGATTCGCAGATCCAAAGTCTCGTTTCTTTTGTTTAAACTTCTGCTCGACCTTGACGGCATATCGGTATGCTGCGCCGAGCGAGGGGATGTTTAGGAATTGTATTTCTTCCTGGATGTACTTGTGCAGGCAGCCACGGTATTTGAGTATCAAATGTTGCTCTGAATCCTTCATACCCAACTTTGTGCGAAGGGTATGGAAAAGATTGGTGAACTCCGGCACGTCTTGGTCCTTTCCCTGTCGCAGCGTGGTCCACTTTATGTATTCATCCTCATAGCTTCCGACAGGGTAGTACTGCTCCTTGATGGCATCCCGGAACGAATCCCAGGTGGGTGCGGCTGAAAATAGTGAGCCAGTACTTTCATCCTTCTGCTCGCAGTAGGTTTCCCACCAGTCCTTGACGTGGGGGGCTGCTTTGAGAAGAGCAAAAACAGTCTTTTCCCGACTCGAAAATTCATGAACAGAAAAATAACCCTCTAGCAGATTTAACCATTTATCTACGGCATCTGCGTCTATCTGACCCTCGAATATGGGGATTTCAAAATTAACTTGTACCTTAAAGGGTGTGGCGTTTCCAGAGTAGCTGCTGGAAGCCGATGCGTCGCTTCTGGGTAGCCGCTGAAGGATCTGGGCAAAGCTGTCCATCATCGCGTTCCGTTGTCGCTCGAGGGCTTCTTCGAGCAAGATTTTGATGGGATCTCCTGCCCCCTCATCTTTCTTCTCGTCTGCCATGGGAGGCCGTTGGGATTTGCGAGGCTGGTGTTGCAAAGGTTCAACCAGTTCAAGCCCTAACTCCTTATATCCCAACCTTGTTGGGGACATGCAAAGAAAAACAGAGAAAAAGCAGACCGCTCTGATACCACTGATCCGGATTTAAACAGGAACACAACAAATTACAGAGATAACTATATACACAAAGATGCAGCGGAAATAATACTTCATTTCATTAATGGAAAATACTAAAATATGCTTACAACCAGAAATGGAAATAAACCAGCTAGGGCGATGGTAGCTTATCTCTGAGAAGAGATGTGATGGCTACATGCCTCTGAACTATGTTACAATGAGGCTCGAAGGGATATTTATTGTTGAGAAACAATGAAAAACCCTTAGCATTCCAAAACCTAACCCTAGGAGATGAAACGCCAAACTGTGGGCCCCGTTTGGGGTAAATTGGTACATCAACTTCCAGGGGTCGTAACTTTGGCATATGATCTCTGTTTGACGCGTACAATAGCTCATTAGAAAGATCTATCCGAGCACTATCATTGTTGGAACGGGCAACAACGATCCATTCCATGGACCCATGTTGCCCCCAGATTTCCCAAAAAACGTCGTTTAGGGCCTCAAAACGGCTCCGGAAGTTCAGGACCCGAAAAACTGCTAAAAATAGTAAGTTGTGCTACAATTAAGGAAACTGAAAATGCTGAGAAAGAAAATGGTGGGGGTCCAGGTGGACTTGGCAGGTGGCCACCAATATCCACCTGGATCACTTGGGCACTTACTTCTTATTGTGATTTATCCCTTTTTGTGGTTCTTTGTGGTCTCAACCTCGATATGGTCTGGATCGAATCAACATGTGTTGTGTGACTGATCAAATTTATCTAATGTTTTGTCGACTTATCTCTTTAATCATAGCAAGTATGTAGTTGTCCCTTAGTGATGTATTTAGCTTCCATAATAGGTAGGTGAGGTTTAATCTTCTTTTGGTTTTGGACCATATTACTTGGGATATCCAATGAGCTTCCCAATCGAGCAAAGGGATGTTCTATATTTGAGCTTTGTGCCCATATATGAGTATTGTGCATAGTCATGATGCTCGTACCTTAGGAATCTATGGTACATCCCAATGGGTTTGCTTCCAATAGGACAAAGATATGCTTTACTATTGGTGGGCCTCCAAATTAGATATAAATTAAGGCCCATATGACCTTCTTCGATACATTAAACCTCTCTTTTTGCATTGGATGACATCTTTTTAGCTCTAATATGTTGATTAGGAAGGTTTAGAGATAATTGCATATTTATGCCTAATATTATTTATTTTTGTAGAATATTGTGAGAATATTGGGCAAATTATGAAGATTTGGAGGATGAGATAATCTAGGGACTTGCTCCCTACTATAGGATAGACCAAGAGTGGATAATAAATGAACAATATAATATGAAATTATTGAACAAATGCTAGAGCTCCAGTGATTGAAAAATTCTAAGAATGTGCTCCCTATCATTTAATGAAGATCCCTAGTGTTGGGAACCATATCCACTTTTTAAGGGATTTTGGAGGGGAAAGATGCCTCCTTTCAAGGAGGATGTTTCCCATCTATTTTTATAAGTTCGAATTCAAATTTTCCTCTAGGGGCATGTTTTTATTAGTCTTATTGTGGAGAAAACGTGTTATTTAGCAACTCCAATTTCATTTCTAGCATGGACATACTTGGATTGATTCAAATAATGAAGTCTGGTGCCATTTTTAGCTTCTAAAACTTGGTTTATTTCATATGGATTTGAGTATCCTTGGGCTTGGCCATCCCAAAAGCCTCAAATCCCTACTGCACAATTTATTTATCTTCTTTGAATGTTTTCACTTGCATCTTTTATTCTTGTTTTTCTTATTTCTACATTTAGTATTCATGTTTCATTTGTTGTAGGTTATATTGGTTAAATGATGGAAGTGAGTTGTTTTGCAGGATACTTATGAAGTCACAAAAAATATGCATCTTTAAAAAAACCTTGTAAAGTCATATTCACAATTGAGCTACTTGGATTGGTTTACTAGCTCACAATTTTGGAATTTCTAGGAGTATCCCGTAGAAAAATAATAGTAATTTTCTACCAATTTTTAGCACGTGTTAATGAGTTTATTTAAAGTTTAATCCACTTGGATTGAAGCTTAAAAAAATAAACTCAATAACAAAATTTACCCCACAACATTTGCACTTGTTTAGCTTAGGAATTTGGGTACTTAGATCAACTCACTAGTTCATTACTCTGAAATTATTGGTTTTTATAGTAATTTTATGTTATCTTTTAGCACATGTTAACATGGGTATTTTTGAGTGATTCCACTTGGATTGGAGTCCTAGGTTATCCTACTTAATAAAATAATTTGTCCCATCCCATTTGCATTTGATTTTATTGGGTATTCGGCAAGTTAACTCGAGAAATAACAATCTTGTAGCAAATTTTTTTCGAGATCTTCCTTGCCTAGATTCATTCCAAATTCATGGTAGAAGTATATTTATAGCCTATGAATGCTCTGAGGCCACTTTGGTTGAGCTGAGGCTTGGTTAGGTCTCCATTTACTTCTTATATTTCTTGCTTCATGAATGTTGGTTTCTGCAATTAGTCTAGATTTCCTTTCCACAATTTACTTTATGCAAAGTGTGATTTCCTTTTTGGAAAAGTAATCTAAGACATTCCTTTCCTGCAAAATAGAATAGGTTTCCTTTAATGTCATTTCCTTTCCAATAAGATAGATTAGATTTGCTTAGTTTTCATTATGCTTTACATTCTTACAAATAGAATAAATTCCCTTCTTACCATTTACTTTCTAAGTATAATAGATTTGTTTATTATTATTTACCTTTTGCAACTTAGGATTGGCGGCTTACCTAGAAATTAGTTCAATTGAAGTTGTTTCATTGTATTCTTTCACTTGCATCAAAACAAGTCAAACTAGGAAGAGGAAGGTGTCTATTGCATATATAGTGCCAGCGCCTCTTACATTTGTTCGGACCTTGGGTTGATAATTTAAGTTGCAGCCTCGGGAGTTGCATGATTATTGTTACGATATTGGGGCTTATCAAATATCTTTCCTAACCCTATATAACTAAGATGGTACCCTTCAAATTTCAAGTGCACTCAATTACTTACTTCTTATTGTGATCAATCCCTCTTTGTGGTTATTCATGATCTAAATCTCATGTGTAGTGTGATTGATTAAAGTTACTTGATGTTTGTTGACTTATCTCCCTATCTGCAATAAGTATGTAGTTATTCCTTAGAGATTAGTTTAGCTTCCGCAGTAGCTAGTTGAGGTTCAATCTTCTTTTGGTTCTGGGCCTTATTACTTGGGGTATCCAATGTGCTTCCCAATCAAGTGAATGGATGTTCGATATTTGAACTTCGTTCCCCTTTGTGAGCCTTGTACATAGTCATGTTGCTCATATATTAGGGATATATAGTACATTCTGATGGGTTTAATTCCAATAGGACAAAGATACACTAATTTTTTCATGACCCTTGCCTTCCTTGAGACGCTTGTTGTGGGATTGTTTTACTCACTTCACTTGAGAAATTCATCAATGGTAAGTGGTACTATTGGGGATGTTACTCTTGTTCATTGGCACGTGTAGTCATGGCTCTCAATTGCTTAGAAATATGTACTAATGGGTAGGTGTTTGGTATTTTTTCAACTTGATCAATAACCCTAGAAAATATAAGGCAGATATAGGGAAGATATAGAGGTACATCGATATGGGTATTCAATGATGCTCTGGTATATGGCATAGAAAGGTGTCAATGAGTAGGATAGCTTATATAGCTATGACGCCTTCAGTACTTGCAGTTCATACATTCCTCACCATCTAAGTAAGTATAGGTCTCTTTATCAGTAAGTCTTACCCTATATGTAGTGAAGTGGATTTAAGATGAGATAGGAGTCATAAGAGGTCATGTCGTTCCCCTTACATATAGTACATGATGGTAATTTCACTTAACAATAATGGTGGATTGCCTTTACCCTACATGTATCGACTTTTTATAAATACCCTAGTGATCTTGTGCTTCTTTATGAGCCACTTTTTCTAAGCTACTCCATGAGAGGGTAACCAACAAATTCTTCTACTCCATATTTTCTTCCTCTATTCTTGGTTGCTATTACAACTTTTGGTTTGTTGGATGTGCTTAGACCTTGTCTTATCTAATGTAAAACAATCTAACCTTATGAGCTTTGTGATTCCTATGTATGTGATTTATGTGTGTGAAGTCCATGGCTTGAGTCCCTATCTTTAAAATCTAGTGAAGATAAGCACCAACCTTGCTATCGTTTATAGGATAACTACTTATATTGACCCCCCATTCCATGACCTTTACATTCTAAGTAATAATATCCTTATAGGATACAAAATCTCTAATGAGTATGGTCTCTCTCAATACCTAAGTCTCTCCTCAATTCAATAGATCCCTAAATATTCTTTGCTTTGTAAAGTAATTGCATCATATGTAAGGTGTAAGGTGAAATGCACTGGTAAATATAGTTCATCGTTATTGTTATATGTTAACTTATAGCTTCACCCTTAATCTAGTTAGAGTGATGCCATGTCAGCCTCTAGGTGGGAAGCGGGATCCCATATTATTAATTTAATGTTGTATTATTCATATCTAGTCCCTGCTAGTGAGTAATTTTCCTGTATGTTGTGATGGCAGATTCAAAAACATTATGCTTGGATGGGACCAGGCTCTCATGAATTTTTTTCCAGGTGTTTCATGTAATGACATAGGTGCACTTGAGATAATAGGCATTCCCCATGATGCTTGGTCATTGTATTTGATTGTTCCATACCCCGATCACTAGCATTGTGTCTAAGGTGCTTATGTCTATTTTTTTCCTGAACATGCTCATGGGTGCCTAATTTCATAAATTATTTGTATATATCTTTTCTTTCCAGCCTAAGGTATTTTTTTAAGCACTGGCTAATGTTTGAATTCTCTTTATGTAGTGTGTTCCTCATAGTATAAAGTATGGTGGGTTTAGTAGGTGGCTAAGTGTGGTTACAGTATATAAGTGTATGCATACTTCCAATAATGCAACAATGAGAGAACTCTAGTAGTGAAAGCATGTTACAAACTTAAGAGATGCACCAGGTATTCATGGTGGCATACATAAGCATAATCACTGACTACAATCCATATAATGAGCGATTGTATAGTGATCATATAATGGGTGAGTGAGTTACAACTGACAAGGTAAGCTCAGATTTGATGCTTATGTTTTAGTGAAAGCAAGCAAAGCAACAACGAAGAAAACACCAAGACCACCAAGTAGGGGTGAGCTGCTACAACAGTAATTCCTAGTCCCATATTGACGTAGGGTTATCCCCATTTACACCCACAGTATGCATCCAAAATTCATAAATACATTTGTCCCAGGAATTTTAACTCTCTAATGAGTCAAAATCTCAACCATCAATGGTTAAGGACCCTTTTCTTAATCTTTGTTGAGTAATTTGTTAAAACCCAACATAGCCTAACCCTTAGGCAATATCCACTTATCCAGATTTTAATCAACCCTCAAGCCTTCATTTATGATTTTATTAAAGCCTTTCATTAAACCCTTCTACCGGGACTCATTCACTCTCATAAACCTTAGTTTAAGCTTTCACAAACCCTTTAACCACATATATGTAACCTTCTCTCTTTAAACATTGGTTACGTAACATTTATTGCATAAAATTACCTTTAAACACGGAACTTCAATTATATAGGAATATAAAGGAATAACGAGACCGAAACGCATAGGCCAAACTTCAAACATTATAAACCCGCATTCATAATTGTCGTCGGGTCCGTACTCATCCATAACCTTTCCATTGTGCTCTCCATTCAAACTCTAATCAGCGATCAAACAACTTGTGTTATAGCCTCCACCGTAGATCTATCCTTAATAGATCCGATGGTTCACCTCGATTTCGGGAAGATAACAAGCATGGGGATTAACTTCTCGATAAAGCGGTTTCCCCTCTCCACCACTTTGCTACATGTCATGTTATGAATGGAATCGAAGCCAAACGGAAGAATACTACTTACGGTCCTTCTTTCGCCCGACCACTTTCTTATATAAAAACCACTTCTTCAATAGTTATCTTCCACACGCTCTTTCATGCGATGACCATTGAGCTTTGAAATCTAATGGTTCCTATACACTACCTCTTCACTTCTCCTGCTCGTTCCTTTTCTTTAACTTCAATTCATCATTTAGTGTTTTTCCTTGTGGTTTTGGGTTTTCCTTCAGGGTTTCAGCTTCCGCTTTTCCGCTACTCAACCTTTTATCTGAGCTTAACCTTTGTGAATTCTCACTTCACTACTTCTTCAAATCTCCACTCTAATCTTTAACTGGATTCAAAGATCCCTTTATGATTCCTCTGAATCATTTTGATCCTCTGCGTGTCCTTCAGAATTCTGCCTGCAACCCCTATTACAGAACCTACAAATTCACATATAATTCAATTATTCAATATAATTTCCACACACTTACACAGTTATGGAATAAACCTCTGTATATATAAATATGAACAATTGATTACATATTCGAGACTCGCTATCTCTCACATACCTGATCTTCAATATCAATGGCCTCCTCCCCTTTCACTCTGCCTGTAGGCTTACATTTATACCAGAAAGGTTTTGTTGAACTAATTCTGGTTCAAACCCTTAATCTACTGAATTGACTCCTAAATGTCCTCTATGTCCACTTCTAACTCTAATTAATCCCTAAGAACTCTCTCTAGTTCCTTGAATCATGAAACTGCCTGAAGAGTTATAATTGACTTCTAACTCTCTTGTCATTATTAACCACTCACGTTCTCCTTAATTCAAGAGCAAATACAACATCTTGACAACATCTAATTAATTCTTATCCTACTCACTCAAAAGCCTAAATGTTACATTAATTCATCACTTAGGAATCCAACTTCCTTAAAATACATGACCCCCTACATCTACTGAAATGCAACGATTTTATCTTGGGTTGTATGCTCTTGCACCAGACTCCCAGAGTAGAAAATATTCATGATCTCCTGATCATGTGTTTACATGTGTTGATAAAAAACCTCCAGGGTCCCAAATTTTAGTTTGTAGCTACCCAAATCTCTTGCACCTTTGCTGCTGTTGTATTTCTGTTATCTTATGTTTCATCTTCCTCTCCTTGTCAATAAGGTTCAAATTCTGATTGATCATGTTTCCTGCTGCTATCAATTTCCTCCACATGGACTGTTTCATCATCAACTACCATAATTCTTCAATCTCTGTCTCCAGTTCATCCTTGGACTGATCCATATTTTGTCTCTTACTTATTCCTCTTTCTCTTTGCTTCAAGTTGTTTCTGCTGTCCACTAACTCTTCAAACTGCTGTAGGTTACTCCCACTTTGTAGTTGTTGGTTTACTTTTTCTTCTACTTTTGCTCTTGCTACCGTTGTAGACATTGCTCTTGCTCTTGCTCCAACTTTTTCTTTGACTCCTACGCTTACTACCTCCCTTTCATCCTTACCCTCTTTCATGATTATTTCTGTCTGCACTGAATCATGACTTTCCAACATTCTCTCTAGCAATTGAGCATCTTTGTTTCATGGATTAAATTCTTCCACAAAATCTTCTTCTTTCATCTTTATTTGGTTGTTCATCTGTGCCAAATTTCCTCCAACATCTGCAACTAAACCTGCACTCACAAAAGACTTGTTAAAATAAAAAACATAAGGCTTATGTGCCTTATCTTCCTTGAGCAACAATTCAGTTTGTTGCTCTGTTCCTTTCTCCTCTACCAGCACATTAGTATGTTGTTTTGAATTTTCAAAAGAATTCATGAGACTGTCAACTAGTCTCTCCTCCACACCATCTGCTCTAATGATGTCTTTCTGTCCTTGTTCACTGTAGTGAAATTATTCCTCTACAATCACACTGTCATACTCTAAATTTCCCAGCAAATACTCCAGTAACGCAATTTATTTGTGACACTTCGCAAATACTTCATCATCACTTATAATTCCTGCATTTATAAATGAATTGTCAGCTCGTAAATTACAAGGCTCAACGGTTTCAATTGTTGTTTCACATATCAGTTCTTTAAACTGAACTTCATCTCTTTTTCCCACAAGAAATTCTTCTTGTGTTGTCACAGTTTCAAATGTTAATGCATTATTAAGTTCTTTCTGCTGCAATAAATCATTGCTTCTCTCATTTAAGAGACATTCTCCATCCTCCTTTACTTCAGATTTTTATCTTATGTAAGATACTCTTCCATACTTCTGACAGTTTCAAAAGATTGCTCATCCTCTAAAAAACACTCCTTTGTTAGTGTTCCTTCTTCCAAGGTTAAATCCTTTGCATAAGGTTCTTCCTTCTTAACATCTTTCAGAAGATGTCCTTCTTTCTTACTAACTGTCTCAACAATTTCCATGGCTACTTCCACTGTGCCTATCATCATAGTGAACTAATGATCCTTTACTATCTTTTCAGCCAACATAGTCTCTTCTTCAAGTTTGCCTTTAATCTCTTGTTGTTTATCTTCTCCAAGAGCTATCCTTGTCTCACCATCTGCACTAATATTCTCCTTCATTGTTCTGCATCCACAGACAAACTATCAGTCTTAAAAACATAAGACTGTGTGGTCCGACTTGATGTTTCAGCCCTCATATCTCCTTGTTGTTCTAAATCCTTCATATGATTCAGAAATTCTTCGATGGTCTCCTCTTCAATCTCCTCAAGCCCTTCACTTGGTTGCTTGATATCTTTCCCCAACTATATATGAGACCTATCTATCTCATCTTCTTCCAGAACATAATTTAGATTCTGCTTATCTTCTTCCTCCTTTATGACAATATCAACAAATTGTCTTTCTTTACATGTTTCACCTGCAACCATACACAAATTGTCAGATTTAAAACCATGTGACCCTTTGGCCTCACTTGAAGTTTCAGTCTTTAAGTCTTCATCTTCTCTCAGAACTTCACCCTATTCTACTTCACAAATGGACATTTCCATTTTTATTTCCAACTTAGCTTCTTTGAGTTTTTCCATCAACCACCTTACTTGCCTCTATTGTAGCCTTCTTTGTAACTTATACCACTTCAATGGCTTCTTCCTCAAGACCCAACCTAGTCTTTTTTTTTCCTCAAGTATCATAATCAATACATTGATTTGTTCTTTCATCTCTGCAATCTCTTTGTCAAGCTCCTCTTGACTCATCCTCTTGCCATTTGCCTTGGCATTCTCTTCCTTCATCTTTCTTCTGCTGTGGTCTTCCTCAGAACCTCTGTTATGACTATCAGTAGCCACCTTCTTCTTCTCTATCTTCATGAGCTCCTGACTCACTCACTATGAGTTGCATTAAAGCCTCTGGAACAACAAGTCCTCCTTGTTGCAACTTACCTCACCAAGATTTCCTCTATACTTGGTCTTTTGGTAAGCACTTGGTTCTCTATCTTTGGAACCTCCTTTGAGCACTTTTCTCTACTCCCTCTAGGCTTCAATTCTTCTGCATCTCCTAGGAACACAATTGTCCTCTTCTATTTTAATCACCATGAAATACTTGGTTCTGACCACTTCTTCTTTCACTTAGAAAGTCTTACCAGCTTCATCATCCCTTAGGAATTCTACCCACATCCTTTGTGGAATTGCCTTTGTGAGCTGCAACACTACCCCTGCAGTAAGAAGTCCCTTCCTTGCTACATATGCCTCACTAAGCTTCTCTTCTTTGAGCTCAGTCTCTTAGCATTTCTCTGGTTATTTCCTATGAAACCAATTCAAGCACTCCTTGCTCTAGATGTTGCAACCTTCTCACCTTCTTTTGTTGTCACATGCATATCAATGTATAAACACACATTCTCAAATCAAAATAGAGCACATCACATCACCTTCAAGATCTCAGCATGATCTTGTTTCACCATTCCACCTGTAACTTGAATGGATTGTCCTCTATTTCTTGCATCTGCAAGTTTTGCCACACATCACCTCTGTGTGCCTACTTTCTATCATATTGGAATCTAATCCTTCCTTGCCTGCATAAACATCTTAAAACATAACTTTGTTCTCATTTTCTTCACATAGAATTTCTTTGTTTTGTTTGAACACCAATTTTTTCAATTATAATTCTTGCTCCGATACCACAAATGATGTAGGGTTATCCCCGCTTACACCCACAGTATGCATCCAAAATGCATAAATACATTTGTCCCAGGAATTTTAACTCTCTAACGAGTCAAAATCTCAACCATCAATGGTTAAGGACCCTTTTCTTAATGTCCGGGGAATAATTGTTAAAACCAAACATAGCCTAACCCTTAGGCAATATCCACTTGTCAGGATTGTAATCAACCCTCACGCCTTCATTTATGATTTTATTAAAGCCTTTCATTAAACCCTTCTATCAGGACTCATTCACTCCCATAAACCTTAGTTTAATCTTTCGCTAACCCTTTAACCACATGTATGTAACCTTCTCTCTTTAAACATTGGTTACATATCATCTATCACATAAACTTACCTTTAAATGCAGAACTTCAATTATATCGGAATATAAAGGAATAACCCAACCGAAACACAAAGGTTGGACTTCAAACATTATAAACTCACATTCATAATTATCGTCAGGTCCGCACTCATCCATCACCTTTCCATTGCGCTCTCCATTCAAACTCCGATCAGTGATCAAATAACTTGCATTATAACCTCTGCCATAGATCTATCCTTAATAGATCTGACGATTCACCCCGATTTCGGGTAGATAACAACCATGGGGATTAACCGCCTGATAAAGAGGTTTCCCCTCTCCACTACTTTGCTATGTGTCGCGTTATCAATGGAATCAGAGCCAAACAGAAGAATACTGCTTACGGTCCTTCTTCTGCCTGACCAATTTCCTATATAAAAATTGCTTCTTCGCGAGTTATCCTCTGGGCGTTCTTTCATGTGATGACCATTGATCTTTGACATCTAATGAATCCTATGCACTACCCCTTCACTTCTGCTACTCGTTCCTTTTCTTTAACTTTAATTCGTCATTCAATGTTCTTCCTTGTGGTTTTGGGTTTTCCTCCAAGGTTTCGGCTTCTGCTTTTTTGCTGCTCAACCTTTTCTTTGAGCTTAACCTTTGTGAATTCTCACTTCGCTACTTCTTCAGAGCTCCACTCTGATCTTCAACTGGATTCAAAGATCCCTTTATGATTCCTCTGAATCATTCTGCTCCTCTGTGTGTCCTTCAGAATTATGCCTACAACCCCTATTACAGAACCTACGAATTCAAATATAATTCAATCATTCAATATACATTCCACACACTTACATAGTTATGGAATAAACCTCTGTATGTATAAATATTAACAATTGATTACATATCCGAGACTCTTTGTCTCTCATAGACCTAATCTTCAATATCAATGGCCTCCTCCCCTTTCACTCTGCTCGTAGGCTTAGATTTATACCAGAAAGGTTCTATTGAACTAATTCTGGTTCAAACCCTTAATCTACTGAACTGGCTCCTAAACGTCCTCTATGTCCACTTCTAACTCTAATTAATCCCTAAGAACTCTCTCTAGTTCCTTGAATCATGAAACTGCCTTAAGGGTTATAATTGACTTCTAACTCTCTTGTCATTATTAACCACTCATGTTCTCCTTAATTTGAGAGCATTTACAACATCCTCACAACATCTAATTAATTCTTATCCTACTTACTCAAAAGCCTAAATGTTACATTAATTCATCACTTAGGAATCCAACTTCCTTAAAATACATGACTCCCTACGTCTACTAAAATACAATGATTTGCTCTTGGATTGTATGCTCCCGCATCACATATTTTATGTAGTGAAATCTACATTGAAAATGATTCTTAATGCACCTAATGTAGGATTTTTCAAATCAGTCGAAGAGATGACATTTGTATTAAGAGAACCTTATTTCAATGTTATAAGACTATACAATTGGTTGATCCTCGAGATTTCCTATACCTTGTTTAAGGGTCTAGGTCATCGTCCCTAGCATGAGGAGTAATTAATTGTGCATTCCAAATATAAAGAGAACCTAAGGTATACCGAATACTATCTCTATTATTTGGGTTGTAGTTCCTTCCTTCTTTCATATCTTTTATAGGGGTTAGGGTTTTTGGTGCACTATTTAGCATGAAGCTCATGAGAGAGACTACAACTATGTGCCACATCATTGGACTCTTCATAAGAATGAGGAATAGGGAATGATGCTAGCTATGGGACTATATAATCTTAAAAATGATCTTAGTTTGGGAATATCCCTGTTGGCTACTATTCTTGTCTGTGGAACAAAATGCACATGAAAAAATTGGAACCACTTTTCTTCCTAGAGGAGGCTCGATTATAACCCAATCCAATAGCCTCCTAGTGGTTAAGTTTGACTTCTTCAACTATTTACTGTAGTTAAAATATGAGGTCTTCTAGAGTCTTCTTCATCGTGATCAAGTGGCTAGCCCCTTTTCCATGAGTAATGGGGGTTGATGTGCCATCCTCTCAAATTATAGTGGTCAAGACATGAAGGTCAACTTTCAAGTAGCATAATTTTTGATATGGACTCTAATCAAGGAAATTATTGCATCATTGGAAAGGTTGGTATATGTAGAACAAGTAAAAAATGTGTGGCACTAAAGTGGCAAAGTTTTACGCCCATAAAATTCCATTTGATTCCTCAAAATGATCTCGAAAAATTTTAGACACCAATTTGTCAAACTGAATTGTATTAGTAAAAATGCTTCTTTCAGCTATTTCCTTTACTTTTTCCACTCCAAAAATAGAGATGGATGACAAACAAAATAATAATCCAATCTTGATAAGCCAACAACCCCACCATTAATTGCCATCTTTTCACATGGTTATATACAAATTAAAATCTTCATTTTCAAAACATATTGTGATGGTTCAAATCCCCGAAAAATGTTTAAACAATTGCAAATATGCTTGTAATTTTATGTGTGATTCAATTTAAAAATAATTTGGATTTATTTTTAAAGTGTACTTACATATAAGTTAGATTGAGAAAATGATAATTCAATATTATTTTAAAATTATTTAATGTTCATTAACTATATTATTAATCTTTAATATTTTAATAAAATAATTTTATAATTATTAAAATATAAATTTTTTATTTTATTTTATTAATTTTTGAAATATATCATTTAAATAAAATAATATTTGAATTATTAAAATATAAATATAAATATTTTTAGTTTGTTAATTCTAAAAAAATTAATTATAAATTTAATAGATGAATCTAAATAAAATTATATTTTTTTCTTTACAATAAATAGATATTGTATTTTTTAATTCGTCATAAATAGATATTATTTTAATTTTATTAGAGTTTTCATAAAATAATTTATTGTGACAATTAAATTCACCGAGTAGAGATTTTGGTCTCAGATTTTGTTAGAAGTCATTGGGATTTTAGGGAGATTTAATAAGTTGATTGGGTTTTTAGAAATTTATTAAGTTGTTAAGTTCAAAATTTGTAGTAATTCGGAAAAATAAATTAAAATGATATACTCATATTAGTAAGTAGTGGAGAAATACTAATTAAAATATAATATTATTAAAATTTACCTAATATTTCAGGTCACACCCCACCCTAAATATTACATTCTACTCAATATTTCCCCCCACTCTTACTAATTTTATTGAGCACCTTCCGTTATATTGAGTTTACCTTCCTACAACTGAAAAACACAATGAAATATAAATTCACCTAATTATAGAAATTTACCTCATTATTATTACAGGATATGCCCAATTGAATCCTCCGCTTCCTTTACCTAATTTTCTTTGTTATTCAATGAATAAGCTAATCCATCTCTTTTTAAATTGTATATATATCGTTTTCAAAATTGAGTTTGTTAATAATAGGTGACACATTTTTTTATTTTAATTAATTTTTTTAGTTTATTTTAAAGTAACGTTACACATATATACAATATATATTAGCCGACACATATATAGTAATGGTACACATATCTTAGTACTACAATTTGAAGTCTCCCCTCGAACCCCCCTTCTGCTTCAGACTGGAGGATTCTGTGTAGGCTAGATTTGCAAGGACTCGTTCCTTAGGGATTAATCAGGAAAAGTTCAATTGTGGATCCTGAGCTAGACTTCTGGCATCCTCCCCCTAAGGCCTTTCTAAAATTCAACATTGATGGGGCTTCTAAAGGTAATCCGGGCTGGGCAGGCCATGGAGGGGTGTTAAGGGATGACAAGGGAGACATTATGTTTATCTTCCATGACCACTTAGGAAAGGCCACCAATAACATGGCAGAGTTAATGGTCATGGAAAAATGTCTTGAGTTCCTGGTTCAGGAAAATCCCCAAAATATGATCATTGAAGCCGACTCTGAGTTGTTCATTAACTCAGTCAAAAGAATAAGGTGGGGAATAAATCCAGAAAAAGCCTCCTAAAACTGGAGGCTAAATCAAGTCTTCCAACGGATTCAGAGTCATCTATAGAGCCTGAGAACAGTCAATTTTGCACATGTACGAAGAAAGGCCAATAAACTTGCAGATTTGCTAGCCAATCAAGGAGTGATCTGCACAGATAACAGGCTTGCGATGAACTGGAGAGAGTTCCCTCGTAACAGATTAAAAATGGAGTGTCAAAACCAAGCAGATGAAGATAGTACAAAGTTTCTTAAAAGAACCATGGAGGCGGGTACAGTTAACTAGCAGGTGGTGGATCAGTGGTATAATCACAATGGGGTCTTTTGAAAAAGGGTTGGAAAGGTCAACCAATGATCCCCAGATTATCTGGTTCACTGAAGAATCCAGTTGTATTGATGATAACAAAAGGGCTTTAGGGGTTGCAGGAAGGATGGCGGTGAATGCTTGGTGCATCGAGGCTAGAAGGGTTGATGATGTGTATGGCTGGGAGCAGAGGACAACCGGAGAACGTGAAACCAGAGTTCTTTTGATTCTACTCTTTTTTACCACAGCTTGAGTGGTTTTCAGGTGATCATGGCACTAACAGGCAGGAAGCAGTTTTTCCCTTTTGGGAGCAATGCCATTCGTTGAGCTCCACGTGGCGGTGGGGTCGAGAGGAATATCGCCCTCATCGCATGCTATCTTCCATGAATATTGGCCGACGCGATTTTAATCTCCACCATCAGATGGCTCATTGTGATTCAACGGATTAGATCACTCGTGCAGGTTTGCAGTCCCTAGAGGTAATTGGCAAGAAACTCATCAGTGTGATTTGTTCTACAACCATTGGATCAAACAGAAAGGTTCATGGGTTGAGATTAAAGAGGAAAGCTAGGTTTCGCGGGAAAATTTTATCCAGGGAGATTGTACCAAAGTTTAAGAAATTGGGTGAATGTGCTGCCTTTATATGTAGACAACCATGTGTTATTTTCGAATCCAAGTCCAAACTCATAAATTTTTCTTTTGAGAAATGTATAGTTTGGAGGTAGGGTGCAGGGAATAGTTTTGATTGGGGTATCTCCATAGTCAACGACCATGAGAGTTTTGATGTATTCTATGTACTTTATTTTGTGATTAATGATTTGGAAGGTCCAACTCTTACATTAGCAAAAAAAAGCGGTACACATATCTTACACATATACAATATATATTTTTGTGTAACATATATTAGCGGACACATATATAGTAACGGTACACATATCTTACGCATATACAATATATATTTTAATGTAACATTACGTTAAGTGACAACATCTCCCTCATATTTTTTTTATATATTTTTTTAATGTAACATTAGGTTACATGACAACATCTCCTTCATAACTAGAGAATGCCTCTCGACACAATAAAAAATATTCAATTAAAAAAGAATGAAATTTCATTATAATAAAATATATTAAAAAATTATTTGAAATTCCCCATTTTTGAAACTTCTGATTATCTTTAGTTTTCCAAGTTCGGAATTTTTATTTACAAAATTAAGAATTTATAGATTAAAGAAGATTCGAGTGGTGAGGTTCAGTGGGGCCTAAGCCCGTAGCTCATAAGATAAGTGTATGAAGAATAAAAGGTCCCCGTCCTATACTACACACGTAGTGAATATGGTGGTGATTGTTATGCATAAGTAGGTTATTAAGAAGATCCCTCCCTATATTAAGACAGGGATGAGGTGGGGAGCTGGCACCAAGTGAGTTGGAAAGGGTGGAGTTCAAATAATATCTAAATATCCATGATAAGGTTGATCAAGAAGAAGCCTAAATGTATTAAATGGTTAAGGGTATGGCACCAAGGAAGGTTCTGTAAGGATGGATAACACCTTGTCCTCCTTTCTGGGTACATAAATATATGTTCTCTGAGGTCGTCTGTTCTCTATCCTTGATCAACCTATCTTTGATCGTCTTATCCTAGGATTCTTATCCTTGATTCCATCCTCTTTCTTGACGTCGCCTTCTTTGGGTTGGTGTTTCCAGCTTCCTCACTTTGAAGTGCCCACCTGAAGAACATGTTTCATAGGCCGATTAATAATCAAATATATATGTCTCAACCTAGTTTCACCCATTTTTGGTCTCGCTTAAAAATTTATATAAAATATTTTAATGTTAAAATAAATTATAGTTTTTGAACATGTGATATTGATAAGCTATAATATTAAGCCAATAATTATAATACTTAATTAATAAAAATGTATATATATATATATATATATATATTTAACTATTCAATTTAAAACTACATAAAAATAAAAAAATACTCCCTTTTCAAAATTTTAATAAACAAACAAAAAACTTTGGTCGTTAACTAAAATAAAAAAACAATTTAAGGTATGCATATAGTAATTTTTTTTTTCATTTGTATTTTCTATTTTTGTCACTGAGTGAATATTTGAGAGTGAGTGTTTGTATTTTTTAAAATTCTTGTACTTTCAAATTTATATAACAATGTTGATGAAAATAAATTTAATGAATTAGTTTTTTTTTATAAAATTATTTTATAGAAAAAATGTAGAAAAACAAATTCATAAACTATTACATATAAATTTATTTTTTATTGATAAAATATTTAATAAAATAGGATTATAATATAATAAAAAATAACTATATTGAATTTTGAGTATACTTTACACTTTGTAAGCTGAATTAATTTATTTTCAAAATTATAATAATAATAATATTATTTTGTTAAAATTTATATATGGGGGTTGTCGTAATGCTAAGTCACTGACACTCCTAACATGGACTGTTTGGTGATGTGGCAATGCCAAGTCACTGTTGCTCTTGTTAATGATGTCTTATTGAGAATACTCTTGTCTTCCACCTCCTCATGGCTAGGTGACAGAATCTTCAATGATCTCAAGTGTTAGGATGTGGTCATGAGTTGGTGTCCTTTTTCCTCGATAGATCAGCTGGAATGATCAACTATAATAATTTCCTTTGCATGTCTTCCTCCTCCATATCCTTCTTCCTCATCCTACCAGGCTCCTGTATCTTTAAGTCACTCATGACAAGACAACACCAACCCGAAAACCCCCGAGCCTAAGATGGTGCATTCTGGTCTAGGGACTTAGACATAACTGAGTTACAAGTTGGGAAGGGAGGCTCAATGATTGTGCATTGTGCAGTACCAGTAGCTAGGGCTGAGGCTTGAGGTCTGGAATTGCGCAATGCTCAGAGGTTTTCTTCTGCACAGTTTTGGATATGAGTGAGTTCGGCTGAAGGAAGGGACACTATGGAAGATTTATATGCGGTTCTAGAGAGGAAGACTAACTAACTTATGCGTATTTTAAGGAGGCAATGGGTCAAGATGTTGGGAGGACCACTGAAGGTAGCTTCTGTGCAGTTTTGGAAGGGAAGGCTGACTGATTAGATTGCACAATTCTAGAATGGAAGGTTGGTCTTGAGCTCAGGAATTGCACAATGCAGGAGTCTTGGGGGACATGAATTGTGCATTGCGCAAATCCAAGGGTTAAGTTCATAACCTACTAACTGGAACTACACATGTGTAGTCCAAGCAGGTTGGGTGAAGCCAAGTTGAGGGATCAGGGAGCCTCTTCGGAAAAGGCTGACTACTGGACCAGTGAGACTAACAAGTGAAGTGATGAGGATTTGACTATGTCCTAACACTTAAAATACTTGACGACTCAGCAACATTGACCACCCATAACACATGAACAACACTTTTTCTTATGTGTGACCGCTTCATGACCAACTACGACAAGTGTGACACCTAAGATAGGCTTTATGATGATTGTGACGACACTTGTGTGACAATGCTAAAAAATTTGTGAATGAGTGTGACAAATGTTCATATGGTTGTTAAAAAAGCTTGTAAACACAAAGATGAGCCCTTGAAACCTCCAGAATGAGCTTATGCAAAAAGTGCGACAACCAACATGCAAAAAGATGACATCTTTCCTATCTTGCAAAAGGGAGCAAAACACTTAGAGAAAACACATGGAATGAATTTCAGTGTTGCAACCATACATGCCATTGAAGACATAATGATATGACAATGATAAGATGTCCTTCATACTACACTAAGAGATGCATTTCAACTTCATGAAATATGTGCTTTTTTTTTCCTACCTACCCTCCAAAGGGTTGTGAATGAGATGGAGTCTTCATGTGGTCCTGATCTTTGACCTTCTATAATACCCCAGTGTTCCTTGGTCTTCTTATCTAATGATTATCTTTTCTCCTTAGCTCCTTAAGTATCATCTATCATGTCCTCCTTCTTCATCTGCTTCTTCATCATCTTGCGATAGTGTAACAGAGTACTTGCATGTGCAACTCACTCATGATGAGACAACATCAGTCTGAAAACCCCTAGACTAAGATAGAGCACTTGAATTATTGAATTGGGTTGAGACTGAGTGATCGATCAGGGGAGAAGGCCTAGAGTGAATGTGAAAGTGCACAATTCAGGCAACCAAGGGTCAAGTTTGATCACTCAGAATGCACAATGCACAACTCAGGCCAGACTGAGGGAAATTTCTGCGCAATCCTCACTGAGGAAAAAAATTGCGCAGTGCCCACTAAGGGATAAAATTGTGTAGTTCAAGCAGGTAGAAATTGTTGCGGGATGGGGCCCTGGGAGGATAAATTGTCCAATTTCAGAAGGCAAGGGGGACTAGGTAGCTGAGAGGCTTGAGGGATAGAACTACACATTTTTGGGAGGTAGTGAACTCCGACTGAGGGAAGGACACTAGGGAAAGAATCTACGCAATTTTGTAGGTCAAGGGAGGCTAGTATTTTTGCGCATTGTGTAGTTCCAGTAGGAAAGGAAAAGTATTAATGGTTGTATATGCAAAGTGCGTACTTTAGGAAGGCTAGATGAGGCTAGGTTGCTAGGAATCCTCTAGAATTTGGCCAAGTGTGGGATCAGTCGAACCGATGTGAACAATGATATAAATTGCATGTGTCCACACACTTGGACACTTAGTGATACAACATATATCATCTAAAACATATGAAACATACTTTGTTTAAGGCAATAACCTTTGTGGTAACTTACGACAAGTATGACCTCGTCGATAGAATTTGTAAGGATAATGGCTACACTTGTGTAATGGTGCGTGAAACTTTTGAAATGAGTGTGAAACATGTCTATATGATGAGAACACACCTTCATAAATATTTCCCCTTGAAGTAAACCAAAACTCCCCTTTGTATGACAAGCGATAATTCCCATGCTCGAAGATGACACTTTCTATATAAAGATAAAAGTGTGAAAAAAACTTGATATCCGAGAAGGGGGGTTGAAATCATCAACTGACCGATAAGTGACCAAGGAAAAATCAATCATAGGATCCACAATAGGCTCCAAAATTTGAGTGTAGGCCAAAATTTTGGAGGGTGTTGTAGCTACTACAACACCTTATTAAATGTGTAATTAATTATGCCAATTGTGTTTCATTTATAGCATGGATATATAATTTTTATGCCATGATCATCATGACATGTTTTGTAAATATCTTGTCCTCTTGTTAATAGAAAATGTTGTAACAACCTTGGATTAAAATTTCATGTAATAAAGCTAATAAAGGAAAAATAAGACCAAGGTCATAGGGCATGTATTCCAAGTTGAATGTTGGGAAAGACATCCTAGTGGGTGTTCATTTTGTTTATTATAGATAAAGAAATATTACAAAGGAAATGGCAGAGGCCTTGGAAAGGCAAGAGGCATTAATTGGCACTTTATTTATGAAAATAAAGGAAATTAGGAGAAAAGGAAGGTGAAAGGTCACAGGTTGCATGTGAGGAGGAAATTGAAGAAAATAGAGGCCTCATTAATAAAAATGCTTTTGAGGATCATTTCACAACTTTTGTTGGTTCAACTTTTGTCAATTCAGTTTTGGAGCTCTCTCTCTATTCTCTCTACTCTCTCATACTCTTGAAAATATCATTCATAGAAGGCCTCCTACAGAATACAAAAAAACATGCCAGTTTCATCAAAGGCCAAAACAGAAGCAAATATTTTGCTTCCATTGCAATGAAAAAGGACATATTGCTCCAAATTGTCCAAAACTGAAAAAAGACAAACAACAATCTAGGAAGAAGAAACAATTTAGCTATAAGAATAAATCTAGCAAGGTAAATATTATTGATCTCCCTTCCAGCTGTGAAGAATTAACAAATTCAGAAAATTATTATGATGTAAATGACCAGATACATGTTGTTTATGAAGAAGAAGATTCTAAAGTTGAATATAGCAAAAATCCACATTGTAATGAATGTTTTCAAGAACTTTGTGAATGCAGTGATCCTAACATTTTCAAATGTAATGCAGTCAGGATGTTCAGACCACTATCAAATGAAAGCTTAGATCATGATGAGCTTTCTAGAAATTATTTTGCACAAATGGTTAATGCCGATGATCCAAAACTCAAAGAAATGTATAAAGGATTGCTCATGACCCATCTTCAATAGTCCAAGTCACAACAATATCAAGAACAGAAAAGTCAGAAGTAAATCGTCAACATAGCTATATTTCTTCTGCAGCCTTATTTTCAGTTGATGGTCTAACAAGACAATTCAGACAACAAAAAATTGAAGATGATCTTCCTCAAACACTTCCTGCAATTAGTCAAGCTATCAAAGATCTCATAAAAGAAGTCAAAGAGAATATAATGCTATACATTGAAGCACATCAGGGGCACAATATACATTCTTTACATGCACAGCCCACAAAAGGAGAATCTTCACAGACAGAACAGAAAGAACTAGAAAGACAGCCTAATCCATATGATGATCCAATGAAAGGGATTTTCAAATCTGAATACTTTGAAATTCCAGATGAAGGATTTGAAGATCCTAGATCTGGATTAGGAATGAATGTAATGAACACAGATGTAATGTACTGTGTAAAATGAAAATCAGAATTGGTTCTTCCATAGAATGGTGGAAGGTTCTAATTGATACAGGTTCAAGATTGAACATAGTAAGTGGCACTGTAATTCCCTATCCTCAAAGACAAAAGACAAAGTATCCAGGAGTTGTTACTGCAAGTTGATAAATCAAGACAACGGAAGAAGCTATAATAGATGTCTTTGTTTCTCAATCCAAATGAATTCAAGTTCATGCTCCATTAGTCACAGGGCTTGATTGTGCTATGTACTTAGGAACTCCTTTCCTGAGCAATTTCAGAAGACATGGAAGCACTTATGATGAAAAATCACAGAAATGGAGATATTTTCTTCTTTTCAAAGGTATAGATTATTTCTATCCATTTATTCATTCCAATCCTCCTAATAGATTGAGTAGAATTGACAGGTTACGGAATACCTTGGAAAACATGGAGAAGAAGAAAGAAATGCTCAAGATTGATGAAAATCTTCTGAAAGGCAAATTTGAAAAAGAAATAAGTGAGATCTCATAGAAACTAAAATGTTGTTGTTCTGAAGATCCAAATGCATTTTCGAATATTCATAGACATGAAGTAGAATTGATCCAGGTGGATATTGGTGGCCACCTGCCAAGTCCACCTGGACCCCCACCATTGTCTTTCTCAGCATTTTCAGTTTCCTTAATTGTAGCACAACTTACTATTTTTAGCAGTTTTTCGGGTCCTCAACTTCCGGAGCCATTTTGAGGCCCTGAACGACCTTTTTTGGGGAATCCAGGGGCAACATGGGTCCATGGAATGGACTGATGTTGCCCGTTCCAACAATGATAGTACTCGGATAGATCTTTCTAACGAGCTATTGTATACGTCAAACAGAGATCATATACACAAAGATGCAGCGGAAATAATACTTCATTTCATTAATGGAAAATACCGAAATATGCTTACAACCAGAAATGGAAGTGGCCAATCAGAAGTCTCGTGCCCACAAGAGTTGAGCACGGTGGTTAACGTCATGATCGGTGGTCGACTGAGGCAATCTGCAACATTATTGGTGCTGCCCTTCTTATACTTGATGTTCAAGTGGAATTGTTGCAGGTATGTAGACCACTTCTGATGGCGATCATTCTGCAATTTCCCTACTGATCAGTGGAATCAGAGCGGTATGCTTTTTCTCTGTTTTTCTTTGCATGTCCTGAACAAGGTCGAGATATAAGGAGTTAGGGCTTGAACTAGTTGAACCTTTGCAAGACCAACCTCGCAAATCCCGACGGCCTCCCATGGCGGACGAGAAGAAAGACGAGGGGGCAGGAGATCCCATCAAAATCTTGCTAGAAGAAGCCCTCGAGCGACAACGGAACGCGATGATGGACAGCTTTGCCTAGATCCTTTAGCGGCTACCCAGAAGCGACGCATCGGCTTCCAGCAGCTACTCTGGAAACGCCACACCCTTTAAGGTACAAGTTAATTTTGAAATCCCCATATTCGAGGGTCAGATAGACGCAGATGCCATAGATAAATGGTTAAATCTGCTAGAGGGTTATTTTTCTGTTCATGAATTTTTGAGTCGGGAAAAGATTGCTTTTGCTCTTCTCAAAGCAGCCCCCCACATCAAGGACTGGTGGGAAACCTACTGCGAGCAGAAGGATGAAAGTACTGGCTCATTATTTTCAGCCGCACCCACCTGGGATTTGTTCCGGGATGCCATCAAGGAGCAGTACTACCCTGTTGGAAGCTATGAGGATGAATACATAAAGTGGACCACGCTGCGGCAGGGAAGGGGCCAAGACGTGCTGGAGTTCACCAATCTTTTCCATACCCTTCGCACAAAGTTGGGTATCAAGGATTCGGAGCAACATTTGATACTCAAATACCGTGGCTGCCTGCACAAGTACATCCAGGAAGAAATACAATTCCTAAACATCCCCTCGCTCGGCGCAGCATACCGATATGCCGTCAAGGTCGAGCAGAAGTTTAAACAAAAGAAGCGAGACTTTGGATCTGCGAATCTAAAGCAGGGGAAAGGTGCCCCTAAACCACAGAACAAAGGACAAAGCCAAGCCGGGACAACCTAAGACAACCAGTTGAAGCTGCAAGCAAAGAACAACGCCGCGAAGCCGAGAAAGGACACTGGAAAATGGTGCGAGTTCCATAAGAGCTCCACTCACAACACAAGTGAGTGTCAGGCCAAGCAGTCACTGGTGGCTGAGCTAAAGGTTTCAGAATCAGATGCATGTTTTGACTCTGAGTCAGAACCCGATAAGGGGTATGAAAAAGGGAAGCAGATCATTGATGCGGATCCCAGTGCCACTGTTTCCACCGCAAAGATCCAGAAAAATGAACCCGAAGATCCAGAGGAGGAGGAGCGTCTCTTCCACTCCCAGATGTGGGTAAAGGGCTCCCCGATACAGTTCATTGTGGATAGCGGGAGTCAAAAGAACCTCATTTCGGCAGAGGTCGTGAAGCGGTTGGGCTTACTGACCACAGCACATCCACAACCATACACCATTGGGTGGCTTCACCAAGGACGAGATCTTCGCGTGAGCCAACAGTGTCGCCTTCCATACAACATCAAGCCCTTCACGGATGAGGTATTGTGTGACATTGCTCCCCTTGAAGTTTGTGATGTATTACTAGGACAACCATACTTGTGGAAGTGACATGCTGTGTATGAAACAAGGCCCCGTGTTGTTATTATTACAATGGGAAATAAGTTGTTCAGGATACCAGAGGTAGCACCACCTGCCGCCATCTCTTTGATTACTGCAAAACAATGCAGTAAGATCATTTCCAAAACCAGGAAATTTGTTTTCCTAATGATACGCCCTCAAGGAAAGAAGAAGACAGTGGTCGCGGCCTCCAGACGGGGTCCCTCTGCACGACAACTACAGATGGACAAGATTGTGGAGGAATACGAGGACATCTTCACCTCCCCGGCAGGGGTTCCTCTGCACTGTCAAGTCAAGCACTCCATCGATCTGACCCCAGGTGTGCCGCTACCCAATGGACCAATTTATCGGCGCTCCGTTCTAGGGAACAATGAAATCAAGAGGCAGATTTAGGAGCTCCTGCAGAAAGGTCACATCCATCTGAGTTCATCGCCCTGTGGGAGCCCGATCGTGTTGGTACAGAAGAAGGATGGGACGTGGAGACTCTGTATTGACTATCGGGCGCTGAACAAGATCATTTTCTGTAATAGATATCCGATCCCACGGATTGATGACCTCCTAGACCAACTAAAGGGGGCGAAATATTTCAACAAGATCGATCTGAAGTCAGGATATCACCAGGTACCAATCGAACCCTCTGATGTGTGGAAGACTGCCTTCAAATCCAAGGAGGGCCTCTTCGAATGGTTGGTCATGCCTTTTTGATTGACGAATGCTCCTGCAACCTTTATGAGGCTAATGGATGACATCTTGCGGCCATTCACCAACTCCTTTGTAGTAGTATACTTGGATGACATTCTGATCTTCAGCCAGAGTTGGAAAGAGCACCTCCACCACATCCGACAGGTTCTCCAAACACTGCGACAACACAAGCTATGTGTCAATTTGGAGAAATGCACTTTTGGCATGACCCAGGTTCAGTATCTGGGATACATCATTGATGAACAGGGGGTGCATGTCGATCCAGCCAAGATCCAAGTCATTTGGGATTGGCCCTCTCCAACCACTCTAACAGAGCTCCGCAGCTTTGTAGGCCTTCCCAACTTCTACCGCAGGTTTGTGTTGGGGTTTTCTCATATTTCTTGGCCCTTGAGTCAAGTCACCCAGGGAGGGGCGAAAGCAAAATTCTTTTGGTCTGAATCTCAACAAAAGGCATTCATGGAGTTGAAGGATCGCCTCTGCATGGCACCAGTGCTCGTGTTACCAGACTTACAACAACCATTTGAGGTCGAGACAGATGCCTCTGACTATGCTATTGGGGCAGTCCTTACTCAACATGGACATCCAGTGGCATATCACAGTGAAACACTTTCAGACACAGTCCGGAAGTACCCCACTTATGATAAAGAGATGTATTCCATTGTACAGGCCTGCCGAAAATGGAAGCATTACATTTTGGGGAAGGAAACGGTCATCCACACAGACCACCGACCCCTGCAGTTCATCCAGACCCAAGGGAAATTGTAGAATGATCGCCATTAGAAGTGGTCTACATACTTGCAACAATTCCACTTGAACATCAAGTATAAGAAGGGCAGCACCAATAATGTTGCAGATTGCCTCAGTCGACCACCAATCATGGCGTTAACCACCATGCTCAACTCTTGTGGGCACGAGACTTCTGATTGGCCACTTCTCTACAAAAGCGACCCAGAATTCGGCCACACATACCAGACACTCTTGGAGGGTCGGCATGTTGCAGATTTTCACCTCCAGGATGACCTATTATGCCACCCCGGTCACCTTTGTGTTCCTTCAAGCGAGCGTGCCAAGATTATTTGGGAAGCACACTACAGTCGGGTTGCTGGGCATTTCGGGGTCGAGAAAACAGTGGCAATACTGCAAAATTATTTCTATTGGCCGAATCTTCGACAGGATGTTGGGAAGTACATCAGATCATGTACTGCCTGTGCCATTTCCAAACGACCATTAAGAAGCACAGCCTCTATACCCCGTTGCCTACGCCTAGTCGACCTTGGGAATCCATCTCCATGGATTACATGTCAGGCCTTCCTTCCACTAAGCATGGAAATGACTGTGTTTTTGTGGTCGTCGACAGGTTCTCGAAGATGGCCATTATGGTGGCCTGCAAGAAGAATATCATAGCAGAAGCCACTGCTAAACTCTTCTTTGAACGAGTGTGGGTGCACTTTGGGATCCCACAGTCTATCATCTCAGATCGGGACAATCGGTTTCTTAGCACATTTTGGTCCAGTCTCTGGTCAATGCTGGACACCAAACTCACGAAGTCCACAGCCTTCCATCCTCAAACTGATGGTCAGACAGAGGTTGTCAATAGGATGATTGTGCACATTCTGCGCATGTATAACTCAAAGCATCCACGCACATGGGACGAGATCCTCCCCTATGTTCAGCACAGCTACAACCGAGCTTTTCACAGCTCCACTGGCCATAACCCTTTTCAGGTGGGTTTGGGATTCCAGCCACTATGCCCCATTGATGTGGCCATGCCACTTACAGCTACTCACATGAATTCAGCTCATGTCCAGTCCGAAACAGATAAGGCCACCAGCTTCATTAAGCGCATCCAACATATTCACCAGCAGGTCCATGACATTCTTGAGAAATCAAATGCCAAGTACAAACAACGACATGATCAACATCGGGTGCCACACAAGGTTCAGGTGGGCGACAAAGTCTGGTTGCATTTGCAAAAGGAACGCCTTACTGGAGCCTATCGGAAATTGAGACCACTCCGATATGGTCCTTACACCATTACTAAGGCTATGGGAGACAATGCATTTGAGCTCAGCATTCCCCCATTCCTTGGCCTGCACCGAGTGTTCAATGTGGACCGCCTTCGGCCATACTTTCCACCATTACTAGACACATCCGACATTGCAGAACAACTCAAACCCACAGAATTAAATCCAGATTGCATGGAACAAGCTGCAACTGATCGTATCATGGACACATAGATCAAGAACACTCGCCAACAGAATATTCAACTGTATCGAGTTGTCAAAGCAGGCCAACTCCTTCTGCAAGGCAAGTGGCTCACCAGGGAACAAGTTTAGCAAAAGTTTCCTCATCTCATGGAGGAGCTCAACGCAATGGGGACCATTGCTTCCTAAGGGGGGAGGAATGATCCAGGTGGATATTGGTGGCCACCTGCCAAGTCCACCTGGACCCCCACCATTGTCTTTCTCAGCATTTTCAGTTTCCTTAATTGTAGCACAACTTACTATTTTTAGCAGTTTTTCGGGTCCTGAACTTCCGGAGCCATTTTGAGGCCCTAAACGACGTTTTTTGGGGAATCCGAGGGCAACATGGGTCCATGGGATGGACCGATGTTGCTCATTCCAACAATGATAGTAATCGGATAGATCTTTCTAACGGGCTATTGTATGCGTCAAACGGAGATCATATGCCAAAGTTACAACCCCGGGAAGTTGATGTACCAATTTACCCCAAACGGGGCCCACAATTTGGCGTTTCATCTCCTAGGGTTAGGTTTTGGAATGTTAAGGGTTTTCCATTGTTTCTCAACAATAAATAGGCCTTCGAGCCTCATTGTAACACAGTTCAGAGGCATGTAGCCACCACATCTCTTCTCAGAGATAAGCTACCATCGCCCTAGCTGGTTTATTTCCATTTCTGGTTGTAAGCATATTTCAGTATTTTCCATTAATGAAATGAAGTATTATTTCCGTTGCATCTTTGTGTATATGGTTATTTCTGTAATTTGTTGCGTTCCTGTGTAAATCCGGATCAAGAATTGCCTTTGTAAAAGGAATTTCATGGAAAACTCAGAAGATCAAAAGAAATACCAATGAATTCTGAACAACTCAGGTATTGTAAAGAAGAAATAAAATCCTTACTGCAAAAAGGTTTGATCAGAAAATCTCATAGCCCTATTGCTTGTTCTGGATTTTATGTCAACAAACATTCAAAGATTATCAGAGGAAAGCCAAGATTGTTAGTAAACTACAAGCCTCTAAATAATATTCTTGATTATGATGCTTATCCCCTGCCAAAGCCCTCAGTGCTTTTGTCTCAAATATCACAATCAAAAATATTTTCCAAGTTTGATTTAAAGTCTGGTTTCTGGCAAGTAGGGATAAAAGAAGAAGATAAGTGGAAAACAACTTTTTCAGTACCAGAAGGACATTTTGAATGGAATGGTATGCCCTTTGGACTAGTAAATGCTCCATCTGCCTTCCAGAGGATTATGGATGAAACTTTTGAAGGTATGGATGATTTCTTGAAGAAATATATTGATGATGTTCTAATTCATTCTGCAGATATTCCCTCTCATATAAAGCATCTTAATATATTCTACAAGAGAGTTAAATAAAAAGGTATAGTTTTATCAGATTCAAAAATGAAGTTATTTCAAACTATGGTAGATTTCTTAGGATATGTGATTCTATATGGATCATATTACATTATGCAACATAGTCTTGATTTCATAGATAAATTTCCCGACATAATCACTAATAAAACTCAACTACAAAGATTCTTGGGTAGTTTGAATTACATCTCCAAATTTTTCAGACATTGTGCCCAAGACAAAGTCTTATTGAATAACATATTGCAAAAAGATCCAATTCCATGGACAGAGGATTTAACAGAGGCAGTAAGAAGAATTAAAGGGAAAATTAGGAATATTTCTCCTTTAAGCACAATCAATGAAGAATGGCCTAAAACCATCATTACAGATGCCAGTGATATCGGATGGGGTGCAATTTTCTGCCAACATGATCCTAATTAAAAGAAAATGGAATATGAAATTTTCTAGTATGCCTTTGGAATCTGGTCAACTACACAAAAAAATTGGTCCAAGCTAAAGAAAGAATTTAGAACTATCTGCCTTGGCATTGCCAAATTTGAAGATTTTGTGATCTATAAAAATTTTACAATCAAAACAGATTGCCAAGCTCTTAATTTTTCTATCCATAAATGTGACTTTGAAGATGCAGCAATGGTTAGATGGATAATGACATTGGCCCAATATCGTTTTGATGTAGAGTTAATTTCTGGAATTAAGAATTCCTTCACAGATCTTCTCAGCCAAGAATTTTTACAAAGAAATGATGTAAATAATCTCATATGTAACATCATAAGAAGATTAGAAAATGAGATTCACATTGAATGTGATGATGGTTCTCACACTTGAATCTGCAGAAACCTCTACTTAATTATCAAGCAGATTGGTTTCCAATGAAAGAAATCAAATATCGGCATGGAACTAGACAACATTATTTTTCATGGGATGATCAAATGCAAAGAAATGATGAAGTTTTTGAAGCTTTAATCTTTCTTCAAGATTTGGGAAATATTGATTTCACATTACACAGAGATGTAGATGAAAACCTAATCTGCTGTGAAATCTACATTGATCGCTTCCTATTGCCACCCAACCTTCAGAACTCTGAAGATCATTAATGCCAAAAGAAAACCTAGTATACAGGTATGTGTTTTGAAAATAAAACTAACTCGCTTTTCTATAATGTGCAGTTTTCTTTTAGATATCATGGGATGCAAGTTACACAAATCGAAGAATAAGACCCCACACTTGAATGGTTTAAATAATGGTGGAACATTTATGGTATCAGTCCTCTATGTTTTTACCCATTCTCTCTTTGGTTATTACCACTTCCTGGATTTACAGAACCACAGGCACATCAATCAGGAATTTTATACAAAAGGATTTTGGATATCAGCAATATCACCAATTATCACATGCTTTCAGCACTTCACGCCAATGGATCCTTTCATTGGTTTATTACACGAAATATTTTCTTCAGAAGATTCAGGGGAAATATGAATGGCTCTTCACATGACTATAAGTCATTTCATGGCATGACAGATCCATATTTAAATCCTTTTGGCCTACTACTTTTTAAGGATGAATTACCAAAATATGTTGAAGTACCAATTTGGGAATGTGAGGAAGAAATTTACTTACAGTATTTTAATAATGACTCCTTGAATAGGTTCTGAGAACATCATTATTCTCGTGAACCACTAGAACATTTTGTCATTTTGTAATGTCTTTCTGTCTGACTTTGGTGACAGACAGGTTTTTCGTGAGGTTCCCTGAAAAAGAATCTCTTACAGTGTAATCAATCCGACATATATAATTAAATAAATGGATAAGAATAAGTATAAAATATTTTATGATTGAATTACTGTGCGGATGTCCTCCAGGTTACTCGAAAGCAATATTCTCTCATATCAAATAAGAATAACTATAAAATATTTTATGATTGAATTATTGTGCGGATGTCCTTCGGGTTACCCTAAAGCAGGATTCTCTCATATCTAATGCAAGGATTTGATTTTGACGTAAAGTAAGATACTGTGCGAATGTCCTTCGAGTTACCCGAAAGCAAGATTCTATCATATCTGATGTAAGGATTTGATTTCGATGTAAAGTAAGATTCTCTCATATCCGATATGGAGGTATCACCAAACCCAGAACTGGTAGGATCTATAAATAGATGTAGACTACGGAAGAGAGGCATTCGGGTTAGGAGAAATTTAGAGAGCCTTTCTACTGGAGAAGTAACTTGGTATTGCTTGAGAAGAAACTTTGTAATACTTGAGTTTTGAAGTTCATGAATAAAGATTCCTCAATTTTTTTAAATCTATGTCTCCTTTGTAGATTATTTTGGATTCTATTCTCAAACTTGTATGAGCCTTGTTAAGGTTGAAGAAGTCACAAAGACGCAGAAGTAGACCGTTGGGCCCGAGTTCGTGTTTCGGCATGAGGATATTGTTTAGAAGAATTGTCAGATATTAGAGCGATTAAGCAGACCTGGTATTTATTATGAACTAATACTCTTGTTAGCATTCGTGTTCAAATATATTCAAAAACAGATTCATGATGCTAGATTGCACAGTAGAGGAGTCCCTTCCCTCTCTGTGATTAAAGTATCCGTCACGGATCTTGTTTATTTCCGCATTTCCGCATTCTCGCTTTCGCTGTGTGCACTTTGTAGTTGGTATCAGAGCCAAGTTGAAAGTATTTCCACTTTCTTCCTGTTGTTAGAAAGTATTGGTTATGGATAATTTTTCTCCAGCACGAAGTTCTCTTCATGAGTTTAGTGATAAAAGTTTTGATGAAATTCTTAGACAAGAAGAAGAAAGAGAATGTAATGAAAAAATACAATTTGGTTTTCAGACTGTCGTCCATGATAAATCTCTGTTACATTATTAAATGAATAGAGTAAGTCTGGTTCTTGGTCTTTTCCAAAAATAGACCCCAAAGATGTCTATACAAATCTGGGATTATTAGACACTATACAATACTGGAGATATAAGGTTAAAGAAGAGATTCTACAAACCTCCAGTAATAATCGTCTGCTTCAAACAATGAACATTTTGAAGCAATCTAAGTTTACAGCTGCACTAAAAGCTGGTCTCAATTTTTCTCATTTTGGTCATATCCAAATTTGAATTCAGCCACTACATAGAAAAGGTCAAGATGTCACTGTCTTCTCTTCATGGAAAATTTTAGGGGCTAATGTTCGCCCAGTGGGCTAATTTTCCATGATTTTTCCAAAAAACGATTCGCTAATTTCCAATTTTTATAAAAGATGATTCGCCCAAATTTTAGAATATAAAATTATTTTACCTTAAAAATCACCAACATTATATAGAGACCATATATAAAATCATTATAAATTTGAATAATTTTTCAAATATATCATTAAAAATTTATAGTTTGCATATTAGGGATTAGTGAGATTCGCCAATGTTTTTAAACTTCAAGAAAATTTTCCATCCTTAAAATTTTCCTTGCTTCTCTTCTATTTTTGATCGCCGATGGAAAACGTTTCATAAAGCTTTAATTGGAGGATGTCAAGGAACATTAGCCTACGGTCCAATTTCTTGGTCCTGTATTCCTAATTTTTGTATTTGCTTAGATGATCCTAATGCCATCAATGCTCTAATGCTCGACATCCAAACACATGGATATGATGATTTTGAAGATAATAGCAATAATGTTGCTATTCATTGGCGGTGTGTCGTCAAATTTTATAAGAAGACCACTCCTTTTGTTGTCCAACAAGTTTCTGAGTTCACTACTCTAATCACTCATGACTATGGCTTAAATCTTGTTGCTCCTCAAATGATATCTCATCGAGATCTTAAACCATCAACAAAATTGGTCACAAATTGGGCTTCTATTCGTACTTCTCCATGTCCACAGCTTATCACTGCTCAAACTTCTATTCGAGAAGATAATGGCCTTGTTCAAATTCATTTCTTTCCCCAATTAGAGTATGCACAATCTGAGCATGGTGGACCTCCTCCTCCTCTTGTTTTACAAAACCCTGTAAAAACTGAAGTTGCAGTAAAACCACAAACTTCCTCTATTGCATCTATTCCTGAAGGATCACCAAGTCATTCATATGATCTTACTTCTAATCCAAACTTCATGCATATGTTATGAAATATGATTGCACAAACTCTTCAGTCTCTGCATTCAAATATTGCTCCTCCTAGAACAATTAATATGCAATCAACATTCCAAATTCCATAACCATCTGTATGTAATCATCCTCATTGTTCTCCTAGCTTTTGTCAGCAAACTCCTAGTCTCCCAAAACCCCATGAAAAAGAAGAACAGGATAAATACAGAAGAATAATAAACATGATTCGTTTTGTTCCAAGTTCTGGAAATCAAACACAGGAATATACAAAGTGTACTCCCTTTTCAGCTCATGAAGAAATTTTGCTTCAATTAGTAGGAAAATTTGCTACAAAAGGCTTAGGATATCCAGAAGAAATCCCCAGCTATAGATTGGATCCTAGGAATAAGATTCCTAGTAAAATACAGCTTCCTTCTGATGAAGAAATCATTCAATTTCTTAAGATATACAAAGGAATAAGTCCTTATGATCCCTCAAATGAATGGTATAAGAAAATGTTTCACTAGGATCTGTATAGTCATCAACAAGAGTATAGATACTGTGAAGAAATGAAAACCTATTCAAAGAAAGATAGGTCAACAATTAACAAAGTCAACAATAAAAATTGGAAAGCTTGGATGGAATAGAATAACCAATGGATTTCTTTTTATGAATTCTATTATCCAAGTACAAATGAAGTAGAAATGGCTTTGGTCAAAAAGTTCAAGAATCTATCTCGTGAAGATATAAAAACAAAGATTAAGGAAAATCTAGTTGAAATTCATGGACCTCTTATCATCCCTCACATAGATGATAAGTATAAAAATATGTTACAGAAATCAAATGTTCCGAAACATTTACAGTCTGTTAAGATGAAAGGGCAGCTTTTGCTATAACACATCTGTCAAACCCCTAGAGTGAATATGATGCAAGGGTTAGCCTTAGAGACAAAAGTGCCACAACACAAATTGGAATTAATAGATGGCACTATTCTTAGCACTGAGACAACAATTCCTCCTTGGAAAAATATTGTTATCAGACAAGATGATAACATTTTTAAGTTACTTCCACTTCAGTCTGACCAGTCTCATCTTTCAGACAGGGATTTAGTTGTAGCAACAAACTAGACAAATCTTGCTCTAGATAGTTTGATTAAGCATATAGAAAGAAATCATCAATATGCAGCCAGAGAAAATAAAATGCTCCAAGAAATAATTGATAAAAATCTTCAAAAGGTAGATTTTACTAGAGATCAATTACTAGATGGAATAAAAACTCTTGTATCAAATGATTTGCATATTACTAAAACTATTGATGTTTTAGAAAAAGGGATTATTGATAATTCAAAATGGATTGGCAAAGTACATTCAATAGCAGATAAGAATCAGGAAATGATGACAAGCTTAAAAATGTCACTTGAAGTAGTAAAGAAGCAAGCTTGGGTTGTCTCTACTTCTGTTGAAAGTCTGAAAAAGAAAAACACTCTTGATCCTACTTTTAAAGCTACTACTTATTTCTTAGATCCTCAAGATCAATTGCCTTTCCATGTTGTTCCTACTACTCTTCAATAAAAAATGAAGAATCCTAGTGATATCATTTTTCCTAAACCAGAAACTACCTTTGTCTATGCTCCTATGGCTAATCCTAGCATGTTTTCCAGTCTAAACTCTTCAAGCCCTGGACATAAAATGACGGTTTCTGAGTGGTTGAAATTAGGAGATGATCCTAATAAGCCTTTCAGTTTTGATATAGTACTCAACAAATTTGAAGCAGTGCCCTCTGCTCCTCCTACTCTAGAAGATTTGGAGTTTCTTGTGAATAATTTTTCTCCTCTTGATAAAGAAACTTTTCAGATAGCAAAAGACATTCCTAATCTGATTTCATTTTCTGATGAAGAAGAACCCAAAGATACAACTGTACATAAAGTTACTGATAGAATTTCTTGGAATTCTTCTTGGTCACTTGTTCCTGATAAAAGAGATGTCATGAAATAAGAATATCGTAAAGATTGGTCTGCTTCTTCCACATATTCATGGAATATTGACAATTGTTTTGAAGCAGAAATATTGTCTACATTGAGTTCCATGATGGTTTGCTACCGCATATATTTAACAGATGACATTTCTCCAATAAATGCAACTAGGAAAATCATCAATGGGTTCGAAGGACTCCTTGATTCTTGGCCTAAAGTAGAAATTCATTATGATCCTGTCCTCGTTCCTTATTGGGAAACATTTGTGGTAAAGAACGCAGATAATACTACATATATGGATCCACAGACTTCATTACCTGTGAATAACATGATTGGTTGCCTAATGCATGGCATTCTCGTCAATTTTTGTGGTTATCCTCAGATCAATAATGAACTTGTTGCAGTCACACTTACATCCATGAAGCTTACTAATATGCAGCATTTTGATGAATATTTTATGGAATATCTCCATCATCTGCGTACTCTTTCTTCTGACATGATTCTAGATCCCAAATGGAAATAAATCTTCATTGCTTCTTTACCAAATTGGTTAACTACTGCCATTTTGAATAAGCTTCCTAGAAATATTGGTGCCTATAAATTTGGTGCTATAAGACAAGCTATTAAGGCTGTCATTGTTGAACTCTGCTCTCATATGAAAGTTGCTCGAGCTGCCACCAACTCCACTAAACCACATGGCTATCAACAACTGCATAAACAATGGCATTTACATGGCTCTAAAAGTTTAGGGGGATATGATCGTCATCGCTCTAAAAAGAAAGCTTACTCTAAGCAAACTTTTAGATCGATGATGATCATATCCCCCTAAACTTTTAGAGCCATGTAAATGCGATTGTTTACATAGTTGTTGATAGCCATGTGGTTTAGTGGAGCTAGTGGCAGCTCGAGCAACTTTCATCTGAGAGCAGAGTTCAACAATGACAACCTTAATAGCTTGTCTATTATTGGAGCACTCTAGCTTTGGAGAAAGGGAGGCAAAAGAAGGATAAGTAGGAAAAGGCAAGTAAAGATGAATAAATGAAGAGTTGGATCAAGCAATTACAATGGGATTACTTGTAGGTATTGAGTTTCATGTATGATTTCCTTGCTAGTTTTGGCATGCATGGCATATGCATGTGGGTATTTGGTTCTCTTACTTTCATTGGCATGGGTTTTACCAGGTGTGACAATGATTTTAGCCTTGCCTTGCCATTTTTGGATAGCCATGGTGTGATGGGGTTCTTTCATTTTGTTGAGCCGGATTGTCGAATGGTTTTGTAATTGGGTGATGTGGTCTCACGAAAATTCCCAATGGCCTAGGAATCCCTTGACTAGTAATCAGGTGGGATTCATGGTAAAGCCTCAGGGTGGAGACAGAAAATTAACCAATGTATTGGTGAAGAAATCTGGAGGCATCCATGCTTGTTATTCCCAGCGATCCCTTCACCGGTAATGGAAAGTTTGCGTTAAAGCCTGTAGTGTATGTTTATTTGTTTGGGCCTAGGAATCCCTTGATCGGTAATAGCGGGATACACGGTAAAGCTTAGTTGTATAGATGAGCGTTTTAGGCCTAGGAATGCCTTGACCGGTAATGGTGGGATACATCGTAAATCCTGAGAAACCTTTGTTGGTTTTGTTGTGAGTCCCACATTCATGCTTGGAATATGGCACATGGGTGAAAGGCCGAAAGAAGGATTTGGTTCATCCCAATCTATGGTCATGTGGTATGAGGAATTCGTTGACATGGTGGGATTTTCATGTGTTAATAAGAACACATTTCTTCTTGTATTTCATGAACATTATGCTTGTTATTATGTGGCTTTGATGGATGGTCTATCATTGATATTATTCTGATTATATGTTGGTTATAAGCATGATTAATGATAGAGTTGAGTTATGGCTCTCATCATGTTTTGATTAGTAAATGAGTGCTTAATGAACATATGACCTAATATATGATAATGCAATTATTTTGAGAGGGCACCAGACCTTCTTTATGAATCTCAGATAAGTATGAGGCCACTATGTTCATATGTGTATTTATGACCTGTACATTACATGTTCATGGTGCGTTTGATGAAATGCATGTCATGGTTAGGATGAGTCAGGTCAGGTCTTTGTTAAAGTTCTACTTTATAGGCCTTGTATCCTTATTATTTATTATCTCTAAGAGCTTCATTAAGTTCTGGAAAGAGGTATGGGTCCTAGCCTTGAAAAAGTGGCTCAGATCTTAGGGGCTCTGGCACAAAACTAAGTGAAAAAGGCTATAGTCATTGGGATGCAGGCTCATGAGAGCGACTGGGGGGTTTCAATTGGTGGCTTGCCTTGTCATGGGAGTGACTACGAGCCCAAGTTAGTGAAAATCTAAGTTAACTCAGTGGTTGGGCACCTGGGGTGGTTGGTTAGATCTTGGGGGTCCTGTAGCACCTGAGAGAGGTTTGTAAAGTTTTGTTTCGTTGGTTTCACTTCCTTAATTGTAGTGAGGGAGCTGAATCATATCATAGTAACACTTCATCACATATCTACGTTGGTGGATGGGTAAGCTTGGGTAAGTGTAGGAGGAGGGTGTTACAAATGTCAACAATCGGTGGAGGTTTGAATGCCCATGGGGGCCATGATACAAGGAGTGGGGAATAGTGATGGGGCCAATAATGAAGTTATACATGTCTATTAAATCTCAAGCCAACTTTCTAAACCAATCTTGTGAATTATTCTTTATTTCTCCCCTTTTCAGAAATCCATGGAAATCATTGGATGGTTGTAAGGAGGTTGGTAGAAGTTGTCACCTCCCAAATTATGGGAGCCTGGGAGGGTATTTGAGAGATTCCTCTTAATAGTGAATGTAAGGAATGGGTTGAATAAAATCAAGGGGGAATGTGGAAGACCAAAATTGGGATGGAAAAAAGAAAATTTTGGATGAGTGAGGGCAACGAACATGAAGGAGGGAGAGAGGATATCGCTAAAATTTGAGCAGAGCCACTGCTAGTGAGAATCTAGTTGAAAAGCCATGGCTTGACACCCTACTTCACATTTCAAACTCTCTAAGCTCAATTGGAACATGAAACTATAGTATAGGGGCTCATTGGATGCACATGACACATTGTAAGGATGAGTTCTTTGAGGCACTGCGAAGTGGCAAAAGGGAGCTCACCCTTATGTTGTGCAAAGTTAGTAGAAGGGGAATGTGGGGATTACAAGGATCTTGAGATCCAAATTAAAGTTTCCTTATGAGAATTCCCCTTAAGAGGATATTATTTTCCCATATTTTCTAAGGGTTTTTTATATTTTCCCTAGCGGTGGTGGTGGTGGTGGTGGTGTGTGTGTGGGTGTGTGTGTGTTGGGATTTGAATGTAGGTAAGTTAACTAGGATAAATAACTCTTTAGTTGTAATGTTGTTTGCTTCCTTGATATAAGATAAATTCCTTTTTTATTGCTGTAAGAAGAGATATGTGAAAGGAACTAAATGAAGGAGCACTCTTTTCTCCTTGTGTGCATCATAGGTTGCATTTTTTTTATGGCTTGTATAATAGTAGAGATCAAGTTAGAATCCTTAATAGTTTCTTAAAATATTTGCAGAATATTAAGTCTAGTCACCCATGTGGAAAGAATCATTAATATAATCATGGATGTTAAGGATGCATTACATACATGGATCACGCAATGAGGTATCTATTTGAGGTTAAATGATTCACAATTTACACTTGGTTGAATGAATGAATAAATGGATGAAAGAGGGAAATTATAATCATTGCATTTAGGAATTAGGTTAGTTTCCCAATCTTTTATTCCATGGAATTCATGTTTCAAGGAAATATTAAATTTTTCTTTATAGGCTCATATGTTGTTGAAATATTTAACATTGGATTGAGTAGTGTGATTCTCGACTATGAAAGGTTCAAATGTTGTGATAATACAAACGTGAATGATTTCAATATGGTTGATGTATAATTATTGTTTAAGTGTTATGTGCTTAGGAGATGAATATTTGAATTCTAAATGACTATAATGATTTAAATTTGGATGATGATATAATTGAGATCTGAGTGAATGAGAGGATAACATTTAAAGTCCTTTTAGAGAAATATTAATATTATGTTTAATGCTTTAAAATATTTGTTGATAAATACTTGATTTGGTTTTGGTTTGATGATTAGTGACTAGACTTGAGAGATAGTTTAAGAGGATCTCTATTTAAAACATATATGTTTCTTTAAACAATTAATTAAGTACAAGAGGTTCCAGTGGACCCTAGCCTTTGATTATTTTGGGAAGTAATCCTATAGAACAACATAATCGCTTTGTGCTGTCTAAAAAGGAAAAGGGATCTCTCTTTGAAAGAGAGAATCTTGCAACATTAACAAAATAAGTCAATGCACATTTTTTTAGTAAATATAAAAAACTAGTAAAATTTTATGGTCCAATAACCTTGCTTAGTAAACCTCCTTATGAAGGATATACAAGTCTAAGCCCTTGGAAGTATAGCCATACTTCTTGAGTGAAAACCCATAATACAATGTTGACACCTTGCTCACAAGTTTGAGCAAATATAAAGTTTAAATGCCCATGACTCAATTTCTTTCCTAGTAGAAGCAAGAGGAGGCCTCAAAGAAGTGTTTTCCCTGTACAAAAAACACAGTTTTTGTAGGAAAACTTAAAACAAATTTGGAAATCTTTTTTTAATACAAATTTAGTCATTTTGTGTATTACATGAAGAAAATATTCATATAATTTAACATGCATTGCATGAAGAAATACTCCTTGAAATACAATGAGGGGTAAGTATTTGGGTTGAAAGTAAGGGGAACATGGAGCTATGTTTCACATTGAAATTATTTGGTGTGATACACCACACCTAAAAAAATTAAAAACATGAAATGTTGCAAAAACCAAACTTTGAAGGTATGATATGGGGTAGAAAAGGAAAAGAAGAAGGATGGAAGGAGGAGAGGAAGGGAAAAATAAAGGACAAGAAAAGAAGAAGAAAGAAAGGGAAATAAAAAGAAAAAGGAAGGAAGGAGGAGAAGAAGAAGGAAGGAAATAAAGCAAGAGGAGGAGGAGGAGGAAAGACGTTTGTCACATGAAAGAACAATTGACATGATGTGACATATCACACCATAAAAAAATATGTTGTGATTTGTCACTAGAAAGAAAGATTTCTTATGATATGAAAAGAGAGAAATTATTCCTTTATTATGAGGAAAAATTTCTGCAATGCAATACATTGTGGCATAAAAATTTATGGTGCAAAATGCCTCACTGGATAAAATGTTCAAGGATGTGATACACCATAATAGAGACATTTGTTTAGGATGAGATAAGCCAAAGAGAGGAGAATTTCTTTGACAAATGTGAAACCTAGTGATCGTCTATACACTTGATGATGTGTAATCGTAAAATGCCATGGTAGCCAACATGTGTGGTGCCATATAGGAGGTAATGTTAGGTAGGCATAGGCACATATCAAGTAAAGAATCGGAAGGAACCTTAAAAGGCCATAGCTTCTTGCTATCTGAGCAAGAGTACAATTTTTGGAAGGCACTGATGGATGGATTGCATCCATTTACCCATAAGTGGCTTTAGATTCATGTGAAGAAAGATGATTAAGAGGAAAATTTTGATTATCCAACCGTCCTAATAGATTTTAGGTGTTGGGTATGTAAAACATGCCAAAAACTCAATTAAATCCTTATTACAAAGTTTACAATGAGATTTTTCCTCGCGAGGATCCAATTTTGATCAATGTCCCTTTTTGAAATGAATGCATCTCTTTTGGTTAGGTACAATCAAACTCTCATGATTTCTTGTAACGACCAATTATGTTTGATAATTCTCACTATATATCTTCATTCGAGAAAAATTGGTAAAAGGAAGAGATGTTGCCCAATGTCTTATACTTCTTTATAAGTGCATACAACAATGCAACCACTTGTGTGTGGATGCAGGATCAGTGCAACCATAACAAGGTAAAAATGTTTGTCAACATGTTGAGACTGCACAAAAATGAATAACGAAGTGTGGTCTGTATCATGAATTATTTAACAATGTAATTGAAATCCTCTCTTTTTCCATTCTCAATTCATATGTTTCTTACTTTTTCAATAAATCCTAAATAATAGTGCCTACTTAATCTTCTATGCCATAATAATATCATTTCCTAAAGGAATCAAAGAATAGGTTAGATCCAAGTGTTGAAATAACATCGACATATTTGTTGTGCATGTAAATTTAAAATTGAAGAGTTACCACTATAAAAAGAAAAGACATTGACATATGACTAGTCACAACATTCCATATTTAAATTTAGCAAGTTAACGCATAAGAAGAAATTGCTCCACGATGTTTCGAGTGGCCTTTCCATTTGAAACTAATGGGTTGATAATACAACCAAAATCAACATTGATGCATAAAAGACAATGCCTAGAACATGGAATGATTTCAAGACATAATAAAACAAATGGGTAGAAACAGGAAATTATGGGTTGATAATAACACAAAAAATAGCATTGATGCATAAGAATAATGCCTAGAACATGGAATGATTTCAAGACATAAGAAAACAAATGGGTAGAAACAAGAAATAACACTAACATGTTAAAAATAACATTGAAAATTACAATATCAATCACATTTAAAATTCAATTAAGTTCAAGGGATGAAATAATGTCCATATATTTTATATGGAGTTCTAAGTTAAAATTTAATAATTTAAGATACCACATGTAAAATATTATAAGAAGTATAAGAGTTTTTCTTTTTCCAAATTCTTTTAATTGATGCCAACTTCATACATGAGCTTTGTTTTTTTCTTGGATTGTATAATAAGCTCCATTTCAAAATCAAGATGACTTAGTTTTCCTTCTTCAAAAGCATCAAAATTCTTCTTTCCTATGTATTATTCTTTTGAGATCTTTAGTTCTGCCCTTGTACTTCATTGCCAGTGTCTGATGTTCAAGCACTATTCATGTTTGGTTTCTTTCACTGTTTTAGTATGGAGCAACTCCTAGAAGACATGGTGGAAGGAGTGCTGAAAAATGTGAAAAGAAGACTGTATGTGTCAGAATATCCAAAAGGCTTGGAGGGAAAATTAGAAAACTTTGAAACCATAATGTCATTGCAGCAGGAATATGGGAAGGTTAGAGTTATAGGAATTGTGGGCCTTGGAGGGGTTGGCAAAACCACCCTAGCAAAAGAGTTCTTTAACAATCAGAGATCAAAATACAAGCGATGTTGCTGTTTATTTGATATAAGAGACAAATCTTTAACTACCTTGCAGAGCGACCTTATGAAGGATTTAATTCACTCAAATGTGCAAATAGGCAGCACTGATGAAGGCAAAGAAAAGCTCCGAATGTATCTTCCATCTTCTGATTGCCTTATTATTTTAGATGATGTGGACCATATTAAGCAATTGGAGGCATTACTTTTACCAGAAAAAGATGCCCTTAAAACCAATAGCTTAATTTTAGTGACATCTTGCAATAAGGATGTTCTCATAAGATCACAGATTCCAAAGACGTCGATTTACAGGCTAGAAGGTCTCGAACCAGAGCATTCCCGAGAGCTCTTTTGCTGGCATGCATTTGGCAAGCCTCATCCTGCTGTCGAATTTGACAAGGAGGTTGAAAATTTTTTGGGTGCCTGCCTTGGATTGTCGTTATCTATTAAAGTATTTGGGTCGCTTCTCTGTGGAATAAATGATTTAAATCATTGGGAAGCACAATTTCACAAAATCTCCAACATGCTTCCTGATGATATACAAGGCAGGCTAAAATTTAGCTACGACGGTCTCGATGAAGAGGAAAAGAAGATATAATTAGACATTGCCTGCTTCTTCAGAGGAGAAAACAGAGACAGAGTCATTAGAATATGGAATGTATTCGGCTGGGAAGGGTCGCTAGGTCTCTGGAAGCTGGAAAATAGATGCTTGGTGCAAGTGGACAGTGAAAACCGTCTGAGAATGCATGACCATGTTAGAGACATAGGTAGATATCTGGTGGAGAAGGAACCTCTTGATGGTGAGCTTCGGATTTGGAACCCAACTGATAACCTTTTTCGTAAGCTTTCTGGCCAATTACCTGTAAGTATTTTAAAGTGTTTTCGACAGATTTCCAATTAGCGTCCTGTTATCACAATTGTGTCTGGTTAGTTTTGAATTCTTAAAACTTTACAAGAATGAATCTTGTTTCTAACAGCTCTGAGTGAACAATTCAGGTGCATGGAATTAGCCTAGTAGATGGAAATGAGGTTGAAAAATCTTTCAAAAACCTCGCGGAGCCTGCTCGCACTCGTTTATTGAGTAATATGAGCAGGTTGCAGTTGCTTAAGGCTGAAAATTATTTTCCTAAATGCATATTGAATGTTTGCCACCATCTACCAAACCTAATATATTTAGACTGGCTGAACTGTCCCGAGTCCGCCTTCCCTTCCTGGATTCCCACAAAGAATTTAATAGTTTTACATATAAAGGGAAAATCTTTGAAAGCACTGGCAACACGAATCTTAGGTATTCTTTTGAAATTTCTATTTTTTGTTTTTTCTTCAAATTGTAAAAACTTATGCATTTAAGAATTGTCTTCCTGTAACACACTGCCTGTGACATTTACAGTCTTAGACGTACTTTAATAATGTATGTGAACAATGCAGGAACCTCTGCAGCTGAGGGAATTGTGGATTCAGGCTCCCTTTTAAATTTTCTAAATTTCATTGGGAACCTGCAGGATCTCGAAATATTTGTAGTGTCCGACAGTCTTTATTTTGAAAGTTTGCCAGATTTGGATGGGAACCTAGCATGCCTCCAACATCGCGACTTGTCAAAGTGCTCCTATCTGTAGATGCTTCCTGACTCGGTTGGGAACCTAGCAAACCTCCAAAATCTCAACTTGTTTAAGTGCTCCTCTCTACAGATGCTTCTGGACTCAGTTGGGAACCTAGCAGGCCTCCAACGTCTCGACTTAAGATACTGCTCTGCTCTGCAGACACTTCTGGACTAGGTTGGGAACCTAGCAGACCTCCAACATCTCGACTTGACCTCGTTCTCCGCTTTGCAGATGCTTACAGGCTCGGTTGGGAAACTAGCAGGCCTCCAACATCTTGACTTGAGCTCGTGCTCCGCTCTGTAGACGCTTTCGGACTCGGTTGGGAACCTAGCAGGCCTCCAACATCTGTACTTATTTAACTGCTCTGCTCTGCAGACATTTCCGGACTCGGTTGGGAACCTACCAGGCCTCCAACATCTGTACTTGTTTAACTGCTCTGCTCTGCAGACACTTCCGGACTCAATTGGGAACCTAGGAGGCCTCCAACATCTGTACTTGTTTAACTGCTCCACTCTGCAGACGCTTCCGGACTCGGTTGGGAACCTATCAGGCCTCCAACATTTGTACTTAAGCTCCTGCTCCACTCTGCGGACGCTTCTGGACTTGGTTGGGAACCTAGCAGGCTTCCAAGATCTTTACTTTAGCTACTGCTCCGCTCTGCAGACGCTTCCAGACTGGGTTGGGAACCTAACAGGCCTCCAACATCTGTACTTAAGCTCCTGCTCCACTCTGCAAACGCTTCTGGACTCGGTTGGGAACCTAGCAGGCTTCCAAGATCTATACTTTAGCTACTGCTCCGCTCTGCAGATGCTTCTGGACTTGGTTGGGAACCTAGCAGGCCTCCAACATCTGGAATTAAGCTACTTCTCCGCTCTACAGATGCTTCCAGACTCGGTAGTAGAGCAGCTGCGCCAATGCTTAGGAAAAGGCTTTATTGAATGAGAAGTTTCCAGTGATGGAGAAAGCAGTGACGAAAGCTAAGAAATAGATTTCAATGAAGAAAGAGAGTGGTAAAATATAACAACACTTTCCGAATGACAATCGTGGTCTGGTGGACACAATGCAGTGTATTTTACCAAAGGAATTTATTAAGGTTTATATATTTGGAGACCAAAATTTTTGATTAAAGATTATTATCGAGGAAGAATTATGTATTAGGACACAAGATTGTTGATGTGTAATATAGCCCCTCCCCACAGCCCTCAGGTTGGGCCAAGCCATCAAAATATCCAATATATATATATTTGAAATCTAAGAAAATATTTGACCAAGCTAAAAAGAAGTGGGTTAGAAGAAAAATAAATTAAGAAGAATGAGGGAGAAGATTTTAATGATCAACATAAATGTGTTAGAAATTAAATAACAAAGCAATGGACCACATAAAATGTTGCAGAAACCCCAACACTAAAAAAATCATAAAACAAGAGAGACACATATATATGTGGTTCACCCAATTTGGGCTACATCCCGACAGAAACAACCAATCATTCCTTTTTATATTATCTAGCAAACTGAAGGGATACAACCTATAGAAAATTCCTTGTAATTTCCTCTTATCTCTCACACATTTTCCGATGTTTTTCTGTCACTGAATAATACACAAATGCCATCATATAAATTAAGGGTTGTCTTCTAAGGAAAAGACCCTAAATTAACATAACTTCTACTGTTAAATCTTCCGCCTGATAAACAACCAAGATTGTCAAACACACACATGGCAACAACAGAATATTAAAGATAAGTAGGAGAGTACATCTATTATTTGACAGTGATATACATTTATAGTACATTCGTGTGATCATTGGGTTCCACATCCCAAGTTCTCTTGGACTTCCTTAGTCTATTCGGCTTCCACACCAACCCTTAGAGGATTAGGTGTCCAACATTCCCCCCCTTTAATCCAAAGGTTTATGTATGAGTCCAAAAAGAGAGCTGTAATACAAAACGTGCGAAAATGCATGGCAACACTAGGTTGAATGTGCTCTCTGAAATGTTGGTATAAGGGGTGGTGGTTTAAGGATGACCACCAACACTGGAACACTTGGTGCAGTTGCTAGAACTCTTCCAATTTTGGCATGAAGCTGAGGTCTTCTGCTAGAGAAACTGCTCCTAATGTTTTGAAGAGGGAAACCTTCAACCATGAAAAGGAGGTCTCAACTTGTGATGGTTTAAATATGACCAATAACTCTGGAATGCTTAATGCAATTCACGGAACTCTTCCAAAACTGGAAATAAGTTGAAGTCTTCTGCTAGAGGATGTGTCCCCAATTCTTTGAAGAGGTATCACCGACTGAAGGCATTCTCAAGGGACATATTTGTCTCTGGCTACAACTCTGAATCTGGTATGGCAGGTTGTGGATTAGGCTCGCTTGCTGTGACTTTGAAGCTTGTAGATGACCATCATTCCCCCCTTGTCAGATACAAGTTGAGATGATGGTGAAAACTCAACTGCAAGACTGTTGAATACTCTAGAACAAGTTCTGACATATGACTGGAATGTCTTCTTGGCTATTAATGCCCATTGCCAAGAAGCAATCCACCCAAGATGAACCTTTGTTCTTGAAGGAGGTTTGTTTCTGAAGCATTTTTTTGAAGAATCACTGGCTTTATGATAGTTCTCACATGGATGAAGATCAAAACGATGATCTTCCATATGGCCAACTCAGTCACAGTGTTGGCATTTCATAATATGTTGCCATGGAAGAGGGGCAAAATCTAGAATAGCTGGAGGTGAACTGTCATGAAGGAATCCAACACTTTGAAACTGAATGGGCTTTGAGTAGTTTGGAATGTGAAAGGGCACATCCTTGCCATATCCAAGACTAGTTCTGTGCTTGTTGTGGACAAGCTCTTCCTAAGGTCTGATGATGGACTTGGGAAGTGCAGGCTGAATTTCTGCTTTTGCATGTAAATCTGTTGCTGCATTAGGCACTGTATCTGAATTTGCCACATTATTGACTCGCTGTTTATGGGAATCTGTTTCATTGTTCTGAATAGAAACAGGTTCAGAATGACAACTCCATTGTTGTAATTCTGCTTGTTGTAGCTAAGATTCAAGCTGCAATAATTCAATCTTGTCTTGTGCATTTTGCAAACAAGTTCTAATGTCAGCAAGAGAAACTTTGTTGATTCCTACTTTATCATGATTAGAGGAATGTATCAGAGTTTTTAAGAACCCTAATATTTCAGTAATTCGAGCCATATTCTCCATTGTCAAAATTACAACTTTTTAAAAAAACTGATCACAACTATGACCCAATGAGTAAAAGTAACACCCACTCATAGTACAAAGACACAACAAAATCCCCTGTAAATTTGCACCAAATAGCCAATGTGCAATCAGTAAACAAGAATGAATTTCCTCCACAAAAGACTGCTTTGATGATGTTCAAAACGATTTTGTTTCAATTCTATCTGCCTTGGTGTCATCTTATCCCTCAGTCTCTCATCTCCAATCATGTGAAATGCAAAATCATAAGAATAAGAAAGGGCACGCCTTGATCCAAATAGCCTAATAGGATCAATTACTGAACAACCCAGATCAAATGCTCTATTGATTTGTGTTCATATTTTTCTCAATATGCCAAAACAGAACAACTCTTAATGACCTCCAATGTCTAAACTACTTCAAATCTTCAGAAACCCCACAAACTAAACTGTAATGAACCAACCTCAATCAAGGTCCACCTACATTTATTGGCATTAAGCAACGTGTGACCTAAAATCACATATGATTGAATTGGGTGCAGGCCTGAAGCACTAAACAACAATCCCAAAAGCTTCAAATTACTAAAAAACTGAATATTATGACTGAAATTACAGGAATGTCAAACGCATTTTTTTTTTTTACTGTATGTCTTAACGCTTCTTAGTGTGGCACCCCAAAGAGTTCTTTGCTTCTGTCCAGCCGAGCTATTCCAACCACACCAATTTCCCAGCTTTGTTCAACAACTCAACTGTGGAAGAATTCTATCATACCAATATCCCAAACCATATTTTAGAGATACTGATAGCCCAAGAGTGCTTGTCGAATGAAGTTACAAATGCCTTGAAGTTTGAAATCCAATAAGAGAGCTCAGTCTTACACTAGTAACAACTTCTATGGAAGAAACTGATGATGTCTCGCTATTCTCAAAATCAAACAAATTTTGGCAAGCAATCATTCTAAATTGAATATTAGTTGCAATGTGGAATATTTATTTCTATGTGAAATTACAACAATTTTCTTTGATTCTCATTGTTGATGCACACATATTTCTCGATCAAAGCCAAACTCGCAACAACTTAGAGCAGACAACCGATTGGACTGTGAAGAAATAATTGTTGTTGTAGATGGACTTTCAAACAAGACAATATCATACATATCTGCGAATGAATCCATTCCTTCTGCCACCAATTTCCATAATAAACCACCTCCTCCTGTTCTTCCATTGCATGCAATAGCATAAATGTTTTCATAAACCTTTGAGAAAAACCTGTTCCTTTGAGTTGTGCTATAACCTGGGTCTTTGTATGATATTCCAAATTTAGCAAATAATATTGGTTTCTTTAGTGTCAAACACTACTCCGATTACTTCAAATGAGGATTATCCTTATCATATATGGACATCTATGGGCTTGATAGACAATCTATCTCCCACCAATGATTTGCTAGTTGCCACCAAGAGGCGTTTTGGAAGTCGCCAAGATAAGATCTGACATATTAACAAAGAACAGTCTTCAACCACTACACAGAAAAAAGAGTATGTTGATTTTGAAGAGAAGCTGAAACACACAATTTATCTTGCCAACTTTTCACCATTGGTCACAATACCAATCCTAAAGATAGCACTTGGATTATCTAGATCCAAAGAACGCTTGTTGTGAGTGCCTTCGTGGAAATGCAAAATGAGCGTCAGGCTCAGGAAACAGTGAGAAAGATCAATTACAACGCATTCATGATTGTAGGTATGCCAAGACCAGTTACGGCCACAACACCAGTAGCTGAGATGTTTCCTGGCCATCCAGCACCCCCTAGGAGAAGAATACAGTGCTACTGGATAGAATCTAATGATCTAGATTGGAGAGTTTCTTTGAAGTTGAGAATTTCTCTGTGTAGAAGATTTTCTAAACTCAAATCATTCAACATTCATCACAGAAAAACAACACATACCACAAATCGCTCTTCAAGGTAGAATCCAAAATATAAATGGTCGTGGTAGCAATTTTGATGAGAAAACAAGGTATGACATCAATTTCAATGGGTGGAGGGTAGAACTGATACGTAGGTAAAGGCGACAGTAACACTTTTGAGATTTGAGGTCCGTACCAGCAAAACATTAAGTGTCAGCATTCGGACAAGGTAGCAGTCGAGCAGAGAAAAGTGTCATGGGAATAATGCTTGGCTGAGAGAGGTTTCAGTCTACAATAGATGCACAACAGAGGGACAAATCTGATAGGAATTACAGTACAAAAAATTAATTTGAGACCTACGCGCCTGGGTATGAGGGAAAGATGTCAGTTTTTCTATATCAGGAAAATGGGCAAAGCTGCAGAACAAGCATGCACAGAGGGGCCACAAAAACAAGTGGAACACAGTTGAGCAAGGTAGGAGATCACACGCTCTATTACTATGTGAAACACACACATGGCAACAACAGAATATTAAAGATAAGCAGGAGAGTACATCTATTATTTGACAATGATATACATTCATAGTACATTCATGTGACCATTGGGTTCCACATCCCAAGGTCTTTTGGACTTCCTTAGTCTATTCGGCTTCCACACCAACCCTTAGAGGATTAGGTGTCCAACAAATTATATGACTAAATTAATCAAAATTTCATTATTTGTAGATTGAATGAAACATACATTATATTTTTAATTTATTGTTTCATTGTAGATATTCTAAATAATAAAAATCATCATAATTAAAACATATAATCCAATAACATAAAAATGACTCATAGCTTTTGATTTAACACCATATGAAATCAAAATTTTTATTTCAAGATACAAAGAAAACATCAGTTATATAAATTGTCTTAGACAATTATTCAAAATCACTCATATTTTCTTGCATACCATCAAAATTCAAATCTTCAAATGAATGACTCGATGCAAATGAAGATGTTCCATATTTTTCTCTTTCATCAACCAGTGTCCGTTTTGAGTTCACATGCATGCCCACCATTTCAGGATTTAAAATTCTTCTGGATCTACGACTGGTTTCAGCACACTCCCGTCTCAACATTGTTCCTTCTGGTAACAACCTTTTCAGAATCTCTATTGTCTTGAAGTAAAGAGTTCCTCTCTTTGTTAAATTGAAGTCATAAACAAGTATGTCAACATCCTCTAATTTTAAGAGGTTTGTGCGACGACAATTTATATTTTTACCCTTTCTTTTTATCTTTCCACCAATTTTTTTATCATCTACCATCTATGGCTTATACATACCATTGAATGGGTGTGTATTTGTGGCATACCAATGTACATCAACACCTGTAACATCTTCATTTTCTGTAAATACCTTTATAACCTTAGCAACCCAAAATGGATAGCCATTAGGATCTCCATTTGCTAGCATTGCTATCATGCAACACTCCTTAACATCCTATACTAAACCCCTAAAAAGGTCTTCCATGGATTCATGTTGTGCACGAGATCTTCTGGAACCAATATACATCTCTCTTTCCTTTGTCTGTGAAGAATTAATAATACCTTGAGATTGTTGTTGTTCAATAATGTTTCTTTCCTCATGTTCATTTGACACATTTTGTGGCCAAATAAATGGATTTTTCAAAGGTATATCTTCATTTGTTTTTCTTGAAATGATATCACTTTGATTATTGAAAAATGACGCCCACTAAACTGAATCAAAAATGTCAAAGTACTCATATGTATATCTAATACATTTTTTAATTTCTTCTAGGCAATCAAAATAATTTATATCTCTATTTTTATGAGAGATTTTTTGGCATAAATCACATGATATTTCATGTGGAAGCATTTTGAACCAACCAGTGTAGTTCATCATCAAGATGATGAACCACACTGGTTGGTTCAAAATGCGTCAACATGAAATATCATGTGATTTACGCCGAAAAATCTCTCGTAAACTTAATATGGATCACAGAAGCCTCAATTCAACAATTGAATCTCTATTTTGTCTGCGTGGATTATGAACTTCACCAACTGATTGTAATAACAATATATTTGATGCAAATATTGGATGATCTGGGATGAAATTCAAAAATTCTAAACCTGATGACGATGCCCCATTCTGCAATAGCTGAATACTTCTTTCCCCATATTAATGTTTTCCCATCAATTTTTTTGATACGAAATTGATGTTGGAAGCTAATGTCATTAAGTTTCTCAATGTATTTCTCCTCACCATGCGATCCCAGAATAAACCTTCCCATGTCAACAATTTCTTCTAACACAGCAAAAGTAGGCTCTAGCATGTATGATTTATTAATACATGCAATTAATGATGGCAAGCTCCCAACTTCCTTCCTCCTTAATGTGACTGAAAAATGACTGAACATCTGATCAATATGGTCATGAGTGTGCCTAAAAAGAAGGAAACCAACCTTTACCTTCTGAAAAATTCTCAATTCAACAAGCATGTTTAGATATCCAAAAACAACCTGATTTTTGTTTTCATGGCAAGTTCTGTTCAATTGTAGATACAAAACTTCAGGAAGATTACTAGACCAATGAGAAAGAACATCATGAATTATGGTTATTGTCAGATTTGCATCATTGTGAATATTTGGAGCTGTGAAGTACGCCCTTAGCAACATTTTTCCATTGAATACTATACAACCGACCAAGTGATATTGAATAAAATTTTCCTTCTATAAATTTTTGTGTGTGTGAACAAAATGTGGTAAAAGTGTTTTCTTCTGGTCCATACCATCAATTATCAAACCCAAATATTTATTCAAATTATCATAACACTTCTTTCAATCGTTGAACAACATTTTCCTTTCACTTGTTTATTGTTCGTGATGCTCCTGAAGTTCTTTGATAATGGAATCTACACAACATAAAAGAAAGTCATTAATAAATATGTTTTCATAGTTGATGACTATACAATTTTAAAAGTTAAAGTTATGAATGCTTACCTCTTTCTAACCCTTCACATTTATCCCTTTTTTATTTAAGAGAAGCACATGTACTACAAATCCCCATCCTTGTCTTAAGAATATAGACATTGTTGAATTGTTTCTTCCATACCTTCACAAAATATTGATATTTAATAAATCGACCATGTCCTTCAGAACTTTCTGCATATTCTTTGTATAAGTTGTAGATTTCTCGTCTTGAAAAATTATCTGGAATATGTATTGTCTCTCTATTTGGCATACACTCTCCAAGCTTTGAAAAGAAATCTTTCATCCATGACATTGCGGTATTTGATAATGACCCAAACTGTCATTTATGACGTACTGTTGAATAAAATGTGGGAGGTGTTAACTATGCTACATACTTCAGCATTTGGAGGACCAGATACTAGCTTGGTCGTGTGTTTATGCAAAAAAGGAATTCACAGCAGTTTGTTTCCTTCTTCTCCTTCATTTTCTTTATACTCTCATAGCCCTCACTATCTTTGTTTTCCTCCAAAACCCTGGGTAAACCCACTTTACCTCAGGTCCCTGGGCACAAATTTTAAACCCATAAGACCATGATCGTGTGACCGTGCACTTTTCATAAGCCCTTTTCCATCACAACAATCATTTTCTCTTTTCCTTGCACCGCTCATTTTCCCTTCATCAGCCCTAAAAGCGGTTAATTGCTTTATCGGGTCCGGGTTTAATCGCTATCGCAAACCACATCCATGTGTGTATAATGTTACGCCCCTTGACTTCCACCGATGTGATATTGCGATGCGATCTGATCACAATCACACATCGCCCTACGTAAAGTCCTAAAATTTTCAAAAGAAAAACTCGATCCGACGACTCCCGTTGCGCTCGATTAAGAGACTCATCCGATCACTCCTTCGCCATCTGATCAATCTCGACAAGATCCAATGGCCCATGCTCATTTCACTCTCATATCTCCTGATATCTCCTGCAAACCAATCTCTGCCTTCCATCCATTTAATCCAACAGTATTCGCACCTCCTGCGCCCATAAGCTGCCTGCACATTAACTCACGATCGAAGTGGTTTTCATCATGTCCCATCTACCACGTGTCACCTGATGATTGTGATCTCTCACCCTTGTACGATTACCACTCACCCTCCAAAAGCAGTGCGATAAATACCGCCCACCGCCGAAACTGTTTTCCTCACGCGTTAACTCCCCATGCACCTTTTCTGCCCAATAGCCGTTGGATCTGCCTACCCCAGATCCAATGGTTCACATTCTTTGCTCCCACTTCTGCACGATTCTGCTCCTGCTTCCACTCAATTCTTCTCGCCAACAGATCTCTGTCCTCCCTTCACTTGATCCAACGGCTAATAGCTGTTTCGCCATACAGTCAGCTTGTCCATAGCCTGTCCTGTGCATTCGAATGAAGAAGGTGGCTAGTATCCAACACTCAACGTAATATATCCTCAACAATTGCATTTAACATGAAGAATGGTCGAGAAGGAAAGGACTAGCCTCAAGCAAATCGCAACATTTATTAGTTATGGAACTTCTTTCATACAACACTCCATCTGCTCAAGAAGGACAACGGAGTATCAAAAAAGATCAGATCCATTCATGGAAGCAAGCAGATTGCAGCAGAGACTCTTTTAGACAGTTAAAGTGGTTGGTGGCCAATTATGACCCCTCCATCCCTAGTAGCAGAGCATTTTTTTGTAAAGAAACTCTATATATACCCAGAAAAAAGATGTAATCATGGTTGATGGTTGTTGTTTGATGTAAGGTTCAACTTCTAGAGACTGTGACTGCTTTGATACTTGCAGTGTCTCGTCAACATTTTCAGCTAATACAAGCTTCTTTTGTTGTTAATTTCTCACTTTCCACTTCCATTCTGTTCTAGGCTATGCTTGTTATGCATTTGTTCATGTGCTCTGGATATTTAGCATTAGAAGAGCTGTCATCCTACCTCTGTGTTGAAGCCTAGTATGTATCACTGAATGTGTTATGTAGGTTTCTGTTTATTTAGTGCCAGAGAGCTATCATCCTGTTTGTGCATTAGGAAATAGATTTGAAAACCTTTTTACTGGTTGCAACTGACCATCACATGGTCTTGTGCATCTGCTAGTGTGGTCAGTATTCTCCATATTCACCTGATCTTTAAACTATGAGTAATTGGTGGTCTAAAGCCTTGTAGTCTGGGGGTGTTCACGCATGTCTGGAGTTAAGCATAGTAGAAGTGATTATCTAGATTGAACAAGCATCATTCCTTCCATTCATCCATTTCCAACATTAATTTGAGTTTGTAATGTTCCCAAGCATCTCCGAGATACAACCTAGGAGAGTTTCTTGGGATGATAACATTAATTGGCGTCGTTGTTAGGGAGAGAAGAATGAAGCTCAACTTCCCTGGGAGAACAACATAGTTCCAGATTTTGATTATAGACAAAGTCTGGGCACATTTCTGGTTGTAATCATCTATCGAGCGACTCCACTGGAGGAAGACCAACCTTTGGTGACTCCACATTTCAGTCCTGGCTCAGTTTGTGAGTCATACTCAAAGAAATCCTCAGAAATCACCCGTTGACCTAGTGCCTAACCCTGAGAAGATCGTTAAACAGAATAAAACTTTGCAGAAAGGAGCATCAGGATTAGGTAAGCCTAAAAAATCTCATGTATCTCTGTTAGCGAAGAAATACCTTCAGAGATTCATATAGCTCTTTTTTTAATACGTCCCCTATATAGTCCATCAATGCCCTCTTACTCTGTTGATCATTTCTCAACCTTCTATCATCCAAATGACCAGTACCCTTCCACCTTTCCTAGTCATGGCAGGCCAACAAGCACCCATAAAGATGGAAAGAATTATAGCTGCTACATATGGACCCTTGGTCTTGCATGTTTCTTTGAATGCCATGCCTGCAAGAGATTATCATAAATATATGCCTAAGTTTATTAGTACGGAGGGAGTATCAGCTGAAGAACATCTAGAGTCCTTTTATAGCTATGTTGATAATCTAGATATTAATGAAGATGATGTGTGGATGAGGGTTTTTGTCCAAAGCCTAGATGGAGAAGCTAGAAAATGGTTCAAAGAATTAACCCCTAGGTCTATAGCAGACATTGAGGCCTTAGATGATGTGTTCCTAAAGCACTGGGGGGATAAGAAAGATCTGCTCTACTATCATACTGAATTTGGGAACTTGCAGAGGGAGAATGGTGAGCTGTTGTCTGATTTCAACATCAGATTCAACCATATGTACAACAGAATACCAGCTGAAGTCAAACCTACCCCTACTTCTTTGGTTGATATGTAATATGCAGCCCTGGAAGTAGAATCAAACATCATGGCTGCAAAAAGACTCGAAGGAGATGCTGAAAGGAGAAGACAAAGGGGTGAGTCCTCATCATCCTCAGAGCTTAAGATTGATAATTTGGCCAGGATGATAGAATCATTAACCTCTGAAGTTTCCAAATTAAGAATGGAGCAGCATTCTTTGAAAGCAAGAGCTTCTAGTACCTTTGCTCTACCAAATCCAAATCCCTATAGAGGAGCAAAGGAGCAGTTGCAGATTTTGCAAGAAAAGAAAAATGCAAAACAATTCACCATGCTATAAAACAATTCCGTAATGTTCGCTTTATCATAATTTCCTATACCACCATAACAAAATTTACATGTTAAAATTTATAAAACAAATTAATCCCACATTAACCATACGGTAAAACAATTCTGTAATTTCCCCTACATAATAAATTTCATTATCACTATTCCTCACATCACATCAAGGTTTTCTGAGGTTCATTAAAAGACTTGGAGCGAATTTATGGAGCAACTACATTGCTATCCATATCATATTCAACGGAGGATTATCCCATTTGAAAGGTTAGTTAATTTTTCTGTTGTGCAAGTTTTAAAATTAAATAAGTTTATTGATTTTTCGTTTTTTAGAATTAGAATTTTTGTGGGACAAATTTACCCACTATGTCCACAGTGGGCGTGGTGGGCCCGATCATGTTCCCAATGGTCCAACTGGCATGTGGGTGAGTGGAGGGGAGACCAAATGCACAGCACCCTGCCCCACCCCGACAGCCCAACAGTTGACTGGGGCGGCGAGTCGTTGGGCCGTCGAGCTGGGGCAGGCGGGCTGGTGCCGAGCCCCTGCCTCACCCCGACGACCCAACAGCTTACTAGGGAGGTGGGCCATTGGGTTGTCGGGCTTGGGTGGGGGGTCGGGCGGGGCCGGGGATTGGTAGGGGGGCAGTTGTTGGGCCACCAGGTTGGGGTAGAGGGGCTGGGCCCAACTGCTGGCCCGGGTGGCTGATCGATTTCCGGGGTGGGGTGATAGGGCAGTGTAATTTTTAAATTTCTTATTTATTTTTATTTTTTAATTGTTATGTTTTACAAAAATGATTATCATTTATCATTTTGTTTCTTAATTTAAGCTATATTTTTTTTGTAATTTATTGATTTACATATCTGTCTTTTTTTCCAGGAAAATGGCATCAAAGAAGACTTTTGTGAATCTTTCTGGACCTAATACTATTAAAGGTGGATCTTCAAAAACACTATTGAACGAAACAAACCTAAGCTGATAGCTACAAATCTTTCAAGTGCCTCAAACGATAAGAAGATTTCATACTGGAAGAAATCAAAAGAAGTGAAACTTCCAACAAATGTCTAGTATGTGAAAGAAAGAGAAAGCTAAGATGTGTAGATATATCTATATGTTGATATACCTAATGATAATGGAATTTATGAGGTGCTAGGAAAGGTCAGAGACAGGTGTTCGATACTGGAAAATGAAGTTGTTTACATACTTACAAAACTACCCAAGTCACATGAAATGATTCAATATCAGTTATTATATTTAGTGTATGACACGAGAGAGGTATCTACAAGGTTGTGTAAACAAATCGTAAATGATATTACACAAAATATCGTAAGTATTGTCATTTATATTTGTGTTTTTCATTCTTGTAAATGTCTCATTATATTTTTATAACTTTGTTTTTATTGACATGTGATATTTTGTTTGGCATAATTTTGTTGAAACTGTTTCAATTATGTTGGGAGAAATTCATCACATAGAGCATGATACTATGAAAGTTTTCAACACTTTTTAATCAGTGTCAGAAGAAGATAGGCAAACAAGCAAAATGTAGTAATTCATGATGCTACAAAACTACATCCAAGGGATCAGAAAAAATGCCTCTAGTGGATAAATCTAGAAAATTTACACTAATTACTTTTGAAGATGCGGAAGTTGAAACTGACACTGAAAAATATGTTTTCATTACCGAGGATGACATTGAAACTGATGTTGGAAAGGAGAAGAGTCGTAAAAGACCACAAGTAACAATGCCCAAGAATAAATCTATTCTAGTTAATGATGAGAATGTTATGAGGAAGAACAGTAAAGTTGAACATTCTCAAGTAATCATTACCAAGAGTGAAGATCCTAGTGAAACTTCAAAAGAAAGCAAAGAAATAATTACACCAAGAGTTGATTTAGAGGATGGAATTATTAAAGCAAAACAAAATTCCATTCGACAAAACTTGACAAAGATAAACTTAATTGAGGGTGGTCGTACATTTCAACTTAATGTGAGACAAATCTATAAGGCAAGTGAAAGACAATGTAAATATCAAATCAGAAAGCCACACCACCTACATGTTCACAACTTGAAGACATTGATGAGGTACAATCCATATGCTCATGTGGTTAATTATGTGCTTCTTGTTGATCCAATTTAAGTTCCCAACAAAGAAGCATTTGATAAGTCAAAATTTTTGAATACACTTATTATGATCCTGGGGGAAACCATTCTGTAGAAGCTCAAAGACAATTGATGGAGGAATATCCCAATAACCCATGTTTTGAAATAATGAAATGTATCATTTATTTTGGTTTATCAGATACAGAAGTAAAGTTAGTGGCATGGGATCATAATTCAGATAATAAATATAGGATGTCTATGACTTTCATCCAAAGGGTTATATTTATTCATAGTGAATTTGAAGAAAAATGTGGCGGGGATAAGATAAATCTTACTATATATTTCCGAAATAAATGTTGTATGGAAATAGGCTATCAAATTAAGGAGAAAATCAGTTCAAAAGGCGACAGAGTAAATACTGATTTATTCAGAGGTATTGACAACATTTTCCAGTTGGCATTTAGAACTAGAGATATATGGGAATTGATTAATGAGATTTTTAGCATGTGGGAGAACAATGGCATTAAAAATAACAAGGTCAAAACGTCTAAACCATTGATATGTAGCAACAATAAATCAAGTCTTGAAATGAAGCAGCTTCCAGAAAATATGACTATCACACCTTGGAGAGCATTGCAAGGAGTGAAGGATGAAAAACTTGTCAAAGAAATATTATCTCGTGTGAGGTCAGGGGAATTATCATTGGAAGAAATGTTTGAGGAATTTCAAAGTAAGTTTGTTGAACTAATTTTACTTATTTCTAGATTACAATTTTCTTTTAAATATAACATATTGTTCTTGGTAGTATTTGTTATACATATCAATATATTGACTTTTTTTACTTTATCTATGTAGTCACAAAGTTTACATGAAAATACAAGAACAAATGGCTAAATTGTTGAATGAAGATGGTTGGGATGATGTTGTACGCAACTATCCAAATTCACGTTCTACATCAACATTAATTTTTTTTTTTATCTTGCATTTAAAAATGTATGTTGATTTATACATTCATTTTTATTCATTTGTATACTATTTTTATTTTATAAATTACACATATATTTGTTTATTTTAGTAAAGATGAGGAAAGATGCAAATGGAGCACCAGATAGTTTCAGAACCTTTATTAAAAAAATTAAGATCAAAATACTGAAGAAGCAATGCCTTAGGAATGTTGAACTTGATCCAACTCTCACTCATTTCATTTGGAATGGGATTGACACTATTCAATATCAAGTAATACAAGGCGACTGTGAAAACATTGTTAAACTCATATCTAAAAGGGATTATGCCCTAGTTATTGCAGATATTCCCCATGGTTTCAATATTCCAAACATTGAATATCATAGTGACCCTTATACTTATCAAGCTCTTAGTAAAGTTGTTGCGGGATTTCTAGAAGTCACATCATCACCATTATGGAGATTTGTGACATTTCATTCAAACACACAATTGGCAATGTTATTGTCAAGCTTCAAGGGGAAAACAAACTAAAGAATTCAGCTTACATGGTAAGACATTGAAAATGTATATTTGATTAATGTAAAAAAATTAATTTATGTACAAGTTAATTGAACTTTTACTATTTCATGTTACAGGAAAAAGTCAAATCTTCTTAACCATGAAGATCAACTATTTATAAATGATTGTGAGTTCATCCATATTGATAGTTGGGAAAAAAATGATAGCTATATGTCTATGATTTTTAATCGGTAGATGGAAAGAGTCATAGCCAAGTACTGACTTATGATGTTGTTGTGAGAAAACTAACATATGAAAACAACGAAGAAAAATGAGAGATAGTTAAAATTTATCAAAAACCATAGTTATTGATTAACTATCTTATAGACATATGTTCAAATGAAGGAGATTGGGTTTTGGATTTATTTTCTGGCTTAGGTAAGTTTTATTATATGGAATTGAATTTCAATATCTTCTTTCCTAATTTATATGTCATTGTACTAATTTACTTCATTATTTCTTTTGAGTTTGATAATTAGGTACAACACAAGCATGTTGCCTTAAAAAAGGAAGAAATTACATTGCCATTGAAAAAGATCAAATAAGTGCAATTTTATTCAACAAAGAATTAATGCTCTTCAATTTCTTCTAGATGTAATGCAAGAAATTCGGTTGAAGAAAGGGGACTTTAGTGAATCACGTGTGGCAAAAAAGGCAAAGAAACCCCAACCACCATTACATGGAATGATTGGAAAGGCATACATTGGGAGATTCACAGACATCAAAGATCCATTAGAACATGACAATGAGAAAAATGAAGCAGAAAATATTGTAGAAGAAGACAATGATGAAACTCTAGAGGATGAAGAGTTTGGATTACATGATATTGTTGATTAAATTTAAGTTATGTTTGGAAATCAAACTCCATTTTTGTAACTATTAATTAGTTATACTTGTAATGTTTTGACTTCGACATTTGATGAGAAGAATAAGCATTCAATTATTGTTGTTATGTGTTCAATATTTATATTATGTGAATTTTGCATTAATTTTTATGTTAATCATTATTTTTTGACAAAAACAGTAATTATTATTCTTTTTGACATGAAATCCATAATATATATATATATATATATATTAAACAAAATTCTATTATTTGACTATTTTTAGTTAAAATTTTCCTTAAAAATTTGTGATTTTGACATGTCATTTCTAGTAAAAAATTACAAAATATTATCAAAATATGCAATTTTTTAGTTATATTTATCTTGAAAATGGTTATTTTTATGTTAATTGTTAAAAATTATTGTTTTCTAGAGACAATTATTTCATGTGCATTGAAAAATTAATTAACGATATCTAAATATGTAGACTACCGAAACTTCAAAATATCGACCTTCTTCTTTAAATATGCAAAACAATAAAGACCTCACTTAAAAAAAAACAAGAAAATATGAAGAAGAAGACCACTTCAAAAATTGTTAAATTTAGAAAATAATTATTTACATTTCATACATTAGCAAATTTAAAGTCAAAAAATAGGTTTTTTAAAAAAAGGGCCTGATGCAGAATCACCACTTTTTAAAATCAACATGCAAATCACTAACATTCTAAAACGTAATGTACAAAGTGCCAAAAACTATGCTCTAAAAAAATATGTGTGTTCTGCATCGCCCCTTTTCAAAATTGGGTCACTTTTTTGCTATCTCTATGAAACGGGTAACAATATTAGTTCCTTTTGGATCAATGACCGGAGAATCCACAGTTTTAACATTTTTGTACCAACATTTCAAATCCAAAATGGGATCCATCTTAGTTCCTGTTTCAAAGTCTACATTGTTCAAATCTAAAAGAAATAGTGGGAACCAAGTTCTTACGAATCTTCCAACTATCATCTCTATTTCAGATTTCTCGAGTGTTTTTCAATCTTAGTGGATTCTATGAACTTCCTATGATAATAGTGCCCATTTTTTGATAGGATCATGTAGTGTTCAATGCGAATATGTTGTTTAGTTTTCTTAGCATGCTTAGCTAGAGTCGAGGAATGAGACCTACCATGTCTAATGTCTTCCACATGCTTTAGAATCCTTAGCTTAACATATCTTCATGTCTCGCCAACATAGGGAGCCCCTCAAGAGAACAACATTAAGTATACCCCTTTCATGTTTGAAGGGTCAACAAGATCCTTGATAGATTTCAAGATACCACTAATGTTGCTTAATGGCTTGAAAGAAGTAGGAACTTGATTCTTCCTTACTATGCGAGCAATTATATCTATGGTTCTGTGGATAAAGGAAAGTTGAACATTGGTGATAGGATCAACAAGGTCGCTCTTTTATCTAAAACACTAGCTAGATTTTTGGAATGACTTGGTGCCTTGGTTTTTCTTATAGAAACAAATCATTAAAACTATTAAAAATTCGTTTGTTTTATGAGGAAAACCCAAACCTTCACCCAAGCTCCCATCGTCTCACTACATCCATCCAAACAAGCTCCACCATCATGTACCTTGTAGGTCACCCCACCAAAGGTGGACACCTTCCATTGTTCCCATCCACACAGATTCCACCACCATGTTGTTGCTGAGGTGGCAGTGGCCCATGGCCAACTAGATAGTGGTTGCTTGGATAAACATGGCGGAAGGAATGGGAATGTAGGTGGGGGTGTCACGCAATGCCCATCCCCAAAATACATGAAATTTTTAATAGTTTTAATGTTTTCTTTCATTAATTTTTTTAATTTTAAATAGGTTATTATTATTATTATTATTATGTAATTTATATTTTTATGTATTTTTTAATGTTTGTTTTAATTTCTTTTAATTTTTAATTTAGTTTTAAAAAAATGTTTTGAATTTAGTTTTTAAAAGTGTTTTTTTGGTGTTTTTTATTTGTTTTATTTTGTTTTGTTTTTTAAAGTTATTTTTATGTCTCTTTTTTTTCCTTTTTTTTTTTAAATTTAATTGGAAATATGTTTTCATTTTTATATATAAAAATTTGGGATTTTTATTTTAATATAAAAATTTAGAAAATATTGATTATGGATTTTTGAAATTATTATTATTATTATTTCTGAGAAATTTAAAAACACATTTATGTATTAGATATCATTTTTGGGATTCAACTGCGTTAAGTAAGTCATTCAAACGTATGACCATTTCCATGAGAGGTAGTCGTAACTGACTAATTTCTCATGATTTTTGAATAGTTCACTTAGCACTCATTGCATCGGGTGATGCTCACAGGGGTGAAGAAGTGGGATTGAAACTAGTGAAATGTGGAAAACGAATCACATAGCATCAATCATCACTTCCGTGGCTTGCACCCGTAACCAGGACTTCCCAGGAGGTCACCCATCCCAGAACTCCTCTGGCTCAAGCGCGCTTAACTGTGGAGTTTTCCCCACAATCAAGCCCACTTAGCTTGCTACCCCATTTGCAAAACCTTAGCAAGTATTGTGCCTCATGAACCATTCAAGTAGAGATCCCTTGACTCTTTTTGAATTTAAGTATGTATTTTTTTCTTTTTATATCCATTTAATTTTTTAATGTAAATGCAACACCGTCCTCCCACATCTACCCAAGTAACCATGCTAACCGGGGTAAACATGAGATGAGAGACTACTATGATCAAATTCAACCTCATATGTGACCTTAAGGCAATGGAATCGATGGAATATCACACACATTCATCCAACATCATCAATAGAACCCTAAGGAGACAAGTCAGCCACGTAGATAGCCTGTCTCTAAGCCCCATTGTTATTCTAGACCTCTTAGGCCATAGTTGCTCTCTTGTTTTCGAAATGTATTCAACTGTCATTCTAATTTGATGATATTCTGAATGAAGATCCAACTTGGTGAAGTAAATTGCTCCATGTAATTCATCCAACAATTCATTAATAACAAGAACGGGAAATTTATCTTTAATAGTGAGCTTGTTGAGCTCCCTATAATCTGGACACATATGCCATGATCCATCCTTCTTGTGCACCAATACTATTGGAGCAGAGAAAGAACTTTGAGCAACAAGTGTCGCGCTTGTTGCTCACACCTGTCGGTCAGTCACAATGAGTGTATGTTGTCTTAATGGTTCGAGGTCTTTTCATCAAGTCATGTTGAGTGTGTGTTCGCAAGGTCAGGAATATAGGAAGTCATTCATTCACACGCTTATTCATTTTGTTGAAACTTTGTCGACTAGACCAACCTATAATGGACAGACCTCCACTGAGCTGCACTGCATAGTCTCAACTCTCATTGATCATGTATTGCTGCCCAAAATTGCATTGAGCTTGAGGCTACCTCCTAGGCAGTGTATACTGTGCAATCCTTGAGTCGACCCGACTAACTGTCGACCAAAACAACATAGGACTTTTTCAGCAAGCCATCTAAATTTGCATTTCCCACAAGAAAAACTATCAAGCCTCCAGGTGATCAACCAGAGGGTTTGACCAGGCAGTGACATCGAGCCTCACTCCTACAAAAAGTTGCGTAGAAGCTGGAAAGTAGCAATCTTATGCTGACTAAAGAAATTGCGTAGACATGAAAAAAAAAAACCCGCTTCCTATCACTACGTTGCCCTAAAATATTGCACAATTTTTTCAGCCAGTCACCTTGTCTATCGGCCTACTACTCCTCCTGAAATCTTCACAATTTTCATGGGTTATGTCCCATATTCCCAACATCCTGCTCAGCCCAGAAATTGCACAAGGATGTCCTACAAGACAGCCTCCCAGCTTTGCACAGTTTTTTCCAGTAGCCTCACACAGCATGCTACTAGCCTCCACAGAGAATATTCACAATTTTCAGTGCCTATGTCCCCTTGCTGCCTGCAATGTCTCAAAGAAAAAATTGCATAGATATTCCCTCAACCAAGCCAGATCCCATAGACAGTGACAGCTGACACGGGATGCCCATCTCGGCCTCCCAGTGACCTATGCACAATTTTCATTGATAGTGCCCGAAGCCTGCATCCCAGCCTGAAATGTGCTTTGCAGAGTTTTAGAGCCTTTTCCTCTCTCTCGGTTCTCCTACACCTAAAAACGAAATATGGTGCATCATGGTAGACTATGAGATTTATGGATTTGATGTCGTCTTGTCATGGGTGATTGCAAATACAAGTACATGGATGAGACATGGCGTGATGATGAATGGGATGCACAAGGAGCGCATGTTAGGAGACTTGTTCACAAATGGAAAAACACACGAAGCATACCAAGAAGCAAGCGAAGGAGACACCTGCACATGATGAACTATCAAGAGAGAACTGAGACTATCGAAGACTTCACACACCTTTCCATGTGGAGGTGAAACTATGATACACCAAGAGCACACACATCACTCAATAGTGCTACAGCTCAACATGGACACCACCATCAACATGAAAATACCAGCACTATCATGTTGAGTCATGTCATGAGTCATATCGATCACATCACTACTGTGGACCATAATATTATAATCAATGTAATGTAACGTGGAAGTCCAAGAGACCAGAATTAAGAGTCATGTAAATTTGAAAGGTCATGTAAGTCAGACAATCATGAGGGAAGTCGAACAGTCACAAGCGTCAGTTTCACCCTTTGCTATATATACCCCTCATTTGTACATGCCAAATAATTTTCACCTCAACTCCTCCCACATAGCCTAGTCTGTAATCTTTTATTTAAGTAGTGAGTAGTGGCTCCAACGCCCCACTATCGGGTTTAGTGATGTAATGGTGTATGGATGTGTCTCAGAACTTTAGCTTAATTTAGAAGCCTGTTAACAGGCCAACACGTTTTTACACATGTATTATATTCATTTGTAAGACTATTTTTTGGATGATTGTAATGCCTGTTGCTTTAACCTGTATTAAGACAGTTGAACTATTTATGTTGTTTTAATACATATTCTATTGGAAATGTGTTGTATCACTTGCTAACTTTGTCTCGCCCGTGTGGTCTATCTCGCCGGACACTCAATAGTTTCATTCTTGTAAACTTTTTATAATGCCCATTGCACTCGTGTGGACTATTCCGCTGGGTGTTGTATGTGGTATCTGTTCACCTTGTGTTTGTGACTGTCACATACGTGTGGACTACATCGCTAGAAGTTGTGCATGTCCTATTGTATTGTGTGTCTCTAGCAGAGTTGGGACTATTCCCTTTCAACCTGAGATTCACTTTCACCCTCTCCCTCTGCAGTGAAAGAACTTTGACACAAGTGGCACTAAGCACTCATTAGGCACAAGAACCTTGCTTTTCAAAGACTAAGCAAACCACTCTCACATTCTAACAAGCAAGAACTAAGGCATATCTTTAACATAATGGCAATTGTTCCATCATATCGGATGGAACTCCTACACTGAACGGCGTGAGGTCTTGTTGAGACTTCATATCGTGGATATCTCCTGAATGTTGGCAGGTCCAGCACCATCAACAAAAATATAAATAATTAATGTTATATTAAAAATATTTATTTTACACTATTTTATTCTAGTAAAACAAATTATAAACATTTTAATAAAAATAATTTGTAAGCAAGTAAGAAACTTTATATTAGCAAAAATATGTTACATAGAATACAATCATAGAGTCAATGTGAGGTCTGGAGCCAAGACCAAAATGAGTAGAGCTAGATGTGGACCATCTAGCCATGAAGGGGAAATCAGATGACCACTCAAAGAGAATAGAGGTCTTACAAATCTGTCTAGATTCCTACGCGAGTGACCATCAAAACTAGAGCCGTGTAGTGAACTAAGGAGGAACAAAAACAAATGAAACTAAATAGAAAACCTATTCAAGTTGATTGCTTTCCCTTGGAGCTAGATGGAACTTGTTGTGCTTTGTTGATTCCTCCTTTTTCAATGCTTGCATTTCCTAGAGACTAGCCATCCACCTTTTCCTCAATAATGAGGCATCCATAAAAAATTATCTCTCGCTGAGAGGGATTTTCAATGGAAATATGGGGGGCATTGATGGGGGGCTACTTGAAGTTGCACACCTTTTCTTTAGGCTGATGGTTTGGAGAATCTTTGACAAGAAGACATTTGTCTTGCAATTTTCTTGTTTGGGCATCAAGGAGAGGAGGGGAGTGAGGTTGGTGGGAAGAATTTCTATCCTCAGAACATTCCTAGGAACTGGAGGACACCGAGGATACAAGGATAGGTAGGAAGTTAATTATATCAATGGATCTGGAAATATTGCATAATGAGAGATGAGTTCTACTAAGTTGAGAATTTATTTTTTCCATCCTCCTTTCAACACCTTCTCTAGCTAATTCCATAGTCTAGAGATGTTGTGACAACAAGTTTTAAACAACCTATTGTCCATCACCCAATCTTCTTCATTCCTCGACCTTTAGGGAAGCCACCCTACAATGGATATGGACATGAACATCTTAGTCGAATAACTCCATGTCATCGTCAATCAAGGGAATGCAAGGTGGATACCTGTGACTTCTGCCCCCACCCCATATTGCTCTTTCGTTCTCTCTGTACATGATGGTAGACTGAGAATCGATGAACCCTGTGCATAGATATTTGGTGAGAATGACAAGGAGAGAAAAGGAATGGTTATGCTCATCATCTGCTAATATTTACATAAAGGAATATAGGTGGATACCACAAGGATGGGACATGAGTAGGGGCATTAGCATTAATTGGCACATTAGAGTACTTGTGAGGTAGATCACAAAGCAGACGTTGAAGGAATGAGTTACATAAGTTGTAATAACTCGTGCATCTATCACCTAGGGAGAGGTTATGGCACATGACCGCTAGTTGGAGGTCTTGATCATTTTAGGAATAAATTTTGTCCTGCTCATTCTAACAAGGCTCCACCATCAAGAAAACACCCAGATCCGTGAGAATTAATTTTCAATATAATATTTTTTGACAATTTTATTTCAATATAAAATTAATATAGGTTAAATTCATAACTTATTAGTTAAAAAATAAAAAAGTCATATCAAAATATCCATACCTTACCTATATATTATAGGATTGAACTAGACATGAAATCAAACAAGAATCATATATACAAAATGTTAAAACAAATGGAAAACAAAAATTTGACATAAAATTATTAGTTAATGAACCATTTCAAAACATACTAACATATTTCTTGCATTTCAAAATTTTATATACTATGGATATTTATTCAATACTAAATCAACTATTTAACAAATGTCTTATTTAACTCCTAGTGTTGGTGCTCATAACTGGGGGTACAAACAATGATTAAGTGAGGTAATAGTTGAGGGAGGTGGGGATCTATGATCAACCCACATGGAAATTGTATATGAAGATGGTTCATGCACATGTAGTAAGGTTTCTTTTTGCACTATGTTTTGTCTTGATGATGTGTTTGATGGCCTCTCCCATCATAAATTGTCATTATTCAAGGAAGTGACATAACATATCTCTCATGGCAAGGAAAAGGGTGTTAGTATGGATAGCTGGAATTATCCAAAGGATTTTGGTTAGGAAACTATTTGTATTTAGGCATAGTTTCTCTTTGAGCATTCACTTTTCCTAGGTTTTATGTACCTAGAGAATTTTAAATTCTTTGAAAACAAATCTCTTCCTAGCGGGAATATTTTTGGCATTGGGAGCTTGTATTACAGTGTTTGGTCTCATGGCAGATTGTTTTTTCTAGTGTTCATTAAGGAGGCTTGCGTTCCCTTGTGGTATTTGGTTACAATCTCAATTTTTGGTGACCAGCAATATGATTCAAGTGGAAAATTGGTCAAATAATTCCCTTTTTCTACACTTAGGTTCAACTCATAGGGGAGCACGTGGTGCACATTATTATTTTAATTTTATGAGTAGTAACTTTATTTTTCTAAAGGTTTACTCATTTTCTAGCATGTAACCCTATTATTGCCACTTTATGCCTTTGTTACAATGCTCAGGTTTGTTGGTGTATCATCTTTCATTAACAATTTTCCACAAGGTGTGGGACCTCTGGTAGCATTTGGCTTTTAGTTTGATTTCAAAAGGGAAGGTGTGGGTTTTACTGCATTTTTAGCAGAATTTCTGACCACCTTATCCCTTTGGCTTGGAGTTCAAGGTTGTCCTTAGTTCTCTCTCTTGGCTTGAAATATTCTCTAGTTGTCATTATGGTTCTATTGTGTTTCTCCCTATAGTGATACTGCCTTAGTCTTGTTAGGTTTCAGTCTCCCTAGCTCTTTCATATTTCGTGTCACTATGCCACTTACTATTGGTTTGGAGGGTCACCATGTGAGGAGTTCTAAGCACCCTTCAAGTTCAAGGGAAAAATAAATAGTTGAATGTTCTATAGCAATATTTGTGCAATCCACCCTCTTGATGTGAGAAGAGAAATTCAAAATGCGGAAAGAGAGGCAAGCATAGAAAGATGATTGATATTAGATGCCCAAGACAAGAAAAGGGTAGGAAGTTGGGTTCTAGAAACACCAAAACCTGGAAAATGAATTATATGTAGACTATTGACTTATATCAGTAGCTAAAAACAATAATAGAAAATGTGTTGGTTGGCTACTCAGAAACCTAGCAGGAAATTTTACTATGCATTGAAGAAAAGCAAAAGAAGATGAGGAAGCTCAATGATAGGGTATCAATATTTTATTTTTCATTGCTCAAGTTAACACTGAAATATTGACATTAGTAATGTATATATACCCATGTTATAAACAATTACAAAGACATCAATTTTGGGCTTTATGCCAAGTCAAATTTGGTATATCAATGTCAATTATGAGATCAGCATCTAATGTAATAATTTATTTTTTTATTAAGTTAGTGCTACCATCAATATAAAGAAGTTAGTAATATAAATATATATCTACATTATTGATGTGAAAATAACTAGAATAAAAACGTATTTTTGGTTTGAATGTACGGGTTATACATCAATATATTTACATTATTGCTATAAAAAATATTAGAATAATACTATATTTATGGCTTGAATGTATGGACTAATATTGGTACATAATGTAAGTCAAAATTGTAATTTTTATAAAGTTGAAAGATTGAAAAATAAGAACTAGCATATATTTGTTTTAACTTTCTATTTATCAAGTGTAAGGTGAGATCAAATTATTTGAGGTGCAAATATTTTTTCATGTTTAGCATTTTAAAACATGTTTAAATATCTAAAGTTTGATCTTTTTTGGACTCTTGATAAATCTGTAATTAAGATAGATGTATGAGGGTCTCTTATATATAAGTAAACTTCATAGTAAACATATAAAGAATTACACATCTCATTCCTTTTTAGCAACACTCCAATAAAATGTTTTATCCAAAAAAGACTTTTAATTTTCAATTTTTATATAATGCATACATAATTGACATGTAACATATTTTACTCAACATATGCATTGCAATATTTTATTTTTGTTTCATATTGTCTATAATTAAAATACCCTTAATTAGAAAGAAATTATCAATAGAATAAGAAATACCTATTTCTATATAGATCATTTAAATGATATATATTAACTATGCTTTAAGAATTGAATAAATTATACATGTTTTTCTAGCCAAAAAGTTGGAAGTATTTGAACATTGAAATATTTTATTTATGATTAAAATTAAAATATTTTTTAATGTTTTCTTCTCTTATATATATATATATATATATATATATATATATATATATATATATATATATATAGATATATATACATATACCTTGGAGATCGGTGACCGCTACTTCCATAGAATATTTTACGGGGCAAATCCACCTAAAGGGATCACTTCTTGTGGGCTCAACCACAAAGCATGACCCCTAGGGTTTTGAGAGAACTAAACTATTGAATTTAGGCTTCTATGATGCGTATCAAGTTATTGACAAGTTTTTTTCGGCGAAAATCACATGATAATTCATTTGTCGATGCATTTCGAACCAACAAGTGTGGTTCATCATCAGGACGAGTTCAATTTTTCCTGACAATCAACCGCACTTGTTGGATCGAAACATGTCGACAAATGAATTATGATGCGATTTTTGCCAATAACTCTTCTCAATAGAACTAAACTAGTAACCTCTCACTAGAAAAAGTGTTTTAACCGATAGGGACTCCACCAATTAAGCTAAACTCTCGAGCTATATATACTATTTAAAATTGGTATATATAATTGAAAATTAATATTAAAATATTTTTAAAAATAATAAAGGAAACATTATATAGATATATATAGATATATATATATATATATATATATATATATATATATATATATATATATATATATATATATATATATATATATATATATATATATATATACACATACACACACTTCATCTCTTAATATAAAATAAAATTACTTAATTAAACCTCAAAACAAATTATTTATGATTAACAATTAAATATTTTTTTGTTATTAATAAATATAGATAGAATATACCAAACAAATATTTTTATTTTTAGCTACAATCAATCTATATATATAAACCTTTTTATTCAATAAAGTTATTTTAATTAATGATATGTCAAATAAATTTAAAATTGACATTTATAAATATGATATTTATTATTATATTCATTTTAATTTACCACTGTATAAATGTTGTTAGCATTACAACCATATTATAGGTTTTGAAATTCCAATGAAATTTATATGCATTTTTTTTCCTTTTTAAAAAGTCATTGTTTAGGGTGGCCATAGATGTGATATATCTAAAAACCATGATAAACATTTAATAAGGAGTTTGTATGGGAGAGTTATAATTCTAAATAGTTCACATATTAATTTGGTTATTTTACATTCTTTCGCCATAGTCTAATGATTATACATTTTTCTTTGAAAGTTATAGAAATTTCAACAATATTTTGAAATCTTTCCACCAACTCTATGTCTAGGGTTAAAACTTTGAGCTTTAAATTTTTTGTTATTATATTATATCATGGAAATCAAAAATTTATCTTCATTTTAAAGTAATATTTTTTGATTTTGAGCTTTAAATTATCTTTATTTTAAAATAATATTTTTACCATCAATTTATTATAAAATTTAATTTTATTATTATAATTTATACTATAAATTCAATATTATAACTTTTAAATAAACTAATTAATTACTCATACTCAACAAAATTATTTTGATGTATATTTAACAAAACATCACTTTTAAAGAAAGTAAAAGTACATAATACTTATTTTATATTTGAAAATTGAAATTGATATTTGAATATCCTAACTATACATAAAATCCATTTGAAAACATAATATTAATATTTAATATATTATTCTTATTATGGTGATTGAAAAAGATCATAATAATTATTCTTATTTTATAATTATGGTACATTAACAATGTAAACTTTGAAACGGGAACTCTCGCCAAAAAATCCCGAAAAAAACATAAAAAACAGTGCTAAAAACAAAAAGTGTGTATACTGGAACTATGGTTTTTTTTAGGGTCAATTTTGAACAAGTTTTAAAAAAGGTAGTGAAAATAAAATTTTCGTGCAAAAAAAACCTTGAAAACGAAAAAGTATTACTACTAGAACGAAGATTTTTTTTTTAGGGTCAATTTTCAACATTTTTAAAAAATGCTAGTAAAACAAAACTTGTAAAAAACAAATTACATGACTAAATGAATGAAAATGTCATGATTTGTATATTGAATGAAACTTACATTATATGTCTAATTTAATGTTGCATTGTAGATATTCTAAACAATAAAAATCATCATAATTAAGACATATAATCCAACAACATAAAAATTACTCATAACCTCTGATTTAACATCATATGGAAATCAAAAATTTTATTTCAAGATACGATGCAAACATCAGTCATATAAACTATTCTAGACAACTATTCAAAATCACTAATATTTTCTTGCACACCATCAGAATTCACATCTTCAGATGAATGACTGGATGAAGATGAAGATGTTCCATATTCTTCTCTTTCATCAACTAGTGCCCCATCTGAGTCCACATGCATGCCCACCATTTCAGGTTTCAAAATTCTTCTAGCTCTATGACTAGTTTCAGCAGACTCCCATCTCAACACTGTTCCTTCTGGTAACAAACTTTTCAGAATCTATATCATCTTGAAGTGAAGAGTTTCTCCCTTTGTTAAATTGAAGTCATAAACAAGTATGCCAACATCCTCCAATTTTAAGATGTCTCTGCGGCAACGATTTATATTTTCACCCTTTCCTTTTCTCTTTCTGCCTTTTTTTTGTCGACTACCATCTCTAGCTTATACACACCATTGAATGGGTGTGTATTTGTTGCATACCAATGTACTTTAACACCTGTAACATCTTCATTTTCTATGAAGACCTTTATAACCTTAGCAACCCAGAATGGATAGCCATTGGGATCTCCATCTGCTAGCACTGCGATCATGCAACCCTCCTTAATATCTTGTACTGAACCCTTGTAAAGGTCTTCCATGGCTTCACATTGTGCATGAGATCTTCTGGAACCAATATACATCTCTCTTTCCTCTGCCTGTGAAGAATTAATAATACCTTGAGATTGTTGTTGTTCAACAATGTTTATTTCCTCATGTTCATTTAACACATTTTGTGGCCAAATAAATGGATTTTTCAAAAGTATATCTTCATTTGTTGTTGTTGAAATGATATCACTTTGATTATTGAAAAATGACTCCCACCAAACTGAATCAACAATGTCAAAGTAATCATATGTATATCTAATACATATTTTAATTTCTTCTAGGCAATTAGAATAATTTATATCTCTATTCTATCTATGTGCATTATGAACTTCACCAACTGGTTGTAATAACAATATTTTTGATGCAAATATTGGATGATCTGGAATGAACTTCAAAAATTCCAAACCTGATGACGGTGCCCATTTTACAATAGTTGAATATTTCTTGCCCCATATTAGTGTTTTCCCATCAATTTTTTTGATATGAAATTGATGTTGGAAGCTAATGCCATTAAGTTGTTCAATGCATTTCTCCTCACCATGCGATCCCCGAATAAACCTTCGCATGTCAGCAGTTTCTTCCAACACATCAAAAGTAGGCTCTGGTATGTATGATTTCTTAATACATTCAATTAATGATGGCAAGCTCCCAACTTCCTTCCTACTCAATGTGACTGAAAAATGACTGAACATATGATCAATATGGTCATGAGTGTTCCCAACAAGAAGGAAAACAACCTTTACCTTCTGAAAAATTCTCAATTCAACAAGCATGTTTAGATATCCAAAAACAACTTGATTTTTGTTTTCACGGCAAGTGTTGTCCAATTGTAGATACAAAACTTCAGGAAAATTACCAGACCAATGAGAAAGCACATCATGAGTTATGGTTATCGTTCGATTTGCATCATTATGAATATTTGGAGCTATTAAGTACACCCTTGGCAACATTTTCCCATTGAAGACCATACAACCAACCAAGTGATACTGAATAAAATTTTCCTCCAGTAAATTTTTCGGTGTGCGAACAAAATGTGGTAAAAGTGTTTTCTTCTAGTCCATACCATCAATTATCTAACCCAAATATATATTTGGATTATCCTAACACTTCTTTTGATGCTTGTACAACTTTTTCCCTTCACTTTTTTGTTGTTCGCAATGCTCCTGAAGTTCTTTGACAATTGAATCTACACAATATGAAAGAAAGTCATTAAGAAATATGTTTTCATAGTTGATGACTATACAATTTTAAAACTTAAAGTTATGAATGCTTACCTCTTTCTGACCCTTCACATTTGTCCCTTTTTTATTTAAGAGAAGCACATATACTACAAATCTCCATCCTTGTCTTCTTAGGAATACAGACATTGTTGAATTCTTTCTTCCATACCTTCACAAAATATTGATATGTAAAAAACCGAGCATGTCCCTAAACACGTTTTGCATATTCTTTGTATAAGTTGTAGATTTCTCGTCTTGAAAATTTATCTGGAATATGTATTGTCTCTCTATTTGGCATACACTCTCCATGATTTGAAAAGAAATCTTTCATCCATGAAATTGCATAATTTGATAAATGCCCAAACTGTCGTTTATGATGTACTTCTGAATAAAATATGGGATCGTTTTCCAAATTTTCTTAGATTCTCGAGAGATGAAATTCCAAATTGAATGAAACATTTCGAAAGCCTTTCTATAGATAAATAAAGAACCAATATCATAATCATAACCTGACAATGTAGATTGCATGCACCCAACTAAATATGAAATTTGCATGCTTTTATTCATTGACAAATATCTTTTCCTTTTCTCTAATGCAGATTTGAAATCCATGTGTTTCAAGCAATATTTTTGACAACATTCATTTGAAATGAGAGTGCTGATAGAGCTTATTCTCGTCATATATACTTCTCTACCCCTTGTATAACTAGAACATCTTGCATTGATACGAAAAGGTCTGCTCCTGCTCCTTGATACAATATTTATTGGCAACATCTCCATCATTGGACCATCATTTGTATAAGCATTTTCATCAGCATTAAGAGGAATGTTATCAACATTATGATCAGTTGTGATTTCCAAATACTGACTTGTAGGATATTCTTCATCTTCCCCTTCTTCAGTGCTACTATCATAGTCCTTATAATTGGGACTAAATAGAAAATTGCACTAGATGTTTATTGGATATTCTTCCTCATGTGAATTGTCAGTGTTGCTCTCATGGTCCATAGAATTAGGACTATGTCGAAAATGTGATTGTTTACTTGTTGAAAATGCTACATCCTATCCTTTGTCACTAATACCTTTATAGTGATTAGGATTATCACTAAGTGCTTCATCCTGTCCTTCATCACTACTTCTCTCATAGTCCATAGGATTAGGACTATGAGGACACCATGACACTCCATTCTTTTGAAACTTTTCATCACGCTATTCATTACTGTTGCTCTCATAGTCCATAGGATTAGGACTAAGTGGACACCATGACACTTCATTCTTTTGAAATTCTTCATCACTGCTGTGTAGGTTTTAACCCCATACAGAAATTATCTTCATACGAATTCTAAAACACAGAAAATAAAAAATACAAGATCATAACACATAAAACACATATACACAGAGATTTTCCCCTGGATCCCAAAACTGGGACTACCAGCTTGATTTTTCATTATGTTCCTTTCAATGTTACAATACATATTTATACATGCTAAAGCATCCAATACCATGGACCGAAAACCATCACATCCAAAAAACATGTGTGAAAATCATGCACAAAGCCATAGGTGGGTCCACCCAACCTAACATAGGGTCCAAAACCAAAATTTTCCAGGGCACTGCCCCGGAACCCATAAAGTGGGGTTACAGGTGCCCTTCAAACTCCCTATTAACTACGTGGAAAGAATATAACACAACCCAACATTCTCCCACTTGTTGTTTTCTTTCCACAAGGGGCCACAAGAGAGCTTAGTCATTTTCCCAGCCCTGAAATGCCCATTGTCTCTCTACACCAAGAGAACTTCTCAGAGCTCACAGATTTTGGGAATGCATCTGTAGTATTCTTCAAAATGTCCACCTTTACCAGCAACACCTTTTTGTCTTCTATCATATCCCACACAAAGTGATACTGAACATCAATGTGCTTCGTCTTTGAATGATATGCAGGCTTCTTTGCCAAGAAAATTGCACTTTGGCTGTCACAGTCTATCCTTATAGCTCCTTGTACTAACCCCATAATTGAACACAATCTCCACAACCAAACTGCTTTCTTTCTTGCATGAGTGGCTGCCATGTATTCCACCTTTGTAGTTGATAGTGCCACTACAAATTGTTTCTTACTCATCCAACTAACTGCACCTCCAAATAGGTTAAAGACATACCCACTTATAGATCCTCTCTGATCCAGATCTCCAACCCAGTCTACATCAACAAAGCCATGAATATCCAACACTCTGTCCAATCCTGGTCTTCCTTGGTAGCACAAACCATAATCACTAGTGCCACGCAAATACCTAAAAACCTGCTTCACTATTGTCCAATGCTCCTTTCCTGGTTTTGACATAAACCTACTCAATACTCCCACTGCATGTGCAATGTCTAGCCTAGTACAAACCATTGTATACATCAGGCTACCGACTGCACTTGCATATGGAACACGAGACATGTCCTCTTCCTCTTCTTGTGTCTTGGGACATTGTTTGGTAGATAACCTCACAGGTACAGGAATAGGAACCTTCACTGGTTTACTATCCTACATATTAAACCTCTGCAGTATTGTCTCGACATACTTCCTCTGGTTTAACCAGAGCTTCCTCTTTGCCTGATCTCTTTTAATTTCCATGCCCAAAATATAGTTTGCAGTGCCAAGATCTTTCAAGTCGAATTTGGAGGACAATTGGGTCTTCAAATACTGGATAATTTCTTTGTCATTTCCAACCAGCAACATATCATCCACATACAAGACCAGATAAATATCAGAGTCACCAATTAATTTAAAATACACACAGTGATCTGCTTTGCTTCTAGTGAAGCTAAGTCCCCGTATAAATGTATCAAATTTCTGGTACCACATCCTTGGTGACTATTTTAACCCATATAAAAACGTCTTTAACTTGCATACCAGTTCTTTCTTACCCTCCGTTGCAAAGCCTTCAGGTTGCTTCATGTAAATTTCCTCTTCCAGATCCCCATGAAGAAATGTTGTCTTCACATTCATCTGTTCTACCTCAAAATCAAAAGTAGCAGCAACATATAAAAGTAATCTAATAGAAGTTACCTTGGCAACAGGAGAAAAAATATCACCAAAATCAATTCTCGGCACTTGGGAATAACCTTTTGCTACCAACCGAGCTTTGTATTTCTCCACTTTTCCTTCTGCATTTGTATTCTTTTTGAACACCCATTTGCTGCTAATGGGTTTCCTTCCAACCGAAAACTCCACCAGATCCCAAGCCTAATTTTTGTGCAAAGATACCATTTCATCAACCATGGCCTCTTTCCAGAATTTTCCATCCTCTGAATCTACTGCTTCCTTCACAGTTATGGGATCATTGTCAGTAATAGATAAAGCAAAATTTGAACAGAAAGCAGATGGACTATACCTTTCAGGATTCCTTCTTTCTCGTACTAATCTTCTCAGAGCCAGAGTTTGTGGCTCTTCATCTTTTGATTCCTCATCTGCTATAGAGTCTAATTCTTCCTCCTTTAGCTCAAACTCTATCTTCTCAGGTTCCTTTTGTTGGACTTCATGTTTAATAACATCTTTCACCTCTCTGAACACCACATCTCAGTTGTACACAACCTTCCGTGTGACTAGGTTCCAAAGCTTATAACCCTTTAAACCATCCTTATACCCAATAAATATGCACTTTTCAGATTTACTATCCAACTTGGTTCGTTTCTCCTTTGGAACATGTACATATGCATCACATCCAAATACCCTCAGATGTGAAAGAGAGGGTTTCTTACCAGTCCATACCTCTTGTGGAGTCTTATCCTCCAACGTTGATGAAGGTGACCTGCTGACCATGCAACATGTAGTATCCACCGCCTCTACCCAGAATTCCTGTCCTAACTCGGCACCACTGAGCATGCTTCTTGCCCTTTCCATCAACGTCTTATTCATTCTTTCTACAACTCCATTTTACTGAGGTGTATATGGAGTATTCTTCTATCGTGCTATACCACACTTCTTACAGTATTCTTCAAATTAATTACTACAAAACTCTCCACCGTTATCTATTCTCAGCACCTTTATCTTCTTCTCTGTCTGATTTTCCACCAGAGCCTTAAATTCTTTAAACCTGTCAAATACTTCAGATTTCTTCTTAAGGAAATATATCCATGTATTCCTTGAGAATTCATCTATAAATGACACATAGTGCACAAACTTACCCAGTGATGGAACCTTCACATGTCCAAACACATCACTGTGCACAAGTTCTAATACCTGTTTCGCCCTCTTACTACCAGAGGGGAAAATCACCCGATTATGCTTCCCATATACACAATTTTCACAGAAATCAAAATCCAGAGAGCTATTACTCATACCTTCTACCATACCTTTACCATGAAGTATCCAAAGGCCCTTTTCTCCAATATGTCCTAGCCTTTGATGCCACAGCATGGTCTTCTTTCCAGAGAACACTAGATTTTCTACTCCACTTTCAAGAACCACAGAACTATTGCACCCATCAAAAACAGTTCTACCTTACAGCTTGTACAAAGTTCCAATCCAAACTCCCCGCATCAATACCAGTGCTCCCCAAACCATCTTGCAAGTATCCTTCTCGAACATTGTTTTTACACCTGCATCATCCAACTTACTTACAGAAATAAGATTTATGGCCAATGCAGGAATATGTAGAACACCCAGAAGTGTTCTAACCATTCCACCTTGCAACTTCAACTTTACTTTTCTGCAACTAATGATTCTAGCCTTCCTGTCATCTCCCAAGAAGACATCACCACCATCATATTTCTCATACTCGCAGAACCACTCTCTATTGGGAGTGAAGTGAAAGGATGCACCTGAGTCAATCAACCATGCCTTATGATCTACATGTGTACTTCAAGAAGCCAAGTACACATCCCCACCTTCATATGAGGTGATTTTCACCTCTGTAGAAGGAGCATCATCAGATCCCTTTCCTTTATCAGGAGCTTTATATTTACAGTCCCTTTTGAAGTTCCCTTCCTTACCACATTTCCAGCACACCACCTTTATAGGTTTTCCTGGAGATTTAGATGTCCCTCTACATTTAGATCTCCCACTCGATGACTTATTTTTGTTTATGTTCTGGGACCGTCCTCATAGAGAAAAGGCATCACCATTCTGGCTCTCCATATTTTTTCGTCTCATCTCCTCCGACAACAAGGATGAGACTATTTCATCAAAATGCAAGGTAGTTGCATTGCTACCTATTGCAATAACCAGACTATCCCACGAATCTGGTAGAGAACACAACAAACTGATGCACTTATCTTCATCTGAAATTTTAATATCAACAGATGCTAAATGACTTACCACAGTATTAAACACATTCAAATGCTCTATTACCGAGTCTGAACATGAATAGACACACAATAGATCTATCTTAATTCGAGATTTATCAAGCGTCCAAAAAGGATCAAATTTTTAGAGATTTAAACATGTTTTAAAATGCTAAACTTGAAAAAATATTTGCACCTCAAATAATTTGATCTCACCTTACACTTGATAAATAGAAAGTTAAAATAAATATTTGCAAGTTTGTATTTTTCAATCTTTCAACTTCATAAAAATTACAATTTTGACTTGCATTATGTACCAATATTAACCCATACATTCAATCCATAAATATAGGATTATTCTAAATATTTTTATAACAGTAATGTAGATATATTTATGTATAACCCGTACATTCAAACCACAAATATGTTCTTATTCTAGTTTAATCACATCAATAATATAGATATATATTTATATTACTAACTTCGTTATATTGACGTTAGCCCTAAATTTTAAAAAATAATTAAAAAAATACTACATTAGATGCTTATCTCATAATTGAGTCAAGTGTAGAAATACTAGCTCACTCAGCTTCAAATCCATCTCACAATCTAGCTCAACCAAAACATGAGAACCCCATCACAAGATGGCTATCCGGAAATGGAAAGGCTATGCTGAAAACACTGTCACACCTGGAAAAATCCATGCCATAACAACAAAAGAACCACATGAATACTTATTTCATTTAAGTTTAAGTTATCTTCTTATTTTATGCATTGAGAAATTAACATTAAATCCAAATCTCTAGTAAAGCACTACGTAGTAATAGATTGTAGAGATTTGTGAGATATGTAGTAATGAATTGTTATTGTGGAAAGACCATAACAATTTAGAGATCAAATTGCCTTGTATTTCTCTCTCTCTCTCTCTTTCTCTCTCTCTGATGGAGGAATTTGGTGCTAAGTGTCTTCCCACAGGTTTGTTGATTTCCCAACTCTTGTATCCAAGAAAATATACCTTTAGTCCAAGTATCTTCAACTCTCCATCAAATGTAGGAGAATTGGATTTCTTGAACTCATCTGACAAATATCCCCACTCACTCCTATTGTAAATATGATAGCAATGACGACCATGATACCTGTATAAACAAGAACTAGAATAGAACCCATAACTACTACCTCTATTGTCAAGTGTATCCAAGAACCTACCATCTTTGATTGTGTCATCCTTGTCCAACATGTTTCCTCCATGAGTCCTACTACCATATATTACATTAGTCCTTTCCTCCTGCTCATAACTGATCTGTGGTTGTCCCTATCTTTGCAAATATGATAATCTATGAAGGATAACTGCATTGACTTCTACTTGCCTTTCTTGTGCCTTGACAAGTCTTTCTTGTGACTAAATGATCCTGTCATTATCTGCCTTGCAAATTTTGATTTTTTCCTTTAGACTTCTCAAGGTATCTATTATTTCAAGAGAGTTCTCTTCCCCATGTTGCTCAACTGATCTATAAGGAGAGTCACGTGAACTGTAATCCACCGTTATACTTGTCATCTTTGATCTTCTTCCTACAAACATATCATATCAGATAACCAAATATAAGTATAATCAACATACCTTAGTGAAGTTCAGGGGAAGTTATCTCATCTGCAAAATCAATCCAAATTAGCATGATACATACATACATACATATGATCATATCAATATGTCTACATCATGCATGATGATACTAACTCCATACATTGACCTCATGCATGATAACCATAACCATGACAATGCAGGCATAACAGCATGCATCTAGCCCATCTAGTCCAAATATTTGAACCATGCTCTGATACCAATTTGTAACATCATCAGCCCACATTTACCCACTTTTGCAAACCCTCCAGGTAAATTTGAATTAGAGTACCATTATGACATGACCTGACCTCCAAGCTTTAGTTATGGAACTTAGGTCGACAACTCACAACTTTTAGACATCCCTCAAAGCTTACAAGACACTCTGGGACCAAAGAACCACACCAAGTGACCAAACCCTTATATGAAGCTATTTTTCTCTAACCTAACACCACAAATGCATGCATAAGCCTAAATGGGTGCAATTATGACCCTCCAACCGCATGCACAACATTGCCTCCATGTAGTTGCAACCCATATCCTCCAATTTAGAGGGTGTGGTCCCAAGATCTAAGCCAATTTTCCAGGCTAGGCTCCAAACCCTACTCAAAACTACCCATAACTTCTTAGAATGATAAATTACATAATTATGAAGCCATTCATACAAAACTTGAACAAGAACTAACTAAAAAAATGCCTAATTTTATCAAACACATGGCTGACATAGGAATTACAGGCCATGAATTCATATATGATTATAAGGTTTTGTAGTCCATCTGATAATCATTAGGAAGGTCTAATGCCCTCTCTTATTAGCCACAGTAACAATTGTTAGTACATGCATTCATCAACCATTCATATACTTATTAGATCCTGAACAAGTCATAGCTAGAGCACATTACAAATCCATGCTTATAACCAACATATAACCAGATTATTAACCATGAGAGAATAACCATAAAATCATAATAATAACAAGTACAAGTGCTCATTGATTACAATAGGAAAATATCACTGATTAACTTGTGCAAAAGCCAACAAAGTCAGGGACTTCCACGTACCACCCGACCATAGATTGAGCTGAAGCAAATATTTATTTCAACCAATCACCCATGTGCCATATTCTAAGCATGAATGTGGGATATCAAGACATAAAAAACCAGGGCTTCCCAGAGATTAAACAACCTCCACCCTCAGGCTACTGCGATCTCTCCAAAACCGGTCAAGAGATCACCAAGCCAAAACAAGCTTGGATACCTCATAATTTCTTCACCATTACCTTGAGGAATTTGTCTTTCTCCACCTACCTAACAAGGGCTTCCTAGAGAAAACCATCTCCACCCACAACCCTTGGAAATTTTCATGATACCACCTCACCCAGTTTCAAAACCTTTTAGCATTCCAAAGCTCAACCAATAAATGAATCCCATCACACCATGGTTATTTAGGAAATGGAAAGACAAGGCTGAAAACCACTATCAAACTAGGAAAAACCCATGTCAATGACAACAAATTAACCAAATGAACAAATGCATGTACCATGCATTCACACCTCAACCAAGAAACAACACATGCAACCTGTTACCTGCAAAATCCTCCTGCTGAAGCTGCTTGATCCAACCTTCCTTGCTTGTTTTTCATTTGCTTTCCTTTCTCCAATGCTAGAGTTCTCGAAGGATGCCCTATGTGTGCAAGAGTATGAGAGAATGAGAGAATAGAAGAGAGCTCCAAAATTGAATTGACAAAAGTTGTGAGCTAATCCTCATAAACCTTTTTATCATTGAGGCCTCTATTTTCTTCATTTTCCTTCAATTTTCTCTCATGCAAATATGTGACCCTTCATCTCCCTTTTATCCTAGTTTCTTTTATTTTCATAAATAAATGTCAATTAATGCCTCTTTGCCTTTTCTAATGCCTTTGCCAATTTCCTTTGTCAATGCCTTTCCCAATTTCCTTAGCCAATGCCTTTACCAATTTCCTTAGCCATAATAAACAACAAGTGATGCCCATTATAGATTTTTCCCAACATTCAGCTTGGAATACATGTCCCATGACCTTGGTCTTATTTTTCCTTTATTACATGAACTTTTAACCCATGCCTATTATAGAAAGTACTAGGTCTTACCTCTTTTCTTTACTTCTAGGTTAGCTCTTCATTAATCTAACCATGCATGCCTCTTCATCCCCACCCTACATTAGATCATGCTTATCTAGGTCACTTCTCTAGCCCTCTCCTCCACCTCCCTTCAACTTGGCTTTACCCTCCCTTGGCTGAGTTTTGACCCTAACATTCATCTACAAGTAATCATGCCTTGATAGCAAGCTAGGTCCCGTAGAGGAGAAACCTACTACTGCAAGATGGGCTCATGATCTCAACTGCATGTAGAGGCCTCAACAAGGTGCTATAGAGATCATACCCCACCTCAAATTTTGGGAGAAATTGTTGAAGTAGAAGTAGGAATAACAATGGAACATGAATGCTTATTAGATGTGGAAATTGCAGGTGACTTTTCCAACTATATTCTGGATGTTGGGCACAAAAGGAGGAGATTTAATCAATATTGTACACCATTGTTATCTATTGGCACCTAAAAATCTTATTTGGGAGAGTCCTCCTGAATAGAAACAAAGCTTGAGAGGAAGTATTCTTAAAGTTATACAAGTTGCAACTCATAGCTAAAGGACTAGATCGATGTCTACAAATAATTGAAGGCCACTTAGGGCTCCTTCTAGTTGAAGTTTCTCATCAAGAAGTAGAAAATAACCCATTGTTGTAGAAGAATCAGACTTTCCTAATGCCAGTTAATGAACTCTTCTCACTCTACTGTTGTTTATTTTTATCTTTGGTAAACTAGTAATTGTGTTATGTTATTTCAAGCAAGCAATGGGCCTTATAGTTCTATGTTGTAATTTTGAATTCAAAAACAAATTTTAATTTTTGGATGCTAAAAAATATTTGGTTCTACCATTGGTCTAGTTTTCCTAGTGGCCGACCAGGGAAAACCAATTTGTATTGCTCATTCTATTTGTAATGAAATGAACCTCTTTTACTTAAAGAAGAACAAAGATAAAATAAATTGAATTATACTTACATATTCACATTGAAATTGAATTCATACATAGACAAATCACAAAAGCACAATAGCACAATGCTTCGATATTAATAAAACATAGATTCCACTAAAAAATAATTGTAAAACATACATAGATTTTAGAAATCAAAGAAGTAAACCATTATACAAAGACATGGATATGATTAGTATTAAGGAAAATAAAACAATCTACATTCCCATGTCTCAACTTTTGTCCACTATTGTAAATTTACAAGAGGTGGAGGAAGAGATAAAGAATGTGAAGACAAATTGTTAATTGAACTACACCAACTTTCTCTATCGTCTCATCTTATCTTATGTGGTTATTGTAATGTCCAACTATAACTCAGTATTAAAATTGCGTGTCATGATCTACACTATTATGTGATTGAATGTCAGTGTCGCTAGGTCATAGTGCAATGATTGTGTGATCGAGTTGCTAGTGCAATTATATCACAATGTTTCTACCCACAATTTATGGATGTTAGTGTGAATAGATTGTAGTGTATCAATTAGGTGACTAAAGTATTTGTGTGACTATGTCATGATGTTTTTACCCACATGTCTATGACATTATGTAGAAGATTTTTGTTGTGGACCCTTGCTATGAAATTTACACAACATGTTGTTGTAGTCCTATTCTTTAGCTTTGTAAAAAATGCCATAGTTCTTTGTTATATGACCATTCTACAACCTTAGTGTCCTAAATCAGTGGGTTGTTCTCAACAATTAAATATTACTAGTGAATCTTAAACCAATTTAATCGTTTCATGAAAATTAGAACCAAAATTAGTAGCTTGTAATTTTCAAGAATGAGAAACTTGAAAGAGGGAATTATTATCCTTGTCGCATGCGGTAGGATATTGCATTGAGATTTTGGCCAAACTCATATTAGTTTGGGGTTCACCTAAAAAATTTGAAAAGTTTCCATAGTTTAACTTTACACATTCAAATTTAATTTTTTTGGATAATATTTTAATCAATTTTTTTGTAATATGATTGGCTATCAGATTGAACATATTATTGCTCATTGTATAGATGAACAAGCCAAAATTACATGGGTCACATCACGCTGGTGATTTAATTTTCATATTAAGTTACTTTTGAATAAGCTTTGGAATGACATTTGCAGGGAAAAAATATTACGACACGTACTTAGACGTCCATCAACTACATCTCATTAAATAGGTGACGACCCTATTTCGTACCTCGCATTCACATTGTGACTCAAGAGAAATAAGGGTCAGGTTAAATAGTGTGATATGTTGTCACACTATCATTGATGTAAATTAAGGTGATGGAATCACCTCCTGCTAGGGTTGTAAGCTTTTTTTCTTTACAACCTATCACACAATAACAACAAAGATATAGAGAACATGTTTGTTGAGAGCTACAAATTGATGGACATCACATAATAACTTCCTATCATCCTTACAAAATTAGCAATCCTTCGTAGACAATTCAAAGTTGTTTGAATGCTACTTGGATTCTCGTTGCTTTATGCGCCTCTTGTATATGAAGAAGACGTACTCAAAGTAGCACTTGGAATCGTCACTGTCTTCGTTCATGACCACACGCAATGGGTTCTCACGGTGAGGGTGGGACTTGATCTTTGTCACTTTTATATATCGAATATCAATATAGTCTTGAACAGACCCGTTGTTCCTTCTTTTGGAGAGGAGGCCACCATGGTCTTCGACTTGACAAGTGCATGGAGTTCCTTTTCTTTTTGCTGAGATTGAAAAAAATCTAGTACTATTCGATAAGCGGTCTTGTATCTCTTCTTCCACCACTTGAAGGCTATATTCTTGCATTGCAATCTCACTGTTGATAATGGTCATGTTGTCTACGTAGTTTTGGGCTACAAAATGAGCCACACTTGTAGTGTTGTCCACTACCTCCACTTGTAAACCAAGATTCGCAGGGCGCTACTGGAAATGATAGAGCGCATGCGATGGCTAACCACAGTCTTCAAAGCAGGCCTCTTAACCGGTCCTCTCACTGCCAACGGGCGATGGTTTATGGGCAATAGTAGCTCGCCCATGACATGAGACTGCTTACATTTGAAAAGGAAATTCTCATAAAAGAAATACATTTCTTGATCACTTATCAAAATAATAATAGATATAAGTTGGACAACTCTTAATAAGAACATTGAGTTGCTTTATTTTCTAATGAATGACAACAACTTCAAGAAATTCTACCACTGCAACAGTGGTATCGATTTTATTTTATGAATTTTAACCTCGATTTTATCATTGTGGATGGAATGATGTTAGTTGCAGAGCATACACAAATTTCCCATCTTTTTCTAGAAAATTACATAAAGTTTGGAGCACTACGTCAAACAATGCATCCTTTCCAATGCAGTATTGTTGTTGAAATGTAATATTCAATACAGCCTAATGTTTGAATTTTGTTCCTCAACTTTACCAAATTAATATATTTGCATCTATTAGAATCTTATTATAATAAGGTTAATAAAATTGTACTTGTAAAACATGCTGGTAGGAGAACAATGTTAGCTAGGTACTTAAGGCAAATGCAAAAACATAATCTAAAATAAGAAAACTTTTGCTTTAAAATAGTTCTTATTTCTTATATATTTTGGAAGGACAACTTTACTTTTATGGTGCAAAATTTGGTTGTGATCTTGTCTAGCAATAAAATAAAAATAGAGTAACATAATTGACAACCCTTTTTGATGTAATTGGCAATGCTCATAGCTTTTTATACATAAATGTTATTAAACAATTCAACAACAAAAGAAATCAACCAATACAAAATTTTAATTCAAAAATCATGGATAAGTTCAAGAGAGACTTAATGGCGAGGCTAAGCCATGAATAATACTATATCTACATCTATGATATAGTCCACTACATGACACATTATTTATCAAAATGGGCCAATTTCACACTACAATAATCAATCTACACCATTCACTAATACTCAATCAATAAATTAAATGGTATAGTGGACTACATGATAAATTTTCTGGGTTAAATGCTCCAATTTTGCACACAATAGTCAACTAATTTGTCCCATTATGTCTATATTGTTTCTAACTTTAATTCAACTATTTTGAGCTAAGTGGCAAAGACTAGCTATTAAGTAGCTCTTGTTATTATTATTGATAGCCTAGTCTCCTAAATGTTGAAATCCCAATTCCATTGTCAAAATAGTTTTCCAATAACTAATGTTATAATATGGTTATTTTCAAACATATAAGCATACAAATCCACATTTACCTCAAAGTTGCTAAATGAAAATGGCATTTGTTTTCTCTTAGTGGTGTATGAATTGATTTATTTTAACAAGAATACCAAAAAACATTGTTATTCGCTTCATGTTTTGAGCCAAAAGAAGTAGTAGTTGAAACTATAGGAGATCAAAATATTTCACTAAATGTTGCAACACATGCTACATTTAAATTCCCAAGGAAGTACAATAAAAAACTCATCATATCTATCGAAATAGGTAGAAACTTTTTGTTGTGGACCATTGCTATGAGATTTACATTTGTTGTTGTACTTATATTCTTCAACTTTGTAAAAGAGGCCATAGTTCTTTGTTAGTTTACCATTCTACAACTCCAACACCCTAAATCATTGGGTTCTTCTCAACAATTAAATAATAATAATGAAACTTCAAGGAATTTAACCATTTCACGAAAATTATATCTGAAATCAATAGCTTGTAAATTTCAAGAACGAGATAATTGAATGAGGGTATTATTATCATTATTGTTATTATTATTAACAACCTAGTCTCCAAAATGTTGAAAAATGAATTCCATTGTCAAAATAGTTTTCCAATAATTGATGTTATAATATGGTTATTTTCAAACATTTAAGGATACAAATCTACATTTATGTCAAAGTTGCCAAATGAAAATGGCATTTGTTGTCTCTTAGTGGTGTATGAATTGATTTTTTTAACAAAAATATCAAAACAACATTTTTATTGGCTTCATTTTTGGGCCGAAAGAAGAAGTAGTTGAAATTATAGGAGATCTAAATATCTCACAAAATGTTGCAACACATACTACACATAACTTCCCAAGAAAGTATAATAGAAACCTCCTCATTATCGTGGAGGGTGTGGTAAAAACACATTCAAGATACATCCTTCTAGTTGGTACAAATTTATTCAATGACCCATTAACGAGTAGATATGTGACGTTTATCAAGGGTGTTAGGAGTCTATGGGTTGGTGTGGCGGGGGGGGCGGCATTACTAGTGCACCTTAGAGGACAACAAGAATTATCCTACTCTTAGAGTCTCAGTAAGGAATTTAATAATTAGGTGGAGGCCTTGTGCTTTTCTTTAGGGCATGTTACAAGTTGTTCTCTCCAAATCCATAAATTGATCAATATAGGGGATTCTTTAGTCCTCATTCATCAACTTCATTTGAGCGCCTTTCCATCAGATTTGAAACCCAATGCACTTTTCAAAAGGATCTGCTCCAGTTTGGATCTCTAGTTGAATTTCGAGCAAAGCATGTCCTATGATAGGATAATGTTAAGGCAAATTCCTAGCTAATATGGTAACTAGTTATGAAGTTAGGCTCTTGAAGGTTGATGAAAAAATATCATATGGATTCATCCCTTAGCAACATGATAGGTGGAATTGTGGGATGTCATCAGTTGAAAGATACGAGGGTGTTTACTATACTTTCCCAGTAAATTGGCATGACAATGCCCTCTGCTTCAATCAAGAAACGTACAGAGTTGATTTCTCACCAAATGGAGGAAGATATGGAGCAGTATGTGGAGTAGCACGAAATTTATGGTCTTACACAATGGACTTGATGTAGGTGAGGATACACATGATGTCTCCCTTATGTTTGGCCCTCGAGGAGGAAACCACATTAGAGATAAGAAATAAGATATTCAAAGAGTAGAGATAAAATATTATAGAAATATGAGAACAAGATTGGTAGTCTTATAAGCCAAATTAAAGATATACAACATGTTGGTACTCTATGTACTTTATCTCCTACCTATTCTGTCAATTTAGTCAATCCTTTCATTTATATCATTCTTGATTTGAATTTATGCTCCAATTATGGAGCCTATTACCTCTCAACGCTTGGAGCATAATCCAATTTTGATCTAGATTAGCATGGAAGTAAACAAAAATTGGATACTAGGAGCTTTTAATCAAGTTTACACTACAAGTATCTTTGGTCTAGTAGTCTTTTTGTCAAAACCCTATTACGAGACAAATATTTTTGATTGAGTGGATGTTGTCAACCTACCATATGATTCTTTGTATCTTTGATGTATTATTGCACGACTAGGAGAAAACTTTGATCAAGATAATGTTATCCAGTTATGATTAAAAAAATGAAATGTGACATTTATACCATAAGAAAGGTTAATGATTTATAGAGTTCATAAACACTAGCAATCAGGGTAATTTGGAGATTTTTGGGTTATTCGATATGTTTATTGGAAAGACCTTGGGCTTAGTAGATATGATTATTCTCTCTCTATGTAGCCAAATCATACAATTGATATTGTGTCTAGCTAGTTTATCCAATGATGGTCTCCATGGATGCTTAATTTTGCGAGTTATTTAAATATATGTAATGGGCATCTCAATTATTCATCCATCCATGTCAATCCATGTTCAAATTTTTAATTTTGTGCTCAATGGGGTCCTTTATATACATGTAGTTTTAAGGCAAAAATTTTGAATGAATTATGAGTTCAATAATGATTAAATTTTACAATAAGACACAAAGAAAAACCTACTTTAACTCCATTTGTTGATTCTACAAGATTTCAATTGCTAAATATATGAGTTCTTATCATCAACATGTCTTTGATTCCACAATAATTGCTTGATCAACCATTGGATCGAGAAAACATGTTATCTATTTAGTATAGATGGTTAATAAATTCGTTTTTGTGTGATCACATTTTAGATTAACATTTCTAACCCATAGTACATGGTCCATCATCAAGACAAAAGAGAGAGTGAAAAATATAAAAGCCATAGACACAAAAATTAGATATTCCACTAATTGAAATTATTGGCATCTCTCACATTTGTGCTTCTACTTTTTATATCTTTCTCTCCCCCTTATATCCTAAAGATGGATTCCATGTCATAGATATGAAATGCCAATCTAAATATTGTCCCATAGTGTTCATCTAAAAACCATCTATAATAATATAACACGCCATGAAAGTCTAAACACCATCCTCTTTATTTGTTAACAAATCAATAAAACATGGAAAATATAATCACTATTTGATTCATTAGAATATAAAATATGCATGAGATAAATGTCCATGCAATATACCACTTGCATTTTTTGTAGTAGTACCACTCCATCACCTACATTGTTTCTATGTTTATCTCAACAAGAAGAGTAATAAAAAGCAAACATGAACATTCTAGTAGATTTAAATTCACAATTGAGATCCAATTTTGTTGATCATATTTAAACAAAATATGAATACATTTGATAAAATTCATACATATTATTTGTAATTTTAAACAAAAACATGAATATCTAAATATACAATTCCACTTTAATACTTTCTTGAACTTGCATTCAATACAAGTTTAAACGAACGATAAACAACTAATTCATTATTAAGGCTTTATAGAAGTATATTTTAAACCCAATAAAAAACATGATATTAAAGTATAAAATAGGTCTATCATAGTCAAAGTTAATTTGGACGATGGATTTTTACAAGTATCTCATTTATAGAGCTCTAAATGTTGTTTCACATTTTAGTAAGCATATCCTCTCATTTCCTGTCATGAAAGCTAGGGTTTTTTGAACTAATTAAACATAATAATAAGATGGAATTCACATATTTTTACATATACTTGTCTATCTTTGCATACACCAAATGGATTTACATATGTTAAGGTTTGAACTTGGATTGTCCATATGGTAGTGCTCCATGCCAAACATTAAATCAGAACCTAACATATACAACAATCTTATATTTTTTCATTATTATGATTACTATTATTTTTGGAGAAGTAATATCCTTGGAGAACATAAGGGATGCTTCCTCACATTTGTAGATGGCATCCCTAGTAAACATAATGTTGTAGACTGGTGCACTTAGGCCATAGGGATTTGAATTGGGCACCTATTAGCATATGTGTAACTAAGTGCCCAACGACATTGATGACAACCTATTCAAAGAAAAGGTATATAAGAAACAATAGAACTATCATTGTAAAAATATGTTAAAGCAATAATGACACCTTCCTTTATTGATGTTCTTTTGCATGTTGACACTTTGGCCATTGAGTTGTTGGTGAGTAGCTACACCACCTTGCATTTTGAATAGTTTTTTTATACCAACTTGTTCATGGCTTGTGGGACTAGCATGTGGTCTAAGAAGTCATGACTCAGGGGCATCTAAACCGTCAAAATCACTTAGGGGTCACACCTGGCCTAGGCCACACCAAAACTTAATTTGGCTGAATTTCTTTTGGTATCTCCTCTTGACCACCATGAATTTCGAACTTTGGCCATCTTCCAAAATAAGACCCTCGAAATATAGCCATGCAAGTGGAATTTGAATGAATAGTTGGAACCTTGTCTTCTCTTTGTTATGTAGTAACTTAGTCATATAATTATTTATCTTTCCCTCATACACTTGCATATTTCTCCTATGTGTTTTAATATTTTGTCATTTTCATTACCACTCTAGGTTTTGGATAATTGGTACTTTGACTCACTAAATTACTTAACAACTTAGTATATGTAGATCAATATTTCCCTTGTGAGATTGAAATTTCCAGGCATTGTGAACCTCCATGCTTGTAGTGTTTTTATTTCAAATATTCTAAAAAATCTTAGAGAATATGCACTTCATTAGCAATGTGAGTAAGCATTAATGTGTCTTTTAAGGACATGGGACGGTTTCTTAAATAAATATTTTATTTCTTATTTACTAGAACCATTATCCTCACACTAATAGAGGGATGACATAGGACAATGAAGTAATGCCTAATTCTTAGCCACAACTTCACATTTTAAGTGTCAAAGTGGCATATTTAACTACATCTTCTCATTCAAGTAACTACTCATGTGTATATGGGAGGGATATTACACTCGAATGGCGGTAAGATTTTCGATTCCCAATACTATCTCAATGATGTTTATCTCTAGCTTCTTCTCCTCTACATGGGGCATAAGTTATTGTGGTAATAACCTCTGTTTTTTTTGTGCACAAGCAATGTATTCATCCTCTTCTCTCACAAAGAGTCCACATAACGTTAATATCTCAAAAGTAGTTTCTACTCTAATTAATGCACATATTGGTTTATTCTGATATTTTTTATTGGTAATCCATCTCTTAGCATGCATATCTATATATATATATATATAATAGAAATTTTATTTTATTTTATCTTTACTAATATATTTTTTTTTTTTAAATTCAAAGTTACAAACTACTTTACAATGCATAGCATCAAACGAAGGAAATGATAATGTTGTGTATCTTATAACCCTAGATTGGTTAGATTTCATTCTTAGTTGCCAGTGTCCATGTCATAAAGAATTTGGTGCATAGTGTCCTCCTAATAATATTTAGATGCATAGAATTGGTAGACATTATGTGATTTGAGGTTATTAACCAATTTCTTTAGCTCAAATCGTGAGATAGGTTATGTACACCAAAATTATCATAATTATGAAATACTAAGCTAAAAACTAATATTTTCTCTTGGGAAGCTTTGTGGTGAACAAGCAAATGGAAGTCCTGTTATGTTGGAAGGACTCTTTATCCCAATGAAGGGCTCCCTAGATGTCTTGGGCATCCCTATAATCTATGAAAGTGGTAAAATAATGTATTGCATTATTTTGAGACATGGAGGTGCTAACATGGCGTTTTAGGAGGAATGAATTTATGTTCATTTGCACTAATACTTTATTAAAAGAAGTCTTTAAAAAAAACCAAAAAACAAGGAAGACAAATGCATTTTAGAAGCATTGATGAGTTTATGTTAATTTGGAGGCACGAAGGTGCTAACGTGGTGGCATTTTAGAAGCAGGGATGAATTTATGTTAATTTGGACTAATTTCGTATTAAAAGAAGGGATGATTTTATGTTATGTTAATCTCGTGTTAAAAAAAGCCAAAAGTCTAGGGAGACAAAAGCCTAGATTTTTAGAAGCAGGGATGAGTTTATATTAATTTGGATTAATCCCTTATTAAAAGAAGTGTTGAAAAAAGCCGGAAAACTAGGAAGAAAAAAGCCAAAAGGGCAGGAAGACACGTAATGAAAGACACATATACTATTTATTTAAAATTGAATTTGGATGGAGCGTGCGACCTGCAACAACAAGGGGAGCGAGCAGAGTTTGTGGTGTCGTGAGTTCAGTTAACTGAAAGGGTCTTTCACTTCGCCTGATAGAGAAGGCAGGAGCATGAGCAAACACAAGCGCATAGTTGGGGACAAGCCTAGTATAACAGAGCTAGTGATAGGAGCAGAGGCACCACCGGTGGCTACGGTAGCAAAGCAATAGTTGCATATTCTAATTGAAGCAACAAAAGCAAGGGTATAGACATGGGTATGGGCCATAGTCAGAGTAGCGCTTTAACTTGCTCCAAGACCATATATGGATGATGGTAGAACCACCCTCCGGATTGAGAGCCAACAAATTGAGTGTGATAGTGTCTATGGTTGGCCATGGATCCATAGATGCAGAACAGAGTTGGGTTGCCATGACGGAATGGAGTCTGGTTTTTTTGTAATGTTTTCTATTCTTTTTCCTAGAGCATAGATGGCTGAGCATGGACCGATAGATGCAGAGCAGAGTTGGTTGGCCATGGATGCTTTCTGGAGTATGATTTTTTTTTATTTTTTATTTTTTGGTTTAAATTTTGTTGTTACAATGTTTTGGGTGTTTTTCTTCCTCCATTTGAAGCATGGCCATGTGAACTGAGTTTGATATGCATCGTTTTTCTTTATTTTTTCATCTTTTCTTTTTCCGTTATTTTTTATTTTTATATTATTTTCCCCCTTTTGAATTTAATGAGATGGAAATAAGACATCCAAAATAGTATAGGGGATGCCGATTTCTCAGATATAAGCGAAGGCAACGGAAGGCATGTCTAGTTTCATTTATTTTATTTTTCGAAACAAATTATAATGTGATTTTTTGGAGAGAGGCTATTTAGTGTTTACACATTAGAATGTATGTTGATGCAGATTTCACAGATTCAATGGGTGCAGGATACGGCAATATTAGAATGTATGTTGATGCCGATTTCATAGATTCAATGGGCACAGGCTATGAAAACACAAGGTATGTGTGGTCATATTTGTATGTTTTTAAAATTTAGAGGAGCTATTTAGGGTTTAATTTTTTGATCCTTAGCTAAGATATGCCTTTATAGGGTTTATGTTTTTTTTGTCATTATAAAATATATTTACATCTGCCCAAGGTTTTTAGTCTCTATTTTCCCAAGCTTGTTTTGGTGTAATATTAGGCTTCTTGGAGGGCTTATTTCATCTCATGCTTGCAACAGAATCAGCCAAGAAAAGTTTCAGGAAAATTACAATGGTCATTTGCCTATTCTTGCCAATGATTTGGGGCGCGTTTTCTGCGAGCTTTTGATACTTCCGCTAGCCTTCCATATGCATGGATTAATCTTAAGGTACTCTTTTCTCATACTCACTAACGTTGTCCTAACTCATCTGTAGACCAATTCCAGTAACTTTTATTGTCTGGACAACTTAGATGGTGATAGAAATTCAATTTAAGTGAGTGTTTTGGAGCTTATTATGTTGATCACACTGAGCCTAAAGTGTGAAGGCAGTTGGAAATATGCTCCAGTGGTTAGATGTCATATCACTATTGGTAGAATGTTGTTGGTATCTTATGCCATAATAGCTAAAAACCAAGCTACATGGATGGCTTGGAAGATATTTATTTATTACTTGAACCATGTAAACAAAGCTTTTGTTGATATCTGTTTATGAAGAAACGATCATTAAAGAATGTGTATTAATTGTTTAGAATTCCCAATAGGTTTTTACTTTTTGAGTAGCAACAGATTGCCCCCATTTTTACTTTTTGAGTAGCAAAAGATTGTCCCCATTTACAATGCCACTTGTGCCTACTATAGCCCTTTTGATTTTTCCCCCATCTCTTTTTTGTAAGTTCTATGATCATCTCTCTAATCATGATGATTTTTTAAAAAAAATATGAGGGTTGGGCTCTCCATGGTTATATTTGAGCCTATAATCTTTATACTGACAAAAAAATGATATGTAATTGCCGGAAGAGAGGTGTCAAATAATTGTTCTGCCTTCTCCTCTAATTTAAACCCAACAGTAGGTTCTGGCACGTAGGTGATATTAATGTGCAATTTTTCCAATTTGTGCATTCCTTAGTGATCCTAATATTGTGGATAATTTTGTTGTTCAACCGTTAACAATGTATTCAAAATTATGACAAGGTTACAAACAATTAAATAGTAATTGTTAATGAACATTAGCTGAGTGATTAGTACATTAGCAGCTTTAACAGATAAGACAAAGGCAGAAATAAGGTTATGGCCTCTATGATACTGGATCTGCTTGGCAGATGAGCTGGTATCCATGTGGAAATAGACCCTGCATGCTCTAGGGCTGCAGGGTCTATTTCCACACGGATACCAACTCATCTACTAGGAAGATGCAGTATCATAGTGGCCATATACTTATTTCTGCCTTTGTCTTATCAGTTAAAGTTGCTACTGTTCTAATCGCTCAACTAGTGTTCATTAACAATTAACAACTAATTGTTTGTAATCTTTCCATAATTATGAATACATTGTCACTTAATGGTAAATTTCCAGCCTTAGCACTGTTATGAAAACAACAATGGAAAGTGAGGAATATTTCAATCTTCAACTACCCAATATTCTTGGAAATCCAAAGAGAGGAATTTGTTTTTCTTTCTGAAATACTCATTCAAAAAATTGTATCTAAGGGAAGTTAGGTTTTGCATAAGCTCAAGGCTTTGTCAACATGGGGGAGCCTTCTCATGTTGTCTAATGACACATATAAACAAGAAATATCCCAATTCTCCCTCATGTGGACATGTGGACCAAAATATCTTTCAAAGGTCACCATCCTAGCTCTAGACTTCTTCTCTGTAATGTCCTAGGCTAATTTTTTTGTCTTAGAGCTTCTTATTTAAACCATAGTTTTCCAATAGAAGTACAACAAAAGTTATTCCTTTAGTAGATATTTCTTATAACATATAAATCAACTGCAATAGATATGTACAATTAATATAATCATCAACGGTAGGAGCTTACTCAAATCCATAATAATAGGACTAACTGTCCAATAACCAAATTATCCACATGCCAATGATACCGTTTCCAAAACAAACCCGATCCAACTATAAAATCAAATTGAGCTAAGTCATGTAGCAACTAATTTGCCCAATTTCTGTAAACAAATCTTGGATTATTCCTTCCTCAGTTCGTTGGTCTCAAAAGGTAGACACATCAGACTAAACTGCCTGTCTCGGGTACTTGCAGCTTCAAAAGTGTAGCTCTCATCCTTAAGGATTCCCTTTCTAATAGCTAGTAGCTCCTTGGTGGTTTGTAACTTAGTTTGGAGCTTGGTAGTTCACTGAAACTCATGTTCATGTAACAGTTTGGTCTTCCAAACTGTATTTCAGGAGGACCTGAACTGTCTCAGAGAGACACCGAACTCTACCTCAGGAGGGCTGAACTGTTTCAAACATCTAACACTACCTTAGGAGAGCCAAACAACCTCAAAGAAATCCACTGGAATATGCCGGTAATATTTAATAAACTCTTCCTTAGGAAGACCAAACAACCTCAGAGAAATTCACTAAAATTTGCTCATAATATATTTTCATTTCTACCTTAAGAAGGCTAAACTGCCTTAGGGAATAGTTCACTGAAATATGCCTTCGAATACATCTACACAGCTTTAAAATAATTTAAGTTCTTGCCTCAAATTTCACACCAAACCTTGTTGCCTTCTAGATAGGTGAATCCCATGATTTCTAGACCAGAATCAGAAGATAAATGAGGAATTTACTAACTAGGGTGGAATCTTTCACCACTGAAACTAGTAGAGAAAAAGGGGTTTTAAAACCCATAGAGCCACAACTCAAGAGAACATAAGTATTTGATCCAATTTGATGATGCCAATTTGATTCCAACTCTCCTATCTCCTCTATTTATGGATTCCTTCATGGCCTCCCAGATATGAGGGTTGTGAATACAACCCCTAATTTTGGGCTGTTTTGCCGTAGCTGACTCAACTTTTACACAATGTTGCCCCAACATTGGAAAAAATGGGTTTTACCCCTTTATCAAGACTATAGCCCTATGGCGTTGGATAGGCTATTTTATCCTCACTTAGCCAATCAATTGGGAGAGTATATTACATTCTCCAAAGGGGCAGGGGGCCTTCCAAAGTGGACACACAAACCCCATCTATGAAACAATCAACTTCTCATGACCTTAAAGCATATCCATAGCGGCTTAAACTTGCCATATCTAAACTCCAAGGTTGACATTTTTGTTCTCCACAAGTTAGCAAGTGGATTCTTCAAACATCATCCAAGGTGGATATTTACGTTCTCCAAAAATTAGCAAGTGGATTCTTCAAACATCATCCAAGGTGGACAAGTGATTTTCTATTCTTCTTTACATGCATACATGTAGGCTATCCTAATCTACTTGGGGAAAGAAACTCTCCAATTTTCTCATATCTAATCAAAATTTAATCATACTGGAGTTGGCCTTGGGTCATATAGGTCAGCCTAAGATTTACGTGCACTTTAAACCTGCATTTTAAGGTCAACTTGTGCAAAGGTATTAATATAATTTGTTGATTTGGTCAACTATATAGATCAATCTTAATTATCTGTTTCTCTTTATCACTAGGTGCACTAGGCACTCTATTTTGCAATATCTATTTGAGTTTAGGTTGCACTTTTTTTTTTGTCTTCACCATGTTTCAGACTATGTTTCTCAACCCAATAAGAGATGTCACCAAACATAACAAAAAATATACCAGCATTATCAACCATTGTTGTCTGCTCTTGACTTTAGCAGTTGAAGGTCATAGCAGTAAAGAAACTACTTTGTTGCAGAATACACACAATACAATAATAGATCAGTTGCATTTTCCATTTTAAGATGAATGATAATGTTGTATATTGGATGAGCATTCACAGATTGGACATGGTTTCAGTGCAACCTCTTCATCCCACATATACATAGAGTGTTGTTTAGCAATTGATTTACAAAAGGGCAGGCAATACTTTCAATGCACCAAAACCATACAACATCTATCGCAATGACAACTATATCTTGAATGTCTATTTCAGAATTTGGATGAAGAACTTCTATTTTAGAATTAGTTAAAGGTGTTACATATGTGATTTTCCCTTAGCATTGGATCTATGTCTCCAATTGGTGCAGTTTTTTGACCTTCTGTTTCTCGCAAGTATGGTCAATTATCCTACAATTTTAGTAGAAGTGATTCATTTGTTTGATTGAACCCTACAATTTAATCATCAACTGAATGATTCTCCAATAAAGGTCATGATGTAGGCTCAGACTTGAAAACATAAACAGACAATCTCTAATTTATGAGTGATGCCCTAACATGTAAAACTAAGGTAAGGTAGACATTCTGTTTGGTGGATAGAATTAGAGCTTGCCTGGAATGCTGCTTCTTTGCCAACAAACCTAACAAAGTTTGTCCTTAGCAATGATTGTTGTCATTCCCTTCTAAACCAACCAGCATCACTGACTTCCTATTAATGTTAGGTAACAATGGCATGTTCTATGCTTAAGAGCAATTTTACTTCAATTTTCTTATTAGCCCATCATCATTATCCAGATTAGCAATCACATTAACATGATAGTAAAATGCAGATAGAACATAAAAATTAACAGTAGAAGACAAGCCAAGATAAGAAGACACAAGATGTGGCGCATGCCAGGGAAAAACCCCAATGTGGGGAAAGTTGAAACCCTTTGAATAATTCTTCTTATTATTTTTCAAAAGTTTAGCAGAGAAAGAGAGAGTACAATATGAAAAATTTGCCCAATAAAAGTCAAATCTGTCCTGTCAAACAACAGTCACGGGAATCCCAAACCAGAAAGTCAACGTTGGTCAAATAGGGAAAAATTCTTCCTCCAAATTAGCTCGATCAAACCCTGTCAACTCAGCCTCCAATAGTCCTCCGAATTAGCCCAAAACAGTCCCGAAAATCACAATCAAACTTGGTCAATGCAGAATTCAAACCTACGGTCAATTTTATGCCAAGTTACTAGAAACGTTGGGCTAACCTTGCCAAAACACTATTCGGAATTTCAGATTCAGAAACTAGTACGAAACACCTAAAAAACAGCATAAAAACATATTTGTAACATTTCAAAATATCAGAAACTGCGGATTGGAATCCAAAAATGTTTTTAGGGAGCTTTTGTAAAAAGCATCTATTTCCACTAATTTTTAATACCTATTAATATGTAATATGTTCACTGGGAGGCCATACACATTAATACATTTTTAGGGCAAGTTGGAGGTTGTGTGTGCACTATGAGTAATACAAAGTGTACACCACCTAGTAGACTATGGCCATCTTCAAGAGATTGTGCCACTGATGTTAGGCATTTGCATAATAGTTTGGACACCCGCTGACTGGTGAACTATGATAAAGATTGTCAAGTCTGACCCACAATACATGAATCTTTCCTTCCTCCCGTTTGTTGGCAATGTATGGTGAAAACCTTTGGTTCATATTTCTTTTAAGTTTTGGCATGTGGAGAATTATTTTACTTATATGCTTTACATGTTTTCCTTTGCTTATATGCTTTAGAAAATTGTCCTCTCATTTATGTTCAATTAATGAATGGTACATAAGCTAAATTGGAGCATGGTTGTATGCAAATGAGACTCCGAAGGTTGGGCATTTAAGGAGAGATACCATTCATGTGAATGCATTAGAACCATATGACATTTACCGTTAAGTAAATTGTAGAGTAAGGGTCGATCTAAAGGAGATAAATCTCTATAATTTTGTTGGCTAATTGCATAGAATACATAATTATTCCCTCATTGGAGTCACCAAAATGGAAGTGCTAAGAATGCATTAGACACAAAACATTTCTTTGAGTGATACATCAATGTCCTTTAGTAATGTTGAAGCTATCGACTCATCAATTTCTACAATTGCCAAGGTGTTTGATCATACTATAAAGCAACTGGATCCATGAATCCAAGTCTTTAAAAGAGTTGTTTTATATATGTGTGTGTGTTTGTATGCCATTTCCTGCTGTATCGTATCCAGATTTTTTGAAAATTTGTCGTATCCATTTCAAACCCCGTATTTGTATCTGTTCCCGTATCTGTTTCAGTGCAACTTAGATTTTTTGCAGTAAACATTGGTCAAATAGTATAGATTGACTTGATTTCTATACCTAGAAATACAGGGAGCTCAAACAAAATTTTCCTCACCAAAAATGCAGTCAAATAGTTCAACGCTGGTCAAAACCCTTCGTGAAATTGGGTCAACGCTGGTCAACGTCCAAAATAGAAAATGACTCTCTCCTTCTTCGCATGTTTGGAGAGGTTGCCCAGAAATCCATACCCAATCATGTGGGGAGAGAGATGTGCAAGAAGTGAAGTGAGAAAATGAGGAAGAGGCTCCTTCTATTTATATGCAACGTTGTGGGCTTGAGAGCCTAAATTAGATTGCTAGTCGACCTTGACAATTTGTCCATAATAAAAATATATTCGTAATTCCATTTGTACATGTTAGAATGAGATGATCTTTAGATCAATCCTACACCTCTTGGAAAGAGGAATCCAATAAAAATATCAGCTGTTTCATATGAGCTGTCCAAGGTGAAGTTTGGCCTTTGTTTCCAAATTTAACACTCCCTCTCAACTAGGGAGAACTTCCCCTGCCAAACCGTATGACAATTTGTACCATCCTTGTCATCTATGCTCTATTCTACTGAACCATGAAGAAATAATGAAGAGGAAATGATCGAGAATGTATCATACCGTTCTCCACTAATCTGAAGTTAGTATCCAATAATCGAGAGTGTATCATACCACTCTTCACTAACACGAAGTTAGTCTCCATTAATCTCAGATCAATATCAAACATCCTAGCATAGGGATTATGGTAGTACATGATGCGTCCATCAGTAGTACTATGGTCCCTATCCTCATTTCCCTACTCATTGGCCAGATGAGAGGTACTTCCCATGAGTCCCAGACTGCATGGGTAGGATGTGCCGGTAGGAAAATTTGAACCACTCATCTTTCTCATATGCTATTGGAGAAGGTGAACCATTCATCCTATGCATATATCAATATGGGGTATCACAGTGGAAGATGAACCACTCACCCTGTACACAAGGCACCACTAGGGGAAGGTGAACCACTCACCCTATGGTCACTCATTATTCTAAGAAGTACCTCAAGCCCCCCGGAGCTCCTAGAGCTCAATATCCACCTCATAAGAGGGTCTCTCCATGACTCCAAGCCGTTCACAAAAGGTTAAGATTTGACCTTCCCCAAGGGCTTCGTAAGAATGTCTGCGACTTTTTCATCAGTCCCAATATTATGGAGCTTTATTGCTCCTTGTTGTACCATATCCTGGATAAAGTGGTACTTGATATCAATACGCTTGAAGCGGTCATGAAACCCGAGACTCTCATAAAGATGAATCCCACTCTGATTGTCGCAGAAGATCATGGTGTTATCTAGCACATGTCCAAATTTCTCACTAAAGAGCTTCCTCAACCAAATAGCTTCACAAGAGACCAAACTAGCAACAATATATTCAGCCTCATCAATGCTTAAAGCAACCAACTTTTGCTTCCGGCTCATCCAGGATATTGAAACAGAACCTAGAGAGAAGCAACATCCAAATGTGCTTTTGTGATCCACCACACTGCCAGCCCAGCCTGCATTAGAGTAACCATGGAGCCTCATATTTCCGATAGTGTATCTTAGTCCATAAGTGATTGTGCCTCAGAGATATCTCAAGAGATTCTTGGCAACAATCCAATGTATATGATGAGGCTTGACCATAAACTGACTTAGTGTATTCACTACAAAACATTTGTCCAGATGGGAGTTCACCAAGAACATTAGGGTCCCCATGAGTTGACGATACTCACAAGTATTTCCCAAATCGGGCCCAGCAACACTTTCGCATAACTTCTTGAAGTTAAGTTCCATCGGAGTATTCACGAACTTGCAGTCCACCATCCCAAATCTTTCAAGTAGCTTCACAATGTATTTTCCTTGAGAAAGGAAAATCTCTCTTAGCTTTTTCCAGACCTCCAACCCTAGGAAATAATGCATCAGTCCTAGGTCCTTCATTTCAAATTTTGAAGCCAACTCCCTCTTACATTGATGAATAAGAGGGTCTGCACCTGTCAGAAAGAGATCATCCACATAGAGTACTAAGATGAGAGGTCTATCATTCTCAACATTAAAGTAAAGGTTCATATCAACTTCACTTCTTGTAAATCCCAGCGTCATCAAATAACTGTCGATATTCTCATACCAGGCCTGGGGTGCTTGCTTCAACCTATAGAGGGCTTTCTTCAACCTACATACATGTGTTTGACGATCTTGAACTTAAAACCCCTCAGGTTGTTCTACATAGACTTCCTCCTTAAGTGAACCACGCAAGAAGGCAATCTTGACATCCATCTAGTGTGGGTTCCATCCTTGTGAGGCAGCAGGGGTTATGATCGAACGGATGGTGGTGTAGCGGGCAACTGGGGCAAATATCTTATCATAGTCCACACCTTCCTTTTGAGAGAAGCCTCAAGCAACAAATCTGGCCTTGAAATTTTCAGCACTTCCATTAGCTCCATGCTTGATCTTGTAGATCCATTTAGAGGTAACAACAGATTTGTCCTAGGGTCTAGGGACCACATCCCAAACATCATTCTTCATAATTGATTCATATTCTTCATTCATATCATCCTTCTATACTTGGTGCTTCACAACTTCTTCAAATGAGCAAGGCTCAGATTGAATAATGGTGCTCATGGCAGTTAAATACCCTTGGTACCTATTCGGCTTCTTACTTTCACAAAATGTCTCCCTAGGTGCAACATGTGCAACTGGTGCAAATATCTCATCATAGTCCACACCTTCCTTTTGAGAGAAGCCTCGAGCAACAAATCTAGCCTTGAGCTTTTCAGCACTTCCATCAACTCCATGCTTGATCTTGTAGAGCCATTTAGAGGTGACAACAGATTTGTCTTGCGGTTTAAGGACCGCATCCCAGACATCACTCTTCATAATTGACTCATATTCTTCATTCATAGCATCCTTCCATACTTGGTGCTTCACCACTTCTTCAAATTAGCAAGGCTCAAATTGAATAATGGTCTAGGGACCACATCCCAGACATCGTTCTTCATAATCGACTCATATTATTCATTCATAGCATCCTTCCATACTTGGTGCTTCACAACTTATTCAAATTAGCAAGGCTCAAATTGAATAATGGTGCTCATGGCAGTCAAGTACCCATGGTACCTATTTGACTTCTTGCTTTCATGAAATGTCCCCTAGGTTCAACATGTTTCTCTGCATCTTCGAGAGCTTCCCTAAGCCATGAGGGTCTCCTTTTAGAGGAGGAGGGTTCGTGTGGAGGTGGATCAATGGGATCCATTTGTTCTTAACATCGGGCATCGACTCATCTTGTGTTTCTCCCTGTTTTCCTATATCCGCTTCTTTGTCCTTCACTAGAATAGGAAGGTTGCTAATCTTCCCAAGGGAAACATGTTCATTGAAGGTGACATCATGACTTATCTCCACTTATCTTTGACCAGGAACATAGATTCTATATGCCTTGGAAGTTTCACTGTAGCCCAAAAATGTTCCTTTCTTCCCAAATGCCTATAATTTGCTTCTCTTTTCTTTCAGCACATGAAAATATATGGGACTACAAAAAATTCTAAAATGAGAAACATCAGGTTTCTTACCAGTGAAAACTTCTTCGGGAGTTTTGGATTCCAATTCTTGATGAGGGAATCGATTTTGAACGTACATGATAGTGTTGGCAGCTTCACACCATAGGAACTTTGCAAGGCTCTGATCATGAAGCATGGCACGGGTGGCTTCTATAATGGAATGGTTCTTCCTTTCATCAACACCATTTTGCTTAGGAGTATATGCGATAGTAGTCTCCCTCTTAATGCCAACTTCTCTACAATAGTCATTGAACTCATTTGATTCATACTCGGCTCCATTATCGGTCCTCAATATCTTGATCTTCTTCCCTGTTTGATTTTTCAACCAAGACTTTGAAAGTACAAAACCATGTGAATACTTCGTCTTTCTTCTTCAAGAAATATATCCAAGTTTTGTGATAGAAGTCATCCACTAAGATAGCATAATATAAATATCCTCCCAAAGATGTCACAAGCAACATACTAGATAAATCAAAATGAATCAATTGCAAAATGCCAATGGTCTTTCTATCACTCGAGGGGAATGGACCCCTTGTATGTTTCCCTTCAGCACATCCATGACATACAACTTCATGTTCTATTCTGAATTCGGGCATACCGGTAACCATCTTCCTTGCATCGGGTAGAGCCTTATAATGAAGATAAGCAAATCTCTAGTGCCATAGTTCAAATTGAAGAGATGTGTAGCAAGACATATCTCCTAATGGACTTCCTCCAACTTGATATAAGCTGTCAACCTTGAATCCAAGAGTAAATGCTTCTTTGAAATTTCTTTTCTAGACACGAACCTTTCCATTGATGAATGACACCTTGAATCCTTTGTCTTCCATTGACGAGTTAGATCAAGTACATATAGCACTTCTTGTAGATGAATGGTGTTACCTTGATTCAATTGAAGGGTAACATTCCCAACTCCTTTCATGGGATAAGTGGCATTGTCTCCAAGGATAATTTCCAAATTTATATCCTTTTCTATCAGATTTTCTTAATTTTAGACAACAATGGTATGTTCTATGCTTTAGAGAAATTTTACTTCAATTTCTTTATTAGCCCAGTATCAATATTCAGATTAGAAATCACATCAACATGATAGTAAAATGCAAATAGAACATAAACATGAACAGTAGAACACAAGCCAAGACAAGAGAACACAAGATGTGGCACCAGCCAGGGAAAAACCCCAATGTGGGAAAACCCTTGATCAAATCTTCTTTTTGTCTTCAATAGTTCAACAGAGAGAGATAGTACAATTTAAAAATCTTTTAACAACCGCAAAAGAGCCGTAACTAGAAAAGACCACACTGGTCAATAGGGAAGATTTGACCGTCAGCGAATTGGTCAACTTCAGTCAACTTCGGCCTCCAAACAACAAGATAAAACAACCCTCAAAACAATCAAATTCAGCACAATCAAAGTCTGGTCAAATAGCCCACCTCTAGTCAACCTGAGCTACAGTCAACACTGGTCAACAGTCAACATTTAGCCTCGATTTTTGTGACCAAAAATGTGCCTTGCCCAAATAGATATAGTCCTCACAAAAACACAATCAAAAGAGGTCAATGCATGCTGGTCAGTGCTTGATTAAACTGTCCAGAATTTCATTCTCCTCAAATTTCGCTCCCCTCAAATTTTAGCCTCTTAACCTTCCCCAGGGGCTTTTTTGATGGCGGGGGTGCAGGCGTTAGAGACAATCTCCCTAATTGGCCAGCAAGCTCTTCTATATCTCGATCAACTTCTCTTTCTGGATTGAGCGCATCAGACATTAAAATGATGTTTCATTTCAAAAAAACCCCACCGTTGAGCCTTACTATCAAGCCGTGGCTCTCGAGGGAAATTAAAAGAGATACCTCACACAACATCTATATCCAGTTTATCTATATATATACTCATGGCATGATTACCAAAGACAAGGCTCGTATGGAGATATTACCTGGCCTTACCCTATCCAAGACTCGTTATATAAATATATAGCACTGTTGACGGTTGCATGCGCTGGCTTTTGCCATGGCAAAGTCTCTTATGTTATGCCCGACAGTTATATCTCTTCTTTTTCTGCGATTTAGGTCGATATATATATATATATATATATATATATATATATATATATATATGTCCGTCGGCTATATATACCTCTGCCCTTTTCGTTGTTACATCCGACGCATATATGCAAGCCAGCGACTGTTCAAACAAAGACTTTCATCAACGGACCCGATACAATTATATGTGGCCTTCTAATATATCGCTAGTTCCGTTATTCGCCAGTCCATTTAATTGACAACTTTTATACCCCCGAACTGACGGATTCAACGATAAGCATAAATCGCAATTTATATTGTTTCGCTCCCAATTGGAACTCGCCCCTGTTACGTTATCGCTCCCGAAAGGCTTTGTACTACGAGCATGCAACTAATCTTCCAAAGGACCTCCCTACTTTGATATAATCTCAGACTGATATAGTTGAAACTTTTAGTTATAAAGTCTCAGGCGACTACAGTTACTTAATGGAAAAGTCGCAAGAATTCTTTCTATACCCAGAGTATATGCGCAATTGAATTCCAAGACTATATAAACAATAAAACGAAAGGGAAATAAAGTCAATGATTGATACACATCAATTACAGCGTGTGGAAATGGAACCGTTCAACACCATCGCACCGTCCTTAAAGTGGTTAGTTCCTACGCAATTACTCTGCGCCAATATGGTTTGGATCCGCAGAATTCACAACAGCAATGTTCACGCCTACTATGGTGCCACTTAACTGCATGAATTTTGATTACAAACAGAAAGACGCGCGGCACTCATAAAATATAAACATATTAAACATGAAATCAAAGTATACTGTGATTTAATAGAAAAAGAAACGAATCCAATGTTTAGCATGGAAACAGTAAAATGCTTCCACCTCTCAATGCACAGGATAATAGACTACACAAGCGGATTATCAACAACAATTGAACTAGAATCGCCAGAGGAAATTTTCATAGTGATACTTCTGGCACCTCACCCTCTCTTCCTCTCTGTCTGATGAGAGCTTTGTTGCCATTTTATTTATAATTAAGGATAGGCCCTCTCATCCTTATCCAATACCAAGAAAAGCATGCTTTACAGATAATTTAAAGCTTGAAAAGCTTTACTACAGCTTAGCATAAATAGCATGTTTTATTTCCCTACTTTATCCTAATTTTAACTAAAAATCATGGAAATTGGAGGCTAAAGGACCCCACTCCCTTTCCTGTAGATTTTTTTGGATTTTTTTGGAATAATTTGGGAGATTTTCCCCTCTGAGTCCTATGATCCCGCATCAGACTCCCAAGGTAGAAAAATTTCATGATCTCATGATCATGTGTTCAGATCTATGTTTCCCTGGATCCCATATCTTGTGCTGCCATTTTCCACTTGTCACTGCTTCTATTTGTTGTTCTTCTCCAGGTCTACACACTTTATGCTGCATCGCCGCACTCACTAAGCCTTCATAATCTGCTGCTATCTTTCTTTTGCTGATTCTCCTTTGTCTTATTGTTGTTGACCTCTTCTGGGATACTGTCATCATTATTTTTCTGATGCTTTCAATCTCTTGGTCCAATAAATCTCCCAGCTGTTGATTTCTTGTTGCCTGCTGACTTCTTGCCTCTATGCTGGTCTCTGTTCTGACAGCCACCCGATCATCCACACCCTCTTGTCTTCTGGAACAGAGAACTTCTTTTCTGCTCAACTCAGTCAAATGTTCCTCAGCACCGGCAACAATACCTGCATTCATAGAACAATTTTTAAAATAAAAACCATAAGGCTTCAGTGCCTCTTCTGCTGCTGTCAATGTTGTCTCAACTGTCACCATAACTGCTCTAGCTGTCACTATAGATGTTGCTGCCATTGATGTCGCTGCCGCTGCTGCCATAGATGTTGCTGCCTCCCAAACTTCCTGACCCTCTGCAACATTCTTTGGCTCACCACCTTCTTTGACAATCTTTAGTAATTGTCCAACATCATCTTGATTGATTTTTCCAATCAAATCAAGTTCTTCAAACATTGTAGCCTCATCTTCTAACATTGTAGCAGCTCCAATATTCTGTCCCCCAGCTCTCTCTTGGCTATTTAAGCAAGCCAACTCTTTATTGTCACCCATGGAAACAAGTTTCTGCATATGAGACATGACTGTCTTATTTTCATTCTGCCACAGTTCTTCTTCCCTCGAGACAATTCCAAGTGATGGATTGTCTTCTTCATCACCTGCACTCACAAAACATTTGTTAAAATTAAAAACATAAGGCTGATGTGCCTTATCTTCTTTTGGCAATAATTCAAATGGTTGCTCTGTTTTCTCCTTCTCTTCTGTCAGCATATCAGCATGCGGATTCGAATTCTTAGTAAAATTCATAAGACTGTCCATTAGTCTTTCTTCCACACCATCTGTTCTAACGGTGCCTTCTTTCTTTTGTCCATTGTACTGAATTCTTTCATTTGCAATCTCTCTGTCATATTTTGGATTCTCCAGCAAGTATTCTAACAATGCAATTTCTCTATAGCATTGTTGCAGCATTTCATCATCACTTATAGTCCTTGCATTCACACACAAACTGTGAGTTTGAAAATCACATAATTCAACAGTTTCAACTGTTGCTTCACTTATCCATGCTACAGATTGATCTATTCCTTCTGCATCCATAAGAACTTCCTCTTGTGCTGTAACAACTTCGCAAGATTGCACATCCTCCTTAGCCCCTGTGACCACATCAAAACTATCAGCTACATTATCCAGCTGGTCTGGATTTATCCAATAACTCAAGAAATCATCAATGATCTCCTCTTCACGACTCAACGGTATACTTATCATTTGCTCCAGGTATTCCTTTTTCCCAAGTAACATAGTTTTTGAATTAGTCTTCTGTCCCGGCTCATCTTCTTCTTGCAGAGGCAACAATATATGATTGATACCATCCTTCCCAAACTTGTAGGTGTTTCTCTTCCCATCATGTATGGCTACTCTGTCATATTGCCAAGGTCTTCCAAGCAATATGTGACACACATCCTGTTGGAAATAATACTGAGAGGGGGGGTGAATCAGTATTATCAAGTACTTTTAACAAATCTTCCTTAATTATGCTTTAAATTATTTTTGCATATCAGTACCATAAAATAATGAGCATGAACAAGAAAAGCAGATAGTCACACCAAAGAACACCAGATATAAGGTGGAAACCCAATGTGGGTGAAAACCACCTGCTGCAATATGTCTCTATCTTCTTTCAAATTAGAAACTCCTTTTACAATGGTTTTGTACTGGTGCAGTCCTTTACCAGTACGCAGGCTGCAACCTGCAGAGAGCTACAACTCTCTCTCGTTTTCCAGTCTCTCCTGGAAGGGAGCTACAACCCCCTACTTCTTTTCTTACAAGGACCACTTTTCATAAATTTTCAAACTGGATCCATAAACATCAAATGATCATCAAGTATAAGAAAAACACCCAGTCAACTGTAGTAACCAGATCAACAATAATAGAACCAAACCCAGAACACCTTATCAACAGAAAAAGACAGCCAAACAAATTGTCTTAAGACAGATACATAGTTTTCCTTTCTCTGGTCTGCGTGTGTACGCACTTCACCTTCTGCTCCCCTGCGTATACCTGCAGAGACCCTTCTGCCACACTGCGTGTCCACGCACTGTTTCTTCAACCGCGCTGCGTACTGTTACTGCAGGTACGCACCCAGAGACACTATCGCGCCGCGTACTGTTACTGTGCGTACGCACCTGAACCTTCTTCTGCTCTGCGTACCTACGCAGCTCTCCTGTTTCTGCTCTGCGTACCCACGCAGATCTCCTGTTTCTGCTCTGCGTACCCACACACCTGTACCGTAAAAACACCTGCGTACTTCTGATTAGGGCCGAATTGGCAGTCTACCAGTGTGGCACAGTTAGTCAGATGCTCAGATCTGATCATGCGCTCGAGAGATCACCCTTCATAGATTCGCTTTCAACTTCTCTTACATATAGATCAAGCTTTTAAGACCATAACCCAATATTTCAGATCTTTAAGATATTCAATTGCAAAATATGCTTAGCCAAGTGATCTCCTTTGCTTTATATAGGCAAGCTCCTCCTAAAATCATGGATCAATACCACGAGCCAAAACCATAATAACACAAATACTGTCGGCTAAATACCAAGGGTTAAACATAAGAAACCCCTCGTGTGCTTTTCTCTGCCTTGAAGTGAGTGCACTGGGGGTACGCACCTCCTAAACGGCTGACCTGCGAGTCTGGCCGCGGTCCCTTCACGGTGTACCTGCAGGTACGCATCTTCTGATCTGTTTTCGTGTGTACTTCTTAATTTTCAAAAAATTGGGAGCCTTGCCACAGGTGTCTCCATCAAGTACAACATCTGTAACATATAGCCATACCAGAAACATTAATGCCAACAATCTCCCCCTTTGGACTTGATGGCAACCTCAAAAACTTCAGCGTCATTCTCCCCCTTTGACAGCAAGGGCAAAGGGTTATGCTCCCCCTAAGAACATGCTCCCCCTGAATATGAAACAGATCTGCAACGAAGAACCATAATCCACCATGAAAGAGATAGAGACATATTGCAGCTACTTCCATGATCTCCTTCTGTACATCCTCCATAATGCCAACAATGCATTATATGCTCCCCTGAACCTGTGCCATCAATTTTCAACCAATCAGCCACCCAACACATGTATACAATCAGAAGAGTTTCAACAATAAGATGATGCATCAACAACCCCCAGCTTTTGCCTGAGGTATTCAAAAGTGTCCCTGGGCAATGTTTGGTGAGTATATCATCAACTTGTTCCTTAGAAGGAACATACTCCAACTTGACCTTCTGTTCAAGCACTTGTTCCCGAAGAAAATGATACTTGATTGCTATGTGCTTGGTTTTTGAATGCATGACAGGATTCTTTGAGATGCTGATTGCACTTGTGTTATCACATAAGATGGGGATAGGTGGTGTACAAGTGATTTGAAAATCCTGCAAAGTTTGCATCATCCAAAGGAGTTGAGTGCAACAAGATGCAGCAGCAACATATTCTGCTTCAGCTGTAGACAAGGCAATCGAACTCTGTTTCTTGTTGAACCAAGATACCAGTCGGGAACCCATAAAGAACGCACCACCACTTGTGCTTTTCCTGTCATCCACGCTTCCGGCCCAATCTGCATCTGTATAAGCATGAAGTGTGAGATCTGTATCTCTGGGATACCATAAGCCATAATTTTGAGTCCCTTGAAGATATTTGAAAATTCTCTTCACTGCCTGAAGATGAGTCTCCCTCGGATTTGCCTGAAATATTCCAACTATTCCAACTGCATGCATGATGTTCGGTCGGGTACCTGTCAAATAAAGTAAACTTCCAATCATAGATCTGTAGTTTGGTTGATGTACTACTGCAGATTCATCATTTGCACTAAGGCTACATCCTGTGACCATGGGTGTACATACTGGTTTTGCATCTTCCATGCCATATTTCTTCAAAATCTGTTTGAGATACTTGGTTTGAGATAAAAAGATTCCTCCTTCTTTTTGTTGGATTTGCAAACCAAGGGAATATGTCAGTTCTCCCAGCAAGGACATTTCAAATTCTTTCTGCATGACCAAGGCAAAGCTTTGACTCATAGCTTCTTCATTGCTACCAAAAATAATGTCATCTACATACACAACAAGTATTAGCAATTTGTCATTTTCAACTTTTATATAAAGATTGCTATTTGCTGATCCTTTTGAAAAACCTTGTTGATGAATATATTTGTCCAAACGGTAGTACCAAGCCCTTGGAGCTTGTTTGAGACCATAGAGAGCCTTTTTCAATCTGCATACAAGATTTGGATCATTTCCAAGAATGAACCCATCTGGCTGCTCAATGTATACTTCTTCTTCCAAGTCTCCATTCAGAAAGGCTGATTTCAAGTCCATTTGAAATACTTTGAAGTTTTGAAAACTTGAGAGAGCAAGGAACATTCGGATGGCCTAAAGTCTTGCAACAGGAGCAAAGGTTTCTTCAAAGTCTATTCCTTCTTGCTGCGCATACCCTTTACAAACAAGTCTGGCCTTGTTTCTAATTACTTCTCCATTTTCATTCAATTTATTTTTGAAGACCCATTTTGTTCCGATAACATTCTTATCCTTTGGTCTAGGAACCAGCTCCCAAGTGTTGTTCTTTTCGATCTGCTCAAGTTCTTCATCCATTGCTTTCACCCAACATTCATCTTTACATGCCTCTTTCGCATTTTGTTGTTCAGTAGAGGACAGTAGTGCCAAATAGCTTGAAGCTTCTGCAACTGTTCTTCTTGTTTGTACACCTGCTTCTTTCTGCCCCATAATCTGAGATTCTGGATGATTCTTCTGAACATATTTGGATAGAGTCTTTTATTCTATTCTTTTCTGCTCCTCTGGTTCTTCTTGAGGTTCTTCTTGAGGTTCTTCTTCTTCATCATTCTGTCATTGAGGGTAGCATTCATCTTCTTCGATGTCTTCATGATGTACTTGCCTAGGAATGTATCCCTTCTCATGAACCACTACATCAATGCTGTCAACAATTCTGCCAAGTCTTTTATTGTAGCATTTGTATGCTTTGCTATGTGGAGAGTAACCAAGAAGAATGCCTTCATCTGCTCTAGGTTCAAGTTTGCCAAGCTTCTCATCAGTATTCTTGATATAGCATTTGCTCCCAAAGATTTTGAAGTGCTTTACCGAAGGAGTCTTACCACTCCAAAGCTCATGAGGAGTTTGAGTGCTTTTCACCCGAACATTTGTCTTGTTGAGAATAACAACTGCAGCATGTGCAGCTTCACCCCAGAAAGTTGCGGGAGTTCCTGACTCATAAAGCATAGCACGAGCCATTTGTTGGACTGTTCTGTTCATTCTTTCCACAACTCCATTTTGCTGAGGAGTTCTAGCTGTAGAGAATTCTCTTCTTATTCCATGTTCTTCACAGAAATTGAAAAATTCATTTGAGGTAAACTCCCCACCTCTGTCGGATCTGAGGCACTTAATTTTGTGACCTGATTCATTTTCAACCAAGGCTTTGAAAGATTTGAATTTTTCGAATGCTTCATCTTTTTGCTTCATAAGTCCTAACCAGACAAACCTAGAGAAATCGTCAATGAATAATATCAAGTATTCTTCTCCTCGAGGTGTTCTTTTCCTGAATGGACCACATGTATCTGTATGTACTAGCTCAAGAGGCATGCTAGCTGATCCTTCCTTCTCTGGAAAGTTAGTTCTGGTTTGTTTTCCAAACTGACATGATTTGCATATGGTGTTGTCAGGAATTTTGATATCTGGAAGATCGCGAACTGCCTAATATTTGCATGCTTTCCTTATTTGTGAAAATCTTAGATGCCCCAATCTCCGATGCCATAACCAGTGCTCATCATCCTTGCTCAGATAGCATTGTTGTTGTCCTTCTTCAAATATGTACAGATTATTTGGAGTTCTCTTACCTTTGATCACTATTTTACCTGTATCAAGATCACGAACAAGACATCCATTTGATCTGAATATCACCTCGGTTCTTTGATCACACATCTGGCTGACACTTAGAAGATTATGCTTCAATCCATATACATACAAAACATTTCCATCCTTGACCTTTTCTTTTAACTGAGCAATGCCTTTTCCTTTTATAGTTGCAGGAGTATCATTTCCAAAAGAAACTTTCTTTCCTTTTTCTAGAGCAGAATATGACTCCACTTTTTCTTTATCACCTGTCATATGCTTCGAACATCCACTGTCAATGTACCATAGATTTTCCTGTCCCTCTGCATAAAATGCTATCCCACATCTTTTTGTTTGTGGTTCCTTTATTCTCCATGTTTTCGTGCTTGAGGCTTGTTCCTTTTTCTGCTGAAACCTGCTCCTGCATTCAGAATCTTCATGACCAAAGTTATTGCAAATAGAACATTCAACTTCATTTTCAAGAACCAAAAAGTTGTTATATGTCCTTTTTGTAATCCCAGTCATACTTCTTTGTTTTTGAGCTTCTCTCGTCATGATCGTTTTATATGCAACACATTGTGCTACTTTGTGGCCAAAGTTATGGCAAGAAAAGCATTGTCCATTGAAGAAACTTCTGCGATTATCAAATCTACCAGCCAAATGATTGTAATTTCTATTGTCATCCATTCTTGAACCAAATTGAGAAGATTTTACCTGTGGCTGGTTGTAGCTTTTTTTCACCCTTAAGACGGATTGCCCCTGATAGTCTCTGTTTGCAATTCGTCCCTGCTTTACCTGATGGTCTTCATTGTGCTTTTGCTCATTTCTTCTTGCTACATCAAGATAACTTTTTGAGGTGGATGCTTGAGAAGTTTCTCCATTATATCCCAGACCTGTCTTGTTTAGTGGAGACCGCTGCACATTGATAATCTCATCCAAAGTTCCAGATCCTTTGACAAACTTAAGATTAATAGCTTTTGTTTTCTCAATCTCTTTTCTAAGACCAACAATTTCACCTTCTAATTTTTCAAGATGTTTTTCCTTTTCATCAATTTGAAATTGTAGAGTATCAATGATCATATTCTTTTCTTTTATACATCTCTTGAGTCTAGTAATTTCTTCATAAAGGTTATCCACATCTATAGCATCCATATAATCATCATCTTCAAATGCCATTAACAATTTATATTCATTACCTCGTTCATCTTCATCACTATTTGATAGACCATCACTATCTTCATGAGTGTAGTAGCTTTTCTTATTTGCACTATGTTTCTTGTTCCATCTAGCAGGTTCCTTTCCTTTATCCTTATAAGGACATTTTGCAGCATAATGACCTACTCTTCCACAAGCAAAGCATTTAAAAGGTAACTTACCTCTGAACCTTCCAGAACCCCTTTGAAGATTTCTGACAAAATTTGATTCTTCTTCTTCTTCTTCTGGGACGTGACTTGCTTCATAATAATCTCCTTTGCCTGAAGCCTTGAAAGCAGCTTCTCTTGTGTCTGAAGGACCTCCCTTTCTCATTTCATAAGCAGTAAGAATTCGTAGATTTTCCTTTTCTTCTATTGCAGATACTTTAGATTCAAACTTGGGGGACAATGATCTTAAAACTTTTTCTACCACAATAGCCTCTTTTATTTCTTCACCCAAATTTTTCATACAATTAACAATCTCATCTACCCAAAGAAAATAGTTAGCCACACTTTCATCATTATACATCTTGAGATTCTCATACTGAATCCTGAGGGTTTGAAGTTTAGCACGCTTTACCTGTTCATCTCCTTCGTAGCTCAAAACAATCTTGTCCCATATTTCTTTTGCGGATTTATATTGCATAACCTTTACGAATTCTGTTTGAGATAAGCATCCCAGCAAAGTATTGACTGCTTTAGCATTTGTTTCATATTTCTTCTTTCCGGCCAGATCTGTAGGAGTAGCTGAAGGATCTATGATATCCCAAACTTCCATACCAAGAGATTGAAGATAGGCAGTAACTCTTACCTTCCAATAATTGAAGTTTGTCCCATCAAAAATTGGTGGCCTGATTGATGCTTCCCTCTCGTAGTTGCTCATGATGAATGATCTTCCTTCAAGCGATCAAGCTTCTCCGAAGAACCTGGCTCTGATACCAATTGTTGGAAATAATACTGAGAGGGGGGGTGAATCAGTATTTTCAAGTACTTTTAACAAATCTTCCTTAATTATGCTTTAAATTATTTTTGCATATCAGTACCATAAAAGAATGAGCATGAACAAGAAAAGCAGATAGTCACACCAAAGAACACCAGATATAAGGTGGAAACCCAATGTGGGTGAAAACCACCTGCTGCAATATGTCTCTATCTTCTTTCAAATTAGAAACTCCTTTTACAATGGTTTTGTACTGGTGCAGTCCTTTACCAGTACGCAGGCTGCAACCTGTAGAGAGATACAACTCTCTCTCGTTTTCCAGTCTCTCCTGGAAGGGAGCTACAACCCCCTACTTCTTTTCTTACAAGGACCACTTTTCATAAATTTTCAAATTGGATCCATAAACATCAAATGATCATAAAGTATAAGAAAAACACCCAGTCAACTGTAGTAACCAGATCAACAATAATAGAACCAAACCCAGAACACCTTATCAACATAAAAATACAGCCAAACAAAATGTCTTAAGACAGATACGCAGTTTTCCTTTCTCTGGTCTGCATGCGTATGCACTTCACCTTCTACTCCCCTGCGTATACCTGCAGAGACCCTTCTGCCGCACTGCGTGTCCACGCACTGTTTCTTCAACCGCGTTGCGTACTGTTACTGCAGGTACGCACCCAGAGACATTATCGCGCCGCGTACTGTTACTGTGCGTACGCACTTGAACCTTCTTATGCTCTGCGTACCTACGCAGCTCTCCTGTTTCTGCTCTGCATACCCACGCAGATCTCCTGTTTCTGCTTTTCGTACCCACGCACCCGTACCGTAAAAACACCTGCGTACTTCTGATTAGAGTCGAATTGGCAGTCTACCAGTGTGGCACAGTTAGTCAGATGCTCAGATCTGATCATGCACTCGAGAGATCACCCTTCACAGATTCGCTTTCAACTTCTCTTACATATAGATCAAGATTTTAAGACCATAACCCAATATTTCAGATCTTAAGATATTCAATTGCAAAAGATGCTTAGCCAAGTGATCTCCTTTGCTTTATATAGGCAAGCTCCTCCTAAAATCATGGATCAATACCACGAGCCAAAACCATAATAACACAAATACCGTCGGCTAAATACCAAGGGTTAAACATAAGAAACCCCTCGTGTGCTTTTCTCTGCCTTGAAGTGAGTGCACTGGGGGTACGCACCTCCTGAACGGCTGACCTGCGAGTCTGGCCGCGGTCCCTTCACGGTGTACCTGCGGGTACGCATCTTCTGATCTGTTTTCCTGCGTACTTCTTAATTTTCAACAAATTGAGAGCCTTGCCACGGGTGTTGCCATCAAGTACAACATCTGTAACATATAGCCATACCAGAAACATTAATGCCAACACATCCATAGGCATCACATCACAAACAATTTTATCTTTGTACTTGCCCACTTGAAATTCCACTTCACACTGTTCACTTACCAACAGTTGATGTCCCTTCTATAACCATGACACCTTATAAGGTGTTGGATGCTTCATTGTCTTCAGCTTCAATTTCTCCACTACTTCTGTAGAGACCAAATTATCAGTGCTGCCACTATCATCGATCATCTGGCAACATTTCCCTTGGACTTTGCACACTGTCCCGAATAAAGTTTTCCTTTGTGGCAGTTCAGCAGCCACCTCTTTCACTGGCTTAAGTAGAACTTTATTTACCACCAGAGATTCTCCTCTTTCTGGTGTATTTTCTTCTTCTGCTACCGCTGCCACTGGCATCTCTCCCTCAGCTGGAGCAACAATTGCATTCCTCTGCTTTATGTCTGCATTCTCTGGGCACTCAAAAGCTCTGTGTCCCAGCTTGTTACATCTGTAACATCTTATTTCTCTGCCTCCTCTTCCTCTAGAAAAACTCCCTCTGCCTCTTGCATCACCTCCTGTGGGTGCATGCTGGGTTGAGCTACTGCTAGCTCCTTCTTTAGGTGCTGTAGATCCTCCTCTACCACCTTGACTTCCTTTTCCTTTGAAATTCTCTCTCCCTCTGGCAGACTGCTTCCTTGTGAGTTTTTCCTCAGCTTTCAGCGCTTTCTGATAAGCTTCTTCTACTGTTTTACGCAACAGCAGACTTATCTCATCCTGAATGTCCATCATAAGGCCATTCATATATCTAGCCACCTTCTCATCTGTGTCTTGGGCTTCTCCAGCTCTTATACTCACTTTATAAAAATCTTTTGTATACTCTTTTACTGTTAAAGCTCTCTGTCTAAGATTTTTCATTTTTCTAAATAATGTTTGCTGATAATTACTTAGCAAGAACTTACCTCTTAACTTTGCGACCATTCGGCTCCAGTTCTTGATTGGTTGTTTACCAAGTCTCTTCCTTTCCGCCTGCACACCATCCCATCAGAGTGCTGCATGGCCTTTTAACTTGGTGATAGCAAACTTGACTTTCTTCTCATCTTCTCTTTCTTCGTAATCAAAGAATTTCTCCATGCTGTTAATCCAGTCGATCAATTCTTCTGGATTCAATCCTCCTTGGTATACTGGTACTAACTAGTTCCATGGCCTGGCTGTGGACTTCAACACTAACAGAAAGAATATCATCTCAGGAGTAACCTGTACAGTTTCCTCCTCTTCAGTAGCTTCAATTTCGGGCTCACTGACATCTCCATCATCTATATGTCTATCTGCAGTTAATGCATCCACTCTAGCTCGCAGCTCTTCTACTGTTTCCATTAGTTCAGCATTTGTAGCAGGTCGTCCTTTTCCACCACGTCCTCGTCCTCTTCCAACTCTAAAATCCATCCTTCTTCTGCTACTGAGTTTCAATTCAATGTCAGTTGATGGCTCTGATACCACTAATGATGGCGGGGGTGTAGGCGTTAGAGACAATCTCCCTAATTAGCCAGCAAGCTCTTCTATATCTCGATCAACTTCTCTTTCTAGATTGAGCGCATCAGACATTCAAATGATGTTTCATTTCAAAAAAACCCCACCGTTGAGCCTTACTATCAAGCCGTGGCTCTCGAGGGAAATTAAAAGAGATACCTCACACAACATCTATATCCACTTTATCTATATATATACTCACGGCATGATTACCAAAGACAAGGCTCGTATGGAGATATTACCCGGCCTTACCATATGCAAGACTCGTTATATATACAACTGTTGACGGTTGCATGCGCTGGCTTTTGCCATAGCAAAGTCTCTTATGTTATGACCGACAGTTATATCTCTTCTTTTTCTGCGATTTAGGTCGATATATATATATATATATATATATATATATATATATATATATATATATATATATATATATATATATATATATATATATATATGTCCGTCGGCTATATATACCTCCGCCCTTTTCGTTGTTACATCCGACGCATATATGCAAGCCGGCGACTGTTCAACCAAAAACTTTCATCAACGGACCCGATACAATTATATGTGGCCTTCTAATATATCGCTAGTTCCGTTATTCGCCAGTCCATTTAATTGACAACTTTTATATCCCTGAACTGACGGATTCAGCGATAAGCATAAATCGCAATTTATAATGTTTCGCTCCCAATTGGAACTCGCCCCTGTTACGCTATCGCTCCCGAAAGGCTTTGTACGCTGAGCATGCAGCTAATCTTCCAAAGGACCTCCCTACGCTGATATAATCTCGGACCGATATGGTTGAAACTTTTAGTTATAAAGTCTCAGGCGGCTACAGTTACTTAATGGAAAAGTCACAAGAATTCTTGCTATACCCAGAGTATATGCGCAATTGAATTCCAAGACTATATAAACAATAAAATGAAAGGGAAATAAAGTCAATGATTGATACACATCAATTACAGCGTGTGGAAATGGAACCGTTCAACACCATCGCACCGTCCTTAAAGTGGTTAGTTCCTACGCAATTACTCTGCGCCAATATGGTTTGGATCCGCGGAATTCACAACAACAATGTTTACGCCTGCTATGGTGCCACTTAAATGCATGAATTTTGATTACAAACAGAAAGACGTGCGGCACTCATAAAATATAAACATATTAAACATGAAATCAAAGTATACTATGATTTAATAGAAAAAGAAACGAATCCAATGTTTAGCATGGAAACAGTAAAATGCTTCCACCTCTCAATGCACAGGATAATAGACTACATAAGCGGATTATCAACAACCATTGAACTAGAATCGCCAGAGGAAATTTTCATAGTGATACTTCTGGCACCTTGCCCTCTCTTCCTCTCTGTCTGATGAGAGCTTTGTTGCCATTTTATTTATAATTAAGGATAGGCCCTCTCGTCCTTATCCAATACAAAGAAAAGCATGCTTTACAGATTAATTTAAAGCTTGAAAAGCTTTACTACAACTTAGCATAAATAGCATGTTTTATTTCCCTACTTTATCCTAATTTTAACTAAAAAACATGGAAATTGCAGGCTAAAGGACCCCACTCCCTTGCCTGTAGATTTTTTTGGAATAATTTGGGAGATTTTCCCCTCTGATTCCTATGCTCCTGCATCATTTTTCAAAATATCAATGACCTGCTCATTTGTCCCAATGTGATGGAGCCTTATTTCTCCTCATTGTACCATATCCCAGATAAAGTGGTACCTGATATCTATAGGCTTGGGGCAATCATGAAACACGAGATTCTCGGATAATCAGATCCCACTTTGGTTGTCGCAAAGGATCACGGTGGTATCCAACACATGTCCTAACAGCTCACTGAAAATATTCCGCAACTAGATAGCTTCATAGGAGGCCATACTAGCAGCTATGTATTTAGCCTTGGTGGTGCTCAAGGCAACCAATTTCTTCTTCTTGCTCATCCAGGATATCAAAGCAAAAGCCAAAGGAAAACAACATCTAGAAGTGCTCTTGTGATCCACCACACTGCCAGCCCAATCAACATTAGAATAGCCATGTAGCCTCACATCTCCAATAGTGTATCTCAGTCCATGAGTGATTGTGCCCCAAAAATATCTTAGAATATTCTTGGCACCAATCCAATGTATATGATGAGGCTCAACCATATATTGGCTCAACGTGTTAACTGCAAAAAATATGTCTAGACAGGAGTTCACCAAGAACATCAATGCTCCTATGAGTTGATGATACCTAGAAGCATTTCCCAATTTAGGTCCAGTATCACTACCACATAACTTCTTAAAGTTAAGTTCCATCGAAGTAGTCACATGCTTGCAGTCCACCATCCCAAATCTTTCCAATGTCTTGACAACATATTTTCTTTGAGAGAGGAAAATTTCACCTAGCTTTTGCCAGACCTCCAACCCTAGGAAATAGTGCATCAGTACTAGGTCCTCCATCTCAAATTCAGAGGCCAACTCCCTCTTACATTTGTGAATGACAGGGTTTGCACTTCCATTAGCTCCATGCTTGATTTTGTAGAGCCACTTAGAGGTGACAACCGATTTCTCTTGGGGTCTAGGGACCACATCCTAGACATCATTCTTCATAATTGACTCGTATTCTTCATTCATATCATCCTTCCATACTTGATGCTTCACGACTTCTTCAAATGATGAAGACTCATTATAGTGCTCATCGTGATCAAATATCCTTGATACCTGTTTGGCTTCTTGCTTTCACAGAAAGTCCCCCTTTGGTGCAATGTCCCTCAGCATCTTCGAGATTCTCCCAAAGCCATGAGGGTCTCCTTTTGGAGGAGAAGGGCTCACGAGAAGGAGGATCAATAGGATCCATAGGTTTATCAACAACAAACATCATTTAGTCTTCTTTTGCACCTTGATTTCCGATGTCAGCTTCTTTTTCCTTCCTTACGATAGGAAGGTTGTTGATCTTCCTAAGGGCCATAGCTTTGTTGAAGGTGACATCATGACTTATCTCATCTTCCTTTTGACCAGCCACATAAATTCTATATCCCTTATAATTTTCACTATAGCCCACAAATATTCCTTTCTTCCTAGATGCACCCAATTTGCTTCTTTTCTCTTTTGGCACATGAAAATATACGGGACTTCCAAAATTTCTAAAATGAGAGACATTGGGTTTCTTACCAATGAACATTTCTTCAGGAGTCTTGGAGTCCAATGCTTGATGAGGGCATCAGTTTTGAACATACACAATGGTATTTGTAGCCTCAGCCCATAGGAACTTCATAAGGCCTTGATCATGAAGCATGAGACGAACTACTTCTGCAATATAGCGATTCTTCCTTTCAGCCATACCATTCTGCTAAGGAATGTATGGTGTTGTAGTCTCCCTCTTAGTGCCAACTTCTCTGCAATAATCTTGGAATTCATTGGATTTGCACTCAGTCCCATTATCATTCCTCAATATCTTGATTTTCTTCTCAAATTGGTTTTCGATCAAGGCTTTGAAGTGTTGGAACTAGGTGAACACTTCATCCTTCTTCTTCAAGAAGTAGATCTAGGTCTTGTGAGAATAATCATCCATAAAGGTGAGATAATATAAGTATCCTCCCAAAGAGTTTATGGGCATCATATCAGATATGTCGGAGTGGAATAATTGCAATATATTTGTGGTCTTGCTATTACTTGAGGGGAATGGTCCCCTTGTAAGTTTTCCTTCGGCACATCTCGGACATACACCTTCATGCTCTCCATTGAACTCAGGCATACCTATCACCATCTGTCTCACATTGGGTAGGGTCTTATAATGAAGATGGGCAAACATCCGGTGCCCTAGTTCAAATTTTAGAAATGTGTCACAAGACATGCTCCCAATGGACTTCCTCCAACTTGATACAAAGTGTCAACCTTGAACCCAAGAGTAAAAGCATCCTTAAAATTTATTTTCCAAACATGTACCTTTCCATCGATGAATGCCACCTTGAATCCTTTGTTCTCCATGGCTGAAATGGACACCAGGTTCTTCTTGAGATCAGGTACATATAGTACTTCTTCCAAATGAATTGTGTTACTTTGATTCAATTGAAGGGTAACATTCCCTACTCCTTTCATGAGATAGGTGGCATCGTCTCCAAGGATGATCTCCAAGTTTGTCTCCTTTTCTATCAGATTAGAGAGGGCTTCCTTGTATCAAGTAAAGTGCCTTAAGGCACCACTATCAATCAGCCAATTTCCCAAAGTGTCCAGAGGAGAGGTAGTGGAGAGGGCCGATATAAGATAATACTCTTTTTGCTCATTTTTTACAACATTTGATTCGTCATACCTGGAGTTCCTTGATTTCTTGGAGGGTCGACCATTTCCTTGATGTCCCACATTCCTTTTTCCTTTGCCATTGGACCTGCCATTCCTTTGATCATTGTTGTTTAAGTTGCCCCTGGAATGATTGTGATCATCATCTTGCGATGTGTCCCTTCTATTTGTACACTGCCTTGCATATAGGCCAAACTCATTACAAACAAAGCACTTGCCCTTGCTTCCTCCTTTAGATCCAGGCTTTCCATGGAAATGACCTTTACACCCTGCATTATTTGTCCTTTTGGCAAGAGTGGAGAATGCAGTGGGTTTGCTTCTATTAGAAGGCATTTCTTGCTCCACAATTCTTGTTTCTTCTTGAATTCCTCTCAACATCAATTCTTCAAACCCTGGAATTCAATCATTGTTGAGGACGTTGGTTCTAAATACATACCACTCAGGTGGGAGTCCTCCAAGGGTGGTGAGGGCAAGTTCCTTATCAAGAATGACTTCTCCAATCGAGAGTAGATCATTCTTGATCCCAGTAATATTCAAGAAATAGGATTGAATATCCTTGTCCTTGCCCTTCTTAATATCCTTAAACTTATTCTTGAGAAATAGAATTTGATTAGCATTACTAACCTTGAACATGCCGACCAAGCTGTCGTAGATCTCCTTGGAGGTCTTCAATTCGGAGATGTAGGCTACTAAATGCTTGTCAAAAGAATCCTTGATAATCTTCTTTGCTTTGACTTCAACCCTATTGTACTTGGTCTTCGTAGCAAACTGTTCATTTGAAGGAGGTTCAGGGATTTTACCCTGCACATAGTCCATCACTTATTTTTCTTCCAAGGTCAAATCAAGAGACATCTTCCATCCATGATAGTTAGATTTATCATGGACTTTGTCTTTAGCCAGGAAATAGGATGAGGAACCCATTGAACCTTTTGTCCTTGTCAAACTGCCTTTGGTGATTGGTCTTTCACTCTTGCTTGGGCTTTGTCTTCACATTAGCTCTCATACCATCTTAATTCTAGAAACGATGGTATAGGTTCAGGGATTTTACCTTACACATAGTCCATCGCTTCTTTCTCTTCCAAGCTCAAATCAAGAGACATCTTCCATCCATGATAGTTAGATTTATCATGGACTTTGTCTTCAGCCAGGAAGTAAGATGAGGAACCCATTGAACCTTTTGTCCTTATCCAATTGTCTTTGGTGATTGCTCTTTCACTCTTTCTTGGGCTTGTCTTCACCTCAGCTCTCATACCATGTTAATTCTAGAAAACAATGGTATGTTCTATGCTTTAGAGAAATTTTACTTCAATTTCTTTATTAGCCCAATATCAATATTCAGATTAGCAATCACATCATCATGATAGTAAAATGCAGATAGACCATAAACATAAATAGTAGAAGATAAGCCAAGACAAGAGGACACAAGATACATCATCAGCCACAGACAAACCCCAATGTGGGGAAACCCTTGATCAAATCTTCTTTTAGTCTTCAATAGTTTAGCAAAGAGAGATAGTACAATTTACAAATCTTATATCAACAACAAAAGAGCCCTAACCAAAAAAGTCAACGCTGGTCAACATGGCATATTTGACCCTCAACAAATCGGTCAACTTCAGTCAACTTCAGCCTCCAAACAGCAAGATAAAACAACCCTCAAAACAGTCAAATTCAGCCCAGTCAAAGTTTGGTCAAACCCACCTGTAGTTAGCCCTAGCTGCAGTCAATGTTGGTCAACAGTTAACATTTAGCCTCGATTTCTATGCCCAGAAATGCGGCCTGCCCAAATAGAGATATCCCTCACAAAAATGTAGTCAAAGGAGGTCAACACATTCTGGTCAATGCTTGGTCAAACTATTCAGAAATTTGGTCTCCTTAAATTTCAGCCTCTTGAAATTTTGCTCTCCTAAAATTTTGGACGTGCAGAGAGAGAGAGGCCCAGAAATCCATACTCAATCAATGAGGAGAGAGAGAGAGAGAAGTGTGAATATGGGTGTGTCCAAATGAGGCTAAGTCACCTTTTATTTATATGCAACGTTGAGGATGAATAGACGTGATTGTTGGGTTTCTAAGCCTACATAAGTTTGCTGGCCGACTTTGACAATTTGAGCATAATTAAAATAAATTCATAACTTCATTTGTACATGTTAGAATCAGATGATCTTTAGATCAATCCTACACCTCTCAGAGAGAGGAATCCAAGAAAAATATCAGTCGTCATAAATAATATGACCCATGTGGTGTTTGGCCCAAGTTTCCAATTTTAACATATTTGTAAGAGCCTCCTTATACCCAATGAAGTGCCTTGAGGCACCACTATCAATCAACCAATTTCCCAAGATGTCCAGAGGAGAGGCAATAGAGAGGGAAGATATAAGATAAAATTCTTTTTGCTTGGTATTTACAACATTAGATTCAACATACCTAAAGTTTCTTCTTCTTTTGGGAGCTCGATCATTTCCAAATTGAGTAGTGGAAGTATTCCTTTTTCTTTTGTTGTTGAACCCGCCACTCCTTTTATTGTTGTTGCCCCTGGAATTTTTATGGTCGTGGTTGTCATCATCATGAGGCATATCCCTTCTATTAGGACACTTCCTATCATAGTGGCCAAATTTGTTACAAATGAAGCATCTTCCCTTCCTTCCATTTTTTAATCTTGGTCTTCCTTGACATTGCTTCTTTGAACCCGCATTGTTCTTCTTCTTGGCATGCGTGGAGAATGTAGTAGGTTCATTCCTATTAGAAGGCATATCCATTTCCATCATCCTTGTTTTTTCTTGAGAACATCTGGTCAGCAATTTTGCAAAACCTAAAATCCTATTGTTGTTGAGAATAGTAGTGTTGAACACATGCCTTTCACGAGGGAGACCTCTAAGGGAAATGAGAGTGAGCTCCCTGTCAGCAGTAACCTTGCCAATTGAAAGATCATTTTTTTATTTCGGTAATCCTCATGAAGTAGGATTGAATATCTTTGTCTTTTCCCTTCTTTATGTCCTTCAGCTTGTTCTTGAGAAAATAACTTGGTTTGCATTGCTAGCTTTGAACATGCCAACCAACCTATCATATATCTCTTTTGATGTGTTCAAATCGGAGATGTAAGCAACTAAATGCTTATGAATAGAATCCTTGATGATCTTCTTGGCTTTGACTTCACCTTTCTTGTACTTTGTCTTAGCAATATTCGATGCATTTGAAGGAGGTTCAGTAATCTTTCCCTGCACATAGTCCATAACATCTTGCTTTTCTAAAGTCAAATCAAGAGACACCTTCCATGCATGATAATCAGACTTATCATGAAGCTTGTCATCAGACTTGAAGTAGGATGTGGAGGCCATTGAATCTTGTCCTTGATCAAAGGATCTCAGTGATTTCTCTTCTTAGTGATTGCTCTTCTCACTCTTGTTTGAGCTTTGTCTTCACCTCAGTTATGATACCATGTTAATTTTAGGTAACAACGGTATGTTCTATGCTTAAGAACAATTTTACTTCAATTTTACTATTAGCCCAATATCAATAACCAAATTAGCAATCACATTAACATGATAGTAAAATGCAGATAGAACATAAACAATAACAGTAGAAGACAAGCCAAGACAAGAGGACACAAGATGTGGCGCATGCCAGGGAAAAAACCCAATGTGGGGAAACCCTTTGATCAATTCATCTTATTATTCTTCAAAAGTTCAACGAAGAGAGAGAGTACAGTATGCAAAACGTCACTTGCCCAATCAAAGTCAAATCTGTCCTGTAAAATAGCAATCATAGGAAGCCCCTAACCAGAAAGACAACATTGGTCAAACAGGGCATAATTCTTCCTCCAATTTAGCTTGCTCAAACCCAGTCAACTCGGCCTCCAACAGTTCTCTGAATCATCCAAAAACAATACCAAAAAATCACAGTCAAACTTGGTCAACACAAAAGTCAAACATGTGGTCAATTTTCTGCAGTCAATGTTGGTCAAACAGTACGGGTTGCCTCGATTTCTGTGCCCAGAAATGCGGCTTGCCCAAAAAAAAAATTCCTCACCAAAAACACAGTCAAATAGGTCAACACTGGTCATAACCCTTCCTAAAATTCGATCAATGATGGTCAATATCCAAGACAAAAAATGACTATCTCCTTCTTAACGTGTGAAGAGGCTGCCCAGAAATCTGTACCCAATCATGTGAGGAGAGAGATGTGTCAGAAGTGAAGTGAGCAAATGAGGAAGAGGCTCCTTTTATTTATATGCAACATTGTGGGCTTGAGAGCCTAAATTAGATTGTTGGCCAACCTTGACAATTTGTCCATAATAGAAATACATTTATAATTCCATTTGCACATGTCAGAATGAGATGATCTTTAGATCAATCCTACACCTCTCAAAAAGGAAATCCAATAAAAATATCAGCTGCTTCATATGAACTATCCACGGTGAAGTTTGGCCCTAGTTTCCAAATTTGACACTTTCTCCCCACAACATCTCAATTCACAATCAAACAAGTTTCCATTCTTATTGAGTCTTATTAGGACACTGGGTAGTTGAATATAATTTGTAAAAGAAAAAATCTCCAACATTTCAGAAGGAAGTATTTACAAAATGAACTATTGCCCAGGCTGCATCGTAAGCCAAGAAACCAAATGTATCAATGTAGAGATCAAAACTGCCAATTTTTTTGTAGTCTGCTCCACCTAGCATTAAAAGCATACAATTAATCTACAAATGGAGTATGTTGGTGTAAACCAATGACTCTTTGAAGTGAGTTCGTGATATGGAAATTTAACACAACAAAAATGGGAATATGACATACTCAGGGTCAGCTTTGTCAGGTCAGCTCTGTAATGACATATTTTAACTTCTTTCTTGCCCTATTGATGGTAAGCTTCTATCTAACATCATATGTTCCTTTCTTTTTAAATTATTCCAAAAAGGTATTTTGAGGACTCCTTTAGAGTAACCCGAGAAATTGATGTGTAACATCTAGCTCCAAGTTGGGGATAAGTGTCATTCTCGAAGGCACTTGAGAACCCTAGATAACTTCATAATCTCATCACGCAAGAACAAAATACCAAGTAAAATCAAACAACCAATGCAAACACTTCCTCATTAATTCTGAAAATATTGAAATATCATTATGACAAAGAAATTTTAGAAGAATGCAACAACAAAAGTAGAGGTAAGTTGTCTTTTGGTGCAAAATTTCTGTATGATTTGTTATGAAATATTTTTGTCTTCAAATATAATAGTTTTTTCCCCGCCTTAACTATTTAGGGTTGATGATATTTAATGTTTGCATACGATGTAATTTCTAGTGAATAAGATTGTTCATAATATTGTTGGTCTCTTTTTAACATTTTTAGTAAGATATATAGATTTTTGTTTCATACTTCTCACACCATTTTGTGTGTATTTTTTTTGGTGTGTAGGGTATACTTGGTTGGCCATCGACGCAGTTTGGAGCTGTATATTAGAGTCTCTATGTATTGTTTCTTTTTGCTTGTTTTCTTTTTGTTTGTTTTTTTGTGTTTCACCATCGTGGCGCCTTTTTCTATTGTTATGATTCTTTTTTTATTTTCTGTTTTTATGGATTTTTAGTTATTTATTTAATTTGAGCATGGCCATGCTAGCTTGTGGTTTGATATATATATTTTTTATTTATTATTAATTTTATGTGTTTTTTCTTTTATTCTTTTTTTTTGGATTCAATGTGTGTAGAAATTAAATTCGTCCCTACAACCCATTTTGTGAGTTTAATTCCAAAAGCATAGTGGGAAAATATGATGGAGGTATGTATTGAGAAATTTAATTGTTCACTTTTATGTAATTATATCATTCCATACTCATTTTAATTTTGCATATTTGACTTTTTAATTATATTTGTGCTTGTTTAAATTTATATTCAATGCAGGCAGGGAAGGTGGAGCAATAATGAAAGCCCTAAATATCTTTTTGTGAGATAGACGTGGTGTGTTATAGTAAAGATAGAGGCAATGGCATAGAGGGCGAGTTACTTTTTTTCATAAGATAATCTATTTCATTATTTGTTTAATATTTCACAAAATAAATTTCATTATTGGTTAAATATATCTAATAATGCATTTTATCATTCATTTAATATTTCTTGGGAAATTTTAGTTGTCTTTTGTGTTTTTGTTTAACATTACTCGTAAGATATTTCATAAAAAAAATTCGTCTTAATTTAATATTTTTTGGCTTAGCTTTTGGTCGGCTCAATAGGTGGAGAAATTAACCCAGGTTATGACAACTCATTTTGTGGGTTTAGGGATGATGTAGATTCCACAATGTAATGGGTGAAGGAAAATGCTCTATTGTTGGTTTAATATTTCTTGTGAAATTTTATTTGTCTTTTGTGTTTTGTTTAACATTACTCATAAGATATTTCATAGAATTTTTTGATGTTAATTTAATATTTTTTGTGTTTTTCTTTTATTATCTTTTTTTGGATTCAATGTGTGCAAAAATTAAATTTGTCCCTACAACCCATTTTGTGAGTTTAATTCTGAATGTGTAGCAGGGAAAGATGATGAAGGTATGTATTGAGAAATTTACTTGTTCACTTCCACATAATTATATCATTCTGTAATCATATTAATTTTACCTATTTGGTTTTCTAATTACATATGTGCTTGTCTAAATTTAAATTCAATGCAGTTAGGGAAGGTGGAGCAATAATGAAACCTCTGAATATCTTTGTGTGAGACAAACATGTGGGGCGTTATAGCGAAGGTAGAGGCAATGGCATAGAGGGTGATTTACTTTTTTCTTATAAGATAATGTTATTTCACAAAATAAATTTCATTATTGGTTAAATATTTCTAATGATACATTTTATTGTGAATAATAATGTCTTTCAAATTAATTGCATCATTAGGTGGAGAAATTAAACCAAGTTGTGGCAACTCATTTTGTGGGTTTAGGGATGACACATATTCTACAATGTATTGGGTGAAGGAAAATGCTCTATTATTGGTTTAATATTTCTTGTGAAATTTTAGTTGTCTTTTGTGTTTTTGTTTAACATTATTCATAAGATATTTCGTAGAATTTTTTGGTCTTAATTTAATATTTTTTTCCTTGGCTTTTGTTTGGCTTGATAGGTGGAGAAATAAATTAAGCTAGAGTCTTTAGGGATGATGCATATTCCACAATGTAATAGGTGAATGCGGAGCAGGAGGTACACATGGTTTAATGTATTCATTTAAAGTAGAAACATATTATATTATTTGTATTTATTTATCAATTGAATTCAACAAAATGTAAGTAAAGGATGGAAGTAGTGTTCATGACACTATAGAAATCTACTCATATATTATATTATTTGTCATTTATTTATCAATTGAATTCAATGGAATGTAGGTAAGGGATGGTGGAGCAGCACTGTTGACATATACTCATGTGAAGGCTATGTAAGGTAATGTTAGCATATGGAATGGTATAGGTAGATAGTAAGTTCTACCATTATCAATAATAGTGCATGTTGTGGGTTTAGAATTGATGTAGGTTCCACATGTGCAATGGGCTAGGAGGAAATTGTGGAGTAGGAGGTATGTTGATTCCATATCGGTTGCACATAAGTCATTTGTTGTATGTCATTATATCATGTGTTGTACACAGATATGGTTAGTTCTTTTTTTGGTACAAAATAGATGCACACTCTTATGAAATGCTTGTTTCAATTATAATGATGCTCCTGCCTCCTTAACTATTTTAGGTTTGTGATTAGTGACTTTTGCGTAAAATATACTTAGTTTTGCATAAGATATTTTTTGTTACTGATCAAGATTTCTCATTACATATCTGAATACCTTTTCAATGTTTTTCATGATATTTTTTGTCTTTTATGGTTTTTTGGTAAAATTCTAATTTAATATTGAGTGCAACATAATGCAGGGAAAGCAACATGAAGGATATCTAATGAACTTTTGAAATATCTATGAGAAACATTGCATTATAATGAAGGGTTAGAGGCAGAGGTGAGTTTTCTTTTGTTGTAAAATCCATGTGATCTTGTGATGAAATCCTCTTGATGTTAGTCTTTGTTTCATATTTCTCATAAGATATTTGATGTGTATCTAATATTTCACATAAGATTTTATGGTCTATATTTAATATATTTTCATTTTTTTGATATGCAGGATGTCCTTGATTGGCCATAGATGCTTTCTGGGCATATAGAGGAGAGTTCCCCATTCATTATTATTATTATTATTATTATTATTATTATTTTATTTTTAATTTTAAATTTTGTATATTTTACATATTTTTTTTCTTTTTTCTTTTATTGCTATTGTTATTTGTTTCTTTTGCTATTCCTTCTTGTGTTTTTATTTTCCTATAGCTATGGTTATTATTTTTTATCTTTTATTATTTTGCTTTTAATAGCATGGCCATGCTAATTTGTGGTTTGATGTTTTACTTTTCGTGTTTGTTTTCTCTTGTATATTTCTTACCTTTGTTCATGCCTTCTTGTTTTTAATTAAATGTGTGGGGAAAGTAAGGTAGGTCAATGTAAATTCCATGGATGTAATTGATGTAGGTGAAGGAGGTATGTATGAGGGAATTTACATGTTTGCTGCTACATAATTTTATGATTCCATGTTTAAATTGGACTCTTTGTTTTGATTCTTATATCACGTGTGTTCATGTAAATTTATAGATAACGTGTAATGTGAGTAAATATTGGTAATTTGTTATGAAACCAGCTCAAGAAAAGATAGAAAAGAAAGATCAACGCCTTATAATTCAGCCTCTTCGAGGCGGCAACCTCCTTTACATTACATAAATGAACAATTCTTGGATGATACAAATGACAAAACCTCCTTTCTATATATAGGAGTCTAAGGAGCCACAATATAATCCAACCGACCTAACAATAATAATATAAAGCCACAAAAATAACATTAGAGGGATTCTATGGGGCACAGAAATAACAATATGGGGGTAATAGGGACACAACAATATAAATAAGGGGTATAACTACAATAGTAATGGGGTAATCACTAGTATTATAGGGACCCAACATGCCCCTCTCCTTCAAAAAAGTGTTGTCCTCAACGCTTGAGCAGTTCTGGATACTTCTGCATAAAATTCTCATCCTCCCATGTGGAATCTTCAGCGGATAAGTTCTTCCACTTGATAAGATACTCTGAAATTGATCGATTTCGTAGCTGTCGAGTTCTTGTTTCTGTGACTGCTTCCGGTTCCAATATAATTTTTCCTTCCTCGTCAAGTTCTGGCAATATTTTTTGAACTGGGAGCTTGTCGCCTATAACCTTCTTTAAACATGAAACATGGAAAACTGGGTGCAATCGAGAAGCTGCAGGAAGCTCCAATTTGTATGCCATAGTACCAATCTTTTCCAACACCTTGTACGGACCATAATACTTTGGTGATAATTTATTATCCTTCTTAGCTTGCTTTAGGGACATTTGCTTATATGGTTGTAGCCGTAGGAATACCCAATCACCTACATCAAAACTTCTTTCACTGCGATGTTGATCTGCCTGTTGTTTCATTCTATTTTGTGCCAACACGAGGTTATCCTTTAAGAGTTGGAGGACTTGTTGTTGATGTTCGATGTGATGTTCCACTGCCTGAACCTTAGAATTTTCTCTTAAATATGATGTGATTGATGGTGGTTGATACCCATAAAGTGCCATAAATGGGGTCATTTTTGTTGCTGTATGGAAGGAAGTGTTATACCACCATTCAGCCAGAGGCAACCATTTGACCCATTGTGTCTGTTTATCAGATACAAAGCAACGAAGATATCCTTCCAAACATTTGTTTACTATCTCAGTTTGCCCATCAGATTGAGGATGATAAGATGAGCTATGAGCTAACTGAGTACCAAGACAAGAAAATAATTCTGTCCAAAAATTTCCAGTGAAAATGGGATCTCTGTCACTTACAATAATCTTTGGGTTTCCATGTAGCTTTTGAACTGTTTCCATAAATGCAGTAGAAACTGTACTGGCTTTAAATGGATGTGATAATGCACAAAAGTGTGCATACTTGGTAAGTCTGTCAACTACCACCATGATGACACTCTTTCCCTCAGACTTGGGTAAACCTGTGATAAAATCCATTGAAACCTCCTCCCAACGTTGGCTTGGAATGGATAAAGGTTGTAATAGACCCGGTGTCTTAATTGTTTCAACTTTATTTTGTTGGCAAACCAAACATTCCGCCACAAACTTTTGAATATCTGATTTAAGGCCATCCAAAAAAATTCCTTCTTAACCCTGTGGTAAGTTTTTAAAAATCCTGAGTGCCCTCCTAAGGGAGAAGTGTGCAATTCCATAAGAATCTTTTGTTTTAGCTGGGAATTCTTACAGAGGTATAAGCGATCTTTGTACCATAACGAATCATTTTTCCAGCTAAATGTATCAGAAGTACTGGAATCTTGTTGTAGCTTTCGAATAAGTGCCCACACTTCTTCGTCATTCTTCCATTCCTCCTTTGCTTCGTTTATCCAATCTGGTTGGATAATAGAAATGGCACACAACAATGCTTCCACATCCTCATCCTTTCTTGAGAGTGCATCTGCCACCACATTTTGCTTCCCTTTTTTGTAGATGATTTCAAAGTCATAACCCAACATCTTTGTGACCCACTTTTGTTGCTCTTCAGAGGATAATCTTTGTTCTAAAAAGTATTTAAGGCTATCATGATCCGTTTTTACCTTGAAGTGTCTTCCCATTAGGTAGGGTCGCCATTTCTTAAGTGCATGGAGTATTGCCAACATTTCCTTCTCATAAATAGCTTTGCTTAAAAACTTTCCCTTGATTGGACGACTTTCAAAAGCAATGGGTCTTTCATCTTGCATTAGAAAAGCACCAATTCCATTTCCTGAAGCATCACATTCCACAATAAAGGTTTTTGTGAAGTCCGGTGTAGCTAAGACCGGTGCTTGGCACATTGCCTCTTTAAGATGTTCAAAGGCCTTTGTTGCTTCCGGAGTCCATGAAAATGAATCTTTCTTCAATAATGTTGTTAGAGGTGCTGCTATTCTCCCATAATTCTTAACAAACTTGCGATAATACCCTGTCAACCCAAGAAATCCTCGCAGATGCTTTATGGATGTGGGGATTTTCCATTCCTTAATGGCTTTAATTTTGCTAGGGTCTACCTTAACTCCTTCATGAGATACAATATGACCCAAATATTCCACCTCCTGGACTCCAAAGAAACATTTGGATCTTTTTGCATATAATTGTTTCTCCTCCAATAGTTGTAGCACCCTGTCAACATGTTCAACATGATCCTTCCAAGACTTGCTGTAGATTAGTATATCATCAAAAAATACTAACACAAATTTTCTAAGGAATGGTTTGAAAATTGAATTCATCAAACCTTGAAATGTTGAAGGTGCATTGGTAAGGCCAAAAGGCATGACCAAAAATTCATAATGACCCTCATGAGTTCTAAATGTCGTTTTCGGAATGTCTTCAATCTTCATTCTGATTTGATGATATCCCGAACGAAGATCCAACTTGGTGAAGTAAATTGATCCATGCAATTCATCCAGTAATTCATCAATGACAGGAATGGGGAACTTATCTTTAATAGTGAGCTTGTTGAGCTCCCTATAATCTGGACACATGCGCCATGATCCATCCTTCTTGTGCACCAATACTACTGGAGCTGAGAAAGAACTTTGACTCGGTTGAATTATACCAGCCTCTAGCATTTCTGCAACCATACGTTCAATTTCACTTTTTTGGACATAGGGATATCTGTACGGCCTGATGTTTGGAGGAACACTTCCTAGAATCAGATGAATAGCATGATCATGATCACGCATAGGTGGGAGACCTTTGGGAGTCTCAAATACCTTGTCTAGGACTTTTTGGAGATCTGGAGAAATAGATGATTCCAATGTGGAAACATCTAGCGAACATAATTGTGCAATTACACCTCTTTGCTCCTTTTTTAGAAGCTTTGTCATGCCATTAGAGCTGATTATCTTTCCTGGTTTCCCTGCAATACCCCTTAATTCAACTTCCTTTCCTTCCACAGAAAATTTCATGAAAAGTTCTTGAAAATTAAAAGCTATTGTACCCAAGGATTGTAGCCATTGGACTCCTAGTACAACATCAGCACCTCCCATTGGAATGGAAAGCATTGGGCTAGTCAATACATATTCTCCCATGGATAGCTTGATATTATGGCACTTTCCAGAACAATTTATTGTTCCTCCATTTGCAATCATCACTTGACACTCTGGTGCTGGATATAGGAAGCAATTCAATTCTTTTGCTACCCTACAATGAATAAAATTGTGGGTGCTTCCTGAATCAATCAACACTATTACCTTTTTCTTCTTGATTTGTCCTTCTATCTTGATGGTTTGAGGAGTGGTAATTCCCGCCAATGCATTACAAGATATGGTCGGATTTATTTGTTCTTCATCTAGGCTTTGTTCCTGGAATATATCCTCTTCTTTTGACCTTTCTTGCTCCTTTTCTTCTTCCTCTTCACAATCTATGTAGAATAATTTCTTCTCAGCACACTTATGACCTTTTGTGTATTTGCTATCACAATTGTAACAAAGCCCTTTTGCTCTTTTTTCTTCCAATTGTTGTGGTGTCAACCTTGTAGGTTGTGGAAGACTATGGGCAACAACACTTCCGTCTTTATAGTTGTGAGTGGTATGCTTCCTAGTTGCCATAATTTTGCTTTCCATTTTTCTTGCTAACCTGAATGCCTTCTCTAATGAATCAGGTTCCCAAAGGCGCACATCATGTTGGATATTATCCTTTAAAGACCCTATGAACACATCAATCCTATGCTCCTCTGGAATATCTTTTACCCTTATGTTCAATTTTTGGAACTCCTCAATGTGCTCCATTATTGAACCCTTTTGTTTGAGACTTATCAATTGGCTAAAAAAAGTGTTGCTTTTTGTATCCTCATAATGTGCTATCAATTCTTCCGTAAAAATTGCCCAAGTGATAAATTGTTTACGAGAAAAAAGCCATTGATACCATACAAACTGATTTGGTTCCAAATATAAAGTTGCCATACGTACCTTTTGTGTGTTTTGCACATTATTGAGATCGAAGAATTGCTCCATCTGTAATATCCATGTGGCGGGATCCTTGCCATCAAACTTCCTCATATCGATTTTTGGAATATGGTGGGTCTTCGATCCAACATTAGAGTCTATGGAATCATGATTAACATTTCTTTTGTTCACATCATGAGTTTCCTTTACAACCTTTTCACCATTAGTAAGTATTTCTTGTAGAAAATTTGTCAAATCTGTCTTCAAATCTGCCATGTCTGTCTTCAAATCTGTCCTCAAATCTGTCTTCAGATCATCCATCTTAGCTTCCACGCCCTTTATCTTAGATTCCACGCCATTTATCTTAGATTCCACGCCATTTATCTTAGCATCTGTTAGCTTTTGTGAGCGTGACATTTGTTGCACTTGTTCTTGTAATTTTGATATATCATGTAGCATTTCTTCCTCTTCTTCATGAGTCATGCTAGAGCTTTCAGGTTCCTTACTAGGTGTTTGCATTTTCTTTCCTCGGGGCATCAGTTACCGATAATAATGCTTTACTATGCCCTTTGAATTCCTTCAAACCAAGCTTATGCAAAAATTAAAAAAAAAACTACACACCTTTTTTTACTTTTTAGAAGCCTGATATTGAATCTGATGTATCTCTGTAATTTCGAATCATCCAATTCTGAAATTGTGACTTGTAGTAGCCTTGTATGTCCTCTTTCCAATGCCACTAGTCTGATCCAAATTGGATTCTCCAAGAAAGAGTTATGCACAATCTCCCACAGTGACCTGATTATAGACTATTTCAGTAGAGTGAACTTGTATGAAGTGCCACGTGTCACTGCTTCAACCTTTGACTCTGAAAAATATATAAAAGAAAACTACAGTCCGTCATATTTTTGTACCTTCTTACAAACTTTCAATCCGATGCTCAGAAAGAAAGTTATGACGATTTTCCCCAGGTCACCTGTTTTGAGTGTAATTCAGGAGTCTGCAAAAAGACCAACTTCCTCAGATCATATCTCCAAAAATATCGTGCGAAAAGCTCTGAAATGTTTACCCAAGGTTCAGCGCGATTTCTTCTCAAATGGGTTTTTTTGCGACTTCTGAAACGTCACAGAAAAAAAGTTATAGCGAAAATGCCACGATGACCTGTTTGGAGCAGCGAAACCCTAGAATCCAAAGCTCTGATACCAAATGTTATGAAACCAGCTCAAAAAAAGATAGAAAAGAAAGATCAACGCCTTAGAATTCAGCCTCTTCGAGGGGGAAACCTCCTTTACATTACATAAATGAACAATTCTTGGATGATACAAATGACAAAACCTCCTTTCTATATATAGGAGTCTAAGGAGTCACAATATAATCCAACCGACCTAACAATAATAATATAAAGCCACAAAAATAACAATAGAGGGATTCTATGGGGCACAGAAATAACAATATGGGGGTAATAGGGGCACAACAATATAAATAAGGGGTATAACTACAATAGTAATGGGGTAATCACTAGTATTATAGGGACCCAACATAATTGAAATTTATAGGGAAGCAAAACTTGCCTCTAATTGAGTAGATTTTGTACGTATGGATGAACCAAAACAAAATTTTGAGTCCTATTTATGACCATACTAGTTTCCATCTACAATTAGGAAGGGGAAAAGGCACTTTGTGCCATTGACGGGTGTACATTTCTCACTTCTATATTTCAATCTCAACAATTTTATTAAAACATGACACATTTTTCCTGTCAGCTCCATAATATCTACAACTTTGTGTTTGTCTGTTGCATGTTAGATAGATTCTAGCTCCCAAGTATAGTTCCTTGTTTCAAACATCGTGTCTCTATGTTGGATGAAGGAGCCAAAAGCATCATGGATTTCATTCATCTCTCATCATAGCATATTTGTCAAGAGCTTACCATAGTAAGGCAATATAATGAGTTGAAATAATTTGGTCTCCTTGCCTCTAATTGAGTATATTTTTTAGATATGGATGAACCAAAACAAAATTTTGAATCCTATTTATGACCATACTAGTTTCCATCTACATTTAAGAAGGGGAAAAGGCACTTTGTGCCACTGGCGGGCGTACATTTCTCTCTTCTATATTTCAATCTCAGCAATTTTATTAAAACATGAAAGTTTTTCCTGTCAGCTCCATAATATCTACAACTTTGTGTTTGTTTGTTGCATGTTAGTTAGATTCTAGCTCCTGAGTATAGTTCCTTGTTTCAAACATCGTGTCTCTATGTTGGATGAAGGAGCCAAAAGCATCATGGATTCTATTCATCTCTCATCATAGCATATTTGGCAAGAACTTACCATAGTAAGGCAATATAATGAGTTGAAATAATTTGGTCTCCTGGAAGGCTAGGAAATACTCTAACCTTTGTATGTGTAGGGTTTTGAGTGGGGTTTGGCCTTCAACCTCACTCTAGTGATTCCCTTCTCGCCTCATCCTAGAAGCATATTTTTGCCATTCTTTAATCATATTCAGTTGGTCCTTAATTTGCACACTAACTTGCCTTGCAACCAAGCTTCAAACCTCATCCCACATACATATTTTTTCCATTTCTTGAATCAACTTTAGTTGGGCTTTAGTTTGCACAACAACTCATTTTTGTTGGTTTGAGGTGGAGGTCTTGTTACAAAAAAGTCTCACATTTCTCAAGATAAAGTTTTAAAGCTTTAAGTGTCAGATTTTATGTAATTAAGAGGGGGCCACTATCATCTCACCAACCCTCTTCTCACTTTTGACTGGCTTTCCTCTGGCTCAAGGGGGTTCTTCCTAAGAAATGATTGCTAGGGTTTTTATGGCTTTGAAAGTATTTCTAGATTTGAGTTCAAAGGTTCCAATGGCTGATTGGAAGGCTTAGTTCAAGCAAGATAAGCTTGAGAAATTCCCCAAACACACACAATCAAGAATATGCAATGTCCAATAAAACAATTTAAAGGGTTTTTAAAATGGAAAAAGTTCTTAGCATGCCAATATGTTTTTGTGGCATATGGAGTTACTTGATCAACACACTTGAAGCAATATTGTGACATATGGAGTTACAAGATCAATAAACCTGAAGCAAAATTGGCACAGATTTAGGTTCAAAGACTAGGGTAGACATGTGCTTAGAGGTTTGACATAGGCATCCTACAATCTTCAAAGATAAATAAAAGAGAGGGAGCTTTCACATGTGACATATGGAGTTACATGATCAACAAACCTGAAGCATAATTGGAACAACAAAAATAAAATAGAGGGAGCTTTCACATGTGACATATGGAGTTAGATGACCAACAAACCTGAAGCATAATTGGAACAACAAAATTGGAATAGATTTAGGTTTAAAGACTAGGGGAGACATGTGCTTAGAGGTTTGACCTAGGCATAATACAATCTTCAACGGTAAATAAAAGAGAGGGAGCTTTCACATAGGTAACCTCGAAAGAACTTGATGAAAATTTTGTTCAAGGAAGATAATGAGATAAAAATATCATCAACTATGATAACTTTGGTGACTACCTAATAATCATTATTCATTAACTTAAACAAGATAAAACAAAGGATAATTTAGTCAATTTAGCATGCATCCATCAAACTTCACCAACAATTGTACATGAAAAGAGAACTATTGATTAGGATAATTTACTAAATTTAGCATGCATCCATCAAACTTCACCAACAATTGTACATGAAAAGAGAACTATCCACATCAACAAGGCCTATCGAAGTGGTTGCTCAACTCATCTCATCTAGGCCTCCAAGTGATTGCTCAACTCAACTCATCCATGCATTCCCAATTATGGCAATTGGAGATTTGCTAAGGCCTCTCCAAGTGGTTGCTCAACTCATCTCATCCAGGCCTCCAAGTGGTTGCTCAGCTCAACTCATCCATGCATAGCCAATTATGGGAATTGGAGATTTGATAAGGGATTTGTCTCCTAATCCATCCATGAGAAAATGAGAGGAAATGCATCTCTGTTTATAATTTTATAGCGGAAATGTTCAACTTCCTTTACATTAAAATATTAATTTATTAGGCCTAAATAGTAAATGGAGGAGTTAAAGGCCCTTTTCTATAGTTAATTAATATATATGATACAAAATAAGGGCTTCTCAAGACACTTGACTTTAGGGGAAAAATCCCTCAAGTGACCCCTCTTCACAAGTGAGGGTTATAAGGGACCTTATCATTTAGTGTCCATCTCTTGAAAGCCCCTTCAAAGTGGCAATGTCTAGGCTCTAAAGGCCCTTCCAAAATATGCTCCATCCTTGTGGGATTCCAACTGAAGACATGTCCTGAAGTCATAGCAAACAACCCTTCAGAAGGGCTACTTCTCAAAATAGGTTTCCCTTCAAAGATTGCTCAAGGGCTTGTCAACTTCTCCAACCAAGCATGCAACAACTGAATTCTTTCCTAACATTGAGAAGATGATGTTTTACTCAAATAGGTTGGGACATACATCGTTTCCTTTCAAGCATTAAATCTTGGTCTCCACATCTTAAGGTTGAGTAAGGATAATCTCTAGTGTCGCTTTCTACTTATGATTACTTTTACACATGCCCTATAATGTAACTCAAATGCAAGCCAAATTTGAATGAGGAAATGAAACATTAGAGTATACCATAATATTCTATTCCAAGCTCTCTCTATCCATGCATGTGTTGGTCCTTTCAAGACTTATTTCTCCATGAATTGCTCTATTATGGATTTTCCATTCATGATGTGATTTCTTCCATTTCCATCTCCTCGCACTATTCTACTCTCACCTTTTCCTTTTTGGTTGTGATGATTTTCTTCAAGTTTTTCTTCTTCCTAACCTCTTCTTCTATACCCCACCTAATAAGAGGCTACAATTTATGTTCTGAAGCTCCCATTGTATGCAAGATTTTTTGGATTCTTCTCTTTTTCCCTTTACTAATGTTAGTAATAAACTCCATTCCTTCAACACGCTAGAATTGATGTTTTCCTTGACATTTTTCCCTTTTACTTCTACATTTTATGCTACGTAATTATATGTGTGTTATTTTATTGTTATTTTTAATTTTTATAGTAAGCTAAATATATAATCTATGTTTTTTTATTATTTGATATAATAAGTTTAAAGGTAATGTAGGTAAGACAAGGTGGAGGAGCATTGCTGAATATCTTAGTGTAAGAGGGTCAAAGGGGAGTTTAAAGTAGAACAACCCAGTTGACCCAAAGTCCATAGGTACAATAAGCGTAAGCGAAGGTTAAGAATGAGGTATGTATGGTTAATTACCTCATTTGGTGCTACATAATTATATAATCCATGTTTGAGGTAATGGAGGTAAAGGAAGGTTGAGGACTTTTGAAAATAAGGTATGTATGGTTAATTCATCTCATTTTATGCTACATAATTATATAGCATGTGTCTGAGGTAATGTAGGTAAAGGACGGTTGAGTACTTTTAAAACCCATGAAATTACTCAACCCCTAAAATATGTATGGTTAATTTATCTCATTTTATCCTACATAATTATATAATGTGTGTTTGAGGTAATGCAGGGAAATGAAGGTTGAGGACTTTTGAAACTCTTGAAATATCGGCGTGAACATCATGGGCTAATTAGTAGAGGCATAGGAAAATTGGTAAGTTTTTATTTGGTGTAACACCATGTACGTTTTTTATTTCAAATAGAAGGTTCTTCTCCCTTAGCTATTAAGAGTTTTATATTTTGGTCTTTGAATAAAATATACTTAATTTTGGTCTTTATTTAAAATTTCCCTTTATGATATCAATTCAATATCTCCCATCTTATTTATATTTTGGTCTTTGAATAAAGTATACTTAATTTTGGTATTTGTTTAAAATTTCCCCCTTATGGTATCAATTTAATGTCTCCCATCTTATAAGATATTTTGTCACAATTTTTGTTGTATTTAATATTTCTCATAATATTATCTAGTCTTTATTTAATACCTATCTATTTTTTGGCTTGCAAGGTGTGCTTGGATGCCGATGGATGCCTTTTGGGGTTGTAGAGTAGAGTTTGTCTCTTGTTTGTCTATTTATATTTTCCTTCTGTTATTTGTATTGCTGGTTATATTTGTTGTTGTTGTTGTTGTTTTTCTCTCTCTCTTTTTGTTCTTGCGACTTATATCTTTGCATTTGTGAGCATGGCCATGCTAATTTGTGATTTATTTTTTGTTTCATATTTGTGATTTAGTATTTTGTTTTTCTTCATTTGATCTATTTTTCTTTTTCTCATTTTCTTTGGGTTCAATGTGTGGGAAAATTAAGGATTTAGGGATAAGGCGGAGTCCACAAGTGTAGTAGGCAAAGGCAAAAGTGGTAGTTATGGAGGAGTTTAATCATTTATGGGCAAAGGCACAAGATGTATGCATGAGATAATTTAACTATTCGCTGCTACATAATTATATGGTTTCGTGCTTGTTTTAATTTAACTCATTTGTTGTTTCATCATCATATTATATGTGTTTTCTGATATTTTTGTTTGTCATAAATTTTTTTGGTCTCTATTTAATATTTTCTTGTTTAGCTTTTGTTGGTTTTAAGAGGTGGAGAAATAAAGGGTGCAAATTCCATAAGTTCATTTAGTGAAGGGGAAGAAGGTATGTATCGTTCTTTTTGTATTTGAGTAAATTAGATGCATTTTATAGTATTTGGAATTTTTTTATTTATTGAGTACAATGCAAACGTAGGTAAAATGTGGAGGAGCATTGATGAAAGTTTTTAATTATTTTTATGTAAGAGACTTGTAGTAGTGTAGGGCAGTCCAAAGACAAAGGGTGAGTTCTCTTTCAATTCCAATATAGATACTTTCTTGTTTTCAATAAATGGTTCTCGTTCCTCCTCCTTTATTTAGGGTTTATGATTATTAGCCATTATATAAGATGTACTTTTGTGTAATATTATTAATAACATTTTGTTTGTTTGTTTTGGCTTGTGATTATGATTTTTCATAATATCTCTTAGTGTTAGTTTAACATTTCTCATTAGATTTTTGTTGTTTATCATAAGTATTTTTGGTCTTTGTTTACTATTTTCTAATTTGGTTTTGTTGGGTTTAGGAAGTGGGGAAATAAATCCATGTTCCAAGGCAAGTGCAAATTCCATATGTACATTCAGTGAAGGGTAAGACAATGGAGGAGGAGGTAGGCATAGCTCCATGCATGTTTGTTTAAATTATATGCATTGTATATTATTTAGGATTTATTTATATGATGAGTGCATTGTAAATTTAGATAACATAAGGTGAAGGAGCATGGATGAAACCACTGAAATATTTGTGTGAGATGCATGTGAAGTGTAGGAGAGTACAAAGGCACAAGGTGAGTTCTCTTTTGGTTTCGACATGGATATCTTCCCATTTTAATACAATTGTTCTTCTTCCTCTTTATTAAGGAATTATGATTTTTTGTCCTTGCATAAGATGTACTTTTGTTGCATATGTTATTCATAAGAATTTGTTTTGATTTATGATTTCTCATAATATATTTAAGTGTCTATTTTGGTTTATATTTGGTTTAAGTGGAAAATCAGGGCAAGTCCTAACAACCCATGATTCTATAGGTGTAGTGGGTGAAGGTGAAGGTTGCGGCTATATGTATGGTTCATGTGCTTTTCAGTTGTAGTGGTGAACGTGAAAGTTACAACTATATGTATGGTTCATGTGCTTTTATTTAAATTTGAGGCATATTACATTATTTTTAAATTTTCATTCATCTAATTTTGAGTGCAATGTTAGTAATGTGGAGGATCACTAACTAAATTTCTAAAATATTTGTGAGGGAGAGATTGTAGAGGCAAAGGAAGGCAGAGGCAAAGGTGATTCTTTATTTACCTATATACGATTCCCCTACTTGTCTATTTAAGGTATATGATTTTTAGTATTTACAGAGGATATACTTTCTAGGGCATAAGATTATTTATCATATTTTTGGTTGTTGTTTAACATTGCTCATAAGATATTTCGTTTATACTTCATATATCTCACAAATTTGTCTATAGATAATTATATGTGGAGGACCACTAATGAAACTAGTGAAATATCATTATGACAAAGAAATTGTAGTAGAGTGCAGAGGCAAAAGTAAAGGTAAGTTGACTTTTGGTGCAAAATTTCTGTGTTATGAAATCTTTTTGTCTTCAAATATAATACTTCTTTTCCCTCCATAACTATTTAGGGTTGATGATATTTAATGTTTGCATATGATGTAATTTCTACTGCATAAGATTGTTCATAATATTGTTGGTCCCTTTTTAAAATTTTTCGTAAGATATTTAGATTTTTGTTTCATACTTCTCACACCATTTTGTGTGAATTTAATATTTCTCATTATATTTACTTGGTGTGCAGGGTATACTTGGTTGGCCATCAACACAGTTTGGAATTGTATATTAAAGTTTCTATGTATTGTTTCTTTTTGCTTGTTTTCTTTTTCTTTTCTTTTCTTTTTCTTTTTTTTTGTGTGTTTTTTGTCGTATGCCACTTTTGCTATTGTTATGATTCTTTTTTGATTTTCTATTTTTATGGATTTTTAATTATTTAATTTGAGCATGGCCATGCTAGCTTGTGGTTTGATATATACATTTATTATTTATTATTATTTTTATGTGTTTTTTCTTTTATTCTTTTTTTTTGGATTCAATGTGTGTAGAAATTAAATTCGTCCCTACAACCCATTTTGTGAGTTTAATTCCAAAAGTATAGTGGGAAAAGATGATGGAGATATGTATTGAGAAATTTACTTGTTCACTTTTACGTAATTATATCATTCCATACTCATTCTAATTTTACCTATTTGACTTTTTAATTATATGTGTTCTTGTTTAAATGTATATTCAATGCAGGTAGGGAGGGTGGAGAAATAATGAAAGCCCTAAATATCTTTTTGTGAGATAGACGTGGGGTGTTATAGCAAAGATAGAGGCAATGGCATAGAGGTTGAGTTACCTTTTTTCATAAGATAATGTATTTCATTATTTGTTTAATATTTCACAAAATAAATTTCATTATTGGTTAATATATTTGATAATGCATTTTATCAATCATTTAATATTTCTTGGGAAATTTTAGTTGTCTTTTGTGTTTTTGTTTAACATTACTCATAATATATTTCATAAAAAAAAAAACTGGTCTTAATTTAATATTTTTTGTCTTGGCTTTTGAGCTATTTTATCATTCATTTAGCATTTCTTGGAAAATTTTAGTTGTCTTTTTTGTCTTTGTTTAACATTACTCATAAGATATTTCATAGAAAAGTTCAGTCTTAATTTAATATTCTTTGGCTTGGCTCATTGGGTTATTAGGTGGAGAAATTAACCCAGGTTGTGACAACTCATTTTGGGGGTTTAGGGATGACCCAGATTCCACAATGTAATGGGTGAAGGAAAATGCTCTCTATTGTTGGTTTAATATTTCTTGTGAAATTTATTTGTCTTTTGTGTTTTGTTTCACATTACTCATAAGATATTTCATAGAATTTTTTGATCTTAATTTAATATTTTTTGTGTTTTTTCTTTTATTATCTTTTTTTGGATTCAATGTGTGCAAAAATTAAATTTGTCCCTACAACCCATTTTGTGAGTTTAATTCTGAATGTGTAGCAGGGAAAGATGATGAAGGTATGTATTGAGGAATTTACTTGTTCACTTCTACATAATTATATCATTCCATACTCATTTTAATTTTACCTATTTGGTTTTTTAATTATATATGTGAAAGTGATGAAGGTATGTATTGAGGAATTTACGTGTTCACTTCTACATAATTATATCATTCCATACTCATTTTAATTTTACCTATTTGGTTTTTTAATTGTATATGTGCTTGTCTAAATTTGAATTCAATGCAGTTAGGCAAGGTGGAACAATAATGAAACCTTTGAATATCTTTGCGTGAGACAGAAGTGTGGAGGCATTATAGCAAAGGTAGAGGCAATGGCATAGAGGATGAGTTACTTTTTTATTTATAAGATAATGTCTTTCACTATTTGTTTAATATTTCACAAAATAAATTTCATTATTGGTTAAATATTTCTAATGATACATTTTATTGTGAATAATAACGTCTTTCGGATTAATTGCATCATTAGGTGGAGAAATTAAACCAGGTTATGACAACTCATTTTGTGGGTTTAGGGATGACGCAGATTCGATAATGTAATGGGTGAAGGAAAATGCTCTATTGTTGGTTTAATATTTCATATGAAATTTTAGTTGTCTTTTGTGGTTTTGTTTAGCATTACTCATAATATATTTCATAGAATTTTTTGGTCTTGATTTAATATTTTTTTCCTTGGATTTTGTTTGGCTCGATAGATGGAGAAATAAATTAAGCTATGTTCTTCAAGGATGTTGCATATTCCACAATGTAATAGGTGAAGGCAGAGCAGGAGGTACACATGGTTTCATATCTTCTTTTAAAGTAGAAACATATTATATTATTTGTTATTTATTTATCAATTGAATTCAATGAAATGTAAGTAAAGGATGGAATTAGTGTTAATGACATTGTAGAAATATACTCACATATTATATTATTTGTCATTTATTTATCAATTGAAATCAATGGAATGTAGGTAAAGGATGGTGGAGCAGTGTTGTTGAAATATACTCATGTGAAGGCTATGTAAGATACTATTAGCATATGCAATGGTATAGGTAGATAGTTAGTTCTACCATTATCAGTAATAGTGCATGTTGTGGGTTTAGAATTGATGTAGATTCCACATGTGCAATGGGCGAGGAGAAGACTGTGGGGTAGGAGGTATGCTGATTCATATCGGTTGAACATAACTCATTTGTTGTATGTCATTATATTGTGTGTTGTACAAACATATGGTGAGTTATTTTTTTGTGCAAAATAGATGCATGCTCTTATCAAATGCTCGTTTCAATTATAATGACACTACTCCCTCCCTAACTATTTGAGGTTTGTGATTATTGGCTTTTGCATAAAATATACTTCATTTTGCATAAGATCTTTTTTGTTATTGATCAAGATTTCTCATTACATATTTGAATAAATTTTAACGTTTTTCATGATATTTTTTGTCTTTTATGGTTTTTTGATAAAATTTTAATTAATATTTAGTGCAACACAATGCAGGGAAAGTAACATGAAGGATAACCAATGAAATTTTGAAATATCTATGCGAAACATTGCATTATAATGAAGAGATAGAGGCAGAGGTGAGTTCTCTTTTGTTGTAAAATCCATGCGATATTGTGATGAAATACTCTTGATGTTGGTCTTTGTTTCATATTTCTCATAAGATATTTGATGTGTATTTAATCTTTCACATAAGACTTTATGGTCTATATTTAATATCTTTTTTTTTTTTATATGCAGGATGTCCTTGGTTGGCAATAGAAGCTTTCTGGGCTTATAGAGGAGAGCTCCCCATTCATTGTTATTGTTATTATTATTTTATTTTTAGTTTTAGTTTTTGTATATTTTACATATTTATTTATTTATTTATTTTTATTGCTATTGTTGTTTGCTTCTTTTTCTATTTCTTGTTGTATTTTTATATTCCTATAGCTATGGTCATTATTTTTTATTTTTTATTATTTTGCTTTTAATAGCATGGCCATGCTAATTTGTGGTTTGATGTTTTACTTTTCGTGCTTATTTTCTCTTGTATATTTCTTACCTTTGTTCATGCCCTTTTGTTTTTAATTCAATGGGTGGGGAAAGTAAGGTAGGTCAATGTAGATTCCATGGATGTAATTGACGAAGGTGAAGGATGTATGTATGAGGGAATTTACGTGTTTGTTGCTACACAATTTTATGATTCCATGTTTAAATTGGACTCTTTGCTTTGCTTCTTATATCATGTGTGTTCATGTGAATTTATAGATAACGTGTGATGTGAGTAAATGATGGTAATTGAAATTTATAAGGAAGCAAAACTTGCCTCTAATTGAGTAGATTTTGTAGATATGGATGAAACAAAACAAAATTTTGAATCCTATTTATGACCGTACTAGTTTCCATCTACATTTAGGAAGGGGAAAAGGCACTTTGTGCCATTGACGGGCGTACATTTCTCACTTTTATATTTCAATCTCAACAATTTTATTAAAACATGACATATTTTTCGTGTTAGTGCCATAATATCTACAACTTTGTGTTTGGTTGCTGCATGTTAGTTAGATTCTAGCTCCCGCATATAGTTCCTTGTTTCAAACATCATGTCTCTATGATGGATTAAGGAGCCAAAAGAATCATGGATTCCGTTCATCTCTCATCATAGCATGTTTGGCTAGAACTTACCCTAGTAAGGCAATATAATGAGTTGAAATAATTTGATCTCCTAGAAGGCTAGGAAAGACTCTAACCTTTGTATGTGCGTGGTTTGGCCTTCAACCTCATCTAGCGATTCCCTTCTCGCCTCATCCTAGAAGCATCTTTCTGCCATTCTTCAATCAACTTCAGTTGGTCCTTAATTTGCACACTAACCTGCTTTGCAACCAAGCTTCAAACCTCATTCTACATACATATTTTTTCCATTTCATAAATCAACTTTAGTTGGCCCTTAGTTTGCACAACAACTCATTTTTGTTGGTTTGTGGTGGAGGTCTTGTAACAACAAAGTCTCGCATTTCTCAAGATAAAGTTTTAAATCTTTAAGTGTGAGAATTTAGCTAATTAAGAGGGGGTCACTATCATCTCACCAACCCTCTTCTCACTTTTGGCTGGCTTCCTCTGGCTCAAGGCGTTTCTTCCTAAGAAACAATTTCTAGGGTTTTATGGCTTTGAAAGTAATTTTTAGATTTTAGTTCAAAGGTCCCAATGGCTGATTGGAAGGCTTAGGTCAAGCAAGATAAGCTCAAGAAATGTCTCCAAACAAACACAATCAAGAATATGCAATGTCCAATAAAACAATTTAAAGGGTTTTTTAAATGGAAACAGTTCTTAGCATGCTAATACATTTTTTGTGGCATATGGAGTAACTTGATCAACACACTCGAAGCAATATTGTGACATATGGAGTTACATGATCAACAAACCTGAAGCAAAATTGGAACAAATTTAGGTTCAAAGACATGTTCTTAGAGGTTTGACCTAGGCATCCTACAATTTTCAATGATAAATACAAGAGAGGGAGCTTTCACATAGGTAACCTCGAAAGAACTTGATGAAAATTTTCTTCAAGGAAGATAATGAGATAAAAATATCAACAACTACGATAACTTTGGTGACTACGTAATAATCATTATTCAATAACTTAAACAAAATAAAACAAAGGATAATTTACTCAATTTAGCATGCATCCATCAAACTTCACCAACAATTGCACATGAAAAGAGAACTATTGATTATTACTCATTAACTTAAATAAGATAAAACAAAGGATAATTTACTCAATTTAGCATGCATTCATCAAACTTCACCAAAAATTGTACATGAAAAGAAAACTATCCACATCAAAAAGGCCTCTCCAAGTGGTTGCTCAACTCAACTCATCCATGCATAGCCAATTATGGAAATTGGAGATTTGCTAAGGGATTTTTTTCCTAGTCCATCCATCAGAAAATTAGAGGAAGTGCATTTCTATTTATAATTTTATAGAGGAGATGTTCAACTTCCTTTACATTCAAATATTAATTTCTTAGGCCTAAATAGTCAATTGAGGAGTTAAAGGCCCTTTTCTATAGTTAATTAATCTAAATGATACAAAAGAAGGGCTTCCCAAGACACCTGACTTTAGGGGAAAAAGCCCTCAAGTGAACCCTGTTCATAAGTGAGGGTTATAAGGGGCCTCATCATTTAGTGTCCATCCCTCCAAATCCCCTTCAAAGTGGCAATGTCTAGGCTCTAAAGGCCCATCTGAAAGATTCTCCATCCCTGTGGGATTCCAATTGAAGACATGTCCTGAAGTCGTAGCAAAGAACCCTTCAGAAGGGCTGCTCCTCAAAATAGGTTGCCCTTCAAAGATTGCTCAATGGCTTGTCCTCTTCTCCAACCAAGCATGCCACAACTGAATTCTTTCTTCACATGTGGATGTAAGGGCTCCACATGGGTCAATACTAGCAAAAATATCTCCAAATGGGGTTCTAGCACCATGTCAAGGTCTTCCATACTTTATGTCATCATTCAAATTGGACATTTAAGTGTTGCAAAACCAACCTGAAGACTGGCATCTTTTCCTTCAATAAATTGAAGCAAGGGTTGGATCTATCCTTTAAACCATAGTTTGGCTCAGTTATGCAAATTCATGTTGTAGGTTGGCCCTTCAAATATGTTACATGTTCTTTTAAATTGAAACATTTAGTAGCGGTTAACAAAGGTTAGTTAGAAAAGCATTTTCATATATATATCTATATATATATATATATATATATATATATATATATATATATATATATATATATATATATATATATATCACGATAGTATTTTCATTCTACCTATATGTGCCTTAAATTGTTGTTTTTTGTTTACGTGGGATGTCCCTTTAATGAAACTTCAGCCTTATAGCTTGTCTACAGATGCCCAAGGGATTTTTCCTTCTCATACGAAGGCACATTTCTCCTATATGTCTGAAAGAATTGACAAGGCCTGTTGTGTACATCAGGTTGAGTGCATCTCAATAATCACTTTTTGAATTGTTGAACTAATCACTTTTATCAACCATGATAACTGGCTGTTTCTATTCATGCAACACTCTCTCACATAAAAAGAGTTATTATATCATCACCAAGCAGGTCTCCCACTATAAGATACAAGTATTCTGTGTCCTGGAAAGAAACTTTCGCAATGCATCGAATATAAATTTCTACATGCATGTTCCTTTAGACCTCGTGTTCCACTTTTAGAGCATCTATTTACCATAGTTCCTTCCATCAATATTTTGATTTTTTTTGTAAGTTGTCGTTTCACAAGCATTTCATACTCAATTCATGTTAAGTTGAAATCGCTTTTCTAATATCCTCAGTCTGATGTGTTTGATGCAATTAGAGTTTATGCTCTTCTATACAAAATATGCTCAACAAATTTTGGTTTCCTAGATGCCACAGGAGTTGTTGTGCTGTAGCTATAAGAGGCCTGTGTACATATGGTTGATGCTTGTTAGCTTCACATCTATAACAGTAATCTCAATTATCACCCTTTGAATTGTTGTACTAATCCTCTAACAAGCTTTTATCAACCATGATAACTAGATGTTGCTACTTTGTCATAAATTGAGTGAATAGGCAAGATACTATTTAAAACATAATAATGTGCAACATCCTCTCGACTTGCTAGGTCTCCCATTATAAGGTACAAGTATTCTATGTCCTGGAATTGATATTTCGCAATGCATCAATTTCCGCATGCAGGTTCCTCTTAGACCTCACATGTTCCACCTTTAGAACATCTATTTACCTCAGTTCCTTCCATCAAAATTCTAATTTTTTTGTAAGCTATCATTACACAATCATTTGATACTCATTTGTATTTTCATTTTTCACATCAGGTCACAAGCTACCACATTCTCTAGATCAACCTTCTCATCATATTGCCTGAATTTTCCAAATTTATATGCAGTCCAAAACTTCATTTCTCCATTTTTATCATCTTCAAAAGTGACTTTGTCCTCAAAAAAATGGAAAGTGAAACGATTGATATTTTATTCTTGAAACTTATTTTTGAACATTTGCTTGATTCCATATGCATAACCAAAGTCCTGATGAGCCCACCCGATTGTACAGAATGCTTCAAAATTTTTAAATATTTTTTTGTTGAAAATTTCAAAAATACTTACCTCCGTCATCTTGAAACAGAGATCTGGTCCATCAAAACTGCAGTGACCCATGGCTTCAACTTTTGTTAACCTTGGGAGAGAAGTGGGAATTTCAATCCCCTGAATTTCAATTCCATTATACACCAATGTCATATCCAAAACTTCAACTTTGGAACTTTGGAGAGGTCTGGCAGTTTTGTTCACAACTGAAAGATCATACCCTGTCTTGTTCAAATGCAATATTTGCGCCGTCCTTATTCAACACTTCGATATGCAATAAGATTAAGCCCGCCTTCATACTTGCTTGAGAAAATACTTTTATTTGCCTGAAAACAATCATATACTAGATGTTGAAAATGGTTCAAATCTTCGAGGGGAATTTTAACAATACAATCCTCCTTATCATATCTAAGGTCGTCATCATCATTTGGAACAACAATTTGAAAAACCTTGAGATTTTCTTTCATATTAGTTCTGTCATCTTCATCAACACTGGCTTATCAGATTCTATTCTTCTTATGAGAAGGGAAGTGCCCTCCTTGATTATCTGCTCTTTTGTTGTCATCACATCCACCATATCCACCATATCTCATAACAAACCTATGATAGGGTCAAAGTGAGAGTTCCCTCTTGGTGGTCATCATCAAATACTGGTGGCCCTTTTTAGCTACCAAGTTTAGTGGTTGGTTGGAAGATAGAGGAACGTTATAATCTATACCTAGCTTCTTTTGCACCGAAGTAGATCATCATGCTTCAGAGTGACTTCAAAACTTACTTTCTTTAAATCTGGATTGCCATTATCTTCAAGGGGGTTAGAAGAATCTTCTTGAACTAATACTTCATCCTTTTCTTGGCAATGCCTTTTTTACCTTTAAAAAGACCAAGGTACCCTTCTTTGGGCTACATGAACCGCTGATGTGATTCCTTCTCTTTACTTCTAGAGAGTAAGAGAATAACATCATCATCATGTCCTCGTGTTCTTTTACAATATGGAGAACTAGATATGTTTTGGACTTTCTTCCAACCAATCAACTTTGTAAAGATTAGGGGACCGAGGGATGCTCGACATCAATAACCTTATATGTTTCATGAAATTTCCATGGAGCCATATTTCACTACATGCAAAATTTCCATCATAAGACAATGTAATTTATGTACCTGTGATATAGAATTCAAATAGATTCCCCTCCAATGTGATATACAATTCTATGAGTAACAGATTTCCTCGAATTCTGTTACACATAGAATTCTGTGATCATAAGCGTTCTTGTGTTATATGTTCCTTAAAAGAGTAGTGTTACATGGCAGCAACGAGATCCTGTTCCCCACCTTTCTTATATGGTGCAAATGTTCTTGCATGATGGGTCTCATAACAACAGTGAAGGAGACATAAGATCTTTGCTTATGAAGAGCTGGGTAGATTTTCTTTCGTACAAATAGAACTTCTCTAAGTTGAACCTTTTTCCGAATTCTCTTATTGCATGTAAAGTGCATTACATTGATTTTGGGATATAATCAAAACCCTTAGGAAGGTAGGTAACTTCACTGTTGCAAACTTTTATTGGCATTTGAGAAGACATAGAGGTAGTCTTGACTTTGTCAGTTTCATGCTCCTTTGCTTTTCCATTGATATGTAATTGTAAACAAAGTTTATCTCTGGTTTAAGAATTTCCCTAATATCTGCTCAAAGCCATCCATAATAGCTGTTGGATTCACAACGAAACTCGCAGCCGTTCGCAGAGCAGGAACAATTGCTCAGTGTAGTGCCCAACTGCAACAACTGCGACATCTGTACACCCTATTAGAGGTGGAGATCAGTGACCATATCCACTTTTTTCCTCTACTTTCATTAATTTTGTGAGCGTTTCAAACATCCACCAAGGTAGAGAGATCACCATCGGTCTGGGAATACAAATAACCCTCCCATGGAGGAGGTGACGGGATCATCAACCTCGAGCCAACTCTGAGCTGATAGCATTAATAAAAGCTTTCTTTTGGGTATTGGAGTTATTTATATCATTGCTGGTCTTTTATATTTCTATTTCTTTTGTTGCATTTCTTCATTGCAGATCTATATGTAATACAGGAAGGTATGTGTTGTGAGTTGGTCTAGAGAGAAAATTTGAAGGGAGGATTTACACCGCAGGAGCACGGGAGACCAGAGACGGAAGCTGAATTAACGTTGGGGAATTGGGAATAGACACTCTTCAGGCAACTGCAGACTGCCCTCTTTGCAGGGGTGGTGGAGGCCAGACCTGTCCACTTCTTCACTCTGCAGCATCTGGGGGTTGGTTTCCCTTTCATGTCAAATATCCAACACACTGATTCAGATCTAAGGTGACCGTTCGACAACTTATGCCATTAATATTGTAGGCATACGTTTTGTCAATTTTGATTTTTTTTCTGGTTTCTACGGTTTTCGTTGTGCCTTTGACTGTATTTCGTTATTGAGAGTCATTTATTTTCTGTAGCTTATATTTCTCGATGTGTAAGCTGTTAGGGTTTCTGGGTTTCTATTTATAGGTTCTTCTGTTTAAGCCCGCGAATCTTAGAAATCCTTTTACTAATTCCTGTATTTTATATAGAACGGAAATACGGAAATTTGGCTATCAAGGCTATTTTGTGTTCTGCATTTTAATGTCTTTGTAGCTATTGCATAAAATTGTATGCACCCTTGTTAGAGTTCCCATTCGTCGTTATTTTATGTGAAGAGTTATTTTTGGGCAATTACTTAAAGTTTTGGCTTTAGATAGTTTTTCCTTAGTTTATGAATTGCATTTGTCATCCTTGGGAGGGAACAGTCTCTCATTTCCTTATGGAATTTGGTATTTTCTTTCGTAATATGTTGATAAATAAAAAATTTTGGCCAAAAAAATTTGCTTGTGATGATTTACAGGCATATCTGTTAGTTATATTCCAATTTGAAGATGTAGATGTTTGTCAAAACTCTTATAGACCATCACTCTCGAGGTTGAGAGCTTTGCAACCGTTAAAGATGTCAAAGATAAGTTCCAGGCCAAAGACGGGATTCCCTCCGACCAATAGCATCTGATCTTCACAGGAAAGAGTCTTGATGACCAATGAACCCTTGCTTATTACAACAATCAGGAATCTACAGTCCACCTTTTTCTCTGTTTGAAGGGTTGTATTGAAATCAAGCTTAATAAAAGCAGACACTCTAGAATGAGTGCCAGAGCTTCAGCAAGATAGTTGAAGAAATGTATCCACCTTTTTACTGGAACATGCATAATGCAAGGGTTTTATAGGAATTCCCCCTTTATCATGTATCATTATCTACCCAAACCCCTTCAGCGACTCAGTATATTGCGCAACCACCACTGTTGTCCCCTGTAAGAGGTGCAGATCGGTGCTCATATCCATTGGTTCCTCTGGGGCTTCGACCAGGAATATTTTGGATAAAGAAAATAGGAGGTGGGTGCCTGATACCCCACTTTGAGTAGATTGCGCAACTACAACGTCTATTCCCTATAAGAGGTGCAGATCAGTGGTCATATCCATTGGTTCCTCGGGAGCTTATATGAGTAATAATTTGGATAACGAAAATAGGACGTGAGTGCCTCACACCCCACTTTGAGCCCTCTGAATATTTGATGATTCCACTACTCATTATAACCTTGAAAGATTTTCAATGTTTTTCAAAATTAATCTTTAGAAAGTCAAACAGACAACATTATCTGATGCAGTACAAAATGATAAAAGGGAGTGCACCAAGTCACACAGGTAGTGATTATCTTCTACCATATGGGAATGATAAAAAGGAGTTCACCAAGTCACACAGGTAGTGATTATCTTCTACCATATGGGAATGACATTTCAACCACCAGCTGTCATCAATTCCATGAGTCTTCAGCCTTTCATCCAATAGTTAATATGGGATTCGAACTATGACAGAAGAGTTATGCTGATTATCGATTCCACGAGTCTTTCAGCCTTTCATCCAATAGTTAATATGGGATTCGAACTATGACAGAAGAGGCATGTTGATTATCTATTTCAACACAGAAGAGTCATGCTGATTATCGATTCCACGAGTCTTTCAACCTTTCATCCAATAGTTAATATGGATTTCGAACTATGACAGAAGAGGCATGCTGATTATCGATTTCAACACAGAAGAGTCATGCTGACTATCGATTCCACGAGTCTTTCAACCTTTCATCCAATAGTTAATATGGGATTCGAACTATGATAGAAAAGGCATGCTGATTATCGATTTCAACTAAAATAGCCGAAGGTCATTTGAGCGTTCCAGTGCAAATCCAGAGCATGTCATGTCAGTGTTTATCTCAAAATACTATTTTCCATACTTATTTATCTTCGCCAGACTCGATCCCAAATGTCTTTTACTGCCAGGTTTATTCTGCCAAGGTGGATGAAGATATTGGAGTAGTCGTTAGCAGTTCTTTTATAGCCTGCTTTCATATTCTGCCAAGGAGGATGAAGATATTGGAGTAGTTGTTAGCAGTGGTATCCAGCTTCTTGTTCTCTGGAGTTGGCTCTTGGGCGACATTGCAGTACAGCCTGCTTCGGTGAGAAGGTTATTGGAGATAACAACTTGGGGTCAAATGCAATTATTCTGTTAGTGTCAACCAGACATAATCCGTTCTAAGGAGGTTGTTTTTAGTCCACAATACATGCTTTAAGGAAAACTAAAACATTAAGGAGATGTTTTTTGCAATATGCTTTGATGGATATTTATGCGGTGAAGTTGTAAGTTGTTTATTTTGATTTTAATCGCTGAATGAGTTTTCCTCTTCTCTTGTTTCTTATTCGCAACTCTTTCCTCTTTTTTGTTGTGTCTGCAGATTGGTTTCTCGAAGAAGGTGAACTTAATATTCCTTTTCGTGTTGCTACGAACGCTCATTCCTCCTTTCTATATATTCATTCACTCTTTTTTGTATCATCCTTCCAATGACTACGGTTTTGTCGTAAGCTCAATTGCCATCTTGGGTCATATGCTATATGCCTGCTATAATTCCTGCGCCGAGATCATCCCCGTTCATTGCTCCATATCTTCTCTTTGAAAACACAATGTCTGTAACAAAATTTAATGCCATGATCTCTGGGCCCTTTTAGCTTGGCAGCACTTGTGAATGGGTGGTGACAAATAATTCAATTCCATGATCTCTGGGCCCTTTCAACTTGGCAGTGCTTGTGAATGGGTGGTGACCAAAAAGTTGGGCAGATCATCTGACGCTGATTCAGTTGCTTTTATGGAGAAGGAATCATGTCCTCAATTAGAATACCCAAAGTATCATCGGGTTGCTTCAGAGTCGGCCCTTGATGTACTCAACAAATTGAGCGAACAACAGCAGAAACAACCCCAACAACAGAAACAGCCCTCTAAAAGGAAAGCCAATCGGCTTTATTAGAAAGAGTTGGCTTTAGCTTAGCCAATCGGCTTTATTAGAAAATTTGGCTTTATCTTTTCTTCTTTTAACCTCTGTGAGGAGATTATTGTCTGCTCAAGGAATTCATTTTTACTTTTCACTGTTTGAAGGGATTTCTTTCCTCCTTGTTGGCATTGATTTGATTGGGAAGCAGGTTAGTTGAATTCCGCAGCATGAAGCTTGGGCAACCTCTTTGCAAATTGCCTTTCCTTGTAATGTTCTTTGACACTAACTAGAGACCTGATTTTATGCCAAGATTCAAGCCAGCACAACTTCGAATAAATATCGTTGCAGGCCTAGTAATTTCAGGTTATGGTTTTGCAGATGTATTAAGAAGTTAAGATATGAATATAGCACTTGATCATGCTGGGTAATATGGTGCTGATGGGCTCCTGAAAAGTACTCAAGTTTAAGCCATCACCCTTTTTGGGAGTCGGAGTAACAGATATTTCACCAAATATTTGTATCTTTATTATGAAAGCAGTAGCCTTGTCATTCCAACGTCCAAGTGTCACATTTTCATGTATGATTTATGCTTATGAGAAATGATTGTGTGGCAAGATAATATTATTGTGGCGTGTATTTATGACTATGAATCACAATGGGACTCTGTTTTCGAGAATTGTTAATGCCCATAGATTGTTGCCTACGCATGACTGATGTATCTTAGATTTCAGTGATCCAGCATAATTCTTTTTTGTCTTCCTTATTCTTGTGGTTCTTGGTCAATATTTTTTATTGGAAACATTTTTTTATTTAGTGCGAGCCTGCTTAAGAGAGGTTTAGGGTTTATTGTCTACCTTACGAAGTTCTTTTGGCCTATTTGGCAGATACATGTTGGCTTATTTATTCCTAAACTAAACATCAGAAGATGTATTCCATAATTGTATATCCAATTACACAGATGAGACAAACCAGAAAATTTGTTGATCTCTCTTTTGTGTAACCACCCTAACCTTTTCCCTTGATTATATCTGATTACCTTTGTGTGTTAATGTTTATCTACTCATCCAGATTGAAATTTTAATACAAATTTGTGCAATTAGCATATCAACATCAATAATTTCAGATTGAAAATTCTGATACAAATTTGTGCAATTAGCATATCAACATCAATAACTTCATTAGCAATGTTTCATGATTAGCTTCTTAACATGGCTTCCTAATGTGTTGATGGGGCCAGCCCACGTGGTCACCACTTGCCTCCGCTTAGGTGGACTTATGCTATTGAACTGGTTCGTATGTTATGGTAATTGTAAAGTGATTTTGGGTTAATTAGTCAATCAACTTGCTGTACCTTATGTTGGTTCTCCTCTGGACACCTGTCCTCCTCGATCTTATCAAACCCTACATCGCCTTTTGGTCACCCGGTTCGCGCCTCTTTGCTCATTCTTGCTTTCGGTGTTTGGTAGCAAAGGTCTCTGTGCTATTTTTGCTCTGTCTCTGAGTTGCTTTGGTCTGTAATGGAACCTCTTTGGTTTTCCGCCGGTTCTGTGGTGCTGTGAGGTCGTTCAGCTATGTCTTGTCCCCACTGTGTGGGTCTATTCGGCTTCTGGTTCTATTGGTAAGCTGGTGAGGTTACACTGTGCGGTCTTTTCGTTTTCGTGCCCGTAAGAACTGTCTCTGTTTTGTTTTTATGGTTACTGTTCAGTCTGGTCCTCCGGACAAATTTGTGGTTGATGGCTATGTTGAAATGTGGCTTCGTTCGCCCAGTTCGTTAGTTGCACAGCTCAATGGAAACTCCAGCTTCCTTCTTCTCCGGCGCTCGCTCTCTGGACCAGGTATGTCATTGTTCTCTGCTATATTTTCTTCTCCTCCGTTTGCACCGTGGCTAATGACTTGCAGCCCCTCTGTGGACAGGGGTCTCTGTTTCTGGGTTCGACTGTCTTGTTACTCCGGCTTCGCTATTCAGGTAAGCTCGTTTTCCTTTTTACACATTCATAGTTTACTTGTTGCAATCTTATGGTGCCAATCTCCCATGCGAGGGTTTGGTGGGAAGGAAACCCTAACCTCCTGCCTTCTCTCTGTTGTATACAGGTGTGGCCGGTTCCTGTAACTGCACAATGGATTCCGTCGCTCTCCTCCGGGTAGTCTTATTCACGCTTTGCTTCTTTGTAGTGGCTCTAGGTCTCGGTCTTGATAGCGGTCGTTTGTTGTGTGGCTTCTCTGTCTTTTTATTGGGTCTGGACTTGTTGGGTTCGGCAAACCCTTGGCCGCAACTTGGAAGGGTTTATGGGTCGATGGTAGTCCTGTTTGGTTACACCTCGTCGCACAGTCCTTGTAATTTTTAAGCAGAAAATACAATGTAATATTTAACTGATAGTTAGACTTGTTCGCTGGAAATTCTGGTTGCTTACCCGGTTGTGTAGTTGTCTGGTGCGACCCTTTGAGGGTGCTGGTTCCTTCCATCGTTTGGTCACTTCTTTACCTGCCAGTTCGTAGCTGTTTGGACATTGTAAACACTATTGTTATGAAAGAATGAAATAGTTACATAGCACTGTATATACAGGTTTTTATAACTGAGGACATTTATAAATAAACAGTTTGTCTGCTTGTGCACAGAATAAGATGAAGAAAAAATATGTATTCTATTACTCTCATGTAAATGCTCCGTCTGTGAACCCTCCTGGGTTATCTCATTTGTCTCTTTATACAAAGCTTTTGTTTAGGCAGTTAGTTAACTGCTGGCAGTTATGCAATTACAGTTTGGTTTACAGTTAACATAGACATGCTTTTCTTGGCTTCTAATTAGTTTACGTTGCCTGCCTTTTTATCATAGGGTTTCATTGTCAAGCACCTACTGACCCTATCCTACTATCATCATCTTTAACTAGAATCTATTACAATATTTGAATATAATGAACAGAAATTTAAAATAACAGAAAGTTGATAGTGTAGTTGACCATGGAAGAAAATAAAACATAAAAACATAAAAGTTTGACAGACTTGCTGTCCGTTCAGATAACTGTGTCTCACTCGCAATCTTCTTCTGAAATTTTGTTCGCCCTCTCTCGGTCTTCTCCCTGTCGACCAGATGCTCCTGCATCAGGCTGCCGGGGTAAAAGAGAGATCTCATGGCTCCGTTCCATGAGTTCCTCCACCGAGTAGCCAGCCTTCCGAATCTGTGTCTCGTCGAGCCAGGAGCTGTCCTCCATTGGACGGTCCTTCCACTTGACGAGGTAACGCAGATACTCCTTCCTGCGCGTCTTCTTGGCTACCTGTGTGCTGAGGATTCCTTCGATTTCATGGGTCCGGACCGAAGGCAACTGTTTCTTCCAAAGACTGCTCTCGAACTGGGTGTCCCGTTGTGGCTGTACCATTCTATCATCTTCCGCCTGGGCATGATATGGGAACAGGTCTGCCACGTTGAATATGGGTGATATACCTATATCAGGTGGCAACTGAATTTCATATGCATTCGCTGAAAATTTGCGCAGAATTTTGCATGGGCCGATTTTCTTGAATTTCAGTTTGTTATACGTGCCCTTAGGAAACCGTTCCCGACGCAAATGCGCAAGGACTTCGTCTCCAATCTCAAAATTTACCTCACGCCGCTTTATGTCTGCATGCTGCTTATATTTCTGCGTGCTGTCCTGTAATCTTAATTTAACTTTTTCATGCAGTTCGCTCATTGCTTCGGCAAAATCTTCTCCGTCTGCACTTCTCCTTTCTAGCTGTCCCAAATCTCGTAATTCATGTACTCCTCGCGGATGCATACCATACAAGATTTGAAATGGGCTAAATCCGGTGCTCCGATTGGGCGAATCGTTATAAGCGAATTCTGCCTGGGCGAGAGCTCGATCCCATAATCGCGAGTTTTCTCCTGTTAAACTGCGTAACAAATTGCCCAAACTCCTGTTCACCACCTCTGTCTGTCCATCAGTCTGCGGGTGATACGCAGAACTGAAATTTAACTGTGTGCCCAACTTTTTCCACAGGGTGCGCCAAAAATGTCCTGTGAATTTCACGTCCCTGTCTGATACAATGGTTCTAGGTAAGCCATGCAATCGAACTACTTCTGTAAAGAAGAGGTGTGCCACATTTGTGGCGTCGCTGGTTTTCCGGCAAGGAATGAAATGAGCCATTTTTGAGAATCTATCCACCACCACCATCACTGAGTCATAACCCCGCTGCGTTCTAGGCAATCCTAGGACAAAGTCAATGCTGACCGAATCCCACGGTCTGCTTGGGACAGGTAAGGGTGTGTACAGTCCGGTGTTCTGGCTGTGCCCTTTCGCCAGTTGGCAGATTTTACACCTGGTTACATACCTCTGTACGTCCCGGCTCATTTTCGGCCAGTAATAAAAATGCCCGAGCTGCTCCAATGTTTTATCGATGCCAAAATGTCCCGCTAGTCCGCCACTGTGTTTTTCTCTCACTAAGTTTTCCCTCATCGAACAGTCTGGAACACATAGCTGTCCTCCTCGAAACAATAATCCTTCCTGTACATTGAAATCTAGCCATGGGCTTGTATTCCTTAATACGGGATTCTGGCATGCTTTAAAAGCTTCTTTGAAATCCGCGTCCATCTGGTACAAATCCTTCAAGTACTCAAATCCCATCACCTATATGCCACTTTCTTGTAAGAGCAGGGTTCTTCTGCTTAAAGCATCCGCCACTTTGTTGGCTTGCCCACTTATGTGCTTCAACACAAAAGTAAAACTCTGCAATTACTCCACCCACTTGGCATGTTTATGGTTCAGTTTGTGCTGCTGTGTTATATACTGTAACGCAGAATTATCAGAGAACAAGACGAACTCATTGCCTAGTAAGTAGTGCCTCCAATGCTTCAAGGCTTGAACCACTGCATAGAATTCTTTGTCATATGACGAATATTTCTGCCGACTTTCATTTAGTTTCTCACTAAAGAATGCCACTGGTCTGTCCTCTTGACTGAGTACAACGCCAATAGTTGTCCCGCTTGCATCACACCAAACCTGAAAAGGTTTGCTAAAATTGGGCAGTCTCAAGATTGGCCTCTCCGTTATTTTCCGCTTCAGAAGTTGGAAACTGTCTTCTGCCGCCTTAGTCCAACAAAAAGGTTGGCTGGCCTTTTTGATGGTCTCTAGCATTGGTGCGCAGATTTCACTAAAATTCTTAATAAACTTTCGATAAAAATTGGCTAAACCGTGAAAGCTACGTACCTCGAATAAATTCATAGGTGACGACCAACTTATGATCGCTGCAATCTTCTTTGGGTCCATCTTTAACTCATTCTCTGCCACTACAAATCCCAGATAAATTAACTCCTTCTGCAAGAAAGTGCATTTCTTCAAATTTATCAGCAGTTTGTTCTGCTGCAGCTTCTCGAATACCCTTCGAATATGCTGAAGGTGCTCTCTTTTCGTCCTGCTGAAAATTAAAATATCGTCCAGATAGACTATCACGAATTTTCCAATAAATTCCTTTAACATTTCGTTCATTAGTCTCATAAAAGTACTCGAAGCGTTACTCGACACAAATGGCATGACCAGCCATTCGTACAGTCCTTCGTTGGTCTTGAAGGCTGTCTTCCATTCGTCTCCCTCTCTAATTCTGATCTGATGGTACCCACATTTCAGATCTATTTTTGTAAAATATGCTGCCCTACTAAGACAGTCCATCATGTCATCCATTCTAGGCAAGGGAAACCTGTATCGAATGGTAATCTTGTTTATAGCCCGCGAATCTGTGCACATTCGCCATTCTCCACATTTCTTGGGTGCAAGGACTGTAGGTACTGCATAGGGGCTTAAACTCTCTCTGATCAGTCCCTTATCTAACAACTCCTGCACTTGTTTGCGTACTTCTTCATTGTCCTTTGGACTCATTCTGTATGCTGCCTTGTTCGGCAAGCTTGCTCCCGGTATAAAATCAATGTGGTGGCTGATGCTCCTTTTGGGAGGCAACTTATCAGGTAGCTCATCAGCCGCAATGTCTTGAAATTCTTCTAACAGCTCTTGTACTTCTTTGGGCAATTCTGATTTCTCTAAGTTCAATAACACTGGCTTCATCCTCCTCACAACTGCAAAATTAGTTTCATTTTCCTCAACCTGCTTTATAAACTGTTTTCCTTCCATCAATAGCGCCTTTGTTCCGCTTGATTCTGCTGAATCTTCCTCTTTGATGGGTACAAGTGTGTGTTTGACCCCATCCTTCGTAAACTTATAACAATTAGTTTTCCCATCGTGTGTCACCTTCCTGTCATACTGCCATGGTCTTCCGAGCAGTATGTGGCACACGTCCATTGGCATAATATCGCAGACCACTGTATCGTGGTACTTGCCAATGTGAAACTCTACCTCGCATTGTTCATCAACCAACAGCTGGTGGCCTTTCTGCAGCCACGACACCTTGTAAGGTGTGGGATGCTTCAGCCGCTTTAACCCCAGTTTTTCCACCATCTCAGTGGCAACCAAGTTATCCGTACTCCCGCTGTCTATTATCACCTTGCAGCACTTTCCATGCGATTTACAGACTGTCCGGAACAGTGCTTTCCGCTGTGTTGGTTCAGCCACTTCCTTGGTTGGTTTTAACAATACTTTGTTCAAAATCAAAGCTTCTCCTGTCTCCGCCATGTCTTCCACCTCCCGGGGTTGTGCTTCAGCTTCTTCAGGCTGTGCCATCAGCGTTCCCCTCTGACCGGCCTGTTCAACTTCTGGACACTCAAAGGATCTGTGCCCCCATTTATGGCACCTGTAGCACTGGACTCCAGTCCCTCTTCCGCGGCCATTCCCTCGTCCTCTCTGGTATGACCGACCTCCTCTGGTGCTATCTCCTTTTTCTGCTGTCCCTGAAGTTTTTGAACTGCTGCCTTCTTCGTTGTTCGCAGCACTCTTTCCTCTACCGTAGGACTGTCCCCGTCCTCTGCCATTTCCTCTCCCTCTTCTGCTGTTCTGTTTTCTGTTAATTTTTTCCTCAGCCTTTACAGCGCTCTGAAAGGCTTCTTCAATATTCCGGGGAGAAAGAATATTGATTTCATCTAATATCTCCATCCTCAATCCATTTACGTACCTTGCTGTCTTTTCTGGGTTATCATCAGTATAACCAACACGTAAATTTACTCGGTAAAATTCTTCTGTGTACTCCTTGACAGTCATTCCCCTCTGCTTTAAACTCTGCACTCGCCGATATAATTCCACCTGGTAGTCTTTTGGCAGAAATCTGCCCTTCAATTTCGCTATCATCCTTGACCATTGTCGTATCGGCGACTTGTTCATTCTTTTTCTGTCCACTTGGACACTGTCCCACCACAAGAGCGCGTGTCCCTTTAGCTTAGTGGCAGCGAACTTAACCCTTTTATCCTCACTGACTTCTTCGTTTTCAAAATATTTGTCCAGTTCGCTTATCCAGTCCAACAGGACTTCTGCGGACAGACTGCCATCATAATTAGAAATTTCTGTTTTGGGTTTGCTGCTGGCCAATAAAACTTGCCGCAGCAGTTTCAATTCCGGAGCTTCCTCATCAGACCCGTCTGCAGCAGTTACCACTTCCTCCTCACTGGTATCTCCCAGTTCTGGGTCTCTTCGTCTACCCGCTTCCACTGCTTCCAAACGAGCTGTAAGAACTCTAATATGTTCCCTCAATCCTTCATCTGCTCCCCTACGTGCACCTCTTCCACGTCCTCGTCTTGGCGCTTCCATCCTCTTCTATTTCAACAAAAAAACTTGCTCTGATACCACTTGATGGGGCCAGCCCACGTGGTCACCACTTGCCTCCGCTTAGGTGGACTTATGCTATTGAACTGGTTCGTATGTTATGGTAATTGTAAAGTGATTTTGGGTTAATTAGTCAATCAACTTGCTGTACCTTATGTTGGTCCTCCGCTGGACACCTGTCCTCCTCGATCTTATCAAACCCTACATCGCCTTTTGGTCACCCGGTTCGCGCCTCTTTGGTCATTCTTGCTTTCGGTGTTTGGTAGCAAAGGTCTCTGTGTTGTTGGGAAAAGTATCCAATACGGAATGACCCTATCCCACTCTAAGGGTGATAGTACCTCAGCAACAATCAAAGCAAAGCTATTCAAGATTACTTCTTTATGAGATGTAAGAGAGAGGAGAAAGAGATTCACTAACCGTTGTCTTCCGCTAATGATTGATCCGATCTTCCCTCTTTGCTTCTTGCTCCCAGCTCCTTGCTCTTTCACTGGCCCAGCTACACAAAGATCCTGCAAAAGCACAAGAAAGGGAAACTACAAGAAGCATACATCCATAATTGATTCAAGGATTAGAATAAATCAAATATACAAGCATCAATACGCCACAAAGACACATGCATATAGAAGAACCTCAAATGCTTTATTAATGGAAGAAGTAAAGTTCTGAGAGTGTTACAACCATAAGAGGCCCAATCCAGCAACACCTCCCAGCAGAAAGAAATCTCCTCTTCACCTCCTTCAAAGCAATCACCCAATAGTTCTATACTCAAACCAACAGCACTTCCTTACATTCACAAGATTCCAGCCTCCCTAGACCTCATGAGAGAGCTCTATATATAGGAGTTTTGGAGAAAGGATGAGTCAGCTTGAGGTTGGCATGAAGCTGACTACTGTCCTCTCCCACTTCAGTTATTCTTCAGTTCTTGAGTCCACTTGGAGTTTCTTGCTTCCACTTGGAGATCTAGATCCTCTTACTCATCCCAAGGCGAATTCCCTGATCCAAGTGTCATTTTAGAAGCTTCCTGGGCATTTGACACCTTGCAGAATGACTGTGCCACTTGGCAAACCTCGCCCAGCGCAGGTAGCCTTCATTAGATTTGACATTTAGCGCAGGTAAAGAGTGGAGTAGTTGACATTCAACGCAGATGCTCAGTGGAGCAGTTGACATGATCCAGAATTAGCTTGTTTTTGAGTGTTTTCAGGTGGAGAACTGATTTTTAGTGTTGTGGTTTGCTGACCTTGTTCCTCTAGGGGTAGGAACAACATGTTTAGGGACTTTGGACCCCTTAGATTATCGACATTTCATGCTTCATGCTGTAAGGCACAAAAATGTCTATAACAGTTGCCCCCTAAAGTATGAGGTCGTTTATCGGGTGAAATGCTTTATCAGGAGGATCCGAAGTTCATTCAATCGCTGTGAGGTTCCCTGTAATAAAATACAATACAATACATTATTTTTCATTCTGCTTTCATGATCTAGCTGAGGCGGGCATTCCCATGCTCAGCTTTATAAATTCATTTTGGTACATAAAACAGACGATAGTCTGATGGTAGACTGATAATTCTCTGCTGAAATTATCATCCTTTGAGTAGGATGATCATCTGCTGCAATGATGTACATATCAAATGTCTTTATATCTCCTGAATATATATCGCAGCCCAGATGGATGAAACTAGATCCGGGGTCTTCAAAACTCGTTCGATCTTCACTCTAAGTACAAGTCGATCCATGTGAGAATTGGGCTGAAGTCGAACATGGAAAGACATCGCTTGATTACCGGTCAATAATGTAAACCGTTAACAAGCGCGAGAGGAATCACCAATAATGACAATGACCCTCAAGGTACTGCAGTACAATTCACGTGGTGTGAATAAAGGACTTGGCGTCGAACACCACGCAAAATCTTCTGGTCGAAGGTCATTAATGTATACCTGTCGCCGGAAGTGAGAAACTTGCCATTGAGGCATGCAAGCTTCAAAGTACTGGGGGGGGTTGTCCCTAGATCAACTTCTTGGATAATGAGCTGAAGTCGACAAGAAGCGATCCGTCAAAGGAGGGCCTTAATGAATCCCACATCAGTGACACGGAACGGAGCTAATGATTTTAGTGGAGGTGAAAACAATCTGTGAAATATGATTCAGGGTGGCGATCATGGGTGGATGAAGGATAATGTATGGCAGTGGATGGGACACGGTTGACTCTTTCTGAACAACATCTCTTGAACATATAACTACACTGATGTGATGGATCGGTAGCATTACCCCAAGTGTGGATGGTTTGGCGAGGACCATGGTGATGAGACCGGTGAATGAAACAACCCAACCCGATGGGATACGGAGGACAAAGTGTCATGTTCAAGAGCGACTTGCTACCATTAAAGCTTTGAGGTTCTCCCAATTTTTCCCCAGTCATTTCTGACCAGTACCTCTTTATTTTTGTCAAGCTTGAGGAGGATAACATATGCTTGTTCTATAACCTGCCCTTCGGGCAAGCCCATCGCTATGTTTTAACGAGCCTAGCGATAGGGAAACTCGTTCTCGTCTAAAGACAAGTTTGTCGCTATTTAATCATTTTAACGAGTCTAACGACAAGGAAAACTCGGTCCTTTTCATTTTTAGAGAGTCTGAAAAGGTACATAAAGTTAACTCCAAAATTCCTTTTTCGTCATCTAATCCCTTAAGTCTGAAAAAGTATAAAACAATACAGAAGGGATGAGTTTTCGATAACTTTAACGAACCGAATAAAACAAGCACTCGACCTTTTTGTGTAATAATCCCTCAGGTCCAAAAAGATTAAAATCTAGAGGAGGGATAGCTCTTCCGGTCAATTTAACGAGCTGGAAGGCCAAAACTCGGCAAACTTTTCATATTTTACGAGTCAGATGAAAAGAGCTCAAAGAAGACTCGTCTTTTGAGGAACGAGTGATAAACAGGGATAGCAGCAGATTCCAGGTACAGGTTGGAATTTTCCAATCACGGCAGTGTCACAAGGATGGCTAGGTGAAATCACTCTTCGCAGCTGTTCTTCAAAATAGGTAAACAATCATATGGAGGTGAACGATTGGCCAAATGGAATGGAGGTGGCGGGTGCAAATACGACCAAGGCTTTTTATGGCTAATAAATTTATGATCACAATGGTTATTTACCAGTATAGGTTCATTTTTTAATGAGCTTAAACTTTGGAGGAAACTCTTGCTCACGCTTTTCTATTTTTTAACGAGCATAAATTCCACGGTAAAACTGCTCGATCTTATGTTTATTTTTTAACGAGCATGAACTATGTGCTAAAACTGCTCGGATCTTGCTTTTCTATTTTTTAACGAGCATAAATTCTGCGGTAAAACTGCTCGATATACCAGTCATAGGATAAGAAATGTCTCCTGTGAGATAGCTATTTTTTATGGAGCTTTATCTCACGAAGTTGTGCTCCTAATTTGGCAAATTTTGACCTTTGCCCCACATCCTTTCTTTATGCAAGTTAGGAAACGGCTAATCCTACGAGTTTAAAGGGTTAGACCTACAGGTTTAAAGGGAGGACCTAAAAATTTAAAAAAATAAATAGTCGTCCCTTGCTTGCACTCCAAAAGGTTTGCATGCTCGCAGGTATAAAGTACGATTTCAAGGTTACCCCTCAATTTGCAGATAAAACATTTGTTTTACCGAGAGAGGCCTACCTCTTTCAGGTTACCCAAAGATTGTCTTGTTATTCTTTCAACAAAACACTTCATCAGCAATGTCTACCGAAATAGACAGGGGTGGGTGAAAAACAGATTATTCCACCCACATAACTTTGACAAAAGAATCTTATTCTAGAACAACCCCTCTTCCTAGACGGACGGGGTACAGACTAGTCATATTCTCCCGCGGAAATCTACTCTATACCCAAGGTTTTCTCTGCCCAAAGCAGACCAGGATGCATGCCCCCTGGGTTCCAGTCCCATCTTTCCGAATCACTCGCACTCACCGGGAAGGAGGACTGGGGGTGGAGACATTTCTTGGGTGAATAGACCATTGAGGGTTGGTATGTGACTATTTGCGATGCGTGATCCCGGAAATGAAAGTTGGTCTACGAGCTTGACCATTCTTCCTTCGTGTGGAAAACACATTACTCGAAAGAGTGAGGAGACTACAGCTCCCATGTAATGTATATAGTCTCGTCCAAGGAGTAGGTAATAATCCAAGGGTCCTTGAACGACCATCACGTTCATTTGAACGGTCTTCCCTTTCAATGTAACAGGCACATTGGGGAGGATCCCTAATGGTCGACTGGTTCCTTTATCAAAACCCGAGAGATTTCTTATCTCAGGAAAAAGCTCCGGGGAACCCAGTGCTTTCCAAGCAATAGAGAAAAGGATACTCACAGATGCCCCTTCATCAATGATAGTTCCAGCCATTACCATTCTATAAATTTGGACGATGATTCTGAATCGTATACTGGCTGGTAACCGGGGTCTGCCTAGTTGGTTCCAATCAAAGGACACAACCAGGTTGCTTGGTGGCGGGACCGAATACACGACCGGATATGACCTTGACGATGTTCCTTCCTACGATAAAGGAATGGGCGCATTGCCCTGATGCTCATCAGAGTCGGTGTTGATGAAAAGAATCTGGATGGTGTCATCCTTATTCTCTTCGGTGAGGGTGTCATTTGAAGATGAATCTTCATTGACGGTGTCATTTGAAGGTGAAACTTCATTGACGGTGTCATCTGAAGATGAAACCTCTGAAGGCGGAACCGGGTCAACTACCGTATCGACCTTTAGACTCTCGTCTGGTCTAGATTCAGTAGGTTCATTTTCAATGACTGACGCTTCAGCCGACCACTTGAGCAGGCCAGCTGTATTTTCAACCAACGAAGGACTTGGCACGAGTTTTTTGTATCCAGGAGGAAGTCTCAACGGTGAAACCGGGCGATCTCCCAAAACTCTCTTCGCTTCGTCTAAGAAGGGACAACGGTGGATGGCATGATCGCCTTTACACAGTTTGCAGGGGGATCTTGCTCCCCCTCTTTGTCTTGAACCTTCACTTTCACTGGTTGACGGTAAGCATTCAACATGGCTATCAGAGGTTGATGCTCCCGAATTGTGCAACCGAGGGGACCAGTCCCTTAGTATCCGGGGAATACAGGGACAATCTCTATGGAAGTGGTCTCCTCTACATATGACACATGGCGATTTAGGCCTGGTCTGTGATGTGTGTGGATTTTTGTCAGATGTCTTTTGCTTGCCCCCAGTCGCCTTAGGCTCCTTCTTCTTCTTCTCTCTCTCCTTCTTCTCCTTCTTCTTCATGGGAGCTTGGCTTTTGTCGGCTCTACCTTGCGAAGATGAAGGATTGGAGGAAGAGTTATAGGAAGTTGAAGGCTGGTGGGCAGCTCTAGACTCATCTAACTGTTGACTCAACTGTTCAGGAACCATGGTGGTCTGAACTACATTGGTTGAGAATAGCCAAATAGGCAGGCCAATTGTCAGTCCTGGAAGCGACAATGTGGCCATGTGGGGCGCACCAACTTCTCCCCAAGAGGAGAATGGACTAGGATTTCCATCATGTGGAATTCCTTGGTTAGGGCGTTACATGTTCTCAACCTAAGATCAACGCGGGAATAGGAGGTGATTATGTTCCGTTTAAAATAAATTTTATAACGACGCTTAGACACAACTTGCTTTTTCACTTTTTAAGAGTCGAGAAAAAACTAAAGATGACTCTAGTCTCCTTCGATGTTTTAACGAGCCCGAAGTGACAAATGCTCGGATGGACTTTTTCAGTTATAGAGTTTGAAAAGGGCCAAAAGAAACTGCTCTGGAGTTCTAGGCAGAGGGTGTGCCAAACTTTTCGCAAAACCACAGAATACGTTTTACGGTACGAGTGGTCGATCTTCGTGAATGTTGTGTTCACTGCATTGCGATCAGTAGGGCGGCCGACACGGTTTCCTATGGTTAAAGGCTTTATTCCTATAGGGGTCTCCCAATATATACGCGACGGTACGTGGGAGCACAAGTCCGTATTGATACTTATCGATTCACCGTGGAGGAATCACCAAACCACTCAACGCTAAGATATCACGTTTAACGACGCCGGAACACGTCTCTAGCTTAGACCTCTATGTGTTTGCGTTATGTTTCAATGCGTTGTTATGTAAATTCAATTTATTTTAAGGTTGATCTTGTTTAGCAGTTTGCCTTTATGGATCACCACGAGATGTATGATAACACTCCTAAATGCAGCCTAAGATGATAAGCAAGCTTTTCAATATTTCAACTTTGAAAATCTTAACTACTGAGGGAAAAGAAAGACAACATCTTTTCACACTGATCATAGAGCACACACTAATGCACTTTTTCCTAAATCAACATGCAAACTGTCATAATGCACATGCACAATGCAGGTATTTCTTTTCTCTTTCTTAATGTTTGCGTGATACAAAAAGAAAGTTGTTGTATAACTTTGAATTCAATTTCAAGTGAAAGTAAACAAGCTTGTCCAAAATCAAAAGACACCTTAAGATTTACTTGTTTCGACACTAGAAATATATAAATTCAAACCATATGACGAAAGCAAAATCTCAATCAGCTATGAACAGCAAACAAACTAACTCTTAAGATCAAAACGACACTTTATCATAGGTCTAGATCTAAGAGGCCACAGCAAGACTAGTTCACTTTCGTTATGGGAAACTACAAATGATGTAAGAAATACACAAAGAACAAATACAGTTTCTTTATACAACCGAGGCGGAATAGTGGCAAGGAAAGTTGGTTTCAGATAGGCACATTGACTGGTAACAGGTAGCAAAAACAAGAGTGAAAACAAGGCAAGAAACAGCAGGAATCCCCAGTAGCACAAGGCAAGATTGGTCCAGCGCAGGTGGTACACAGGCAGTTTGACCTTCAACGTAGGTAGCCCCTTCGGGAACTGCGCTGAAATGCAGACAGCCTTCACACAGCCTGCACTGAAGAACAAAACTTTCGTTTCTCTTGGTTTCCGGGTCACAGATTGCTCAAAAATTCACAGTTTTTGGCCAAATCAGAAGCTATCAGTCAAGGACACACTAAGGGATGACAAGGAGGATGAAAAGCTATCACTAAGAGCTTATTAGAGTCCTTGTGGATCAGCTCTTCAAATCATAAACTTTCCCAGAAACTGAGCTAGAGTAGCTGCCCTCTACTTTGCATTTGAAAGATCCAAATGCAGTTCGATTCGGTACTCCCTTTGTTTATGAAATGAATAGCAAAAACACAAACAACCAACAAGATACGATCCCCAGTGGAGTCGCCAATTTGTTGTTGGGAAAGTATCCAATACGGAATGACCCTATCCCACTCTAAGGGTGATAGTACCTCAGCAACAATCAAAGAAAAGCTATTCAAGATTGCTTCTTTATGAGATGTAAGAGAGAGGAGAAAGAGATCCACTAACCGTTGTCTTCCGCTAATGATTGATCCGATCTTCCCTCTTTGCTGCTTGCTCCCAGCTCCTTGCTCTTTCACTGGCCCAGCTACACAAAGATCCTGCAAAAGCACAAGAAAGGGAAACTACAAGAAGCATACATCCATAATTGATTCAAGGATTAGAATAAATCAAATATACAAGCATCAATACGCCACAAAGACACATGCATATAGAAGAACCTCAAATGCTTTATTAATGGAAGAAGTAAAGTTCTGAGAGTGTTACAACCATAAGAGGCCCAATCCAGCAACACCTCCCAGCAGAAAGAAATCTCCTCTTCACCTCCTTCAAAGCAATCACCCAATAGTTCTATACTCAAACCAACAACACTTCCTTACATTCACAAGATTCCAGCCTCCCTAGACCTCATGAGAGAGCTCTATATATAGGAGTTTTGGAGAAAGGATGAGTCAGCTTGAGGTTGGCATGAAGCTGACTAGTGTCCTCTCCCACATCAGTTATTCTTCAGTTCTTGAGTCCACTTGGAGTTTCTTGCTTCCACTTGGAGATCTAGATCCTCTTACTCATCACAAGGCGAATTCCCTGATCCAAGTGTCATTTTGGAAGCTTCCTGGGCATTTGACACCTTGCAGAATGACTGTGCCACTTGGCCAATCTCGCCCAGCGTAGGTAGCCTTCATTAGATTTGACATTCAGCGCAGGTACAGAGTGGAGCAGTTGAGATTCAGCGCAGATGCTCAGTGGAGCAGTTGACATGATCTAGAATTAGCTTGTTTTTGACTGTTTTCAGGTGGAGAACTGATTTTCAATGCTGTGGTTTGCTGACCTTGTTCCTCTAGGGGTAGGAACAACATGTTTAGGTACTTTGGATCCCTTAGATTATCGACATTTCATGCTTCATGCTGTAAGGCACAAAAATGTCTATAACACTCTGGGCTGTTTTTGCTCTGTCTCTGAGTTGCTTTGGTCTGTAATGAAACCTCTTTGGTTTTCCGCCGGTTCTGTGGTGCTATGAAGTCGTTCAGCTATGCCTTGTCGCCACTGTGTGGGTCTATTCGGCTTCTGGTTCTATTGGTAAGCTGCTGAGGTTACACTGTGCGGTCTTTTCGTTTTCGTGCCCGTAAGAACTGTCTCTGTTTTGTTTTTATGGTTACTGTTCGGTCTGGTCCTCCGGACAAATTTGTGGTTGATGGCTATGGTGAAATGTTGCTTCGTTCGCCCAGTTCGTTAGTTGCACAGCTCAATGGAAACTCCAGCTTCCTTCTTCTCCGGCGCTCGCTCTCTGGACCAGGTATGTCATCGTTCTCTGCTATATTTTCTTCTCCTCCGTTTGCACCGTGGCTAATGATTTGCAGCCCCTCTATGGACAGGGGTCTCTGTTTCTGGGTTCTACTGTCTTGTTACTCCGGCATCGCTATCAGGTAAGCTCGTTTTCCTTTTTACACATTCGTAGTTTACTTTTGCAGTCTTGTGGTGCCAATCTCCCGTGCGAGGGTTTTGTGGGAAGGTAACCCTAACCTCCTGCCTTTTCTCTGTTGTGTACAGGTGCGGCCGGTTCCCGTAACTGCACAGTGGCTTCCGTCGATTTCCTCCGGGTAGTCTTATTCTCGCTTTGCTTCTTTGTAGTGGTTCTAGGTCCTGGTCTTGATAGCAGTCGTTTGTTGTATGGCTTATCTGTCTTTTTATTGGGTCTGGACTTGCTGGGTTAGGCAAACCCTTGGCCGCAACATGGAAGGGTTTATGGGTCGATGGTAACCCTGTTTGGTTACACCTCGTCGCACAGTCCTTGTAATTTTTAAGCAGAAAATACAATGTAATATTTAACTGATAGTTAGACTTGTTCGCTGGAAATTTTGGTTGCTTACCCGGTTGTGTAGTTGTCTGGTGCGACCCTTTGAGGGTGCTGGTTCCTTCCGCTGTTTGGTCACTTCTTTACCTGCCAGTTCGTAGCTGTTTGGACATTGTAAACACTATTGTTATGAAAGAATGAAATAGTTATACAGCACTGTATATACAGGTTTTTATAACTGAGGACATTTATAAATAAACAGTTTGTCTGCTTGTGCACAAAATAAGATGAAGAAAAAATATGTATTTTATTACTCTCATGTAAGTGCTCCATCTGTGAACCCTCCTGGGTTATCTCATTTGTCTCTTTATACAAAGCTTTTGTTTAGGCAGTTAGTTAACTGCTGGCAGTTATGCAATTACAGTTTGGTTTACAGTTAACATAGACATGTTTTTCTTGGCTTCTAATTAGTTTACGTTGCCTGCCTTTTTATCATAGGGTTTCATTGTCAAGAACCTACTGACCCTATCCTACTATCATCATCTCTAACTAGAATCTATTACAATATTTGAATATAATGAACAGAAATTTAAAATAACAGAAAGTTGAGAGTATAGTTGACCATGGAAGAAAATAAAACAAAAAAACATAAAAGTTTGACAGACTTGCTGTCCGTTCAGATAACTGTGTCTCACTCGCAATCTTCTTCTGAAATTATGTTCGCCCTCTCTCGGTCTTCTCCCTGTCGACCAGATGCTCCTTTAAGTTTCACGTTTCAAATAGAAATAGCACAACCGACAACTGAAGTTAGTGATTTCTTGTAGGCTGCCAAGTATTTTCAGAGTTTATAAGTATTTTAGCTTGTTAACATCACTTTTCTAATGTGTCTTGAATGGGACAGCCGACAACTGAAGTTAGTGATTTCTTGCAGGCTGCCGAGTATTTTCAGAGTTTATAAGTATTTTAGCTTGTTAACATCACTTTCTAATGTGCCTTGAATGGGACAGCTGACAACTGAAGTTAGTGATTTCTTGTAGGCTGCCAAGTATTTTTGGAGTTTATAAGTATTTTAGCTTGTTAACATCACTTCCTAATGTGTCTTAAATGGGATCCTTGAAGTTTCATGTTTCAAATAGAAATAGCACAACCGACAACTGAAGTTAGTGATTTCTTGTAGGCTACCAATTATTTTCGGGATTTATAAGTATTTAAGTTCACTTGTCTTATTTATCTATTAGAATAGATAGAAATTTTCGGTATTTGTCATCTTGCTTCCTTAAACTAAAGCCTTGAAGGTTCTGTAGGCTGCTAAGTATTTTCGGGGTTTATAAGCATCTTTTGATTTAGCTTTAGAATAGATAGGAGCCTTTAAGGTTCTTTAGGTTGTTAAGTATTTTCAAGGATTATAAGCACATACAAGTTCACTTCTTTTGATTTAGCTTTAGAATAGATAGGACTTGTTAGTATCTGCCATAGCTTAAACGATATTTAATTTAATAGGTTTACTCATGTATATTCCTAGATATTAATGTAACTGAATGTTTGGAATTATATATAGAAACTTAAACTGAGTATGTTGTTGCGTTGCAAGGGCATAACCATTTGAAGTATGTTTGGAATTATATATAGAAACTTAAACTGAGTATGTTGTTGCATTACAAGGGCATAACCATTTGAAGTATGTTTGGAATTATATATAGAAACTTAAACTGAGTACGTTGTTGCATTGCAAGGGCATAACCATTTGAAGTAATTTGACTATTGAAGTTGTAATGTAATTGAATGTTTGGAATTATATATAGAAACTTAAATTGATTAATGTTGTTGCGTTGCAAGGGCATAACCATTTGAAGTAATTTGTCTATTGAATCTGACATGACTATTGATGTTAACATAGCTTTAATAAATTTGTCTATTGAACCTGACATGACTACTGATGTTGACATAGCTTTAATAGTTCTGTTAAACATTCCTCATTTTTAGGAAGCAAATAAAACTATAATACGTCATTGAAAGTAGTTCTAATTGCTTTGGTTATGATAATGATTTTCTGTTTTTTTAGAAACAAAAAAATAATATGGAACTTACTTTCGTTGCTCGATTTTCTGTTTTTCTAGAAACAAAAAAATATTATGGAACTTACTTTCGTTGCTCGTTATCATAAACATTGCTGGTTTTTTAAGAACAATTGTCGGTGTAATGAGTTAAGAATGAACCATTGTCGGCACAATGAGGTAATTGTCGGTGTAATGAGTTAAGAATGAACAATTGTCGGCACAATGAGGTAATGTCTTTGTTATAATGGATGTAATTTACAATCAAAGAAACACATTTCCATTGTGCCAATGTCTGTTATAATGGATGCAATTTACAATGCATTCCCTGTGCATTTGTTTGTTATATATTTTACTATTTCTATGTTCTATATAAGTTCCTTGTTATAATGGATGCAATTTACAATCAAAGCAGTGTAGCGCCAATGTTTGTTATAATGGATGCAATTTACAATGCATTTCCTATGCATTTCTCTATTATATATTCTACTATTTCTATGTTCTATATAAGTTCCGTACACTAATAAGAAATGTTTTGATATTCATTGCTTTGAAGTTAATTGCAGTTGTTAGGGTCCCACCCTAACCCCCTTATTTATGTCATGGGATCACGTCATAATCAAGAGTCAATAAAGCCCATATTAATATTTGTAAGTGGTTAACCCGCAATTAATGACGGGACCACAGTTAGTTGCAAATGGGCCGTAGCCGTAGTATTAGATAGATGGTATTAATAAAACCCACAGTATTGATTCGTGGTATTGCATGTATGAGTCATATATAAAGGATAGAGACTCCCTGAGGGGAGCATCGTGTCTTATTTTGTAATCAAGCTCTGCTCTATTGGAGGTTGCCCCCTCGAGGAGGCAAGTGAACTTTGCTCTCTGAATAATAAATCATTTCTATTCTGTGTTCTGGGTATCTTTTCTTCGCATATTCTGTATTTGGGTATCATTTTGCAGGATAAGAGCATAACAAGTGGTATCAGAGCACTTTCGAGGACCGGTGGGATCTCCAATTCTTAGCAAAAAAAAAAATTGGCTAGAGACGTGTTCCGGCGTCTTTAAACCACGGGATCTGTCGTTGAGCGAATAAACCTATGGATTTGGGGAGGCATGCATGCAAGAAATACAAGAAGTGGTCACGTCTATTGGACTCCCTTGTAACCCCTATGGGTACCCCTTCGAGTAGTAGCGCATTAGACAGAACCACGCACTGTCTTCCACGTACCCTCTGGGTATATCGGAAGCCCCCTAGGCTCCCATGAAACCTTGCCATAGATAAACCATCGGCCGTCTTGTGGCTACAGTACACCGAGAACAACACTCGGAGAGATTACTCGCCCGTACGATAGGGTAGTCGGGTTGTACGGCTAAGGGTACGGTCGATCCTCCTTAGTTAGAGCCCTGAAACATTGGGCCGAGTACTACTGCCATACCCTTATGTATATTGCGATCTATAGCACCTGACACTCCTCAAGACCATAGTTCCTTTTTCTATCGGGGGATCACACATCATCTATTCCCGATCCGCTTGTGCAAAGAGGTGCAATAGCAGCAGACATCAGTCCTGTAGATCCATCAGATCCACAGCAGCAGTTTGTCCCGCCATTTAGATCTCTCAAATCCACCAGATCGAAGTTGTTTTGAAGGGTTCCTATACCGGGGTATACTTTTCGCAGGACTTTTGGCCGCATTGACATTTTGAGGATTTGGCGACTGCAGTATTGATCAAGACGGAGTAAAACTCCGTTAGGAGTTTTCAGAAAAAAAAAAAAAAACAAAAAACAAAAAACAAAACAAAAAAAACAAAACAAAAAAAAACAAAAGAAAACAAAAACAAAAACAAAAACAAAAAACAAAAACAAACTCCATTAGGAGTTTTCAGAAAAAAACAAACAAACAAACAAACTTCGTTAGGAGTTTTCAGAAAAAAAAGAAAAAAAAAAAAACAAACAAACTCCATTGGGAGTTTTCATAAAAAAAAAAGAAAAAAGAAAAAACAAACAAACAAACTCCGTTAGGAGTTTTCAGAAAAAAAAAAAAAAAAAAAAAAGTCTGAGATCTTCCAGGCCGCTTATTGGTGATCTAGCCCATCAGAATCAGGACAACAAGCTGAGCACGGTGGTATCATTCAATTATTAGTGAAAATTTTTAGGCGGTCCCAAATTTTCATCAGGTTGGTGTATGGTAGAAACTAGAGCTCAAGCGATGGCCAATGAAAGGATGCAAAAACTTGAAGAAAACATGAAAACCATCAGCCTTCAGCTTACCGGCCTATGTAACCAGGTCTCGCAACTCTTCCTGAAGGACAAGGAGCAAGCACACGAGGAGATGTATAATGGCAATGAATACAATGAGGGTGAGTCTAGCCACTCTCCTCACATCTGGCGCACCCACCAACCACCCAGTCAACGACCTCCCAAATTGGATATGCATAAATTCAATGGTTCTCACCCATCGGCATGGATAGGACAAATGGATCAGTATTTCAAACTGAATCGTATCTTAGATGATGCGACTCAGCTTATGTTGGGGAGCATGTACTTGGACAGTGAAAGGTCGCAATGGTGGGAATGGCATCAACGTTGCACTGGACCTTTTAGGACTTGGACCCAATTTACCAAAGCTCTTAAAAACCGCTTTGAACAGGAGGACTCTTTTTTGGGTCGTCTTACTAAGCTCTGACAGACTGGTACAGTGGATGAATATATTACAGCTTTTGAAGCCTTAGCCTTCCGCACTTGGGGTCTCTCAAATGCGTTCTACACGGAATGTTTTATCAGCGGTCTTAAATAAGCCATCAAAGCTCAAGTCCTACTGCACCATCCTCCCACATGGACGGAGGCATGCAAGGTAGCTCATAACGTGGAGTGTGCATTAGCAGCCCAATACAGTCGCCCAAATTTCTCCGCTAAAGGTCGCCCCCCATAGGCTCACAACACGACTCAAACACTTAAGGTCCAAAAGGTGTCACCTGCGGAAATGGCCGAATGAAGAAAGCAAGGACTATGCTACTACTGTGATGAAAAATACTCCCCAGGTCATAAATGCAAGGAGCCCAAATTTTTTCAAATAGATGCCACTGACTACAGCTCACCAAAGGAAGATCCACCACTTGAGGAACATGAGGCACTAGAAGAAGACGACCAAAAGGAGAATGTCTCTAACGAACTAGTTATTTCGCTGCATGCGTTGGCAGGAATTTCTTCCCCTCAAACTCTCAAAATCAGAGGTTGTCTTAAACATTGCCCAGTAGTAGTCTTGATTGATAGTGGAAGTACCCATAATTTCATCCATCAAAAAGTCGCAGAAGCAGCGCATTGTTTTGTACGAGCAGTTTCTAACTTCCAAGTCCAAATTGCGGATGGGGGCACAATGAAATGTGAAGGCCGCTGTGAAAATGTCAAACTTCAAATGGGGGATTATCAGTTGAAAACCCACATGTTTGCCATACACATGGGGGGTTGCGACATTGTCCTAGGCGCTGAATGGCTCTGCACTCTTGGGCCAATCACAATGGATTTCCAGGAGTTATATATGAGTTTTAAGCAAAACAACTACACACATACCCTCCATGGACTCCAGGTGGGAGCCCCCTCTATCATCAGCTCGCATAGGATGGAAAAATTGTTAAAAAAGGGCAATCATGGAGTGGTAGCTCAATTTAATGCCATCCAGGTAGTCGAAACCAAGTCTCTGCCAATTCATCCTGAGATGCAACAGATTTTAAATAACCATCTGCCGGTCTTTGACAAGCCTCATGAACTTCCACCCTCGCGAGGGGAACATGATCATAGCATCACCTTGGTTCCAAGGGCCCAACCCCCAAATGTGCGGCCATACAGATATCCGTTCACCCAAAAGAATGAAATAGAAAAAATAATCAAGGAACTTTTGGAAGCAGGTGTCATTCGTCCCAACATTAGTCCTTATTCATCCCCAGTGGTCATGGTGCTCAAGAAAGATGGGGAGTGGTGGATGTGTCCCGACTTCAGGGCCCTCAATAAGTTGACAGTCAAAGATAAATTTCCCATCCCGGTGGTTGACGATTTGCTGGACGAACTCAATGGGGCTCAATTCTTCACTAAGCTGGATCTTCACTCAGGCTACCACCAAATTCGCATGAAGGAAGTCGACATTCCCAAGACCGCTTTCAAAACTCATGAAGGCCATTATGAGTTCCTGGTTATGCCATTTGGTCTTTGTAATGCCCCCTCTACTTTTCAGAGCCTTATGAATCACATTCTCAAACCATATCTCAGGAAATTTGTCCTAGTCTTCTTCGATGACATCCTCATCTATAGTGGCACTTGGGCTGCACATCTTCAGCATGTAGCTCTACTCTTGCAACTGCTCTGCAAGCATAAATTATTTTTCAAGATGTCCAAGTGTTCGTTTGGCATGGAAGAAGTTGAGTATTTGGGCCACATTGTGGGGCGTGAAGGTGTCAAGGTGGACCCCAAAAAGATCCAGGCAATGCAAGAATGGCCTCAACCTAAGACCTTGAAGAGCTTGAGAGGATTTTTGGGTCTCACAGGCTATTATCGTAATTTTTTCCGCAACTATGGCCGCATAGTGAAGCCCCTCACTCAACTCCTAAAGAAAAATTTCTTCTTCTGGAATGAGGAAGCCCAACAGGCATTTACAGCTCTCAAAAATGCCATGTGTTCCACTCCAGTCTTAGCACTACCTGACTTCACCAAATCTTTTGTCATTGAATGTGATGCTTCGGGGACAGGTATTGTGGCCGTTTTAATACAGGAAGGGCGAACCTTGGCCTTCACAAGCCAACAATTAAGTGGGAGGAATCTGGGCCAATCTACCTACGAAAAAAAAATGATGGCCATCTTACATGCAGTCGAGACCTGGCGACCTTACTTATTGGGGCGAAGTTTCCAAACCCACACAGATCATCACAGTCTTAAATATTTTTTGGAGCAACGCCTATCCTCCCCAAAACAAAATAAATGGCTCGCCAAAATGCTGGGATATGATTATGAGATCATTTACAAGAAAGGGAAAGACAATAGGGTAGCAGATGCATTATCTCGCCAATTTGAGGAAGAAAGTACTCTGCTAGAAATTTCCCTCCCCATTCCAGAATGGATTGAAGAGGCTCGCAGAGAATGGTTTTCACACCTCGGGCTATCCCAACTCATTTCTCAATTGCAGATAGATCCAAATTCCACCAAGGGCTACTCGTGGCAGGATGATATTCTTCGCTACAGGGACAGAGTCGTAATATCACCAACATCAACCCTCAAAAGTCACATTTTGGCAGAATTGCACTCATCTCCCATTGCAGGACATTCATGCTTTCAGAAGACGTATGCTCGCACCAGAAGATCATTTTTTTGGACCGGCATGAAAAAGGACATCCTTACTTTCGTAGCAGAATGTGATGTCTGTCAACGCCACAAAGGGGAAACCGTCAACACACCAGGCACATTACAACCATTGCCCATTCCGACATCAATTTGGACGGAGGCTTCTATGGATTTCATTACAGGTCTTCCAAAGTCAGGGAACAAGTCAGTCATCATGGTGGTTGTGGACCGACTATCGAAGTATGCTCATTTTTGCGCCCTACCCCACCCGTTTACACCAACTTTCGTTGCTCAATCTTTCATGGATCAGATTTTCAAATTGCATGGCATGCCCACTTCTATTGTGTCCGATCGCGACCCGATCTTCACCAGTAATTTTTGGCAGGAACTCTTCAGGATATAAGGCACTCAACTAAAACTCAGTACTTCCTATCGTCCACAAACGGATGGTCAAACCGAAGCCATCAACAAATTTCTAGAAACCTACCTTAGGTGTTTCACTTCTGAAAAGCAACACCTTTGGCTACAGTGGTTACCTCTGGCTGAATGGTGGTATAACACCAACTATCATGCCACCACCAAAATGACTCCATATGAAGTAGTATATGGTCAACTTCTACCTTCCCCTATTTCTTATCTCAAGGGGTGCTCCAAAGTACAAGCAGTGGATCAACTCCTACAACACCGCGCAACCATGCCCGCCCATATTAGAGAGAATCTTCATCAAGCTCAGAATCGCATGAAGCAACAGGTTAACCAGCATCGCTCAGAGCACCAATTTCCAGAAGGGGATCAGGTATTTTTGAGGCTGCAACCATATAAGCAAACATCACTCAAAGACAAGGGTTTTCAAAAGCTATCTCCAAAATTTTACGAACCATACCAAGTACTTCAGCACATTGGAGAAGTGGCTTACAAGTTGGCTTTGCCACCTACTGCAAAAATCCATCCAGTTTTCTATGTATCGTGCCTCAAGAAAGTGATTGGGAACAATTGCTGAGTTCAAACCAGTCTACCTGAATTAGACGAAGAAGGGTCAATTTGGCTTCAACCCGAACAGGTCCTAGCCACACGAGACAAGAACCTGCACGGCCGCATAATTAAGGAAGTCCTCGTCAAATGGAAAGACACCTCTCCGGAAGATGCAACTTAGGAACCAACCACTATTCTTCGGCAGTTTCTGAAGCTTCAGCCTTGAGGACAAGGCTAGTCTTAAGGGGGAGGGCATGTTAGGGTCCCACCCTAACCCCCTTATTTATGTCATGGGATCACGTCATAGTCAAGAGTCAATAAAGCCCATATTAATATTTGTAAGTAGTTAACCCGCAATTAATGACGGGACCACAGTTAGTTGCAAATGGGCCGTATCCGTAGTATTAGATAGATGGTATTAATAAAACCCACGGTATTGATTCGTGGTATTGCATGTATGAGTCATATATAAAGGATAGAGACTCCATGAGAGGAGCATCGTGTCTTATTTTGTAATCGAGATCTGCTCTATTGGAGGTTGCCCCCTCGAAGAGGCAAGTGAACTTCGCTCTCTGAATAATAAAATCATTGCTATTCTGTGTTCTGGGTATCTTTTCTTCGCATATTCTGTATTTAGGTATCATTTTGCAGGTTAAGAGCATAACAACAGTTACAATCTGCGTTCATTGATAACAAGTGTTTTAATATTCACTGAAGCACAATGATAAAAATGTGTTTTGATATTCACTGCTTTTGTAGTTACAACTTTGTAATTACAATCTGTGCTGAAGTATACTGATAATAAGTGTTTTGATATTGGTGTCTATTAAGCCTTTTGTTGTTCATTATTTACTTCACGCTATTTACCTCACACTAACTCTTTGGAGTGCTTAGAAATATTAAGTTTTTTTGTTAATAACTATTTGTATGAACTTTAGAAATATTAAGCATTTTGTTAATCACTATTTACATGAACTTTGGAATGTCATAAGATGGTCATTAACATCATTAATATTTGATACTAGAAATATAAGACATCATTAACATCATTAAAAAACAATTTTGATCATCATAATGAAGATGATCATAAATATTAGAAATATAAGACATCATTGACATCATTAAAAAACAATTTTGATCGTCATGATGAACATGGTCATAATGAACATGGTCTGTAAGATGTAATTTCACACTTTAAAATGTATATTGAATCAATGTTTTCCTTGGTTCAAATGAAGTGTTACTAAGATCAATATTTATGAATCAATGTTTTCCTTCGTTCAGATAAAGTGTTACTAAGATCAATATTTAATCTTGCACTGAAGATTAATATTTAATGTTGCAATTACTTTTATCTTGAAATAGAGTTACTTTATTGGAGGTATCTCATGATTTAATGATATATGATTTTCACTTGCAAACATAATTGATGATTCATGGTTGTAAATATAAGAAAATAGCTATTTTTCCACGGGTCACATGTTATTTTAACATCACATTATGTATGTAAAATTAATTCTTATTTTTATGGGGCATTTGAACATGTGTTACACTTTGATGACAATTTATGATTCATGGTTGTATAATCTATTTTCAAAGAGCTATTTTTCCATTGGACACATGTTCCTTTAACATCACATTATGTATTTTTAACATTACATTATGTGTGTTGAATTGATGCTTAAGTTTTATGGGGCATTTGAACATGTGTTACATTTGGGTTTCTATTTGGTGAAATTTTCTCAAAGGCATTCAAAACAATGAAAAGATCAATACACAAATATAACTTAGTAGTGAATTAAGAAAATACCTAAACTTCCATGCAACCTAGTGCTCCAACTCAAAACTATAATAATGAAAAATGTGTTGAGACCAAAGAAACATCTTTACGAAGAAAGAAATTGATGTGTCCCAAAAAGACACGACTTGTCAAGCTGCTTCTCTACAAACTATTCCCCAAGAGTAGTTGTTGGTGGACCTATTCATCACCCAGGGAGCATCTCGTAGCTACTTGATGGAAACAAGTATATTAGTTAGTAGTTGTTTGCTTTACGTCTCCCCCACGAGATGTATTGATCCAAATTGATGGATTGCAATTGATGATTCATGGTTTTGTAAGCACCATTTTTATCATTTTTTGAGAATAAATATATAATAAGTTTTCTTATATAAAGTTAATGTCATTTAAGCTTGTAATTAATTGCAATTTTGATCTACTATTTGCACACTTGAACTCATGTTTTACAATGATAGTAAGCAGTGCCCAATTGTCTGGCATGAACTCATGTTTTACAATGATAGTAAGTAGTGTCCAATTGTCTATGTCCTCATCAAGCTAAGTTAGAAAGCCTACTCTCCTTAACAACTAAGTCTCAACAATGGAGAAATGCTATTTATGAAAGGAGGTAAGGGAAAAAAATTCGCATGCTGTTTGGAAAAATTAGCTTCAGTGAGACCAAAAAAACTCCTCAAAAATGAGAGTTTTATTTTAAATTGAATAAAAAAGAACTCTAGAGATAGGGATTGTAGGTGGGATTAATGAAGAACTCTCACCAAGCCAACTCGTTGATAAATAGAACTAAGTAGAAAAATATCAATGCCAGCTAATTAGCTAAATAGATGACACATAAAACGGAGGAAATTTAAGATAGCTAATTTAAAGGTAGCCCACTCACCTTGTGCCTTCATTTAACTCAATTGAATGTATTTTAGGTTTTAAATTTAAATTTTTTTTGAAAGTTTATACATCATTATATTCAAAGATAAAATTAATGAATGAAAACAAACAATTAAAAGATCAACAACATAAACCTAAACCTAGATGATACATGTGTTTTTCATGCTTCTTGATTGCTACAAAGTCATGTACTTAATTTTGGTTGGAAAAATGATACATGATACATGTGTTTTTCATGCTTCTTAATTGCTACAAAGTCATGTACTTAATTTTGGTTGGAAAAATGAGACACATCCTCTTGTAAGTTGAGTGATTTCTTTAAGTTTAAGAACTAATTGAGACATTTTTCATGCTAATTGATCGCTACAAGGTCATGTATTTAATTTTGGTTGAAATAATTATACATTGTCTTTTACTCGACTCATAGCTTTAAGTTTAAGAACCAATCAACAAAAATTTTTGTGCGTTCATTTTCATCTTTATTGTTGTCACCAATTAGATTAGTTTCCTACCAAACATTGACAGGGACCAATTTTAAAAATATTTCCCTTTATAAATAAGACGGAGAGTAACGATCCATCGTTTCCACACTACCTCTACCTACTCTCAATGCTAGGCTAACCTATCCTAGTTCGCGGGTGTTTATTTCAGTTATTAAACCAAGCTTCCATTCAACAGTAATCCGTTGGAAGAGATGTGCTCCAGAGCAGTAAAGGATAACATCTATGCAGCGTCGGTAAAGTGTATCTGCGTGAGAAGCTAACAAGGTCAATTGTCCATATATCCCCCATTGATAGCCAGACTTTACGAATATCTTCATAACTTTGAATAGAAGCCTATCCATAGTAGCTCTGTTAAAATAAGGATTCCACTTGATGGTGGACTTGGGCGTGAATGGAAGGATTCAAAGCAGTTTTTACCTAAGAGGAGATTTCCTAAGGTATAATCTAGCTAGGATTGGTAGGTAGTGATGAAAATTTTCGAACTCATTTTGACATATCCATGAAATCAAATGATTCTTAGGATTTTCATGTTTCCAGCTTATGGTTGTATCATCAAATTAGGGCATTATCAACGGTTCCATTGTAGGATGTGGAAGTGAAGACAATAATTCAGATTAAACTCTGATTCTCAGGATTTTCATGTTTCCAGCTTATGGTTTTGGATTCATGCAGCGTTCTGGATAGGCTCCATTTTTTGTTATTTTCCTTATCTTTCCATTTACCATTGACATTTTAACAGCTCATTGCCTGTGTCTTTCATATAATTTTTGCAATGAGGTTCACTCAACTCATTGCTTCTTTATCAACTTGTGATAGATTACTGTCCAAAATTTAGCTTTAGTGTGACTTTCAGGGGTTGAGAATTTTAACTTCTATGGTGTTTCCATATACATATATTTAACTAAAACAATTAAAATGGCAATTACCTAATCATAATTTCGAGACAGCTATCGCATCTACAATAGAATCATGTCAGTCCAGGTCAGCACACATGATCCATGTATCCTTCGTTTGAGGGACCTATACATTGAAGGTTGAAACACTTGAGAACTCCTAAGATTTGGAGGAAGACCTTGCTAGAAGACTTGTTAAAGGTTTGAAGATATTTGGATTCATGCAGCGTTCTGGATAGGCTCTATTTTTTGTTATTTTCCTTATCTTTCCATTTACCATCGACATTTTAACAACTTATTGCCTTTGTCTTTCATATAATTCTTGCAATGAGGTTCACTCAACTCATTACAGTGCAGGACTGTTACATGCTTACTATTGTGTCCTAATATTTTATTGCAAGGACAACTACATGAGAAATGATACAGTTCCTACAAGCCTTGCTACGTTTGTCTTAATATAAACAACAGGTAGTATTATTTTCTTGATCTTTTTTCTTATGATACTGCATATCCCTTTGTAAGTTGTCTCCTCCAGAAGGTAGTATGGGGATATTCCCCAAGAATCATCACTATAAAGTGAATAATTTTTACACAGTCACTATTGTAGACCTATCCTCCTCTCCTCTCTCTATGGGAGATGAGACCAAGTAAATTGACTGACAAGTTAGACTATGTCATTCCTTTGCTTTTAGGTGTAAAATTTATAAGATTAGCAACAGTTAGATACTCACTCATACTTCCCCATAATTGCAGGAAAGCCACCCACTGTCACCTCAGTGGCCTTGCCTCTCGCTTTAAGGCTAAGAAGGGACTTCCTTACCTAAGAGGATTTTCATGTTTCCAACTTATGGTTTTGGATTCATGCAGCATTTTGGATAGGCTCCATTTTTTGATATTTTCCTTATCTTTCCATTTACCATTGACATTTTAACCAGTTAATATATGGATTTTAATTGACAAATTTGTTGTGATTATATGATGTATTTTCTGATTGTGAAGCTTAACATACCTTTCATTCTTTAGAAACTGTTTTGAAATGGAAAAATATGAAATATGACATTTATTTACCTAGAAATCTAAAATTCAAATTATATTGATAGGTTAATACTTTATTCTTTATCTAATAGTCTATAGACAATATAAATAATAAGAACCTGAAAGCAAGACATTTTGATCTTTAACTTCTATGGTGTTTCCATATAGATATATTTAACTAAAACAATTAAAGCGGCAATTACCTAATCGTAATTTCGAGACAGTTGGAGGAAGACCTTGCTAGAAGACTTGTTAAAGGTTTGCATATATTAGAATTAATTGCAAGATATGAAAAAAGCAGTTAATTATTTCTTCCATAGTTGACTAAATTAGATCATCAGTCTATTCCTTATGTTTAAAGACAGAGAAGACAGTAGGGCAGAATTTGTATCATTCAAATATTTTAGAAATAGAAGTATTGTTGATTATAGGTTTACAAACAATATTCCAAGGAAATATAATTTGGTTTCTTCCCACTCAATGTTAACAATTACACAAAGTTTCTCTCAAAAGATAGGCATGTTCTTTGGAAAATCTTTAGTAGATTAGAAAACTCATATTACTGCATATTAGCTATTTCAGGCCACATGTTGCCATTCAAAAGTCCCAGAACACTATTTGGCTGAGGTTTCTAGGCAGGTGCTCAAGGGCTTGCATTACCTGCACCAAAACAAAGTCATAAGACTACCGTCCAAAATTTAGCTATAGTGTGACTTTTAGGGGTTAAGAATTTTAACTAAATGGAAAAACATATCCAAATGCACACGAAATATGACATTTATTTACCTAGAAATCTAAAATTCAAATTATATTGATAGGTTAATACTTTATTCTTTATCTAATAGTCTATAGACAATAGAAATAATAAGAACCTGAAAGCAAGGCATTTTGATCTTTAACTTCTATGGTGTTTCCATATACATATATTTAACTAAAACAGTTAAAGTGGCAATTACCTAATCATAATTTCGAGACAACTAACACATCTGCAATAGAATCATGTCAATCCAAGTCAGCACACACAATCCATGTAACCTTCATTTTGGGGACCTATACATTGAAGGTTGAAACACTTGAGAACTCCTAAGATTTGGAGGAAGACCTTGCTAGAAGACTTGTTAAAGGTTTGAATATATTAGAATTGATTGCAGGGAGATATGAAAAAAGCAGTTAATTATTTCTTCCATAGTTGACTGAATTAGATCACGAGTCTATTGCTGTTGTTTAAAGATAGAGAAGACAGTAGGGCAGAATTTGTATCATTCAAAGATTTTAGAAATAGAGGTATTGTTGATTATAGGTTTACAAACAATATTCCAAGGAAATATAACTTGGTTTCTTCCCACTCAATGTTAACAATTACACAAAGTGTCTCTCAAAAGTTAGGCATGTGCTTTGGAAAATCTTCAGTAGATTAGCAAAGTCATATTACTGCATATTAGCTATTTCAGGCCACATGTTTCCATTCAAAAGTCTCAGAACACTATTTGGCTAAGGTTGTCAAGCAGGTGCTCAAGGGCTTGCATTACCTGCACCAAAACAAAGTCATAAGACTATTGTCCAAAATTTAGCTTTAGTAATATCTTCATAACTTTGAATGGAAGGGTAGCTCTGTTAAAACAAGGATTCCGCTTCATGGTGGACATGGCCGTGAATGGAAGGATTCAAAGCAATGTTTAATTCTTCACCTTGATTTTAGAAACAGAGTTATTTTTTCCTTGCATTATTTCTTCCATAGTTGACTGAATTTCGTCCTTAATGTAAGATGGAGTGCTTGTGTGAAAACTCTTGGTTACTTTCCTAGCTATTTAAAGACAAAGAAGACAGTAGGGCAAAATTTGTATCATTCAAAGATTTTAGAAACAGAGGTATTGTTTTTCCTGCATTATTTCTTCTATATTTGACTCAATTTCGTCCTTAATGTAATATGGAGTGCTTGTGTGAAAACTCCTGGCTACTTTCCTAGCTTAGGTTGCATGAGAAATGACAGAGTTGCTACAAGCCTTGCTAATATCCTACTTTATATACATTTGTCTTAATATAAACGATAGGTAGTATTGGTTTTGAATTCATGCAGCATTCTGGATAGGCTCCATTTTTTGTTATTTTCCTTATCTTTCCATTTACCATTGACATTTTAACAGCTCATTTACACATTCACTATTGTAGACCTATCCTCCTCTCCTCTCTCTATGGGAGATGAGACCAAGTGAATTGACTGACAAGTTAGACTATGTCATTTCTTTGTTTTTAGGTGTAAAAGTTATAAGATTAACAACAGTTAGATACTCACTCATACTTCCCCATAACTGTAGGAAAGCCATCCACTGTCACCTCAGTGGCCTTGCCTCTCGCTTTAAGGCTAAGAAGGGACTTCCTTACCTAAGAGGATTTTCATGTTTCCAACTTATGGTTTTGGATTCATGCAGCATTTTGGATAGGCTCCATTTTTTGATATTTTCCTTATCTTTCCATTTACCATTGACATTTTAACCAGTTAATATATGGATTTTAATTGACAAATTTGTTGTGATTATATGATGTATTTTCTGATTGTGAAGCTTAACATACCTTTCATTCTTTAGAAACTGTTTTGAAATGGAAAAATATGAAATATGACATTTATTTACCTAGAAATCTAAAATTCAAATTATATTGATAGGTTAATACTTTATTCTTTATCTAATAGTCTATAGACAATATAAATAATAAGAACCTGAAAGCAAGACATTTTGATCTTTAACTTCTATGGTGTTTCCATATAGATATATTTAACTAAAACAATTAAAGTGGCAATTACCTAATCGTAATTTCGAGACAGTTGGAGGAAGACCTTGCTAGAAGACTTGTTAACGGTTTGCATATATTAGAATTAATTGCAAGATATGAAAAAAGCAGTTAATTATTTCTTCCATAGTTGACTAAATTAGATCGTCAGTCTATTCCTTATGTTTAAAGACAGAGAAGACAGTAGGGCAGAATTTGTATCATTCAAAGATTTTAGAAATAGAAGTATTGTTGATTATAGGTTTACAAACAATATTCCAAGGAAATATAACTTGGTTTCTTCCCACTCAATGTTAACAATTACACAAAGTTTCTCTCAAAAGATAGGCATGTTCTTTGGAAAATCTTTAGTAGATTAGAAAACTCATATTACTGCATATTAGCTATTTCAGGCCACATGTTGCCATTCAAAAGTCCCAGAACACTATTTGGCTGAGGTTTCTAGGCAGGTGCTCAAGGGCTTGCATTACCTGCACCAAAACAAAGTCATAAGACTACTGTCCAAAATTTAGCTATAGTGTGACTTTTAGGGGTTAAGAATTTTAACTAAATGGAAAAACATATCCAAATGCACACGAAATATGACATTTATTTACCTAGAAATCTAAAATTCAAATTATATTGATAGGTTAATACTTTATTCTTTATCTAATAGTCTATAGACAATAGAAATAATAAGAACCTGAAAGCAAGGCATTTTGATCTTTAACTTCTATGGTGTTTCCATATACATATATTTAACTAAAACAGTTAAAGTGGCAATTACCTAATCGTAATTTCGAGACAACTAACACATCTGCAATAGAATCATGTCAATCCAAGTCAGCACACACAATCCATGTAACCTTCATTTTGGGGACCTATACATTGAAGGTTGAAACACTTGAGAACTCCTAAGATTTGGAGGAAGACCTTGCTAGAAGACTTGTTAAAGGTTTGAATATATTAGAATTGATTGCAGGGAGATATGAAAAAAGCAGTTAATTATTTCTTCCATAGTTGACTGAATTAGATCACGAGTCTATTGCTGTTGTTTAAAGATAGAGAAGACAGTAGGGCAGAATTTGTATCATTCAAAGATTTTAGAAACAGAGGTATTGTTGATTATAGGTTTACAAACAATATTCCAAGGAAATATAACTTGGTTTCTTCCCACTCAATGTTAACAATTACACAAAGTGTCTCTCAAAAGTTAGGCATGTGCTTTGGAAAATCTTTAGTAGATTAGCAAAGTCATATTACTGCATATTAGCTATTTCAGGCCACATGTTTCCATTCAAAAGTCTCAGAACACTATTTGGCTAAGGTTGTCAAGCAGGTGCTCAAGGGCTTGCATTACCTGCACCAAAACAAAGTCATAAGACTACTGTCCAAAATTTAGCTTTAGTAATATCTTCATAACTTTGAATGGAAGGGTAGCTCTGTTAAAACAAGGATTCCGCTTCATGGTGGACATGGCCGTGAATGGAAGGATTCAAAGCAATGTTTAATTCTTCACCTTGATTTTAGAAACAGAGTTATTTTTTCCTTGCATTATTTCTTCCATAGTTGACTGAATTTCGTCCTTAATGTAAGATGGAGTGCTTGTGTGAAAACTCTTGGTTACTTTCCTAGCTATTTAAAGACAGAGAAGACAGTAGGGCAAAATTTGTATCATTCAAAGATTTTAGAAACAAAGGTATTGTTTTTCCTGCATTATTTCTTCTATATTTGACTCAATTTCGTCCTTAATGTAATATGGAGTGCTTGTGTGAAAACTCTTGGCTACTTTCCTAGCTTAGGTTGCATGAGAAATGACAGAGTTGCTACAAGCCTTGCTAATATCCTACTTTATATACATTTGTCTTAATATAAACGATAGGTAGTATTGGTTTTGAATTCATGCAGCATTCTGGATAGGCTCCATTTTTTGTTATTTTCCTTATCTTTCCATTTACCATTGACATTTTAACAGCTCATTTACACATTCACTATTGTAGACCTATCCTCCTCTCCTCTCTCTATGGGAGATGAGACCAAGTGAATTGACTGACAAGTTAGACTATGTCAATTCTTTGTTTTTAGGTGTAAAAGTTATAAGATTAACAACAGTTAGATACTCACTCATACTTCCCCATAACTGTAGGCAAGCCATCCACTGTCACCTCAGTGGCCTTGCCTCTCGCTTTAAGGCTAAGAAGGGACTCCCTTACCTAAGAGGATTTTCATGTTTCCAACTTATGGCTTTGGATTCATGCAACATTCTGGGTAGGCTTCATTTTTGTTATTTTCCTTATCTTTCCATTTACCATTGACATTTTAACCAGTTAATATATGGATTTTAATTGACAAATTTGTTTTGATTATATGATGTATTTTCTGATTGTGAAGCTTAACATACCTTTCATTCTTTAGAAACTGTTTTGAAATGGAAAAATATGAAATATGACATTTATTTATCTAGAAATCTAAAATTCCAATTATATTGATAGGTTAATACTTTATTCTTTATCTAATAGTCTATAGACAATAGAAATAATAAGAACCTGAAAGCAAAACATTTTGATCTTTAACTTCTATGGTGTTTCCATATACATATATTTAACTAAAACAATTAAAGTGGAAATTACCTAATCGTAATTTCAAGACAGCTACCGCATCCGCAATAGAATCATGTCAGTCCAGGTCAAAACACACGATCCATGTAACCTTCCTTTGGGGAACCTATACATTGAAGGTTGAAACACTTGAGAACTCCTAATATTTGGAGGAAGACCTTGCTAGAAGACTTGTTAAAGTTTTGAATATATTAGAATTGATTGCAAGTAGATATGAAAAAAGAAGTTAATTATTTCTTCCATAGTTGACTGAATTAGATCGTGAGTCTATTGCTGTTGTTTAAAGACAGAGGGCTTGCTATACCTGCACCAAAGCAAAGTCGTAAGACTACTAGCCAAAATTTAGCTTTATTAATATCTTCATAACTTTTAATGGAAGCCTATCCATAGTAGCTCTGTTAAAATAAGGATTCCACTTGATGGTGTACATGGTCGTGAATAGAAGGATTCAAAGCAATGTTTAATTCTTCACCTTGATTTTAGAAACATAGTTATTATTTTCCCTGCATTATTTCTTCCATAGTTGACTGAATTTTGTCCTTAATGTAAGATGGAGTGCTTGTGTGAAAACTCTTGGCTACTTTCCTAGCTGTTTAAAGATAGAGAAGACAGTAGGACAAAATTTGTATCATTCAAAGATTTTAGAAACAAATGTATTGTTTTTCTTGCATTATTTCTTCCATATTTGACTCAATTTCGTCCTTAGTGTAAGATGGAGTGCTTTTGTGCAAACTCTTGGCTACTTTCCTAGCATAGTCTACATGAGTAATGACACAGTTGCTACAAGCCTTGCTAATATCCTAATTTATATACATTTGTCTTAATATAAACGATAGGTAGTATTGGTTTTGGATTCATGCAGTGTTTTGGATAGGCTCCTTTTCTTGTTATTTTCCTTAATTTTCCATTTACCATTGACATTTTAATAGCTCATTTACACAGTCACTATTGTAGACCCATCCTCCTCTCATCTCTCTATGGGAGATGAGACCAAGTAAATTGACTGAAAAATTAGACTATGTCAATTCTTTGTTTTTAGGTGTAAAAGTTATAAGATTAACAACAGTTAGATACTCACTCATACTTCCCCATAACAGCAAGCAAGCCACGCACTATCACCTCAGTGGCCTTGCCTCTCGCTTGAAGGCTAAGAAGCGACTTCCTTACCTAAGAGGATTTTCATGTTTCCAGCTTATGGTTTTGGATTCATGCAGCATTCTGGATAGGATCCATTTTTTGTTATTTTCCTTATCTTTCCATTTACCATTGACATTTTAACCAGTTAATATATGGATTTTAATTGACAAATTTGTTTTGATTATATGATGTATTCTCTGATTGTGAAGCTTAACATAACTTTCATTCTTTAGAAACTGTTTTGAAATGGAAAAATATGAAATATGACATTTATTTACCTAGAAATCTAAAATTCAAATTATATTGATAGGTTAATAATTTATTCTTTATCTAATAGTCTATGAACAATAGAAATAATAAGAACCTGAAAGTAAGACATTTTGATCTTTAACTTCTATGGTGTTTCCATATACATATATTTAACTAAAACAATTAAAGTGGCAATTACCTAATTGTAATTTCGAGACAGCTACCGCATCTGCAATAGAATCATGTCAGTCCAGGTTAGCACACAGGATCCATGTAACCTTTGTTTGGGGGACTTATGCATTGAAGGTTGAAACACTTGAGAACTCCTAAGATTTGGAGGAAGACCTTGCTAGAAGACTTGTTAAAGGTTTGAATATATTAGAATTGATTGCAGGGAGATATGAAAAAAGCAGTTAATCATTTCTTCCATAGTTGACTGAATTAGATCACGAGTCTATTGCTATTGTTTAAAGACATAGAAGACAGCAGGGCAGAATTTGTATCATTCAAAGATTTTAGAAACAAAGGTATTGTTGATTATAGGATTACAAATAATATTCCAAGGAAATATAACTTGGTTTCTTCCCACTCAATGTTAACAATTACACAAAGTGTCTCTCAAAAGTTAGGCATGTGCTTTGGAAAATCTTTAGTAGATTAGCAAAGTCATATTACTGCATATTAGCTATTTCAGGCCACATGTTTCCATTCAAAAGTCCCATAACACTATTTGGCTAAGGTTGCCAGGCAGGTGCTCAAGGGCTTGCATTACCTGCACCAAAACAAAGTCATAAGACTGCTGTCCAAAATTTAGCTTTAGTGTGACTTTCAGGGCTTAAGAATTTTAACTAAATGGAAAAACATATCCAAATGCACGCTAAATTGCCCATCATAGCCAGACTTTACGAATATCTTCATAACTTTGAATGGAAGCCTATCCATAGTAGCTCTGTTAAAATAAGGATTCTGCTTGATGGTGGACTTGGGCGTGAATGGAAGGATTCAAAGCAGTGTTTACCTAAGAGGAGATTTCCTAAGGTTTAATCTAGCTAGGATTGGTAGGTAGTGATGAAAAATTCCGAACTCATTTTGACATATCCATGAAATCAAATGATTCTTAGGATTTTCATGTTTCCAGCTTATGGTTGTATCATCAAATTAGGGCATTGTAGGATGTGGAAGTGAAGACGATAATTCAGATTAAACTTTGATTCTCAGAATTTTCATGTTTCCAGCTTATGGTTTTAGAATCATGACAGTCAAGGTCAGCACACACGATCCATGTAACCTTTGTTTGGGGAACCTATACATTGAAGGTAGAAACACTTAAGAACTCCTAATATTTGGAGGAAGACCTTGCTAGAAGACTTGTTAAAGGTTTGAATATATTAGAATTGATTGCAGGAAGATATCAAAAAAGCAGTTAATTTTTTGTTTGTATCTCAATGTACATTTATAGGGAATTGGGTATTATCAATACAATTAATTCTGATTAGAGTTTATTTAGCAATATTAATTTTCTAGTTTATTTAGCAACAACAGTCTTGTATAATGATACAATTATACAATGGAATGTGATAGAGCCTAATATCACAACTTGAAATAATTAACAAACTTACAAAGACTAAAGGAAAATGGCCAAAAACACATTGGGGTACCAAAGGGACTTCCTTACCTAAGAGGATTTTCATGTTTCCAGCTTATGGTTTTGGATTCATGCAGCGTTCTGGATAGGCTCCATTTTTTGTTATTTTCCTTATCTTTCCATTTACCATTGACATTTTAACCAGTTAATATATGGATTTAATTGACAAATTTGTTTTGATTATATGATCTATTTTCTGATTGTGAAGCTTAACATACCTTTCATTCTTTAGAAACTGTTTTGAAATGGAAAAATATGAAATATGACATTTATTTACCTAGAAATATAAAACTCAAATTATATTAATAGGTTAATAATTTATTCCTTATCTAATAGTCTATAGACAATAGAAATAATAAGAACTTGAAAGCAAGACATTTTGATATTTAACTTCTATGGTGTTTCCATATACATATATTTAACTATTAAAGTGGCAATTACCTAATCATAATTTCAAGACAACTACCACATCCGCAATAGAATCATATCAGTCCAGGTCAGCACACACGATCCATGTAACCTTCATTTGGGGGACCTATACATTGAATGTTGAAACACTTGAGAACTCCTAAGATTTGGAGGAATACCTTGCTAGAAGACTTGTTAAAGGTTTGAATATATTAGAATTGATTGCAGGGAGATATGAAAAAACCAGTTAATTATTTCTTCCATAGTTGACTGAATTAGATCACGAGTCTATTGCTGTTGTTTAAAGACAGAGAAGACAGTAGGACAGAATTTGTATCATTCAAAGATTTTAGAAATAGAGGTATTGTTTATAGGTTTACAAACAATATTCCAAGGAAATATAACTTGGTTTCTTCCCACTCAATGTTAACAATTACATAAAGTGTCTCCCAAAAATTAGGCATGTGCTTTGGAAAATCTTTAGTAGATTAGAAAAGTCATATTACTGCATATTAGTTATTTCAGGCCACATGTTTCCATTCAAAAGTCCTGGAACGCTATTTGGCTGAGGTTGCCAGGCAGGTGCTCAAGGCCTTGCATTACCTGCACCAAAACAAAGTCACAAGACTACTGTCCAAAATTTAGCTTTAGTAATATCTTCATAACTTTGAATGGAAGCCTATCCATGGTAGCTTTGTTAAAATAAGGATTCCGCTTGATGGTGGACATGGACGTGAATGGAAGGATTCAAAGCAGTGTTTAGTTCATCACCTTGATTTTAGAAACATAGGTATTTTTTTTCCTGCATTATTTCTTCCATAGTTCTGTTACTTCTTGAACCCTCTCCTAAGGAAAAAGTCCCAAGCCAATGGGAGAGCCAAGGTGCAACTATAGGCAAGTGACCTATTGTCACCTCAATGGCCTTGCCTCTCGCTTTAAGGCTAAGAAGGGACTTCCTTACCTAAAAGGAGATTTCCTATGGTCGAATCTAGCTAGGATTGATAGGTAGAAATGAAAAATTCCAAACTCATTTTGACATATCCATGAAATCAAATGATTTGAATCTTCAATTTACCATTCTATTGCCAAAATTCCATCTGAAAGTCAGTGATATAAATTGCATATTGTTGTTGTTTAAAGACATAGAAGACAGTAGGGAAAAATTTGTATCATTCAAAATTTATGTTTGATGGACTGGACTGCTTTTAGCATTGTTAATGGTTAGTATGACGAGTTTCACCTGAGCTCAAAGAATTCAATGCCTTCCAAGTGAGGTAAGGTCCTGCACTCTATTTGGTTTTTTCTCTTGTGTAGGTTTTATATGTTCCTGGATGCCATTATTACAATCAAGGGAATACTTGGGTGTGGCCTAGCAGAAGCTTTGATTTTATGATGCACATTGGTCTAATCAAATTTTCACTTAAGTCTACATTGTTTGGCTTAAAAATGTTCAATGGTCTATCAAACATGTTAACATATGATTGGGTCTCTAAATCTTCTTGAATCAAACCTGTGAGATGATTAGACTTAGACTCCTTATCATCATCAAAGTCAGATAGTCCATCAAAACATAGTGTGTATGATTTGCCTTTGTTTTCACCACAGAATGAGTACAAATCTAATTTAGTTAAATACCATTGAGATTGAACATCACTCAAATCACTTTGAAACCACAACTCCTTTACAACTATAAGAATAGTATTAGTTGTTGATACTTTCTCCTCAAGTACACAATCAAGTAAGGTTGCATCAACTACTTTCTTATACTAAGCATACTCCACCTTATCTTTCTCATGTGCATTCACAACATAGATTTAATGGATCAGATCATATTCTTCACCTCATATATGTTCTCGAACTTCAACTCAATTTTGGATACTAAGTTTTGTTTTTTATTATCTGGGTTTGTAGACCTTCTTCAAACAATAGTATGATATGTTTTACTCAAACAGAGGGATATGCATTAACATTCAAATCAAATGAGTTGGTATTAATTTGATCAAACAATCAATGTCCATCATCCAATATTTCTTAAGATTTTTGTGTCAAACATCTAACATTATATCCACATCAACTTCAATGGTGTTCTCATACCCATAAATACTTGGTTGAGTCTCCAGAAACTTTATAAGAACAAAATCATTCTAAAAATGATAAGATTTAAAAATCTTCAACATGTCAAAGGTCAAGGCTAACAACTGAATCCACGCAAACAACAACTGGGTATCTATATGGATGTATTTGGGAACCAAACCTATTGTACAATTCAATATGTTTTACATATGGTACAACAATTGACTTGTTTTTATTTGATCAAACTTTCAATATCTAGAGGAGCTTATTTATGCATGATGATATTTCTTTCATGAAAAGCAACACAACATTCGAAGAACATGGGAGTTTGTTTAAATAGGTTTAGATTTAGAAACAGAACCTTGCATACTTTGTTTCCAATAATAACTAGGCACTACATATCTCTATATGGTCTCTAACCCTTCTTTGGGAGAATTTGACAGATTTTTGTCCAAATCTATCCCAGTGCATTTTTACACAGTCACTATTGTAAATCTTTAATGGACTTCTAAATGCTTTACTAGCTTCGCAACTAATATGGGAATGTTTAACTAAGGATCAAAGGCAATGAGGACCTATGGGCTAATAAGGGAATGAAGGCCTATGGGCTAATATTTGTAGTGTTTTGAGCATGGGTTCATCAATAATTTACAATATAATATGATTATATTATTGCTAAACTGTAACTCTCCTCTTATTCTTCATAATTATTCTTTGTCTGTAAATTTCAGATATCAACGAGAACAAGAAAGAATTGACGCTTGGATAAATTTGCAAACTTCAAAAGTTGAAGCTGAAACCAAAAAACTTGAGGTATAAGGAGTGTGCCTATAAATATTTGTACACATTTTTTCTGTTAAAATATTCAATGATATTTTGTCTAGTCAATATCTTTGTTTGCTACACAATAATTGAAAAATTGTCTTGGATAGCTTAATAATTAGATTGTAGAGTACATAAATTTGAAACACCATGCATTTGGCACGAATCTTACTTCTACTGAAAAGGAAAATTTGGTATGCATTAAATGTTGGTAGGTTTATGAAATTTATAGTTTATAGTATTAAGTATGTTACGCGTGTCTGATTGTTTCTAACATGCGTAGGTTTCTGAAATTGTTAATTTACAGTTTTAACTATGTTTGAAAAAGAATGATCATATAGAAGTTGTTGTAATAAATATCTTCATTATTATGTTTACAAGCTTAGATAACCACTCATTTACAAACAAATTAAGCATGCTTCCTACCCTTTAGTTCATATATTTTCATGTAGTGTTATAGGAATGTAATGAATGTTAAACATCTTACGCGAAGAAAACAACATTTTTGTGTTTTGTTTTGTATAGTACTTATTTTGTTATCTCTACTTTCAGAAAATGACAACAAACCTTACTGAGAATGCTATTTTCTGAATGTTATCTAGATCAACTCATATTCAACCATACCTACAAATTGTTGAACTTGAACCCATACAATCAATGCAAAATTCAACTCCATGATATCATACTGCCATCTCTGATGGAACACATAAGAAACACCTTATAATTCCAAAAGATTTTAATGACCTCGTAGCAACAGGCTTGCTACAAAAGGGTTCTGTTATAAATGTTAAAAGTTGGACTACTTCAGAAATTGGTCCATCAATGTAAGTTTGTTATAAATTTATTATTTCAAATTTGACATTTTTATCGATAACACTTCTACCTCTAACAATTATTCCTATGACTCTCATTTTTCGTGCAGTTCTATAAAGCTAATAGACTTCGAGATTTCTACTTCATTTGCACCCTTAATTGGAAATCGAAAATCTATGAGTATCCCGATCACATCCGAAGAAACGACTCCCTCCTCATCAAACCCAGATCCTTCATCAAAAAGACACTGCCCTCTTCCAACTACTCCAACCCCATCCGTCCTTCCAGTTCAAATTCCCATCAAATCACTAAGCCCTTACCACTCAAATTGGTGCATAAAAGCATATGTTCAAAGGAAAATAGCTCTTCGACAATTTTAGAATCAATACAGACCCGGTAAAGTGTTTGGTTTTGACCTGTTCGATACAGAGGGTGGAGAAATACATATTACTTGTTTTAACAACGTCGCAGATTATTTTTTTGACAAAATCCAACATGGAAATGTCTACATTGTCTCTAAAGGGAATGTGAAAATGGCTAATAAGAAATACAACCACTTAAATGATGACTGGGAAATTTTGTTGAATGCAACATCTACCATCGAACATGTTGCCAGCGAAAAAAGCATAAGTCAATGGTGCAATTCAATGTAAAATCAATCAATGATATCAGAACAACAAACGTCAACTCCATTGTTGATATTCTTGGTATTGTCACAGACAATTCTAGTGTGTGCACTATATGTAGAAAAGACGGCTCTGAAGTTACTAAATAAACACTATAACTTCAATATATGTCTGGGTGTAACATAGATGCAATCTTTTGGGGAGATAATTTTGATGTCGTATCACAAGAAATATCCTCCCTATGTGCTGCAGGAAATAACCCCATCATTGCAATCAAGTCTACCCGTGTTGGAGAATTTAATGGAAAAAATGTCACCACTACAACGAGATCCATTATTCTTGTAGATCCTGAGATTGAAGAAGCCCACACGCTAAAGTCATGGTTTAAAAAATAAGGTTCGACTGCAGCTTCTACATCCTTGACAACAAGATCTCCTTTTAGCCATCAACAAAAAAATAACAATTGTTGATATTTACAGTATGGATTCCTTAGAGAAACCAGAATTCTTCCAATTAAAGGGCACAATAACACAAATTGGGATGGATAGTTCTTACTAAATTTCTTGCCAGTCCATCATTGATGGGAAAAAGTGCATGAAAAAACTTATTCCACAAAATACAGGGATGTGGTTTTGCCCAAAATGCAACGCTGAAGTAACTAATTGTGATTACAGATACCTACTGAAAATCGACATACAAGATCACACTGGTGAATTAGCTTCAACTATTGCTTTTGAAGACGCAGGATCTACAATTCTTGGGAATAATGCCAAAGACTTCTATTTATTATCCTTCGATCCAGATCTAATCAAGGAAATTGTCTCCAAAGCTCTATAGACAGATCATATCTTCACACTATCGGTGAAGAAAAAAACTTTTAAAGGAATACCACGATTGAAATGCATTATCATAAAAGAAGAAATATTGCATTTCACAACAGAATGCAACAACACCCTTCCAGCAATTGATAACATCTCAATATCGTAGATAGATATCGTAAAATGTATTCCTCACTTATTGACAATTCCTATTATCTATTTTATAAATACAATTTTGCACCATATACTATTGCATGCCTTCTCACGAAATTCTCTTATATAGTATTGAAATAAGTATTCATCCTCCATTGTATCTAGCATTATGTAAGTACACAAATTCACATTTTTATCATCTTCTTTCTTTTAAAAAATGAGGTAACTTGTTGCATTACACATGCAACTATCTACATGTATAAAGGAAAATTACTAAAATGTTCTTTCAAATACATTATTCAAATAAAAAATTCACATAAAACTATTCAAAACTTAAATTTCTTTCTCCTCTTTCGCTTTTATACAATAACATGGTTGTTCTCTCCAAATAACATTCATGTTTTCCCCTCTCTTGCTTATAGGTACCATAACTTTTGCGAATGTCTTCTTCTTGTAATGATGAACGTGCCCAAATATACTATGCAACAAAGAAAGAACGAGTAAATGCACGTCGACATGAGTTTTATCAGGCAAAAAAAGGCATCACAGAATGTCAAGAACACAACAAACAGAAGGAAAACCCACATTCCTCGTCTAAAACGACCCACCCTGAAAACAATCCTCCTTTGCAATTATCAAATTCTTTATCTTTTCAACAAACCTCTCAAACAAATACATTCATACCTCATTGCCCTAAACCCTCCTTTGCACATGCTTTCAACAATGTTTACACTAATGAAGCACATCAAGATTTCCATGCAAAGATTGATAAACTTGCACCTAAATGCCCATGCTCCATTTGTCCTGAATCATATCCTGGAATACATATCCGCAATTCCAACCAAATGTATTGCTACTCCAAATGCATCTCTGAAACAAAGGGTCATCGCTTCTCATTATCAAACAACATGGACCCTGGTCCTTAACTAGTTGTCCTTACGTCTCTTTCACAAATAGAAGAAATTCTCATTTCCAGGGTTAACCCTATATTGTAGGTAACACATGCACGTGGTGGCCAATATAAATACAATGGCCACACAATTTTTTTTCCACAAGACATTACAAAAATCGCAAGCATGTTGCGACGACGTGTTAAAGAGTTGGACATTCTAATTGTCACCTGTCATAGTAATGGCCATAAGGATTATGATTGCATTGTCAGTAGAGATTGCGTTCTCGCTGCATTAGAATACAAATTGGCAAATGACCCATACTATAAGAATTCTCGTATTGATAACAATGCACTAGCATCCTTACCAGCAATCCCCATCGATGGCTCCTCCTCCCTTCGCCATTCCAATACTGCAGAAACAACTGTCCACCTTTCACTTGAACCACCACACGAGCCCATTGAAGATTCCGCAAACCCATCCCTACACCAAACATCATCATTCGTACACATTGTTCCTAATACAAATACAGAAATCCAAGAAATCTGCCATTATTTACATGGTTACAACCACCATTCTGATACTAAAATTGAATGGCCAACAATTGGCTTATCCCCAATCAATGAATACAACACAGAAGGTCTACTCTCTATGGATTTCCCCACCCTTTTCCCCACAGGAGCTGCAATGCCAAATCAACCAAGAATGAAAGCAGTGCAGTTACATGAATACGCACTTCATCTCATACATTACTACGATAACAGATTCGGCAAGCACCCATGCTTTTGTTATTACATATATAATCTCATGATGCGACATCGCAGTCAAGCAACAACCTCGATTTTTGTGAAAAAGAACATCACAGATAACTTTCCAACATCTATTCAAGATCTGAACATCCGATTAGAACAATTTCCAGATGAGCAATTGGTAGAGCAAGTCATGCAATTCGGTTGCTCTTTATGTGGAACAAGATCTTTTTAGCATAAAGCTAAAAATGAACTAACGAATATGATATCTCAGCTCGGTTTCCCGACATTCTTCTTCACATTAAGTGCAGCTAATACAAAATGGCCTGATCTTCATGCAATCATGCCCGGATGTCAACCTTCTGATATTGCAAAACAACAAAAATGGAGAAATGATAACATTATCTCTAACCCACATTTAACATCACTATATATGCACCATAGATTCACAGCATTTCGTGAAGTTATCTTAGAGAAACACTTTCAGACAAAAGACTATTGGTACAGGTATGCATTCTACCACATTTTTTTCGTAACTCTCTAAACATCATACCTCACCTACTACAAAATTATCTTACAAAAATGCATACTTGACAGGTATGAATGGCAACATAGGGGATCTGCACACATCCATGGTTTCCTTTGGATAGAAAATGCACCTGATATGGAAAGCCTCAACTAGGAAGACACATAAGCAGTTGATATTACTAGGAAGTTCTTCGACAAATATATTTCCGCTTGGAACCCTCGTACTCCTTCGATTTTAAACCAACCAATTGCTTGGAAAAATCAAGAAGACCCTTGTCTATTTTCCACGCTGCAAATCTTCAGAACCAATCATTTCAATGATTATGAAAAACTCATCAATTGCATTGAACGTCACAGAAAATGCACCGAAAGCACATGCCTAAGAAAGAATGGATCCTCATTCGAATGTCGTTATAAAGCACCATGGGAATTACATCCAAAATCATCCTTATTCGTTGACTCCAATGGCCAAAAAACATACACCCCTACTCGCAACGATAATCGACTCAATACCCATATCCCTACCATCCTATCTATTTGGTGTGCAAATGTTGACTGCCAACCAGTACTCTCCATATACGTTGTACAAAAATATATCACCAAATATGCATCCAAAGCAAAAAAAAAAATATGAAAGCTTCCACCACATGCTATGTATAATTGTCCTCGCTTCACCCATTGTTGACCCAATAACATCTGCATTTCGAAAATTTCTTACAGAAACCCTTATTGATCATGACATTAGAGCACAAGAAACCTGCCATATGCTGCAAAAATTACCATTAACATTGTGTAGTCGAGCATTCTTTTCTTTAAACGAATTCCAAAAAATTCTTATGCGCCTTCCACAAACAAACACCACCTCCACTAAATCCCCACACATTATAAATACATATATCCAATGCCCTTCTACCCTAGAATCCACATCACTTATAGAAGTAGCAAGATCTTGGTCATTTGATCCTCGTCGCAAAACAAACAAATGGAAATTAGACATACAAAAGCAATTATTCGGGTCATACCACTTTACTCCTCCATTCCATTCACAACTGAACCTTGCTATGCTGACTTTTGTAGAGTTGAACTTATGCTATACAAACCCTTTCACCATATCGTAAAAGATATAGGATATTCTGCTGCAAAATTCATCACAAATTGGCAAACATTTCGTCCATTCTACAAACCTTGGCATCAACACCGCACACTATCTGATATTGAATCTGTCGCAAATGATAACTCAACTATTCATGAAACCAATCCTCCAGACACCATGGAAATAAATGAATGGGAATTACTCTCCCAATTATACCCTACAAATGAGCTCCTCATAAATGACCTTGACATGCTTGGCCTTCGTGGCTTTGATGACAACCATAACTGGAATCATACCACTATCCCATTAGATCTACAAAATAATTCCATATAATTCATTGAGAATAGCCGCTCCATCCAATGCATTCTTCAAACACATCAACATATCCTAACAACCCTTACTACATTATCTCCAATGCAAAGAAAAGCTCTAAATATTATTTCTAATCATTTTTCTAAGAAGGATAGTTTAACCACTCTTAGAATGATAATATAGGGCATTGCTGGGATAGGAAAATCCCTCCTTATCAATTACATCAAAGATATGCTCATAACCCTTGCAATCCCAGAACCTTCACTGATCATGCCCCTCGCCCCTACAGGGGTTAATGCCTTCAACATACAAGCATCGACAATGTTGAAAACATGTTCATTCAAAGGTTTTTAAAAATATAATAATTTTATTTTTATTATTTACATTACAATTTATTTTTATTATTTACAACACAATTTATGTTTCTAAATTCACTTTAATAAATTGATTAATAATACTTTAATATCATTATTAAAAATTAAAATACATAAATATAGTAATCATTTAATAAATTGGATTTGATATCAATTTAAAGTTGTTTGTCTCAATTATTTATTACGAGCATGGAGCTATCTTAACTCTTAATCTATGAAATATGGAGAAGGATCAAATCTCTCAAAATACAAATTACTTTTTGAGTACAAACTTAAAAAGTTTCCGTCTCAAAAGATTTAAATTCATTTGGACACATGATATACCTTATTAAAAATAAATCTAAGTTTATATTTTAATATCATTTAAATTTATATACATTTTACATTTTTATATAAACAAATATTTTTATTTTAAATTTTATTAAAAACTTAATATGGTTAAATATATAGAATTGGTATAACTTATTTTCTTTTAATGTAATATAGCTAGATTTATATAGAATTCATATAATTTATTTTTTAATGTAATATGAATATATAGAGAGCATGTTGGAGGGAAAAAAATATTATAAGTATTAAATATCTATATGATTATCAATTATACAGGAAGGGGTGTTACGGACTCTATAAATGGATGGGGTTTCGTGGGCTTAGATGCCTCCTCCGCCTTTGCTTCTCCCGTAGCTTCTGTCTCTGCTACTTATGGGTATGGATCTGCCATATATGGATATAAAGCCGCGCGAAGGGAAGCTTTTACTAATAATGCCTATGCCTCTAGGACTAGTGTTGGGTCACCAGGGTATAGAGATGAAACTATATCATCGATTGGACCTGGATCTGTAAGGTATGCTACTGATGGGTAATTTTATGTAATATTAAAATATAATATATATTTTAATTTAATTGTTATTTATATTTTATATATGTTATACATTTTTATATAAAATATTTTTGTTTTTAATTATATATTATTTAATTTAATTTATTATATTTTATATTTTTATATGGGGCTATGAATGATTATAAATCATTATAATTTTAATTTATTTTAATATTACATATATCATATTTTCATTTTTATTTTAATATTTTTATTAGTAATCAATCTATATCTATCTTAACCCTAGATTTATCAAATGTCGAGAGGGATCGAATCTCTCGAGGTGCAAATATTTTTTGAGTCTAAAACTTGAGGAAATGTTTGCATCTCTAGAGATTTGATCCCTCTCAGTGCTTGCTAGATTGGAGATTAAGATGGATCTAGAATGGTTTCAGTCCTGGAAAATTTGTTAAACATAATATTTTGATCATTTTAAATATGGTAAATATGAATGGTCATTTTAATTTTCAATTTTAGTGTTTTGAGATGATAGAGACTCTTAATAACTTGAATTATGGGAAATGTCCAAATTAACATTTTAAATGCAAAATGACAATGTAACACTAAAATTGAGTAACTTTTGAGTCACTTTAATTAAAAGTTGTGACTTTTTCTTTCCATGTATAGTATTATACATTTTTCTATGTTTTCTTTTTCCAATGACTTTTGAGTCACCTTAATCTAAAGTTATGACCTTTTCTTCTGATTTATAGGTGATGAATATGATGGTGGGAAGAACTAGAAAATGACTATACATTTTTCTATGTTTTCTTTTTCCAATGACTTTTGAGTCACCTTAATCAAAAGTTATGACATTTTCTTGTGATTTATAGGTGATGAATATGATGGTGGAGAGAACTAGAAAATGACTTGGGAATTAATGAATTCAATTTATAAAATTATTGACATGGTACTATTTGAATAAGGGTTGGGGTCGTTCAAAACGTGTTCGTTAAAAGGTTTCTAAAAATATAATATTTTTAATAATTTTACTTTTATTATTTACAATACAATTTATTTTTATTATTTACAACACAATTTGTGTTTTTAAATTTACTTTAATAAATTGATTAATAATACTTCAATATCATTATTAAAAATTAAAATAAATAAATATAGTAACCATTTAATAAATTGAACTCAATATCAATTTAAAGTTGTCTATCCTAATTATTTATTATGAGCATAGATTTATCTTAGCTCTCAATCTATGAAATATGGAGAGGGATCAAATCTATCAAAATACAACTTACTTTTTTAGTACAAACTTGAGAATTTTCCATCTCAAAATATTTAAATTCATTTGGACACATGATATCCCTGATTAAAAATAAATCTAAATTGATTCTTAATAATATCATTTAAATTTATATACATTTTATATTTTTATATAAACAAATATTTTTATTTTAAATTTTATTAAAAACCTAATATAGTTAAATATATATAGAATTGGTATAACTCACTTTTCTTTCTTTTCTTTAATGTAATATAGCTAGATGTATATAGAATTCATATAATTTATTTTTTTAATGTAATATGAATATATAGAGAGCATGTGAACAGTGTCACAACACCCGAAAAACTAGAAACTGAAGAAAATGAAAAGATTGGAACTGTGGCACTAGGGTTTTGGATTTTGGCACCATGGTGGATCACGTAGTGGGAGTGTGGCTTCCTCCTACAGTCAGGTTGTTACAAATCGAAGTAAGGATAGAGGAAAGCAGAATTTTAAAAAACCTATGGAACAGGTTTTAGAAGCAAGAAGCAAGGGAACTCTGCGAAGAAATGGACTTCAGGAACAGGAAGGAGATCAAATGGACACAAACAAGGAGGAGGAGAATGGAGGTAGTAGTGAAAAATCTACTTCCACAAGAAATAATGGGGTCTGCAGACCCAAGTCGAGCACCATCCCTCAGGTCGTATTGAGTGAGTCGGCGCTTCAAGCACACAGATGACCGAACATGCGATCATATGCAAATTTATGGGGTTATGGTTGACAGAGAGGACGGTACACATCTGGATAAGAAGTCATTGGAAGCCAAAAGGGGATATACACCTTCATCTGGGATCTAAGGGCTTTTTCATAGTGGTGTTTGCAAGCCTGGAGGATAAGGACAGAGTATTCGAAGGGGGGCCATATTTCTTTGTTGCTGTTGGACTCTACATGCGGCCATGGATGATGAACTTTGTCCCGGAATGTGAAAATTTCACATCAGTACTGGTATGGATTAGATTATACTCCCTTCCTCTAGATGATTGGCTACCATAATCTCTGAAAACAATAGGCAACAAGCTGGGACACTTTTTAAAGATCTCATAGGCAACTCTGAAAGGAAAATGCACTTCCTTCGCCCGAATATGTGTGGAGATGGACTTATCAGGAGCCCTTCCGGAAGTAATAATCTTAGAAGTATATGATGAGGAATGGGTGCAAACTGTGGACTATGAGAAAATCTCATTAAGGTGCCACAAATGCCATGAGCACAGGCATTTAATTAGGGATTGCCCAAAAAATAATATGGAAGGTAATATGAAAACTATTGTGGATAAAAATCATGAAGGTTTCACCAAGGTTGGGAGAAAAGGCATGGGTGGGAAACATACACAAAAAAAGATGAATGAAAACAAACATTCAAGGCATAATCGGTTCCAGATCTTAGAGGAAAAGAAGGGATCAAGGAAACAATTTAGGACAAGGGGAAAATAATAAATGAGAAGGAAAAGGAAGATGACATGGAAGGTATCACAGTAAACTGCTAGCAAAAGGAGGATCTACCAAGTTACATGGAAATAAGCAGGGATCTAGAGATGACTCCAAGTGAAGGGGGTATAGAGGATCATGAACTACAGTAAATTCTAGACAAGGAAAATATAGATCTAGAAAAAAATTTGGAACAAGGGACGACCACAGGAGTGGAATCTGTGCCAAAAGAGTACTATGACAGAGTATAACAGCTCTTTCTATGGAGATCACAATTGAAGGGAGCTAGAATAAAAATAAGTCATGATAACTAGGAACACAGTGGGGTCAAAGTGATGGAGAATATACAGGCACAATCTCCAAAGAACTTAGGTAGGAAAAGAGGAAGGAAAAAGCAGAGTGAGCTGCGGAACAAATGTGGAAAATTATTGATTAACTCAGGTAGGATGAAAGATCCTACCAGTTATTCTTTTACTAACCTTTCTTAATGAAGCTCACAACCTAGAATATTAGAGGCCTAGGTAACAAAAGGAAGCAAAGAAATCTTAGCAATAGAGTTAGAGAAGAAAAAACTGATATGATTTTTATTCAAGAGACAAAATTCTCAATGGATAAGATTAGATAAATTCATAGTAAGTGGTTAATCAAGTATGAGTATCTAGAGGTTAAAGCAAACAACTCAGCAAGGGGGATTCACACACTGTGGGATCCTCAAAAATTTACTATCCTAGATGTTGAAGTATCCAGGAACTATCTTTCTATGATATGTCAACTTGTAGGTGATAAGGTAACATATATGATCACAAATGTTTATGGACCTCAAAAGCAAGCAGAAAAACTCCAATTTCCAATCTCCCTTAAGGATCTGAGAGCAAGAAACCTAATTAAGCCCTGGATCGTTGCAGGGGATTTCAATATGATAAAATCTCTTTCAAAGAAGAAAGGTGGTTCTAGATAATTAGGAAGAGACTCCAAGGCCTTCCAGAACTTCATAATGAACATGAGGTTAATGGACATAGAAACTTTAAATGGAATCTTCACCTGGAACAATAAGAGGGGAGGGGCTTCCCAAGTTGCATCCAAACTTGACAAATTTATTATTTTAGAGGACCTCATTCTGACAGGCCCTGCCATGACAGCTTCCATTCTACCTTTTGGAGGTTTGGATCACTAGCTAGTTCAGTTAGAGGCTACCTTTATGGGTACACCAAGAAATAGACCTTTCAGGCTTGAAAATGCCTAGCTCTCCCACCCTAAATTCACCAATAACATTGACAAATGGTGGAAAGAGGATTTGAACATTCAAGGCACTAGAATGTTCATGCTCCAACAGAAACTCAAACACATTAAGTCTCAACTCAAAGAGTGGAACAAAAAGGAATTTGGTGATATATTCCAAGCCAAAAGAGAGGCTGAGTTGAAACTCCAGGAGATCAATCAGACCAGTATCACTGAGGGCTTTATTGAGGAGAGGAAAAAGCTCATGGACTCTTTGTAGAGAGAATGGGAAGAATGATGCTTGCAAGAGGAAATTTTTGGGAGAAAAAAATCAAGAATACAGTGGATCAGAGAGGGACAAAGGAATACAAAATTCTTTCAAAAATCCACCATGGCTCACAAGGCTCATAAGAAAATCACAAAGCTCAAAGACCCTCAAGGGATAGAGCTTGTCGCTCACAATGATATGGAATCAATCCTTGTACATCATTTCGTCATAATAGCAGAGGAGCCTCTGGAGGATAGATCCAGGTTCATCAACCTTTTCACTTAGTATATACCTCAGTTGGTCACCAGAGATGAAAACTATAATCTTAACAGGCCAGTTTTAGAAGAAGAGCTCAGTGAAGTGACCAATGAGATGCAAAATGGAAAAGCCCTAGGCCTGGATGGTTTCAATGTAGATTTCTTTAAAGCCTGTTGGGAAACTATTAAACATGATATACTTGAGGTTGTGGAAGACTCAAGAAAATCCAAAAATATTATGAGGGCTCTTAATGCTTCCTTCATAGCTTTGATCCTAAAATAGGAAAATGCCATGGCTCCGAAGGATTTCAGATCCATAGCCTTATGTAATGTTGTGTAAAAATTATCTCCAAAGTGATAGCCAATAGACTCAAGCCCCTTCTACCTTCTCCTATCTCAAAGGAGCAAACCATCTATGTAGAAGGAAGACAAATCCTTAACAACATCATTCAAGCTCATGAGGTAATACACTCTCTTAAAAGCAACAAACAAGCTGCCATGATAATTCAGCTGGATCTTGCAAAAGCTTATGATAAGTTGAGTTGGTCCTATGTCAGGGAAATCCTAAAGGCCTTTGGCTTCGACCAAAATTGGATAAGATGGGTCATGGCACTCGTAACCATGACCAAGTTTTCAATATTGCTTAATGGTCCTCCATCAAGAACCTTCACACCTTCTAGAGGTCTCAAACAGGGAGATTCACTATCTCCTTTCCTCTTTATCCTCATGATGGAAGGGCTCGGCAGAGCAATCAAAATGAAAAATGCTAAAGGTCGGATACAGGGAATCAAACTCACCTTGGATGGAGCTGCAAACACTCATCAACAATTTGTGGATGACACAATGCTACAAGGCATCCCCACAGTCAGAGAAGCCTAGGCGATCAAACACATCTTAAACAACTTTACTATGGCAGCAGGCACTAAGGTAAGCCTCCTCAAATCCAAGGTTTTCTTCTTTAATGCTAACATTGCTATCCAAAGGAATATCACCAGAATTCTTGGGTTTCAAAGGGAAATTCTTCCTTCAAAGTACCTAGGAATTCCTCTCACTGATAAACCTCTAAGTAAGATAGTGCGGGAGGCAATAATAAATAAATTGCAGGACAAGGTCGGAAAGTGGACATACAAGACTCTGAATTTTACAGGATGCCTTATGCTCACACAAGCTGTCTTATAAGAAATTCCCATTTTCATGTTCTCAGCCCTTCCTGCTCCCAAAGTCACTAAACAACAAATCAGAAACATACAGAGAGATTTTATGTGGGGCAGAGGAGAGGAAAAAAACAAGTGGGCCTTAGTGGCTTGGGACAAGGTTTGTAAGCCCAAAACCCATGGTGGTTTGGGGCTTCATGACCCTAATACTCTCAATAAAGTCTAAGGGGCCAAACTTTGGTGGAGATGGATTAAGGAGCCAACAGCTCCATGGGCTAAGTTGTGGAAACAAAAATATGCCAAGCATTGGTAGGAGAAGGATCACATTAGAATGTCAGGGCAAATTAAGGGCTCTCAAATTTGGAACCTTTCTCGATTCTGGGAGGATAAATGGCAACAGGAATCAAACCTTTATAAAGAGGAATTAGCAGACCTCAAAAGTGACACAGACAACAAAGGCTTACTCATGATCAAAGACTTCTAGGACCAGGAAAGAAATGACAGAAAATGGAGGAAGTGGAAGGATCTAGGCCACAGTAATGAAAGTCCCATGAAAGCTCAGGCATATGCTCTCTCCCATGAACTTTAGAATAGAATGATTCTAGTTTCCTCCTTACCTGACCAATTAAGGTGGGGAAACAACAGCGAAGGCAACTTCAAACTCAAAGAAGCTAAATTGGAAATATCAAGATTTAACTACTTAAATCCGGATAATGTATGGAAAAATCTATGGCAGAGCCCTCATTGGATGAAAATAAAGCTCTTCATCTAGCTTGTGGATCAAAGGAAAATCCTAACTTGGGAGAATCTCCTAAAAAAGGCCTTATAGTTCCCTCCAAATGTTACCTCTGCGACCTACAAGAGGAGACGATGGAGAACCTTCTCAACCTCTGTCATTTCACATCCCATGTGTGGGATTGGGTGGCCTCAAATTTTAGACATACAGATCAAGACAATCTCAGCATTTCCAACACATTGAGGAACTGGAGGAAGAATTTCTCAGAGAATGAAATCATCAATAAAGCCTGGACCCTGGTTCCAGGCTTTGTTATCTGGAATGTTTGGAAAGAGCACAATAGTAGGATCTTCAAAAACAAGGCAAGCACACCACACCACATAACTGATCAAATTTTAAAGCAGATCTCTCAAAGATACAGTAGAAAGTTTGGTGAGAACACTTCCCAAGGAACCTCCTCAGCCCCAAGAGGAAAGTATCATACTTCAGTTGAGTCTTCAGTCCATAATCCCTCAGGTCCTGACCAAGGAATAGGACAACTAAATGCAGTTAGTATAATTTGGAAACCTCCTCCTCATGGCTTCTTAAAGGTTAACATTGATGGTGCTTCCAAGGGCAACCCAGGATTAACGGGATTTGGAGGGGCTATAAGAAATGAACAAGGTCAGATAAAGAAGATCTTCCATGGACATCTGGGAAAAGCCACTAACAATATGGTGGAGCTTATGGCATTAGAACAGTGCTTAGAAATCTTGTTGGACAAAGATATGGAGCTATGGACTAACAGGTTCGAGAGACACAGTTCAGGAGATAAAGATTTTAGGAGTAGGGCACAAGTTTCGTCTGTTGCACCTGATTAATGGCTAGTGCGGGGCACATGAACGTGCAGGTTTGTCAACGTTGCGTCCTATGATAATACCATTCAATGGTCTATCAGACGTAGTATATTCAGTTTGTGGTTTTTTGGGTTAAGGCTCTGATTCCTCTCACCATGCGACACATGGAAGTGTTGGGTGAGAGAATACCACCCTCATCAGGCAGTTATTCTTTGAGCTTTTTGTTTACCCGATATTCGTGTAGACAGTTGGATCTGTGTTAAGGGATCAACACTGTAGATTGATCGTGCATGTTTGTTCGGCATCGACAGTTTTTTAAGCGAGACTTTTACAGCTTGTTGTTTTTCAGAGCAAGGCTCCGATTCCATTTCGAGAGTGACACGTTGCTTCGTCATGTAAGAGAAAAACAGCCCTCATCAGGCGGTTATTCTCAATTTTTTTTATCCACACAATATCCATGTAGATCGTTGGATTTGGGTTGGGGGATCAACGGTTTGGATTGATTGTGCAAGTTCATTTGGCGATATGGATCCGAATTAAGTTTTATAGCTGGCCTAATGTTTTCTTTGGGTCCGTGCTCGACAGTTTTTTGGGTGGGGCCCATTTGATTTGTTCAGTCGGAGGTACTTCATACTTACTATAGTTGTTACATTAAAACTTTGATGGTTGTTGGTAGGCCATTTTGACAAATTCGTATTATGTTTTCTGCTCTCTTTTCTCCAAGAGTGCTCGTTTGTAATTCCTAGTTTCCCTAACCAGCTGCCTAACTCTTAGAGCTGGGGTGGTGACATGTAAATTATGTATCATTGGTTAGATTAATAGAAAGTCCTACTCTTACTTAAAAAAAAAAAAAAAAAAAAAAAAAAAAAATTATAGAGAGCATGTTGGAGGAAAAAAATTAATATAAGTATTAAATATCTATATAATTATCAATTAATTTTTAATATAATATTAAAATATAATATATATTTTAATTTAACTGTTATTTATATTTTATTTATGTTATACATTTTTACATAAAATATTTTTATTTTTAATTATATATTAATTTATTTAATTTATTAAATTTATCATATTTTTATATGGTGTTATGAATGACTATAAATCATTATAATTTTAATTTATTTTAATATTACACACATCATATTTTTATTTTTATTTTTATTTTTATTTTAATATTTTTATTAATAATCAACGTATAACTATCTTAACCCTAGATTTATCAAATGTCGAGATGGATCAAATCTATTGAGGTGCAAATATTTTTTGAGTCTAAAACTTGAGGAAATGTTTGCATCTCGGGAGATTTCATCCCTCTCAGTGCTTGATAGATCTGAGATTATGATGGATCTAGAGTGGTTTCAGTCTCGTGCAGCCATGGAAAATTTGTTAAACATAATTATTTTGATAATTTTAAATATGCTAAATATGAATGGTCATTTTAATTTTCAATTTTAGTGTTTTGAGATGATAGAGACTCTTAATAACTTGAATTATGAGAAATGTCCAAATTAACATTTAAATGCAAAGTGACAATGTAACAATGTTGAATGATAAAAAATGGTGATAATAGGAATATAGTAAATTGCAAATAGTATTCCCCGAATGCGGGTGAATAGGGAGGCGATCAGCGTGATGGGACAAGGGTGGTGGGAGGCAGCTCGACCCCTGCCCACCCTGGACGTGAAGTGTAATGTCAATCGGGGGAGGGTAGCCTGGCATGCAGGCCACTACATTCTCCCGTTAAGTGCTACAGGATCCGCTATTATCGCTTCGGCTCTCGCACGCTGTGACCTGCAAACGATGGCGGCCTCCATCAATGAGGCAGTTATGGTGTGGGTTAATCGAGAAAGAGCATACAATTATAAGGAGGGGCAGGGTAAAGCTAGCGCGATGCAGCTAGGTGAGGTGTTAAGCTGGGTCCCCTCTATCAATTCTGAGCCTGAAGTGGAGAGGCAGTGTCTGGTTTTTTCTAATTCTCTCTGGGCACTAGCCAGAGTTCGGGCTCTGGGAGGTGGCCTCTAATTTCGGGTCTCGGGTGCATTGGTCCTGTTTCACGTAAAGAATTTGAAAAGGGGAGGGGGAACATTGAAGGAAACTGCCTCTCCGCTCCCATTCGTTCCTATTCCATCTCTGTTGGCTCTGAGGTTTTTAGTTTCAAGGTTGGCGGCATTCCTTTTGTTATGTTATCCGGCTCTCGAAGGAGGCCTCTGTATTCTTCTTCCCTTAGCTCGAACCTCTGGTACATTGGCCCTGTTTTGTGCGTGGTCCTAGAAAGGGGTGGGTGGAAGACAGGGGAGAACAAGCCATCTTGTCTCGTTTGGTCCTCTCCCACCTCTATTGGCTTTCAAGGTTTCAGTGTGGTGTTTGGTGAATATCCATCTGAGGCCCCTCCTATTATGGCCCGTCTTCGACAGAGAATGGGTTGTCGTCGAGGCCAACCCAGGCGCGCCCCCAATGACCCCACTTCGGACTCGCCGGCCACCAGCGAGCTGTTCACTGGGCGTTATCCGAGCACCTGTAGTGGGCGAGGAAGGCGCTGCGTCTCCAATCTACCTCCAGGGCCACCTTCATCAACTAGGTCAGCCATTTTTACTTTCAACAGTTCGCTTCATCAGCCACGAGTCACTGCACACATCTCTGTGGTGTTTTACGAAACCATGCATTTGGAAGGCTCTGATAGTCATACGGGAGGTTTGGGAGCTGCTGATGATCCTCCCCCTGCGTTCCAGCTTGGCATTGGTATGATGCCACAGCCTGCACAAGCGGAACTAGGGAGAGGTATTCAGGACACGAAGATGCAGCCTGCTGATCCTGGTCCCTTTGCTCAGTTCAACGCTCCTTTTGAGGATGAACTGGAATTTGGCTGGTGCCGAATTGTGGAGGAACGGCCTGATGAGTAGCATGCTTCTGCTGGAGGTGATCCTCCTTCTTTTTGATCAATTTTTGGCTATCCTCGGCTGCTTCTTAGTCATCAGGGTTATGGGTTTCTTCCGGCTGCTGACGAACGGATCTCCTGGTTTTGTTTGGGATGTTTGGGACTCCATAGGTGGTTTTAGAACATGGTCATGTGTTTCTTCTCCTCTGGAAGGAGGCTTAAGTTGGTTTTTTGGAATGATGGCTCTCTTCAGAGAAATGTACTGACTTCAATCACCCTGTAAATACCTTCTCTCTTTCTTAATAGAATTAAATTTACTTAGAAAAAAAATTTGCAAATAGTATTCGTTGTGACTAATCTCAAACTATTTTCTTCTATTGTTCTTATTGTCATACTTATTAGTTTTGCCATATTTTCACATGAATCATGTGAAAAGGGTAGATGAAATAGTAGACCATTCAAATCTTAATCGCAAACCATTCAAATCTTAATTAGCATGAAATTGTAATTAACCTTGGTCCATATTAGGATCATATGATGCCTACACATATACCAATATAGGGAATATGTGTAGGCATTAGATGTGAGATAATAATATAGGGTCTAACATATATGTAAGAGTTAGATGTGAGACAACAGTATAGGGTCTATATATTTAAGTTAAATGAACATTTAAGATGGAAATTCAAGACTTTAATTTATGGTTGAATTATTGTAACACAAAAATCAATGCACTTTATATAAAAAAAAAAATCTTTCATTGAAATCATTGCACACTATTAATCTACATAATTTGAAATTATTACATGAAATAAAAAGTCAACATCCACACTAAAATCAATGCAACTACTAAAAGCGTTATAATAAAAGTATAAATCAACATCTAAAATGAAATCAATGCATCTAGGAAAAACAATCAAATATGAATAGAAATCAAGGTCTACACTTAAATCTAGTGCAAGCAAACAAATAGGATTAGATATCAACATCCACACTGAAATCAATGCATCTAGTGCAAGTAAGCAAATAAAGTTAGAGATCAATAAATACATTGAAATTAATGCATATGGTGCAATGAACCAAATAGGATTAGGAAATCAACATCTACATTGAAATAAATGAATCCAATGCAATAAATAAAATAAGATTAGAAATCAACAACTACGTGGAAATCAATGCATATAGTGCAAGCAATCAAATAGGATTAGGAAATCAAAACCTATACTGGAATCAATCCATCTAATGCAAGAAATCAAACAAGATTAGAAATCAACAACTACACTGAAAACAACGCATCAAGTGAAAGCAATCAAATGTGATTACAAATCAATATCTATACTAAAAACAATGCATCTAATACGAGCAAGAGTAGAAATTAACATCTACACTGAAATCAATGCATCTAGTGATAGTTATCAAATATGATGAGAAATCAACATCTAACTAGAAATAAATTCAGCTAGTGCAAGAAATAAAATAGGATTAGAAATAAACAACTACACTAATGAATACATATAATTTAGTGAGAAAAACAAAATATTCATGATTTTCTAGATCTAACTTCTATGTTTGTATTTGCCTCTCTGTGTCTCTTTATTCTTCCATCTCTCCACCTTCCATCTCTGCGTCTATCTTTCTCCCTCTCTCCTTCTCTCTTCCCCCTTCCCTCTCTCCCCTATCTCTCTCTCCACCTCTCTCTCCCTCTCTCAATCTTTCTCTTATTCCCTCTCTCCCCCTACCATATGTATCTATACCTCCATCTATCCTTTTTTGTCTCTTTATCTCACCCACCTAAGCACATGTCACTCTCTCTCTCTCTCTCTCTCTCTCTCTCTCTCTCTCTCTCTCTCTCTCTCTCTCTCTCTCTCCATGCTCCAAATTTGTCATTATATCCCTCCCTCTCTCATTCTCTCTCTTCCCCCTTCACATCTATGCCCCCCCTCTCTCTCTTTTTCCTTTCTTTCCTTTCTTTTCCTATCTCTATCCTCTCCTTACTCTCTCTTCCCTCACCTCCTCTCTCCCTCATTGTCTCTTCATCTATCCTTTTTCATGCCCTCTATCTCTCCACCTATATCTCTCATAGTCTTTGTTCTTCCCCCCCTCTCTTTTCCCCTCCAAATCCATCTTTCTCCCTCCCTCTCTCCTTCTCCCTCCCCCTCCTCTCTCTCTTCCTTCCTCTCTCCCTATCTCTCCCACCTTCGTTTCTCTCTCCCCCACTATATTCTCTCTCTCTTTCTCTCTCTCTTAAATCCAATCACATTGTATTGTATTTAATAAGATACATAAAAGAAAAACATAATTGGTTGTAAAATATTAAACCTATATTTTGGATCAATCATATCAAAGAAAATACAATAATCATGAACTATCTTTACTCTATCATTGTTAGATGCTTTGCTTTCTCTCTTAGCTTGGATCGTTGGTTAATATGCATATATCCCAATTCTTTATAATATTATTTATATTATATAATTTTATTAAAACACGATTTAATCTCTATGAGAATCTTTTGAGTAGTTGTGAGGATGGAGGGATACAGGGTTTAGATATATCTCAAAAATAAGTATAGCCTTTTTACTTTTAGATTAATTAAAAAATGTCACAAAATTAAATTAAAATAAGATATTTATAAAATATTTCGATTTTCAAATGATTTATGATTTTTGGGCATGTGGTATTGATAAGCTAGGGTATTGGCCCATGATATTGTAACAAAATAATTAATATCTTAAATTCATAACATTAAATAACAACATAGATGGCCCATTGTATTAGTGCATGGTATTATGATTTTTTTTAATTAAAAAATTGTTCATAATTTTATTACTAATAACAAATTAAATTTTATTATTTTTGTTTTTTGGCTCAATCATGGAAAATTGTGTTGTTTAACAGATAACACATCTCACATCTCACTCCTACACATATACCATAACACATTTATCATCTCACATCTTACATTTAATTCCTACACATTTACCCTAACACATCCAACATCATATACCCTAAAACATGTCACATCTAACATGTCACATCTAATGCCCGTACATCTATCTCACATCTCACGCCTACACATATACCATAACACATTTAACATCTCACATCTTACATTTAATTCTTACACATTTACCCTAACACATCTGACATCATATACCCTAAAAACATGTCACATCTAATGTCCTTACATCTACTCTATACTAAACTATAGAGGACCTTTCAACCTAAAAGTAGAATTACACTTTCAAAACAATAAATTAAATAAATTAATATTTTTATTAAAGATTATATTTAATTGTTGTTATTATTGTTATTTATTTAGATTATCATTATAATATGTCATGGTGCGGAGAGTTTCATTTTACATACTCAATTGATAAATTGTACAAAACCTTTATAGACAATTACATTACAATATAAATTTCAACACATTAAACATTTAAAAACAGCACCAATGACTAATTATATATAATTATTATGATTTTAAAATGTCTTATCTCAATTTCAAGTATCTTTTATATGACATATTATTTAGTAACTAAATAACCTTTATATTCATCCACACGGGATATCTTATACTACCAAAATGACCCATGAGAAATAATAAGAAAAGATAGCTTTTTCTTCCTGTTGTGGTTGTTGAGGACTTGGTTACATTTGAATTAGCATGAAAAAGCCCTTAATGTTCTACATCATGGTCGTGGGCACATGCATGGATGTAGTCGGACTGTAAAAATATTGAACATTACAGTCCATATTACTTTTGATTTCATCAAAACGTAAAGTTGTTACCAATAACTAAAAGCTGCAGAAATATGTTGTCTATCAACAATAATGTACATGCCACGTAGAGAAAAGTTAAGACATGGAAAACAGGTAATTTTAGATTTAAAGGAAATTAGGTTATAATCTGAAATATCTGTGATTTCACAGAAAGCACCCCTTGCAACTTAAAGCTGCACACATGCAACAAGACAGTGTGTAGTTCAGCAGTGTGTAGTTTAGCAGTGTGTAGTTTACAACGATGTACAGAGACGAAAAGATGCAAACAATGGTTTAATTTTAAGATATTCTTGTCCACAGGTATCCATTACTTGTTGATAGTGGGAGGTGTCAATCGTCGTGATATTTTTATTTATATTTTTAATATATTTTCCTCCCAGTGTCTATTTCTTCTATTGATTCTCAGCTCAGAAATAAGTATTAGTAAGGGGAATAATGGTGACAGAAGCACTTCAGAACCTAATGCACAAAAAACGACTGCGCGAATTGTTGAGTACAAAGCTCTTTCACGTGTAAGAGGAAGTGTGAAAAATGAAAACTAGAACAAGAAAACGAGTATTAGGGCATCCCAGACTAACATGCCACTTAAGCCAGCTATTAACATCTATTATATGTTAAGCAACAAGCATACTTTGTTTAGGAAAGAGATGAAGAAGGTACTGTCACTCTGCACTTTGACCCCATCATGAAAAATAGTAAAATATTAATTCTGAAAACCTTAATAACCAAGATGATCGAGAAGTATATCAAGAAATGAATAAGTAGAAAAATTAGTTGAAAATTTAAGAATTAGTTGAAATTAGATAACTAATTAAATAAGTTTGATCAACCTTCACTTTAATTAGGGATTAATAAGATGAATAGGGATTGGTAAATCAAGAATTTTTTTATGTTTCAGTGAATGGTCATTAATAAAACTAGAAAAATACAACGATGTTAAGAAATGAAGAGAAAGTTATTAATAAGTAATGATTTTTTGTGTTAGAGGATTAGACTGAATAAAGAATTTAAATAATTCTTTGATGACAAAAAAATGTATATTTATTAGTTAGATAAGTTAAGGAATGAAACTTCTTTAGGATGATCAAAATTAGATAAAAGAAAGGATGGGGTTAAAAAAAGGGGGAAAGGGTTAACAGTTGCTCAGAAAGGTTAACCCAGAAGGGGGTGTTGGGCAAAGATTATGGATGGTTCAAGATGGTTCAAGGGTCAATGGGACCTGAGATGGTGGATGACATGTTTCTAGGATTGGTTGCCCTATTAAGTTATTAAGTTTCTTCTCGATTTTGAGGGCTTCTCGAATAATACAAGAGTTGTAGAAAGGTCCAGAAGCTATGATTTTGGATTGATTGAAGTCAATTAAGTGTTTGGACATGTATGAGTGTTCTGCTATGGCTGCCTTTGAAAGATGGTTATGGTTGGTGTCAGCTATGTGTTCCTTGGGGCGGACCTTGAAAAGACGACGTGTTTGACCAATGTAAGATTTATAGCAAGAACAAGGAATTTTAACAAGATACAATTAATAATAATCTATGTGGTTGATATAGGCTATCAGGTATATCAACCACATTTACTAATGTGGTTGTAGATGTGTTTCAATTAATAATTATCTATGTGGTTGATATAGGCTATTAGGTATATCAACCACATTTACTAATGTGGTTGTAGATGTGTTTCATATAAGCCTATATCAACCACATTGGAAAATGTAGTTCTGCTAATTGTATAATAATGAAGGTGCAGAGTGATAGTACCAACAAATGGAATTCTAAATTTTTGAAGGAAATTGATGGAGGTGTTCTTATAAAGGTTATTTCACACAAATAGAGAGGCCTCTAGTCCACCATGCCTCCCATAAACGTCGATGTAAGTGTTAAAGGGAGAAATCATCACCTAGCTTTTTTCCTCCATCAATGAATTTGCCTAAGACGTTGCCATTGAGTAGACATCAAACGCATGCACTTTAAAATCTTGGTGTCATTTTATGCTCAGCTTTGTGTCTCAATCAAATTGAGTAGACATCAAACACATGCTCTTTAAAATATTGTGTCATTTTATGCTTGCCTTGTGTCCCAATCAAATCTTTACCTAAAATCTACAAATAATATGACTAAATCAAAATGTTTCAAAAACAAAAAAAAACTACATTTCTTAAATACTAAGTAGAAATCGCCTCTCCACCCAAATATACACCTTTTAAACTTTAAAAAAATAACATTAAATTTACAAATTTTTAATTATATATTTGAAAAAAAAATATGATTAAATTTATTTTATTCATAAAACTTCACTTTTCTACCTATTAGAAGTTATTACTTTGCACATGGGGACTATTGAACCCACGTCCTCCCTTAGGCTTTTTCCCAACAACATAAAGTGAAGAAAACCATGTGTAACGCAGAAGTAATGTGGAAGGGTGGGACCACAGAACCTCTAAAGAGAGCAACCCACTACATTAGAAGTCAATAAACAATATCTCATTCCTTTGTTATTATTATTCATTATCTTGCCTTATAACGTATTCGAAATATCGTTGATTTCAATTGATTTCAGTTTCACTAAAAAATTAAACAACATTTTTCTAAAGTTAACCTTATAAGTTAATTTAATTTATTTTTTAAATAATTTTATGTTTTTTTTGTGCATTTTAATTAGCTGAATCAATGTAGGTCTTATTGTATGATGATGTTGGTGTAACAGCCATGGTTAAATCAAATAAATTTTGGTACGACAATCTTGGAAAAAAATGATGGTGGCTCAGTGAAATATGAAATTTGCTTTGCTTACAAGCTGGCAGACAACTATGCAAAACTCGACGATTCAATTTTTCTTAGTGAATTGGCTCGACTTTCTGAACAACGGTTGAACAAATGTACAAATCAATGACGACTTACTACTCCCTCAAATTCACATTTGGACATCAGGAGCATTGTTGGCCCATTTCACTATTATCTAAGATTGTGTGGGTTTATCTTACTTCAAAACCCATCATATATGTATGAACTCATGAAGCTAGAAAGGTTAAAGTTGTGAAAAATTGTATTATATCAATTTCAGGGTTTGTTAATGAAAATTCTCGAGTCTTTACATGTTAGTAAAAACTTCTTGTTGCTTTCATTTGTAGAATTTCTTAATGTGAGGGCATAAGCATATTGTTAAAATAGAATATATTGCAATTTGGAGTTATCAATGGGAGAGAAAAAAACAAATCTACTCGTGACCTCCATGTGTCACCAAAAGAGCAAGGCCATTCTCACCCAGTTTGTTCTAGCAACAATAAATCAATATATTGATCCAATGAATTTATTTTGATTAGACTCAGGCTCGGTGTCTTTTATCTTTGTTTTTTTCTTTACATTGAAAAAAGTAATTACTCACATAACCATATTTACCAATATAATTGATATATTTTAATAAAGTTATTAATAATTATTAATGAGTAACTATTTTTTATTATTAATAACTATATAAATAATATATTTATATTTATAGAAATGGAATATTGAAGCCAAACAATCTTTTGATATAGTCAAGTAATGCATATGAGGGTATCGCGAAGAGAAGGGTTTGGCTCTACAATCTGAACTAGGGTTTTGCGTAAGGGTTTTGTTGCTGGTCACCGTGGCGGGACACGGAGAAGGGAGTTATGCTCCCTCCTACAGTCAAGTAGTTGTGGATAGAAGCAAGGGAGTTGGATCACATTGCTTCAAGAAACTAATGGAGGTGGCAACAGAGGATATTAACACAGAAAAATCAGAAAATATCAGATCTCATGGACAGGAAGGGAATCATAAGGAAGCTAGTAGGGAGAGTAGGACAGGGGGTAGCAGTGAGAAAGTTGCTCCTACGAGTACAACGGGGGTCTATAAACCCAAGTCGACCACTATTCCTTGGGTCATTTTAAGTGACCCAGCGCTACAGGTGCACAAAGATCACATGGCGAAATACGTGGTTATATGAAAATTTATGGGGATTTGGCTGACGGAGAGGGCTTTGCAAGCATGGATAAGGAACCAATGGAAACCAAAGGGGGAATAAACCTTCACCTTGGTTCCAAGGGCTTCTTTACGGTGGTGTTCACAAGCTTAGAGGATAAAGACAGAGTGTTCGAGGGAGGACCCTATTTTTACGCTGCTGCAGGCCTTTACATGTGACCATGGATGATGAACTTTGTCCCAGAATGAGAAACTTTCACATCAGTACTGATATGGATAAGACGTTACTCCCTTCCTTTAGATTATTGGCTACCGGAGTCTAAAGGTTATCGGCAACAAGCTAGGGCATTTATAAAGATCTCAGATACGACTCTAAAATGAAAATACACATCCTTCGCCCAGATATGTGTGGAAATGGACTTATCTGGGGCCCTTCTGGACGCGATCATTCTAGAAGTGTATGACAAAGAATGGGTGCAGGAAATGGACTATGAACATGTCCCATTTAGGTGCCACAAGTGCCATGAACACGAGCACCTATACAGAGACAACCCATTAAACAAAATGTTGAGCAACACAAAAAACACCACAGACAAAGATCTCGAGGGTTTTACTAAGGTTGGGGGAAAAGGGAAAGGAGGAAAGTGTTACCAAAAGAAAATTAATGAGGATGGAAAACCAAGCCACAACAGTTTCAAGATCTTAGAAGAAGAAGTTGGAAACAACGGGACAAACCAGGAACTAGAGAATAATCCCACTGAGAAGGAAAGGGATGCTAGCATGGAGGATATATTAGAGAACAGTCAACAAAAGGATGATCTGCCAAGCATTATGGAGCTTAGTAGGGACCATGAGATTACCCCAAGTGAGGCTAGAACGGAGGACCATGAGCTGCAGGAGATTCTAGAAAGGGAGAATTTAGATCTAGAAAAGTTTATGGAGCAAGAAATAGCCAAAGGGGTAGACTCCCTGCCAAAAGAGGAGTTTGACAAGGTTCAACAGTTCTTCCTCTGGAGATCACAATTGAAGGGCTCTAGAGTCAAAAGAAACCATGATATCTAGGAGAATAGAGGGGTGAAAACGATGGAGGATACATCGATGCATTCTTCCAAGAACTTGGGCAGGAAAAGAGGAAGAAAAAGACAAAATGAGTTGCTGACTTAATGTTGGAAACTCATGATTAACTCAGGTAAGATGAGAGATCTTACGAGTTACTCCTTTACAAACCTTTCTTAATGAATCTCACAACCTGGAACATTAGGGGTCTAGGAAGTAAAAGGAAACACAGAAATCTTAGCAGTAGAATAAAGGAAGAAAACCCAGATATGGTTTTTATTCAAGAAACAAAGTGTTCGACGGACAAGATCGAAGAGATACACAGCAAGTGGTTAATCATGTATGAGTGTCTAGAGGTTAAAGCGTACAACTCATCGGGGGGGATTCTTACACTGTGGGACCACCAGAAACTAGGAATCCTGGATGTTGAAGCGTCTAGGAACTATCTATCTTTAGTGATTCAACCTTTGGGTGATAAGGAGATATACATAATCACAAATGTCTATGGTCCTAAAAAACAAGAAGACAAACTCAAGCTTCTCACCTCCCTTGAGGAGCTAAGAGAGAGATATCCTGATGTGCCTTGGATTCTGGTAGGGGATTTCAATATGATCAGATCTCTTACAGAGAAAAAAGGTAGTACCAAAAAACTAGGCAGAGACTCCATTGCCTTCCAGAACTTCATAAATAACATAGGGCTAGTGGACACTGAAACAATAAATGACACTTTTACCTGGAACAATAAGAGGGGAGGTTTGCTCATGTCACCTCTAAACTAGATAGATCCATAATCTCAGAGGACCTCCCTCTCACATGCTTTGACATGTCAGCTTTAATCCTTCCCTTTGGAGGCTCAAGCCACTAGCCTGTCCAGCTTGAAGTTACTTTTATGGGCACACAGAGGAACAAAACTTTTAGGTTTGAAAATGTCTGGCTCTCGCACCCTGACTTCACCAGCAATATTGACAAATGGTGGATGGAAGATATGCCCATTCAAGGTACTAAAATGTTCATGCTACAACAGAGACTTAAACACATCAAATCCAGGCTTAAAGATTGGAACAAAAAGGTTTTTGGTAATATTTTTAAATCCAAAAGAGAAGTTGAGCGGAAACTCTAGGGGATTAATCAGATCATCATCATAGATGGTTTTACCGAGGAACAGAAAAATGAAGTTGACTCTCTTTAGAACGAAAGGGAACATTGGTGCATGCAAGAGGAGATTTTCTGGAGACAAAAATCGAGGGTGCAGTGGATTAGAGAAGGAGAAAGAAACACAAAATTTTTTCATAAATCAACCCTGGATCACAGGCACGTAATAGAATTACAAAACTCAAAGATTCTCAAGGGAAAGAGCTTGTCTCTCACAAAGAAATGGAATCTGTCCTAGTTCAACACTTCCTTAGCACAGTAGAGGAGCCCCTCATCAACAGATCTTGGTTCATCAACAATTTCACAAAGCACATTCCGAATATGGTAACCATGGAAGACAACCACAATCTTAACAAGCCAGTGTCTAAAGAGGAGGTCAATGAATTTATCAATGAGATGCAAAATGGGAAAGCTCCGGGCTCGGATGGGTTCAATGTGGACTTCTTCAAAGCTTGCTGGAAAACAATCAAACTAGATATCCTTGAGGTTGTGGAAGACTCAAGAAGATCCAAAATGGTTTTGAAGGCTCTTAATGCCTCTTTCATAGCTTTGATTCCAAAGCAGGAAAAAGCTATGACACCGGACTGATTCAGACCCATAGCTTTATGTAATGTGGTGTACAAAATTATTTCCAAAGTGATCGCTAACAAACTCAAGCCCCTGCTTCCAGCTCTTGTCTTAAAGGAGAAAACTAGTTATGTGGAAGGAAGACAGATTCTCAATAACATCATTCAAGCTGACGAGGTGTTGCACTCTCTTAAGAGAAACAAGCAAGTTGGTATGATCATACAGCTTGACCTAGGGAAAGATTATGATAAGCTAAGTTGGTCTTACATCAGGGCAGTGCTAAGAGCTTATGGCTTCGACCACAATTGGATAAGATGGGTTATGACCCTTGTATCCACAACTAGTTTTTCCATCCTACTTAACGACTCTCCTTCCAGAACCTTTATGCCTTCTAGGGGTCTCAAACAATGGGATCCACTCTCCCCCTTCCTCTTTGTTCTCATGATGGAAGCGTTAGGCAGAGCGATCAAAATGGAAAATGGTGAAGGAAGAATCCAGGGTCTGAAACTTACCTTGGATGGTGCTGATTTTACTCATCAACAGTTTGTGGATGACACAATGTTGCAGGGTATTCCCACAGTCAAGGAAGCCAGAGCTTTCAAAAAAATCTTGAACAACTTTGCTATGGCTGCTGGTACATAGGTAAGCCTTGACAAATCAAAATTTTTCTTTTTTAACACTGACATTGCTACTCAGAGGAACCTCACCAGAATTCTCAAGTTTCAAAGGGATCAGTTACCTTCCAAGTACCTTGGAATGCCTCTTATGGACAAGCCTCCAAGGAAGGGAGTGTGGGAGCTGGTAACGAATAAAGTTCAGTACAAGTTCAGGAAATGGACATGCAAGTCTTTAAATTTGGCGGGGTGTCTTATGCTTATGAAGGCGGTCCTGCAGGCTATTCCAATTTTCTTGTTTTCATCTCTTCCTACTCCTAAAAGATTTATGCAACAGATCAAAAGTATTCAATGAGATTTTCTCTGGGATAGAGGGGAAGAGAAAAATAAGTGGGCTTTGATAGCTTGGGACAAGCTCTACAAACCTAAGGACCATGGTGGTTTGGGGCTTCATGACCCTGAAACCCTCAGCAGAGTTTCGAGAGCAAAACTTTGGTGGAGGTGGCTTAAGCAATCGACAATCCCTTGGGCCAAGCTTTGAAAACAGAAATATGAAAATGATTGGAAAGAGACGGATCATATCCGAATTTTAGGGATCATCAAGGGCTCCCACATTTGGAACCTTGCTTGGGATAATAGAGGCATTGTACAACATCATAGTTTCTGGGAGATCTAAGCTAGGAACCTGGCACGATTTTGGGAGGATAACTGGTAGTAGGAACCAAATTTTTTCAAGGAAGAATTAACTGCTCTCAAGAATGACACTGAAAACAAAGGTTTACTTATGTTAAGTGACTTCTAGGATCAGGTAAGGAACAATGGTAAATGGAGAATATGGAAGGATCTGGGTTATAGTGAAGAGAGCTCTTTGAAGGCTTAGGCAATTTATCTTGCTCTGGACTTGGAACAGAGGAAGATTTTGGTTTCATCCTTGTCTGACCAACTGAGATGGGGAAGAAACACCAAAGGTAACTTTAACCTCAAAGAAGCTAAATGAATAGCCCTAGGGTTTGATTATCAAAACCCTGATCAAGTATGGAAGAACCTTTGGCAGAACCCACATTGGATGAAAATAAAGTTATTTATGTGGTTGGTTCAACAAAATAAAATTCTAACTTAGGAGAATCTGCTGAAATGGGGTTTTGTTGGCCCATCCAAATGCCATCTATGTGGCTTACAAGAAGAGAAGATGGAACACTTACTCAACCTCTGCCCATTCATCTCTACCTTGTGGGATTAGGTGGCCTCAGTCTTCTAGCAAACTGACAGGGACAGACTTAGCATCACCAACACTTTGAAGAATTGGCAGAAAAAATTCTTGGGCAATGAAATCATCCATAAAGCTTGAACTTTGGTTCTAGGCTTTATTATCTGGGATGTATGGAAAGAACGCAATGGTAGGATTTTCAAGAACAAAACTGGCTCGACCCAGTACATCATTACACAAATATTACGACAGCTCAAAGACACAGTTGGAGCCCTTTTGTGGAAACTTCCTGAGAACCCTCCTTTGCCCAGGATGCTCGCATACTGTTGTAGTTGGGTCTCCATGTGCTAGCTCCCTAGGGCATAAACAAGGGTGTGAGCCAAACAACTACTGGTAAAGGCATCTGGCGGCCTCCTCCTCATGGTTTTTTGAAAATAAATATGGATGGAGCCTCTAAGGGCAACCATGGGATGGTTGGATTTGGTGGGGTTATAATAGATGCGTAGGGGTGCATAAAGGAAATCTTTCATAATTATTGGGGATTGCCACTAATAATATGGTGGAGCTCACGGCCTTAGAGCAGTGCTTGGAAATCCTGATCAAGTTAAATTTATAAAACGCCATCATTGAAGCAGACTCTGAATTGGTCATCAATGCGGCCAAGAAGATATGTAATGGAACAACACTAGGAAAAGTTTCGAAACATTGGAGGCTATCACAGGTCTTTCAGCGTATTTCTTCCCACTTGCAAACCCTGAGAACTGTCAGTTTTGTTCATGTGCGAAGAAAAGCCAATATGCTAGCTGATCATCTGGCGAATGAAGGAGTGCTTTGCAAGGAAAGTTACAGCAGGTACACTTGGGATTCAACACCCTCAGGGAAATTGCGTGATGATTGTCAAAGACAAGCAGCGATAGACATGGAGCACTTCCAGACCATGAGAAATGATCAGAAGGAAGACCAGTGGAAGCAAGAGAGTGCAGAAGTAGTAGTCAATCCTAACTATTGATCCCACAAAGAATGCTTAAGACAGAGCGAGCTACAGGGGAGGAATACATGGTAAAGAGCGGGCTAGTAGAAAGGTTGTCGACCATAGATTTTGATGGCCTTCATTATTGAATGGTTATTGGGTTGAAAAATGACCAAAGGTTAACTCTACAAGCGGACCCGAAGATTTATAGATTAGTGTTTATAATCTTTATCAGCTCCGTAAAGTGGGTAAAGGTCGCGCTAGTTTCCGATCTGATATCTCTGATGACTATCAGATCAACAGGGGCTTGATCGTATGGATATCGGGTTTTAAAAGTGATCGGAGGTTAAGACTTAGGCCAGACCTAAATTTTCAGGGAGAGAGGAAGGAATGACATAAACTTGAAGTGAATAGAATGATGCACAAGAATCATTTGATCATGTTGGATCAACGGATATATTTGGTGGAAAAGTTTAGCGGGAGTAAGAGTAGACGAATGTTCTTGAGCGGGCTGAAGTGCCGCAATATTTCCTGATCGTCGATCCTTTTCCACATGCTGATGTCATATTCCATTACGGGGGTTCAACCACTAGTAACCCGCGTACTAGTTTGAAAAGCCGTAAACTGATGGATCTAAGTACCCCGTCATTGAATGGATATCGGGTTTTAAGATGGGGGGTAGTTAAGACAATGAGCAGACCCGATTTTTTATAGATCACAAGTTCCTTTTCTTTATCAAGTCTGGAAAGCGGTTAATGGGCGCGCAAGTACCTGAAGCAATGCTGCGTCAATCGTCGGATCAAAAACCAGATCGACGGCGGAGATTCAATCGCATTTTGTCTTTCAGTAAAAGTGTATGGCCAATGATAAACTTAGTTTTTCGATATTGCGATGTGCCAAGGTTTGCAGGGATGTGATGGACCATCTGATCCATAGTTTGATCGAATAGCGAAGACTTACTCCTGCATTTCACAGTTTCAAAGGTTGGCGGCATGCAGTCACTGCGATGTGTGATAAGCTGAAATGTGCGATAAGCCGAGATGTGTGATAAGCCAAGATGTGCTGAGGTTTGCGAGGTTGCGATGGACTCTCACATTTTGCAGTTTCAAGTGTTGGCGGCTTACAGTCAATGCGAGGTGCGATAAGCCAGGATTAGAAGGAAGAGTATTCTTTTTTTTGTTTTATGTGTGATGTTTGGGGTATTGTTGACCCTGTTGCTTGTTTTCATCAACGGGTCTGTCTTTTGCTAGTCTTTACACTTGTAAAGACGTTGTACCATATGTAATCTTATTTTTGAGGTTAATTGAAGGCACTGTTGGATAGGTAAATCCCCTCTGCGGACAGAGGCGATCCCACTAGCCTAAAACAGAACTAGCCACAATCAAACCACGCTGCTACGCAAGTTCCTAGTTATGCATCAAACGTGAATTAAGAAGACCAACCTGGAGTCCAACGCTATGATTGAAGCAGAGTTGATATCCCCGCTCCCTCGCTCCAGCAGATCATAAACGAACACCTACACATGCAAAGGAAGAGACAGATACCAACATAAAAGCTACCAAGGCACAACTATATTTCAGTCAGAAAGGAAATAAATCAACACATCACCATAATAGACAATGAGATTGGAACTATAATAGCAGTCGCTCATCAATTAATAATAAACAGGAAAAGTTACAACCATTGTTCTGACGTTGAACCTCTCCTGGCTGGGCGAGTAACTATATGTGTCTTGCAATGCATCTCCTCTCCGGCAGCATAACCTCTCTAGCACTCACTAGCATTCCTCCAAGAACTCAAGAACTCAACATCTAGCACTCCATGACTAACCATTATCCCTAGCTTGTCAAATGCATAGGGACAACTTATATAGATGAAGAAGGGAAGAGGATACGATGAACCGGGACACCTATTGTGGATTAACATTATCCCCAAAAGCCATTAAAGATGGAAATAGGATAGAGCTCGACATAAGACTGATTTTTTATCCTCAAAAAAGCTCCATGTAATGAAGGATGTGTGTTAAGGCAAAAAGCATGACCAAACTTGGTTGCCGCGGCTGCTGCTCTAAGACAGAGCGCCAATGGTCGCGCCCTCTTTTGAGGATCTCCATGATTGGCGCGGGTAAGATACTGTGGACTTGTGCCAATGAAAAAAGAGCACTTTTCAAGGATAATCTGTAGGAGGTGTCTTCAGGGAACATGAAGTACATACTCAGGGGAACATAATGCAAGTGTTTTTAGACTTTGTCACTTCTTATAACTCCCGGGATGAGTCCTCCAAGGTACGACAAGAGGAGTAACAGGGATGGTGACAAATTACTGTGTAACAGATGCCCCCTAAAGCATGAAGTCCGAGAGGTGGAGAGGGGTGAAATGCTTTACAAGAACACACATAAGAACACATATAGTTACTGCCGCCGAGGATCTGTATTAAGAGACATGACTGATAGTTTAATTACATGATGTACGTGGTATGGTCGCAGCCATCCATAAGAGAGTACATAAATAATCTAGATCCATAGTATGGACGCAGCCATCTGGTTAGGATCAATGAATTGACTCAGGTATGGTCGCAGCCATCCAGTGAATGAGTCAAGTATCAAGAATCACGCCTGGATTACAACAGACACAATCCAGGGTCTTGTGCTCCATCTCGACCCGAACAAGAGTACAAGTTCAAGCATGTGAATATATGAGCTGAAGTCAAACATGCATGAACATCGTCTGATTACCAGTCAATAGTGGAAACTGTTAACAGACGCGAGAGGTACCACCAATAATGACAATGGTCCTCAAGGTACTATAGGTACAATCTACGGCGCGTGAATTAATGATCTGAAGTCGAACGCCCGTAGAATCATTCGATCGGAGGCCAATGATGAAAACCTCACGTCGAACATGAAGAACCTGCCATTGAGGCATGCAGGCTCCAAGGCACCGGAAGGGAGTCTCTAGATCAACTTCCTGGATAATGAGTTGAAGTCGACAGGGAGTGACCTTGATCGAAGGTGGGCCATAATGTTTCCCACATAATCGACACGAGACAGAGAGATAATGTTGTGAATCAAGACTGTACGAACTATCAGAGGGAGGTTGTTTCTTTGCAGGGGTCAACTTCTCTTGAACATATCGGCGGCACATTAACAGAATTGGCAGTATTCGACATCAATGTATTAAAGGTCATGATGACGAGGCAATGAGTGGATGAGAGGTCAAATAAGGTACCCAAGTCCATGGAATCAAGTGAAAGATATGAGATGAGATATTCCCACCCTGGACACGAAAGCAGAAAAGTGCCATGTTCAAGAGCGACATACTGCCGTCACAGTAATAATTATGGTTCAAAAATTTTATTTTCCCCCCGCCATTTCTGGCGAGTACCCCAGTTATTTTTAACAAGCTTGATGGGGATAGCATATGCTTCTGTTGTGACAAAATCCGATGTCATTAAGTTTTAACGAGTCTGACAAAGGAATAACTCGGCGCCTTTTCATGTTTAGAGAGTTTGAAAAGACAGCAGAAAAGGAAACTCCAGGGGTGTCCTTTTTCGTAAAGTTGTGTCTCTCGGGCCCGAAAAAGTATAAAATAATACCCGAAAGAACCGCCCGATCATTATGATTGAGGAGTACTTTTCATAATTAGTGATTTCGACCTGAAAAAGTAAAAAAGCAGTCAAAACCACGTCGTTTTGTAACCATTAACGAGTTTGGAACGACAAAAACCCGGTAATCTTTTTATGTTTTAACGGTCGACAAAAAGAACTTAAAACGACCACCCCTTATTACCATTTAACGAGTCAAGAGGAGCGACTCGGCAATCTTTTCCTTTTTAAATGGTCAGAAAAGAGCTGAAAGCGGACCTCCATTTTTATTTTCTTTAACGAGTCAAAAAAGGAAAAATACTCGGCAATCTTTTCATATTTTACGAGTCAGAAAAGAGCGTAAAGGCAACTCGTCCTAAAGGAACGAGTGGTATAAAGGATAGCAACTGGTTCCGGTAATGGTGGAACTTACTCGAAACATGTAAAGGTTAAGACGCTAGCTAATAAAACCATTCAACGTTGCGGTTCCTCAGGAAAGGAGAAACAACCAAGTGAAAGCATATGATCGGCCAAAGAGATGGTGGCGATGGAATGAAACAACCAAGGCTCATCTAGCAGAATTTAGCAGATAAAAGGCAATCACGGGATGTAAATCAGGTATGGGTTCATTTTTACACAAGCTTGAACCATGGAGAACTTTTCTTGTTAAATTTTTTTTGTTGCATGCCCCCAGCATGATAATGCAAAATCGAGATACATGCCCCCCAAGCTTCATGGCATTCACGGAGTGGATGGAATGAAGGTTTACGTGGAAAAACTCGATTTTGGAGGAGGATGCATGCCAGCTGCCGTCATCAGAATGGTAGATGACTATATGTGAAGTGTGAACCGGGGAATGAAAGTTGGTCTACGACTTTGATCGTCCTTCCTTCATGCGGAAGACACATCACTCTGAAGAGTGAGGACACAATAGCACGTATGCGATAAATATAGTCTCGTCCAAGGAGTAAATTGTAATCTAACGGACCTTGGACTACCATGACACCCATTTGAATAGTCTTCCCTTCTAACGTGATAGGTACATTGGGAATAATTCCTAAAGGTCGAGTGATTTCTCGATGGAAACCTGTAAGGTTTCTCATCTCAGGCAGAAGCAGTGGGGAACCAAGTGCTTCCCAAGTTGTTGAAGAAAGGATACTCACAGGAGATCCCTCATCAATAATTGTACCAGCCATAACCATGCGATAGACTTGGACTATAATTCGAAATGGTATGGAGGCTGGTAACTAAGGATTGACTAGTTGATCCCAATTGAAGGAAACAACTAGGTTGCTTGGAGGTGGGACTGGATAGACAGCCGGATATGATTCTGATGGACTTTCTTCCTGGTGCGAAGGAATGAGAGGGATGCTCACTTGATCATTAAAGTCTATGTTGATGAATATAATTTGGACGGTGGGATCTTCATTCTGGGCAGTGAGAACATCATCTGAGGAGATAACTTCTGAAGGCGAAACCGGGTCACTTGTAAGCCGGACCTTTTGACTTTTGTCTGGTTTGGATTCAGATGTAAGATCATCTAAGGCTGGAAGTTCTGAAGGCAAAACCGAGTCACTTGTAAGCCGGACCTTTTGACTTTTGTCTGGTTTGGATTCAGGTGTAAGATCATCTAAGGATGGAACTTCTGTAGGCAAAACCGGGTCACTTGTAAGCTGGACCTTTTGAAAGACCGGGTCAACTGTAATCTGGAACTGTGGACTTTCGTTTGGTTTGGACTCAGGTGGTTCATCTTTGATGATAGAGTGGTGCGTAGATGATGAATATAAATCAACACTCGTTCCGACCAGGGACTGGTCTGGAGCAGGCGGAGCACAGGTAGGTTCAGGAAGAGAAAGCTGGACCAAAGAGGAATCATGTTTGATCACTTGGTTAGCGGAGAGATGATCTGCAGTTGTAAAAAGACGCTGATATCCAGCGGGTAGTTGGGGTAAGGGAGCCGACAGACTTGTCAAAAGACGGGAAGCTTCATCCATAAGTGGACAAAGGCGAAGGAGATGATTACCTTCACAAAGTCGACAAGGGAAACGAACCTTCCCTTTTCTCTTACCAACTAGTAAGGTATCGTCGATCTGCGACAACAAGGGGCGAGTCGGGTCACGGGACCATATATCTAGGATCCTGGGAATACCAGGACAATCAGAAAGAAAATGGTCCCCCTTGCATAATCGACAAGGAGACCGAACCTTCCGCAGAGGAGCAGAAGGTGGTTCCACTTCAGATAGTCTCGTGGTAGATACGACCTTTCCCTTAGGAGACTTCTTCTTTTTGGTCTTCTTCTTCTTCTTCTTAGCCACCTGGTTACTGAAATCCAGGGTTTCACCAGGCGAAGTAGAAGATGAGGACGCAGCAATGGGCGAAGAAGGGAAGGGGTCCACCTTAGAGTCAACATGGTGTTGTTTGGGTGGAGGAGGTGGTGGCGGAACTGGAGTCATCACACTTGAGACCACCGAGTTTGAAAACAACCATACGGGTAAACCAATGGTCAACCCAGGAAAAGACAATGTTGCGATATACTGAACACCGACATTTCCAACAGAAGGAAATGGATGAGGGTTCCCATCAGGAGGAACACCTTGGCCGGTGGGCGCCGGGAAGGCTGCCATTGAAAGAGAAATAACCCTACTCAAGCTAACACAAACAAAATCTAATTGGGTAAATGTTATCGTGGCCAATAAATTTTAAGACACTGAACTTAACCTTTTCATTTTTTAAGAGTCGAGAAAAGGATAAAATATGACTCTAGTCTCCTTCGAATATTTAATGAGCACGAAGTGACAAGACGCTCACAGGCACCTTTTCGTTTAGGGAGTCCGAAAAGTATCAAAAGTGACTGCTCTGGAATTCTAGGTAGAGGGTGTGCCAACTTTTCGCAAAACCACAGAATACTTTTTAGGGTACGGGTGGTCGATCTTCGTGAATGCTGTGTTCACTGCATTGTGAATCGTAGGGCGGCTGACACGGCTTCCTATGGATAAAGGCTTTATTCCTATAGGGGTCTCCCAATATATACGCGACGGTACGTGGGAGCACAGTCCGTATTGGCACCTATCGTTTCACCGTGGAGGAATCACCCAACCACTCGACGATAAACTACCAGGTTTAAAGACGCTGGAACACGTCTCTAACCTAGACCTCTAGAGTATTTGCGTTATGTTCCAATGCGTTGTTATGTTCATTGAGTTCATTTTAAAGTTTATCTTCGCTTATGTTTCAGTTTTTGGTCCTACCGTATGTGATATCTCAAAAACTTCCTAAATGCAAACTATATGTCAAAATTATATCATTTGATTCGATGAATTCTATCTACAGGAGGGTTGAGATCTTTTCACAAACGAAATGATCACTCAACAAACAACAAAGATCCTAATGCAGCTAATAACAAGAAATGAAATTTTTTCTTTTTCTTTTTAATAGCAACAAATAACGATAAATGCTAACTACTATGATGCAAAAGATTTTTTGTTTTTCTCTCCTTTAAGATGGCATGATGCATTTAAACAAATTTTAAGAGATATGCACAATCCAAGTTCAGTCTATGAAATAGAACCAATTCTGAAACACCAAAATGAACCATGCAAGCAAGGAAAAACACAAAGACTTTCACTAAACCATGTAATCTAAGTTAGAATGAAGTCAAGTGAAATCCAAAGAGGCTAGAAGTGAAGCACTCAGAGTATAGAAGATCAAGTTTTAACAAATCACTGGATAGGTGCAGAACACAACCAACAAGCTGACTGGATAATCAAGAGACCAAAACTTCCCACAGAAGGCTAGACATGCAAAGTCACTAGATGTCCTAGGGTTGAGACGAAAATCAATAGAAATAAGCAAACAGCTGAAGGATAAAGGCTAAGACCAGTCAAGCAGAGGTTCGACACACTTCCAGAGGCTGTAAGAGACATAAAAAGAGACTGAAAGAGCCTTCCACCCACACACAGGCAAAATTTACAGGGCTGGCGCGACTGTTAGCCTGCAACTTGTGCTACCACAGGATTGGCGCGAGTTGCTTTAGAGCAACATGCGCCAACTGGCGCGACTGTCAGAGTAATAACCGCGCCAATTAAGCTTGCCGGCTAGAAAAATAAATAATACGACCTCAGGTCGGGTTGACAGTGCTCAGATGGGTCAAACAGTAAAGAATAACCTCAAAACTGACTCAGGAAGCTCATTCACTCAAGCAAGCAGAAGAAAATTAACATGCAAGACAAAAATCAAATAGCTCCTCCCCAGTGGAGTCGCCAAATTGTTGGATAGGTAAATCCCCTCTGCGGACAGAGGCGATCCCACTAGCCTAAAACAGAACTAGCCACAATCAAACCACGCTGCTACGCAAGTTCCTAGTTATGCATCAAAGGTGAATTAAGAAGACCAACCTGGAGTCCAACGCTATGATTGAAGCAGAGTTGATATCCCCGCTCCCTCGCTCCAGCAGATCATAAATGAACACCTGCACATGCAAAGGAAGAGACAGATACCAACATAAAAGCTACCAAGGCACAACTATATTTCAGTCAGAAAGGAAATAAATCAACACATCACCATAATAGACAATGAGATTGGAACTATAATAGCAGTCGCTCATCAATTAATAATAAACAGGAAAAGTTACAACCATTGTTCTGACATTGAGCCTCTCCTGGCTGGGCGAGTAACTATATGTGTCTTGCAATGCAATGCCTCTCCGGCAGCATAACCTCTCTAGCACTCACTATCATTCCTCCAAGAACTCAAGAACTCAACATCTAGCACTCCATGACTAACCATTATCCCTAGCTTGTCAAATGCATAGGGACAAGCTTATATAGATGAAGAAGGGAGGAGGATACGATGAACCAGGACACCTATTGTGGATTAACATTATCCCCAAAAGCCATTAAAGATGGAAATAGGATAGAGCTCGACATAAGACTGATTTTTTATCCTCAAAAAAGCTCCATGTAATGAAGGACGTGCGTTAAGGCAAAAAGCATGACCAAACTTGGTTGGCGCGACTGCTGCTCTAAGACAGAGCGCCAATGGTCACGCCCTCTTTTGAGGATCTCCATGATTGGCGCGGGTAAGATACTGTGGACTTGCGCCAATGAAAAAAGAGCACTTTTCAGGGATAATCTGTAGGAGGTGTCTTCAGGGAACATGAAGTACATACTCAGGGGAACATAATGCAAGTGTTTTTAGACTTTGTCACTTCTTATAACTCCCGGGATGAGTCCTCCAAGGTACAACAAGAGGAGTAACAGGGATGGTGACAAATTACTGTGTAACAGGCACCACTCTTACTTGACCAAAAAAATATTTATATTTATATATAAATTTTTAATTTGATCCCATCTCATAATTAAGACAATAAATTACCAAATGTCATTGTTTTTTGTCATCACAGTAATCAATAAACTCAGTGCTTTGAAATTCAATAAATTCAATCATCGCTTTAAACTTTGACATACGATTCTAGCTCTTAAAATAATTCTTAATTTGATCCCGTTTCATTAATGTTAAATTACCAAATGCCAATGTATTCTTTTTTCTCAATGTAATGTTCTCTATTGTCACACTAATCAATGACTTATTATTATCCTGCCAACGTACCAAATGCCGATGTATTCTTTCTTCTCAATGTAATGTTTTCTATCGTCACACTAATCAATGGCTTATTATTATCCTACCGCTGGTAGTATAATGTATTCGAAATATGGTTGACTTTCAATTGATCTCAGTTTGACTGAAAAATTAAACAATACTTTCTAAAGTTAACTTTAAAAACTAATTTAATTTTTTCTTTTTTCTTTTCTTTCTGCATTTTGATTGGTTAAATCAATTTGGGTCTTATTGTATAATGATGCTGGTGTACCAACAATTGTTAATTCATATAAATGTTGGTACGACAATGCTACATTAATGTTAAGGCCTACAAAAAAATTTGGTTTGTTGTTAGTGCTACAGCGGTAGCATGAGACTCCAACGTGAACAAGAGATGTGCATTACAACAATGAAAAACAAAGTGACTAAGGTTGGGAATAAAAACTCCCAACTGCATTTACTATCAATGGAGGACAAGATTTCTTTAATTAATTAATAAGTCCATTGGCTATAAATCAATTTTTTTTTTGTAATGCTTGGTAGGACCATCCATTTTCTATTATATGTATAAGGAAAATTTACACCACACAGTTTTACCAGGTGGCCTCAACTCACCCCGAGGGGAGACCGAGTCTATTGGCCACCGATTAGCATTATACGCCATCCAAAAACGAAATTTCTTCAGTCTTTCTAGCAAGGCTAGGTAAGTTTCAGTCTCATGTCTAGATATTGTATAACTATGACAACTGACATAAACAACTGGAAATTTAAATGCTATCCACATAAACAAAAACTAAGCATAGGGAAACTAATATTTCTTGACATTCTTCTCCTCAGAGTCTGAGGCTACAAGGGCAAGATCTTCAGCAGTTGCCTCTGGCATTCCAAATAGCTCAACGATGCAAGGGATGTGACGATCAATATGGTCCATCCTAATGTCTTGTTTGTGCAACTAAAATAGGATTTTATCCATGTCTTTTGTAATTGGGTAGGCCCTGCATTGTAACTACCATCCCCACAAAAATTTTCTCCATTGCTTTACCAAGCAGACTTTTCATCAGGAAATACAGATACAGGGTGTGTTTGAATTGCGTAATTCTACCTCTTGTATTCCCTGGGTCAAGAACCATCATCCTCTAGACTTCTATCTCATCATCCGGTTCCATTTCATGTTTTATCTGATCTTCCCAGTCATCAATCAGCTTACGGATTCCTTCATTTGTTTCATCCTTGTATGTCGTGGCTGCCTCTGCTATGAAGTGCTCAGCGGGCTTACGGCCCCTGCAACCTTTCGTCGTGCTTAGTCTTTTAGCTGCCCAGGGGTCCGAGCCCTTGCTGCCACGACCACATCCACATTTTGTTGGAGCCATGCCCTGTAGACATTCCAACATCGTTAGCTTCATCGTTCCATTCACCTCAACCCGACGCGACTACTCATGCCTTGCTTCTCTGCCCTGCCTGGCCTGCGACGGGTTAAGGTATCCCTGTGCCCACAAGTGGCCAAGGGAATTGGGTTCCGAGCAAGGTTCACCCAGCTTTTCACCATGCCTCTCCCCCTTACCAAGGTGCAGTTGTTGGTCATCCCCTTGCGGCCATAGCCAGGCCTTAAGACCCCTCTGTTTTCAAGCGTTGCAAGTGTTGTCATACCCACATGCCCCTCCCTCTGCCAGCAATATCCTGCCCAGGTTCTGCTCGCCCCTCTGCCACTCATGCCACCTGGGGTCCCTAACTGCATTCTCACTACCATGCATATCCAAATGCCAGGGTTCACTCGGCAAATTTCCCACACTGCTAATGTCCCATCCCCCTGCCTGCAACTCTTCCTTGCCTCACTCGGCTACACTCGCCCCCCCCAGCGTGACTTGCCCTTTAGCCCCAATACCCCTGGTCTGAGCATACAAGTAGGGTCTTGTATCTTGGCTCAGCCCAGTATTGTTCATTCCAGTGCCAAAACTTTTGCTTGAAAGCAATATAAATATGACACAAAGCTGAGCCATGGCCCCCCCCTTGCCTCCCCTGGTTTCTCCCTAGCTAAGCTAAGCCCCATTGGGGCAGCCTCTTGCTTCTCCCTCCCCCCCCCCAGCGGAACCCCCACCGGTGCATGGAATTACCATAACCACTTGACCAGAACATATGAATTAAACAAGGGCAAGACCAGACTACATACGAGAGAGTTGTCGCTAGCCTACAAACGTAGTTTCTTTGTCTCTCTTCCGCTTTGCACTGCCTTCCGTCTCCACTGCAAAATTCACCTGCCCAGAACGTCGAATACCTTCCCATCTTGGCCACCTTTCATTATTCCTCCCTTTGCCACCTTGCCAGCCCACCTCCCATGCACTCAAGGCTAAGGACACTGCACTCACTGCCTTGAGCATGTGGGGGGCAGCTGTAATAATCGCGACTGTACTAACCATGTCACCTCAAGGCCTATTGCCTCTGACACCCTCTCTCATCCCGATCGGGAGGCTATAAATCAATTATTATTTCCACACATTATTTTAATTAATAAAGTTATCAGTTATTTTTAGGAATCAGAATGTCATAATGATTATGGAAAAATATTTCAGCTATTATTCCCACATATTTAGGAGAATATACCTAATCATTTGCAGTGAAAAAATGATTTTATTTTTCGTTAATATACTTTTTTTAATTATAGAAACAATAATTTATTTTATTTTAAAATAAAAATAAAGTATAAGGTATAATTTTTTTTAAGGAAAATAGTTTTGAACTAATTTCTATAGGGTGTTATATATAATATATTTTTATAATTTTATTTATTGTTTCAATAATATTATTTGTCAATAACTATTTTAAATGATTTATGAATTCTAATATATATATATATATATATATATATATATATATATATAATTTATTTTTATTTATTTTTCTATCACTAATTTATTTGAGTTATTTATATTATTTTTTTTATAGATTTACATTCTAGTTTATTCTTGGATAATTTTATTTACTTATTATCCTGCTACTGGCAGGTATATCATGTTCGATAAACACTTTTAGTTGTTGGACCAAAAATTAAACGGCACTTTACCAGCTTTTTTTTAATAAAAAAATTACTTATTTTTTAAATTATTTTTAATTTTGATTTTCTTTCTTTTCATTGGCTTAAATTATTTTTAATTTTAATTTTCTTTCTTTTCATTGGCTTAAATGTGTTGGGTCTTATTTTGTAATCATGACATCCAAATAGAACAATACCTGACTTGGGTCTCGTGTTCTCTTATTTCGTCTAATTTCATAATAATTTTACCAGTACCCACAATAGTGAATACTCCTAGCAATAAACATCATGTGTCTGCAAAGCAATCAATCAATCATCTCGTAGAATTTTATGCACGCAGTGGAAGTAGGTTCTTGAACCAACTGGCTAGGTAGATGACACATCAAAAGAAAAAGAAAGATTGTTATATAACATCTTGGAAAAAAAACAACATGAAAACAACAATACTTTGATTAATAACATTTAACCAAAACTAATTACATCACATCTATACAAAATAAATTAGTAACTAAATCAAACTAAACCTCAAAAACAGTAACTATACAGCGTTGTTATATTAGAATCTGTAAAAAAAAAAAAACACCCCTAACAGTGAACGCACTTTGTGTCCCCGATTCTCTTTCTACAAGGTATTATTGTAACCCAACTCAAAAATGCTTTCATCATGTGACCTTATGGGATTGCTTTGTAACCCAACTCCAAAATACTTTCGTCATGTCACCTTATGGATACCTGCGATACCGGATCAAAGATCGAATCCGAAATGGGGCACTAAACAACTTCAAGCAAAAAAGGCCAAAAGAATCGATGAGCATTATCCAAGCCCTGCTGCAATCGACATAGTTGAAGTTGTGTTCATAGTCTCAGGGTTCCATGGCCATGTCGATCACAGCAAGAGCTGCATTTTCTACGTTACCATCGCTGTCCTCCTCAGAATTGAATAAGTGGAAGCCCTTGAATTCCAATACCCACCTTCACTTCAACCATAACAGGAGCCTAAACACTGCCAGATTATGAGTGAGAGCCATGTCCTCGTCGACCAGCGTCCTGACGCAGGATCAGTTGAAGAAATTAGCTGCAGAGAAAGCCATGGAATATGTGGAGAGCGGAATGATATTGGGATTGGGTACCAGCTCCACCGCTGCCTTTGCCGTGGCCAGAATCGCAGTGCTTATGAAGGCCGGGGAGCTGAAAGACGTCGTGGGCATCCCCACCTCCAAGCGCACTGTCGAGCAGGCCGTGTCTTTGGGCATCCGACTCTCTGTGCTTGATGATCACCCCAACATTGATCTCGCCATCGATGGCGCTGATGAAGGAGACCCAGAGCTCAATCTCGTCAAGGGCCGCGGTGGCGCGTTGCTCCAAGAGAAGATGGTGGAGGCCGCCTCTGCCAAGTTCGTGGTCATCGTCCACGAATCGAAGCTCGTCAGTGGCCTCTGCAGTAGTGGCCTGGCAATGCCTGTGGAGGTGGTGCCCTTTTGCCGGAAGTACAACGCTTCAAGGTTGCAATCCTCTTTCAGGCCGAGGGCTGCGAGGCGAAGCTTAGGATTCCGCATGGACAGTGACAAGCCGTACGTTACGGATAACGCTAATTACATCGTGGATTTGTATTTCAAGACTCCAAAGAAGATTCGAGGGCCTCGGCAAAAGCCATGCTGGCTTTTGAGGGCGTGGTCGAGCACCGGCTCTTCTTGGACATGGCCGCGGCTGTAATCGTTGCTAGGGCGGAAGGTGTTAGTGAGAAATTTTTGGGTTGTCGTGATGACGGTTGGTGTCCGGGTAGATTTCTATAACCAGTTAGAAATAAATACATTATAAATATTGCATGCATTTGTATCCAGTTAGCAGGTAATGTGTTTGATTAAATTCAAATCGTTTAGGCCATTTGGGGTTTTGGGAATTTGGGTCACTGTACCTATTTGGCAAGAGACCAATTGTTTCTTTTTGACAATAGTTTGCATTGAACAAGGTATACAGCTTCTCTGAAAAGCAAATGTTGAAGTTGTTTGAGATTAGCAAATGATAAACTTTGCTGTCCAGTTATTATTCAATTGCAAAGGCAGAGTTGCAAGACGCTTCTTTGTGATGCTTTTGCCCTTTAGAGGCAACATTTTCCATCCTCTCCTCTAAGATGTTACGTGTTTTTTTATCTAGTTGCAACACTTACCTAAAACATTTTGTTAACAAAATCATATTTTGTATGTCTACTATCTGCTGTTTAATCAATTAAGCTGGTTCCATTTCAATAGAAAGATTTGGTATTAGATGTATCAAATATATTTAAATTGATTACCATTTTACACTAGTCAAAAATATTGTTGCTCAAACCAAATTCTTTCACTGAAATTGATGCTTCATTTCATAGGATTAGAAAAGTATTTCGTGAATTTGTTTATCATTTACATGGGTCAAAAATATTGGTGCTCTAACCAAACTTTTGTTATCAAATTTGATGTTTCATGTCATATGTTTAGAACAGTATTTTGTGATTTTGCTTATCTTTTGCATTAGCTGACAACAGTCTTAAAACGATGCACTAAACTGACCCATAAATTTGAATTTTCCTCCAACGTATTTGCGAGTATGCTGGTTACCCATGGAATATTGGAATCTTTTACAACATTTATCTGTGATTGATAATTTGTTCTTTCGATTATTTGTAATATGTTTTGCATATTATGCCAGGTCCATTTGACCAGGGAACATCTTTCATTTCTAACAACTACAAAGTGGTATATTTATTTTCAGAAGAGCCACTTGATGTTGAGAAAGATTTATTTTCAGAAGAGCCACTTGATGTTTGATCTTTCTCAATACAAACTGCGCAAATTTTTTGTTAGACATTTAACATGTTTTTACATATTTTATATCTAAAAAGATCAAACAACATGATGACTAATTATGAAATCTTACACACTCAAACCATTTGTTCTTTGCATAACAGCTCCAAAATTTTCAAAGCTCTTCTGGTAAAAGGTGAACTGCCCTTTTTACTTATGGCCATCGCATAAGCTCTTTTGGTAAAAGGTAAACTGCTTTTTTTACTTATGGCCATTGCATATGTAGTGCATAATTTTCAAGGATCGCTAAAGATTGCTTATAAGCTTATAAGTCTGGTAGCTCCCCATGCGAATCCTTTGGAGTATTTCTAAAGCCGGATCAAATTCTTAATGAAGCATTGGAAAACTTTCTTTTAGAAGAAAAAGCTGAATAGTTCTTCTATTATATTCCAAAAATGTTTCATATACATATGTAAAGGTTATATCCCCGGCATAATATCCAAATCAGCAAGTATTTGCAGAATTACATCCATATTAAAATAAGATGGTATGAGATCTGTCTATAGATCTAATCAAAACATGGAGAATATACCTGTATAAGAGTAATTGTATTGCCTGACCCTATTTAAGACCTTATTCCAAAATAAAGGAACCAGATGCATACCAGATTTTGTCCTTTTAAATGCCTGGCATAGAAAAAGGCTGTATGGTGAATGTAAAATGATCTATAGAGATACATAGTTGCCACTTATCATCTGAAGACTGCATGCCCTTTTTAGATAGCTTATCCGCTTTTTCATTTTGTCCCTGCTTTATAGGGAACTGTGAAGGCTTCCATAGGGATTTAATCCTGTCTATCCATCCATAAAGGTTGTCATTATATTTTGGTTCCCCTTCACTAGTTCTATTATTATTTTGGAATCCCCATAGATGTTAATGGGGCCGATGTCCATAAAAGAGCAGAAGATAAGCAAACCATGAAGGGCCATGACCTCGGCTTTGTTATTTGATCTTTTGCCACCATTCAAAAACATGGAGTATTGTAGCTCCCTTGAAAGACAGATGTAAACTCCACATGCACACTTTCCATCTTTTGTTGCTCCATCGAAGTGTGCCCGTGGAATAAGTAGCTGACGGGAATCAGTGGCTGATTTTTGCTGTATCATCTGTTGAGGGAAGTTTGGGAGAATCGAATAGTAGTAGGGGATTATCTTATCAAATATATGCCCAAAGTCCTCCTTGTTGTTCTGAAATATCTTTTTATTTCTCCACTTCCATATGAACCAGTTTACAATTAAAGGAATGGGACGCCAAACTGTTTTCTGTGTAGCCCACCATTCGTATGCTTCTGTTATGGAGGGATGAGAAGCTATAGGAAACCAAAGTACAATGCCATCCTCTTCCATAAAATCTGAGATAGTGGACAATTTAAGAAAATATGCATGTTATCTTCAGTATTAGAAAAGCAGATTATGCATATGGCAGGTCCCTGCCATCTTTAGTCCAGGTGAGATTTTTGTTATTATAAACAAGCAATGAAAAAAAATTATTTTTAGGGGACAGCCTGTCTTCCAAAAGGAGTATGGAAAGAGTTTCTGAGCGCTTTCTCTACTCTGTTCTATCAAGGAAAGATATATATCTCTGACTAACACATTTGGCTGACCTTTCTTAACCTGCCAAACAATCCTGTCTCTGTCCTCAGTTTTGTATATCCCGGCGTTTTTCATAGTCCAGATAATCTTGTCCCATTGGGCAGCCATTGTTCCCTGCAATCCTAGCTCTCTATTCGATTTCCATATAGGAATAGCATCCTTCCATTCTTCGATTACTTGTGCCCAGTAAAAGAGTCCTTTTTGGTGGAGGAGCACGAGAAGTGGAGGAGAGAACATGGATTCCATCTCAACCCCCATGATTGCATCAGATCCAATAAGAATGTTGTTTCCTGTATGCAGTTTCCAAATTATGTTCCTTTTGAAGAATGGGAGGATATTTTGAAAACTTCTCCAGATCGTCGATCCTTGGGACAGCCACATAAAATTGTTCCTGTACCAAAATTGAATATCTTCGTTCCCCATATATTTCATTCTGATAGCTTGACACCATAAAATTTCACCAAAGACTGCTCTCCAAAATGATTTGCAAAGAAGCGCCAAGCTGAAAATACGAAGGTTCATTAAGCTCCAGCCCTCTATTTTTTTAGGGAGAGTTATGTTATCCAGTTTAGTGAGATGAAATTTCTTCTTCTCCTTACATCCACCCCAGATAAAAGTAGCCATTAGACTGTTTAATTTCTTAATAATAGTTGAGGGAATGAAAAACAGATGTGCCCAATAAACAGAAATCTGAGCTAGAACCGATTGAGAGAGTATCATTCTGCCAGCTAAGGATAGGCATTTATATTCCCACCCCGAAATTCTCTTGTAGAATCTGTAGGTGATCCATGCCCAGTCAGATATGTTGTAACCCGTGGGCTTAAGATGATAACCGAGATATTTGATACCCTCTTTAATGGAAACCGCCTGAATGTTATATAATTGTGATATATATTCCATCTCCTCCATTTTAACATTACCGAAATGAAATGAGGATTTCTCTTCATTGATAATTAGTCCAGTGGCCTTTTGAAATGATATTTAGCATTGCATATTTGCAAATGCGTTAAATCTGTTTATAAATGGTCTTTGAAGGTTCAGGAACAGGAACCATCTTCAAATAACTGGAGGTGTTAATTCAACCATCTTTTTTGGCAATATTGTGTGCCAAAATAAATATTTTGTGTATAGAATCTTAGTCAACCATTAAATTATAGTTTAAAAATTCACCTACTTGGTATAAGTCTGAAAAATTATTGGATTCTATTCAGCTGCTTGAGAATCATCTATTATGATGTTTTAGAGCCATATTAATATGTGTAAGTTTGTGGATGGTGCAAATCCAATCAGAGATGGGGTTGTTATTCTTGTTCAAAGGTAATTATTTTAGAAAATCAATATTTTTTTATAATGGTTTTAAAATTTTTATTGATAAAATAAATAGTAAATTATATCTCAGATAATTTTTATTATTTTAATATTTCAATTATTATTTTAAATGTGTATTATCAATTTAACTGGAACATGCTAAACAACCTAAACCTAATATAATAATTATTATTTCAAATCAAAATAAAACTTTTTCCACTTCAACAATTCCAATTTAATAATCTTAAAAAACTTATTTTACACTTTTACATTTTCCTGTAAACAAAGCATCCACCCAACTACACACTAAGTATTTGTCCCATGACTCGCTGCATTAAAGACATGTAACTGTCCCATTACTTGCTTCATTAAAGATGCTCTAATAAACTAATGTTAAAGCGGTGACTGAAATCTCTCTCTTATTTGAACTGCAGGTATTACATCACCTAGGTACCAACTCACTAATGGAATCAGTGGCATTAGATGCTGCAGTCGAAGTAATGTGAGGAGATGACATAGAAGATGCAGAGCTGCTTATTTTGGTGGTTTGGGAACATACGAATTAACGAAATTAGGTTTCATGGGATCCAATAAGTACGTCACGGAATCACTTGAAAGCATCAAATTGGCGGTAGACATCAGTGGACAAAGATGGGATTCGGCTTGTGTGCACAAAAGGCCAACCTGAATGCATCTCAACGCTTGCGCCTCATCGCACATTTCAATTATGGTTGGATCAATCACTTGCACAATATTTCCTCCATCGTATGATCTCCATGCCTACATTAACACAACGGGTTCGTCATTATGATAAGGTATATATACACTTCGGACATGTCCAAAAGATGAACTGTGAAATCCCTAATAGCATACTTCCCTAAACAATTTATAGATGAACTAAACAACATGCTATAGTTAAAGTATCTCACCCATCACAAAGAATCTGTTGGGAATTTCTATTTAATTCCAAAACAAAAATAACTTGAACAGAACAGAACAATGGTCTATTTTGACACAAAGGAACAAAAATTGGTTTTGGGAAGACATAGTTTTCACACGCACAATAAAAACTTTGTATTCATTAATAAAAAAACCGTTGTTACAAAAATGATCTTCCTCTATCAGATGGATTTCACCGAGAACACTTCAGTTTTAAAAAAAACTTTTACTCTATCTCTCCTTAGCAAAATTTACACTGTTGTGTGTAAACTTTTTACTTCTTACATTCACTGTTATGCATTACATTAAAAATTTGTCTCTGCTATATAAGTTTACATTGTTGTGTAAAATTTTTATTCATTTGAGTGCCGCTGCATCTCACATTACATTCCCTCTCTGCATATTACACACTGCTATGCATTACATTAAAAATATGTCTCCGTTGTATAAGTTTACATTGCTGTGTAAAAATTTTATTCATTTGAGTGCTGCTACATCTCACATTACATTCCCTCTCTGCATATTACACACTGTTGTGCGTGTAAAAACCTCTTTTTTACTTCTTCATACGCTCTGCTATCTATTACAAACTCAAAAAAAAGCATTACATACATTGACTTTTGTTTTACCTATGCCCTAAAACAAACTCCCGTGAGAATTAAAAAAAAAACAATAAAATTAAATTCTACCTACATTTACTGACCACGGTAAATTCATTAAATGTTTCAGCATGGCGATACATTCCTTTTATTATTAACCCTGTCATACGGCTGCTACGGAGGTCCTTACGATAATAAAACAAAAAACATGTGCCCACAACCATAACCGTAGATGTCAATCGGATGGTTGAGATCGGTTTGAAGAAGGTGAGATATGCGATTTGCGATCGGATCGCATCGCAGAATCGCAATCGGCAGAAGGCACAGGTCATAACGGAGGCAACAGGGCGGGAATGCGATTTGCGATAGCGATAAGATCGCATCGCAACGTCGCGTCGAAAGAAGTCAAGAGAACCGATTGAGGCAGCAGTCATGGACGCGATTTGTGATCTAATTGCATCGAAAAGGAAAGAAAAACAAAGCCATAGCAGGGAAAACTACCGGTTTTGACTTACAGTGGAAATTACCATTTCAGCACTCCCCTTTAATTTCAACTGTTGGGTTATCAGTCATACCCAGGCATTTCCTCAAGAACTCAAAATTTCTCTATCCCAATGGTTTGGTCAGAATGTTTGCAACTTGCTCTTGAGTCTTGCAGTGTTGTAAAACAATTTCACCATTGTTTACCAATTCTCTGATGTAATGAAACTTTGTGTCAATGTGTTTCATTCTCTTATGAAACACGGCATTCTTGGATAATGCAATCGTTGAGATATTGTCACAAAAGATCACAGTTGCACTTGTTTGCTCTTGGCATAAACTCCTTAACATCCTTCTCATCCAAATTGCTTGACACGCTGCTGCTGTAGCTACCACATATTCTGCTTCTGTTGTAGACAATGTTACAATAGGATGTTTTTTAGAAGCCCATGAAATGGCTCCTGAACCCATGTGAAAAACATAACCAGATGTGCTTTTCCGATCATCTACACTTCCAACCCAATCACAATCAGTGTATCCAATTAAATTTGAACATTCTGAAGTAGTATATAAAATCCCAAACCTTTTAGTACCTTTAACATACCTCAGAATCCTTTTTTTTGCCTGCCAATGCACTTCTTTTGGCCTCTCCATGAATTTGGAAATTAAACTAACAACATACATTATATCCGGCATAGTTGCAGGCAAATACATGAGGCTACCAACTATGCTCTTGTACAAACTATGATCAAAATCCTTATTGTTGTCCTCTTTGGTGAGTTTTAATCCCATCACTGTGGGAGTGATTGTTGCTTTGCTCTCCTACATATTAAATCTTTCCAACACTTCATTAACATATTTCTCTTGTGAGATAAAAATCCCATTTTCATTTTTTTCTACTCCTATTCCTAAGAAGTATCTTAGCAAACCCAAGTCAGTCATTTCAAATTCTTCTTTCATGACTGTTTTGAAATTTTCAATAAGATAATCATCATTACCTGTGAAAATAACATCATCAACATATAACACAACAATTAGTAATTTACCATCCTTTTCTTTGATGTAGAGGGTTGGTTCCCCCTCACACTTTGCAAATCCATTTTCCAGTAGATAGGAATCTATCCTACTGTACCACGCTCTTGGTGCTTGCTTCAGCCCATAAATAGCTTTCTTCAATCTACATACTTTGTGCTCTTGGCCTTTCTTTTCATAGCCTAGAGGTTGTTCAATGTAAACCTCTTCCATTAACACTCCATTTAGGAATGCTGACTTCACGTCCATTTGGTAAACTTTCCACTTGTTTTGTGCTGTTATGGACAACACTACTCTCATGGTTTCCATTCTAGCAACTGGTGCAAAAGTTTCCTCATAGTCTCTCCTATACTGCTGCTTATATCCTTTGATAACCAGTCTTTCCTTGTGTCTTTCTGTTTTGCCTCCAACATTACTCTTGGTCTTATAGACCCATTTAACTCCAATGACTTATTTTCCTTTTGGTAGTTCAACTAAATACCATGTCTTGTTTCTTTCTATGGCATTGATCTCCTCATCCATTGCTTCTATCCATTTCCTATCCTTAATTGCTTCTTCAAAATGAACAGGGTCATCAATATGAAAATATAAAGTAAACAAGGAATTCATACCTTCATTTGCTACCTCTTGTTCATAAATGTCATTTAAATTTCTGAACTTCTTACCTCTTTCATTTGGTGTACAAGTGCTTGAAGAAGCACTTGAATTTCCTCCTTGTGATGTGCTTGTAGAAGCATTTTCGTTTCTCCTCAAGGGTGTCCCTTGTTGCCCTTATGTTGGTGCTGCTGTTTGAAGATGTATTTCAGCCATCTCCTCATCATCTTCATCATGTGACAAAGAGGTTTTAACATTCACTGTTTTCTCTATGCTTCCATCCCAAGTTTCCTCCTTAATGAACTGAACATCTCTACTCGCAATAAGCTTCTTGGTGGATGGGTTATACAACCTGTAAGCCTTGGATTCCTCACTGTATCCAATGAAAATACATTTCTCCCCTCTGCTGTCCAACTTCTTCCTTAGCTGATCTGGAATGTATGCATAAGCCACACATCTAAAAACTTTCATGCATGTGACTCCTTGCTTTGTCCCACTCCATGCTTCTTCTGGCACTCTGTTCATGACTGCTTTTGTAGGGCATCTATTCAAAATGTACGTTGCACAGTGTACAGCTTCAGCCCAATAATCATTTGGCAAATGTTTTTCCTTTAACATGCTCTTCGCCATATCCATGATTGTCCTATTCTTCCTTTCAGCAACTCCATTTTGCTGCGGAGTGTACCTAGCGGTAAACTGCTTATGAATTCCATTTTCTCTACAAAAATGTAGAAATTATTTGGAGATGTACTCACCTCCTCTATCAGTTCTTAGAACTTTGATAGGCAGCCCGCTTTGATTTTCTACAAGTGCTTTGAAATTGCAAAATCTTTCAAACACTTCACTTTTGTTTTTTAGGAAATAAACCCAAGTTTTTCTAGTAAAATCATCAATAAATGTTAGTATATAGTGATTGCCTGCAAGTGATGGAGTTTGCATCAGTCCACATAAATCTGAATGAACAATATCTAAGGGTACTGTTGCCCTTATGCTTTTCCCAGATGGAAAACTTTCTCTGTGTTGTTTCCCCAAGATACAACCTTCACAAAAGCTGTATGGTTTCTCTATCAATGGTAATCCTATTACCATTCCTTTTCTACTCAACAAGTTAAGACCTCCAAAGTTGAGATGTCCAAATCTCAAGTGCCACAACCAGTTTTCATCCTTTGGTTCGCTTTGGAAAGCCTATTGAGTCACTGCTGCTATTACTTCTTTATTTTTCAAATTTGTTTTCATTCTGAGAGGGAACATCCTGTTCCTTGTCATCTTCACTTCAGCAATACATTGTTTGCTGGGTGCTTTATCCATTATGGTGCATACATCATCCACAAAGAAAACATTGTACCCCTTTTGAACAAGCTGTCCAATACTTAAGAGGTTACATTTTATTCCAGGAACATAATAAACATCTATTATGGTTTTCTTTTCACCTTTCCTTGTAAAGACATTTACTTCTCCTCTTCCCATAACAAAAACTTTATTATCAGTCCCTAGTGTGACTTGTGACTTCACATTCTGATCTAACATAGAAAACAGGGCTATGTTTCCTGTCATATGGTTGCTGCAACCGGAGTCTAGAAACCATACATCTTCACTCTTTTCTTCAGCCATATTACAAGCTAAAGATAAATTATTTTGGCTGATATTTTCTCTAGTGAAATTTGCACTAGTTCTATTACTCATATCATGCTACTTCTTCCTACATTCATTTGCATAATGCCCAGATTTTTTACAATAATGACATTGGACATTAGATTTATCATACCTTTGTCCTTGAGCATGATGTTGTCCACTTTGTTGGTTGTTGCCTTGGCCTTGGTTCTGATTTGAATTGCTACCTCTTCCTTGAGCATTTGCTGGACTGTTTCTTCCACCTCTGTTTTGGCTTCTGCCTCTTCCTCTCTTGTTTCCTCTGCCTTGACCTCTTTCTCTTCCAAATAACATCTGGGTCTTAAAGGCATGTTCTAGAGATGATTTTTCATTCCTACTCAACCTCTGCTCATGTGTTATCAGTAATGCATGTAGTTCATCAACTGAAAAGTTTGTGAGATCCTTTGTTTCTTCTATAGTGGTGACAATCACATCAAACTTTGAGGGTAGGATCCTCAATATTTTTTCCACAATCCTTTTTTATTCAAGAATCTCTCAATGAGACCTTATCTTTGTGACCAAACGAATCACATGTGTGAAGAATGAGTCAATATTATCTGACTCCTTCATGCAAATATTCTCAAAATCTCTCCTCAACAACTGTAGTTTTGTTTTCTTCACTTTCTCCATGCCTTGATAGGCTATCTTGAGAGTTTTCTTTGAGAATGATGTATGCACCATCATGGATAGATCACCCAGCAAATGATGTATTGATGAAGTGAGGATGACAAGGAACAGGATGTTCCCTCTCAGAATAAGGGCAGATTTGAAAAACAAAGAAGTAATTGCAGCAGTTACACAAGAGGCCTTCCAAAGCGTACCAAAGGATGAAAATTGGTTGTGGCATTTGAGATTTGGGCATCTCAACTTTGGAGGTCTTAACTTGTTGAGTAGAAAAGGAATGGTAAGAGGATTACCATTGATAGAGAAACCGGACAGCCTTTGTGAAGGTTGTATGTTGGGGAAACAACACAGAGAAAGTTTTCCATCATGGAAAAGCATCAGGGCAAAAGCATCCTTAGAAATTGTCCACTTAGACTTATGTGGACCGATGCAAACTCCATCACTAGCAGGTAGCCAATATTTTCTAACATTCAATGATGATTTCACCAGAAAGACTTGGGTTTATTTCCTTAAGAACAAAAGTGAAGTGTTTGAAAAATTTCGGAATTTCAAAGCACTTGTGGAAAACCAAAGCGCGCTGCATATCAAAGTTTTAAGAACTGACAGAGGAGGTGAGTATATCTCCAAGGAATTTCTACGTTTTTGTAGAGAAAATGGAATACATAAGCAATTCACAGCGAGGTACACCCCGCAGCAAAATGGAGTTGCCGAGAGGAAGAACGGGACAATCATGGATATGGCGAGGAGCATGTTAAAGGCAAAGCATTTGCCAAATGATTATTGGGCTGAAGCTATACACTGTGTAGTATAAATTTTGAATAGGTGCCCCACAAAAGCTGTCATGAACAGAGTGCTGGAAGAAGCATGGAGTGGGAGAAAGAAATGAGTCACCCACATGAAAGTTTTTGGATGTGTGGCTTATGCACACATTCTAGATCAGATAAGGAGGAAGTTGGACAGCAAAGGGGAGAAATGTATTTTCATTGGATACAGTGAGGAATCCAAAGCTTACAGGTTGTATATCCCATCTACCAAGAAGTTTTTTGTGAGCAGAGATGTTCAGTTCGTTGAGGAAGAAGCTTGGGATGGAAGCATAGAGAAAACAGTGAATGTTAAAAACTATTTGTCTCATGATGAAGATGATGAGAAGATGGCTGAAATAAATCCCCAAACAGTAGCGCCAACACAAGGACAACAAGAGACACCCTTGAGGAGAAATGAAAGTGCTTCTCCAAGCACACCAAAAGGAGGAAATTCAAGTGCATCTTCAAGCACTTGCACACCAAATCAAAAGAGGTAAGAAATTCAGAAACTTAAGTGACATTTATGATGAAGGTATGAATTCTGTGTTTGCTTTATATTGTCATGTTGATGACCCTATTCATTTCGAAGATGCAATTAAGGATAGGAAATGGATAGAAGCTATGGATGAGGAGATTAATGCCATAGAAAGAAACAAGACATGGGATTTGGTTGAACTACCAAAAGGTAAAGAAGTCATTGGAGTTAAATGGGTCTACAAGACCAAGAGTAATGTTGAAAGCAAAATAGAAAGACACAAGGCAAGGCTGGTTGTCAAAGGATACAAGCAGCAGTATGGGAGAGACTATGAGGAAACTTTCACACTGGTTGCTAGAATTGAAACCGTGAGAGCAGTGTTGTCCATAGCAGCACAAAACAAGTGGAAAGTTTACCAAATGGACGTGAAGTCAGCATTCCTAAATGGAATGTTAATGGAAGAGGCTTACATTGAGCAACCTCTAGGCTATGAAAAGAAGGGCCAAGAACACAAAGTGTGCAGATTGAAGAAAGCTCTTTATGGGCTGAAGCAAGCGCCAAGAGCATGGTATAGTAGGATAGATTCCTATCTACTGGAAAATGGATTTGTGAAGTGTGAGGGAGAACCCATCGTCTACATCAAAGAAAAGGATGGTAAATTACTAATTGTTGTGTTATATGTTGATGATGTTATTTTCATAGGAAATGATGTTTATCTATTGAAAATTTCAAAGCAGTCATGAAAGAGGAATTTGAAATGACTGACATGGGTTTGCTGAAATACTTCTTAGGAATAGAAGTAGATCAAAATGAAAATGGAATTTTTATCTCACAAGCAAAATATGCAAATGAAGTATTGGAAAGATTCCATATGCAGGAGTGTAAGGCAACAATCACTCCCACAGTGATGGGATTAAAACTCAGCAGAGAGGACAACAGCAAGGATTTTGATTCTAGTTTGCACAAGAGCACAGTTGGTAGCCTCATGTATTTAACTACAACTAGGCCAGATATAATGTTTGTTGTTAGTTTGATTTCCAGATTCATGGAGAGGCCAAAGGAAGCACATTGGCAGGCAGAAAAAAGAATTCCGAGGTATGTTAAAGGTACTAAAAGGTTTGGTATTTTATATACTGTCTCAAAATGTTTAGATTTAATTAGATACACTGATAGTGATTGGGATGGAAGTGTAGATGATCATAAAAGCACATCCGGTTATGTATTTCACATGGGTTCAGGAGCCATTTCATGGGCTTCTAAAAAACAACCTATTGTAGCGTTGTCTACAACAGAGGCTGAATATGTGGCAGCTACAGCAGCAGCATGTCAAGCAGTTTGGATGAGAGGAATGTTAAGGAGCTTAGGCCAAGAACAGGAAAAAGGAACAGTGATTTTTTGTGACAATAGCTCAGCTATTGCATTATCCAAGAATTCGGTGTTTCATAAGAGAACGAAACACATTGACACAAGGTTTCATTACATCAGGGAATTGGTGAACAATGGAGAAATTGTTCTAAAACATTGCAGGACATAGGAACAGGTTGCAGACATTCTGACCAAGCCATTGGACCAGAAAAGCTTTGAATTTTTGAGGAAGTGTTTGGGTATGACTGATAACCCAGCAGTTGAAATTAAAGGGGAGTGTTGAAATATTAATTTCTACTGCACGTTGCCGGAAGCTGCCAATAAACGGCGACTGCAAAACCACTAAAGAAAACCACGAAGACTTCCCCGCACCGCCTTTTGCCAAAAGTTGTATTTGTCAGGAGGGCTCCGATCACCCCGACTTGCTACCACGCATCCAGTGTACAATTTCAAAACCGCCATCCCTCGGAACGTAATGTTCGTTTGGTTTGGGCAAGCGATACTCGTCCGATTGCGAGGATGACTGTCCGCCGTCGATTAAGTCAAAGTTGCGTACAGGTCTGCAAGGCATGGAGATTGCGTGGAGTAAAAAGATTTTCATTTGACCGCCAACTTCGACCGGGAAACAATTAATGTAATTTATTTTGGTTCGTAGAATATAGGTAAAGGCTTTTAATTTTAATGTTTTTTTTTATGGGTGTATTTTTTTTGGGTAGATGTAAAACAAAAATGTCAACCCCTATTTTGTATTTCATTACATTGAAAAAAAAAAACGCAGTAGTGTGAAAACAAGGGTAGAAACAAAATTTACACACAGTAGTGTAAATGTAATTTTTCGTTGGTGAAGATATGCAAGTAATATGAAGTAGTGTGAATTTTTTGTGTTAAAATCAAATGGGGAATGCGCAGTAGTGCCAAAAATTTTATGCACAGCAGTGCGAATCAAAACCAAGAACAGAGTATGTAATCTTTTTTTTATGTTGGAGGTTTTTGTAATACGCAGGAGCATATGATGGAAAAAAAAATTTGGCAGTAGATCTATGTAAGAATTTCTTATTTACAGCAATAAATGTAAATGAAAAATTTACACACAGCAGTGTAAATTTTTTTTAAAAGGAGACAAAGTAATTTTGTTTTGGTGAAAGTTCTTGGTGAATCCCTTTGAGAGAGACGAAGAAATATGTAACAGACAGTATTTATCACTGAAAATGAAGTTTTTATGGGTGTGAAAAATCTTTGTTCTCAGAAAACAATTTAGCTTCCCTGTGTTAAAGATCGTGTGGCAGAAACAGAGCATTTTCTCTGTTCAGTAATTGTTTGAAATTACCAGAAATTTCCAACGCTTTTCATATCCAACCAGGTTACCACTAATGATAGATTAAGGTTTAATGAGGGATTAAGGTAAGCCCATATATATATGAGGGATTAAGGTGACACCATTGGTTTCACCAATAGACCGTAGCAACAGAGAAAGACTCAGGCCATCAGGCTTACAGAAACCAAGAAAACTGAGAGAAAGAAGCAAGTCAAGAACTAGCTGATCTCTTATCAAGGTTTATGTTTTGTAAATTTAAAATTTAATTAAATCAATTTATTAGAATCTATAGTCCAGAGATACATTTTTTTTTAAAAGGCTATATTTTGCCATGCTTGAACTTTAATCAGAAGATTGATCATGGGTTTCTATTAATAGTTAATATTGTAGCTTGTAGCCATCATTTTTTTCAAGAAATTATTTTTTCCCGTTTCAAGGACTTCTCTCATGACTTTGACTCTGGTGGACTGGAAGAAGACCATCTTGGCTTTGTCAAACAAATTAAATGCTTGGTATTGTTTTAGTATTGTGAGAGTGTTCCTCTATAGCACATTTAGTTGTTGATTGTGAAAGCTATCAGCAATGTGCTCCTTAGAGCCCGGCTTTAAAAGACCTTCCAATTTAGCGACTCTTGGGTTGAGCATAGGGTCAACCTTATCCTTTGGAAAGGGGTTGATCATTAAAATGGGCTTTTTGCTTGGGATGAAGAGCAGTACCAAAGGCTTTGTTGAGTTGAGAAGATGAATAACCATTAGTCTTGAAGGCGTTTGTTACATGAGATTTTTGTTAGACAAAATGTCAGACCAAGAACACAGTGTTACTTTAAAAACACTAGTCCAATATGATTCACTCTAAAAACCTGTATGCCGAATTTTTTAGAGCTATTTACATGGATCTGTAATCTATATTATTTAGGAAAACATCTTACAAAACCATCCACACTTGTGTAAAGGTTTAATTAATCTAAAAATGCATTGAAAATTCACTCAAATATGGCAGACTTCAGCCTTCTCACTGTTGCGAATGCTCATATGATTAAAACGAGAACCAAGCCACTGTAGAAATTTTGAATAATTTAACACATATTCAATGGAGATTATCCTGATCATGTACTATTTCGGAAAACATACACAATACATAAGCTCCTCTACGTTGATCAACAATATAGCAGCATCAATAACAATAAAACATCAAGAGCATTCACACATTAACACAATATGTAACCCGGGGAAAGCATCTCGCTAAAAACCCCACACTATCTGTATATTAATGATTGAGTCATGTAACATTACACAGCATAATACTTCTCACAAGTATCTCCACCTCTGTTACACACAATACAGCTCAGATCTGATCTCCAAATCTCTTCCACTGCTCAATACCTACTCAAGAACTGATGAGAATGGCTCACCAAACTCGTTTTTCACCTGCAAAATAGTCACTCACTCTTTGTTGGACATGAGCACAAGCTATAATGTGGGCAAATACGTGAGCAAACTCATTGGCGTACTCAATCCCTCGATTGTGCAAGATCTGGTGCACACCTATAGTCACAACTGATAGCAATCTAATTCTCTACCACATGTCCTTGTTGAACTGAACATGCACTGACATGCAACTGAGTTAACTGAAGTATTCATTAGTTGTATTATGAGTTAATAACTTGTGAATTAATTAATAACTAATTCACCCAACTCATCTCTAGTATATTTTCCAGTTAGACTAAATACAACTAGTTTAACAAAGCTAAACTGAACACAACTCCATCAACTCCACAATCAACTCCACCAAACTCAACTGATTGAGTTCTAACTGAAGTCATGCATGCAACAACTCAACTAACTCATAAGAAAAGCGTATTTCCTTCTGACAGCTGCATGTACCACCTCTGTAGCTCAAACTGAAGTGCTCCAAGAGAATAAGATTAAGTTTATAGTCCAAATATTATTGTGAGATAATAATATTTGACTTTTCTATTTTTGACAGCCAGTCTAAAAATAGACTTTGATCACTCACACTTTCATCAAAAATAGAATTCCATCTATTTTTTTCCAACTTGATCAATCATCCATAAACAACAACCTGCAATCAATAGACATGATCCATATGTCTAAAAATAGACATAGTCTAAAAAATAGACTTGCGCCAAAAATAGCCTGCGGGCCCACTTAGTGAAGGCGACTCTTTTCACTAAGCTCCATCATCTTGTTGCAATCGCAACACTCCCTCTCAACAAGATATGGATTATCAACAACCCCTATCCTGCCTCGGTGGTACTCGAATTTTCTCCTGGTGAGAGCCTTCGTCAGAATATCAGCATCCTGATCCTCCGTTGGAATGTATGAAAGCAACATGATCCTCCGCTGCATACAATCTATGATATGATGGTACCTAATGTCAATATGTTTAGATCTATCATGAAATACAGGATTAGTCGAGAGTTTAATGCAACTCTGGTTATCACAGTAAATCATAGTAGGATCCAAATGAGAACCGAACAAACCAACCAGGATCTTCCTCATCCATATAGCCTCGCATGCAGCCAAACTTGTTGCCATATACTCGGCCTCCGCTGAACTGAGTGCCACGGATCTCTGCTTCCTGCTGTACCAAGAAACTGTTGTTGATCTAATACTGAAGACCCCTCCTGATGTGCTCTTTCTGTCCGTTGGGCTCCCTGCCCAATCTGCATCTGTGAAGCCACATAGCTTCACCTCATCCTCCTGTCTGTACCACAAACCATATCCCGATGTGCCTCTCAAGTAGCACAATACATGCTTGCCCGCCTTCCAGAAGAGCTTGGTAGGCTTAACCATAGCTTGTGAAAGCTGGTTAACTGCATAGCATATATCAGGTCGTGTATTGACCAAATACATCAGTGACCCCACCAACTGTCGATAAACATTGGCATCCACTTCTTCTCCCGAAGTGGCATCCTCCTTCCTCCAACCTCCAGGAAGAGAAGTATCAACAGGCTTGCAGCCATGCACGTTGAACTTCTCCAGTATCTCCCGAGCATACTTGCCCTGAGAAACAAACAGTCCACCACTACGCTGCCATATTTCCAATCCTAGGAAATAGTGAAGGAGGCCCAAATCCTTCATCTCAAACTCTGTAGCAAGATCCTTCTTGCATGACAGTATCAACAGCTCATCACCCGTTAGAATCAAATCATCAACATACAGTACAATGATAAGCAACTTACCCTCCACCACAATCTGGTATAGGTTAGGATCCGCCTCGCTCTTGGAGAATCCAAGTCCTGTGAAATAGTTGTCTATCTGTGTGTACCAAGCACGTGGTGGTTGCTTCAACCCATACAGCGCTCTCTTGAGCCTGCACACATGCGACTCGCTGCTGAAGACCTCAAAGCCTTCGGGTTGCTCAATGTACACCTCCTCCTCAATGACTCCATTGAGGAACGCAGTCTTCACATCCATCTGATGAATGTGCCATCCCATCTGCGCTGAGAGAGCAAGAATCGTCCGTATGGAAGAATACCTTGCGATAGGTGCAAAGGTCTCCTCATAATCAATCCCCTCTATCTGTGAAAAGACTCGGGCAACAAATCTTGCCTTGTACTTCTCCACACTCCTGTCACCTGCCTTCTTGACCTTGTAGATCCATCTCGAACCCACCACTGCTTTCCCTTCCGGTCTAGGAACAATCTCCCATGCATTGTTTCTGATAATAGAATCATACTCTTCCACCATGGAATCTACCCATGCGGGATCCTCCACAGCTTCCTCGAAAGAGGATGGCTCAGTCACAACACACTTTCTCATCAGAGCCATGTATCAGTGTACCGATCACATGACTGTCTCTGCCTGCGTTGGGCTGTAGGTGGTCCTACAACTTTCTCTGCATCTTGAGCCAGTCGCTCAGCTTCTGTCAAGCGCTTTCGCCCTCTGATGGTTGGCGCTGCATGAGTGGTCTCTTCCACTCCATGAACCTCGTCCTGTGGCTGATCCACGTCCTGAAGCTCATCCTTAGGAACTAATAGCTCCTCATCTGCATGCAAGTGTAGCTCCCTCTCAAGTGAACACTTCATGGCTTTCTCCTCTTGAAATTTTATATCCCATCGCACAACAGTTTTACCACTGTCTGGCAAATACACACGATAGTTGTGGGGCGTATCAGTGTACCCCACAAATATCCCAACCTCTGCAGTCGGCTCCAACTTCTTCCTGGCATCCTTCGTCACATGCATGTAAACGTTAGCACCAAAAATCCTCAAATGAGAAAGATCAGGCTTCTTACCAGAATAAGCCTCCTCGGGTGTACTCATGCCAAGTATCCTATGAGGACAACGGTTATGCACATAAACTGCTGTATTGCATGCTTCCACCCACAAGTGAAGGGGCAGGCCCTGATCATGCAACATTGCCCGTGCAGCACCCACAATCGTTCTGTTCTTCCGCTCAGCTACCCCGTTCTGCTGTGGGTTATGGGGAGCTATGAGCTCTCTACGAATCCCTTCTGTTTTGTAGAAATCCTTGAACTCGTCCAAGATGTATTCACCACCATTATTGCTCCTAAGAGCCTTCACCTTCTTCCCCGACTCCTTCTCGACCAGTGCTTTGAATTCACAGAGCTTTGAATATGTCTCTCTCTTCTTCTGCATGAAGAAGATCCAGCACTTACGAGAGAAATCATCAACAAAAATCACATAATACCTGTGTTTTGATGTCGAAGCAACTGAGAAAGGTCCACACAAGTCTGTGTGAATTCTCTCAAGGATCGTCATGGCGTGACTATCCTTCTCGTGAAAGGTGGCTTTCACAAACTTCCCCAAAGTACACCCCTTGCACTGATCTGACTGCGCAAGTGTGCCTTTAGGAAGCCCTGTAGTGATCTGTTGCAGTATCTTCAAGGCTCCATGGTGAAGGTGACCCAATCTCCTATGCCACAACTCGCCATCATCTCGGCTCACCAATCCTTCCGCCTTTCCTGCCATTGTTGCGCATCCATCTACATGCAACTGATAAAGGTTCCTCACTCGAACCCCTATCTTCCGGGTCTCACCAGTCGTCTTGCTGCGCAGGAAAGCCTTTCCCTCGCTGAAAACAACATCATACCCCTTGTCTTCTAACATCGCCATTGAGATGAGATTCTTCGTCAATCCTGGAACATGCATGACTTCCTTCAATATGAAGGGTTTACCAGACTCCCTCTCAAAGGAAATGGTACCGATACCGGTCGCATTGTATCTACCATCATCGCCCATCTCGATGTGCACTCCAAGATCTTTGTCCTCCAGATCAGAGAACAAATCTCTATCTCCCGTCATGTGAAAAGACGCACCACTGTCCAAGAACCACACTGATCCCATCACACTTGAAACCAAGCATGCGATGAATTAAAAATCAAGCTCAAACTGTGAGGCTAAATCCTCTCCTGCTGAAGATCCAGCAGCCTGCTTGTTCTTCTTCTTCTGCGGACAATTAGTGGCATAGTGCCCGTGCTGGTGACAGTGAAAACACTTCACCTTGGAGATATCCTGCTTCTTGCCTTTCGCACCAGACTGAGAAGCTTTCTTGCTCTTCCCTTTCTTTGCTTTGGCAGCCAAAGCAAAATTCTCTTCATCAGATACCTTTGATGAAGATCCATTCTCACCTTTATTGTTACTGAGTTTATCCTTGAGCGCCAGGTCGCTCTTGCTTTGGAATAACATTTGCAATCCGTTGAAAGACATTTCAACAACACTGTTACAAAATTGATTTCCACCAGCTCCAAACTCAACCGCCTCTGATCTAGAATTCGTGAGAACCCAATATTTCTCATACAGAAATTAACTGTATGGGCATTCACCGGATATCTCACCTTCCAAAGGAAGGATGAATCTAGAGGCTACCTGGCCAGATTACAAACTCTGCCTGAAGAAATAGAATGTAAACACTTCCTGAATAGTAGATCTGATGATCAATCCTCACTTGATATCCTGTAAAAATCTCTTCTAAAAATCAAGCTGCTCTGATACCATGTAGAAACTTTGAATAATTTAACACATATTCAATGGAGATTATCCTGATCATGTACTATTGCGGAAAAAATACACAATACATAAGCTCCTCTACGTTGCTCAACAATATAGCAGCATCAATAACAATAAAACATCAAGAGCATTCACACATTAACACAGTATGTAACCCGGGGAAAGCATCTCGCTAAAAACCCCACACTGTCTGTATATTAATGATTGAGTCATGTAACATTACACAGCATAATACTTCTCACAAGTATCTCCACCTCTATTACACACAATACAGCTCAGATCTGATCTCCAAATCTCTTCCACTGCTTGCCTGCCTCCACTGCTCAATACCTGCTCAAGAACTGATGAGAATGGCTCACCAAACTCGTTTTTCACTTGCAAAATAGTCACTCACTCTTTGTTGGACATGAGCACAAGCTATAATGTGGGCAAATACGTGAGCAAACTCATTGGCATACTCAATCCCTTGATTGTGCAAGATCTGGTGCACAACTATAGTCACAACTGATAGCAATCTGATTCTCTACCACCTGTCCCTGTTGAACTGAACATGCACTGACATGCAACTGAGTTAACTGATGTATTCATTAGTTGTATTATGAGTTAATAACTTGTGAATTAATTAATAACTAATTCACCCAACTCATCTCTAGTCTATTTGCTAGTTAGACTAAATACAACCAGTTTAACAAAGCTAAACTGAACACAACTCCATCAACTCCACAATCAACTCCACCAAACTCAACTGATTGAGTTCTAACTGAAGTCATGCATGCAACAACTCAACTAACTCATAAGAAAAGTGTATTTCCTTCTGACAGCTGCATGTGCCACCTCTGTAGCTCAAACTGAAGTGCTCCAAGAGAATAAGATTAAGTTTATAGTCCAAATATTATTGTGAGATAATAATATTTGACTTTTCGATTTTTGACAGCCAGTCTAAAAATAGACTTTGATCACTCACACTGTGATCACTCACACTTTCATCAAAAATAGAAGTCCATCTATTTTTTCCAACTTGATCAATCATCCATAAACAACAACCTGCAATCAATAGACATGATCCATATGTCTAAAAATAGACATAGTCTAAAAATAGACTTGCGCCAAAAATAGCCTGCGGGCCCACTTAGTGAAGGCGACTCTTTTCACTAAGCTCCATCATCTTGTTGCAATCTCAACACTCCCTCTCAACAAGATATGGATTATCAACAACCCCTATCCTGCCTCGGTGGTACTCGAATTTTCTCCTGGTGAGAGCCTTCGTCAGAATATCAGCATCCTGATCCTCCGTTGGAATGTATGAAAGCAACATGATCCTCCGCTGCACACAATCTCTGATATGATGGTACCTGATGTCAATATGTTTAGATCTATCATGAAATATAGGATTAGCCGAGAGTTTAATGCAACTCTGGTTATCACAGTAAATCACAGTAGGATCCAAATGAGAACCGAACAAACCAACCAGGATCTTCCTCATCCATATAGCCTCGCATGCAGCCAAACTTGTTGCCATATACTCGGCCTCCGCTGAACTGAGTGCCACGGATCTCTGCTTCCTGTTGTACCAAGAAACTGTTGTTGATCTAATACTGAAGACCCCTCCTGATGTGCTCTTTCTGTCCGTTGGGCTCCCTGCCTAATCTGCATCTGTGAAGCCACATAGCTTCACCTCATCCTCCTGTCTGTACCACAAACCATATCCTGATGTGCCTCTCAAGTAGCACAATACATGCTTGCCCGCCTTCCAGAAGAGCTTGGTAGGCTTAACCATAGCTTGTGAAAGCTGGTTAACTGCATAGCATATATCAGGTCGTGTATTGACCAAATACATCAGTGACCCCACCAACTGTCGATAAACATTGGCATCCACTTCTTCTCCCGAAGTGGCATCCTCCTTCCTCCAACCTCCAGGAAGAGGAGTATCAACAGGCTTGCAGCCATGCACGTTGAACTTCTCTAGTATCTCCCGAGCATACTTGCCCTGAGAAACAAACAGTCCACCACTACGCTGCCATATTTCCAATCCTAGGAAATAGTGAAGGAGGCCCAAATCCTTCATCTCAAACTCTGTAGCAAGATCCTTCTTGCATGACAGTATCAACAGCTCATCACCCGTTAGAATCAAATCATCAACATACAGTACAATGATAAGCAACTTACCCTCCACCACAATCTGGTATAGGTTAGGATCTGCCTCGCTCTTGGAGAATCCAAGTCCTGTGAAATAGTTGTCTATCCGTGTGTACCAAGCACGTGGTGCTTGCTTCAACCCATACAGCGCTCTCTTGAGCCTGCACACATGAGACTCGTTGTTGAAGACCTCAAAGCCTTCAGGTTGCTCAATGTACAGCTCCTCCTCAATGACTCCGTTGAGGAACGCAGTCTTCACATCCATCTGATGAATGTGCCATCCCATCTGCGCTGAGAGAGAAAGAATCGTCCGTATGGAAGAATACCTTGCGACAGGTGCAAAGGTCTCCTCATAATCGATCCCCTCTATCTGTGAAAATCCTCGAGCAACAAATCTTGCCTTGTACTTCTCCACACTCCCGTCAACTGCCTGCTTGACCTTGTAGATCCATCTCGAACCCACCACTGATTTCCCTTCCGGTCTAGGAACAATCTCCCATGCACTGTTTCTGATAATAGAATCATACTCTTCCACCATGGCATCTACCCATGCGGGATCCTCCACAGCTTCCTCGAAAGAGGATGGCTCAGTCACAACACACTTGCTCATCAGAGCCATGTATCCAGTGTACCGATCACGTGACTGTCTCTGCCTGCGTTGGGCTGTAGGTGGTCCTACAACTTTCTCTGCATCTTGAGCCAGTCGCTCAGCTTCTATCAAGCGCTTTCGCCCTCTGATGGTTGGCGCTGCATGAGTGGTCTCTTCCACTCCATGAACCTCGTCCTGTGGCTGATCCACGTCCTGAAGCTCATCCTTAGGAACTAATAGCTCCTCATCTGCATGCAAGTGTAGCTCCCTCTCAAGCGAACACTTCATGGCTTTCTCCTCTTGAACTTTTATATCCCGTCGCACAACAGTTTTACCACTGTCTAGCAAATACACACGATAGTTGTGGGGCGTATCAGTGTACCCCACAAATATCCCAACCTCTGCGGTCGGCTCCAAATTCTTCCTGGCATCCTTCGTCACATGCATGTAAACGTTAGCACCAAAAATCCTCAAATGAGAAAGATCAGGCTTCTTACCAGAATAAGCCTCCTCGGGTGTACTCATGCCAAGTATCCTATGAGGACAATGGTTCTGCACATAAACTGTTGTATTGCATGCTTCCACCCACAAGTGAAGGGGTAGGCCCTGATCATGCAACATTGCCCGTGCAACACCCACAATCATTTTGTTCTTCCGCTCAGCTACCCCGTTCTGCTGTGGGTTATGGGGAGCTATGAGCTCTCTACGAATCCCTTCTGTTTTGCAGAAATCCTTGAACTCGTCCGAGATGTATTCACCACCATTATCGCTCCTAAGAGCCTTCACCTTCTTCCCCGACTCCTTCTCGACCAGTGCTTTGAATTCATAGAACTTTGAATATGTCTCGCTCTTCTTCTGCATGAAGAAGATCCAGCACTTACAAGAGAAATCATCAACAAAAATCACATAATACCTGTGTTTTGCTGTCGAAGCAACTGAGAAAAGTCCACACACGTCTGTGTGAATTCTCTCAAGGATCGTTGTGGCGCGACTATCCTTCTCGTGAAAGGTGGCTTTCACAAACTTCCCCAAAGTACACCCCTTGCACTGATCTGACTGCGCAAGTGTGCCTTTAGGAAGCCCTGTAGTGATCTGCTACAGTATCTTCAAGGCTCCATGGTGAAGGTGACCCAATCTCCTATGCCACAACTCGCCATCATCCCGGCTCACCAATCCTTCTGCCTTGCCTGCCATTGTTGCGCATCCATCTACATGCAACTGATAAAGGTTCCTCACTCGAACCCCTATCTTCCGGGTCTCACCAGTCGTCTTGCTGCGCAGGAAAGACTTTCCCTCGCTGAAAACAACATCATACCCCTTGTCTTCTAACATCGCCACTGAGATGAGATTCTTCGTCAATCCTGGAACATGCATGACATCCTTCAATACGAAGGGTTTACCAGACTCCCTCTCAAAGGAAATGGTACCGATACCAGTCGCATTGTATCTACCATCATCACCCATCTCGATGTGCACTCCAAGATCTTTGTCCTCCAGATCAGAGAACAAATCTCTATCTCCCGTCATGTGAAAAGACGCACCACTGTCCAAGAACCACACTGATCCCATCACACTTGAAACCAAGCATGCGATCAATGAAAAATCAAGCTCAAACTGTGAGGCTAGATCCTCTCCTGTTGAAGATCCAGCAGCCTGCTTGTTCTTCTTCTTCTGCGGACAATTAGTGGCATAGTGCCCGTGCTGGTGACAGTGAAAACACTTCACCTTGGAGATATCCTGCTTCTTGCCTTTCGCACCAGACTGAGAAGCTTTCTTGCTCTTCCCTTTCTTTGCTTTGGCAACCAAAGCACAATTCTCTTCATCAGATACCTTTGATGAAGATCCATTCTCACCTTTATTGTTACTGAGTTTATCCTTGAGCGCCAGGTCGCTCTTGTTTTGGAATAACATTTGCAATCCGTTGAAAGACATTTCAACAACACTGCTACAAATTCGATTTCCACCAGCTCCAAACTCAACCGCCTCTAATCTAGAATTCGTGAGAACCCAATATTTCTCATACAGAGATTGACTGTATGGGCATTCACCGGATATCTCACCTTCCAAAGGAAGGATGAATCCAGAGGCTACCTGGCCAGATTACAAACTCTGCCTGAAGAAATAGAATGTAAACACTTCCTGAATAGTAGATCTGATGATCAATCCTCACTTGATATCCTGTAAAAATCTCTTCTACAAATCAAGCTGCTCTGATACCATGTAGAAACTTTGAATAATTTAACACATATTCAATGGAGATTATCTTGATCATGTACTATTGCGGAAAACATACACAATACATAAGCTCCTCTACGTTGCTCAACAATATAGCAGCATCAATAACAATAAAACATCAAGAGCATTCACACATTAACACAGTATGTAACCCGGGGAAAGCATCTCGCTAAAAACCCCACACTATCTGTATATTAATGATTGAGTCATGTAACATTACACAGCATAATACTTCTCACAAGTATCTCCACCTCTATTACACACAATACAGCTCAGATCTGATCTCCAAATCTCTTCCACTGCTTGCCTGCCTCCACTGCTCAATACCTGCTCAAGAATTGATGAGAATGGCTCACCAAACTCGTTTTTCACCTGCAAAATAGTCACTCACTCTTTGTTGGACATGAGCACAAGCTATAATGTGGGCAAATACGTGAGCAAACTCATTGGCATACTCAATCCCTTGATTGTGCAAGATCTGGTGCACAACTATAGTCACCACTGATAACAATCTGATTCTCTACCACCTATCCCTGTTGAACTGAACATGCACTGACATGAAACTGAGTTAACTGATGTATTCATTAGTTGTATTATGAGTTAATAACTTGTGAATTAATTAATAACTAATTCACCCAACTCATCTCTAGTCTATTTGCCAGTTAGACTAAATACAACCAGTTTAACAAAGCTAAACTGAACACAACTCCATCAACTCCACAATCAACTCCACCAAACTCAACTGATTGAGTTCTAACTGAAGTCATGCATGCAACAACTCAACTGACTCATAAGGAAAGCGTATTTCCTTCTAACAGCTGCATGTGCCACCTCTGTAGCTCAAACTGAAGTGCTCCAAGAGAATAAGATTAAGTTTATAGTCCAAATATTATTGTGAGATAATAATATTTGACTTTTCTATTTTTGACAGCCAGTCTAAAAATAGACTTTGATCACTCACACTTTCATCAAAAATAGAAGTCCATCTATTTTTTCTAAATTGATCAATCATCCATAAACAACAACCTGCAATCAATAGACATGATCCATATGTCTAAAAATAGACATAGTCTAAAAAATAGACTTGCGCCAAAAATAGCCTGTGGGCCCACTTCGTGAAGGCGACTCTTTTCACTAAGCTCCATCATCTTGTTGCAATCTCAACAGCCACTGGAAACACCTAAAATTATGTGTGTTCTTCTGTCTGAAGACTTGTTCTGTGGACTATTGCCCGCCCCCCCTGGAGGGGCTTGTGCAAGCACAGACGAATTATAGAAAGGGTATACTTCATAATGAAGGATGCAGCTTTGACCCCAATATTGAACTCCTGTAGTCGTGTTAAATGTGAATATTTTATTGATTGATTAGGATAGACATGTGTTGCAGTCGTCTGTGTTTACATCTCTGGTGCACTAGACCAGACCATAAATCAGTTGAGACAAGGAGTGGAGAGTTGTACCGAAAGCATATCGTTTCGTTTCATTTGATGCTTTACCTGACAAGTTATTTAAGAGATTCTGGGCAACCACTCGAAATTCACGGGGGATGAAGACCCCAGTGTCCTGATGTTTGAAGAGCTCTAAGACAATAGACCTTAAATCTGTGTCCAGTTTTCCGATGAAACTATAGTTTTCATAACATAAGAAGCAGCGAAAAGGCTAGATACTACCGCCAACGGCATTCGTGCATTGTAGTCGTATGGTAGTCATCACCAATTGCCAACAAGCCTCGCATTGGTTGACTCTCATGTCCGCCTTGCACTGGAAAAGGCCATATACTCCACAAGAAACAGAGATGTTAAAGCCACTTTGATTTGCGGCTTCGCCAAGAGTATCAAGTACTCTATTCAGATTCCTCTCAAACGTACTGCCTGCTGTATAGTTATGCTATTGTGATTGCTTCTCGGCGTCTCTGTCACTACGTTACAAGTCTGTCCATGAAGAGTAATGTTGATCAAGGCCGGAAGAAGAATAATAATGTAGAAGAGCGTTATAGCTTGGCCGATCCGGAGAGAGGTTGCAGAATTCCTTGCATGAAAGTTCATATTCGTTGGGATTCTGATTGCCATCGGACAGTGGAGACCCTACATACTACAAAAAATTATACTACTTTGCTAATGTGGTGGTTGATCAGTAATAACATCATACCGTGCGGTTCATGAAAATTATAATTGGAATATCTTGGTCTGATGTCATCTGACTCAGTCGATAGAGGGACTCTTAGTCACCAAAACCCAAGAAGTCAATGATGTGTGAATTACGTGCAATCAAATTGCTTTATGTTTCTGATTTTTTTTTTTAATATTTTCTTTTTTTCTATATATATGTGATTTTTTGTGTTTAAAAAAAGTGCGTTTTAAGTTGATTAGAGGATTTGATGAATTTTTCTTAATGGTAGCAAATTATATTTTTAAAAAAATTAAAAATTTGATGATTGTTTTTAATAGTAACAAATTATATATATATATATATATATATATATATATATATATATATATATATATATATATATATATATATATATCTATTATTTGTTTTCGCACGCGTTGTGATATGGAGCTCCCGCGCCTCTGCATCCTCGGCCCTAGCGGCCCTCCGCAAGCCTCTTGCCTGGCAACCCCTGCTAATGGGCTCTAAACCTCCCCTCCCGGCATCCCCGCAATCAGGGTTTGGCCCCCTTCTCCGGCCTGTATTGCTGCTGGCACAAACGATAGCGTTTTGTGATCACTAAGGAGCATAGCCACCACCATGAGTGCGCCAGGGGGTGGGGAGCCTTATCCCACCCCGCCTATCTATTCAGAAGACTGCTTTCACAAAAAGGGAAGAAAGGTTTGAATACAGAAGTCCTGAAATTCATCAAAAAACTGGAGGAAATTGCTGAAATTGCCCGGCTAGAAGACCAACCGATAAAAATCACCCTAGCCCTGGCTGACAGAGGGCTAGTAGGATAATTTATGGGATGTTGGCCATCAACAAAAACAACAGATGATTGGATCCAATGCAACTGGAGGCCCCAGCTGGAAAACAATGTGATCTGCTATGCTATCAGAAGAGGGTATTTCATTTTCTAGTTCACCTCCAAAGAAGATCGAGATTTGGTTTTCAGAAATGGTCCATATTTTATGGGAAATCAAGGTCTGTATCTTAACAAGTGGACCCCTAACTTCAATCCCTCAATCGATTCCCCTAAAGAGGTCCTAGTCTGGGTCTGGCTACCCAATCTTCTGATCCATTGCTGGAGCTATCACACCTTGCAGAAGATTGGAAATGGTCTCGGCCGTTTCATTGACAAAGCAGATAACAAGGGCCAATATACCTGTGCAAGAATCTGTGTGGAAGTTGACCTGGAAGCTGGACTGCTCGAAGCAGTAAAACTTACGGTCGGAGAATGGCATCACTATAAAAAACTAGATTACGAGCAATTTCCGTTCAAATGCAGAACTTGTCACGAACATGGACACTTCCAAAGGAATTGCCCAAAAGCCCCAACCGGGGAAAAAGTTGATGAAGAAGGATGGAAAGAAATCAAAAAGGGCAATGCAGTCGCAAAACTAATTGAGAAGAAAAATTCAGGGCCATTGGTGAAGCCCCAGCCCAAACCAAAAGCCAAAGAAGTTCCTAAAGAAGGTTCTTCCTCTGGGGAGAAGACAGATGCCATTGGGATCCAAGAGGAACCAGAAGACTCGTCGAAGAACGTGAAAGACGCTGAAGCAAAGTCATCTCTTCCTCCATTAGAGGATGAACAAGGGGAAAAAGAAGAAAACGAGGAGCACATCAATTTGGGCTTCGATTATGAGGGAGATTTAGAAGATGGAGTCTCAGATTCAGACAGCTCGCAAGTCACTCCTATCAAGTCAGCAGGGGTCGAAAGTCCAAGAAGAAACAGAGAGAGGAGAAAACTTATCTGGATGTTCTCCAAGGTTCTTAGAAAACTCTCAAAGGAATGATGAACACTAGATCTAGGCGCAAGCATGGTAATGCTCCAAAAGGAGCCACAACCTCCCAAGCTAGTAAATAATGAAATACATCTCCTGGAATTGCAGAGGATTAGGTAGCAAGTTGAAAGAAGAAGCTCTGAAAGACATTGTGAGGATGTAGTCGCCTGAAATCCTTCTCATCTAGGAGACAAAATTGGAGGACCTTCTACTCCTCCAAGCAAGCAAAGTTTTCTGGCATAAAGGCCAAGGGAGAGCAATTAGCACCAGAGGCGCCTCTGGATGGATTGCCTCCTTTTGGGATGGATCCAAATATGATCTGATTCATGAAGAACGTTGCTCCCATTGGCTACTCACTAAGCTCCTCCATAAAGAATCTGGCCACCAAGTAAGTATGTCCAATCTTTATGCTCTGGTTTTACCCTCTAAGAAAAAAAATTGTTGGGACTTGCTCCAGTCCTATCTTTTCTTGCACAATCTAGAAAATATTATTATTGCAGGTGATTTGAATGTTACGCTAGCTACAGAAGAGAAAAAGCGGGGCTCGCTAGTCAGGGACCTAGCTAGAGAATGGGTTGAAGATCTCATTCTAGATTGGGATTTGGAGGATATCAAGCCCACATCTGGGAATTTCACCTGGTCAAACAAAAGGTTAGGCCCAGGCCACATTGCTGCTCATCTGGACAGATTTCTTGTCCAATCCTCCTTCTTGACTTGTGGTCTAATGACCACCTCTAAAATTCTGCCGAACTACACCTTTGACCATAAACCCATTCTTCTTGAGCTCTCATTGGATGGAAATGTTGGCCCCATTCCCTTTAGATTCAGTTTTCTTTGGATTCATCAAGATGAATTCCAAGAGGTGGTCATTGAGGCCTGGAACCGGCAAGTTCAAGGATCCCCTTTCTTTGTGTGGGAAGAAAAAATGAGGAGACTTAAAAGGGAGCTCAAGGAGTGGGCTATAAGGTTGAAAACTCCCACCGCCAAAAGAAAGGAGATGCATGACAGCTTAGCAGGCCACCAATTAAAAAAGGAGAACTTCGATGTAATGCAAATCCTTCTTCAAAAAGAAGTAGAGCTGCAGAAAGATCTCCATAGAGCAAGTAGGGATGAAGAAGAGTTCTGGAGACAGAAGTCCATAAATCTTTGGTTACAGGCTGGAGACAAAAATACAAGCTACTTTCATAAGCAAGCTGAAGCATGCAAGCACTTCAAAACAGTGAATGAAATTCACTATCAAAACACTGTGGTTAAAGATTCTGATGGCATAAAGTGAGAAGCCCACTCCTTCTTCAAAGATCTTTATCCTGCCCCGGAAGACCCTCCTATTGATTCACAAGCATATCCAATGGATCTTATTCCTCATTGTGTCCAAGATTCCGACAATATCATGCTGACTGCTCTGATCAGTATGAATGAGATTAAAAATGCTCTGGATTGCATGGATCCAGATAAAGCCTCGAGCCCTGACGGGTTTATAGTAAGGTTCTATCTGACTTGCTGGCCTACAATTAGAAAAGACCTTCTGAGAATGATCCGTAAATCTCAGACTTGTACCAAAATTGGAGGTAGCACCAACTCGACCTTCCTTGCTTTTATTCCGAAAGCCAAAGGCACCACCAATTTCAGCAGATTTAGGCCCATCTCTCTGTGTAATACAAGTTATAAGCTAATTACAAAAATAATAGCCAACCGTCTTAAGAAAATCCCGCTGGTCATCATCCCTGAAAACCAAGGAGGATTCATAAAAGGGAGAAAGATTCTTAACAATATTGTGCTGGTGCAAGAAGCAATTCATTCAAGCTGTCACCAAAAAGCGAAAGGCATGGTGATTAAACTAGATTTGACAAATTCCTTTGATAGGGTGAGACATGATTTCCTGTTCTCTGTGATGGGGAATTTTGGCTTCTCAAAAGCTCTCATAACTTGGGTGAAAGCCTGCATTGCCTCCCCTTGGATAGTGCCTCTGGTTAATGGTCGTTCAACGGAATTCTTCCAGGCCTCGAGGGGGCTAAGACAAGGTTGCCCTTTGTCCCCGCTTCTTTACGCCATTCAAGCTTCTGTGCTCAGCTTCCAGCTAGACTATTGTCAACAGATCCAAACTCTGCCAGGCCTGAGAATGGCTCAAAATGTTAAAGACATAAATCATGCCCAGTTTGCTGATGATACTTTGTTACTAGGAGGAGCTAGCATAAATTCTGCTAGAACCTTCAAGAAAGAGCTGGACATTTATAGGGAGGTTTCGAGCAGCAAGATTAACTATCTAAAAAGCATGATCTATGGCTGGAACTGCTCGACCAAGGATTTGACAGACATAGCAAGGCTTTTAGAAATGGAAAGAACCTTGACCTGGGAGTCATTTAAGTATCTTGGGATCCCAATCTTCAAATCAAATCCTAAGGTAGCTCACTGGATGCCCCTGCTAGACAAGCTAAAACTCATAATACAAGCTTGGGGAGCCCCATGGTTGAATAATGTTGGGAAGGTAATCCTAATGAAATCTGTTCTCATAAGTCTCCCAGTTTATTAGAATTCCATTCTTCTAGCTCCTAAAACCTTTATCAGTAAAGTGGACGGTCTCCTTAGAAGATTTCTGTGGGAAGGAGGGAAAAATAACGAAAGAAGGCTCCATTTAGTAAATTGGGACACAATTAAGAAGCCATTCTTGGAAGGAGGTCTTCAAATGCGAGATCTGGCAGCCCAAAATCTTGCTCTGGGTTCCAAGCTCCTTTGGAACATTGTCTCTGGGAATCCTAGTTGGAGCAAGAGAGTTATGTGGAAAAAATACTTTCATGGGCAGCGTTTGAGGTGTTTGGACCAACCTCCTAGAATATCCAAAGGATCCCCAATTTTCAAACTCTGTCTCACAGCTATGAAACATTTCAGTCATAAGCTTTATTGGATCCCAAGTAATGGGAAAAAAAAATATATGGGAAGACTCAATTCTTGGAGATCTGCCCCTGAATCAGATGGCAGATATCAGAGTTTGGCTTCAGGCCAGCAATCTGGAAACTCTTTGGGACATCTCCAATTGGAAAAATGATGCAAAAAGTCTATGGGATGGTTGGAATTTGGGGGAGGTCCCTCATTGGCTGGATGGTGAAGCCAAGTTATTGATGGATCTGCTCCAAGGAAAATCTCCCTTAAAGGCCTCTTCTAAGGACAAAAGAGGGTGGGGTTCTCTTTCAGGCTCTTACTCAGCAGAAAAAGGTTACAAAATTTTGATGGTTGTCCCTAGTGTCACCCCAAAGCCAACTCAATGGAAATTTATCTGGTCTTTTCCTGCTCTCCCCAAAATTGACTTCTTTTGCTGGACTATGGCACATAAAAGTATCCTCACTGGAGACAACCTGAGGAAGCGTGGAATGGCAGGTCCCTCCAGATGCCCTCTCTGTGTTTCGAACGAAGAAATGACTAACCACTTGTTCTTATTGTGCCCCTTTGCTCAAGAAGTTTGGAGGGGTGTCCTGATGTTAGGACCTGACAATATGGAGCTTCCAGGAAATATTCAGGACCTTTTTCGAAACTGGGCCAAGTTATCCCCGTTCTGCCTCTCCAAAAAAAACCTTCTCAAGATTGGCTGGATGTGGATTCCCAAATTCACATGCTGGAAACTGTGGCTGGAGAGGAACAACAAAATTTTTAGGGAGGAGTGTTGCAACCCGGTTAGAATTATCACTAAGATCAAAGCCCTATTGGGGGAGACTTTAGAAATCAAACCCACCATAAGAAATGGCACGACTCTGGACAGCGAGGAAGATCAATGGTTAAAAGAGCTTGTTCCTAATCATCAGAATAGACCCAGTCCTCCTGCTAAAGCCTCTTCTCATCGGGAAATTCGTTTAGAAGAAAAAGAATTCATCAAATGGAGATCTGCTTTGGATGACCACTGCCTCTTCTTCGATGGGCCATCTAAAGGCAACCCAGGAAAGGCGGGTGGCGGTGGAGTTATCTTAAGCCCAGGTGGCTCAACTAAGTTGCGCTTTGCTTGGGGTCTGGGGCATGAAACAAACAACAGAGCGGAGGCTCTAGCTCTGTGGCAAGGTCTAAATCTGGCTTTAAAGAGGAATCTCCTCTCCATCTCAGTCTTTGGAGACTCCAGACTAATTATTCAGGCTATGAACTCCCAAAAGATCCCTTCTCAGGTGCAGTTAGCCCCCATCCTCAAAAAAATCAGACTAGTGCTGCCCAAGTTTCACAAAATCTCCTTCTATCATGTGCTGAGAAAGTTAAACTCACAGGCGGATGAGGCAGCCAACCTAGCCTCTATCCGGAGCAGGAGATCCCTGTTAGTCAATGAGGTTGAATCAGATTGCAGCATTCCTTAATCCTGGAGATGTCTGGGCCGCTGTATTTCGCTGGTTCAGCTCCTCCAAAGCTTCGGGTTCGAAACTTTTGAGCTGCCTGCCATTAAGTGGCGCGATGGGTAGGTGTCGGGGAGTTCAAGAGGGCCACCTCAAGGTCTGTTTACCGAACTTGGTATTCTGGATCACAATTTCAAAAAGAAAATGCAGTGATTCACGGGTTGATCTAGCATTCCAGCGCGGTAGGTCTCCTAACTACAAGCTAAGCAAAAGCAGCGAAACTCCAAGGAACAACAGAAAAAACAAAACAACAGAAAAGGAACAGTAGAAAAGGAACAACAGAAAATACAACAGAAAAAGAACAGCTGAAAAGGAACAGCAGAAAAACGGAACAGCGCAAAAGGAACAACAGAAAAGGAACAGGAGAAAAGAAAAACGCAATCACAGTAATATAATTTGATATGCTTTGTAAACGTTGTTATTTATTACTGAAGTTTGTTAGGATTTACCTTTGGTCTTTGGTTCTTAGAAGCCCGAAAGGCAGGATTAAGGAGGAATTTCGCTGTAACTCCTTCTTCAATCCTCTTTTCTGCAATCACAGTGTAAATCTTTCAGCAGGGTTTTCAAAAACCAATTCTTCTGTCCCTACCGACTGTAACAAGGATCTACAGAGTATCAATGTTTAAGCTCTCGACCGTTGTTTTACCGATTTTCAAATAAAATCTAACTATTTTTGTAAAAAAAAACAAATTATATTATTTTAAAAAGATAAATATAATTCCATAATTAACTAACTAAGAGCATAATTCAATAAAAAAAAAATCAAGGCATCTCAATACATCCATAGACCTATTTCTAAATTTTCCGACAACAATCATAGACCTATTCATCGACAAACATAAACCCTTGATCTCGTCACAACAAACATAAACCCGTTTCTAAATTTCCCCACAACAATCATAGACCCATTTCCGAGAAGCCATGTCAAAATAGCAATAACTTTAACCCGCTATCGAACATGCCGGGACCTAAACATGACTGTGGACGAACGGATCCAATAGAGGTCTAAAATTATTTCAAAACTTCAATATTTCCTAAACACGAGTATAACTTTTTAATCAAATTTAATTTAATAAGAAAAACGAGGTTTGAATACACCTTATCTTAGATGCTAAGTAAGGAATTCCTTTTTTTGGTTGTCTTTATCGTGGCTGACCGCCCTTTCTCCTGTCTGATGTTTTGACTGTGCAGCGCAGTTGGGGAGTAGTTCTTAAATTAAATGGAAACTCACATTATAATATTTTTTTGGAATGAAGTATCTGGAATAAACATTAAAGCATAAATTAGTGTTTTATGGGATTATTCTGGTTTGCAATATATGGAGACTCTATATCTTTGATGGAAGAAGGAATATAGAGATACATTGATTTTGACCTCCTAATTTATCTGGATGGATCAATACATTAAATACATGTTGGGCAAATCATATATACAAGGAAGCGAATATGAAGGCTGACAAATTGTCTTAAGTCTTGGTAGGCAATAGGGAGCCATGAAATTCATATATACAAAAGATGTGAACATCAAGGAGGAAAGAATGTTCTGCTCACTGTAACATTTTATGCACTTGTTTTCTATTTTTTTATTTTTGTATGATGATCATATATATGGGCTTGTGAGAACATATTATAAACTATTTTTTGCTAATGATTTATTGCATGCAATTGTACAAGACTGAAAGTATTTCAGGAATATGTCTGAGATAAAATTTACATGATGATAAATAAATTATATTGGAATACAATTTCTCAATTTCTGAGATGAGATTTACATGATAAATAAACTATATTAGAATACAATTTTTAAATATTTCATACGAAAAAAAGAACTATATCCCTGATAAATGTATTTATTTTTTTCCAAAAAAACCTTTAAATAATTTGAAAAAACTGCAAACTAACAATTATACAAAGATGGAATACTTTCCAGCATTACCAACAATTATATAAAGATAGAATACTTTCCAACATTGCCAAGTAATAAAGGTAAGTTTAGAATTTCAAATTCTATCTATTTCTTAAATAAAAGGTGAGTTTAGAATTTCAAATTGTATCTATTTCTTAAATAAAATATAAAAATATAATGATACTTATTTATTTAAAAATTTAATGATGATTGTATTTTTATACTTTATCTTTTGTATTTTATTTATGTCAATTTTTATTTTTCATTTTATATCGATTACTGATATCATAAATTATTTTTAAAATTATTGAATTTGTCATCAATCTTTTAAATTTATCTAATTTATTAATACAATTAAATATAAGATATAAATTTATAATTATAATTATAACTATAACTATAATTTTTAATTACCATATTTATATTAATTATTTATAAATATTTAAAAGTGATTTTAAATATAAAAACTAAATATTTTTAATAAATAATAACAGACTTAAACCGGGTAGTGATTTAATTATCAATATGGATTGCGAATATGTTTGGTCCAGCAATTATGGATGCATTGCATTTAATTAATGTTTTTAATCTAAATAGTTTGTAGTTTATATAGGTTTTTTGGTGGATTTTTTCGTTTAATTTCTCTAAAATCTGGTAAGAATTTATTGAAATCACAAGTTTGATGGTTAACCCTTACACCCCAAAGTCCAAAAAATCACACTAAAAACAACTCTATAGTGTGGGGTCCAAAAAGTCACACTAAAAACAACTTCCATATTAATTCACGAACATCATATGTATTGCATTTAATCGATGAATTTATGTTTCAACTCACAAACCAAGTCACATTAAACGACAACTCCCATACTAATTGATGAACATCATATAAATACATATTGCATTTAATCGATGAATTTGTGTTTCAACTCACAACCCAAGTCACACAAAACGACAACTCCCATACTAATTGACTTGATGAACATTTTTTTTCAGAAGAAAAAGCGTAATATATTCACATAAGAAGATTACATAGAGCAAATGCAAGAAGCATATGCAGAAACATTCATATAAGGAGATTACATAGAGCAAATGCATGAAGCATATGCATAAACGTGGCCCCAGTCACATGCAAATCTGCTAAAACAGATCCCAAATAGAACCCTGAAAGGCCAATATTGCCCCCAGTCAAGGCAATCCAGCTATAAGGTGCGGAAGAGGCAGCAAGAAACCAAGCAGATAAGCATCTGAAGAGAGAGCAGCAAGATCTGTCCGCCCAAAAAGGAGGGAGAGGCACGAAATGAGGAAGAGAGCAGCAAAAGAAGCCACTCCTTCCCCGCCCCCTCAAACTCTCCACCCGATTCAGACGAGAAATAGAGGAGGAACGCTGCCACAATCAACCGCATCTGCCTGCAGAAAAGACCAACGGGGACATCCATAGAAGCGGCACGAAACAGGGCAGAGGCACCGCTATTCCCTCAACGCTCTAAAGGATATGCCGTGGCCAGAACAGACCTAACTGTCGCTGAGAAGGAGAAGACCCACTAGAGCAGAGGCATCACCAGGGGCAGAGGTGGCAAGGGGAGCCACCTCGCCTCGGCTTAGAGAAAACTAAAAGACCAGAAGAAGACACGAGTAGGACGAGAACCTCCCTTTTGCCGCTCCTGCTCGCCACTTCAGCTCGCCCTCTGCTCACGCTCCTGCTCGCCCTACAACGTCTACTCGCCCTTCCGCTTCTGCCCTCCTGCTCACGCTCCTGCTCGCCCTACCTCGTTTGCTCGCCCTTCCTCTTCTGCCCTCCTGCTCGCCGCTCCTGCTTGCCCCTTCGGATTCTGCGCTCCGCCCCTGCTTGCCGCTTCTGCTCGCCCACCTGCTCACGCTTCTACTCGCCCTACCGCGTCTGCTCGGCCTTCCGCTTTTTCCCTCCTGTTCGCCCCTGCTCCGCCACTGCTGCTCGCCCCTTTCGCTTCTGCCCTCCTGCTCGCCCCTGCACGACGCTCTTGCTCACCCTCCTGCTCACGCTCCTGCTCGCCCTACTGCGTCTGCTCGCCCTTCCGCTCCTGCTCGCCCCTTCCGCTTCTGCACTCCGCCTCACGCTCCTGCTCGCCCCTGCACGCCGCTCCTGCTCACCCTTGCTCGCCCCTGCACGCCGCTTCTGTGCTCCGCCTCACACTCCTGCTCGCCCCTTCCGCTTCTGCCCTCCTGCTCGCCGCTCCTGCTCCGCCCCTCCTGCTCGCCCTTGCATGACGCTCCTGCTCACCCTCCTGCTCACGCTCCTGCTCGCCCTACCCAATTGACTTAATGAACATTATATAAATTACATTTAGTCGATAAATTTGTGTTTCAATTAATCGATGAATTTTGTGTTTCAAACTCACAAACTAAGTCACACTAAAATACAACACCCATATTAATTAATGAACATGATATGAATTGTATTTAATCAATGAATTTGTATTTTAGCTAATTAACGAACATGTTATGAATTGTATTTTATCGACGAATTTGTATTTTAATTAACAAACTATGAGATACTTGAAAAAATATGATAAATTATTGTGCAGGGTCTAAAAGTCACACTAAAAACCCCTACTATACTAAATCACAATAAAACAACTCCTGTAACTCTATACTAATTGATGAACATTATATGAATTGCATTTAATGGATTAATTTGTGTTTCAACTCACGAGCTACGAGGTACTTTTGAAAAAAAAAGGATGGATTGTGAACCTGTTTGGCCCAACGAATATGGATGCATTGCATTAATGGGCAATTTCCAACGTCCAACTCACATGACATTTAATGGTCATTTCGTACGGCTATTTTCAAAATGAGTTGTTGAACTAAATAGACTAATTATAAGAATTGCATTTAATGGATGAATTTGTGTTTCAACTCACGAGCTACGAGGTACTTCGAAAAAAATGGATGGATTATGAGGCTGTTTGGCCCAACGAATATGGATGCATTGCATTAATGGTCAATTTCCAACGTCCAACTCACATGGCATTTAATTGTCAATTTCGTACTGCTATTTTCAAAATGAGTTTAGACTAAATGGTTTATTGAGTGGATATTTATTTTTATATTTGTGGAAGATAGTTATATTGTAATTAGTTTGGGTTAAAATAATGTGATTTTTTTTTTCAAATTTAAAATTAAGTTTTGAATTTTTAAAATTTGATTGATAGTACGGTTGATTAAAAATTTTTATGGAGTTTAAAATCAATTTATCATAATTAAAAATGATTTAAAAATTAAAAATAACAAAATAAAATTTCGAAATGGCTTGATAATTAATTATGAAATAAAAATAAATTAAATATATAGATGTGACTCATTATTTAAAAATGAAAAGAAAAAAATTCAATCACCAAGTGTGCTCATAAATTAATTGTTTAATAAAAAATAAAAAATTTGAATATGACCCATGCACAGATCATTTTCTTCTATTCAAATCAATCAGTGCATATATCTCAATACAAATATTCAAGCATGTAACACCCCTCCACACATTGTGATTTGTAAGTTATTTGCGTTTACTTTACTGTTTGAGGCTAAAAACATGTAGGCTAAGCCTAAGCCTAATAGAAATTTGGATGGTTAAAGTTTAGGTTTATGTTAAAGTTAATGTCTTTTGGAATTTTCTAATGCAACACTTTTCTATATGGTTTTGTTTCTTACTTAGGTGTTTCACTATTAAGGGATGATTGTCTAAATTGTTGTCTTTACATGATATTTTGGGAGGTTTTAGCCAGTCTATGTTTAAATGCAGGTCATCACTGTTTTCCAGAGTTAGTTGTTATATGGCCATAAGTTTTTCTACGCAGTTTACTTGGTCTCGAATCGCTGGAAAAAAAATTTAGTGTTATTTCTTCACAATACAGGGTCTGGACCCTCCTTTTAATTAGTCGTTGTCCTTCCTTCGGTCGCACCACAATCTCTCAACCCCTATGGGATTTTGTTTCACTTCTTGTATTGGTGTGTGGAGTACGGTATAATGGGTCCTTATCCATCTGGATCTAAATTGGTCTATTATCCCATCATCCCTGGGTTAGCTTTCATATTCAAAGGTAAACAATTTGCTCTTCTTGCCTTAATGGTTTCTACAAAAGTGTGTCAGTCCACGGTTTCAATAGGTAGAAGTCTCGGTGTTGCCTCGCATCAGCAACTACTCTCACAAATTTATCATGACAACTAGTGTTTTGTCATAGCAGTTAGTTATTTAAATGTATTTGTCAACCACAAATTCATTTGTTGTGTTTCACGAGTGTCATATTGTCAAGCCGATAGCTACACGTGGTCAATTCTATTATTCCAAATGGTTGTTGTCTGTGTTGAATACAAGTTTCAAGTTCGTATGGCCCCTCAACAAAGAATGCCAAATCGTGGGGGAGGTTCTTTGGGGGCATCTTCGTCCAGGCACTACAGGCTATTCAGGTGGGAATTGGTTGCAAATTTATTCAATTCCGCTCCCATGGAAGCGAGACAGAAGATACATACTTTGGAAGCAAAGGAGTTTTAGGACCAGTTGTATTATTCAAACTCTGAAATGTGTAGTAGCAATTTCAAATGGGCTCCAACCCTAGGAAAGTTGAGAAAGCGAATAATGTATTTCTTACATTCGATAACAACACATCAAAAGATGGAGACTCTTCTTCATATGGTGCTTCAAGACAAAGAGGTTGATAATTACAAACTCTTTGTTGGTTAGGAGGAGTTGAAGAGGATACTAAGGGACATGAGGTGTGACATGGATGATATAATGGTTAGATTGAATAAAGTGGAGCATTTTGTGGTCTCAAACTCATATACTAACTCCAATGCTCATCAGAATGAGGAATTTTTCATCAATGTACCCTCTCTCAACATGGCTAATACAAAATTGTTGCCAAAGTACCCGATGATCATCATGGACAAATAAGTCCATTTATGAATTGGATCTCATCCTTCATTGTTGGTAGTCTGTCATATTTTTTATATAGTCACTATCATTTACTTTGAAGTATGTTAGTTGTTGACTCTTAATTTCAGTATGTTAGTATCTATTGCTATTCTATTTTGTTGAAAAACCACTGTGTCGAGTTGTATCTATGGTGTTATCAAAAGTACCCACCAAGTCTACTCCTTAGGAAAGTTTTATTTTTCATAGTTGGGTTAGTATTGTTTTGTACCGCTTTTGCAAGTCACTAGATCCTGGAAGTTACTAGTTATTTCTCCAGGATAGAAATGAGCTTAAAGGATATACCAATGTAATTTTTTTTTGGCAACTAACAGAAATTAGTGGTCAAAATTTACCCGAAAAAAGGGCATGATAAGGTTTGTACGATGTCCTTCAGCTTTTAGAACTATGGAATTGTGTCTTTCTATAGTGAAGAATAGGGAAAATTTTACCGACAGAAATTTATCTTATAATTTAGAAACCTTTTTGATTCTTAATTGTCCATAATATACAAATTGTACAATTTTTGGTGATATATTTGTAAAAATATTGGAATTTCTAATGATTTTATATGATCTCCTATAAAATTTTAGGAATTTTTAACATAAAATAGTAAATTTCTCCAACATCAACATGTTGAATGAATGTATTTGTACATTCATCATTTTAACATCATAATGGGGGCCACAAGACAAGAAGTTTCAAATTGTCTTTTAAACCTATTAGGGTGTGGTATACTTGTAACATCCCCGGTAACCTCGCATGAAAATGCATGGAGTTAGAATTTTTTTACGCAATTTACCCACAGGTAACTATCCAAATTACTATTCTAGATTCCTCATTAACCATTGGATGGAATTTTCATTAGTACATAGAGTAAGTGACTTAACTATTAACAAGAACTATTGTATAATATTAACATAAACTTTATGATGTCACCTTGCATCATTTTCATGATTCATTTAACTTGATTAGTTAGTCACATACTTGATATTATAAACTATTGAACACCTAGTCCTCTAAGGGATGGTGTGGAAGATGAACAGTCAAAGGGAGTCCAAGAGACCACTTGGAATATGAAACAAAGGGTCACTCCAATGTATTATAAATATGTGTCATTGTGAATAATAATGCATTCAATTCTTATCCTCCATAGTCTTTTCTTCACCATGGTTATGTTTAACATGGTATTAGGGCAGATTCCTTCTTGCCCTGCTCAAATTTGAATCACTAGTTTTGTGGTGTAGTGATTTTGAGCATTTCTCTAACTTTGTGCAGAATTGTCCCTTTGTCAGCTACTACCTTGACTGGCTTCTCCCCTGTCTATAGTCTTGAAATAGAAAAATAAATAGCCTTCCCAATTAACACTTCATATAATGATCCTCATACTCTGCGTTGAATGTCATTTCTTCTATCGGTGACTCCTTCCCCTATACGCTCTAAATATCTCTACGCCCGCTAGTACTTAGAGATTCCTTCAGGAAAAATTCCCTGGGCAATTTTTTTTAGTGAACATGGAGTGAATGTAACCCTAACGCTCTTGTCTTGGTCAGTGTTTCCCCATTAGAGGGAGGTCAACCACATTTGGCAAGGAAAAAATTTATTTTGGAGATGCAGGGTAGCCCTGTGTTAGGCCATTCGCGCTGATTCTGATAATGATAGTCGTTGGAGTAGAAAACCATACCTGATTTTGGATTTGCTTCTTAGAACCCTAAGTCGAGTTTTCACTTGTTCCCCTGAAAAACAAAAGGAGTTAAAAAAAGGTTAGATTGAATCCGTGTAAAGAACTTAGCACTAGAAGAAATTTTGGGATTTGGCTTTCCCCAAAATTTAAAATATCTGTAAGGTGCTTTTTCCACTATCTTTTCTGGGTTTTTTCTCAATCCGTCTACAAATGGAAATAATTAAATCGAGACTATTGTAGCCTAAAAGAATACGCGAGGGTCTCCATGGCCTTGAATATGTGGAGAGATTCATTGCATAAATGATATAATGTGTCTCTCGAATGTACTGGATGTTGTTTTGATTAAAACACTGCGTTGAATCTCTGCAAACAAATCATCATGTTTGTTGTCTTGGTTTATTGAGTTGTTGTGTGTGTGTGGTACGTTTGAGGTATTCAAACTCAACCTTGTTATCAAAGTTGTGGTATGGGAACTGCTAAACTGAAAATTGGTCAAAAATTTGTGTTGAATAATACATTGATCTACGTTATTCATTGTTGTAGTAGATGGTGCATTAAACCCTATAAAATACAATGAACTTCCCTTTCATTCCTCCCCTTGAATTAAAGACTGGTATGCATTGAATATTCTTTACTTATGGTTGTTGTTGATTTGAGTGCGAGCTTTTTCATAATTGAGCTCCACATTAGTTCTTTTATGGATCCACACTGAAGATCGTGTATGGTGTATGGTGAATTCTTAAATTATTTAATTATGTATGGCTTTTTTATTGTGCTTTGAAAATATAACCAAATTGGCTTAAATCCGAGGCACTATCAACAGCAGGGCTTCTGATCCAAAAATAAGATTAGGGTTAGATTTCATCACAACAAGAGTCATGATCTGCATAGCCTATGATTCGGGTTCACGCCTCTTCTGTTGATTTTTGGTGGATCAATGGTCTTCGAGTCTCAGAGGAACTATTCGATCCAACACCTACAGAGGCAATGGCAACCAAAAGTGAGGGATTTGTAAGCAAAGAAATGGTACACAAGAAATAAAAAGGGTGTGCGGTGGTATCTCATATGATAATTTAATGCCCCTGCTGTAAGTTCAATTTAACAACAAAATTTTGATCTGGTGATATATTGCAGGTGTTATTTTATCCCTCTCAGCTTTGTGCTATATAGCTAAAATCTCTTTGTCAGTGTTATTTTCTATTTGAGACCAAGGCCTTTTACTAGCACTTATTAAGACCTTTCATAGCCTTTTTGGTACCTGGAGTCTTCTCTTATTTTTAATGTGCTGAGAGTACAAGTGGGTATTTTTCCCTCATCATTTTATCATTTGTTGAGTTTGACAATGGCCAGACTCAATGATTTTTTAGAGCTATTAAGAACACTAATGGTGTCTACTATTCATAACACAATCCAAATAAACAAAGATACTCTCACTGACATGCAAACATGTCTACAAAATGCATAAAAAAATATAGAGTTTTTATAGTTGAAATCTCAACTTCAGCAAGAAGAATTACAACAGTGGAGTCATCATTCTAAACTTTTTTCTATTCAAAACATTGAGACAGACTCCCATCAACAACAAGAATATAAGGCTGAGGTTGGTTCACATTTAGTGCCTAGTTCAAGAGAATATTTGCATGGAAAAGCATAAATTCAGCCTGCACTTCCAAAGTCAATCATCTGACCTTAGGAAGAGTTTGTTAACAACATGCATATAACATGTCTTTGGTATGATAAGGAGGAATTCTTTCATATTTCATATTACTCAAAGCCCATCAAATTTCAAAGTGTTGGATTTCTTCACATGTTCCTCCTCGTCTACAACAATAGAATTTGAAATGCCAACATTGTGACAGAGTTGGCCATGTGAAATATCATTTTTTTGATCTTCACTTGTGCAAGCATTGTGGTCAGCATACTCATTCTTCAAACATATTATTCAAAAACAAGCCTCTTGCAAGAACAAATATTCACCTTGGATGGATCGCTTCTTAGTAATGGGGTTCAACAACCAAGAATATATTTCAGTCACATGTTAGAATTTCTTCTAGAGTATTGAAAAGTCTTGCAGTTGAGTTTTCTCCATCATCTCATCTTGTATCTAACAGGAGGGCAAATGATGGCCATCTACAAGTTTCACAACTTCATCAAGCAAGCCTGGGCCACAATCTACCATACCAGATTCTGAGTTGTAGCTAGAGATAGAGATTTCCTTCAGCATGCCTTTGGTTGGTGGCCAACCTTAAACCATCTATGTGGGTTTGATACCTCCCTTTTTAGGTTGAAGGTATCCCTCTCCAAAGCATTACGGACACTTCATCTAGTATAATATTTCAAATTCTTGCTAGAATTGGAAGAATTCCGAGAACTACACTAAATGTTCCAGTGTTGGTGTTCATCCTTAAACCACCCACTTATACCAACATCTCAGAGACAGCATTCAACCTAGTGCTGCTATGCATAATTTTGCACATTTTCTATTACAAGTCTCTTTTTGGACTCATACATACCCCTTCAGATTAAGGGGGGGAATGTTGTACACCTAATCTTCTAAGGGTTGGTGTGGAAGATGAACAACTAAAGGGAGTCCAAGAGACCAGTTGGATTATGAAACCAAGGGTCACTACAATATATTATAAAAATATATCATTGTGAAAAATAATGCATTCAAGGTTTACCCTTCACACTCTTGTCTTTGCCATGGTTATGTTTAACATAAAAATCACATCATGCAAGGAATGAGCTTCATCAAATTGACACAATAAGAAATCACATCATTGAACACTGATGTACCCTAGAAACCTCATAGGGTGAAAACCAACAAAATTATAGTTTTATTATTAAACACTTGTGAGGGTGTTCACCCCTCACTCAATGGGTTATAAAGGAGTCCATCCCTCAACCATTGTCATAAAATCTTACAAGGAAATATCATTTAAATACAACACATATAGCTAAAAGCTATTACAATCATCATTATATCATTTACCCACAAATCTTCAATATTTATATTTTTGTGTCATAGTTGTTCTATTAGTGGACCATCTTGTAGCTCGCACTCTCGAATTTTCATGGACCATTAGTTCTTTACTTGCCACAATGTTAAACATAACCTATCATTTGAGCAAGTTACCATCCTTTCCTACGATTGTTGTCATTAGAAAATTTTGATGTCATGATTAGATAAGGTATTATTCAACCAATAATACATTTTAATAGTAATTCTTCAACATATATTCATGTGCATACATGAAATGTAAATAAAGTATCACAACATGCTACTGCTCATGCATGAATTATAAGCAAATAATTATCAAGCATGTCAAAATAAATACCACATTACTATGATTCTTCTCACACAAACACACATTCTTTTCCAAAACGATAGACATTATAACCATCCATTTTCATTTAAAGGACACTAGCATCTTAGCTTTGATTCTCATGCATGTAATTAGATAAAACTTATCCAAAGAAAGTTAGCCCCTTAGCCTTTTATTTGTGCATGTAACTGTGATTTTTTTCCAATACAACATATATTATTATTATTATGCATACAAATGCATGTCCCCTTCTAAGGGAAAGCTAACATGATAGATTCTATTCTTGTGCATGCAATCTGCATGTTCATTCCGACAACATTTCAACAATTTTCTTTCAAAGGAGAACTATTTACAATAACTATAGTACATGAAAATACATGCCCTATTCCAAGATAGAGTTAACACATTAGTAATTATCTCTTGCATGCAACCACTTGTTCATTAATATGATAACTATTCTTCTTGCATAAACACACATCTCCCTTTCCCACAAGAAGCTAACTACATGTTTCATAATGCTTTTTTTTTGCACAAAATAATTAACACATTCTTTCATGCAATATAAATTTTCCCAAATCATATTAACATAATAGCCCATATTCCCTTCATGAAAATTAATATCATGGCTATAGTTTTATGCACCTCAACATATTTCCTTTTAAAGGAAATGGTTACTAATCTAGTTCATGCATATGCATATTTTGATTTTCCCCAAGAAGTCAAAAGCATAGTAGCTATATTTTTTTTGTTTTTTCCTGCATGCAACACATGTTTCTTCTTCAAACAATCAAATGCATGGTAAATGTTCTTTATGCATGCAAACCCACTTTTCTCTTTTCAAGATAGTGGAAAATAACCATATATTCTTCTAAGATAAATTAACACAATGATTATTAGTTTGTGCATCTCACACATATTCTTTAAAGAAATCTAGTTCAAAAGTGGTTCTTTCCATGCAATCTAACATGATTTCTTTGTCTTTTATATGCATTCTTTTTCAAGAGAGACTTATGCCTTATATTTCCAAAAAAAGGAAACACATAAGGTAATTACATTTACACATCTACACATTCCAAAAGAGAATCCCACTTTGCAAGAAATCAAACACAATAGTTCTATTTTTTTTTGTGCATGAAAAGAACATATTCCTTATACAAGAAATCCTAACACAATAGTTGTTATTTTGTGCATGAAACATGTGTTCTTCCTAACACAATCACCATTCCTTCTAGGCATACAAACACACAATATTTTCCAAAAAAGACATGGGTTTTTATCTCTATATGCACATGATTCATAAGCAAGTTTCCAAGAAAATAATCCTAGTTCTTACCACTTCATGCACAAATTTTGTACACAAACTTCAAGAGAATAATCTTGGCTCTTATTATTTCATGTGCAAATATTTTTATGCAAATGATATTCATGTGCAATCTTTTGTGCATTTAATACTTATTTATTTTTCAATTCATCTAGCAATATAGCTATTCTTTTGTGCATGTTTGCATTCAATATAAAAAATTATCTAAGCAAGTATATATTTATCCAAGAAAATCAAATATAATAGTTATTTCTTCAAACGACCTATTTCTTATCAAAATATATATATATATATATATATATATATGTGTGTGTGTGTGTGTGTGTGTGTGTGTGTGTGTGTGTGTGTGTGTGTGTGTATTTTATCTTTCAGTGCACACAAAGATTATATGCATTTTTTTCTAGGGAAGAAAATTAGCACATATTACTTATCTTTTTAAAGCTTGGAATATCTTAGCCCAACAAGACTCTTGGCCCTTCTCCCATTTGTTCGCCAATAATGTTTCGAACTTGTCATTCATCTGATAGCAATTTTTTGATATCTTAGTTAAATTAATCATAATGGAATTGCTCATTGTTGGGCCCTCGACTTAAATGGATAAAACTCTAGTGAAAACAAACATGTCAAAGCTCCATTTGTACCAGTTAAAAAAGAAACAGATAAAATGTGCCATCGATATCATAGTGCAGAGATGTGAGTAATTGTAATATCACTAAGTAAGCATACATAATATCATTGTGAATCCAAAAATTAAACATGAAGAGGTATATAACAAGAGAAAAAACCAGTATCTAGATAAACCCACTCCTACTAGATACTAACCAGGCACAATATCTTGCTCACGCAAATTAAATTTGGTTTTTTGTATACCAAACGAGAAGGAAGTAACAAAATCACTATCCAACAAAACTTACTCTTTGTAGTTAGGGTTTTCCATGCTCCTATCGATGCTTTCTCATTTTAACCTGGTTAGGGTTTTAATGACATGTTGTTTTTTCTTGAAAGCACATAGTACACTAGCCTTATGATCCTCTCTTCTTTATATAGTTTTTGGCCTTTCTCAATACCATGGATCGAATCCACTTAGGACCAATACCTTGGATCAAATACCATGGACCGAGTACCTCGAACTAAATACCTAGCATCAATACCATGGTCCAAGGATACCTTGGACTAAATACCTCAGACCAAAACCATGGTTTTCAACATGTACACACTTTTCCTTCTATGGGAGTGCGTGTGTACATTATACGCTTTTTCTATTCTGAATACCTGCGTGTATACGCTGTTTGGACTAAGTGAACCTGTGTGTATCTCTTAAACTGCTCTTACATATTCTTCTTCCTTCAACTTCTTTATTCTGATCAATAGTCCTTAGTTCCATCTTCCTGATCCTCTGTACCACTACCCTATTGCCTCTGAATATTCCTGTTAACCTCTTATCAAAACTAAGTTGACCTGTAGAGTTGCCATCAAGGACAATACTTGTATCATATTGCCAACATTGATTTCTTTTGTTGTTGAAGTAATTATTGTAACATATCAATCGAATCTTAGGGCCTTATCTATGGGCTTCAACTTCTGTCAATAGGTTACCCAATCAAAATAATAAAGACAATGATATTTACAATGGTTCCATGTAAGAAAAACCTCTATTGCTAACAGAAATAATGCTTCAACATTTTTCCATTCACATGTCCACCAAGAATTTCTGTTCCATCTGGGTGTTTGAGAAAAAATGCATTGTGTCTTCTGAAAGCATGAATGATATAAGGTCTTGTCCACATATTGTCAATTTCCCATGTTTTCCGGTGTCCTATCTTCTGGAATTCCATTTTAAAACTCTGTCACCCAAGTTGAAATCATCTGCTTTAGTTCTTCTATCAAAAATCTTTTTTATATTCTCATGGATGACTTGAGTCTTATCATAGACTTCTTCCCTAAATTGCTGCAATTGAATAGTCTGATTAATCCTCCTTTGGATGTCATTAGTCTCAACCTACAATTCCTGAATTATCTTCATAACTGGAACTCCTAAAGAAGATGGAAAAACAACATCCATTCCATAAACCAATTGGTATGGTGACATGCCAATTGATTTATTTGTTGTGAGTCTATCAGCCCAAAGTGCATTTATTAACTTGTTGTGCCATGACTTTTTGTTATCTTCTAGAATATTTTTAATAATGTTGACGAGACTCTTATTTGAGGATTCAGCTAACCCATTACCCTGTGGGTAATAAGCAGTTGAATGTCCCAAAGTAATATGATACTTGTTGTAGAAATCTATCATTTTCTTGGATTTGAAAGCTGTAACATTATCTGTAATGAGCTTGTTGGGACAACCAAATCTAGACAAGATATTGGTTTCCAGAAATTTGATAATAACAACATCAGTAGCCAATCGGGAAGGTGTGGCCTCAATCCATTTGGTGAAGTAATCGGTAGCTATGAGGATCCATTTGTGTTGGGAAGAGGATGGTGGGTGGATTTCTCTAATGAAATCCAATCCCCATTATTGGAAAGGACTTTCAACAGATATGGGTTTTAAAGGTAGAGGCAATAGTTTTCTTTTCCCCTCAAATATTTGGCATTTGTGGCAAGAGGTTACTTTCTTATGAACATCAAGGAAAAGGGTAGGCCAGTAGAAACCAACTCTAAGGATCTTGTTAGTAGTGGTTTTCCAGTATAGATGTCCATCGCAATCACCTTCATGGAATTCCTGCATGGTTCTTTCTGCATCATCCTCAATAGACACTTTAGTAAAATACCACCGGCATCTTTCCAATATAAAACATTATCTATGATGCAAAATTTAACTGTTTTTAATTTTAGAAATCTAGCCTTTATCTTAGTTAAACCAGGAGGCACATTTAAATTGAATAAAATAAAATTGAGATCTACATACCAGGGTGAGGTTATAAAAGCCTCATCTAATTGTGGAGTTGCTTGCTCCTCTTGATCATCTAATGCAGCTACAAAGTTGATATCCAATTCATTAAAGTTAGACTCAACCATCAATTTCGCTAATCCTTGGCCTTTGATAAGCTTGGTAGATTTGACTTCTATGTAATACTCAAGAATGATGGCAATCCATTTGCCTCTTTTACCATCTAGTCCATTTTGGGTTAAAATATCCTTGACCACAACATTTGGTACATCAGAAATTTTGGAGAATGGAGGATATACACCCTGAAATATTTGATTGCTTTTATTAATGCAAAGGCTTGTTTTTCCATTATGTTATATTTTAATGCAACATCCCTTAAAGCCTTGCTGAAGAAATAAATGGGTTATTCAAATCCATCATTGTTTTTCTATAAAAGAATAGTTGCAACAGTGTGTTCAGATGAAAATGAAAAGATTATAAAATACTTGGTGAAATCTCGACTAATTAGGATTGGTGCTTTTGTCAATGCTTGTTTAACTTGATCAAATGATTTCCTAGCTTCAATGTTCCATCTTATTTTTGAATCTCTTTTCAGCATATTTTTTATGTTTCTGAGGAGTTCTGCAAGGTTGGGGATGAATCTCCTTAGGAAGTTTATCCTGCCAATAAATGATTGAAGTTCCTTAATGTTTCTAGGATGGTTGATTTTCAAAATGGCTTCAATCCTTTTGGGATCAATTTTAATACCTTCCTTAGAGATGATATGACCTATAATTTTTCCCTCTTCAAGGCCAAAAAGTGTTTTCTTAGGATTTAGTGAAATTCCAAACCTTCTGCATTTCTCAAATACTATTCTCAGATGTAAAAAATGTTCTTCATTAGCCTTGGAATAAACAATAATTTCATCTAGATAGATCACAATAAACCTACCAATTTCATCAGCAAAGGCAATATCCATTGCTCTTTGAAATGTGGCTCCAACATTCATTAACCCAAAAGGCATCTTCACATACATGAAGGTACCCCATGGAGTAGTGAAAGTTGTTTTATCTTGATCATCAAGGTGAACTAAAACTTGATTGTAGCCTGAGAAACCGTCTAATAAAGAAATCCTAGAAGATCCAACTACCTTCTGTAAGATGTGATCCATTTTTGGCAAAGGGTAGTTGTCCTTTAGGGAAACTTTATTAAGGTTTCTAAAATCTATGCATAATCTGATTTCACCTATTTTCTTCCTATTTCGTACTATATTGGAAACCCATTTAGAGTACCTTAGGGGAACTACGATTTTAGCATCATACATTATTTTAATTTCTTTCTCAATTAGAGGCATCGGTACTGGATTTATTCTTAGAAGTTTTTGTTTAAATGGTTTCTAATCCTCTTTAATTGGAATTTTATGTAACATAAATTAAATGAATGAATAATGCACTCACAAGATAAAGTATGTATGGTAATGCATTGAGAGTTTTCATGAAAATGTGGGAGGTATGAAGTAAATGTAGGGATTGCACTATTTTCATGAGTCCATGAGTAGAGGCCTTATAGTTTCTAAGCTTAAGACAAGTCATTCCATCATATAATGTTTTGTTTCTTGATAAGGAATAGGTAGTTGAATGATTAGTTTTTCAGAGTAAATGTGAGAATTGTATGGAATTTTTGATATATGAAAGAAATTTTTTCATTAATACCTAATAGGTTATGACAAAGACAAGAAGTCTTTAGTGTGTAAATATTATTCTAGAATCCTTGTGATGCATCCATGAATTACTATGGCATTAGTTGGTCATGACACTCATATTATGAATCACGATGGTACATATGCTTGGTGCATTGAGTGCATGCATGATTGTATGGAATAATCAATTGCATGATTAAATGTTATGAAAGGAAATAACTTCTAATAATTTTTTAGTAGTGCAAGGAGTGTTAACGCAAGGAAATCCACTTTTCCCACAAGGAACTTCTTTATTGATGGGATCTCAATGAACTACTGGCATTAAGGTGCCCATACACTTTTCCATCTTTTATAGTAGATGGTTTCCATCAAAACTCAAAAAATATATATGCATGTACCTAATTCTTCTACTAGTTCACTCCATTCAATTTGTCATAATCCTTGTACAATATTTCTTTTCAACGTGACACATTAATCAACAAATCTATCATTATTTTTAGACTTCACATAGATATTGAAACTCTTGTATCTTAACCTGAGATTGCACATAAACTTTGAAGTTTTGTTAATTCTAGATTTCACAAAGAGACTAGAATTCCTCTAATTTGAAGGTAATTCAAGAACATAAATACATGAAATTCTATTTTATTCCATAAATCTGTACATACATCTATTCAAAACCTATTCTTCCTCTCCATGGCATGATTTCACATGCATTTGTACATCCTCCCTTTTCATCACCCTTACTCTCTTTTTATTTCCCATAGACTTACAATAGATAGAATTTAGAAACATCACATATTTTTATAGATTCTAAAATCACTCCATAAATCAGATTTTTATAAATGCTAAAGTAACTTGATCTATCCCTACAATCTCTCATTCTTTAAAAGGAAGATTTTGTTTTAACATATCAACAAAATCTTACCTATCCAAACAAATTCTATACTCATGTCCCATTGACTTATATTTCCTATAATAAATCAACTCAATATAATATTTACATAGAAGAATATGAATTATTCTCAAAATTTCAACACCACCTTCTGGAAGGTTTTCCTCCCAAATCTTGATGGTTCATAAGCTCTAGTTCTCTTGCATGGGACTCCTAGAGTAGAAAAAATTATGACCTCCTCGTCATAATATTTTGATTTAATAATCCTCCTAGATCAAAAAATGTAATAATCCTCCTAGATCCGAAACCTTATGATGTAATTGATCAGTTGTTTCTTTACAGTGATATCTTGCTCTTTCTATAGTTATCTTCAATTCTTTAGGCCTCCAAATTCTATGTTGGAGTTGTCCACTTGTCTTGTTGATGCACTCTTGTACAATCACTTGCTTTCTACTATTTGATTCCCTTTTCACACTAGTATTCCTTCCCTTATACATCCTCCTCTTCAACATCAATAACTTATCAATTTCATTGTACAACTCTATCCTTAAATGGAACTTACTATCCATTTCCACTTTCTTCATATCCTCCTTTGATATAAGAGTTATAAGACTATTACTAAATTATGATTTAAATATCTCCTTTAATATCTATTGATCATGTTCTATAAATTCCTTCTCACTATTGTCTTTCAAGAAGAATTACTCCTTTTGTACCAGTATATCCTCTTGTTGATACATGTTATTTCCTTGTTGAAATGTGTTGTTGTTGCTATCCATCAATTGTTGCATCTTCTCCTCCTCTATGTCATTGTTGTATGACATTCTGATTTGTTCCTCAAAATTAGCTGAGTCTAAAAACTTTCTATAGTTTTCATCACCTATATCTCTTGCTAACCAATTCTCTAAAACCCCATTTCCTCTTCAAATATTTCAAACATTAAATCTAAATATTCTACTTGAGGTTTTATCTCATCTCTAAGAAATATATTATCTTTTATTTCTTTAATTATATTATCATGTTCATATTTACTTTCTATGTCTACATCCTTTTAATTAATTTGTAAATTGAAATTTACCTTATCATTCTCGAATGTTGTAAACCCATCCCCATGGCTAGGCATTCATGAGAATTCCTCCTCTTTGGCTATAATTTCCTATTTAGACTCAGATCATCTTAACAACTTTTCTAGAAACTCTAATTCCTCATCACACTTCTTGAGCATTTCATCATAATGCTTCTCCTCATTTCTGTTCTCTGTTTAGCTATCTCCATAAGTCAAATTTTTCCTTTTCTCATCACAAATAGGTTCTTGTATTTTTCCTCCAATAACTGCATTAAACAATTGTGTATGGGTCTCCATTTGTTTACCCTTATGAGACAATGTGGTCTCATCCTCCTTCATCTATGTGACAAATTCAAATGATTGTATTTCTTCTGCTAAACCTACAATTATACACAAATTATCAATTTTAAAAACATAAGGCTTTCTAGCCTCATTTGATGCCTATGTCATCAAATATTCCTCATGTTTCTTTGAAATTTCCACATAGTTCATGAGTCTCTCAATAGGTATCCTATTATAATCATCTCCAATGAATGACCCTTGCTCTGGTTCACAAAAGTGAACTCCTCCTTCTATCATGAACCTTTGCTTAAGCTCAAATCCCTTGAGCTTCTGATTCCTTAACTGGGCATTCATCCTTTGCCTCAGTTTCACTTGCAACAAATTCCACTTAACTCTCTTCTATAGAGTCCATCTATACCTTTGGTCTTCCTCACCTTCTTGTAGCAGTTCCATCATCACATCTAGTTGTACTTTCATGGCAACTATTTCTCTATCAAATTTATCATGATTTTATTTCCTATGGCTTCCCTCTGAACCTTTATTATGACCATCAATAGTCATACTTATCCTTTCTCTATGAGCTTCCTCTTGCTCATTGTGAGATATAGTCAAGCATTTGTAACAAGCCTTCTCCATTACTTGTTACTCAATACCTCACTAAGCTTTCTCCTTAGCTCAACCTTTTGGTATTCTTAGGTTCTCTCCACCAAAACCTCCTTCTTTCAAGCACTCCTTGCTCTTCTGGCTTTTACACTTATTTAGCTCACCTCTTTGAGAACCTTGTTTGTCCTCTTTCTTCCAACTTTCGTTTGGAAGTTGTCGTTTATGATAATATCCAAGAACATCACTCATTCTTCGTTACAATCCCTTCGTTGTAATCATTTCCACTGCTGATACCTATAACCAACCAATCTCTTTCACAAATTACCTTAAAATAAAAAGACCATATTACCTGTTGTTCAAGCTCTTTCGAACATGCATACTACTACTGCAATTTTCTCCAATAATTATGTAGATTATGTTGTTGCATTGTCTCAATATTCTTCCTCATCCAAAGAACATGATTTCCTCCCAAGGAGATTTATTTTCAAAGAAATCCAATGATCTTTCTCAAAGAGCTTAACCTACAAATACTAATTTCTTGTAATCATATAAAAACATTTCACCAATAACATTTTACAAAACTTGAACTCATGCATGTTCTGCAAGCTCTAACTCTTCACTTCGTCTACCAAAATTATTCTCTCAATTACTATTACATGAAAATTAACATCTAACAACGTCACTGGTTCACTTCATTACAGTTCAACCCAACTTATTTTGTTGGAATTGTTTCTCTATTTACAAATATACTATTACATATTTCACTATCCTTTAAATACAAAAAATGTAGAAATTATGGTGTAAATTTTCAATTGCTCATGAAATTTCAATCAAAATCACAAGACACAAACCTATTGCACTTCTTCGTGGAATTTAATTCACAATTTAGAACATCAATCACAAACATCGAATGAGAAATAACACACATGCATGATGAGCACCAGTATTGCAACAAGAATGGTGCAACTCTTGGGGCTACCAACTTTACTTTATCAACCCCAGGTTCGTATAAACTTGGAGGTGACAATGTTGTATACACAAATAAATGCAATGGATCCACTCTTTGTCACTACTGAGCTCGTGATAGACCACTAGGGTTTCTCAAACCAGCCTTATATTGATTTATAAGAAGTTTGATTACCAATGGAAAAAGGGGAATTTTTCCTTAAATGAGAGAATTGAAATATTATCTACTGCAGTAATGAAAGACTAAGATAAATGCTTAAAACACACCACTCATCTAGCTATCTGTTAAAAGATCTTGCTTCATAAGAGTTCTAAGCTAACACATGTGGAACCCTAACTATCTTAAGCATGCAATATAATCTAATCAAACACTTTACTACTGTGCATATGAATTAACACAACAACCTTTTGTTTTTGTCCTTTTTGTGAAAACATGAATGCTAATTCTTCTTGACTATATGGTAGGTGGATTAGGTGTGGAGAGAGGTGGTTGTGAAGGGTCATATGGATTTAGAGGCAAATAGGGGTCTTCTCCTATCTTTGTTGATGCATTTCTCACAAATTGGTCTCAAAACATGCCACTACAGGTTGTCCTACAGGATGTCCTAATGCACCTACAAGATCCCCTGTATTCCTATAGGATCAGGCCAAAAGAAAAAGGAGTGATTTAGATAGTGGTATAGGGCTTAGGGAAGGTCAGTGATGGAAGGAATAAGGCAAGGAAGTGGCTAGGACTTCCTCAGAACTCAAACCAAAGTTTGTATGATGGTTGGATTTGCTCAACAAGCATGGCAAGTTGGTCTTATGAAATGATAACTCAGTTTATGGACTTAGTGGCTTTTGGCGATTATGGATGGATGAGGTTAGGCTGGGGATGTTGACATGAGATTCTTCTTGCACTCTTGAAACTCCTGCAATACACACATCACTGGAATTTACCCATAAATCTTGTCAAAACAAGAAATATCTCCATCAACATAAGGAAACATAATTTCATCATTCATTTGCTTAGTTCATGCATGGAAATACTTGCAGCCTATTGTGAAACACCATGAAATCTAATACCAAGCTGGAGATATAAAAAATAACAACTGCAAAGTATCCTTGAAAACTGAAAGATGCTAGCCTAATTAGCAGAAAATCCTAAATTCCATAAGAAATCATAATTCTGTCTTTTTGGGGTTGAATGGGATTTTTTCCTTCAAACCATGGTCTCTAAAGGGAGGAGTGAGGCAAGAACCACCTGTTATTAGCCTTTCTGGTATTCTTTTATCTCTCTAAAGCTACTACTAAAGCTATGCACAAATGGAAGCAAACTAATCAAAGTCACTAATACTTGCAAGGAAACAATGCCAAATTAATTCAACAAGTAATCTATGCAATAACCTACGCATACAGGTATAGTAAGAGGAACCTTTGCTGCTAGGGTTGGGCCCTAACCCAAAAGCTTCAGCCCTCTAATTCAACTTAGTGCTAGATCAAGGAAATGCTCATTTTCATTAACATATGAAAAAATACATAACAATGTTTTTCCACAATCCTTCAACTCAAAAGTTTTTAGTTAGCTTGCATAAAAAATATGAATCCTAATGATGCTCTAGGCTTCTTTATTTATACAACTGAAGTTTCCAACAACTTCCTTAAATCTAGGGAGGCTTGGCTCCTAATCACAAGATGAACTGGTTCTTTAACTATCACTGGCTCAGTTGCCAATGGTCTTCATGACTCCACTACCTGCAACTACGAGCTAGTGTGATTTGATTGAAGGATATTCGAATGAGTGAGGATTTAATGAGGAAGATTCATCTGCTATAATCTCTCCTTCTTGTCTCATTCGAGTTCATGCACCTTAATTAGCCATAATTGCCATAATTTTCTCCCAAAAACCTGCAATCAATGCACATTAGACCACTAGACATAACATCTTACTTTTACTCATCTCATTAAGAAAAATATAATTAAAACATGTAAGGAATTATGAGAAGAGTTGACTTTAGTAAGCTTGGAGGTGTATTAAGGTCCACATATTTACCCAATGATGAGTCTCATCAATGCACACAATATTTTTTCCAGGGGAAAGCAATATGCTAAAAATCCCTTTGCGTTCTTGCATTAATTTGATGAATACGGATGTATTATAATTGATTTTCTCAATTAAACACAACCTACAAGTGAATATCACTGAGAATCTCTGACCCAGACATATTCAATTTCTGCCTCTGCTTGAGCCCCTATTTCCTTGTGCAATTCCTGAGGCAATTAGGACCTTATTATTTAGAAATTTCCTCCAAAATGCTTATGCAATTTCCAAGGTTGATCATATGACTGCATGCAACACCTATACACTCAATACTAGTCTATAACTAATGTTACACTACCTTGGAATCTCCACCACAACTAGGGAACTCGAATTGTCTGCATGCACTCGTTATTTTGGGTTGATAGATCAGTTAATTAGATGATCACTGAGTTAGACTAATGTCTCATTGCACAACTGATCTTCCACTAGTTCGTCCAACAGTTAGAAAAAGTTTAACTGAAAATAACTTAAAATAATTGACCTTAATTGCTACAAATTAGCAATCGCACATGCTTAATTGAGCTCCAAGACCTCTAACTCGAATTTACTAAGTGACAAAAGCCATGGGAACACAATTTAACTGCATCCAAGTTGTCTGTTGATGTGGAAATTCTTTTTTTTCACAATTTGACCAAGGCAAAAACAAATTGAGACTTTCTTGTTGCATTTTTCAGCAAGAAAAAATGCTTCTACTCCCAAAGTAGAAAAATCCTTCCATATACTCAAAAAAAGTTAGTGTTCTTTATCAACCTTCCTTTCATAGATTAATCCATGCATTTGTTAATCTTCTATCATAATATAAATTGTAAATTGAAAGAAATTTATTTCATTAGGTTACACAAACCTGAGATGTTGCAAGCTTTGAATATCCTCCAAAGAACATGTCTTTGCTCTAATTTCCTTTCACAATGCACAAGCCTACTCTGGTACCACTTAATGTATGAAAATCCACTTTTCTCGCAAGTTTTGACTCTACTTATAAGATGTCAATGCACTACTGACATCAAGGTGCCCATACAACTTTTCTTCTTTCACAATAGATGTCTTCCAAAATGCATCTAATTTGAACTAGTTTACTTCACTACAATTTGACCCAACTTCTCTTGTTGGAACTGTTTTCTCTGTCTACAAATATACTAGTACATATTACACTTTCCTTCAAATACAAAAAAAAACATGCTTCTACTCCTAAAGTAGAAAAATCCTTCCATATCCTCAAAGAACTTCAATGGTTTTTATCAACCTTCCTTTCATGGCTTATCATGCATGCCAATCCTCTATCAAAATATAAATTGCAAATTAAAACAAATTTACTTCATCATATTCTCCAAACCTAAGATGTTGCAAGCTCTGAATATCCTCCAAAACGCATGTCTCTTCTCTAATTTCCTTTCCTAATGAGAAAACCTTCTTTGATACCACTTAATGTACGAAAATCCACTTTTCCCACAAGTTATGACTTCTCTACTTATGGGATGTCAATGCACTACTAAAATCAAGGTGCACATACACTTTTTCTTCTTTCACATTAAATTGTTGTCATTAAAACTCACATAATATCTATGCATGTGTCAAATTCTTCTACTGGTTCACTCCATTCTAATTGTATTAATAAAAAAATCTATCATTAGTTTTAGACTTCACACAGATATTGAAACTCTTGTAGTTTAACCTTAGATTGCACATAGAGTCTAAAGTTTTGCTAATTCTAGATTCTTCTATATCCAAACAAAGAAAATTCATGAACATAAATGTATGAAATTATATTTCATTCCATAAATCTATACATACATTTATTCATAACCTTTCCTTGCTCTCTATGGCATGATTTCACATTCATTTGGCCATCCTCCCTTTTCTTCACACTAACTCACCTTTTATATCCCATAGGCTTATAATAGATAGAATTTAGAAACATCACACATTTCTCTAGATACTAAAATCACTCCATAAATCATATTTTTCTAAATCCTAAAATCACTCAATCTATCCCTAGAATCTCTGATGCTTTACAAGGAATATTTTCTTTTAATGTATTAACAAAATCTTTCCTACACAAACAACTTCTAGACTCATGAATCATTCTCTTAGTTTTCCTAGAATAAATCAACTCAATATAATACTTACATAGAACAATATGAATTCTTCTCAAAATGTCAAGACCCCCTTTCGAAACTTTGTCCTCCAAAATATTGATGGTTTAGAAACTCTAATTCTCCTGCATCAATTGGTATGAATCCCTCACCCTGTAAGAACAAAAGGGAAGATAATTACCTATGAATTTGGAGATATCTATATTTAACTCTCAGTTTTGACCCTTTTGGTTGTTGGAATAAATGTTTGATTACATTATGAAATGCTTAGAATGATTGTGATGAAAATATATAATGCGATCATAGCTTCATTTGATATATATCTAAAATCAGTTGAAAGTGATATAATTATCATGTGTGTAATAATATAAGATCACTTCAAATGATGTTTTAATTTTTGCAAACATTTTTTTTATGTATAAACATTTACCATTGTTTGGTTAATTTAAAGTTTAGATTGTAGGTGGAGTGTTGGAATGGGGAGTGAGATAGAAGCAAGTATGAAAAATAAAAGTATCACTACCTGAAAAGGATTTCAACATCATAACTAAAAGCCTCATGTTTGTGAGATATGGCTTCAAAATGAAGCAATGTTTGGAAATTAAAATTACGATTTGAATTTTTTAATATATCTCATGGGAACTGAATTTTATGATACAAGTGAAATGATGAATCAAGGAGCCTAAGAGAAAAACCATTGTGGTGACATTGTAGCCTTGTGACACATTTTGGTTACCTCATGGGATCAAGTCATAAAGGACACCTTGACTATAATACTTCATGAGCAATTTAGTGTAAATTATGTTAGAGCACACCAAAAGGGCACTTGGCCATAATCCTCTAACAAATTCTTCAATAATCCTATATAGGAAATTCTTAAGAGAGGTAGATAACCTAAGGATGGGGTTTGCATGAACCTAGAAGGGTGAGTAACTTATGGGCAAAGAAACTTGTTGCACACTCACTAAGATGTGAGTATAAGAGGGCATGCCCAATGTAGAAAGTGAGATGAACTTGTTACCTATGGAGGAAAAGGAGGCAAATAATAATGATATAGATAAGTATTGACTTAAAGCCTTACCTGTTAGGAATTCAACTTATTCTCTAAAAAATCCAAGTTTCGTATAAAAGGATTACTGGTTGAGCAAGAAAATGGATTGTAACACATATTTCATGTTAATATTTTGGTGTGCATAGTAAAAGAAACACTGCTAGAACTAAGCCGGTTGATACGCAAGAGCAGAGAGGCATTATGTGCCTAAGGCTATAAGGAATGGGTCAATATTTTTCACATCTAAGAATTATGATTTCAGTCTACAATTTTCGATGCTAGTAATATATTTTATTATAGGAAAAGTTGATCTTGTATAAGGCATCTATATAAGGTCCAGATGTAGCCAAAAAGAAAATTTCACACGTGGTGATAAAAGGATAAAAATTGAAGAGAATCATATTTTTGGTGTAGATAAGGAAACAATGAAGACTAATGTTGCAATTAAATACAACACCTATGTTGCTATCACAAAAGAAGGTCCATGATTAATGAGAAAACTGAGGACAATGTTCTTTTAAGGGGGAGAGGATTGTGACACCCCCTATTTGTTTCTCCAAAAATTAGGATGTAAATAAATGTTGATAATGTTGGGTTACCACCATTTATATTATGTAGTAAACATTATTATGTGATTTACTACTGTATTTTATTAATAAAAATTTTAGAGTTGAAGGGAGCAATCAACAAATCATGATGCCTTTGAGAGGGGAAAAATGTGACTAGGGAGGAAACGGTGCAAGGGGGGATGGGAGAAATCCTAGCCTTTCTTGAATAAATAGTATTTTCCCTTGATATGATGATGTGATGTGATATTATTGTGGATCTACATGATTTCACCCTCCATCATATGCTATATATATATATATATATATATATATGAATAATAGATCTAATTTTTCTTGAGTATATTAGGTTAGATTTGATTATGATAAACATTCATACTTGCTTGAAAATGTTGAGAATGGTATATTTGTTTCCTCATGTGTGTTAGGAGATGCATCATTGGCTCACTAAAGCTACAACAATAAGATTACGTAAGGACAACATTCAGGAAAAGGGCATGTACAATGACTCCTCTTCTCATAGCATGGACATAGATTGAATTCAATAGATCTAGAGGGATTTTGTGTAGTGATCTATCATCCCCTTTGTCTTTGATCTCATTTGATCAAAGAGTGGATATTTCTATCTGTAGGAAGAATTTTCTACAACAATTGGACAATATGAAAGATCCAACAATGAAACCATGGGTATTTTTGTCTGAGTGTAGTTTGTTTTTTTCTTAGTTTATGATAGTGAGTAAGAAGAATCTAAAGTATATAAGAGTTGGCTTTGTGAATTTATAAGGCTTAAGAGCATTGACCACTTGATTTAATAAAAGACCATGAAATTTTTTGTTATAAACTATGTTGTGTATTTACTTATATTTTTGCAGTGTGATATTCACCACGTTCATTGTGTAACTCTTATTTTGCAAGTTCTTAGTCTATATGACTATCTAATCCATAATATTCTAATGACAAAAATGAGTTTCATTGTGACTTCCTTAAAAAAAAATTGATTTTTTTTTTTTTTAATTTCCCTAAAAACTCCCCTTAAAACACACCATTCCTAGAAATAAAGTGAAATACTCTATTTCCTTTTCTAATAATAATAATTCTTCCAAATCTCATTATTATTTTCTAACACTAAATATAAAAAAAAAAAGCAATTAAAATAAATACATAGGATCTTTATAATTAAATTAATTACTAAACTCATCCAAAATATTCTTACAATTAACCAATTTAAAAAAAAAAAAAAAATTATATATAATATTTTATGGCTTAATTATTTTAAACACCTTATCTATTTTATTTATTAAAACTTTAATAACCTTATCGCTTTCCTTTCTACCATATTAAAAAAAAAAAAAAAACAACGATATATAATTTGATTCTTTTAACTATAATACTAAATTGATTAGTATAATATATCTTATTACCATTAAGATACTGTAAATCACAACCAGCATTTATGTCAATAAAATCATAAAATAGATGAAAATATAAACATTTCCAATTCCTGATTTTTATAAATCAGATACATTTATTTGAAAAAAAAAAAAACCCTTAATTGCGGTATGTTTTTGCAGCAAACTTATGTATATGTCCCATGACTCGCTTCATTAAAGACGCTCTAATAAACTAAAGTTAGAACGGTCACTGAAATCTTTCTTATTTGAAGTGCAGATATTGCATTACCAAGGTACCAACTCACTAATGGAATCATTGGGGTTAGATGCAGGAGTCGGAGTGTGGGCGGATGACACAGAAGATGTGGTTGCATTTCACGATACAAATTTTGGAAATTTGGGAAACGTAGGAATTCACAAAATCAGGCCTTGTGGGATCCGGTAAGGACGTCACAGAATCAGTTGAAAGCATCAAATTGACTGTAGCCATCAGTGGGCGAAGATGGGATTCGGGTTTTGTACACAAAAGGCCAACCTGAATGCATCTCAAAGCTTGCGCCTCATCGCACGTTTCAATTATCACTGGATCAATCACTCGCACAATATTTCCTTCATCGTATAATCTCCATACCTGCATCAACCAAACGGGTTTTGTTCGTCATATCCACAAGATGGACTGTAAAATCCGTCATAGCGTACTCCCCTAAACGGTTTATAGATTAACTAAACCACAGTTACCAAGTTCGGCCGTATTGGCCAAAAAAGTTCGGAAATTCGCTGATACGATTCGATTCGCCATTTAATACGTTAATTTCGATACGGTACGGAATTTTTGGTTCACGAAATCAATTAAGTTAATTTCTCCATTGCCGGTTGCGATTCTGAACCGCTGAGCAGAGGGTACAATGCTCCGCAGCAATATTTGAATTTCGTATGGTTAGTAAGCAAACAGTCATCGTAATATAATTTACACATTGTTTTCCACTGCCGCTTGGGATTCTCAACAGCTCAGGCAGAGGGTACCCCCTGATCCGGAGGAATATTTGAAACGGCAAGTAGTCATAAGTAAGCAACATCCAATAAGTAAGCAGCCATCATAATAAAACAACATCCAATAAGTAAGCAGCCATCATAATATATATAGAAACATCCATCCTAAAGTTATAGATAGAAACATTCAACTAGCCATCGTAATATATAGAAACATTGATTCCAAAGTAGCATTTATATATATAGAAATATCCATTTTACCTCAGCATTCACAAGATTCACTAATAATTTATATATTAAAAAATCTTAATAATTTATATATTAAAAAACATTATAGAAATTTTATATCTAATATTTTTAATTATGAAAGAGTAAATTCTTTATTAAAAATGTGGCTTTTGTATTAAAAAATTATAAGAAAAATAGGTTTTATATTTTAAAAATTGTAAAAACTTTAAAATATAGCTTTAAATAATAGTGGTTATTTAAATTGGTTTTACTAATAGTTGATTTGAAATTTAATTGAAGTATTTATTTTTATGATTCACCACAAAGATTAATCTATCAAGTTATTATTGAATAAATTTGGATTCTAATGGGAATTAGTAATCTTTTTAGTTTATGGAGATTGTTTAAATATCCAATATTTCATTCCTTACATTGAATATTAATTTTGAGTTTTTGTTATTTATAGTAATATATTTTATTTAGATATTTTCTCAATTGGCAATACAAATAAGAGATAATCTTAAATAGATATAAAAATAAATAGACAGAAACTGGTTCTTGAATGGTGAACTGTAGCAGAGCTTCTCTGATCTAGGGTTTGGAGTTAACGGTTTCAACGGCAGACTGAGTACTTACTCTGGAGCAGAACAGAGCCAGAGCGGCAGAGCTTCGTAGAAGGGGGCAAACTCTGACCCGACAGATGGAAAACGCAGGGTCCATTGGGACCCCATCATACAAAGAGATAATGATGAACAAGGAGAAGACAGCACAGGACGGGGTGCAGATACTAGGGTATGAGAAGTCAGGTCAGGAAAATCTAACCAGCAAGGGGAAGAGAAATAATGAAGGAAAAAATACCAAGAAACAGAAAGAAAATGGTGAAAGCAAAAGCACAGCGGATAGAGACAACACGAATCCTTCCCAAGCACATATTTCACAAGGAAACAAGCCGGAGAAGGAACAAGCAACAGGAGAGGAGAAGGATCTAAAACAAGACAAGGAGGAACAGGGAGGAACAACGTCAGCAACCACTGGGAAAAAAATCCAGGGTCCGTGCAAGCCCAAAGCCACAAAAACCCTAAGGGTAATAATTTCTGACCCAGAACTTCAAGCGTATCGTGACCACATGGTTGAACATGCAGTAATCTGAAGGTTCATGGGGTTCTGGCCAAGAGAGTGAGCATTGTGCATATGGATAAAGCAACAATGGAAACCCAAAGGAGATATAAGGCTACACTTAGGAGCCAAGGGTTTCTTTATAGTAGTTTTCTCCAACCTAGAAGACAAGGATCGAATATTTGATGGAGGGCCATATTTCTTTGCCTCAGCAGGTCTTTATATGAGGCCATGGAAACCCAACTTCGTACCGGAAAAGGAAACCTTCAAACAGGTACCAGTATGGATTCGCCTTTTCTCTCTTCCGATTGACTATTGGGGACATGCAGCACTGGAACAAATAGGCAATAAGTTAGGAACCTTCATCAAGGCCTCAGAAGCAACGTTACAAAAAAGATACACCTCTTGCGCTAGAATCTGTGTAGAGATGGACGTTTCGGGAGCACTACATGAGGGCCTATGGTTGGAATATAGAGACGAAGTATATTTCCAGGCCATAGACTATGAGCAAATCCCGTTCCGTTGCAGAAAATGTCATGAGCATGGAAATTTGATCAGAGAATGCCCAATGAACAAAATGGCAGGGGAAAACATGGAAGTTAAAGGAGATAAGAATAAAGAAGCCTTTACACGACCGAATGCCAAACAGAGAGCAAATAAAAAACGACAGACTAAAGCAAGCACTTCACAGGGAAATACAAGCAATGCATTTGAGGTGTTAGAAACAGAAACGGAGGCAGAGGACAACAATAAAGAGCAAGAAGCAATGAAAATAAGAAGACCCATGACAACACCAGAAATGAAAGAACCGGTGGCGAAACCTTCAAATATTACTCCTCAGGTTCAAGGAACAATGAAAGAGGCAGAAGAAGACTCGGAGATGGTTACCAACGAAATAGGGCTTGAAGATATGGAATTAAGTGACATGCTAGAGCAAGAAGGTATGGATCTACCAAATATGGTAGAAGACTGGAAAAAGAAAGGAATGGAACACATATCGGAAGAGGAGGTAAACAGAATCAATGACATATTCATAGCAAGGCAACAGGCAAAGCTGGATTTACAGAGAAAGCTCTTGGGAACAACAAAAGGGCTAGGGGTACGAATGCAAGGACTGCATCAAACCTCCAACAACTCCAAGCATAGGAAAAAAAGAGGAAGAAGAACTAACAATGAAGCATTACAAGAACTGGGATAGATGCTTTTAAATTCAGGTAAGATGAAAGCCCTTGAGGCATTCTCACTAACCTCCTAGACTTTGTTTATAATGAAAGTTCTTTCATGGAATGCTAGAGGGCTAAATAGCCAAAAAAAACAGTGTTTGTTAAAGAAGAAGGTCCAGAATGAACAACCAGACATAGTGTTTGTGCAAGAAACTAAATGTTCAAGCAACACGATGGTCAAAATCAGCAAAAAATTGGGTAAAATAATGGAATATTTAGAAATCGCAAGCAATGGTTGGGAGGGAGGCATGGCCATTATATGGAATCCACAGGTCATCCAGCTCATCTCCTCTGAAGCTGCCAAATCATACATTTCAATAGAATTTCAAATAGTAGGGAATTCAGAAACATATTTATGCACCAATGTTTATGGCCCTCAGAAACTAGAGGCCAAACTTCTATTACTAAGATCTCTATCCAACTTAAAGCTAAGATATCCTTAAGCAAAAGCAATCTTTGGAGGGGATTTCAATATGATCACTTCGCTCACAGAAAAGAGAGGAGGCATTAGAATACTCAACAGGGATTCTGAAGCTTTCATAGACTTCATTAGATCGGCCAAATTGGTAGATGTCTTCCCCAAGAGTGGCGCCTTCACGTGGAACAACAAAAGGGGGGGTGAAAGGCAAATAGCTTCTCGTATGGACAAATTTTAAGTAACAAAATCTATTCTCCTGGAAGGAATAACTATAGAATTGGACATTCTTCCTAGTGGAGGGTCGACCATTGGCCCATAACAATGACTGCGACAATTCAAGGCACACCTAGAAATAAACCATTCAGATTCGAAATTTTTTGGCTCACACATCCCGAGTTCATTCAGAAAATTGAGCAATGGTGGAAAGAACCGTTAGGCATAAGAGGAACCAAAATGTATCTTCTACAGGCTAAGCTTAAACACATCAAAGCCAGAATCAAAGTCTGGAATCATGAAGTTTTTGGCAATATATTTAAGGAAAAAAAGAAACTGGAGGAGCAAATGGAACAAATTCACGAGGGATGGATCCAAGGTAACATTGACCAAGAAACTATGATCAGAGAACAACAGCTAATGCAGGACTAGCAATTACGATGTCAACAGGAGGAAATTCTTTGGAAGCAAAATTCCTAAATTCGATGGCTTAAGGAAGGCGAACAAAACACCAAATTTTTTCATAGGTCTGCCATTGACCACAGAGGGGCTAACAAAATTCTAAGCCTTAAAGATGAACAGGGAACCTCAGTACAGACTCATCAGGAAATCTCAAGCCTTCTTAAAACCCACTTTAGCGAGATTGCTCAGGAACCGGAGATCGACAAAAAGGAGGCCATTGAAGAACTTATAACTTCCATCCCCAAGCTCATTACGGAGGAGCAAAACATAGCTTTAAATCGAGAAATCACTTTGGAAGAGGTGGAAGAGGCAGTAAAAGATATGCCAAATGGTAAAGCACCTGGGCCAGATGGATTTACCATTGACTTTTACAAAGCTTGTTGGGAGATAGTCAAGTTAGAGGTATGGGAAGTAGTGGAGGACTCCCAGCGCTCCTCTTCAATCCTCAAATCCCTCAACTCTACATTCCTTGCCCTTATTCCAAAGGAGGAGGAAGCTAACACTCCATCGAAGTTTCGTCCAATTGCGCTATGCAATGTCTTGTACAAGATTATTTCTAAAGTCATTGACAATCGAATGAAACCAATTCTTCCAGGTATTATTTCGGAAGAGAAATCAGGTTATGTAGAGGGGAGACAGATATTGGATAATATCTTACTAGCACAAGAGATGATTCACACTCTTCAAACATAGAAGAAAGCAAGTATGATGATGCAATTAGACCTTTCAAAGGCCTATGATAAGGTAAACTGGCACTATTTAAAAGCTATTTTAGAAGCCTTTGGTTTTGCTAAACAATGGATAAGCTGGATCCTAGCTTTAGTCAAATCCACAAGATTTTCAATTTTGGTTAATGGAGCCCCAACAGACCAGTTCACTCCTTCAAGAGGTCTGAGGCAAGGAGATCCCTTATCACCCTTCCTTTTTGTGATTTTAATGGAAGGTTTAAGCAGACTAATCAGAAGAGCAAAAGAGGAAGGAATCATTGAAGGACTCCAGCCCTTGCCCACTAGCCCTACAACAACTCATCAACAGTTTGTAGATGACACAATGTTGCATGGCACGCCCTCGGTCAAAGAAGCTATGGGATATAGAAGTATTCTCAATCACTTCAGTAAAGCCTCAGGTATGGAGATCAATCTAGAAAAATCCTCTATCTTCTTTTTCGATATGCACCTAGCTATACAGAATAATCTCTCTACCATCCTAGGTTTCAAAAGATGCAGCCTACCCTCTAGATACCTCGGCATACCACTGACTGACAAACCCTGGCAGAAATTGCACTGGGAAAAATTTTTAGCCAACCTAGAAAAAAGATGTCATCATTGGACACACAGAACCCTTAACTTGGCAGGTCGTCTTGTCCTTACCAAAGCTATCCTCCAAGCCATTCCACATTACATGCTTTCCATTCTCCCGACACCTAAAGGGGTTCTTCATAAGATAAGGGTCATCCAAAGGGCTTTTCTTTGGTCGGGTAATTCAGGGAAAAAGAAATGGTCCCTAATGGTATGGGATAAGCTTTGTAAACCCAAACATCTGGGAGGGTTGAATCTGTAGGACCCATTCATAGTTAACCATGCCTGTGGAGAAAAGTTATGGTGGAGGTGGCTAAAGGAACCCAACTTACCATGGGCCAAACATTGGAAGGAGAAGTATGCTCACAATCACACACTGCAGAATTTAATCCGAATGCAAGAAACTACAGAAGGCTCTCCAATTTGGAACCTGGCGAGAGCTAATCGGCATATAATTCAGGAGTAGAGTTTTTGGGAAATTCGAGATGGAAAGACTGCCCTTTTCTGGGAAGATGCATGGCAACAACTCCCTAAGCTGGAAAGCCCTGTATTCTCAGATATCCAAAGAAGGAGCCAGGAGTTAGGGAGAACTACAGTGAACCATTACTGGAAACTAAATGAAAATGACCATGCATGGAGAATGTGGATATTCAATGAGATAGAACCTTTGGAAGAAGAAAACAACAGTTTAAGGGAGCTGAGAATAGAGCTGGCCAAAAGAAGGATAAGGAGAGCAGAGGAAACTGACCAATTACACTGGGGTAAGCTTGAGGGGGGCAACTTCACACTCAAAGAAGCAAGAATCTATATAGAAGGAACTGAGCATGAAGAAAAAGTCAAATGGCACAACAAAGTGTGGGACGCTCAATTATGGCCGAAGATCAAAATTTTCCTCTGGCTCCTGATACACCGCAGAATGCTTACATGGGAGAACCTTAGGAGAAAAGGGTTCATAGGCCCATATCGGTGCCCCATGTGTGGAATTGAGGAGGAAACCATGAATCACCTCCTCAATACTTGCGAATGGGCAGACAACCTCTGGAATTGGATGGAAACCATTCTCAAGAGAACGGATAGGGTAAGGAATTCAATACAGGAAACCATAGAGAATTGGAGAGGTAATTTCTCCAATACCCAAACGGTGAATTCAATTTGGAAACTTATCCCAGGGTTTATAGCATGGACAATTTGGAAAGAAAGAAACAGGCGAGTTTTCCAAAATGAAACCCAAAGCATAAACTTTACAAAAGATACAATTCTGCAAAACATTAAACAAACAATTCTCTCCAAAGGGAAAGTAGAACAGGACAAGAACATCTCAATCTCAGACTTACAGATTCTGAAATCATTTGATATAGATATGGGAACCATCATGTTTTCATCAAATCACCGACAAAAACAAAGTACCATCATGAATACCTGAATTCCTCCACCTATAAACTTCCTTAGACTCAACTTTGACGGGGCCTCTAGAGGAAATCCGGGACTTGCAGGCATTGGCGAGGTTCTTAGAGACAACAAAGGAGAAATTCAACATATATATAGTCAATCACTAGGTGAAGGGACAAACAACGAAATGGAATTTGCAGTGCTAGAGCAAGGATTGAGAATACTCAGGTGTCTGAAAGTTGGAGCCACTGTGGTGGAAGGGGACTCTCAACTGGCGATCATGGCAACAAGGAAAATGTATACAGGAGCTAATCTGAGCAACTTCATGAAGCATTGGAGGCTTGCCAAGGTTACAGAACTCATTGCGGATCACCTATCATGCCTGGAGGGGATAATCATTCATGTAGTGAGGATAAAGTAAATGTAGTGGCAGATCATTTGGCCAACTATGGAATCGATAATCCCTCATCCTACCCGGACACATGTTGGCATGAGGTCACATGCGCCGAACTTCGGAACAGGTGCACTCTACTATCGAGGCAAGACATGAGTTAATGGAAGAGGTGGATCAGGGGTACGAAGAATTTCCCCTCTAAAGGTAAATGAATAGAACCAATCAGAGGGATAAAAGGAGTAATGGGCGACAGACCCAGAAAGTACAAAAGAGGAAGTGGGAATTAATACACAAGGACGAAGTGCTAGAACCAAGAAGCACATCCAACAAAAATTATGAGCAACACCGGCAGCAAATCACAAAGGAAGACACTTGGCCTTCCACAAATTGGCTCAAGCGTGGCAGAGTAAATAATAAGGATTTGTATCATGAATAGGATTGTGGGAATTGGAGCAACAGTTATTATGGCAGGTTGTGTGCATATCTGACGACGAATTGGAAAGCCTCAGGCCGGTCAAGGCCCCCATCTACTATAACTAAGGCCTCCCACCAGAATTACGACACACTGCTCTCCCATGGCATGCAACATAGCAACAATTTTGATTGTAATAGTCTCAAGGTTTCTATACTCCATAATAGCATTATGGCTCGTGAGGGAAGCCTAAATGTCTCGACCAATAGAGACCTTCAGCAAGCACGGGACTCCTATGAAACCCAGACCTCCATCAAAGAAAAGCGCAAGATAGAAGAGCTAGAAGCAATTGTCGTAGAGGAAGAAGAACATCTGGAGGAGTAGGATATGGAGAAGGAAGTGGAATGGATTCAAGATCTCGGAATTGCGACCACGCGGGCCACTCAATTTGTGCGCACTCAGGCAAAGGCCTGGAGGATGAAAACTATGTTAGCCAAGGCGATAAGTATGCAAGGGGAATACATCAATCAAGATCATCAAGCTATTGCTCTAATTTCTATTGAGCATACGGCGAAACTGAATTCTTTAGACTTCAAACTCAGCACCCTGGCTCAGGAAGTCGGCAATCTCTCAAAGAAAATGAGTGTCCTTATCAGTCTTCTTAGAAACTCCATTCGTCAAGATCCCTCTGCTGCAGGGGAGCTCTCGGAGGAAGCTACAGGTACCAGTCAGGGGAAACGGACAACTCAGCGCACTCCCAAGCCTAGAAATTCGACTGGTCCAGCCAACCCGGATGCTCCAACTAAAGATTATGTCATCCTCAAGCTGTAATGGCTTTTCAGTTTCAGTTTGCATTCCCTGTTTTGAAATGTTTTGTCTCTGGTCTCAAGGTGAAATGTTTTGTAATGGTCGCTCAGGTTATAGGATGTCCCTCTGGCTCTCTTTCTTCCTTTCTATCCATGTACAGCTGAAGAGGGCACAATGTTTTGCAATCTCTCGCGTTTCCTTGTGCTACCCTGTGTGGTTGACCTTGGGGTCGTCTGATAAAGTTTTAGCGGCTCATAATCGTTGTAAATGGGCAAGAAAGTTTCTCTATAGTCTGTGCGTGCAGACCATTTTGTACTTTATGTATTCTATGACTTAATATAAAAATGCTGATTTACACACAAAAAAATAGATAGAAAAGATTAATACTAGAAATAAGGTTTTTATTATAGGAAAGATTCATTTTAATTTTATAAAATTTTGAAAAAAATAATAATAATATGTTAAAGAAGAATCTTCAGCGAAAATCACATAGAGATAATTTTTATCGACGCGTTTCGAACCAACCAGTGTGGTTCATCGTCAGGACAAGTTGAATGAGTAGATCTTGCTATGCAATATAAATAGATCGGGCAGAATATCCATGTAACGGCTACAATTGACCAGGGAACGGCTAGTTAGACCAAAATATTTAATTATTTATTTATTTTTATTTAAATTAGTTAATTCGGTTATTATTAACGTAAATAGACAATTTTATAAATATATATTAAAATCAGTGAGTTAATAAACTATAAAATAATCGAGTAATTAAAAATAAATATAAGTTAATTATATTTCAAATAAAATATCAGATGAAGGGAGATTTAAATCTTAAAATAAATTAATTATAAATCAACGAGGTTATATAAATACTATTTAGTTGTAAAAGTTGAAAATAGAATAGTTAATTCTATATATAAATAAAAAAATAAGTTTCATAATCGAAGTCAAAGAATAACCAGATAAAAATATTCACTTAATAGTTTATTAAGGGTTAAAAAAAAAAAAAAAACAAATAAATAAACAAATAAAAATAAAAATAAAAAATAAAAATAAAAATAAAAATAAATAAATAAATATTAATTTTAATATAAGAAACAAAGAGCTTGCACAAAAAAAATAAAATAATAATAATAATATATATGAAAAAAAATAAAAATTATTCATTTTAATTTAAGAATGAGAGAAGTTGAAAAAAAATAATAAAAAAATCATAAATAAAAAAAATAATAATAATAGATAAATAAATAAGTAAAAATAAAAATAAAAATAAAAATAAATAAAATAAAATAAAATAATAATAATAATAATAATAATAATAATAATAATAATAAAATAAAAATGTTAATTCTAATTAAGAGCTTGTAAAAATATATATATATATATATATATATTTTAAATCCAAGGGAAAAAAAAAAAAAAAAAAACTCAAGGGAGAAAACAACTAGGAGGAGATGGCTGGGACCCAGCAACTACTAATCTTCCAGCCATCCTCCCTATTGAGATTGTTCGGCCTTTTTCAATCTCAAGGGCTTCCCTAAATTTTCGGTGATGGAATTGCGACACTCTAGCAATCACACTAGCTTCTTCGATGCAGACATGGTGATTGGTTTTCTCCACATGCTCTGCTAAAGCGGAAGACTTCGTTCTCATATGCTTGAGGTCTGTTGCATGCTCACTAATCCTTTGGTTAATGGAGCGACCAGTCTCACAGATATAGGGGGTCCCACATGAACAAGGAATAATATAAACACCTTTCATGTCCTTGGGGTCGATAGGATCCTTCACAGATCTGAGGGAATTACGAATGGTGTTAAGAGGTCTAAAGGTTGCAGGAACATTGTGCTTCTTAAGAATCCTTGCAATCCTATCCATGGCCCCTTGAACATATGGCAGATGGACCCCAGGAATCTGATCCTTAGGTTCTCTTCTGGATAACGAATTCCTAGTCGCTTTGAGGAAAGCCTTATGTCCCAAATGTCTACTATAACCATTCTCAACAAAGACATTAAGGAGATGGGACTTCTCCTCTTCGAAGCTCCTTTCATCAGAGATCCTCAAGGCACGAGTTGCCAGAGTGTTGAGAACCCCTAACTTCTGGGCAGGGAAATGGTGGGAACTAGCATGAAGATACTGCTCTGTATGAGTTTTCTTTCGAAACACTCGGTGGGAGAGGGAACCATCCTTATTCCTAGAGATAAGAATATCAAGGAATGGGAGGCAACCATCGACTTCTTGTTCCTTAGTGAACTTGATGGCCGATGATTGATTATTGAGATGATCGAAGAAGAGATCTAACTCATCTTGGCCATGAGACCAGATGACATTAGTGTCATCCACATATCTCTTCCAGAGCTTGGGTAGGAGACGGGCTGAGTTCAGAGCCTTAGATTCAAAATCCTCCATAAAAAGATTTGCAACAACAGGAGATAGGGGGGAGCCCATGGCAACTCCACAGGTTTGCTCAAAGAACTCCCCTTCAAAACAGAAAAAGGTTGAAGTGAGGCAGATCTCAACTAACTGAGCAGTATCAGGATCAGTTAGACGGTTGATCACTTCCATGGCCTCATTTATAGGGATGCAAGTGTAGAGGGAGACAACATCAAAACTGACAAGAATGTCTCCAGAGTCCAACTTGATGTCCTTGAGCTCCTCAATAAAGGAAGCCGAGTCTTTAACAAAGGACCCTGTACGACCAACTAAGGGTTTAAGCTTTAAGGCAAGGAACTTAGCAAGAAGATAGGTTGGACCTCCTATGGTGTTGACAATGGGCCTAAGGGGAGCTCCTTCCTTATGAATTTTAGGGAGCCCATAGATTCTAGGGGTGATCGGATTGCTCTCAATGAGTTTATGGTGCAAGGGACTCACTGAGTTACTTGATTTAATGGCAAGGGCCACAATCTTGGAGATCTTCTTCAACGGGTTTTTGGGAAGCTTCTTATAACTTCCACTGTTAATCTATATAAGATATATATTTTCAAATTTTTTTCAGTATTGAATTTTATACAACTTAATTTTTTTAGTATCGAATCGAATTCAAATTCAAATTTGGTAACTATGGTAACAATTGCACTAAACCGCCAAAATCTAAAAATTTTAATTCTACATATCTAATGTATAAATACCTGAACGTCTTTCCATTGAATTCGAACACGATCTCCTCAAGGAAGTCTCTATGCCAGATGAACACATCGATGTTTCCAATGCCTTATTTTTCCATATCCAACTACATGAATGTTGTGGTTACAAGACGAAGCATGCGAATTCAACCATCAAAGGCCAGCATGTCCACCCAGATGGTCCACGAAGCGTAGATGGTCCACCCAGAATAATAATAGTTTTCAAGACAGGAATTGCAGATTTTCGGCACATACAAGATGCTATAAACTCAGTTCCTCAGAACAATCCTCAGAGAGTTATCATCTGCATATAGGGTGGCATTTACAATGAAAAAATTTTAGTCCTGATTTAATGAGACCCGTTGTCCTAGCAAGAGCACAGTGACCGGATGCTCCACTTACCTGATTCTTTTACTATATCAAGCCAACAAACTTCTTTGCTTATGGTTATTACCCGTTGTTTCAAGAAATCAAATTCACCATCAAAGGCAAGCATCAAAGAAAAGGTAATTTTCAACTCTTTGAGTTTGTACAAGATACATATTGAGTCTGGTCAACTCAATATGAGTGTGATTTTGTTAGAATTGACCACTCTAACAATTATCTCATAAAGAGAAACTTGAAGATTGAATGAAGATATCCATGGTGAATAATGAAGATAAAGATAGTTCAGAAAATGGTAGAATATATTTGTTGGACAACAAAATGAATATTTGTGTGAATTAGTGTGAGATTGTGGGATAGACTCACTAGCATGTTGTGTCATGAGTCACACATCACTGTAAGAAAAGAAAATGTAATTTTTTGTAGTGGTCTTTGTAAAGTATGTACCTGGTAACTCCAAGAGTTGGAGTGTGTAATGTTAGCCTAATGAGGCATGTGTGCCCCCATAAATTTTGTGGTAATTTTAAAACCACTTTGTGATTGTAGGTTTGTGGTAATCCGGAAACCACTTTACAATGTAATTTTGTGGTAAGACAGAAACCAAGTGGGAGACTGAAGTGGACAGGGATTCCTGTAGGCATGGTTTAGGGTTAGCCCAAAAAACCCTAGGCATGTTTTAGGGTAAGCCAATGAAACCCAAAGCATGGTTATGGGTAACCTAAGAAAACCCATGATGATGATGATGGAGGGGGATTTGTAGGTACAGGTAGAAGTATGCAGTTATAATGGTTGACAAAACCATGTATGCGAGGGGCATCCTAGTAGACGACAGTTGGAGCGGTTAGGCACCCATGTATTTTGGTGGATGGTTGTTCCTTTATATGGATGTCGACATATTATGTTGTCATGTTTGACCACAACTACACTTTGCTTACTCTTACGATGTGTGACTCATAATACAACACAATATTGAGTCTAGTTTATTTCAACATACAATCCTTTACCTTATTTGTCCATATATTGCTGCATCAACCAACTTCTTCTAGAATCATACTTAGTGCTTTCATCTTGAATCCTTCTAACTTCAATTAGAAATTTTTAGAGTGATCAATTCTAACCAACTGGATTTACATGTTGAGTTCATCATGCTCAACACGTTTCACTTACAAAACTCAAAATTCAAGAACACATAGACTAGTATGCAACATTGTTGTGGAAAAGTTAGTTTATGGGTCTTCACCCATGTGAGCTTTGTCTACCTTGTTCGAAATGACATCACTACCATCAAATTCACCTCCAGTACCAGGTTCCCCTTATATTCCATGGTGCAACATCTCATCTTGTCCTACTCGCTTAATAGCGCCTGCTGCACATATTGCTAGGTAAATATTGTATTTTTGAAATATTTCGGAGGAGTTCTTATGAGCATCATGCCAAAGATGGTTATACAACACTCCAGCTACACCCACAAACTACTCTTCCCAAAAAGAGATGCCATTTTAAAAACTAGTACTACTTGGAATTTGAAGATAAGGGCGGTCCTCCAAGTACTCATGGAACCATCTAACTAGCCTCTCGGCCGAATACATGAGCTACGACAAGCCTTCCTTCATGGCCTCGGGACATAATTCTACTCCTAGACCTCATACAGCATGGCGGAGAGCTTTCAGTAGAGAGGGCGACCAACATAAAATGGTAAGATGCATGTTAATATGAAAAAGGTTAGTCGTAAGCCCACTCTAATCGCTTGGCTTGCCAAAAAAAATTCTTCTAACACTGAAAAAATTTCATAGATCACAGCACAGTCAATAGTGTCAATGCCCCCACGATGCCACGAATCTGGACTGGGTCTTCAATATGCTCCACGCAGAGTGACAACACTCACGACTCCAAACTAGCTGGCTCTGCATTCGCCGAATACTATCTCCAGGAACACCCAAATCTGCAACCATTTTACATGGTTGGGCATATATATTTTCATGGTCTTATCAACATTATTCCAGGTTGTTGGGATCAACTTCTGACACTCGAGATTCGAATCTCCGACATGTCTGCACCACAACTCCACTTGAGTGCCTCCGCTAGGTGGAGGTCGGACAGATTCCATCCGCCCATCAAAATCAGTTGGAAATTGAATAATGCCATAGACGCCAACACATTCTAAGCTTTCCTATTCGCACTGGACCCAACTAGGCACCACTACACAGAGAAACATTGATCCACGAACTCTCCCTGACTCACGCTGCCTTCCAAATTCCTGATCCAGGCATCCACACCAACATTGACAGAGGCACAACACACGAGCTCAAATATGGCAGTAATAACAGGCTTCACACCTCTTCAAAGCCAGAAATGATTGTTCTTAGGTCAAATTCCCATGCAGATCAGCAATCTCACATCAATGAGCCTCAACAGTGACGCTTCGATCTGCAGTCATGCAACATCAACAAAGGGTGGAAAACAAAAAAAATACTCATCGAACTCTTTATTTCCCTTGGCCCAGAGGGGCCAAGGCCCCTGGCCCAAATGACCTCTGACACCAACTTAAAATTAAATAATGCACATCAAACTTACATTGATCAGATTACATATATACATGAAGTGTTGTCTCAAGATAGGTAAAATAACTTGGACACACAATCACGTGCTTGAGAGAATATCTCAACAACACATTGATCAAGGAAACTTCTAGATCTTAACAACTCCTATGGAATATGAAAAAACTCCTTTACATAGAAAGAGTCACAACTGAGACAAGTAGGAATTATATTTTCCAAGTATTACTACACTCCATCATTCATATTCTCAAGGGCACAATTCTATTACATGTTTTGTTTTTTTTTTGGTCAAGTAAGAATGGAGCCTTCTATTAACCGTACAAGTACAATACATATGTTACACATTTTTGCAAGTGCAAAGAACCAAACAAGAACTAGCCTGTTGTGGGAATGCCATCAATAGGAAAAACAAAGCCAAGATCAAACCAAATCTCACGAATTTCCAAAAACTTGAAAACAGGAAGGAGTGTTAAAATCGCAAGGGCTCTCTGTCATCCACTGACAACTTTATAGCTTCCGCTGAACTTCCGCAGTTTAGAAAATTGAAATCCACCCCTCTAAAGAAATGACGACACTTCTTCACCATTGCTCTATCCAAGATCTAACGGTTGCAACACTTCCCAACTTCGAAACATGCTCCTCATCTGTCAACCATCGATCTCGCTCCACCAGATTTAATGACTCACATGTATTTTGGCCAGTTAACTTGCGCACTTCATATCTGCCCGAAAAGAGATTTCCCTCTCTCACCTCATTGATACGTGTCACTGAGTGAGTGGAATTGGAGCCAACCAGGAAATACCATTTACGGATTTTCCTCTGCCCGAAATCCACTTGTGGGTTTCCCAACCCAAATCTGCTACTCCAGACCCGACGTTAGCTCAAACCAAAATTTGTAAAAGTTTGAAATCCGCCCTTCTAAGGAACCGTCGGCACTTCTAAACCATTGATCTTTTCAAGATCCAACGGTCACAACACTTCCCGACTTTGAAATAAGCTCCTCGTCTGTCAACGGTCGATCTCGCTCCACTAGATCTAACAGCTCACACATATTTTGGCCGGTTAAATTGTGCACTTGAAATCCACTTGAAAAGTGGTTTCCCTCTCTCACCTCACTGATACGTGTCACTGAGTGAGTGGAATTGGAGCCAACAGGGAAATACCATTTACGGCTTTTCCTCCACCCGAAATCCACTTGAGGGTTTCCCCACCCGATTCTACTACTCCGGACCCAATGGTAGCTAAAACCAAAATTTATAAAAGCTTGAAATCTGCCCTTCTAAAGAATCATCGACACTTCTACACCGTTAATCTATTCAAGATCCAACGGTCACAAAACTTCCTGACTTCGAAACAAGCTCCTCACATGTCAATCGTCGATCTTGCTCCCCAAGATCTAACGACTCACACCTATTTTGGCCGATTAACTTTCGCACTCCAAATCCACTCGATAAGTGGTTTCCCTCTCTCATCTCACTATTACGTGTCACTGTTTGTATGGAATCAGAGCCAACGGGGAATTATCGCTTATGGCCTTTCCTTCGCCTGAAATCCACTTGCAGGTTTCTCCAACCCACTTCTTCTCGTTAACTATCGGGTGACTCCCTCGCCCAAACACCATAGAGCAGACTCAACCGATATCTATCAGTCAAAAATAAATCTCCACGCCACTGCGTCCTTGGTTTTCCTCCACTGATCTCGACCATCCGCTCAAATCCGTTGGAATACTGATGCCAATACAATTTGCAGATTGCTGCCACTTAAAAAGCAAACAATTTAAGCATCCATGCACTCCCGCCTGTCTCTTGAGCCTCATCGATCCAACCTGTCGATCCAACAATCCCTATCTTTGGCAGCTTGATAGAGGCAATCCTATAATAATTTGCCTGGGGGTATCAGCTCCCAAACATGCCGAGTGTCCCTTTCCTTACTGATCACTCCATTCGCTAGATGATCAGCTAACATATTAGCTTTTCTTTTCACATGGAAAAAGTGTACATTTTTTAGGGTTTGCAGGTGCATATAAATACGGAGAAAGACCCATGATAGCCTCCAATGTTTCAACACTTTATCTGGTGCCGTCCCATTGCACATTCTCTTGGCTGCTCTAATAATCAATTCCGAATCTGCTTCAATGATGACATTGTGTGAATTTGAGTCCACCAAGATTTCCAGGCATTGCTCTAAGGCCATGAGTTCTGCCATGTTATTAGTGGCCTTCCCCAAGTGGCCATGAAAGATCTCCTTTATTCGTCCCTGTTCATCTCTTATAACACCCCCAAAACTAGCAAACCCTGGGTTGCCCTTAGACAGTCCATCTATATCGACTTTTAGGAAACCATGTGGAGGAGGCTTCCAAATATTTATATCTGCACTTATTTGGCTCACACCGTTAATTATGCCCTGTGGGCCTATAGACTGGAGACCCAGATGCAGTAGTATACATGCATCTTGGGGCAGAGGAGGGTCCTTGGGAAGTTTCCACAACAAGCTTCTGACTGTGTCTTTGAGCTGCCTTAAAATTTGATCAATTATGTGATGGGGCTTGCTTGCTTTGTTCTTGAAGATCCTACTATTATTTTCTTTCCAAAAATCCCAGATAACAAAGCCTGGAACCAGAGTCCAGGCTTTATTGAGGATTTCATTCCCTGAGAAGTTTTTCCACCAATTCTTCAAAGTTTTGGAGATGTTGAGTCTATCCTTATCAGCGTGCCTAAATATTGAAGCCACCCAATCCCACATGGTAGAGGTGAAAGGGCAGAGGTTGAGAAAGTGATCCATCATTTCCTCTTGTAAGCCACATTGGTAACATTTGGATGGGCCAGTGAAGCCTTTTTTCCGGAGATTCTCCCAAGTTAAAATTTTCCTTTGATGAACTAGCCAAATGAATAACTTTATTTTCATCTAGTGGGGGCTCTGCCAAAGAGTCTTCCATGATCAAGGTTTTGGTAGTTAAACCCTGTTATTACTTGTTCATATTTTTTGAGGTTGAAGTTTCCTTCGGCATTCCTTCCCCATCTAAGTTGGTTAGGCAAGGAGGATACTAAAATCCTCCTATGTTCTAGCACTTGGGCAAGAGAGTCTGCCTGGGCCTTCATAGGGCTCTCTTCATTGTGGCCTAGATCCTTCCAAATTCTCCATTTTCCATTGCTCCTTACCTGGTCCCAGAAGTCATTTACCATGAGTAGAAGTTATTGGTATCATGCTTGAGAGCTGGTAATTCATTCTTATACACTTTGGGTTCCTGTTGCCAATTATCCTCCCAAAACTGAGCCAGGTTCCCATCTCAGATCTCCCAGAAACTATGTTGCTGAACAATACCTTTATTTTCCCAGGAAAGGTTCCAAATGTGGGAGCCTTTATTATGCCCTGACATTCGAATGTGATCCTTCTCCTGCCTTGTCTTGGCATATTTTTGTTTCCAAAGCTTGGCCCAGGGGGTTGCTGATTCCTTGATCCACCTCCACCAAATTTTAGCTCTCGAAACTCTATTGAGGGTTTCAGGGTCATGAAGCCCCAATTTCTCTTCTCCTCTACCCGATAGAAAATCCCTTTGTATGCTCTTGATCTAGTGTTGAACCCCTTTAGGAGTAGGAAGAGCTGAGAACATGAAAATGGGAATTGCCTACAAGACAACCTGTGTGAGCACAAGGCACCCCACCAAATTTAAAGACCTGCATGTCCATTTTCTGATCTTGTCCTGAAGTTTATTTATTATTGGCTCCCATACTCCCTTGCTTAGAGGCTTATCTGTGAGAGGTATGCCCAGATACTTGGAAGGTAACCGGTCCCTTTGAAACCCAATAATCCTGGTGATGTTTCTTTGAATAGCAATGTCAGTGTTAAAGAAAAAAACTTTTGATTTGATGAGGCTTACCTCTATGCTAGCTGCCATAGCAAAGTCATTTAATATTTCTTTGATCGCTCTGGCTTCCTTGAATGTGGGTATGCCTGCAACATTGTGTTATACACAAATTGTTGATGAGTGTTTTCCTCTCCATCCAAGATGAATTTGATACCCTAGATTCTTCCTTTAGCATTTTCCATTTTAATCGCTCTGCCTAGCCCTTCCATCATGAGGACAAAGAGGAAGGGTGAGAGTGGATCCCCTTGTTTGAGACCTCTAGAGGGTGTGAAGGTTCTTGAAGGAGCATCATTCAGCAGGATGGAAAAACTGGTGATGGTAACTAGTGCCATAACGCATCTTATCCAGTTTTGGTCGAAGCCATATGCTCTTAGAACTACCCTTATATAAGACCAACTTATCTTGTCGTAAGCTTTCACTAGGTCCAGCTGAATGATCATACTAGCTTGTTTGTTGCTTTTGAGAGAATGTACCACCTTATGAGCTTGGATGATGTTATTGAGGATTTGTCTTCCTTCCACATAGCCCGTTTGCTCGTCTGAGATGAGAGTTGGTAAGAGGGGCTTGAGTCTATTGGCGATCACCTTGGAAATAATTTTGTACACCACATTACATAAAGCTATGGGTTTGAAGCCATCCGAAGTCATGGATTTTTCTTGTTTTGGGATCAAAGCAATGAAGGAAGCATTAAGAGCCTTCATAACCTTTTTGGATCTTCTTGAGTCTTCCACCACCTCAAGGATATCCTGTTTGACTATTTTCCAGTAGGCTTTGAAGAAGTCTACATTGAACCCATTCAGGCCCGGAGCTTTTCCATTTTGCATTTCATTAATCACTTCACTGACCTCCTCTTCTGACACTGGCCTGTTAAGATTGTGGTTGTCCTCTCTGGTAACCAGCTGAGGGATGTACTGAGTGAAGTTGTTGATGAACCTGGATCTATCCACCAGAGGCTCCTCTGTTATTCTTAGGAAGTGTTGAACAAGGATAGATTCCATATCTTTGTGAGAGACGAGTTCTATCCCTTGAGAATCTTTGAGCTTTGTGATTCTTTTGTGTGCCTTATGATCCATGGTGGATTTATGAAAGAACTTTGTGTTTCTTTCTCCCTCTCTAATCCACTGCACCCTCGATTTCTGTCTCTAGAAAATTTCCTCTTTCCTGCACCAATCTTCCCATTCTTCCTGTAGAGAGTCAACTAGCTTTTTTCGCTCCTTGGTAAAGCCATCTATGATGCTGATCTGATTGATCTCCTAGAGTTTCTGCTCAGTTTCTCTTTTGGCTTTGAACATATTTCCAGATTCATTTTTGTTCCAATCTTTAAGCCTAGATTTGATATGTTTGAGTCTCTGTTGGAGCAGGAACATTCTAGTACCTTGAATGTTCATATCCTCTCTCCACCATTTGTCAATATTGCTAGTGAATTCAGGGTGAGAGAACCAGGCATTTTCAAATCTGAAGGGTCTATTTCTTGGTGTACCCATAAAAGTGGCTTCCAATTATATAGGCCAATGGCCAAACCTCCAAAGGGAAGAATTGAAGCTAACATGGTAGGGCCTGAAAGAAAGAGGTCCTCTGAAATAATAAATCTATCGAGTTTAGAGGTGACTTGTGAAGCCCATCCCCTCTTGTTGTTCCAGGTGAAGGTCCCATTGATTGTTTTAATGTCCACTAACCCCATGTTCCTTATGAAGTTCTGGAAGGCCATGGAGTCTCTACCTAGCTGTCTGATCCCGCCTTTTTGTCTATAAGAGATCTTATCATGTTGAAATCTCCTGCAACGATCCAGGGCATACTAGGCTGTCTTTCTCTTAGTTCCTCGAGGGAGGTGAGAAGCCTGAGTTTATCTTCTAGATTTTGAGGTCCATAGACATTTGTGATCATGTATATCTTTTGATCACCTAAAGGTTGACATACCAAAGAAATATAGTTCCTGGACACTTCAGCATCCAGGATTCCAAATTTTAGGGGATCCTAGAGCGTAAGAATCCCCCCGCTGAGTTATTTGCTTTAACCTCTATATACTCATACTTGATTAGCCATTTATTATGAATTTCTCTAATCTTATCCATTGAAAATTTAGTCTCCTGAATGAAAACCATATCTGGTTTCTCTTATTTTATTCTATTACTAAGATTTCTTTGTTTCCTTCTATTTCCTATGCCTCTAATATTCCAGGTTGTGAGCTTCATTAAGAAAGGTTTGTAAAGGAATAACTAGTGAGATCTTTCATCTTACCTGAGTTGATCAAGAGTTTCCCACATTCATTCAGCAACTCCTTTTGTCTTTTTCTTCCTCTTTTCCTGCCCGGGTTCTTTGGAGATTGGGCCTATATCTCCTCCATCATTTTGACCCCTCTATGCTCCTGGCTTTCATGATTTATTTTGACTCCAGAGCCCTTCGGTTGTGATCTCCATAGGAAGAGCTGTTGAACCCTATCATATTCCTCTTTTGGCAAGGAGTCCACTCCTTTGGTCGTCCCTTGTTCTAGAAATTTCTCTAGATCTAGATTTTCCCTTTCTAGAATCTCCTACAGTTCATGGTCCTCTGTTCCCGCCTCACTTGGAGTCATCTCATGGTCCCTACTTATCTCCATAATTCTTGGCAGATCCTCCTTTTGTTGGCTGTTTTCTATGATATCTTCCATGCTAGCATCCCTTTCCTTCTCAGTGATAATGTTCTCCGTTTCCTGGTTTGTTTCTTTATTTCCATCTTCTTCTTCTAGGATCTTAAAGCTATTGTGGCTTGACTGTCTTTCCTCATTGATCTTTTTTTGTGGCTGCTTCCCGCCTTTCCCTTTGCCCCCAACCTTAGTGAAACCCTCAGGATTTTTATCCGTCGTTGTTTTCACATTTCTCTCCATATTGTTTGTTGGGCAGTCTCTGTATAGATGCCCATGTTCATGGCATTTGTGGCACCTAAATGGGATGTGCTCATAGTCCACCGCATGCACCCATTCTTCATCATATACTTCTAAAATTATCGCGTCTGGAAGTGCTCCAGATAGGTCCATTTCCACATAGATCCAGGTGAAGGAAGTGTATTTTCCTTTCAGAGTCGCATCTGAGATCTTTAGGAAATGCCCCAGTTTTTTGCCTATTGTTTTCAGAGATTTCAGTAGCCAATAATCCAGAGGAAGGGAGTATAGTCTAATCCATACCGGTACTGATGTGAATGTTTCACATTTTGGGACGAAGTTCATCATCCATGGCCGCATGTAGAGGCCTGCAGCCGCGTAGAAGTATGGTCCTCCTTCGAACACTCTATCTTTATCCTCTAGGCTTGTGAACACTACTGTGAAGAAGCCCTTAGATCCCAGATGAAGGTTTATTTCTCCCTTTGGTTTCCAGTGGCTCCTTATCCATACATGCAACGCCCTCTCCATCAGCCATAACCCCATGAATTTGCATATAACTGCATATTCCGCCATATGATCCCTATGCACTTGCAACGCTGGGTCACTTAAGATGACTCGGGGAATGATTTTTGACTTGGGTTTGCATACCCCAGTTGTGCTTATAGAAGTTGTTTTTTGACTGCTACCCCCTTTCTCCTTCTCCTCACTAGCTACCCGCCGATCCCCTTCCTGTTCATGAGGTTTGTTTCTTCCCAATATTTTCATGTTACTTGCCTTCGTTGTCTTCTCCAAATGTCTCATGAAACGCTGCTTTCTAGCGTCCTTGCTTCTATCCGTGATTGCTTGATTGTAGGAGGGAGCAGCACTCCCCCCTGTGCCTCCCGCCATGGTACCCAATGTCAAACCCTAACGCTAACCCTGTATCAAGTTCCAGAGCATCCCCGTCACCACAAGAACTTCACTTTCTCTATCAATTACATGTTTTGCTTTTGATTAGCCAAACCTTTCAAATTTTTCTTTAATGAATATGTTTGTTTAGATTTTATTTATTTTTATAATTGTATATTTTTTGTAGACTAAAATAACAATGAAGGTGAAAGTATCGGTTGGATTTCAAATCATGGAGAAGAAAATCAAGTGGGAAAAGGGATTCATTATCCACTTTTCAGGGTTAACTGCTCTTAAGGATTCAAGTTCCCTTTTTAGGAAAACATTATTGATGAGAGTTTCATTTTGACTGTACTATTATCACAGTTTTGATTGTACTATTATCAAGAGAGGGGGGGAGATCTGTAGGGAGTAGTATAGGGGATCGAGAAATTTGTATCCCATAGAAATAGGAGAAAGCAAGGTGCACTTGCAGATAGCTAAGGTTGCAAGTTGCAACATAGGGGGATTTATGTACAGAAAGGAAATATTGTAAACTATGTGACCATGGGGTTTTGTCAATAGTGGTAAGTTTATGAATTTTATTTTATTTAATCCATATTCTTATTGTGTTATATTTTCTGGGTCATATATAATGTTTTATTTATCGTTTGTAGTTTGATCTCTCAGAGTTAGGAACGTATAAGCTTATTATTTGAGTGATTTAATTCCATAAACAGTGAGTGATATTCATTGCATTTCTTTTCTCATTTATGTTAATTCAATTTGTATCTTTTCTTATTCGATCAACCTTACTCTCTAGTGAATTGCGTCCTAAGGTCAATGAACGATCTAGGCATTTGTCTTATTCAGATAACAATTATTTTACTCCATGGATTTAGATTCCAAAACAAAAAATGTCACTTTTGTATTCAAATTGAATTAGCTTTATTTTTGTAGTAATTTCATATTAATATCATTATTTTTTATTATCAGTTTATTGGTTTTATTGATAAACTTATAATTGAAACTTGTTTTGTTTTAAGAAATTTCTATAGTTCGTCTTAGGCATGCCTCATCCAAAAATCGTTTTTTTATGATTCTTAATATGTGGTGTTGAAACCAATAGAGTTTGATCTATGTTAGTTTGGAAGAATTGAACTTTTCTTTTATGTAACTTTAACCCTTTCATTCTTTTTGCATTAAGAATTATTTTATTTTAGTTTAGTTTATAATTGCATTTATAAATATTGCACGTTGTATCCTTTTTATTTTTCTACCAGAAAATACATCTATATTTTCCACACCGGTTACAATATTTTATGGCATTTTCTTCTTGTATCATAATCTTGTACATTGTTTGTATTATAATGCCTTATTTTAGATTTTGTAGCATATAATTTTGTAGAAAATTGTTATTTGTAGATATATTGAACAATATTTTAGGTTTTACATAGTTAGTATAGATTAGGATTAACCCTTTGTCTTTCCCTTTCACAAGGGGAAGAGGCATCTATGCTAACAGAGCCTTAAAACCTATCAAGAACAACCATACCAAACATCTATGGTTATTTAAAGAGCTCTGGTCTGAGTCATTTCTCTCTTGTTGACTAGAGTGCATAAAACCTACGTCAACAAAATTACGCTGGAAGGACGGCCTCATGAAAATTAATAGTTAAATCATTGATTCATCGGCCTCTAGCAATTCCATATTTATTTTTATTCCTTTTAGTGTCATTGTAACAAAAACTTGACTAACAAGCTGGCATCACAAAATCTTAGTTTTTGAATGTTTTTGAATGCTTTTAATTCCTCATGGCTCCTTTCCCAACCTCTATTATGGATGATACTTTTAGTTCATTCCTTCCTACTAGGAACATTCCAAAAGAGACAACCAACTACTTGTCAAAGATAATATTTGATGGTGAGGATGCCATTTATGCTCGTGTACATCTTCATCATTTTCCATTTAAACATAAATCTTTTGGATATTTTACTGATGATGAGTTGTGTAGGTTGTTTACTCTTACTTGATTCAAATCATTGCCAACGAAATCTATTCATTCATGGAAATAGTTCATTGAAGTATTCATTAATGCCCATTAGAATTATGATTATGATATACTATGTTTAGAAATCAATAATATTTTGATGCATGAAAATAATTTTATTGAACAATTCTCTTCTAGATCATGTTCACTTTGATGCATATTTCACTCAGAATATTTACCCTCGATGGAAGATCTAATCTTATGGTTTTTGGTCCTTGTTGTTTATGAAAATAAACATAAAGAAATAAACAATAATGAAAACAATGTAGATCTCTCTCAGGATGAGCAATACATAGATCCAATGGTTAGTTATGATCCTATTTCTAAATATTTGGATCCAATCAATGAATCTAAAACATTTTCACAACCACACACAATAGGAATTAGTTTCCCACATTTTTCAGAAATCCAAAATTAATTTAGATCTTAATATTGAAACTATTCCTAAAATCCTTCTTGATGTTGGCTATGAAGAGGAAATTAATTAATAGTAAACTTCATAGAAAATCAGGATCTAACTTGGAACATATTGGTGATAATTCTTCCTAGAGGATAATCTAGAACATGCCTTTACTATTTTTGTAGAAGATTCATCTATTAATGAGGGTCTAATTAGTAATCTTATGGAAGATGTTTCACTTCATGAAAATAACATGTACTTTGGTAATCATTATTTTATGTATCTTACTCTATTTACTAGTCCCCATGCATGCAATAATGATTCACTTGATCTTCATGCTCAAACTTCTATTTTAACTGGTCCATATTTAAGTGAAGAGGAAAATCATGTGAATTGACAAGGTTAGCTTGATGAGGTTTCCTTAAACTATGTTTATGAAATTGAGATTGGAAACAATAAGTATATTAATATGTCTCTTGCATATCCACTTTTTTGATGATAATGGGTTTTATCTTTATCATGGTTTCTTCGTTATGATTATTATGATGATGATATGCAATGATGACATAGAAATCCCTAAACATAAGTCTGAAATATCAATTTCATGTTCTTCTCATAATAATATTTATTCCCATTCTTTATTGGTAGATGGATTAATAAATGATTCAAATTTGTCTCAAATTGTCTCTTCTATTGATTTATATCAACCTGTGTTTGACAAAGAATGTTGTGTTTATCATAATCAATTAATTGAGATTAAAGATGATAATCAATTAAATATGATTTTTGGTTCTCATCATGATATTATTCACAAGACTTTTGCATCCAGTGATGATGGTTTAAAAATATTGGTCAATCTTTTCATTTCATCTCAAATTGTTGGTTTCGAAAGATATGGATTCAATAAGGATTATCAAGAGCATCATACATTTTTTCAAACTAGAACTATCACACATTCTCATTCTTTTTATGTAATCTATGAAATGGACCCTAATTATAATATCAAGATTCTTTTACAATATTCTTCTCAAGGATCTTTTTCATCTCTAAATTATTTCAAATGATTCTATGTTAATATTTGTACTTATGAGGATATGATTGGAGATTGGCTTGAGCAACCTTATTGAGAAAAGTTCTCGAAGAATGGCCAATAACATCATACTTGCCTTGTTTTTCAACGAAGACTTTTCTGGTAAGAATGTTTTGTTTATTTTTAATTTCTCTATGATCCAATTATTTTTACGAATTGGATATTTCTTTTTCGATGTAGGATTGGAGTTGCATTAATTGTTACACTGTAAATATAACTATACTTAGTGTTGTGACCATTGAGTAGTTTAGGGTAGGTTTAGGAGAAGACTAGTCTTTGTTTGATTTTTACTTTTTCTTGTTGATTAATGAAGTCATGGAAGGATGCTAATGACAAGGCTAACGATGAGGAACCATAATGACATCATCAAGGAAGTTCATTTAACTTCGATTCTTTCACTTTTGTTCTTGTTTATTATGAGTTTCTTAATAATCATTGAACAAGAATGGTATAAGAAAATCAATCGTTCACTAAATTTCTCCCATGAAAATTTAATTGTTATGGTCCTTATTTACTTTGAAAAGAACATCAAAACTGCACATTTACTTTTAGATTTGTTTAGTTTAGTATTTGATTTCATTGGTGTGTAATAAATGGTCAAATTTTAGAACATCTTGCACAATGTTTAATTAAATTAAAGTCAAGTACATTCTTGGCACTTGCATCATTAAAATATTAAAGGGATAAAATGTATATCTTTTATGAATTATATATCCTTGGAGTTTGATCCTTCTTATCATCCTTGACTTGTGGTATGGTCATTGCACTTTGAGGTGTTGCTTTAAATATGGCCTATACTTGTGCTTTGCTTTCCTTGCATATTTATAGGATTCCCTGGTCCTTCTCTCCTTGGTTTTATTCGGGGCATATTCTAACACTTTGGGGTCTCCTTTCCATGATCATTGGGAAAATAATTTACCCTCTGTTATACATAAACAAAATCTTATCTTTAAGGAAATATTTTTTGTGAAGATGTTTTCCTTGTGTTGATACTCAACCCCCCTAATAAGTTAAGTTTCTAATTTTGTAAACTTATTATTGGATTTTAATTAATGCTTGTCTTAATATTTCCACTAATGTTCAAAGGATTTGTCTTTACATGATTGTTTACTTAATAAGTTCATGATTCTTTCGGGTAGAAAGAATAATGAGTAAATATTAGTCATTAAAAACTTTTAACACCTTTCTCTTAAGGGGTATATTTTCCTCCCCGTCTATTAAATAATCCATTAAAGGTTAATTATATTCAATATTGGTTTTAACATAAAACAGTTAACTGAGGGATAGGAGTTCTCATTATGAGACAACCTACCATGATTATGGGTCCTAGAAAAAGTGACATTACTACTACTGGTCATCAAGCCAAGGTAATGGCTTTCAGTTGCAAAGCGGAAAGATAAGAGGTCTCATCACAAGTCAACTTATTCACTTCTATTGTAAATGGAACTATCATTAGGTGGTTAATAAACCATGGCAGTGACTGTTAGGTCCCTATACTACTAGTGTATCCCCTTATTTTTATTAGTGCAACCCCCTTATTGTATTGTTGTGCCCATGTAGTCCCCATATTGTTATTACTGTGCCCCATAGAAGCCCACTATTGTTAATGTTGTGCCCTCAGAATATTATTGTTATGTCGACTCTGATTATATTGTGACCCCTTAGACTCCTATATATACAAAGGAGGTCTTTTCATTTGTATCATCCAAGAATTTTTCATTTGTGTAATGTAAAGTAGGTTTATCCCTCAAAGAGGATAATTTTGAAGTCGTTGATCTATCTTTTCTTCTATTTTATGAGTTGGTTTCATAAAATTTGGTATGAGAGCTTTGGATTCTAGGGTTTCCGTGCTCCAAACAAGTCATCGTGGCCTTTTCACCATAACCTTTTTTCTACGACTTTTTAGAAGCTGAAATTAAAATCTGTTTGAGCCGAAATCTAGATGAACCTCAAGTCCGAATTTCAGATATTTTCACGTGATATTGTCGGAGATATGATCCAAGGAAGTTAGGTTTTGTTCAGGCTCCCGAATTACATCCCAAACTGGTGACCTTTGGAACATAGTCATAACTTTATCTTTGAGCATCGGATTGAAATTTCGGAAGAATTTATTGAAATAGGACATACTTTATTTTTCTTTGTATCATTTTTAGGAAAGAAGGTCGAAACCGTGACACATGGCATGTCGTACAAGTTTTCTCTACCGAATGATTCTATAGTCAAGTCATCATGCGAGATTTGGTATAAGTCTTTCTTGAAGAATCCAATATTTATTAAAATGGTGGGGTTCGAAAGAGGACTCATAGGGATACCACATAATGCAATTTTAGACCTTGGAGATCCTCAATTACAGAGATACAACAGATTCAATATCGATCTCCTACAAAGCAAAAAACAATGTCTAGTTGTTTTTTTAAATTTGCATAAGTTTGGTTTGAAAAATTTGTTTGAAGTGACTCAAAGGGTATAATGAGGAATAATTATCATTAATTGATATCCCAAAGAAAGAAAATGGAAACAACTAGTAAAGCAATTGGAAATCTCTACCACGACTCGTGAAGAAGAGGAAGAAATGCAACATGATATATCAAAATTACGAGACCAAGTGCAACAATTTTCACTCTCACAAAAAGTAACAGAAGCTAAGATGGATGGATTAAATAAAGGAATGGAAGCTAATATGAATGGTCTGGAAGCCAAGATGGATGGCATGGAAGCTAAGATGGATGGTATAGAAGCAAATCTTAAAGGAAAGATGGAAGATTTGGAGATAGATTTGACAAAGTTGTTACAAGAAATGTTTACTAATGGCGAAAGGGTAGTAAAGGAAACTCATGATGAGAACAAAAGAAATGTTAATCATGATTTCATAGACTCTAACATTGGATTGAAGACCTACCATGTTCCAAATATCGATATGAGTAAGTTTGATGGCAAGGATCTCGTAATATGGATACTATAGATGGAGCAATATTTTGATCTCCATAATGTTCAAAACACACAAAAGGTATGCATTGCAACTTTATATTTGGAACAAAATTAGTTTGTATGGCATCGATGGTGTTTCTATCATAAACAAATTGTCACTTGGGCAAAGTTTATAGAAGAAATGATAGCACATTATGAGGATACAAAAAGAAACACCTTTTTCAGCCAATTGATAAATCTAAAACAAAAGGGTTCAGGGATGGACCAAATTGAGGACTTCCAAAAATTGAATATAAGGGTAAAATATATTCTAAAGTAGCATAGTATTGATGTGTTCATAATGACTTTAAAGGATAACATCCAACATGAGGTTCACATTTGGGAATGTGATTCATTGGAGAAGGCATTCAGGTTGGAAAGAAAAATTGAAAGAAAAATTATGGCAACAAGGAAGCCTAACACTCACAACTATAAGGATGGAAGTGTTGTTTCCCCTAGCCTTCAACAACCTACAAGGTTGACACCACAATAATTGGAAGAAAAAAGAGAAAAAGGGCTTTGTTACAGTTGTGATAGAAAATACACTAAAGGTCATAAGTGTGTTGAGAAGAAATTATTTTACATAGCTTGTGAACAGGAGGAAGAAAAGGAACAAGAAACGTCAAAAGAAGAGGATATAGACTAGGAACAAACCATAGAGAAAGAAGAAATGAATCCGACCATATATTTTAATGAATTGGCCGGAATTACCACTCCTCAATCTCTCAAGATAGAAGGACATATCAAGAAGGAAAAGGTAATAATGTTGATTGATTCAAGCAGTACCCATAATTTTGTTCATAGTAAGATAGCCAAGGAATTGAATTGCTTCCTATATCCAGCACCAGAGTGTCAAGTGATGGTTTCAAATGGAGGAACCATAAATTTCTCTGGAAAGTGCCATAATATCAAGCTATCCATGGGAGAATATGTATTGAATAGCCCAATGCTTTCCATTCCAATGGGTGGTGTTGATGTTGTACTAGGATTCCAATGGCTACAATATTTGGGTATGTGTTATAGACATTTTTTGGCACTGCAACCCCAAGCATGAAATGTCCATAAACCAAGGGCTCCTAAGTCCCTAAAAGTGTTGTTCTAACCCCTAAAGGAACAAGGTCAACTGATTACAGCTTCTCCTAGAAGTTCTCCATAAAAAACTGCTCAAAACAGGATCATTTCAGCTGCTCCATATGCAAAGTGCGTTGCATCTCACCTAAGTACACTCTGTGGGTGCGTTGCATTTCAAAAAGCCCTTCTATGGGGTGCGATGGGCGAGAAGTGAAAAATGGAATTCTCATTCCACGAGGTGGAGAGGCATGGAATCTTCTAGAAACTTCTCCTGTGACACTTGCCTCTCTGAATTCGACCAAGGATGAGTAAGAGATCATCAATCTCCAAGTGGAAGCAAGAACTATCAGAGGGAAGACACTAATCAAATCACAAGCTAACTCATCTCCCTTACAGATATCTATATATGGATCCCTCATCCCAAAGATCCAGAGGCTGGAATTTTGCATCTTGTAAGGAATTGCTGTTGGTTTCTTGAGACAACATCATAGTGTTGGGTGATCTAAGCTTTGTATGAGGTGAAGAAGGGCTTACTTGCTGAGAGGATGATGCTGGGTCAGAACAACTGGTTGTAACTCCCTTGGCACTTTCTTGGTTATCAATAAAAGTTATTCAAGTTTTCCTACATACTCTTGTGTCATTTATGTTTTATGCATTTGTATGGTCAATTTACATCTGATCCTAGATTGTTTATGATTATAGATCCATGTTCTTGTATAGTGTTATGCTACTGTGATCTTACATGTACTCTGTGAAGCTGGGTGTACAAGGGAGGAAGTAGCGAAAGATTATCAAGATAGAGAGGAATCGAACTAGGAGATTAGCGCAAGACAGAGGTTGGTCTTCTTTGTTCTTCTCTCATCTATATTTCATAAAGGAAAAATGAAAGTAGCTTTACTTTGTTTGTTTCTAAGGTAGCTACCACACCTTAGTGGGATAAGCAGTTCTGTGTAGACACTTTTCCCTGTAACAAAATGGCGACTTCGCTGGGGACGAATTAGTTTGTTTGTTTATCTTCTTTGTTGTTTATTTTATAAACTTATAGACAGAGCCTGAAGTCGAGCCAGGTAGCTTTCGAACTGCATTTTCTATGCAAATGCAAAGTAGATAAATGAAGCTTCAGTCAATCTCCGGGATTTGCTTATAAATTAAACAACTGATTTACAAATTGGTTTGCCCCTTGTGGTAGCTCTAGTAACCTCCTTAGATCTACCCCTGATTGTTGCTTTACTGATTACCATTTTCTCGGCCAAAACCCATGAACTGAACTGCAAACTGTGACCCGGAACCCAAGCAAAGTCTCATCTCTGGCCCAGCTCAGGTTCTGTTCTGTGAATCTAAAATTTAGCGCACTTCACGAGTGTAGTAGGTGCGCTGCATTTCAAGTTCACTGTGTTACAGGTGTGCTGATCAGACTAGGCATTGTTCAGTTTTGGTTTCTGTGATTCATTCTTTTCAGTTCTATTTATGAATTTTGCTGCCTGTAATCAATATATCTCTATTTGAAACCCCTTTTCCTTGTTGTTATTCTGCCTCCAATGTGCAAAGAACTGTAAATGTTTTTGTGTATTTGTTGAGTCATTTTCAATTCTCCTTTGCAAAAAGTAATGTAATTGTACTGTCGTCCTTTGATTTGAAAGTGTCACAAGTGTCGTTTTCAGTCATAGGAAAGAGTTTGGTTGCTATTGATAGTTGATTACCCTGTTACTATTGTATTTAGTCTGAATTTGTAGTTTTTCTAGTGTCGAAAGCAAGTATTCATTTCCAAATCATAAAGTGTTGTGATTGTCTCCATTTTTTATTTTGAAAAGAAACTTGTTAGTAATTGTCGCTTGAAAAGTAATTCAGATTTGCGCATTAGCTTTCTTTTTACCATTCACATACTAAGAAAGCCGAAAACAAATACATGCATGTGCATTTGCATTTAGACTGTTTGATTGGTTTGATTTAGGACAGTGCATCTAGTGTGTGCTCTTTGCTCTTTGTGAAAGAATACTGTGTCTCTTTCCTTAGTAGCTAGGATTTTCATTGCACAAAGAAGATAAAAGACTGTTTATTATCTTAGATTGCATTTTAGGAATTGTACATCTACATCTCGCGGTGAACCTGAAAGGTAAATTTCTTAAGCAAGATCAACTATAAAATAAATTTAATGAATCTAACAACCTTTGGAACCTAACGCACAACATCTAGACGTCTAGGCTAGAGACGTATTCCGGCGTCGTAAAGCCTGGTAACTGTTGTTCTCACTGATGGTTGGGTGATTCCTCCACTTTGAGATGATAAGTGCCAGTACGGACTTGTGCTCCCACGTACCGTCGAGTATATTTTGGGAGACCACAATAGGCTTAATCCTTTATCCATAGGAAGCCGTGTCTGCCGCCTTATCGATCGCAATGCACTGAACACATCATTCGGGAAGATTGACTATCGTACCGTAAAAAGTATTCTGCAGTTTTTCGATTGGTTTGGTAATCCCTCTACCTAGATTTCCAGAGCAGTCCCTTTCGTTCCTTTTCAGACTCCTTAACGGAAAATGTACATCTGAGCACTTGTCACTTCAGGCTCATTAAAAAATTGAAGGCGACTAGAGTCATCTTTTGTTTTTTCTCGACTCTTAAAAATTGAAAAAACAAGTTGTGTCAAAGCGTTTAAAATTTATTTTAATTGGAATAATGTCACTATTCCCTCATTGGTCTTAGAAGTTATTCCCCCTTCATCGCAAAGTTCTTGTAGAATCACTAGAAAATCTTTTGGATAGACTAGATATATCTGAACAACCGTCGACATCCAGGACTGTGTCATCCGACGCAGCAGTGGCAGAGCCTCTTGCTACTACTCCAACGATGTTCGATGGTATACCATATGTGCCGGTAAGTTATCAACAACAAGCCGGAGTCCAATCAGGGACTGTTTCGATGACATGGTCAGTTCCTATTTCTTCATCCAGATTATCATCTGGTATTTCTTATGTTGAAACTCAGCAAATTGATCCAATGTGTCTTCAAAGGCCAATCTACCCTTTAAGTACTGGATTTCCACCATATGGAGGGTAGTATGCCTTTTCATTGTTCTCTCCCAGAGAACAACCATATGGGAGTTTACAACAAAGTTCAGGTCAAACTGGAAATACATCCAGTGGTTGGGTACCAATACTGCCTCAGCAACCAAGGGTTGTATATTCAATTCAACCAGTCCACCCTGTGTCGAATATTCCCACTATACCTGATATGGTGACTGCGTCGCAAGTACAAGCGCTACCTGTTGTATGTCATTTCTCAGGTTGCAATACAACAGCCTCTTGTCTCAATGACTCAATCACAACCTCAGGTTAGTGCCTCCTTATTTGGAGCGACTTAGTCTCAAACGTGTACCATGACTCCTCATCTTGGTCAATCATCCAGTATTGGGCAACAGCAAATGGTCCAACAACCATGGCTGGTTCAATCTCAACAACCGCAATTCCAACAATCATATCAAGGACCTGAGCAACAAGTCTTTGTAAGTAATGGGCAACCGCATTTCCAAAGCGATTATCAACAACCATATTATAATGGTTATGCCCATCAACCTTGTCAAAGTTGCCAGCATCAAATACATTATGCTGGTATGCAAAGACCCACTGCTCAGGCGATTCCATCTTATCCTAGGTATGCTTCGCCTAACCTGAATCAACAGTTGCCCTTTGTAGCAACTCTAGAATTACCGGATCTAAATCGGCCGACGAATGATCCAATTGCTTATGCCCCTTGGTGGCCAGCGATTCCGCATAAACTTTCATCAGATATTCCTAAATTTAATGGAAATCCGGGTGAGGACCCGTCGAATCATGTGATGACATTTCATCTATGGTGTTCATCAAACACCCTAAACGATGATTCGATTAGGCTTCGCCTTTTTCAGAGGACGTTAACTGGTCCGACAACAAAATGGTATATCGAGTTACCCAGAGCTTCGTTTGACAACTTTAGTACCCTAGCCACAACCTTTTTAACCCATTTTCAATTACCAATAAGGTACGAAACAGGGACAGAGCTTCTTACCAATTTCAAGCAGACAACAGCCACTCACATATCTGATCATATTCATGAGTGGCGACGTCGTCGCAGAATGGTAAAAGCATATGTTCCTGATCAGCTGCTAGCTGAATGGTTTATTAAGTCATTATTACCTTCTATCACAGAAGATGTGGCAAAGGGAGGAGTCATCACTGAAGAGCAAGTTATTGCTCGTGCACAATATCTAGACTTGATCTATACTCAGTTTGGCACACTCTACGATAAAATACCTCATAATCCTAGACTGGAATTTTCCGTTCCTCCCCCTCCTAAATCAAACAAAGACTCTCATGCCGGCGACGGCATGATAGGTACGACAAACACGAAATCGTCAAAGGCTACATCTAAGAAAGCCCGTAAGATTTCTGATCAAAATGCAAATGAAGAACTTCTCGCCTCAGAAGTAAATGCCGTGTCGACCGACAAGGGCATACAACTGAAGCAACCAGGAGGCAAGAAGAAAAAGAAAGGGAGAAAAAAGAAGCAGGATGAGTCATCTCCTGAAAAAGCTTCTGTAAACCCTTCTGGGCAAAGGTAACCCCCTATGGCGTGTCATATATGCGATGAGGATCATCGGACGAGAGATTGTCCACATAAAGCTGAAGTTAAGAAACTCTTTAAGAGTTCAAAAACCTCAGCAGTATTGACTGATCCGTTTCCAAGCCCGAGAACCAAACTGGTTGCTAACAAAATGCTTCCCGATCCCAAGTGCTTATGTTGTCTATCTCAAAGCAGCAAAATGATGCTTTGACAAGGAATAAAGATTATGGGAATCCACAGCTGTCAAATAACAAGGCTAATGAATAACCTAGTAGTTCGACAATGACTTTGACCGAAGTTGTGCCACCCATCATTCCTGAACGAATGATAAAGCTGCCAAAGGGAGTAGTACAAAAATCGACATTTAATCCTCGTGCCAGAGCAGTACAAAATTATAATATAGTAGAGGACCTGGCCCAATTGCCGTCCGCTATGTCGACACTTGAGGTATCGCAAAATTGCCTCTCCCAAAAGCATGATCTATTATCAGTAATAGGTGGGATTGACCCAACGGATTCCAATCTTGTATCCTTTAATCACAAAGGATATGACCCTCAATTACCAGCTCAACTAGCTTTCCTTATTCAAGTGAAAGCCCTCAACAAAACTATTCATCGAACAATTATTGATGAGGGGGCATCTACATGTATTATGTCGATGAGTTGCTGGAAAAATTTAGGCTCACCACCCTTGTCAAGATCGTCAACGATGTTAAAAGCATTTGATGGACGATCATACACTCCATACGGGATTTTAAGTAACTTACAAGTTGAACTAGGGGGAAAAACAGTAGAAATTGATGTTGAGGTAATTGACGGAAACCTCGATTACAACATCCTACTGGGAAGGCCTTGGATATATGCCATGGCCGCAATTGTGTCAACCTACTTCAGGAAGATTGCATTTCCCTTTCAAGGAGGAATTACAATCGTCGACCAATAAACATTTCTCCCCAACAGTTCACAAGTTACAGGAAGCATTGCAATGATCCATGGAAGCAATCATTCGCTTCAAAATATCAGAGTAGGTCACCTAAAAGACCCTGCCTTAATGGGTACTTTTTCCCTACTGTCTCCGAGTAATCTGGCGGAAGTGGCCACAGTGGAAACCTACAATATGAAATCTTCTATATCTAATGGATTCAGAAGATTTCTAAACATTTTGTCAGCATGGATCATCGCCATTTTAGAAATATTGTAGCAATCGATTTTCTTGGCTTGAGGGGCAAACCCAAATCAACACTCATCGAGTGTTTGGATAGATAGGTCTAAGGAATATGGCACCTCTTTAGATCCTTGGTCGCATGTACATTCTACAGACGAAGAAATCATTCAATCAATGATGATAGGAGAGGCACCATGGGAAGATTACCACCATCGCTCCCATCTTCTGGATTACCACGAAGATTATTCCAGCAACCTTAATCATCCATCAGTTTTGATTTTCTATCAAATACTGTAAATGCGGTGGATTATGAGGATAGTTATTTCACTGTTTCAACCTCATCAAAAAATGAAACAAATCCCTTTCCAAATCAAGTCTTTGATTATAGTCTCGTAAAATCCAAGTCGAGACTTTCAAAGATCTCGGAGGTAAACCTTCATTCCAACCACCATGTTGAATGCAATGAAGCTTGGGGGGCATGCACCTCGATTTGCGTTATTATGCTGGGGGCATGCAAACTTATCACGAGCAGTGTTACTGCAGGGTTCAAGCTCATTAAAAAATAAACCCAGCACGAGCAATTTTTGGTGAAGTTCAAGCTCGTTAAAAATTAAACCTAAGCAATGAGCAAATGTTTCCCCTAGAGTTTAAGCTCATTAAAAAATGAACCAATTTCCGGTAAATAATCGTCATGAATGTAGTACTTCAGCCTTTAAATCCTTGGTCGTGTTCCCTTCATCACCTCCACTCTGTATTGGCCGATCATTCACCTCCATTTGATTGTTTACCCCTTTTGAGGAACAGCTACGAAGAGTGATCCCACTAGCCATACTTGTAACACTGCCGTGATTGGAAAATTCCAAACCTTACCTAGAATCAGCTGCTACCCAATTTTATCACTCGTTCCTCAAAAGATGAGTCTCCATTAAGCTCTTTTCAACTGACTCGTAAAATATGAAAAGATTGCCGAGCCATTGGCCTCTCCAGCTCGTTAAAGGAACCAGAAGTGCTATCCCTCCTTTAGATTTTAATCTTTTTGGACCTGAGGGATTATTACACAAAAAGATCGAGCGCTTGTTTTGTTCAGCTCGTTAAAAGTATCGAAAATTCATCCCTTCTGTATTGTTTTATACTTTTTCGGACTTAAGGGATTAGATGACGAAAAAGGAATTTTGGAGTTTCATTTACGTCCCTTTTCAGACTCTCTAAAATTGAAAAGGACCGAGTTATCTTTGTCGTTAAACTCGTTACAACTTAATAGTGACAAACTTGTCCATAGTAGACAAGAACGAGTTTCACTATCGTTAGGCTCGTTAAAACATAGCGATGGGTTTGCCCGAAGGGAAAATTATAGAACAAGCATATGTTATCCTCCTCAAGCTTGACAAAAATAAAGAGGTACTGGTCAGTAATGACTGGGGAAAAATTGGGAAGAAAACTTGAAGAAACTTTGTTGGTAGCAAGTCGCTCTTGAACATGACACTTTCACTCCGCATCCAAGTCGGGTTGGGTTGTTTCATTCACCGGTCACATCGCCATGGTCCCATAACACCATCCACATTTGGGGTTAATGCTACCAATCCATCACATCAGTGTCGCCAATATGTTCAAGAGAAGTCATTCATAGAATTCACCTGTGTCTCACCCGCTACAATACATTTACACTCCATTCTTTCATGACCGCCACCCTGAACCTTATGTCATCAGATCATTTTCACCTCCATTAAAATCATTTGCTCCGTTCCTTGTCATTGATGTGGGATTCATTAAGGCCCTCCTGTGACGGATCACTTCTTATCGACATCAGCTCATTATCCAAGAAGTCGATCTAGGAACACCCCGTTCAGTACTTTGAAGCTTGCATGCCTCAATGGCAAGTTTCTCAGTTCCGGCGACATGTTTACATCAATGGCCTTCGACCGAAATATTTTGCGTGGTGTTCAATGCCAAGTCCTTTACTCACACCACGTGAATTGTACTGCAGTACCTTGAGGGTCATTATCATTATCGGTGATTCCTCTCGTGCCTGTTAACAGCTTACATCATTGGCCGGAAATCAGGCGATGTCTTTCCATGTTCGACTCTAGAACATCTCTCACATGGATATACTTGTACTTCGAGTGAAGATCGAACGAGATTGAAGACCCCGGGTCTAGTTTCATCCATCCGGGCTGCGATATATATTCAGGGAAATAAAGACATCAAATGTACATTATTGCTGCATAGATAATCATCCTACCAAAGGGATGATGACTCTACCAGAATCATCAGTCTACACTCAGACGATTGTCTGTCCTATGTACATGAAAATGAATTTATAAAGCTGAGCATGGGAATGCCCGCCTCAGCTAGATCATGAAAATATTATGAAGATAATGTATTGTATTGTATCCTATTACAGGTCTCCTCCCAGCTTGAAAGAACTTCGGATCCTCATAATAAAGCATTTCACCCGACATCAAAAGATTAACGACCTCATGCTATAGGGGGCAACTATTATAGACATTTTTGGGCACTGCAACCCCTAAAGGAACAAGGTCAACTAATTACAGCTTCTCCCAGAAGTTCTCCATAAAAAACTGCTCAAAACTGGTCAAAACAGGATCATTTCAGCTGCTCCATAGGAAAAGTGCGTTGCATCTCACCTACGTACACTCTGTGGGTGCGTTGCATTTCAAAAAGCCCTTCTATGGGGTGCGATGGGCGAGAAGTGACAAATGGCAGTCTCATTCCGCGAGGTGGAGAGGCATGGAATCTTCCAGAAACTTCTCCTGTGACACTTGCCTCTCTGAATTTGACCAAGGATGAGTAAGAGATCATCAATCTCCAAGTGGAAGCAAGAACTATCAGAGGGAAGACACTAATCAAATCACAAACTGACTCATCTCCCTTACAGATATCTATATGGATCCCTCATCCCAGAGATCCAGAGGCTGGAATTTTGAATCTTGTAAGGAATTGTTGTTGGTTTCTTGAGACAACATCATAGTGTTGGGTGATCTAAGCTTTGTATGAGGTGAATAAGGGCTTACTTGCTGAGAGGATGATGCTGGGTCAGAACAACTGGTTGTAACTCCCTTAGCTCTTTCTTGGTTATCAAATAAAAGCTATTCAATTTTTCCTCCCTACTCTTGTGCCATTTATGTTTTATGCACTTGTATGGTCAATTTACATCTGATCCTAGATTGTTTATGATTATAGATCCATGTTCTTGTATAGTGTTATGCTACTGTGATCTTACAGGTACTCTGTGAAGCTGGGTGTACAAGGGAGAAAGTAGCGAAAGACTATCAAGAGAGAACGGAATCGAACTAGGAGATTAGCGCAAGACAGAGGTTGGTCTTCTTTGTTCTTCTCTCATCTATATTTCATAAAGGAAAAACGAAAGTAGCTTTACTTTGTTTGTTTCTAAGGTAGCTACCACACCTTAGTGCGATAAGTAGTTCTGTGTAGACATTTTTCCCTGTAACAGTATGATAACTTTTAATTTTGAAGAACTTTTTTTGAATTTTTTTCGGAAGGAAAGGAAGTTGAATTAAGGGGTATTGCAGGGAAACCGAGAAAGATAATCAGCTCTAATGATCCAAATGTTTCTTTGGAATACAAGAGGTGGAATATTTGGGTCATATTGTATCTCATGAAGGTGTTACGGTAGACCCTAGTAAAATTAAATCCATTAAGGAATGGAAAGTCCCCACATCGTGAAAGCATCTGCGAGGATTTCTCGGGTTGACATGGTATTATCACAAGTTTGTTAATAATTATGGGAGAATAGAAACACCTCTTACAACATTACTGAAGAAAGATTCATTTTCATGGACTCCAGAAGCAACGGAGGCCTTTGAACATCTTAAAGAGGCAATGTGCCAAGCACCGGTCTTAGCTACGTCGGACTTCACAAAATCCTTTATTGTGGAATGTGATGGATCAGGAAATTGAATTGGTGTTGTTTTAATGTAAGAAGAAAGACCCATTGCTTTCGAAAGTCATCCAATCAAAGGAAAGTATTTACACAAATGTATTTATGAGAAGGAAATGCTGGCAATACTACATGCACTTAAGAAATGGCGATCCTACCTAATGGGAAGACACTTTAAGGTAAAAACTAATCATGATAGTCTTAAATACTTTTTTTAAAAAATATTATCTTCAAAAGAGCAACAAAAATGGGTCACAAAGATGTTGGGTTATGAATTTGAAATCATCTACAAAAAAGGGAAGCAAAATGTTGTTGCGGATGCACTATCAAGAAAGGATGAGGATGTGGAAGCATTTCTTTGCACCATTTCTATTATCCAACCAGATTGGATAAACGAAGAAAGGGATGAATGGAAGAATGAATAAGAAGTGTGGGCACTCATTCAAAACCTACAACAAGATCCCTCTACATTTGATACATTTAGCTAGAAAAATGATTCGTTATGGTACAAAGATCGCTTATACCTGTGTAATAATTCCTAACTCAAGCAAAACATTCTTATGGAATTGCACAACTCTCCCTTAGGAGGGCACTCAGGATTTTTAAAAACTTAACACAGGGTTAAGAAGGATTCTTTTTGGGATGCCTTAAATCTAATATTCAAAAGTTTGTGGCAGAATGTTTGGTTTGCCAACAAAATAAAGTTGAAACAATTAAGACCCTAGGTCTATTACAACCTTTATCCATTCCAAGTAAAATTGGGAGGCGGTTTCAATGGATTTTATCATAGGTTTACCCAACTCTGAAGGAAAGAGTGTCATCATGGTGGTAGTTGATAGAATTACCAAGTATGCACACTTTTGTGCACTATCTCATCCATTTAATGGAAACAATTCAAAATCTACATGGAAAACCAAAGATTATTGTAAGTGATAGAGATCCAATTTTCACTGGAATTTTTTGGACATTATTATTTTCTTGTTTGGGCACTCAGTTAGATAATATCTCATCTTATCGTCCTCAATCTGATGTGCAAACGGATATAGTAAACAAATTTTTGGAAGGATATCTTCGTTTCTTTATATCTGATAAACAGACACAATGGGTCAAATGGTTGCCTTTGGCTGAATGGTGGTATAACACTTCCTTCCATATTGCAACAAAAATGACCCCATTTATGGCACTATATGGATATCATCCACCGTCCATCATGTTATCACCTAGATTGACCTCAAGCTAAATTGAAGCAATTCTAGGGTAACCACAAACCAAGCTTAACCTAGTAGCTAGCCCTACCAGGTCGGGAGAGGGTTCTCTCCTTTATGGATCTCAGTCAAAATGACTGGATCAGATGGGATTTTAGGCTAGGTATAGTAGCTCAAAAGATTTTGATTGAATTTGTTGGTGTTTGTGGATCAGATGGAGCTAGGCAATTTTAGGTCCGGGAAATTAGGTTAGAATGTAGGGTGTTCTATGGGGCAAGGTAGGTATAGGATTTAGCACTTGAAATTTAGTGAGGTGAGATGTCTAAGACCAGTGAGGAGTTGAGGAGGGCATGTGACAATCATGGATCCTATTCAAACAATATAAAACATAGAGTACTGAATGATTTCCCAAGGTAGAGCACTACAAACAATGAATTCTACTTGTCTATCTTGATGTCATTCAATTGGAAGTAGTGAAATAGATGATGGCATACACAAAACACATAAACAAATGATAAAAATGAAGAAACTATGCTAAAAAACCATACCACAGGAATCCCACAAAAATAGTTGCAAGTCCTATTATTTTCCTTGCCAAACTGCTTACAATGATGTACAATCTAGCTCAGAGCATTCAGGTGAGTCCAACCTCACCAAATGACCAAGAAAACACATAATATAGACATCTAACCTACTCACCCTGACCTTCAGGGGTCGAATCCATGAGAAGAGGGGTTTTTTCAACCATTTCTAAACAGAGAACTGGAATATAGGCAGTCAAACAACTTGCCTCTAAAAAAAGGGGAAACTGGTTCATTTACTTCAAAACCACCTCTAACTAATGAATCTACCCTATAACACTATTTTACCATTACATTTATATTCCATGTCATAAATTACATGAGTGAAATCATGCATGATGAGAAAGAAAACAAATTTAATGTCAAAACAAGCGAAATTTTGATTTTCTGGGGAAATTGGTCAAAAGCGCAGTGCCACTGGTCAAAAGCGTAGCGCCATTTTCAACTTGCTTTTGGAGGCCTTCGCCTTAGCCAAATTGAGCCTGTGATAGCTCATTGGAAAGGTATTCAAGTCTAGTTTCTGGAACACTTAAAATTTTTGAATTTGGAGGTCATTTGTCCCCTCAAATATTGAATCTTCCAAGACTGTTTCTGTGTGTCCAAAAAGAGGTAAAGAGGTAAATTTTTAGTAGTTTTTGGACCTTTTGGTGGACCAGATCTTCTCCAAAAATTCTGAAACTTTCCAGTGTGTATGTCCTCGTCATGCTGAATCCAAAAATGCCAACCTTTTCTCCATCGGATGCCCCAAGAAAAAGTGCAGGGCTGGTGGCTTTGCGCTTCTGGGAAAATTTCTTGTGTTAAAAATTTCAAAATTGCAAAAATGGAAAAACTCTTTAAAATTTGCCCAAATTTGGCATGGGACATCACCATCAAATTCTTTCATGGACTAGGGAGGCTTCAGCCAACATTCTCAATCTATCTTTCTTCTCTTTTCCCTCCAAATCTCTCCTTAGCCTTGCCTTCAATTTTCTAATCCTCATGTTACATATTTTGTTGCGGGTCATGTAGTGATATGCCATGTTCCGGAGCATTTTCTTGTCCCTGTTGGCCTTCTCAATTAACCCTTCAAGATGCACGTTGACCCTTTCAAGCCAAGTTTCCCGATCTTGTTCAATTTCTTACTCAATGGGAGTCTAAGTGACATGAGCCTCTTTGTCACTTTGCTTCTTTATCTTTAGTGGCTCAAGTTCCATGAGGACTTGTTTATGACTTAGTTGTTTGTTTTCCTATGTAGGTTTTAACCCTGTACAGAAATTACTTGCATACGAATTCTTAAACAAAGAAAATAAACAATGCGAGAGCATAACCCATAAAACACATATGCACAGAGAGTTTTCCCTGGATCCCAAAACCGGGACTACCAGTTTGACTTTTCATTATGTTTCTTTCAATGTTACAATACATATTTATACATGACGAAGCATCCAATACCATGGACCGAAAACCATCGCGTCCAATACCATGGACCGAAAACCATCTCGTCCAATACCATGGACCGAAAACCATAGTGTCCAAAAGACATGTGCAAAAATCGTGCACAAAACCATAGGTGGGTCCGCCCAACCTAACATATGGTCCAAAACCAAAATTTTCGGGGGCGCTGCCCCGGACCCCATAAAGTGGGGTTACGGGTGCCCTTCAAACCCCCTATTAACTATGTGGAAAGAATATAACACAACCCAACATCCTATTTTAGATATGTGATGATATGTTTAGCTCTTGCCAGTTTGTCCATAAACCTTTGAATATGTGCATCCTTTTCCCTCATAAGCATGTTTTTAGCTGAAGTTTCATTTTTATTTTCTAAATCAATGATCTCTACTCCATGATGGGTATGGTGCTATGAGTAATGGTTCGGAAGAATGGGTGTAGATGAAAGTGTGGGAAAAAATGTATGAGTGAGGGGTTTTGGGGACTGACAAGTAAATGATAGGATAGGATAGCAATAGTGGGGATAAGGGTTTTAGCATATGAAATGAGTGGTAGAAAAACTAGGGTTTACCATAGAAATTAGGGTTTTAATTTCAAAGATGAAAAACCAAGAAGATCTTAACATGAACACCCTAAACAACAAGAGACATGATGATACTTACTTGTCAAAAGGGAAAATTGAAGGAAATTTGATGAATTTTGGTGGCATGAAGTGTTTTTAGGCTTTGTTGGTCAAAGCGTAGTGCCACCTATAGGAGCGCAGCGCTGGCCCAGAAGCGCAGCGCCCGTGTAATTTAACACTGGGCAGAAACTCCAGGAGCGCAGCGCAGTGCCACTTTCCAGAAGCGCAACACCTTTTGCAGGCAATTGTTGGAGGCCTTCCCAGTGTCCAAATTGGGCATGGGATAGCTCGTTGGAAATATTGTCAAGTCTACTTTCCAGAACATCTTGAATTTTTCAATTTGGAGTTCATTTTCCTTATCAAAAGTCCAATCTCCCAAGACTGGTCAAAATGTGCAGAATGAGGCTGCCAAAATGCATAGTGTTGTTGTAGTCAACGTTTGAAGGTCTTCCTCAACTCCAAATTGAGCTCATGATAGCTCATTGGAAATATATTTGTATTTAATTATCACTTGACTCATCAAGAAAGTGATTTGGTCATTCCATCTAGGACAAAAATTGATTTTACCAAGGTCACTCTAGAGGTGCATTAACCCTCCTGAGGCAAACGATGTTTTCGACATTTCTCCAAAACCGTGAAACCTGTGTAAAAACTGAAAGAGGTTTTTCTTCTTAGGTCAATTATGGACAAAAACCTCTCTGAAATTTGTCAAATTCATCTTGTCTTGCTCAAAAACATAGTTTGAAGTAAAACCATCCCTTATGTGTGATGAATGGCTTGTTCCTTGGAATGACTTCTCGACAAATGATGGAGACCTGATGTTTGATGATATGAAATGGTCTCATACCTTCTGATATCCATTATTCCCCCTCTGCTCAGATATCTCTAATCCCATAGCCAACCCTAGCTCAGATATCTCTGCTCTCATAGCCAACCCTAGCTCAGTGGGAGAGGAATATAGGGTTTTAGTGCTTGTTTCTCCTTTTGTTTTGCAAGTGAATTGGTGCTCATGATGACTTGATTTTTTGTAGTGGAAGGTGCTTGGAAACATCATTAGCTGCTTAGGAGTAGCTAGGAACCACTATTACATATGGAAACATAAAATTACATAAGAAATGAAGATAAAAACAAAATACTATGTTTTCACCTCAAAACAAGTTTTGAGGTGAGAACTACCTTCGGCTTTAAAAATGATAAATTATGAATTTACCAATCATTATTGGCTTCCTCATGTCCTTTCTGATCATTATTGGCATGTAATAACTGGATTTGACTATGGTGGGACCCTAAAACCTAATGGGACCAAACCCTAAGACCTAATGAAATGAATTGCGAAGGGAACATGAGCCATGACTAAAATATATGAAAGAGGATCAACAAGTACAGATCATGAGGGAAAAATTTGAAGAAAACCCTACCATCAGTGAATCCATGACCTAATGGAATGCAAACTCATCAGTATGGGACTCCTACTATGAAATGCAAAAGAGCAGATTTTGATCACTGACGGCAGTGTGAAGACACTGACACTAACACATCACATCATATTTAGGAGAAAATTCTAAGGTTCAAGCAGTGGAAGATGAAATTGAGCATCAACAACAAGTTCTCCAACTCTTAAAGGACACCCTCACATTGGCATAGAATAGAATGAAAGAACATGAAGATTAACATCACAACAAAAGAAGTTTTGATGTAGGTTATTGGGTATTTCTATAGCTACAACCATATAAACAAATGTCCCTAAAGAAAGCTAAGAAGGATAATAAATCATCACCAAAGTATTATGGTTCATACAAGGTGATGCAAAAGATTGGTACTATGGCATACAAATTGGATCCCGCAACTTCCCGAGTGCACCCAATTTTCCATGTGTCATACTTAAAGAAGTTTATAGGTGACAAGCTCCCAGTTCAAACAATTTTTATAGAACTTGACGAGGAAGGAAAAGTCATATTGGAACCTAAAGAAGCCACAGAAACAACAACTCAACAGTTACAAAATTGATCGATTTCAGACTATCTCATCAAGTGGAAGAACTTACCCACTAAAGATTTCACATGGGAGGATGAGAATTTTATACAAAATATTCTAGAACTACTCAAGCATTGAGGACAACACGTTTTTGAAGGAGAGGGGCATGTTAGGTCCCTATACTACTAGTATATCCCCTTATTTTTATTAGTGAAACCCCCTTATTGTATTGATGTGCCCATGTAGCCCCCATATTGTTATTATTGTGCCCTATAGAAGCCCACTATTATTATTGTTGTGCCCTTAGAATATTATTATTATGTTGGTTCTAATTATATTGTGACCCCTTAGACTCCTATATATAGAAAGGAAGTATTTCCATTTGTATCATCCAAGAATTGTTCATTTGTGTAATGTAAAGGAGGTTGTCCCCTAAGAGAGGTTGATTTTGAAGTCGTTGATCTATCTCCTCTTCTATTTTGTGAGTTGGTTGCATAACAAGGACCTTCAATTAATTTCTAGGTAAGTTCATAAGTGAATTAAACATTCTCAAAATCTTTGAGTCTACATCTAATAGATGGGATAAAGGCATTTCGTTGGGCTAAAAGGCATCTTTGTCAAGGCTATAGATGCATGTTGGTAGCATTGACCATGCCTATGGTATTAAAGCTAATCTAGCATCTATTATTTACTTAGTTTCCTTGTCTTCCCCTAAACACATTACAATAAAGATTACTGAGTATATTTATGGGTTTATATTTTATCTTGTTTTTGAAATATGGTGGAGATGATTTGGACATATTGTTAATTTCCAACTGTTTTTCATACAATTTAGATATAAAACTTTATAGGTTAGTTGAGGATCAACATATCTCATCATCTAATTTTATTCCTTGACTTTTATATAATTTAGATCACGTTAAAAAATATAACTAGTTTGCCCATTCAATAGCCATTTGTTGGTCCGCCAATAACCCCCTATATTTCATGCCAAAATGAAGGACCCCCACTTTAAATTTTGGACATTTCCCCTTTATTGCACTTGATTGATTAATGGATTCTACTATATTAATATTTTGGCCACATCTTCGATCTTGATCCTTTAGGTTATTACTTGGTTTCGATGGATTCCAATTTTATGTTTTTAAATATTTATTTCACCTTCAGTTTCCCTTCCTCTTCAATTTTTTGGATTTTAGACATTGTGGCCTCTTCTTGGCATTACTTCCTTCCTCCTATGTATATATTATATGAAAATTATTAGTGTTTGTTATCATTACTTGTAAATAACATGCAAATAAACATATTATTAGGAAAATGCTACAATTTATATGTTTCATATGAAAAAAATACTTTTGTAATATATTAATAAAACTCACAATACATAAATTATAGTATATTATACCATATATATGATATATATTATAAAACATTGTATATGTATGTCATACATATTAAGGCCCGAGACATTTAAAAATATGTAAAATGAAATAAAATATAAATAAAACTATATATCTATATATATATATATATATATATATATATATATATATATATATATATATATACTCTTAACTATATGATATGGTGTTATGCTACACATTACATAGTGATGTTTTTATAATATAACAATTATAGTTTGCATTACATTAATTTTGGAGGGTTATCATGAAAAATGTTACACTCATTTGTATGCAACAGAGGACACTCAGAGTCAACGATCGACATATACAAAGGTTACATTTTCAGCTAGAAACATTATGAAAGGAAAAAAATCAAAATCTTTCCTAAGATTGACTTAAAAAATAAACCCTCTTGGGAACTACACAACCAAAAATTAACAACATCGTGGATTTTCATTTGATCACTGTGAGGGTTTCTAGAAGGTCAGTCAACACCTCGAGATGTGAACTTGCTTTCAAAACACTTCATCTCTTGAAATAATGGGCTAACTATTCGATACCCCCAATAGGTCTTAATGGCAAGAGGATGGTAGCTCTCATGTCATTTATGAGGAAAACAACTTCATTGACATTGAGCCAAAGGAGATAAGGAGTGTTCCAAATTTCTATAAGTACAAGTTCATGGAGAGCCAAAAAAAAAAGAAGTTGTGCATTGTTACACTGCCAAAATTTCTCCAGAGGAATCTAGCATAGCATTGTGAGGAGAATTCCAACGTTGTAGGGATTTTTCTATGCTTCTTTGAGAGAGAAAGGGATTCCAAAAGAGATTGAGCACCATTTCTCAAGAAAATCTCTTCAAGTGTCTTTGATACTTTATTTGTAACTTTTCCACCACCAGAAATCAATAAAGAGGATCCTTTTCCTACTCTTCCGTTGATTTGTTTTTCTTCACAAGATTGTTTTATGTTATTTAGTTTAGTTTGTTCATGTATTGCTTCCATTCCATTCAATCCTTTGTTTGTCCATATTTTCTCTCTAACATCACTCATTTGTTTGTATGCTCCTTGTAGGAAGAAACCAACTATAAGGAAGGTGGTTTTGGAACTCATATGTATCTAAACACACCATACAAAATAGCGACTCCACTTGCTTTCCTTTTTTGATCTAACTCTTTGTTTTCCAAGTATTCTCTATATTTTCATTACGTTTTCATCACATAATTTCTTGGGACTTGTGTAGGCTTCCATTGGATTTGTGCACGATTGAAAAGCATCCCTTTTTGTTTTTTCGAGTTGGTCTCATGAATTTTTACAGAGAAAGTCACATATGTCTCACAACTGTGCAGAACATAACCCATGAGACACACATAGAGTTAAATATTTCATGGTGATTTCATTTTCCAGACTGTTGTGGCAACCTTTAGTGACCTTCCTACACTCTTGGATTTCTTTCTAGTTTAGATAAGATTTTAATTTGCTTTGGTAACCACTACAAGTAGAGAAATTGGTTATCTTTTACTTTGGAATTTTTCATTCAAACATAGCTTAACTAGGAGGACCAGTAAATGGCCATAATCCACATATCTTTTTTACTTGTTTTTCTAACTAAAGTGTTTATTTCATTCATTTAATTTTCGAGGCCAACACTTGGTGTTAGTAGAGAAAGAGATTAGGTCTTTCCTCCCTTGTGTCCTTGTGGTGAACCTATGGTGGCATCTGCAATATTTATCAAAGCACTAAGATTTTGTCTCTTTATATGCTCACATAACATAATTAGGAATGAAGTAAGTGGCCCATCATCCACACATCGTTTCTTTTCTTGCAAGGAACAAGCATAACATAGTGTAATTAGGGGATTTTTAAAGGATCACTACATATCCACATAATTCCACACTTTGTATCCTCATAATTTCCCTTATACACACTTTCACACCACACACTAAGCTAACTTAAACTTTGTATAAATGGTATCCTCTTTATGGAAAATTTGTACTTAGTTTCTTTTACCTTACATTTTGTCACACACCCTAAGTCAAGCAAAGACTCTCTAAAAGAAACCTCAAATTCAACACTCTAAATTCAGGTTAGGACCACAAGATAATTTATAATTCAGGTTAGGACCATGAGGGTAGACAACACATAAGCCACTATGGTTAATTTTCGTATTGAAACATAGTTCTTGTCTTCTAGGGAGCTTTAAATCCTGCATCATCCAATAACAAATTCGGCAATGAGAAGAAACCCGTGAAGGGGGTAAGGCCTAGGTGGCAGATTATCATATACCTACTTGTTCTCTTCCAACACTTGTTATGGGTATTAGGTCCAAAACTAATAACCAAAAGTTGAGATTCACTCATTCCCACTAGGCATAGGTAACTTAGTGGTGAAATCTTAGGGTATATTTCCCTATAAGTAGTGGGTGTGGGAGCACTCTACCTAAGGTGATTTTTGTTAAGATACTAGAAGAATCACCATTTCCTTCAAGACATAGCCTTAGTATTGTAGAATTTCCCACTGTAGACCACCTGATAATTCAATATAATAAAGCAAAATACTTGATATACTTCTACGAACAAACTTGCGGAAGCTTAATCGATTTTGAGCAAGATCAAATAGAACACATATAACAGAGAATGAGAAAGCAATCACACATTAACACAGAAGAATACTCTGGGGAAAGTCTCAGCTAAAAACCCCGATCTCTATACTATCATACAAGTGGAAATATGTCCAGATTACACAAAGCTTTAGCTCACAAGCTATCCAGCTCTCAGTACAATCCCTCAATACAACTCATAGACTGAATAGACACAACATATGCCTTCCTCCAATCCTCCAAGCCTCCTATTTCCTTGCGCAGTTTCTCGTGGGGTCCAATGCTACCACCTATGTGAATTCCCACATCACACACTCATCAAAAATCAGAAATAACTGCGCAATCCTCAAGGAATGAATTCCTTTTGCTTGCAAGAGATATCCTCAATGGAATATTCCTGCAACTGATAGTACAATGTCCCATCATCTGATCTCAACTGGGTCTCTGACTAAACTGACATGCATGAGTTATTTATGAGGGAATATTAAGTTATCTGAAGTGCAATAGTTACATGCATGCATGCATTAACTAACTGAACTCACAATTAGTTCCCTAAACTGTTGGAACTAATCTAACTAGACTTAACTCAGTTAACTGAGCTAGCTAATTACATCTCAAAGTACAACTCATCCTAATCTCCTTAATCAAGGGATAACTTCCTCAATAAAAGGGGAAACTATTGCATGTCTTCACATAGACTTGATGTTTGATTTTCTACAACTAATTAACTCGAGATGAATTAAATAATTATTTTAAAAAAAGCTACTAAGATCAAATTCGAATTTTAATTCTCAATTTAGTTCAGGAACTAACTAAAATTGGAATGTATCCCGAAATGCTATTAATAGCAATGCTATTTTAGCTCTTCTACTTTTAGCATTTCTTGTTGCTATTTTCAACAAGTACCACCCACTATAAACCTCTCACACCTTGGTTGGTTATTGGATGTTGGAAACATCGCTAGTAGTTTCGATACATTTCCCCAGTAAGCCACTATAGAATCTTCTCAAGGCCAAGTTATTATTTGAGGGGAAGGATGTTTTAGGACGTTTTTAGGTCCAAAAACACCTAATGTTGTGACTAGTGGACCTCCCTTATTACCGTATGTGATCACCTCCCGACCTCTCACCACCTCCATCACCATTTAAAAACCTCTTTCATTTTGAGGAGGATATTGTTGAGGCTATGACGAAACATGAATTTCCCTAGGATGCTATGCGCTATCATTCTTTCTTCATACCAAAAAGATAATTTTCACCTATTGATGAACCAATCCACAACATTTTCATAGTAGAGACTAAGGATTTTCTACCACCAGGACAATCAGATTGGTTCAAGAATCCCATCCAAGCTCCAGACACATTTTAGGGAGGGAATATGTCAAATAACTCACCTAAAATCAAGGTATACATCTCCACCACACTCTTTATAGTCAAATAAATCTTTTTGGGGGCAACGTTTTCTCCCAAAGGAGTTTCCTAGTACAAAGACTTATTCCAAGAGTACAGGGAAACCTTTGCATGGACATATTTTGAAATGTCGGTTGTAAGTACTACAATTCTGGAGAAACCACATTAACATCTAGCATGATTCCAATCTAGTTAGGCAAAAGTAGCACTAGTTCTACTCTTCTAAGGAAAAGGTGATTATAAAGGAAATCAACAAGCTCGATAAAGTGGGTTTCATCTACCCTATTGCCTACACATCTTGGGTTTCTAACACTATAACCATCATGAAAACATTGGGCACCATATGTGTTTTTCCTAACTTCAGGGGACTGAACAAGGAATGCCCTAAAAATAATTTTCCTACACCTTGCATTCATCAACTTATTGATGCTTGGACAAGGCATGAAGCTTTTTCCTTCATGGACGGCTTCTTAGGACATAACTAGGTCCAAATCTGGCAAACTAGTATGTATAAAACTTCTTTCACCACCCCATGGGGTACTTTTTCCTATTGTTCTATGCCCTTCAGCCTTAAGAATGCTCGCACCTTTGCCTAGGGGCCATTATTTATATATTTCATGACCAAGATAATCTTATCCTCACCCATTTAGATGACTTTATAGTCTATTCCAAGAAGCGCTCAAACCATTTGGAGGATCTTCGCTTGGTATTTTAGAGGTGTCAGAAATATAAATTACACTTGAACCCCCTCAAGTGTGTGCTCTATATCAATGCGGATGATTATTGGATTTCAAAGTCTCCCAACAATGCATCAGATGCGACCCCCTGAAGGTCCAACCCATCCGAGAGATCCCACTACCTCACAATTTTAACCAATTACAAAGCTTACAAGGTAAGGCCAACTTGTTGTGATGATTTGTCCCAAATTACACATATTATGTGCATGGTTTCTTATATATTATCCATCAGGAAGTCCCATTTCAGTGGGACGAGGAAGTTAAAAAATCAATTGAAGCCTTAAAAGACACATTGTCATAGGCATCGCTGATAAGCCCACCTAAACATATTAAGTATTATACCCTCTACCTCTCATCATCATACATAGTGATCATATGGGTTCAGACATAGGCATCATAGGGGTAGTCCAAGAAGCTAGTGAAAATAGAGAGCATGTCATTTATTACATCAACAATAACCTATTTGGGCTTGCTTTGAAGTATGAGCCAGCAGATAAAATGGGCTTAGCCCTTGTACACTCCATGCACGAGATTTGGCACTACATTATCTTGAGGAACACCATCATCATCACAAGTATTAACCCCATGTGATACTTTATTACACACCATATGAGGAACCACAAGTACACTTGATGGGTCATCATTTTACAAGAATTAGATCTACAATTTTCTTCTCAAAAGAACAATAAGGCTCTTATTCTTATAGATTTCATGAAGGATATCCCCTCGAAATCTGAAGGGTATCTTGTTAACGATTCTCTCCCCAATGAACACTTGTTAATTATATCCACAGATGACCCTTGGTACAAGAACATCCTCATTTTCCTTTGAACTCAAAAGTTAACACTACACCTCACATGTGATGGCCGGAGGTATATACACCACCAAGCACATTGCTACTACCTCATAGAAGACATCCTCTATCATCACTATGAGGATACAATCCTACACTAGTGCCTTACATTGAACAAAGATGAGAAAGTCTTAAATGAATACCATAGCACAGCCTGTGATGGCCACCTCTTAGTGATGACCACTATCCAAAATATCTTCCACATAGGTTGTTTTTGGAAAACTCTCTTTTGTGTCTCTATTGCAGTCATTAAAAAATTCAAGTGATGCCAATGTTATTCCGACAAACCCATGGCACCACTAGCTCCTTTACATCCAATAATTTCCACGAGTTCGTTATGCAAATGGGGCATCGAATTCAAGATTTGCAACCCACAATCCCAGAAAGACCATAAATATATAGCTGTTTTTTTCGACTACTTTACTAAGTGGGTGGAATCCATGCCCACATTTAATAATACTTCCAATACTACCACTCAAATCTTATTTAACCATGTCATCACATGGTTCAACATTCTTGAGGAGCTAGTCTCATACCATGGTAAAAACATTGAGAATGATATTTTCCAATAATTATCTCAACTCCTTGGTTTCTTCCATGAGTTTTCTTCTCCATACTACATGTCCAAGGGCTAGGTAGAAGTTGTTAACAAAGTTCTTAAGACTGTGTTATAGTGCATGGTGAAAAAGAACAAAACTAACTAGCATGATTTGTTGTTTTCAGCCCTGTGGTCATACCATACCTCAATAAGAACATCCATAGGATTTATGTATTTTCACCTAGTCTATGTGGTCAAGGCATTCCTCCCATTTGAGTGTGAGATTGAAACAACCCTTGGTTGAATTTCCATGTAAAAAATATATGTCCAAGGTCATGGGACTTGTATTCCAAGTTGAATGGTGGGGAAAACATCCTAGTGGGTGTTCATTTTAGTTTATTAATGGATAAGGAAAAAAGGAATTAGCAAAGGAAAAGAGGCATTAATTGGCATTTATTTATGGAAGTAAAAGAAAATAAGAGAAAAGGAAGGTGAAAAGTCACAAAATTGCATGAGAGGAAAATTGAAGGAAAAATAGAGGAAGTTGAAGAAAATAGAGGCCTTAATGATAAAAAGGCTTTTGAGGATTAGTTCATATCTTTTGTTGGTTAGGCATTTTACTAGTTAGGCTTTTGTTAGTTGGGATTTTATCAGTTCAGTCTTTATAACTCTCATTCTATTCTCTCTCTCTCTCATACTCTTGCACACATAGAGTTTTCTTGGAGCACTCTTGGAGGATTTTGGCACACTTTGGATTTGGAGAAAGAAGGGAAAGGAAAAGAAGGAAAATGAAAGGAGGAAATGGGATCAACAACTAGAGATGGATTGCTTCATAGGTATCAAGTTGCATCTATGGTTTCCTTGCTAGTTTTGGCATGCATGGTACATGTATGTGGTTTCTTGGTTATGAGTTGTCATTGACATGGAGGATTTCCTAGATTAACAGTGGTTTTGCCTAACCTTGCCATTTCTTGGCTAGCCATGGTGTTGTGGGTTTTCCCATTTTGGTTTTTCATTGGTGCTCATGTTCCTTATGGTTGTGGGTTGAGTTATTGGTTCTTGGAGCCTTGGTTGGACAAACACTCTAGAAGCCCTAGAATAGATTGTGTTCAGTTACTAGTCCTGGAAGCCTTGGTTGGACAAAAAATTTGAAACCCTTGGTGGGTTGAGTGACTAGTCCTAGAGCTTTGTTTGTATAAATTCTCTAGGGCCCTACAAAAGTTATGTGTTGAGTTACTAGTCTTGGAGTCGGGTAGGAAGAAACGCTCTAGAGCCTTGGGCAGCTTGGATAGAGACTGATCTGGTCATGGTTTGTGATGTCCAACCATGAGGTGGAATCAATTGTTGAGGGTTGAGGTGGTTTGTCTTCTGGAATCTCTAGTTTTGTTGTGGTTGTTTTATTCCATGAGATCCCACATTCATGATTGGAATATGGCATGGAGTGATTAGTTGAAAGAAATATTTGGTTGAGCCCAATATATGGTCATGTGGTACGTGGAAGTTCTTGATTTGGTTGGAATTTTCATATGCTAATAATATATGTTTTCTATTTTGATCTATGAGAATATGTGTTGATTATGATGGTTATTTTATGGTTGAGTTTCCATCTCTTCTACGTTGGTTATTTTTTGGTTATATGTTGGTTATGTGGTGTATATTACTTATGGCTCTTGAGATGTTTTGATGAATATATGAATGGTTGATGAATGCATGGAATAACTAATGTTATGACAACTATTATGAGAGGGCATCGGTCCTTCTTGGTGATTCTGAAATAATATTCAGATCCCTATGTTAAAAAATGAAATCATGACATGTAGATTATATGTTCACTATGTGCTTGATGGAATGTTTGTCATGGTTAGGCTTGGTTAGTTCAAGTTCTTATATAAGTTTTGTGATTATGGATTTTTCCTAGTGTCATTCGTAATTCTATAAAATTATATCAATTTTTGGGTAGAGGTCTAGATCCTATCCCTGAAAAAGTGGCTTAGATTTCAGGGTCGCCTGCATAAAACTAGGAAATCTAGACTGTAGTTACTGGGAGGTAGTGTTACCAGAGTTCCTAGAGTGTTATAGATGTTGGCTTGCCTTGTCATGGGAGAAACTAGGGCTCAAGATCACTAAAAAGGAAAGTTAACTTGGGGTTTGGGTACTTGGAGTGGTTTTTTAGCTTATGTGGGTCCTTTAGCCCATGAGGATTATCAGTTAGTTTCTAGTTGTCAGCCCCACTTTATTAATTGTATCTAGGAGGTTCAATCATATCATAGTGTTGACGATGTTAGACCTGCCAACATTCAGGGGATCTCCTCGGTATGAAGTCCCAACTAGACCTCACACTGTTTGGTGTAGGAGTCCCATCCAGTATGATGGATCGGTTGTCATTGTATTAAAGGTTTGTCTTAGCTCTTGCTTCTCAGTGCATGAGAGTGGTCTGCTTTGTCTTCGAACAATGTGGTTTGCATGCTTGGTGAGTTCTTAGTGTTACTTGTCTGAAGGTTCTTTCACCACAAAGGGAGAGTGTGAGAGTGTGTCTCAAGTTGAAAGGGAATAGTCCCAGCTCTGTCAGAGACACACCACACAACAAGACATGCACCAGTTCTAGTCAAATAGTCCACACGAATGTAGTAGTCACAACACACAATGAACTGATAGCACATACAACACACAACGGAATAGTCTACATGAGTGCGGCAATCATTATAACAAGTTTATGAGAATGATTCTGTCGAGTGTCCGGTAGGATATCCCACATGGGTGAGACAACATTAACAACTTATACAACAAATTTTTATAAGCATATGCATTAGAACAACTGAGATAGTTCAACTGTATTAATATAGGTTAAACCAACATGCATTACAAGTGTCCAAAGAATAGTCTTACAAACAATTACAATACATGTGTGAAAACATGTTGGCCCGTTATCAGGATTTTGAATTAAGTGAAAGTTCCAAGACACATTGGTACACCATTACATCACTAACCTTGAGAGTGAGGTGTTGGAGCCATTGCTCGCTCCTTGAAGAAAAGACTATAGACTCGCAAGGCTATGTGGGAGGAGCCAAGGTGAAAACGTCTTTTGGATGTACAAATGAGGGGTATATATAACCAAGGGTGAAACTGACCCTTGTAACTATTCAAATTCCCTCATCACTGTTTGACTTACATGACTCTTCAAATTTACATGTGGGTCTCTTGGACTTCCACATGATTACAATAGTATGGCCCACAGTAGTGATGTGGCCAAGATGACTCATGACATTACTCGACACGACAGGGTTGGTATGTTCATGCTGCTGGTGGTGTCCATGTCGAGTTGCAGTGCTGCTGAGTGATGAATGTGCTCTTGGTGTATCATAGCTTTACCTCTGCATGGCAAGGCATGCAGAGCCTTCGACGGTATTGGTGTTCGCTTCATGTTGCACATGCATGTATCTCCTTCTTCTATATTTGGCATGCTCTATGTGTTTGTTTGTTCATGAACAAGTCTCCTAGCATGCACTCCTTTTTCATCTCATTCGTCATCACGTCATGTCTCATCCATGTAACTATATCTACAATCAGTCATGACGAGATGACATCAAACCCAGAAATCTCCTAGTCTATCATGATGTGTCATCTTTTGTTTTTGGGTGCAGGTGATCAAGAGAGAGGACAAGGTTCTGAAATTGCGCAAAGCACATTTTAGGCCGGGATGCGGGCTCTGAGCACTATCAATGAAAATTGCACAGCGGTCACTAGGAGGCTGAGATGGGAAATCTAGCTCAACAGAGACTGTCCATGGGATCTGGCATGGCTAGAGGGTAGATATGTGCAATTTTTCGATGTAGACAGTGCAGGTAGTAGGGGGAGACTCGTAGTGAAAATTTCACAAATTCTTTAGGGAGGTTGGTAGCAAGTTATGGGAGGCTGCTAGCCAAAACTGCGTAGAGCTGGGACCTTGGCCTGTAGGACATCCCTGCGGAGTTTTGGGTTGAGCGGGATGTTGGGCAGCTGGGAGATAGACCACGAAAACTGCACAATTTTCAGGAGGGTTTGCAGGTCGAATGACAGGGTGACTCGTTGAGAAAACTGCGCAATTTTTTAGGGTAGTGAAGTGACAAGAATTGGGTTTCTATTTAGCATGTCTACACAATTTCTTCGGTCAGTGGAAGCGGGTATGCTTGGAATCTTTTGCACAATTTTTTGTAGGAGTGAGGCCCAGGGTCATTACTTGGTCAAACTCCCTGGTTTACCAGTTGGAGGCTTCATGGTTTTTCTTATAGGCAATGCAGATTGAGATGGCTTATGGAGAAACTTTTGTGCTATTTTGGGTGACAGTCAGTCAAGTCAACTCTAGGATTACGCAATGCAAACTTCCTAGAGGCAACCTCATTCTTTGTGAAATTCTGGGCAACAGTGCATGTTCATTGAGGGTTGAGACTGCGCAATGTAGCTCAACGTGGGTCTGACTGTTGGAGGGTGGTATGGTCAACAGATTTTAAACAAAATGACAAATTGTGTGAATGACTGACTTCGTACATGCATGAATTTTCGAACACACACTGAACATGACTTGCGACAAGACACCTCAAACCATCAAGACAACATGCGCTCCTTGTGACTAACCGACGGGTGCGAGCGACAAGCATGACACTTGTGATAGATCGTTGAATGACCGTGACGACACTTCGATGACAGTGCATACAACTTCGCATGTGAGTGTGATAGATGTTTACATAGAGAATACAACTTATACACATGAAGAGGGACTCTGTGCAGAACCAGAACATGGTTGTAAGCATGACATTGTGACCAACATGCTAAAAGATGTCCAGTGAACACTCAAGCGAGGTGGGTGTAAAGACTCAACAAAATCTCATGGGATGAGCTCGAGTAGTTGAAAACATCAAGGGAAAACCCAAGGAAGTCTCTGAAATTGGATGCATGCCAAAATTTTGGAGGGTGTTGCAGCTGCTACAACACTTGGTGACACACTGGTTGAATTCCAACTTCTTTGTTTTGGTCCATTGACAACACAGGGCCTTGGTCTTTTAGGAAGTATTGAATCTCTATGTGGGTTACTTTGGCTTCCCCATTTACCCCATGCACATACATGGTTCACCTTTCACCAACTCAATCAAATAAAACAACAAGTTTGAGCTTGATCACAATGTTTCGAAATCGAGAAGGGTAGTTTGGCTCGCGAGTTAAAAATTTCAGAGTGTAAGTTTCATCTCTGGTGTTTCTTCGCTGCCAGCAAGCCTCGATAATACCTCGAAAGAGTCACGTAAGAACACACCAATTGCTCCATTTCCAGTGAACCTAGTCAATACCCTAGTGGAGTTGCATGCTTCACCTATCTGGGTAGGAAGCCTTTTTCTTATTTCGCCTTTGTATTTTTTTTAAGAGGACCGTGCATAGGAACTTATTTGTTTTTGGGGTGGAGGAGGGATCCTGACTTATTTAGAGCAAAAGAGGTTTTTCCTTTAGAGAACCATGTAAGACCTCTGACATAGGTTTTCTCATTTAGATTTTTCCCTTCTCCATTTCTACTGGTTGGGTGAGCTTGAAAAAAGAGAGCATAAGGTTGAGTACAGGCATGGGGTTTCCTAGTGTGGACACACGTTCATGGTTTGAACCATGATTCCCTTGCAGATGGCTTGTATTTTCCATGAAGGCTTCATCATATGAAGGTTATATCCAAGCACAAAGAAGACAGACACATGACTGGCCAAGTGCTGCAGTGTCACAAAACTATTTAGATCTTAGCCACATACTCATTCAAAATCCAGAACTCAGTAGAGGGAAACACTATTTACAAAGCCAAAAATAGCATGATACTAAGCAACAAAAAAAATGAAACAAAAATAGTAAGAAAAATGAAAAGACAATAAGCAGTAAATAGACTATGTACATGGCGTGGGCACGGCCCGACCTACTAAAAATAGTGTTTGAGATCTTGGTCATTGATAGGAAGGTTGTCAACCATCATGTCAAGTGATTGCAAATGGTATGTTTGTGGGAAAAGTTTCTCATGAACCGATGTCAGACTATCAAGTTCCACTACTGAAGCCCGGTTGTATCTCAAAATACCATTAAGTGAAGACAAGATTCCTCCTCCAGATACTGCATGTATCATAGGTTTCATTGATGGCACGAGGTAGTTCTTTTTGTTTCAGTTGCATTTAAGTTTCAGATATCAATGCATACGCAGATTCCCCCAGATTTCTTATGTAAAAAACTTAAATTAGAAACCCATGTAAAATGACAAACTCTGTAAGTGATCTGAACAACCAACATCTTAGTCAATTCTTTATGTATAAGGGGTTCAAGTGACAGATGTACTTTCCTCAGTTTTTGCTGCAATGGCTTGACCCCTTCTTTGATTGGAATCACGTGTTGGATTATTCACGTGTCGTATGTTCCCAGATCATCATATGCCCACGTGACCACATCCTGGTACTGTTTGAACAAGAGTACAAAAGCTCGCTGCTCTTGCAGTGTGCTACGCGTATCGAGACTAATGAACTTCAGATCATGGTCTAGTCCTACATTGATCTATTCATACATCGTGGTACAACTATGGGTTTTTCTGTTACTTGACCCTTGAAAGTGGTTCTGCAAGTCATAGGTCATTTTGAGAGATACCACACCCTTGGGGATGAGGTTCTGTCTCTTTTCATCAGCCCCAACTTGTAGAGACTTCTCATTCTCATCTTCATCAATTGATGTGTCTTTGAAGACTTCAGCATTGGCCATGAAATGTAGTATCTTTTGATCATCATCAAAAAAACATAGATTAGCTATGTTATCAGTGATAGAAGGCTTGTACAAAATTTCAACAGTAAATCTATCCCTAAGTGGCAACATCCTATTAGATGATTTTGCTAAAGCATTGGCAGCTGCAATATGTGTTCTTGGCACAACAGTGATATTAAAGTCTTGGAATTTAGAGATTAGTCACCATACCTCTTGTTGGTAACTTTAAAGATGAGGTGATAAACAATGTATGGTGTTATGTACCTGCAGTACCACGATTTTTTAATCACCTACCACTTCGAGTGCAACAACGTTGAGGTTGATGGCCTTTTGCAAGCCCAACATAATGCTTCGTATTCAACAATGTTATTCATGCACTCAAACTCCAAGTATCTCGATATCAAATGTTCCGAATTTTTGGGTCAATCTAGACACACCCGACTCTAGAGCCATCATGTGTCTTTGATCCGTGAAAGTGCATGGTCCACAACTCATCTGTACACGGACTGTTCGACACACTTGTACTACTACTACAACTGTTACTGCTACTATTACTAGTGTTAGAATGTGTTGTACACTTTTCATTTCCATCAGTTGGGCAAGGAAGGATACCTAACTGCATATCTAGTGGGGTTGGAGCTAGTTGTGTGAGATAACGCCCTAGTGTTGTTTCCAAGAGGCAATTGCTGAACATGAGCTCTGCGAAGGCCAATGGTTCATTCTCACCATTGATGGGAGTGATATTGTGTCTCATGTATCTCCCGGATAACACTTGGATCTAATTGTTTTTTCCCTGATACGGAAGCCACAAGTGTGACTAGTCTATAGAAAAGTACCCATTCAACTTGCTAGTACTAGTCTCTGTTGAGCAGTAAGCCATACGCTTTTAGTATCTCCACAATAATAATGTTTTTGCACTGGTGAACTTGGCCATCATAAGATAATCAGATGATCACATACCGAAGTTCACCAATGGATGGTATGCATGTCCGGTCAAGTTGGATTATCTGTGCAGATGTCTTGCTCCATTACGCATTGATCTTCTTGGCGATGGAGAATGGCATGACATTGGCTGATGCACCAGAATCAACCAAACAGTTGTTAACACTGCAGTTGAAGTTATCGAATGAAAGCAATAATAGAGAGAAAGGAGAGTTTGCTTCTTCCATCCAGGGTGTGTCGAGCACAATTGTGAGTGAACCAAGAGATGTGCTTTCTCCCTTTCTAGTAGAGGTTGCGCTGTCTTGAGATGTTTTCCCCAATTCATGTAGTAGAATATCCCGCTGAATTTGAATCTTAGATAACTCGAACAAAGAGATGTTCTTAGAAGTTTCCTTCATATCTTTCACAATTTCGTAGTCAAGAGCAGGTAGACTCACCGAGATGTTCTGGGTCGGACCTGTGTTTGTACTATCTGGTGGAATGTTGTGGAGTTTACTGTTCATGGATGTACTCTTTTCCATCGCTATCTTCCCGAGATTGCTTGCGTTTTCTACTTTTGAACAGCTTGTGGATCAACCTTAACAGTTCAATATTTTCTCACATTTCCACAAATGTAGGGGGAGCCCCTTGACTTCTGAGATTGTATCGACCATTTTTCTTTTGGGGTTTCTTCTGAGATTGTATGATGGTTGCCTCATCAGGTGCAAACTGTTCATCATTGTCTAACTCTCTGCTAGCACTGCGTACTACTCACTACATTGGAAAATGGTTGCATACTGATTCTGCAGCTCATTTCCAATTTTAAAAAGACCCTTATGGGTGATCGTCTCTATGGAATGAGAAAAAATCATCATTCACGCACTGCTCTATCTGGAACACTTAGCTGGAGCTCTGCATAGTTTTAGCTAGGAAGCAGTTTCTGCCTAATGACATGCTTCCTTTCTGTTGTCTGGGAGGTCAGCTACTCACATATGTATCAATCATTCGTTGTTTCATCTCAGACACTTCTGTTGTCAATTTCTTGACAAGACAAGTGAGGGTTTCAATGTCACTTTCTTCCTTGTCTTTACCCTTGCTCCCCGTAGCTTGGGGCTTCCTTCTCGCATCTCTGGAGTGTTTTGCAAGTTCATCATCCTTGATGATTCCAATCGCGCATAGGTCCTCCTCTATAATGATTTCCTCTTCGCATTTTTCGAATAATGTTAGTTTCACAGCTCACTTGACGAACGACACAATACTGGTTGGCAGTGTGGACATGTAGTAGTCGACAATGATGGAGTCATGAGGTTTCATGTCTGCTTCAAACTTATTCAATATGTGAAAAAACCTCTCATTGAAGTCTTTTACCTTTTCTTTTGACTCCATCTTCAGACTACCCAACTCTTTGAGAACCATGCTCGAGCTCTTTTTGTCAGTGAATTTTTCCAAAAATATTTGTTTGAACATAACCTAGTTATGGATGGAGTTGGTAGGGAGGCTGTGATACCATATTATTGTGTGGCCATTCAAGGTACAAGGAAACAATCTGCATGTAACATCTTCGTATGTACCTCGATTGTTTGCAGCTATAGGTAGAAGTTGTCCAAGTGGTCTTCTACCTTCACTGTGTTGTCAGGGTCATACTTTGTGAGCATTCTCTCTAAAAGCTTTGGCATCTTGTGCAAAGAACCTGAGAGAGACAATGGTCCTTGAGTCATCAATTCTAATTTTTGGTCAGACATGTCTTCTTCTTCTTTTTCCTCCTCCTCTTCTTCAAAATCTAATGGTTCTGGCTCTGAGTTTGTTGGTTTTTCTCCTCCTCTGCCTCCTACGTTGCCTTCCCCTTCGCCTCATATACCAGAATCTGAGCCCAAGATCACGAGGGTGTCTTGTTCTCCCTGTTGGAAGACTGGAGGTTCCTCTCCATTCTCAACATCTTATTCGAGACCTTTGGGTGTGGCAAGAATTGCTTCTTCCATCGATGAGACAACAACTCCTATGGGAGTGGTCTTCATCTTTCTTGATGCGTATGGAAGATATTGTATTCTTGGGATTAGTTTGACTACATTCAAAAACTAATGGGTGATGGGATGGACAGAGAAATGTGCTGATACAAAATTTTGTGTTCATGTCTCGGAGGTGAGGAGTAACCAAATTCACAGTTGCGCGTAGGTGAGAGGGAGTGTGAGTCACTGCCTTGACCAGATGATTAATGGGTGGAGGTGAGAGGAAATTCAACCATAAACAACTAGCGGCCCTCCTTCTAGTGCCAGAAATGTTGACGGTGTTGGAGCCACCAACATTCAGGGGATCTCCCCGTATGAAGTCCAGACTAGACCTCACAATGTTTAGTGTACGAATCCCATCCGGTATGATGGCCCAGTTTCCATTGTCTTAAGGGTTTGCCTTATCTCTTGCCTGTCAGCGCATGAGAGTGGGCTACTTTTTCTTCAAAAAACAAGGTTCGTGTGCCTGGTGAGTGCTTAGTGTTACTTGTGTTAAGGTTCTTGTAATATAGAGCAAGAGGGTGAGAGTGAGTCTCAAGTTGAAAGGGAATAGTCCCAAATCTATCAAAGACACACAATGCAGCAAGACATGCGCAACTTCTAGCGGAATAGTCCACACGGCTGTGGCAGTCACAATAGTCAGTGAACAGATAGCATGTACAACACCTAGCGGAATAGTCCATACGAGTATGGTGATCATTATAAAAAGTTTATGAGAATGATTATGTCGAGTGTTTGGCGGGATATCCCACATGGGCGAGACAACATTAACAACTTATACAACAAATTTTCATAAGCATATGTATTAGAACAACCGAAATAGTTCAACTATCTTAATATAAGTTAAAAAAACATGCATTACAAGTGTCCAAAGGATAATCTTACAAACAAATACAATACATGTGTGAAAAAGTGTTGGCCTATTATTAGGGTTTGGAATTAAGTGAAAGTTTCAAGACACATCGGTACACTGTTACATCACTAACCCCGATAGTGGGTCATTGGAGCCACTTCTCACTCCTCAAAGAAAATACTACAAAATCTCAAGGCTATGTGGGAGGATCCAAGTTGAAAAAGTATTCTGCATGTACAAATGAGGGGTATATATAGCCAAGGGTTAAACTGACCTTTGTGATTGTTCGACTTCCCTCATGACTATTTGACTTACATGAATCTTCAACTTTACATGTCCACATCGATCTGTAGTGCTGCTGAGTGATGAATGTGCTCTTGGTGTATCATAGATTCACCTCTACATGGCAAGGTGTGCAGAGTTTGTGATGGTATTGGTGTTCGCTTGACTTTGAATGTGCATGTCTCTCCTTCACTTGTACTTCGCATGCTCCATGTGTTTGTCCGTTCGCGAAAAAGTCTCCTAGCATGCACTCCTTGTTCATCTTGTTCATTGTCACGTCATGTCTCATCCATGTACATATATCTGAAATCAATCATGATGAGCCGACATCAAATCCAAAAATATACTAGTCTATCATGATGGATCATCTTTTTTTCTCGGGTGCAGGTGATCGAGAGAGAAGACAAGGCTCTGAAATTGCATAGAGAACATTTCACGTTAGGATGCGGGCTTTGAGTACTTTCAATCAAAATTACATGAAGGTCACTGCAAGGATGAGATGGGAAATCCAAATCAGCAGTGACTGTCCACGGGATCTGGCTCGGTTGGATGGTAGATCCGTGCATTTTTTCTAGGGAGATAGTGGAGGCATTAAGGGGAGACTATTAGTGACAACTGCACAGACTCTCCAGGGAGGCTGGTAGTGGGCTATAGGCGGATGCTGGCCAAAACTACTTAGAGAAGGAAATCTGGCCTGAAGGACATCCCTGCAGAGTTTCTGGGCTGAGCAGGATGCTGGGCAGCGGGCAGACAACCCACGAAAATTGTGCAGTTTTGAGGAGGAGCAACAGGCTGGCTCATAAGGTGACTGAATGAAAAAAATTGTGCAATTTTTTAGGGAAATGTAATGATAGGCATCGGGTTCACTACCCGGTCAAACTCCCGAGTTGACCAGCTGGAGGCTTGATGGTTTTACTTGCGGGCAGCGCAGATTGAGATGGCTTCCTGAGAAATTTTGTGTTGTTTTGGGTGACAATCAATCAAGTTGACTCTAGGATTACGTAGTGTAGACTACCTGGAGGTAGTCTCAAGCTCTACACAATTCTGGGTAGTAGTACATGGTCATTGAGGGTTGAGACTGCATAGTACAACTCAGTGAGGATCTGGTTGTTGGAGGGTGGTCCAGTCGATAGAGTTTCAACAAAATGACCAAGTGTGTGAACAAGTGACTTTCTACATGCATGACCTTGTGAATACACACTCAACATGTGATCTAGATTTAAACAAGAACGCAACAAATTACAGAGATAACCATAAACACAGAGATGCAGTGGAAATAATACTTCATTTCATTAATGTAAAATACTGAGATATGCTTACAAACAAGAATGGAAATAAACCAGCTAGGGCGATGGTAGCTTATCTCTGAGAAGAGATGTGGTATCTACATGCCTCTAAACTATCTTACAATGAGGCTCAAGGGCCTTTTTATTATTGAACAATAAGAGCAAACCCTAAACAACTAAAACCCTAACCTGAGGAGATGTAACACCAAGAGTTTATGGGCCCCGTTGGGGTGAGTTAGACAACCAACTTCCTGGGGTCGCGACTTGGTCATATTATCTCCGTTTGATGCGCATGATAGCCCATTAGAAAGATCTCTCCAAGGACTACAATAGAAAATACGATTTAAGATTTCCCAAAAAAACGTCGTTTAGGGCCTCAAAACGGCTCCGGAAGTTTAGGACCCAAAAAACTGCTAAAAATAGTAAACTGTGCTATAATTAAGGAAATTGAAAAAACTGGAAGAAGCAATGGTGGGGGTCCAAGTGGAATTGGTGGGTGGCCACCAATATCCACCTGGATCATTCCTCCCCCCTTAGGAAGCAATGGTCCCCATTGCGTTGAGTTCCTCCATGAGATGAGGGAACTTTTGCTAAGCTTGGTCCCTGGTGAGCCACTTGACCTGGTGAAGGAGTTGGCCTACTTTGACAACTCGATACAATTGGATATTCTACTGGCGAGTGTGCTTAATCTATGAGTCCATGATCCGATCAGTTGCAGCTTGTTCCATGCAATTTGGATTTAACTTTGTGGGTGTGAGTTGTGCTGCAATGTCGGATGTGTCTAGTAATGGTGGAAAGTATGGCCGAAGGCAGTCCACATTGAACACTGGGTGCAAGCCAAGGAATGGGGAAATTCTGAGCTCAAATTCATTGTCTCCCATAGCCTTGGTAATGGTGCAAGGACCATATCAGAGTGGTCTGAGTTTCAGATAGGCTCCGGTAAGGCGTTCCTTTTGCAAATACAACTAGACTTTGTCGCCCACCTGAAACTTGTGTGGCACCTGATGTTGATCATGCTGCTACTTGTACTCGACATTTGATTTCTCTAGAATGTCATGGACCTGCTGGCGAATATGTTGGATGTGCTTAATGAAGCCGATTTCCTATCTGTTTCGGACTAGACATGACCCGAATCTACGTGAGTAGCTGTAAATGGCATGGCCACATCAATGGGACATAGTGGCTAGAATCCCAAGCCCACTTGAAAAGGGATGTGGCTAGTCGAGCTGTGGAGAGCCCGGTTGTAGCTGTGCTAAAGATAGGGGAGGCTCTCATCCCATGTGCATGGATGCTTTGAGTTGTACATGTGAAGAATGTGTACAATCATCTTGTTGACAACCTCTGTCTAACCATCAGTTTGAGGCTGGAAGGCTGTGGACTTAGTGAGTTTGGCGTCCAGCATTGACTAGAGACTGGACCAAAATGTACCGAGGAACCTACTGTCCCGATCTGAGATGATAGACTATGGGATCCCAAAGTGTACCCATAGTCATTCAAAGAAGAGTTTAGCAGCGGTTTTTGCTGTGATATTCTTCCTGCAAGCTGCCATAATGGCCATCTTCGAGAACCTGTCGACGACCACAAAAACAAAGTCATTTCCATGCTTATTGGAAGGAAGGCCTGACATGTAATCCATGAAGATGAATTCCCAAGGTCGACTAGGGGTAGGTAGCGGGGTATAGAGACCTTTCTTCTTGATGGTTGGTTTGGCAATGGCACAAGAAGTGCATGATTTGATGTACTTCCTGACATCTTGTCGAAGATTCGGCCAATAGAAATACTTCTGCAATACTGCCATTGTTTTTTTGACCCCGAAATGCCCAGTGGCCCAACTATAGTGTGCTTCCCAAATCATCTTGGCACGCTCGCTTGAAGGAACACAAAGGTGACCCAGGTGGCATAACAGGGCATCCTGGAGGTGAAAATATGGAACATGATGATCCTCCAAGAGTGTCTTGTATGTGTGGCCGAATTCCAGGTCGCTTTTGTAGAGAAGTGGCCAATTAGAAGTCTCGTGCCCACAAGATTTGAGCACAATGGTTAACGCCATGATCGGTGGTCAACTAAGGCAATCTGCAACATTATTGGTGCTGCCCTTCTTATACTTGATATTCAAATGGAACTGTTGCAGGTATGTGGACCACTTTTGATGGCGATCATTCTGCAATTTCCCTTGGGTCTGTATGAACTGCAGGGGTCGGTGGTCTATGTGGATGATCGTTTCCTTCCCCAAAATGTAATGCTTCCATTATCGGCAGGCCTGGACAATGGAATACATCTCTTTGTCATAAGTTGGATACTTCCGGACTATGTTTGAAAGTGTCTCACTTTGATATGCCACTGGATGCCTGTGTTGAGTAAGGAATTCCCCAATAGCATAGTCAAAGGCATTTGTCTCTACCTCAAATGGTTGTTGCAAGTTTGGTAATGCAAGAATTGGTGCTAAGTAGAGGCGATCTTTCAACTCTGTGAATGCCTTCTGTTGAGATTCGGACCAAATTTTTTTTTCTTTCACTCCTCCCTTGGTGACTTGACTCAAGGGCCAAGTGATATGAGAAAATCCCAACACGAACCTGCGGTAGAAGTTGGCAACTCCTAGAAAGTTGCGAAGCTCTGTCAGATTGGTTGGATATGGCCAATCCAAAATGACCTGGATCTTAGCTGGATCCACATGCACCCCTTGTTCATCAATAATGTATCCTATATATTGAACCTCGGTCATGCCAAAAGTGCATTTCTCCAAATTGGCACATAACTTGTGTTGCCGCAGTGTTTGGAGAAATTGTCGGATGTGGTGGAGGTGCTCTTCCCAACTCTGGCTGAAGATCAAGATGTCATCCAAGTATATCACTACAAATGAGTTGGTGAATGGCCGAAAGATGTCATCCATTAGCCTCATGAAGGTTGTAGGAGCATTCGTCAATCCGAAAGGCATAACCAACCATTCAAAAAGGCCCTCCTTGGCTTTGAAGGCAGTCTTCCACACATCGGAGGGTTCAATTGGTACCTGGTGATATCCTAACTCCAAATCGATCTTGCTGAAATATTTCTCCCCTTCAGTTGGTCCAGGAGGTCATCAATCCATGGGATTGGGTACCTATTACGAACAGTGATCTTGTTCAGCGCCTGATAGTCAATATAGAGTCTCCAAGTCCCATTCTTCTTCTGTACCAACACGATCGGGCTCCCAGAGGGCGATGAACTCGGACAGATGTGACCTTTTTGCAGTAGCTCCTAAATCTGCCTGTTGATTTCATCGTTCTCCAGAACGAAGTGTGGATAGATTGGTCCATTGGGCAACGACGCACCTGGGGTCATATCCATGGAGTGCTTGACCTGACAGTGTATAGGAACCCTTGCGGGGGAGGTGAAGATGTCCTCGTACTCCTCCATGACCTTGTCCATCTATAGTTGTTGTGCGGAGGGGCCTTGTCTGGAGGTCGTGGCCACCATCTTATTCTTTCCTTGAGGGTGTATCATAAGGAAAACAAACTTCCCGGTTTTGGAAATGAGCTTACTGCATTGTTTTTCAGTAACCAAAGAGATGGCAGTAGGCGGTGCTACCTCTGGTATCCTATAGAACTTATTTCCCAAAGTAACAATAACAGCATGGGGCCTTGATTCATACATAGCATGTCTCTTCCACAAGTATGGTTGTCCTAATAATACATCACAAACATCAAGGGGAGCAATGTCACACAATACCTCATCTGTGAAGGGCTTGATGTTGTATGGAAGGTGACACTGTTGGCTCATGCGAAGATCCCGTCCTTGGTGAAGCCACCCGATGGTGTACGGTTGTGGATGTGCTATGGTTGGTAATCCCAGCCGCTTCACGACCTCTGCCGAAATGAGGTTCTTTTGGCTCCCACTGTCGACAATGAACTATAGCGGGGAGCCCTTTACCCACATCTCGGAGAGGAAGAGATGCTCCTCCTCCTATGGATCTTCAAGTTCCTTCTTCTAGATCTTCGTGGTGGCAACGGTGGCATTGGGCTCTGCATCGACAATCTGCTTCCCTTTGTCATTCCCGTTACCGGGTTCTGACTCAGAGTCGGAACATGCATCTGATTCTGAAACCTTTAGCTCGACCACCAGTGACTACTTGGCATGACACTCACTTGTGCTATGAGTGGAGCTCTTATCGAACTCACACAACTTTCCCGTGTCATTTTTCAGCTTCGCAACATTATTATTTGCTTGCAGTTTTGGCGAGTTGTCTTGGGCCACCTCGCCTTGGCTTTGTCATTTGTTCTACGGTTTGGGGGCACCTTTCCCTTGTTTCAGATTCGCAAATCCAAAGTCTCGCTTCTTCTGTTTAAACTTTTTCTTGACCTTGACGACATACTGGTATGCCGTGCCGAGCGAGGAGATGTTCAGGAATTCTATTTCTTCCTGGATGCACTTGTGTAGGCAGCGATGGCATTTGAGTACCAAATGTTGCTCTGTATCTTTGATACCCAACTTTGTGTGAAGGGTATGGAAAATATTGGTAAACTCTGGCACGTCTTGGTCCCTTCCCTGCTACAACGTGGTCCACTTTATGTATTGTTCCTTGATGGCATCCTGAAATGAATTCCAACTGGATGTGACTGAAAATAGTGATCCTGTACTTTCATCCTTCTGCTCACAGTAGGTTTCCCACCAATCCTTGACGTGGGGGGCTGCTTTGAGAAGAGAAAAAATAATCTTTTCTTGACTGGAAAAATCATGAACAAAAAAATAACCCTCTAGCACATTTAACCATTTATCGATGGCATCTGCATCTATTTGAACCTTGAATATGGGGATTTCCAAATTAACTTGTACCTTGAACGGTGTGACATTTCAAGTGTTGATGTTGGAATCTGATGCGTCGCCCCTAGGTAGTCACTGAAGGATCTGGGCAAAGTTTTCCATCATTGCGTTCCTTTGTCACTCGAGGGCTTCTTCGAGCAAGATTTTGATAGGATCTCCTACCTCCTTGTCTTTATTTTCATTCGCCATGGGAGGCCATCGGGATTTGCGAGGCTGGTCTTGCAAAGGTTCGACCAGTTCAAGCCCTAACTCCTTATATCTCGACCTCGTTGGGAAGATGCAAAGAAAAACAGAGAAGAAAAGCAGACCGCTCTGATACCACTGATCCAGATTTAAACAGGAACGCAACAAATTACATAGATAACCATAAACATAGAGATGCAACGGAAATAATACTTCATTTCATTAATGTAAAATACTGAAATATGCTTACAAACAGGAATGGAAATAAACCAGCTAGGGTGATGGTAGCTTATCTTTGAGAAGAGATGTGGTATCTACATGCCTCTGAACTATCTTACAATAAGGCTCAAGGGACTTTTTATTATTAAACAATAAGATCAAACCCTAAACAACCAAAACCCTAACCTGAGGAGATGTAACACCAAGAGTTTATGGGCCTCATTTGGGTGAGTTGGACAGCCAAGTTCTCAGGGTCATGACTTGGTCATATTATCTCCGTTTGACGCGCATGATAGCCCATTGGAAAGATCTCTCCGAGGACTACGACAAAGAAGATGATTTTAAAGAAAAAAATTTGGTGGTAGATTTCCCAAAAAATGTCATTTAGGGCCTCAAAATGGCTCCAGAAGTTTAGGACCCAAAAAACTACTAAAAATATTAAACTGTGCTATAATTAAGGAAACTGAAAAAACTGGAAGAAGCAATGGTGGGGGTCCAAGTGGAATTGGTGGGTGGCCAACAATATCCACCTAGATCAACATGACTTGATGACAAGACACCTCGAACCATCAAGACAACATGCGCTCCATGTGACCGACTGATGGGTGTGAGCGACAAGTGCAACACTTGTGATAGATCGTTGAATGACCCCGATGATGCTTGACTGTCAATGCATACAACTTTGCGTGCAAGTTCAACAAAGGTTTACATAATGAATACAACTTGTACACGCAAAGAGGGACTATGTTCATAACCAGAACATGGTTGCAAGCATGACATTGCGACGAACATGCTAAAAGATGTCCGGTGAACGGTTAAGCGAGGTGGGTGCAAAGACTCAACACGAGCTCACAAGATGAGCCTGAGTACTTGCAAACATCAAGGAAAAACCCAAGGAAGGATTCAAAATTGGATGCAGGCCAAACTTTTGGAGGGTGTTGCAACTGCTAGAACACATAGTAACTCTTTGTCACATATTTACCCGTGTGGACTGGTGAACCTGGGTAAGTGTGGGAGGAGGGTGGTTACATATATCCCTACCTTATGTAGGCCCATTAAGCTTCTCCTAGACACCTCACCATTAGAGAAAAGTATAGTCTAGTTGGAATACATTGACAAGTTGATGAGAATCCCTCTTGCACAACAAAGCCCATAAAAAGAGGACCAAATCCTCGTTTGATTGCAATGTGACCCCTTTTCATTTATTAAGAGGGATCTGTTACTCAGGGATAATTTTAAGGATGGAAAATTATCTTGAAGTTTAAAAACATTGGTGAATCTCACTAGTCTATAATATGCAAAATGTAAAATGTTTATTGATATATTTGTAGACTTATTCAAATTTATAATGATTTTATATATACTCTATTATATTATAATGTTGGTGATTTTTCAGGTAAAATAATTTTTATTTTAAAATTTGGGTGAATCATTTTTATGAAAAAATGGAAATTGGTGAGTATTTTTTTTGGAAAAATCATGGGAAAGTAGCCTACATGCGAATATTAGCCCCTAAAAGTTTCCATGGTAGTACCCTGCTACGAAATCACCAAGGAAGCATTGGGACCTAGAAAATTCAAAACTCTATGGAAAGGTCCCTACATTGTTAAGTATTTCCTTTTGAAAGGAACTTACATGTTAGCAAATCCTACTGGGAATTATTTTAAAGATCCCCTCAACGGGCTCTACCTTCAAAATTTCATCCATAACATTAAGTTAGGGCTTATGATGTAAGTTATGTACCATGATTTTTTTTTTTTATGATCACCTCATTATCAATGTACTCTTAACTATATTATCATCCTATGTTGTAGTTGGATCATCTAACAACTTACCACATTGGGTTTGCTTACAGTGCCTCTTGATGGTCACAAAATATTACAGTGATAGCTTGGGCTATATACTCTCTTAATCAAATGATTCTCGATGAGAATAGCATATGTATTGGGTCAACCACTAACAATAAAGTAGAATATGATGCCGTCATTTGCCTTTTCGCTGACACCTCTTACTTAGGTATCAGTCACATGAATGTGTTCCTTCATTCCCAACTTGTTGTATCGTGGTTCAATAAAAACTTAAACATTTGTTACCCTTGACTATTCTATAAATACATGTATTCACAACAATTAGCATGTGTTTTTAACAGTATCACATTTTCACATATACCAAGAAGTAAAAATCATGTTGGTGACCACATCACTAATAAATTACTAGACTAGTAAGTGTTACATACAAGTCTTCATCGAGACATATAAAGCATAAATATATTCCATCACATCAATAAAATTCATGTGCACCACATGTATATAAGCATGATCTAGATGGATCCAGAAATAGAAGTGGCCTGAGAAATAACTCAAAAATAAAAGTCATCAGATTGAAGTGAAACCAGGACTAGATCATAGTTCACGTCATCCTAATTGAAATGGTGTGAACACCACTGAAATCTGAGTTCGTATGCTCAATTTATAGCTATTCAAAGTTGTAGTCAAAGTTGGCCAAGTGGAAGTCACTAACGAGGCAACAATTTTGAAAAATATTGGCACACGGAATCCGGCCATCGGAACAAGAAATTTTTTTTCCTACTTAAATTGCCTAGTGACCCCAAATTTGTTGGCAAGAAAAACGCCCACTATGGGCTAAGTTTAAAATATATTAGAAAAATAATAATCAACGGGTTGGCTAATGGTTAAGCGCAGCCAACTGGATGGGCAGGTGTTGGCAGTATATGATATATATATATATATATATATATATATATATATATATATATATATATATATATATATATATATATATATATATATATATAGAGAGAGAGAGAGAGAGAGAGAGAGAGAGAGAGAGAGAGAGAGAGAGATAATGGTTGGTGGGTGGTCAAACCCCACCAACCCACAAGAACTAACCACAAGATATGAATCGAATTGGTGCAGTCTTTTCAAAAACATGAAATCGTTAAGAGTGGAACTAACGGGCTTGAACTCGCCTGGCCCGGTGGGCCAGCCTGCAACCTGGGAGGTTCGAAAAATGTGTTACAACAACATTATACACCAGCACCAAACTTAACATACTTGTCGAACCATTGTTGCTCATTGAAAATTGTTCGAAACTTAATATGGGGTGTGATGGGTTTCAAACACTGTCCGCCCCCACGTTGTTCTCCACAACAACCAACGAGCCAATGACCCCACGTTGGTGGCTCCACCGCCAAGCACTATTTAAACTTTCATTTGCCCATTTGAACGAGACCGCTAGGGGGCAGACCAGTGGAACCTTGAGCGGTCAAATCTAGTGGAAACTTGATCGAGGGATCTACCAAGATGCAGAAAAGATTCCCTTATAGGGCTAGAGGTGTGAGTGTCAGAATTTGACAAATTTATAGTCGATTTTGCACATTTTTGTGCTAGGAATTGAATTGCATAGTTTGTGTCTCCAACTGAGGTCTTCATTTTTAGGCCATCATAAAAAATGGAGGTATAAGGGTCATTTTTTAAAAGTTTCTTGTAATTCATTTCTTTGCTTCCATTTAATGAAAATAAAGCCTCTCCACTATGAGTAGGGCCCAGATACGTAACACACATTGGGTGAAATCCATAATCAAATTGTTTGTGTGCCTTTGATCTCATGCTTATGTTTTGATTTCCACCTTTTTTCATGTGTTGAGTTACTTGATTAATATTATCCTTTAAATGTAATTTTGTATGCATCCTTGAAGTTAAAAGATCTAGAAAAAGCTTGGTATCAGAGAAAGTCTTCTTGATGCAAGTTGCATGAGTGAATGATAACTATGAACAAGCTCCAAAGAGGATAAGGAAAACTTAAATCCTTTGATCCTGAAGCAGGGCATGCCCCACAAAGACAAAACATGGAAGATGAGGAAGCTCTAATGGAGGAAGAGAAAAATTATCCCAAGATCTTCTTCATCATGGGAGAGAAAGTTGACAAGTTTTTTGTAGAGTATGAGAAGACAATCAAGCATGAGAAGAAAGAGCCATATGCCCATGCATCAGTAAATAATGAAGGTGGAAGAGGAGATCCTCCTAAACCGCCCTCTCCATCCTCTAGTGACAATTTTTCTTCTTATTCTCATCACTCTAATAGGCATCATAGGATTACATCTAAGAAGCCATTTTTTAAACTAGATGTAAAGTTTGATTTTTCCACATATAATGGAGAATGTAATGTAAAGAAACTAAACAATTGGATTAGAGAAATTGAGTTTTATTGTCAAATTCGGTAGATTAAGGAAGATGAGGCAAAGATCCAATTAGCGTCTCTTGGATCCAGTGGCATCGTTCTTGTCTGGTGGGAGAGAAAGTTGCAGAAATGTTGCAAAAACTTGGGTAATATCCTTTAATATTGGTCCAATTTTGTTTCTACATTGAAAGATATATTTTATCCTTTGGGTTATCGAAAAAAGGATTTAATGGAGTGGAAATATTTAAGGCAAGGAAAGGGTTCAAATGTACAAAGCTTCACAGAAGAGTTTAGAAAACAAGCATTGAATTTGGGTATTTCACTTGATTCACTAGAAACTGTAACAAAGTATATTGGAGCTTTACATAGTTTTTTTTTTTTTTCTAGTTAAGACTAACCTAAGTACCCACTGGGGATTTGAACCAGTGACCTATCGCAAGGGGTGCCTTAACAAGGCGCCCATTCACCGTCAATCCAAAGCCCAGTAGGCTTGGAGCTTTACATAGTTATATTAGAGATTCTTTGTTATTATTTGAGCCTAGTACTATTGATGAGGCTAGTGTGAAGGTCATTGACCTTGAAATAAGGGGTAAGAATGATAAAGGAGAGCAACTGAAGAAATCATCTTTCAAACCTCATAATGGCAAGTTCAAAGGAAAAGGCAAGGGAAAGGACAAGAAGGAAACTACAACCAAGGAGGAAGGAGCAAAGCCATCTTGTACACATTTTAGTAAGGAAGGTCATGATGATGAAAAATATTGGAGGTTTCATCTAGAGTTGAAGCCAAAGAGATTTGGTGGAAAGGGAAAGAAAAAGACAATGGAAACAACACAACAAGATCTTGGATCCGATTCTGGTGATGATACATTGATCACAACACTGGGCACACAAGGTACTCTTTATCTTCATGCTAATGAAAATTTGGAATCGCATGCAAGTACAAGTTCTTCAAATAAGCCTCTTGTTAATGAATGAGAGAGAATTGAATTATTCCACATTAGAGTCATAATGAAACACACTAAAGTGGAAACCTTGTTTGATCTGGGCTCACAATAAAATTTGATTTCAGAATCTGATGAGCCCCAAAAATGTGCAATTATTTGGGCTCATTCAACCTCCTAATTTGGCTTAGTCCACCATTCTCATTTGTTTATTGCATGTTTTTGATTATTTTTATGTTAATAGAGTGAATTTGGTTAGTCATTATGCCAACAAGTCTAATGGGTGCTTTGTGTAGCCTTTTTGGTCAACTTGGAGACAAATTTGAAGGTCTTAATGAGCACTTGGCAGCCAAATTCGTGGGAGAACAAGCTAGAGGATTTGTAGGAAGGTGTCCCCCTCATTTATGGGCCCTTACCTCGAATTCTCCACCATCAGCTCGGAGTTCAAAGGCCACCAAATCAATGAGCACAAGGGCAGCCAAGCAAGTCAAGTTGGACTGCTGTTAACTACAAGTCTTGGGCAGCCAAGTCCCTAAATTTTAGGAGGACTGTTGGGTCCTCAAATTGTATAAATAAGAGGGCTTAAGACCTCATTTCAGTTAGTCATTTTGGTTAGCTAGTGGTTAGTCATTTTGTAGCCAGTTAGTCATTTTGTTTTAGCCATTAGTTAGCTAGGTTGTAGTTCGATTTTTATGCAGTAGATTAGCTTTGCTTTCAGCTCATGCTCAAGCTCTCCTTGTGGACAGTTTTGATGTAACTTTTCATTTCTTGATTAATAAAGATGGATCCAGCTTTGCACCAGCTCTAAATCTTTCTTAGGAGGCTGTAGCTCTTGGGTTTGGGCCCATCTCAAGCGCCCAGTACCTCCTTTGTTTATCTTTATGTGTTTTGCTGCGTTCTTGAAATAAAATCTGCTATCTAGATTTAGATCTTTCTTTGTTATTTAGATTTCTTTTGATGGTTCAAGTAGCTTTTCATGTTTATAATAGATTGGTAGGAGTTTGTTATGCATTTAGATCTTTTGGCATGTTCTTGCTCACGTGATGTATATGGTTCTCTTTCCAAACAAAGCTGCTGTTTATTCATTTCATTGACAGTTGGATTGAGTTAGCTAGGACTTGGTTTGTTTGCAAGAATTCCTTGATTTGTTTGAATGAGCATTGTGCAGGGCATCTCTATCACCTTCATCACCAACTCGTTCATCTGAGCCTCATCTAGATCAGCTCCTCCATCACCAAGTCTGTTTCCTTATCTCCCATCTGCTCTTTTGCCACGTTACCCTACCTTCTTCTCCATTGTTGCCTCAACTACCTTAAAGCCAAATCAGCCTTCCACATATCATCTCATCACTCCATCCATCAGTTCCTAGGTCACTTCAGACCCCCATCCTACCTCCATAACCATCCATGCATCTTCCATCAACCATCCATCCTCAAAAATCCAATTCGTAAACATCCTATAGAAGAATTACAGAACATCATGTAGAAGACTTACAGGACTTTCCTGTAGAAACCCCTGCAGACTTCCTGTAGAAGTTCATAAACACGGTTGTTTGTCATCCAAACTTTGTGAAACTCTCAGAGAGAATGTCAGGTATCCCTTAGACCCTCTCTGTACCATCCCAGCCTTTCCCAAAGCATTTCAGCCCTTGATCCATCCCTGCACAGTGGAAAACTAGTTAAAAGCACATGCATGACAATTCTTATAACTTAATCAAAAATACAAAAAGATGTTTTCTTCAGATAGTGATAACTTAGACACATGCATTTTACCTTCCTAGAAGTTATGGCATCTCTTTTCGTTGTTGGCATTCTTTCCTTTGCATCAGTAGGACTAGCTGGTAGAATTAGGGTTTGCTAGGGTTTGCTAGGGTTTGTGTTTCCTTTTGGCTTTCAGTTTCTTTTCGCAAGTAGATTAACTTCCTTTGAGTTAGCTTTCGTCCATCAGTTAAAAAGCTTCTTCTGAGATCATATAGAAGTTGGCTTGAGCCCTAGCGGACTTGTGCCAGCTGACCAAGTGACAGCTGCGACAAGAGCTAGTACTTGTGCATACAGCACCGTCGCTTCCAAGTTTGTACGAACTACCGGGTTGATAAAATTAGAGATAGGAAGCTCCAGGAGTTGTAGCATTATTGCTGCAATACTAGAGCCCACCATCTTTTTGGCACCGTTGCCGGGGAAGCGGCAGAGTATTGGTGATTGTTGCTATTCTTCTATTTTCTACTACAACCTTCTGCTCAGTAGTTTATTTCATTTTCATTCTGCAAAAGTAGCATAGACATTTCCTGCTTTCATAGATTAGTATTTCCTGCTTTCATAGATTAGCATTTCCTGCTTTCCTATATTAGCCTTTCAATTCCGCAATTTCAATTTTGCAAGCGTAGATTAGTATTTCAATTTTGCAAGCATAGACTAGCCTTTCCATTCCTACAATTTCATTTGAGCAAAATAGATTAGTCCTTTCCTGCTTTCATTTCAATTCCGCATTTTCATTTTAGCAAGATAGTTAGTTGCAGTTCAATCTATTTTAGTTTTGCACGTAGAAGTAGAAAAAAGCAAAAATCAACCAAAAAGATTTCATTTCATGCCTTGTAGGAGTAGAGATAAGTTAGAAAAATGATTGCAAAACACCCCCACTGCTTCACACAGCCTTCTCTCTTCTTCGATGGTTGTGATTGAAGAACCCCTGGGTGGACATCAAGACATATTTGAAGAACCTCTAGGGGAGAAGAAGAAGAAAACATTCCTCTGGAGCAAATGGCTACAAGCAGAGATGTTGGGAGCAACATCTTGTCCAAAGATGAATTTGAAAATCAGATCGAAGGTTTCAAGAGTGATATGAGGCAGTTTCTTGCCATGCAACTGGATACCTTGCGGATCCAAAAGAAGCAAGAAGAAGCCAAGAGGGCTTTGGCCATTTTTTGTCCTAGGTGCACTAGAAAGCATCCTTGGAACGAATGTCCAATGCACTCTCTAGAAGTGTGTTTCATCTGTGAAGAATACCATCCTACAGATCAGTGCCCTTCCTTGCCCAGAATCAAAGCTACATATCAGAGAGCCAAAGGAGCCACTGAATCACTCTATTATATGAACCAAAGGAGGCCACATGGACCTAGATCTTACCAGCAGGAACTGCAAGGGACACTCGAGACCTATTATGACCCCTATCAAGCCACTTTCATGCCTTCTTGGGGTCCCCCTGCTCATCCTTCTTGGTCTACACCTCCTCCTTGGTCATATCCTCCTTGTTCCTTCATAGATCCATATTATGCTCAACCAGTTGCTCATTCATTTCACTCTTATGCTCAGCCATAGCCTCAGTGGAATGCACCTTATCAGGAGTGGAGGCCCCCGTACAACTCTCATCCCGCTCATTTTCCTCCACCACCTGCTCATCCACAACCATCGCCTCCTCCTCCACCAAGGAAACCCGAAATGCCTACCCAACCACAATGCCATCCTCCATCTCAATTTCACACCTCCACTCAACTATCCGTAGCACCATTTCCAAAACCATGCAATGGAGCAGCTCAACCAAATTGCAAAGCTGAGGCACAACATGTGCAAATGACACCTTTTGAGCTCAATGATCTTCACCATAGCTTAAGAAAAGCATTGCAAAAAAGAGATCATCTTGAAAGCATTGAAGGATCACATCCAGCAAAAGACGATTCAAAAGAGGAGATCAAAGAACCATGGGCTGCACTTGATGAAGAGAAGAGATCAGAATTAGAGATAAAGAAAGATCCTTCATGGTTACCATCAAATCTTCCATGTATTCAAGAGAAATATCAACAAAAAGAGGAAGATGAGAAAGTCATGTTAGAAGGTGACATGAAGAATGATCCAGATCAGCCAAAGAACCAAGGATATCAAAGCTATATTGAGATATGGTTTCAGGAGGTCACTAAGTTGCAGCAATACTTTCTTCCTCAGTTTTGTTTGATCCCTTCAACGCCAGATCATTTGGTCTCTGAGATCTGGATACCTATCAAAGCATGCATTTCGAGCCTTCACATCATTTTTTCTCTAATCTCGATGTGCACATGGCTCCATTGGAAGTATTCTTATACTTGAGAATGATTTTGTTTTTCAAGTAGGGTAGGGTAGAAAAAAAAAAGAAAAAAGAAAAAAAGAGAAAAAAGAAAAAGAAAAAAAAATGAAAAAAGAGGAAAATAGAAATCTAAGGTGAAAACCTCCTCGGAGGCGCCTTATATTGGCTCATTGATTTAAAACCTCCATGAGGCGGTCAATGGGTTGGAAAAAAAGAGAAAATAAAAGGGAATAAGTTCTTTGGGTGAAAACCTCCCTTGGAGGCGCCCAAGGCAGGCAATTAGGGTGAAAACCTCCATGAGGCGCCCTAGTTGTTTTTCAAAAAAAAAAAAAAAAAAAAAGAGAAAAAGAAAAAAAGAACAAATAAGACTAATTTCCATTGGCTAATTGCAGGTTGCAAGAAGGACATTGTAGGTCAGGTGGATCACTCAAAACAAAGACAAAGGAGTTTTTCGTATCTTCTACAGGAAGCTTACAAAAAAGCCAAATTGATCTCCGAGGAGGACCTGAAGGCTTGGAATATGTCCATGAGGCCTACCCACATCCATGTTTCCATTCCTCACCCCTTTTCCATCATTTTATCCATGTCATTATGCCTCTTTCCTCAAAACTGTGTCTTCTACAGGAAGCTCTGTATTTCTACAGGAAACATCCTGTAATACCTTTGGACGAGCCAAATACAATTTCAGAAGTGAATCTAATGGTAGGAATCTGTTGATTAGGCCTAAAAGCACTTGTGTGTCCATCCCTTTCCTTTCTCCATCATTCGTCCCCCTCATTGTGCTTCTCATTGTGCTTCTACAGGAACTTCCTGTAGAAATTGTGGGAAACTAGGCATGCATTTCAAAAAGTGGTTTGGCAAGCATGGTAGCTTCCTCAAGGGTTCAGAAGCCCTCATGCAATCTTCCAACTCCTCCTCCATCGTCTCCATACCTGCATCACAGCCAAAATTCATTTTGTCATACCATGCAAACACATTCAAAGTGCCTTGAAGCAAAAATCCATAGAGCAGAATTTGTTTTTGCCATAACTTGAGAACCATGCATCCATTTGACAAACCATCTTATGGGGGATTGTACAAGGTCGATGACAACATGCCTGAGCAGTTTTCATGCAATTCCGGTGCACGGTTTCCAAGAAATCAGCCTCCATCACCATTAGCCATTTTTGCATTTTCTCCATATCCGTGCATCCGTTTTAAAACCTGTTTCATGGGGTGATGCACGTGGATGATAGTAGCCTACCCAAGCAGTTTCAGTCGATTCCGATGCACGGTTTCCGAGAAATCGAGCTCTGAAATATTCAGCCATTTTCCATTTTTCTCGAAATCCGTGCATCCATTGATCACGAATTTTCTATGGGAGATGCATAATGATGGTAGGAACATGCTCACCGAGTTTCAGATCAAACCGATCTACCGTTTGGGAGAAATGGCAAAAAGAAGTTCTGGTTGTGACCATGCAGCAGCAACAGCTTGAGCGGGCAGAGTTGAACGTGGAAATGAACGCGTGCAGCTTAGATCCGTCCAGAGGGCACCTGCACAAGAAAAAAACAGCCATAAATCATCAGTCAAGCCACCATACATGCAGCAAATGAAGATCAACACATGCATGCAGCAACACGCTTCACAATCAGCCGTTTAACTTGCAGGTACGTGACTAAACTTGTTCCTCTGTTTGCATGAATATAATCTAAAGCAATGCATGAATGAATGAGATGAGTGGGTTCAGCCAAGAAGGGAGCCACATTCAATTGCACTCAGCAAGGCAAAAATCACGCATGCATGGATCAGCCATTCACGTGAAGTTCAAAAACAAAACACAGTCAGTTGGGGATATTCTAAACTCTAAGTGCAACTAATGGAATTGAATACAAGCAGAGAACAAATAAATAACAACAGCAGTTCATGACATTACTGCAGTTCTAGAAAGCCACGCACGCTTGGCCACTGCACTCCTTCACCACAAATCACGCAAACATTAATCAACGCTCAGCTGAAACTCACAGATGGTTGCCAACTTGCACTTGCCTCATGTTTAACTCGGAGTATACTTCCTCTGCTTCCACAATCGGCTTAATCTATCGTCCTCCGCTGAGTTTCCTACCTATTTTCAAATTTCTCTAGTGCAGCGGGCTCACTCAAAGGCCGAATCACACTCTACAGGCGTTTCTACAGGATGTCGTCTACAGGAAAGGCAGAAAACAGCCCTGCAGAAAGAAAACATGAGGAGCTTCTGTGGGTTGATGCTTCTGTTGGCTGACCACGGGATTTTTAGAAAAGTTCAAGCTCCAAACGAGGAGAAAGGAGGAATATGCCGAAGGCCACATTCTTGTTTCCATGCATTTCCTTTTGCATTTTCTTTATTCTCAATGCACTGCTATGGAAAAAATCAGTTGGTATAGTTCCTTTCGAGACTATGTTTGCCTCAGTCCTTTTATGGTTTGGAATTGTATCCATTGGATTGTTCTTCAGATTAACTTCAATATGGCTGCATCAGTCCTACTATATATTTGGGTTCCTATTCATTATCTTTGTGATCCTCATGGTTACATGTGCAGAAATCACTGTTATCTTGTGCTACGTTGAAATGTGCAGTGAAGATTACAACCGGTGGTGGAGATCTTATTTGACTGCAGGCTCCTCCGCATTCTACTTGTTTCTCTATGCCACATTCTATTTATTCACCAAGTTGGAGATGACAAAACTTGTTTCTAGAATTTCATATTTTGGATACATGCCCATCATGTCATACTCATTTGTTGTTCTGACCAGTATAATAGATTTCTATGCATGCCTTTGGTTTGTGCGGACAATGCACTTATCAGTGAAGATTGACTGAGGCTCTGCATGCAGCTACCATTTTTCAGAGGGGCCGTTTAAATTTCAAGATTTGGACATAATCTGATCATGGTTCAGCCTTCTACAAGAATATACTTACACATTCATACCAAGGCTGAGGGCACTAAGAAAAGCAGCGGAAATGGAGGATGTCTTGGCAAATGATTCTGCATATCTAAAGGAGACCGAAAATTTTGAAGCTTCTGAGACAAAGGATGTATTAACAAACATCATTGCAGAGCAAGTAGATTTTCAGAGAAGAGGAAAAAGCAGTTTCAAATTTGAATGATGGAGTGTTCGAGTCCAATCCATCTGGTGAAACTATCAGTGTACCTGTGAATGTAAGCGTTCAACAAGCCACTAAAACAGAACAAGTTGAGACAATACCGCAGGCAAAATCAGAGAAAATTCATTCTACAGGAAGCTAGTAGACTATTTCTACAGGAAGCCAGCGAAGAGTTTCTACAGGAAAGTTTGAAAAGCGGGAAGCCAAAGGAGAAATTGGCCGAGATGCTAACCAAGGAAGTCACCAGGGCCATCAAAGACAAGGGGAGAGATTTGGTTGCTCAGAGGATGAGCAACACTTTCAGTAGGGGGTGATGATGAGCCCCAAAAATGTGCAATTATTTGGGCTCATTCAACCTCCTAATTTGGCGTAGTCCACCATTCTCATTTGTTTATTGCATGTTTTTGATTATTTTTATGTTAATAGAGTGAATTTGGTTAGTCATTATGCCAACAAGTCTAATGGGTGCTTTGTGTAGCCTTTTTGGTCAACTTGGAGACAAATTTGAAGGTCTTAATGAGCACTTGGCAGCCAAATTCGTGGGAGAACAAGCTAGAGGATTTGTAGGAAGGTGTCCCCCTCATTTATGGGCCCTTACCTCGAATTCTCCACCATCATCTCGGAGTTCAAAGGCCACCAAATCAATGAGCACAAGGGCAGCCAAGCAAGTCAAGTTGGACTGCTGTTAACTACAAGTCTTGGGCAGCCAAGTCCCTAAATTTTAGGAGGACCGTTGGGTCCTCAAATTGTATAAATAAGAGGGCTTAAGACCTCATTTCAGTTAATCATTTTGGTTAGCTAGTGGTTAGTCATTTTGTAGCCAGTTAGTCATTTTGTTTTAGCCATTAGTTAGCTAGGTTGTAGTTCGATTTTTATGCAGTAGATTAGCTTTGCTTTCAGCTCATGCTCAAGCTCTCCTTGTGGACAGTTTTGATGTAACTTTTCATTTCTTGATTAATAAAGATGGATCTAGCTTTGCACCAGCTCTAAATCTTTCTTAGGAGGCTGTAGCTCTTGGGTTTGGGCCCATCTCAAGCGCCCAGTTGTTATAGACAATTTTGTGCCTTGCAGCATCAGGCATGAATTGTCAATAATCCAAGGGATCCAAAGTCCCTAAACATGATGTTCCTACCCCTAGAGGAACAAGGTCAGCAAACCAACAGCTCTCAGATCAGTTCTCCACCTGAAAACACTCAAAAAAAGCAATCCTGAAATCAAAGCAGGTGCTCCACTAGGCTTCTGCGCTGAAACTCAACTCCTCCATGGTGTACCTGCGTTGCAAAGCAGGTAGAACAAAGCCCACCTGCGCTGAGCGAGATGGGACAAGTGGCACACTGAGTCATTGCTCTGGAATCTTCCAAAAATGACACTTGGATCAGGGATTTCGCCTTGTGATGAGTCAGAGGCTCTGTTTCTCCAAGTGGAAGCAAGGTTCTCCAAGTGGACTCAAGAACTGAAGATCAACTGAAGAGAGAGAGGACACAAGGCAGCTACACATCAGTTGCAAGCTGACTCATCCTTTCTCAATTCATCTATATATTGAGCTCTCTCCTATGAGCTCAGGAGGCTGGAATTTTGTGCAAAGTAATGATATGCTGTTGGTTTCACTATAGAACTATTGGGTGATTGCTTGAAGGAGGTGAAGAGGAGAAATTCTTTCTGCTGGGAGGTGTTGCTGGATTGGGGCCTTCAATGGTTGTAACACTCTCAGAACTTTACTTCTTCTATTAATAAAAGCTATTGAGGTTCTTCTATATGCACTTGTTTCAATGATGTGTTGTGATAAATGTATATTTGATTTATGCTAATCCTTGAATCAGTTATGATTGCATGCTTCTTGTAGTTTCCTTCTTTGTTATTTTGCAGGATCTCATTCTAGCTGGGCCAGCAAAAGAGCAAGGAGCTGGGAGCAAGCAAGCAAAGAGAAGAGTTTGGATTCAACATTAAGCGCAAGGCAACGGTTAGTGCATTTCTTCATTCTCTCTTGCTTTCATAAAGAAGTAAACCTTAAGTAGTTTTCTTTACAGTTGTTGCTGAGGTACTATCACCCTTAGAGTGGGATAGGGTCATCCGAGTTGGATACTTTTCCCTACAACAAACTGGCGACTCCGCTGGGGATCGTATCTGTTTGATTGTTTGTAGTATTTTGCTATTCATTTCCTGAACAAAAGAGTACTAAATCGAAAAGCTTTTGACTATATCAAAAGCGAAGTAGAGGGCAGCTACTCTAGCTCATTTCTGAGCATGTTCATGATTTGAAGAGCTGATCTACAAGGATCCTTGTAAGCTCTTAGTGATAGCTTTTCATCTTCCTTGTCATCCCTTAGTGTGTGCTTGACTGATTTCTTCTGATTTGAGCAAAAACTGTGAATTTTTGAGAAAATTGTGACCCGGAAACTGAGAAAACGCAACTTTCGTTTTCCAAAGCAGGTAGTACACAGGCTACCTGCTTTGCAACGCAGGTCCCGAAGGGGCTACCTGCGCTGAGAGCCAGACTGGCTGTGCAGCACCTGCGTTGGCCCAATTTTGCCTTGTGCATGTGGGGTTTCCTCCCTTTTTCTTGCCTATTTTCACTATAAATTTTGCAGCCAGTTACCAGTCTTGCACCTATTCTGAAACCAACCTTACTTGCCATCATTCTGCCTCTGTTATATAACGAAATTGTATTTGTTCTTTTGTATTTCTTACATCATTTACGATTTCCCATAACGAAAAGTGAACTAGTCTTGCTTTGGCCTCTTAGATCTGAACCTGTGTTAGGCATTTTGCTGGTCTAAAGAGTTAGCTTGTTTGCTGTCCATAGCTGGTTAGTCTTTTTACTTTCGTCATTATGGTTTGATTTCATGCATTTCCAGTGATTAAACAAGTAAATCTTAAGGTGTCTTTTGATTTTGGACTAGCTTGTTTACTTTCGCTTTAAATCGAAATCAAAGTTATATAACAACTTTCTTTTTGTAATACATCAACATTAAGAAAGGGAAAAGAAAATACATGCATTGTGCATTTTGCATTTGACTATTTGCATGACGATTTAGGAAATTTTGCATTAGTGTGTGCTCTATGATCTGTGTGAAAAGATTTGCCTTTCTTCTCTCTCAGTAGTTAAGATTTTCAAAGTTGAAAGATTGAAAAGTTTGCTTCTCATCTTAGACTGCATCAGGAATTTGTCATATACATCTCGTGGTGATCCTTAAAGGCAAACTGCTAAGCAAGATCAACATTAAAATAAATTCAATTTACATAACAACGCTTTGTAACATAACGCAAACACATAGAGGTCTAGGTAGAGACGTGTTCCGGCGTCGTTAAACTTAGTGACTGTCGATCTCTACGAAGGTGGGTGATTCCTCCTGAGAGTCGGTGGCACTAATACGGACTTGTGCTCCCACGTACTGTCGAGTATATATTGGGAGACCCCTATAGGAACAAAGCCTTTATCCATAGGAAGCCGTGTCGGCCGCCCTGCTGATCGCGATGCAGTGAACACAGCATTCACGAAGATCGACCACCCGTACCGTAAAACGTATTCTGTGGTTTCGCGAAAAGTTTGGCACACCCTCTACCTAGAACTCCAGAGAAGTTTCTTTTGGCCTTTTTCAAACTCTATAACTGAAAAAGTCCAACCGAGCATTTGTCACTTCGGGCTCGTTAAAACATCGAAGGAGACTAGAGTCATCTTTAGCTTTTTCTCGACTCTTAAAACATGAAAAAGCAAAGTTGTGTCTAAAAGCGTCGTTAATAAAATTTATTTTAATCGGAACATAATCACCTGTTATTCCCACGTTGATCTTTCAGTTGAAAAGTATGGAGCCCACCAACCAAGGAAGTCACCTTGGTGGAAGTCCCAATCCCTTCTCCTCTTGGGGAGATGTTGGTGCGCCTCATATGGCCACATTTTCACTTCCAGGATTGACAATTGGCCTACCTGTATGGCTCTTTTCAACTAATGTAGTTCAAATCACCACTAATCCTGAGCAGTCGAATCAACAGTCAGACCAGTCTAGAGCTGCCCACCAGCCTTCCACTTCTTATTCTTCCTCTGATCCTTCATCTTCGCAAGGTAGAGCCGACAAAAGTCAACCTCCCATGGAGAAGAAGGAAAAGAAGAAGAGAGAAAAGAAGAAGAAGGGGCCTATGGCAAAGGCGACTGGGGGCAAGCAAAGGACATCTGACAAAAATCCACACACTGCACCGACCGGGCCTAAATCGCCATGTGTCATTTGCAAAGGGACCCACTTCCACCGTGATTGTCCTTGTATTCCCCAGATACTAAGGGACTGGTCTCCCAGGTTGCACAATCCGGTAGCATCAACTTCTGGTAGTCATGTTGATTGCAGTCCGTCAACTAGCGAGAGTGAAGGACGAAAAGGGAGACCAAGATCACCCTGTATGCTGTGTGAAGGCGATCACGCCATCCACCGATGTCCGTTCTTAGATGAGGCAAAGAGAGTTTTGGAAGATCGTCTGGTATCACCGTTACGACTTCCTCCTGGATATCAAAAACTCGTGCCTAATCCCTCAGTAGTTGAAAATCCAGCCGGCCCGCTCAAGTGGTCAGCTGAAGTGTCGGTCATTGAGAATGAACCAACTGAATCTAGACCAGACGAAAGTCTAAAGGTCAATACGGCAGTTGACCCGGTCCTTCCTTCAGAGGTTTCATCCTCAAATGACACCGTCGTTGAAGATCCATCTTCAAATGACACCCTCACTGAAGAGAATAAGGATGACACCATCCAGATTCTTTTCATCAACACAGACTCTGATGAGCATCAGGGCAACGCGCCCATTCCTTTATCACAGGAAGGAACATCGTCAGGGTCGTATCCGGCCGTGTATTCGGTCCCACCACCAAGCAACCTAGTTGTATCCTTTGATTGGAATCAACTAGGCAGACCCCGGTTACCAGCCAGTATCCCATTCAGAATCATTGTCCAAATCTACAGAATGGTGATGGCTGGAACTATCATTGATGAAGGGGCATCTGTGAGTATCCTTTCCTCTATTGCTTGGAAAGCACTGGGTTCCCCAGCGCTCTTACCTGAGATGAGAAATCTATTAGGTTTTGATAAAGGAACCAGTCACCCGTTAGGGATTCTCCCCAATGTTCCCATTACATTGAGGGGGAAGACAGTTCATATGAACGTCATGGTCGTCCAGGGACCCTTGGTTTATAACTTACTTCTTGGATGAGACTATATATATTGCATGGAGGCAATAGTGTCCTCACTCTTCAGAGTTATGTGTTTTCCGCACGAAGGAAGAATGGTCAAGCTCGTAGACCAACTTTCATTTCCAGGATCACGCATCGCAAATAGTCAAATACCATCCCTTAACGGTTTATTCACTCAAGGAATGCCTCCACCCCCAGTTCTGCTTCCCGATGAATGCGAGTGATTCGGAAGAAAAACTGGGACCCAGGGGGCATGCACCCTGGCCTGCCTTGGGCAGAGGAAACCTTGGGTATAAAGTTAATTTCCGCAGAAGAATATGACTAGTCCGTACCCCGTCCGAAAGAAGGAAGAGAGGGTTGTTCTAGAATAAGATTCTTTTGTCAAAGTTATGTGAGTGAGATAATCTGTTTCTCGCTCCCCTTGTCTAGATAATCAGGATACCGAGGAAGGAGATCCATTTGTGGCGGCAAGTAGCCACCATCTTTGAAGACAAGCCTCACCCATTAAAACATATGTTTTGAAGGATAAGTAGGGGCAGCCTCCAAAGAAAGAGATGAAATTGCTGAAATAAGTGGTCGCCATCTTTAGTAACCTAATGTTAGACATCGCCGGGAAAGAGAGTTTAGTTTGCGGCATCAAACAAAACCTTGTTTCGGATAATAAGTAAGAGTCGAACCTCCCTCCGTAACGCCAATGTTTTATCTGTTGCGATCTTGCAAAAATAAAAAAGTGAACTGATGGGAAGACAAGTACTGTCGGCACCGAAAAATAACGAGAAGACAAGTATCGTTAAAAATATAGCAAGATGACAAGTAGAAAAACGGAGGTGGGACAGAGGAGGGGTAGTCTTGAAATTATACTTTATACCTGGGGGCATGCAAACCTTTTGGAGTGCAAGCACGGGACGACTATTTATTTTTTTTAAATTTTTAGGTCCTCCCTTTAAACCTGTAGGTCTAACCCGATAAACTCGTAGGATTAGCCGTTTCCAGCTTGCATAAAGAAAGGATGTGGGGCAAAAGTTAAAACTTGCCAAATAGGAGCATAGCTTCGTGAGATAAAGCTCCTTAAAAAATAGCTATCTCACCTGAGGCGTTTCTTGTATTATGACTGGTATAATCGAGCAGTTTTAGCAATGTTCATGCTCGTTAAAAAATAAACGCAAGATCTGAGCAGTTTTAGCACATAGTTCATGCTCGTTAAAAAATAAACATAAGTTGTGAGCAATCTTCCCCTAGAGTTCAAGCTCACCCAGAAAAAATGAACCGGTAAATAACCTTGGTAAATGTAACCTTTGACAGCCATATTAAAGCCCTTGGTCATGTTCTTGCAGTCTCACCTCCATCCGTTCATTTGGCCAATCGTTCATCTCCATATGTTTGTTTACCCATTTTGAGGAACAGCTGCGAAGAGTGATTTCACTTAGCCATCCTTGTGACACTGCCGTGATTGGAAAATTCCAACCTGTACCTGGAACCTACTGCTATCCCTGTTTATCACTCGTTCCTCAAAAGACGAGTCTTCTTTGAGCTCTTTTCACTGACTCGTAAAATATGAAAAGTTTGCCGAGTTTTGGCCTTCCAGCTCGTTAAAGCGACCGGAAGAGCTATCCCTCCTCTAGATTTTAATCTTTTTGGACCTGAGGGATTATTGCACAAAAAGATCGAGCGCTTGTTTTGTTCGGCTCGTTAAAAGTACCGAAAACTCATCCCTTTTGTATTGTTTTATACTTTTTCGGACTTAAGGGATTAGATGACGAAAAAGGAATTCTGGAGTTGACTTTATGTACCTTTTCAGACTCTCTAAAAATGAAAAGGACCGAGTTATCCTTGTCGTTAGACTCGTTAAATTCATTAAATAGCGACAAACTTGTCTTTAGACGAGAACGAGTTTCCCTATCGCTAGGCTCGTTAAAACATAGCGATGGGCTTGGCCGAAGGGCAGGTTATAGAACAAGCATATGTTATCCTCTTCAAGCTTGACAAAAATAAAGAGGTACTGGTCAGCAATGACTGGGGAAAAATTGGGAGAACCTCACAGCTTTAATGGTAGCAAGTCGCTCTTGAACATGACACTTTGTCCTCCGTATCACATCGGGTTGGGTTGTTTCATTCACCGGTCTCATCACCATGGTCCTCGCCACACCATCCACATTTGGGGTAATGCTACCGATCCATCACATCAGTGTCGTTATATGTTCAAGAGATGTTGTTCTGCAAAGAGTCAACCGTGTCCCATCCACTGCCATACATTGTCCTTCATCCATTTCATGACCGCCACCCTGAATCATACATCACAGTTTGTTTTCACCTCATCACAATCACTAGCTCTGTTTCGTGTCAATGATGTGGGATTCATTAAGGCCCTCCTTTGACGGATCGCTCCTTGTCGACATCAGCTCATTATCCAAGGAGTTGATCTAGGAACAACCCCTTCAGTACTTTGAAGCTTGCATGCCTCAATGGCAAGTTTCTCACTTCCGGCGACAGGTATACATCAATGACCTTCGACCGGAGGATTTTGCATGGTGGTCGACGCCAAGTCCTTTATTCCCACCATGTGAATTGTACTGCTGTACCTTGAGGGTCATCATCCTTATCGGTGATTCCTCTCGCGCTTGTTAACGGTTTACATCATTGACCGGTAATCAAGCGATGTCTTTCCATGTTCGACTTCAAGAAATTCTCACATGGATCGACTTGTACATCGAGTGAAGATCGGAAGAGATTGAAGACCCCGGATCTAGTTTCATCCATCCGGGCTGCGATATATATTCAGGATATAAAGACATTTGATGTGTACATCATTGCAGCAGATGATCATCCTTCTCAAAGGATGATAATTTCAGCAGAGAATTATCAGTCTACCATCAGACGATCGTCTGTTCTATGTACCAAAATGAATTTATAAAGCCGAGCATGGGAATGCCCGCCTCAGCTAGATCATGAAAAAGTATGAAAAATAATGTATTGTATTGTATCTTATTACAGGACACTTCTCAGCAGATTGAATGAACTTCAGATCCTCCTAATAAAGCATTTCACCCGATAAACGACCTCATACTTTAGGGGGCATCTGTTATAGACAATTTTGTGCCTTGCAGCATCAGGCATGAATTGTCAATAATCCAAGGGATCCAACGTCCCTAAACATGATGTTCCTACCCCTAGAGGAACAAGGTCAGCAAACCAACAGCTCTCAGATCAGTTCTCCACTTGAAAACACTCAAAAACAAGCAATCCTGAAATCAAAGCAGGTGCTCCACTAGGCTTCTGCGCTGAAACTCAACTCCTCCATGGTGTACCTGCGTTGCAAAGCAGGTAGAACAAAGCCCACCTGCGCTGAGCGAGATGGGACAAGTGGCACACTGAGTCATTGCTCTGGAATCTTCCAAAAATGACACTTGGATCAGGGATTTCGCCTTGTGATGAGTCAGAGGCTCTGTTTCTCCAAGTGGAAGCAAGGTTCTCCAAGTGGACTCAAGAACTGAAGATCAACTGAAGAGAGAGAGGACACAAGGCAGCTACACATCAGTTGCAAGCTGACTCATCCTTTCTCAATTCATCTATATATTGAGCTCTCTCCTATGAGCTTAGGAGGCTGGAATTTTGTGCAAAGTAATGATATGCTGTTGGTTTCACTATAGACATATTGGGTGATTGCTTGAAGGAGGTGAAGAGGAGAAATTCTTTCTGCTGGGAGGTGTTGCTGGATTGGGGCCTTCAATGGTTGTAACACTCTCAGAACTTTACTTCTTCTATTAATAAAAGCTATTGAGGTTCTTCTATATGCACTTGTTTCAATGATGTGTTGTGATAATTGTATATTTGATTTATGCTAATCCTTGAATCAGTTATGATTGCATGCTTCTTGTAGTTTCCTTCTTTGTTATTTTGCAGGATCTCATTGTAGCTGGGCCAGCAAAAGAGCAAGGAGCTGGGAGCAAGCAAGCAAAGAGAAGAGTTTGGATTCGACATTAAGCGCAAGGCAACGGTTAGTGCATTTCTTCATTCTCTCTTGCTTTCATAAAGAAGTAAACCTTAAGTAGTTTTCTTTACAGTTGTTGCTGAGGTACTATCACCCTTAGAGTGGGATAGGGTCATCCGAGTCGGATACTTTTCCCTACAACACCAGTACCTCCTTTGTTTATCTTTATGTGTTTTGCTGCGTTCTTGAAATAAAATCTGCTATCTAGATTTAGATCTTTCTTTGTTATTTAGATTTCTTTTGATGGTTCAAGTAGCTTTTCATGTTTATAATAGATTGGTAGGAGTTTGTTATGCATTTAGATCTTTTGGCATGTTCTTGCTCACGTGATGTATATGGTTCTCTTTCCAAACAAAGCTACTGTTTATTCATTTCATTGACAGTTGGATTGAGTTAGCTAGGACTTGGTTTGTTTGCAAGAATTCCTTGATTTGTTTGAATGAGCATTGTGCAGGGCATCTCTATCACCTTCATCACCTCCTCGTTCATTTGAGCCTCATCCAGATCAGCTCCTCCATCACCAAGTCTGTTTCCTTATCTCCCATCTGCTCTTTTGCCACGTTACCCTACCTTCTTCTCCATTGTTGCCTCAACTACCTTAAAGCCAAATCAGCCTTCCACATATCATCTCATCACTCCATCCATCAGTTCCTAGGTCACTTCAGACCCCCATCCTACCTCCATAACCATCCATGCATCTTCCATCAGCCATCCATCCTCAAAAATCCAATTCGTAAACATCCTGTAGAAGAATTACAGAACATCCTGTAGAAGACTTACAAGACTTTCCTGTAGAAACGCCTGCAGACTTCCTATAGAAGTTCATAAACACGGTTGCATGTCATCCAAACCTTGTGAAACTCTCAGAGAGAATGTCAGGTATCCCTTAGACCCTCTCTGTACCATCCCAGCCTTTCCCAAATCATTTCATCCCTTGATCCATCCCTGCACAGTGGAAAACTAGTTAAAAGCACATGCATGACAATTCTTATAACTTAATCAAAAATACAAAATGATGTTTTCTTCAGATAGTGATAACTTAGACACATGCATTTTACCTTCCTAGAAGTTATGGCATCTCTTTTCGTTGTTGGCATTCTTTCCTTTGCATCAGTAGGACTAGCTGGTAGAATTAGGGTTTGCTAGGGTTTGTTAGGGTTTGTGTTTCCTTTTGGCTTTCAGTTTCTTTTCGCAAGTAGATTAACTTCCTTTGAGTTAGCTTTCGTCCATCAGTTAAAAAGCTTCTTCTGAGAGCATATAGAAGTTGGGTTGAGCCCTAGCGGACTTGTGCCAACTGACCAAGTGACAGCTGCGACAAGAGCTAGTACTTGTGCATACAGCACCGTCGCTTCCAAGTTTGTACGAACTATCGGGTCGATAAAATTAGAGATAGGAAGCTCCAGGAGTTGTAGCATTATTGCTGCAATACTAGAGCCCACCAGAATCCTTGGTTAAAAAGTTAGGATTAGAGACCAAGCCTCATCCAAATCCATACCCACTTGGTTGGGTGTGTGATAAAGTAAAATTACATGTAACCAAGTAGTGTAGAGCTAGATTTGTTATTGCATCCAAACTAGTAGATGATATTGATCTTGATTTTGTATCCTTGGATATCTATGGTATTCTATTTGGGAGTTTGTATTTGTATGATAGGAAAAAAAAAATATTTCGCCATGAAAACAAGTATCATCTCATGAAAGATGAGGTGGAATACATTGTTAGAGCTCATCATGCCAAAATTAATGCTAGTCTTGTAAGTGCAGGTTAAATGAAGAGATTGATTAATTCTAGCAAAGGATGCATGCTCATGGTTGTAAGAGAAAATGATGTCGAGACATCTGAACATTTCGAAGGTTGTGATCCCACTCTTAAAAAGGAATTGTATGAAATGGTTTCTAACTATTATGGAATTTTTCAGGAACCAAGTGGGTTGCCTCCAAAGATTGAGATCCAACATGAGATTCACTTGTAGTAGGATTCTCCTTTAACGAACATTGGTATGTATAGGGTTTCAACCATCGCGATGGAGGAGATAAAGAAGCAAGTAGAGGAATTGTTGAACCAAGGGGTCATAAGGCCAATTTCTTCTCCATGTGGTTCACCTATCGTGTTGGTGCCAAAGAAGGATGACACATGGAGGATGTGCATGGATTGTAGAGAACTCAAAAAAATAATAATGAAGAATCTGTACCCTCTCCTCACATCGATGATTTGTTAGATCAATTGAAAAATGTTGCCTATTTCACAAAACTGGACTTGCGTAGTGGCTATCATCACGTCAATATTTCATAATAGGATGTATGGAAGACTACATTCAAGAAAAAATAGGGGTTGTTTGAAAGGCTGGTGATGCCATTCAAACTATGCAATGTTGTGGTCACATTAATGAGGGTGATGAATGATATTTTCAGGCCTTTTCTTGATGATTTTGTCCTTTTTTATCTTGGTGACATTCTTGTTTGTAGTAGGACATGGGATGATCATGTAAGTCATGTTAAAAAAGCTCTTGATGTTTTTAAAAAGGAAAAATTGTATGTCAAAATGTCGAAGTGTGAATTTGGTAAGACCTCTTTGGTTTATTTGGGTCACATTGTCAGTGGTGGACAATTGAAAATAGATCCTTCTAAAATTGATGTGATTGTAAAGTGGCCTAAACCCACCAATGTTACAAAGGATTGTAAAGTGGCCTAAACCCACCAATGTTACAAAGGTTCGTATATTTTTGGGTGCAGTACAATACTAGAGAAGGTTCATTTCCAACTTCTTTGTCATTGCATCCCCCTTACATGCATTAACGAGTATGAAGCAAACCTTTCAATGGGGGGGAAAGAAACATAAATACTTTGACACACTGAAAGAGAAGATTAGTACTGCACCCATTTTTCCTTACTAGACCTCCAACAACCTTTTAAGATCAAGATAGATGCCAGTGGATATGCCATGGGAATAATATTGATGTAGCAGAGGAAACATGTATGTTACCATTTAGAGACATTCTCCCAAGTTGTTGTGAACTATCCAACATACGAAAAGGAGTTGTATGCCTTGGTTCAAAGCATGGAGAAGTGGAAGCACTATTTGATCAACAAGGAGACCATCATTCATACAGATCATTGGCCCCTTGATACCTTCAGTCGTAGACTAAGCACATAATTTCAAATGGATGGGATTCCTTCAGCAGTTTCACTTAGTAATAAAATACATGAAGGGCACCGACAACAAAGTGGATATGCTTTCTTGCCCTCCTATTTCTGCATCAATAGTTTTGCAAAATGCCTCTTTATATTTTGACATTTATGTTGAATAGTATGTTGATGATGATTATTTTAAGGAGATTTATGCAAAGATGACTCATGGATCGCAGGTGGATAATTACCATTTGTAGGAAAAGTTGTTGTATCACCTTGACAAATTTTGTATCCCCGCCAATGAATGAATACATGTAATCAGAGAGGCACATACCTCTCTTGTGCCAGGTAATTTTGGTGTAGGGAAAAAATTGTGTCATTTGCAGAGGTTGTGCTACTGGCCTCACATGAAAGATGTTGTGACTTCCAATGTAAAGGGATGTGTGTTATGTTTAGTTAGCAAGCCCACTAATAGAAAATTGAGGCTCTACACACCACTTCCTATCCCAAGTCGTCCATGGGAAAGTGTGTCGATAGATTTTTTAGGTGGTTTTCCTTTGTCTAGGAGAGGTCATGACTACTTGTATGTCATTGTGGATTGATTTAGAAAAACGTGTGTATTAATGCCTTGTAAAAAGTAGTTTAGCTTAGAACAGACTGCTCATCTCTTCTTCTAATTTGTATGGGTCCACTTTGGGCTACCCACATCCATTGTGTCTGATCGAGACTCTCTCTTTCTTGGAGAGTTTTGGATGGGTTTGTTGAGAACAGGGAAAATTTTAGGGGCTAATATTCACAAATGGGCTAATTTTTCATGCTTTTTCCAAAAAAAAGATTCGCCAATTTCCAATTCTTTTATAAAATGATTCGCCCAAATTTTACAGTATACCATTATTTTACCTTAAAAATCGCCAAAATATTATATCAACTAATATAAAATCATTGGAAATTTAAATCTTTATACAAAAATATCACCAAAAAGTTTTACAATTTGCATACTCGGGACTAGTAAGATTTGCCAAGGTTTCTAAACATTACAATAAACTTCCATCCTTAAAATTGTCCCTAGTGGAGAATTATGGACACTAATTTGAAGAGGAGCACAACATTTCATCCACAAACCGACGGACAAATAGAGGTTGTCAATCGCATGGCGATACATTTACTCCAAGGCTATTGTGGCAAGCATCCCAAGTTGTGGGATGAGAAGATTCCTTATGTACAACATGCATACAACCATGAAGTGCATTCATCCACGTAGAGCTCAACGTTTGAGACATGATTTGGCTATTTTCCAAAGGATCCCTTAGACATGTTCTTTGGGAGAGACAAAGATTCCATTGGGAAAGATGACAGGGACAAAGCACAAAAGTTCATTCAGTTAATTCAGATGATTCACTAGGAAGTACATGAGCAGTTGGACAAGAGTTAAGCTCAGTACAAATCCTGACATGGTAAGCACCAATTCGATCACCAGTTCTAGGTTGGAAACAAAGTCTGGCTCCACATCAGCAAAGACAAAATGAAAGGGGAAGGAAACAAGTTGTGACCAATCCAATATGGCCCATTCACCATATTGAAGAAGAAAGGAGACAATGATTTTTGTCTCGATTTGCCAGCATACATGCAGATGTACTCAGTGGTGAACATAGTAAACTTAAAGCTTTATGGGCCTCCATTGACCATGGACACCGAAGAGGTTGGAAAGGTTCCTATAGTGGACAATTTTGCACTTGAATACTTGGAAAATCTACCAGAGGACATCATTCTCTATAGGAAGACCAAGAATTCATGGCGGGGAGACATGGAGTACCTTTATATTGGCTTCAAAGGAGAGCTTTCAATTAAGGATTGATGGATGGAAAAGGAGAAAGTGAGGGAACAATTCCCTCACTTACCAATTGATTAATAAATCTTTTGGCAGTTCAAAAGCTCTTTAGTGGGGAGGAATGATCTGAAAGGATCTAGAAATAGAAGTGGCCTTGGAAATAGCTGAAAAATAAAATTAATTAGATTGAAGCAAAACCCAGACTAGATCATAGTGCTTGTCATGTTGATTCCAATGGTGTGAATGACACTCAAATCTGAGTTTGTATGCTCAAGTTATAGATGGTCAAAGTTATGGTCAAACTTGGTTACTAATGAGGCAACAATTTGGCAGAACCTTGGCACATAGAATTTTCCCACCCGAATGGGTGAATTTGGTGCCTACTTAAATTGTATGGTGACCACCAAATCCATCGGTGGGAAAAATGCCCTTTATGGGCTAGGTTTAAAATATATTAAAAAAATAATAATCGACTAGTTTACTAGCAGTCAAGCCCGACCAACCGGACTTGTGGGTGTTGTTTGTATGTATGTATATATATATATATATATATCTATATATTGGTTAGCAGGTGGTCAAACCCCACCAACCCACAATAACTAACCACAAGATATGAATGACATTGGCACGATATTTTTGCAAACATGAAATGGTTAAAAGCAGAATTGGCAGGGCTTGAACTCAGCCGACCCAGTGGGCCAGCCCGCCACTCGAACGATTCCAAAAATTTGTTATAACAATGTTAATTGCCGAAATTAACTTAACTACCAAACCATTTTGGCTCGTTCAAAACTGTTTCAAACTTAATATGGGGTGTGATAGGTTTCGAACTCGGTTCGCCCCCACATTATTTTCCACTGCCACCAATGGGCCAATGAACCCAAATTGGTGGCTTCACTACAAAGCACTATTTAAAATTTCATTCACCCAATTGAACAAGACTGGTGGAGAGCAGACCCGTGGAACCTAGAGTGGCCAAAGGTAGTGGAACCTTGAACAAGGAATTTTCCAAGTTGCTGAAAGTATTCCCTTAGAGGGCTAGAGGTGCTAGTGTCATAATTTGACAAGTTTATAGCCAATGTTTCACATTTTTGCACTAGGAATTCAACCATGTAGTCTATTTCTCAAGCCAAGGTCTCCACTTTTAGACCATGATGAGAAATGGAGCTATAAGGGTCATTTTTGTAAAGTTGCTTGTAATTAATTTCTTCGCTGTCATTTAATGGGACTCCCCACTTTGAGGAGGGCTCAAGGATGCAACCCACATTGGGTGAACTCCGTAATCAAATCATTGTTGTTCCTTTGACCTCATGGTTGTGTTATGATTTCCACTTATTTTTCATGTGTTAAGTTACTTGGTTAATATGCTCTTTTATATGCAATTATGTATTCATCCTTGAAGTTCAAATATTTTGATCAAAGAATCACACAGAAAAGTCATGAAAGCCACAAAATATCTCTCATATATATCATAAAAAAGAGGTTTTTTTATACATCAGCCAACCATCACCATAAAAATGAATCATCCAACAAAAAAAGGGGAGCATCGACCAAATGGGTGCTTCCCTTGGTACATCTGTAAAACACCTAAGGTTAGGGCTCATCACCTCCTGCACAACCTACTAGAGGCCCTCCTACCTATCCATGCCCTAGCCCCAAAATGGGTCATATCATGGCTGCTGCAACTACCACACACTAGAGAATAGGGCACCTTTTCCTCTTGGGTTTCATCATTGTCTTGATGACATCCTCTCCCAACCTTACCCATCCCAGCTCAGGAAGCCCCATAAGTAAGTCCATCAACAACTACCACACATCCAACTCCTACTACTTAGCAGCCTCAGCATGGGCTAGTAGCCTCTGGTTCTCCTTGGTTTGTTCCCAACTATTAATGGCTATCACCCCCCGCATTCCACACCCCTTGTGATGTCCCCCCCATTGCACCTGACAAAAAGAAACAATGCATGCAACTAGTCATCGAAACAATATTACACATACCCAACATTCTCCCACTTTTTGTTTTATTTCCACATAGGGGGTCAGAGGAGTGATTAGTCATTGGTCCAGGGCTATATACCCATCGTTTCTCTACACTATGAAAACTTCTCATTCCTCAGAGACTTTGTCAATGCATCTACAACATTCTACAAAGTGTCCACCTTTACCAACAACACCTTTTTGTATTCAACCATTTCCCTCACAAAGTGATAATAAAAATCAATATGATTTGTCTTTGAATGATAAGAAAGGTTATTTGCCAAAAAAATCCACTTTGGATATAACAGTATATCCTTATAGCTCATTGAACCAACCCCATACTTGAAAACAATCTTTGCAATGAAACTACTTCCTTGTTGGCATGAGTGGTTACCATGTATTTAGCCTCTATAGTTGAAAGTTACACCACAAACTATCTCTTGCTCATCCAACTGACTGCTCTTCTAAATAGGTTAACCACATACCCACTTGCAGATCTTATCTGATCCAGATCTCCAGCCTAGTCTAGATCAACAAAGTCATGTATGTCCAAAAAAATTCAATCGTGGTCTTCCTTGGTAGCACAAACCATAATCCCTAGTGCCACACAAATACTTGAAAACTCGCTTCATTGTTGGCCAATGCTCCTTCCCTAGTTTTGACATAACCGGCTTAATACTCTGAGTGCATGTGTAATGTATGGTCTCGTACAGACCATTGGACACATCAAGCTACCAATTGCACTCGCATTTGGAACATGAGACATGTAATCTTCCTCTTCTTGTGTCTTGGGACATTGTTCAACAAATACTTTTACACCTACAAGAATAGGAATCTTCACCAATTTACTATCTTGCATATTAAACCTCCATAACATTTTCTCGGCATACTTCCTCTGGTTTAAACAGAACTTCCTATTTTCTCGATCTCATTTAATTTCTATGCCGAAAATATAGTTTGCAACACCAAGATCCTCCATGTAAAATTTAGAGGACAACTGGGTCTTCAAATCCTATATAATTTTGTGATTTGAAATCAACAACATATCATCCACATACAAGACCATATAAATAATGTGGTCACCAGTAAACTTAAAATACACATAGTGATCTTTTTTTCTCCTTGTCAAGCCAAGTCCATCTATATATCTATATATATATATATATATATATATATATATATATATATATATATATATATATATATATATATATATATATGTATCAAATTTTTGATACCACATCCTTCATGATTGCTTTAACCCACAAAGAGACTTTTTTAACTTGCATACCACATTAGAGAAATTTTGAGGTCTAAAATCGGCCTCGAAACAAAAATGTACAACCAAAATCAACTTGATAAGAACCAATAGGATTAAAGATGATGATGTCAACCATGGGGGGCAATTGATATTTTCAACTTATCTCCCTACAATTTTACTCATATTTCAAGTAGGAGCACTGGTTAGATGTGATATTTAATTCGTCATCCAAGGAGTACCTGTTGGGCCGTTAATATGCCATTATTATTATCACTTTTGAACACTTATTCCACCCATTTCTACTATTCTTCATCATGTCATTTATTATAATTTATTATATAAATCCATTTTATGATGATTTATGCTTCTATGAATGAATATTATTTATTCTCCTTTATTTCTAATAAATTGATGATTATGCATGATTTTATCAATGATTGCTTTAATAAATCAGTTGTAACATTATTCACCTTTTTTAGCCTCCAAGATAATTTCCAGATTGAAGATTTGATCATTAAAAGTGCCAACTCAGAAATTCGCTGGAATAAAAAGTGACAGTTTTGCGGTTGAGATTCTGTGCAAATGAAGCAGAATCTGGAAAATCCGGAACATGGGTTTTGTCCCGAACAGACCCAATTAACTTTAGTAAAGAATGGTTTGCCCAAATTCACCTTGTACTGAGAGAAACACAGGGTTCTTTGAGCATGATTTTCTCAGATTTGTTGTTGCGGCCGTCCTCCAAATCTCAGCTGCAAAGCCAAATTCGTCTTGCTCTTGTTGAAAGCTGGTTGGAAATATATCTTCTTGTTTATCAATTGGTTGGAAACAATCCAATTTTGTAATGTAAATCATATTGTACTTATCTTTATTGTAACTTCTCTCTGATCTCTCTTTATTTAAAATCAGAACAAAGATTAGAGATGGGGTGATTTCGGGGGGATTCGAATGAGGGAAAAATGATGGAATTGAGGATTTAGAATTAGAGATTTAGAATTAAGAATTCATGATAGGATAGGAGGAAGAAAGGATTGTTTCAGGCTGTAAGTCTCAAAGCTGTTGTTGTTGTAATGATTTTACCATTTAATGATTAATACCTGATTTGGGAGTTGTTGTTCATTCTTTTCATCTGAAGTAGCCCAGCAGCATCCGCTGGCGGCTAAGGGCCCAACCTCTGGTGGAGTACGCTACTGCTGTGTATCATATCTTTACAAATGCTGTTGTGTGATGGTTTGATTTATTTCCTATTCTTTTGAATTGCATTATTTTACAGTTTCATGTTTTATAGTGCGCTGTTAGAATATTTTATGGAATTGTTTTATTGCACAAGTTGAGATTGAATTGCGTGGCTATTCTTTTCCATCATAACAGAGATTACTATCCTTTTCAACTTATATTGTTATGTTGTTCATTTCAAATGTAAAGCTTCGTTGTTCATTTCAGATTGTTGGTTATTCGATTCCACTAATCAGAGTTTGTTGTTCAGATTTATTAAATATGATTCATTGTTTAATTCCTTTAATTATAAGTTTGCTGTCCATTTACTTCGCTGTTTAGTTTGGTTGATTAATTGCAAGAGTTTGCTTTTAAAGAGTTTTCCTAGTTTACTTTCAATGACAGCTTTAGTTCAATTTCGATTTCCTTTTGATTGCTTTAAAGCAGGACTGTCAACTGTAGAGAACATTGGTTATTGCTTCCTCGTTCCCAGATTGATTGTCTTGTTCCGGTTTGATTTCAATTGCATCAATATCTAGAGGAATGAGTTATTGCTACTATATCCTCGATTGATGGTTGTTTGAGTGAATGATTTAGTTTAAGAACATTTCAGTTTCTTGCTATTCCATTTCTTAATTGTTGTTCCATTTCTTATCTACCGTTCCATTTCCTGTTATCCACATTATCTTTGCTTTGGTGTGAAGAACGATCTGAAACTGTGGTGGGCATTGGCATTTGCTGTCTAGTCCCCAGATTGATGATCTGTTCCTTGATTACTTTTGGTTACATCAGTTTCCAAAGGGATGAGTTATTGCTACTAGACCCTTGACTGATACATTGCTTATTTTTCCGAATGCATGATTTAAGTCTTAAAGTGCTTTGTTGTAAGTAGATTTTATTTCCAGCTTTCATTTACTTTTGGATTTTGAGCACTATACTGCAAAACATTACTCTTGAGTAAATAGCCGCCTCAGACTGAGTACACTCTTGAAATAAAAATTCGTCCCTGGGTGGATAATTAATGGGAAGGTCATTAGGAGTTCAAAAGACACCTTTTTATCGCTCCACATTTTGGCGCCGTTGCCGGGGAGAGTGTAGCCATTTCTAAAGAGTAGTGTGAATCTGATGAGTGCCTACTAGGAGAGAATTGGGTATTAAAAACGGAAGGTAAGAACCTGCGTATGGAGCATGTAACAGCCCTGCTCCCCCGCCCGCTTTCCGGCAGATTTGTTAATTTTTTTGGGTAGAAATAGATGTTTAAATTTTTGTGTGAATGATTAAAAAAAAAAAAATAGAAACTTTGAAAAACAAATCTCATGATTTCACTTAAGTGGTGATGTAAGCACCACCCATTTCACTAATTAATTGACAAGAACATTTAAAGGAGGAGCCTCGAAGAAACACATGAAGAACATCTTCTATTATGGTAAGAAATGGCTCACATTTTTACTTTTGAATTTCCTATCAAAGATCTAGGAGGAGTGATAAAAATGCACATAATTCCCCCATCTTTACCAAATTTTCATGGTTTAGCAAATGAAGATCCAGATACATTCTTATTTGAGTTTGAAATATTTTGTAGAGGATATGATTATTGTTCTAATGATCAAAGATTGAAAGTGTTTCCTCTTACTCTAAAAGGAGCAGCTCTCTGATGGTTCATGAGCCTAGGTGGGAATTGCATCCAAACATGGGAGGACATGAAGAACATATTCTTGAAGAAGTACCAAGACTATTACAAATCCAATGAAGATATTTTCGCTATGATACAAGGGGAAGATGAAAGTTTGGAGGATTATGTAGATCAATTTCATTATAACCTTCAAAAATCAAAGCATAAGCATTTGGAGAAAGAGATTTTAAAAACACTCCTTCTTAAAGGAATCAAAGATGAATTTTTAGAACTCTTAAATTTGATAGGAAAAGGTGATGTTTTTCAGTTATCATATGATGATGTTTGTGAATTGTGCATAAGGTATTCAAGAGGAATCTCCAAGGCTGGTTCGGAAAAATCAAGAATTTGATGAAGTGTTTTCCACTCATGACCGAAAGGAGCAGTCCATAGATAGTTGTTCTTCCTTATCTAGGATGGAAGTAGCATATCAAAGAGATGAGGAAGATGCAACAAAGTCAAAACCATGGAAATCATGGCCTACAGGTATGATTCAAAACACTTCCTCTTCATTCTTTTACTTGCATAATCCATTATGGAATACTAATGTGTTAGGGAAGCCATGTCAATTTCAATATAACCACCAATCTTGTTTACAAGTTGGGCATGGTTCATCTTATGTTGGCGTGACTACTCTCCCTCATCTTGTAGCACAAACATATTCTCCATATTTTTCACCAGCTCTTCCACAACATCCTGCTTGCATACCAAATTCATCCACTCAACCCCATCAACCACATCATCACAATGCTTCATTCCTTACACATTTTCATGCTCAACTAATTCCACACCCTCACCATAATAAACCAGTACAACATGCTTACAATGTTGAACTGCCAAATCTACCCACCCTTCCCACCCATTCTATCTCACATGCGCCATTAGAGAAAACTTACAATGAGATTCAGAATGTTTCAAATTCAAAAATTGTAGAAGCTATGGAAGAAAATGAGTTTTCTTATAGTATGTATCAACAAGCTATTTTAAAAGCTCAAGAACTTCATGATCTGATGGATATGAGAAATCAAGAAAGTAACGGATACATTGAAAATTGGTTTCACTCCATCATTTGTTTACAACATCACTCTATGCTTCAACAATTTTTGATACCATTTTTTGAAGGGAAGTTGGCTTCTCATACCCTAATATCCATTAACATGCATTTTTCAAATTTGGGTATGTGCATACATGAAGCCCTATATCGAAAATGGTTCCATTGGAAGTACTCCTATACGTAGTCATATTCATTTTTCAAATCAAAATAGGTTAGTGTAGAAAATAAAATAAATAAGGGAATAAATAAATGCATTTTGTTTTTTTATGTAAAACTAGTTGTTTCTTTTGTTGCAACACGCTATTGAAATCAACATCGATGATAAATGTTTCAATTCATTTGTGTATGTAGATGATTTATAATATAAATAACAATTCTACAAACACTTATATTCATCTTTATCATCAATATGAAAAAATGGTTGAATATCATTTTTTTGGCTTGCGGGCTTGATGAGATTTCTGGAAAAACAGTCGGGACAGTCATGTTTTGAGGGACCAAAAGTGAATATTTTCAAAACCTATTTCTACCCTAGGTATCCCTTGATGTCTACTTTTTAACCCAATTTGAACCACTCAATTTGGATTTGAAATGAAAAAGTTAGAAGCAAAACATTGACAGGGTGTCTAGTGGGCAGCTCAGGAACAAAGTTGGGACAGTCAATTTTTGGAGGCCTAAATGTTTGAATTTTTAAAACCTGTTACTATGGTAGATTACCCTATGAATATAGTTTACAATGCCATCGGAATCACGCATTTTTGATATCATATGGGGAAGTTATGATCAAAATACTAACTGTCAATCGTAAATCAGCACTCTTAAAACTTTGTCTTTCCAGCTGTTCCTTACAGTATTTGACCTATCAATTTTTCTTTTCTTCAAAACCTGTTTCTATTGGGGATAAATAAATGAATATAATTTCATTTCCAATTTAAATCATTCGAATCCGACATCAAACGAAAAACTTATGCTTAAAACATTAACTGTTGGTCTGAGCTGGGTAATCGAAAATGACTCTATTATGTAGGTTGTTCTAACTAAAATTGACATATCATATCATTGAATTTTTAAAACCTGTTTCTATTGGAGATACACCTTTGAATTAGCTCTCATTTTGTTTTGGAATCACTCAATTTGGACGAAAAACAAAGAAGTTGCGATTAAAACACCGCTGGTTAGTATGGTCGACCACTGCTCTCCCGCAGGTGACAAATAAATTTTACTTTGTTATTTTTTCTGTGGATTTGTTATACAGAGTAACTATTTGTTAGTTTTTTGCATAATTCTTGGATTAGGGGAGCCCGATCACCTCTCTTTCTCCATGATTTAATGTTTTATTGCAGAGAGACACTCGTTTTTTGCAGGTCTTGGGAAAATAAAGAAGGTCAATTTATGGACGAGTGATTTTTGAAAGAAATTTTAATGAAACAAAGAAATTTCATCCAATTCATTACCCAATGGATTCATAATAGAAGAAATGAAGAATTGATTTTGATTTGAAGATTCATGTCTTGTCACTGCTGCCAAGACATTTTTCAAAAAGATCATTTTTTTTACATAAGATCGTAGCTGTTGTAACTTAATTTACATATTGTTTTTAAATAAAATGTTGTTTCTTTTCTAATTTCTCTTATATTTTGTGTTTCAGGGGTTGCTTCATTCAATTTGTAACATATCTTTAGCATCGATGCTGTGAACAACTAATTTGTTTTTTGCATGCTTTCATTTTATGATTGTTCATTTCGCTGTTCCTTTTCCACGGTTCATTTTGCTGTTCCTTTTCCACAGTTCATTTTGACGTTTCTTTTCCATGGTTCATTTTTCTGTTCCTTTTCCAAAGGAACGGCACTTGCTTTTTTGCTGTTCCTTTTCCAAATGAATGACACTTTTCATTTTTGCTGTTCCTTTTCCAAAGGAACGGCACTTGCATTTTTGCTGTTCCTTTTCCAAAGGAACGACACTTTTCATTTTTGCTGTTCCTTTTCCAAAGGAACGACATTTGCGTTTTTGCTATTCCTTTTCCAAAGGAACAACACTTTTCATTTTTTCTGTTCCTTTTCCAAAGGAATGACACTTGCGTTTTTGCTGTTACTTTTCCAAAGGAACGCCACTTTTCATTTTTTTGCTGTTCCTTTTCCAAAGGAACGACACTTGAGTTTTCGCTGTTCCTTTTCCAAAGGAACGACACTTTTGATTTTTGCTGTTCCTTTTCCAAAGGAACGACACTTGTGTTTTTGCTATTCCTTTTCTAAAGGAACGACACTTTTAGTTTTTGCTGTTCCTTTTTCCAAAGGAACGGCATTCGCATTTTCACACTTTTTTGTGTGTGTGTATTTTTGCTTTTTTGTGTGTGCATTTCCTTTGCTGTTCCCTACATGGAACACCACTTTTTGAGTGTTTTTGCTGTTCCTTCAAAAGAGCAACACTTTGGGAGTATTTTCGAGAACAATCATTCTTTCCTCTTGTGGAATTATTCTTAGTTCATCTCAACCACATTTTATTGATTCCCTTTCATGGCATGAAGTACACTATTTTTATGAAGATAAGAATTATTGATTCTTTTGAAGCAAGTTAATATCATTCATGTTATGATCTTTAACAGGACAGCTCCTTGATGATAGATTTTTTTCAAAAGGGACACAATTATTTATATATTACTTTACTGCATTGTTTTCTGTTGTACATGATACTGATTGATCATCTTAATACCATGCTGGTTCCATCCTCCCTGGTTATAATCTTCTCTGTCTGTAATAAATGAGATTATGGGTATATTTTTTTTCTATTGGCATGTTCAACTTCTTCCACCATCCCTGCTCTTAAGGAGTACTGAGCCTCCCTCTTTTTATCATAAAAATGTGTAATAACAACAAAATTTTGTTTGCAGATGGAGGATAGGGGGTCTCATTACGAGCCAGCCTACCATGTTCATAAGGTTGTAAGAAAGTGACATTCCCATTATGGCCACCACACCAGGGTTATGATCCATTGGATAGCCAAATTATCCTTGGAACAGGAGGTCTCATCACGAGTCGGCCTGATCACTTTTGCTACATCCCAGTGAATGGCAGTGTGGTTATCTGGTTACCATGCCAGCACACTGATCTCTTCTGTAGAACAGCACTGTAACTCTCCATTTATAAATTGAGGATCCTGGCTCATATGGGTTAAAAAGCAACCCTGCCGAGGCTATGGACGCCTGCTGGCAGCAGCGGCTCTGCTTATGGTATTGAAGTTATATCTTATCGTCAATTAATATTATAATACCCTTTTCTTATTTTTTTCTTTTTATCAGAGAAGTTATTTCCTTAACTTTTTCCCTGTTTTGAATCTTTATGCATGAGAAATTGTTTTATGATCAATCGCATCATTTTCAGCTAGCATACTATTAGTGAAGTTATCTTTTTGGCATATTGTTGTTCTTTTTATATTTTTCATAACTTATCATTAGTCCTAAGCGTCCTATCTCTTATTCATAACTATCTTTACATACTTTGCTCTCATTATAACCATAACTCTCGCTGTCCTATCATTGATAAGTGTACTTTGCTTCATTTACTAATATATTGTTCATTCCCTTGCCTTGCCATCAGCACAACACCTCTCATATGCTTTATGGTCATGGAATTCCTTTTCCAATTGGAGGGGGGAATGTATGCATTATGGGATTGCATGCGATATGATTACTGCACTCTGCCATCACTTGTTGATTTTCCAAAATATTAGTATTGCATGTATACATAAGTTTTTCTGATTGAAATTTTTGCATGCATCTTATCTATTGCTTACACTATGGATTCAAGAACATTGTATGCAAAATAGTGATTTGTTTACAGGAGAACAACAAGTATGGGGGGAAACTCTATTCGCAGCATGACCACACTATTGCAACTAACAGAAGAGGCTCGAGCAACTTGTGAACGTGAAAAATTCTTCAGACATGATGTGCTTACCTGGATTCCACCTTTTGCATCACTTTCAGCACCAACTCTGCCTACATCAGCTTCAACAAATGACAATACATATATGTCATTTCACATTTTTCTTTTTGGAGGTAAAACTTGAGGTAAAATAGCATAATTTTCTGATTTATTACGAATTTAGGAGAATTTAATGAAATCCATTTTGAGCATTATTTATCATCCTTCATTCCACATCTTTACCACTTCCCCTTTTTCAGTGGCATATCATCTTTCAGTTTGGGGGAGTGTTGCTTTCATTCATTTCTTTCTTATGACCATGTCATTCATATTCTTTATCATCCATTGCTATTCTTATTCATTCTCAACACCTCCCTTCTTCCATGTTGTTTTACACCAAGCATAGAATTCAACAGCTGGTAGCAACCACCTCTATTTGTTTTCTAGCATCGCATGAGGCCATGCTAATTTTTCAAAGAGGGGGAGGAATTGCTACGTATGATGGATGTTTTCTATTTTCTTTCTCATTTAAGGCATACAATTTCAGTGTAGAAATTGATTTCCATAATATTTTTAAAGCTATGAACTCAATTCTTGTGATTTTTGAAAACACAGACGTATCATTAATACAAACCCAGACAATTTCAAGATAAATTGGTTCATAAAATTTCAGAAATCATGCACTCTCACCTACAACCATTTTGTTTATATCTCATGATCCGTGCATCAAAACAGTCTGATTTTTTGGATCATAAAGGAATTCATATATTATAAATTTACTTGTCAAATTTCAACAAAAGCTGGTTTTTAGTTTTTGAGAAAATGGTTAATGAAGTTTGCTATTACTTATATCATATTTTGTTGCAACTTCATATATACATATAGTTCATTGTCAATGTAAAAATTGTTCTGCCTTCATCAAGATTACTAAAAGTGAATATTCATTAATTAAGGAAGAATTCATTTGTTCTATCCATTTCATGAGCTGAGATGAACATATTTTTTATTGCTTGGTTAACACATGGGTTTTTGTCTTTGGGTTGCATGAGGACATGCAATATATTCAGTTTTCGTTGCATGAGGACATGCAACATATTCAGTGTGGGGGTATGTTGGGCCATTAATATGCCATTATTATTATCACTTTTGAACACTTATTCCACCCATTTCTACTATTCTTCATCATGTCATTTATTATAATTTATTATATAAATCCATTTTATGATGATTTATGCTTATATGAATGAATATTATTTATTCTCCTTTATTTCTAATAAATTGATGATTATGCATGATTTTATCAATGATTGTTTTAATAAATCAGTTGTAACATTATTAACCATTTTTAGCCTCCAAGATAATTTCCAGATTGAAGATTTGATCATTAAAAGTGCCAACTCAGAAATTCGCTGGAATAAGAAGTGACGGTTTTGCGGTTGAGATTCTGAGCAAATGAAGCAGAATCTGGAAAATCCGGAACATGGATTTTGTCCAGAACGGACCCAATTAACTTTAATACAGAATGGTTTACCCAAATTCGCCTTGTACCGAGAGAAACGCAGGGTTCTTTGAGCACGATTTTCTCAGATTTGTTGTTGCGGCCATCCTCCAAATCTCAGCTGCAAAGCCAAATTCATCTTGCTCTTGTTGAAATCTGGTTGGAAATATATCTTCTTGTTTATTAATTGGTTGGAAACAATCCAATTTTGTAATGTAAATCATATTGTACTTATCTTTATTGTAACTGCTCTCTGATCTCTCTTTATTTAAAATCAGAACAGAGATTAGAGATGGGGTGATTTCAGGGGGATTCGAATGAGGGAAAAATGATGGAATTGAGGATTTAGAATTAGAGATTTAGAATTAAGAATTCATGATAGGATAGGAGGAAGAAAGGATTGTTTCAGGCTGTAAGTCTCAAAGCTGCTGCTGTTGTAATGATTTTACCATTTAATGATTAATACCTGATTTGGGATTTGTTGTTCATTCTTTTCATCTGAAGTAGCCCAGCAGCATCCGCTAGCGGCTAAGGGCCCAACCTCTGGTGGAGTACGCTACTGTTGTGTATCATATCTTTACAAATTCCGTTCTGTGATGGTTTGATTTATTTCCTATTCTTTTGAATTGCATTATTTTACAGTTTCATGTTTTTATAGTGTGCTGTTAGAATATTTTATGGAATTGTTTTATTGCACAAGTTGAGATTGAATCGCGTGGCTGTTCTTTTCCATCATAACAGAGATTACTATCCTTTTCAACTTATATTGTTATGCTGTTCATTTCAAATGTAAAGCTTCGCTGTTCATTTCAAATGTAAAGCTTCGCTGTTCATTTCAGATTGTTGGTTATTCGATTCCACTAATCAGAGTTTGCTGTTCAGATTTATTAAATATGATTCGTTGTTTAATTCCTTTAATTATAAGTTTGCTGTCCATTTACTTCGCTGTTCAGTTTGGTTGATTAATTGCAAGAGTTTGCTTTTAAAGAGTTTTCCTAGTTTACTTTCAATGACAGCTTTAGTTCAATTTCGATTTCCTTTTGATTGCTTTAAAGCAGGACTGTCAACTGTAGAGAACATTGGTTATTGCTTCCTCGTTCCCAGATTGATTGTCTTGTTCCGGTTTGATTTCAATTGCATCAATATCCAGAGGAATGAGTTATTGCTACTATATCCTCGATTGATGGTTGTTTGAGTGAATGATTTAGTTTAAGAACATTTCAGTTTCTTGCTATTCCATTTCTTAATTGTTGTTCCATTTCTTATCTGCCGTTCCATTTCCTGTTATTCGCATTATCTTTGCTTTGGTGTGAAGAACGATCTGAAACTGTAGTGGGCATTGGCATTTGCTATCTAGTCCCCAGATTGATGATCTGTTCCTTGATTACTTTTGGTTACATCAGTTTCCAAAGGGATGAGTTATTGCTACTGGACCCTTGACTGATACATTGCTTATTTTTCCGAATGCATGATTTAAGTCTTAAAGTGCTTTGTTGTAAGTAGATTTTATTTCCAGCTTTCATTTACTTTTTGATTTTGAGCACTATACTGCAAAACATTACTCTTGAGTAAATAGCTGCCTCAGACTGAGTACACTCTTGAAATAAAAAGTCGTCCCTGGGTTGATAATTAATGTGAAGGTAATTAGGAGTTCAAAAGACACCTTTTTATCGTTCCACAGTACCCATGTTGCATAATTTCGATGAAAATTATGCAACATGGGTACTCCTTGGATGAGGAATTAAATTTTGCATCCAGTGGGTGCTCCCACTTGAAATTTGAGTAAAATTGTATGGAGATAAGTTGAAAATATGAGTTGAAAAACTAGTTTTTTTTTTGCCCCTAAAACTTGATGATGTAATCTAACATTGTTTTATTATTTCCGCTATTATTTTATAATATTCTTAGGGGGCCCAATTTAGACCTCAAAATTTCTCTAATGGTTCTTTCCACTACAAGGAAAAAACCTTCTAGCGGAGATTATAACAAAGGTTTTTAGTGTTATAAAATTGGCAAAAATTATCAAAAAAACACCCGTTTGTGGGAACAAATGTTTTAGCTGAGATTATAACGGAACTTCATCACAACTTAAAGAATTAGTGTGCTTTATGTAACAAGCAGGCCTAGAGTGCTACTTATCTAAATGATCGGGATTCATACATAATTAAAATCACTAAGGTGTTTAATTAAAAGAGAATTGGTACCTGAAATTTATACCACCGTAGTGCTTACAACAAAAAAATCCTTGGTTTATTAAACTCAAAGAGTGTTGAACCTTGAAACATATATGGCACTAGTGCTTATATAAGAAAAGCCTCGAGCGTTGTTTGATGAAGGAACGATTCTGGGGCATGCAAAAAATAATTGCAGTTTTAGTGCTTTATCTTAAACATGCAACACCTACACATCTTGTTTATGTAAATGCACTGGCACATATTTTGTAGAACCGAGGGATGTTAGTTCTATGAAAGCACTCGTGTGTTAAGAGTTCTAATGCACTAGGGAATTAATTAAAAATAATATCAGTGCTTGAAGACCTGCAAGCTCTAGTGTTGTCATTTTATGAAAAGACACCAGTTATGCTAAAAGATGACATCACGATGCTATTTTTTAAAATAAAGCATTGGTGCGTTGTTATGTTATGGACACACCAGTGTTTTTGTATGACATTCTTTTTTTGGAGACATGGACCTATTAGTTTCAGTCTTTGAAGCCTTCCTCCAGTGATCAAACATGCTCTTACAAAGTGATTTTAAGGTGTTGAGGTCAAATTTTGTCATTTCAGTGAGTCTTCAAGCAAAATTTGGTCACTAGGTATTAGGTCTAGGGTTTGATTTTACTCTTGTCAAAGTTGTCCAAATGTCGGTCCATGTAACCATTCAGCTGCGTGTACCATCATTCAGAGGGTTGTCATCATCATGTCAGGTGCCAATGGGTCATTTTACACCTTGTTCATGCTTCAGTTGTGCCTAGGTAAGGTTCATTTCCCTCTCCTAGGGTTTTGAAGGTAATTTCTCTTGGATGGTAAAATCATTAACAAAACTTGTATCCTGATGTTCATACACCTTCCCATATCCTTAATGTACCTTGTTAAACACTTCCCATCACTGATATCCGTCAAATTCCTCATTTTTGCACAAACCCTAGTTTCCTGCTACAACTTGACAATTTTCTAGGCTAGGCATGTGTTTTGCCCTTTTGGACCCCTTCCCATCACTCAATATTTGAAATTCCACTTTCCCCTGCTTCCTAACATCCCTCCCTACTTCCCAAAATTTTCTTAAGAATTTAGAAGCCCCTTATCCCCTTCATTTCTCTTCATTTCGACAAATCCCCTGTTCCACACATCGAGATAGGTTTTACTCCAATGATGTTTCTGAGAAAGAAAAGATGAATTTGGGAAAAATGAGAGTGGTTTTCATCCACAATAGACCAGGAAGAAAAACCTCCTTCACGTTTTACACAGGTGTCATGGTTTTAGAGGAATGTCAAAAATACAGTTGCCTCAGGAGAATTGATGCACCTCTGAAGTGACCTTTTGAAAACCAAGATTTCTTCTAGCTTGGTTGGCCAAATGACTTGCTAGATGAGTCAAATGATAACTAAACAAAACTTTATTTCCAATGAGCTATCATGATCTCAATTTGGGGTTGAGGAAGAGCTTCAAAAGTTGACTGCAATAGCACTCTGCCCTGAGGCAGCCTCATTTTCCACATTTTGACCAGTCTTGGGAGATTTGACTTTTGACAGGGAAAATGAACTCCAAATTTGAAAATTTTAGTTTTTTTGGAAAGTAGACTCAATAATATTTCTAACGCGCTATCCCACGCCCAATTTGGACATCGGGAAGGCCTCCAAAACGTGTTTGCAAAAAGGCACGACGCACCTGGGTAGTGGCGCGGTGCATCAGTGGTCCGCACCTTTAACACAGAAAATGTGTGGTCAGGTCTGTTGGAGACATGACCATTAGGTGTGGGACCACAGGTAATACTAACAAAAAGTGCGGAACTAGAAATTTTTGAGCAAAACACAAGTTTTTCTGCTTGATGCGCCATGCCACTTGGCACACGCTTTTGCTAGGGACCTCCTTTTAAGGAAAAATCAAGATTTTTGGATTTTTCATGGAAAAATATGAATGCTCACAAATGGCCAAGAAATTTTGACAGGTTTTGAGCTTCCAAAAAATTCAAAAACACCTCAAAAACGATCTTTTTGCCCCTTTTTGGACACACAGGAAGCAGTGTTGGGAGAACTCAGTTTTGGAGGGACAAATGGAGGCCAAATTCAAAAATTCCACTTGTTCTAGAAAGTAGACAGTCTTACCTTTCCAAAAAGCCCACTTGGAGCAAATTTTGACACCGGGAAAGCCTCCAAAATCAGTTCCAAAAAGGCACTATGCATAGAGAAATCAGCGCGACGCATTGGAGGAATTTTGTTCATTTTTGGCCAAAAACTCTGTTTTTCGCCTAGTTTTTTCACAGTTTGACTTTTTTCCTTCTAATTGTCAAACTCATGATGTAATTTAATGTGATATGATGGATTTTGATGTAATTATGCTAAATTTTCACTCATAGAGGTAGATTCATCCATTAAAAGGTAGTTTGCAACTAAACGAATCAGTTTCCTACTTTTTAGAGGGAAGCTGTTCCACTGCCTACTTTTTAGTTCTCAGTTTAGATTTTGTTGGAACAACTCCTAATATTATGAGCTCGACCCCTAGAGGCTAGGATGATTTGTTGGTTGCCTATATCTTGTAATTTTTCAGTCACTAGCATGGTTGAATTCTTTGGAAAGCTTGGAGCTTCATTGTATATCCATTTTAGCAATTTGTCTAAGAATAGACCAGGGTTTGCAGCACTTCATGGGAGTGATGTGAAATCTTGCTTTGGTATTGTGTTTTCTTATGTAATTGTAAGTCTACATGTGTTTTATGTATGTCATCATATCTCTTTGCTTCATCTTAACTAAATCAAACAAGGATAAATGTAGAATACATTGAAAGTGCAGTGCTCTACCTAGGGTTTGTTTAGTTATCTCTGTTTTCCGCTGTTTGAAGAGGATCCTTGAGTTTTCATGCCCTCTCCAACTCCTCACCTGTCTAAAATTTCTCCATATCACTCAATTTGAAGTACCAAATCACTTTCCTACCTTGCCCCATAGAGATCTCTGCAAAATTGACTCTCATTCCCTGGACCTAAATCTGCCTTTCACATTTGAGCCAACAAAACATCATCAAATTCAATCAAACACCTCTGTAGACATACCTAGCATAAAATCAGTCATCTCAAGCTTTCATTGGCCATATTTTCTGAGATTGACAAGGAGAGAGAATTCTTCCGACCTGGTAGGGCTAGCTACTAGGTTAAGCATGGTTTGATGTTATCCTAGATCTTACCTTTCTCAGCCTGAGGTAAATTTAGGCTCTAACAGGACCTATGACAGTGCCATTATTCTAATTTTTAAAATTTGTTACATATATCTTATAACAATATTTATGTAAATTAATATCTAATTAGTGCATATGTATATGATGATTGGATTAATTTGTTATATTATTAGATTTCACATCTCTTCATTATAATATCTAATCATCCATATATTTAATCAATGGTGTAACATTTCAAAATGACATTGGATAACACAATAGTACAAAGTAAAATGTATTTTATTATATATAAACAAGAGGCTCTTTATCATACAAGATGGGATTTTTTTTAGTAACCCATTGTCTTTCAGTTGGGACACTATCTCCATGATTACATTAAACAAAATGTCTGCTTTTCACAAGAAAATATTTCAACAAATATAACAGGTTGCACTGATATCCAAATATATCATCATTCTTCATTGGAACTATTGGCAGTGCTCGAGCTACTTCCATGACTTGGGTTATTTGGAGGAATGTTTTGTTGATTGCATTAATTGTTTTCATCTTCTTGATCTTGTTGCATCTGCAAATATAAAAATAAAGTGTAATGAGTGTATATACATTGGTGAGAATAATGAAAATTGACATAAATAATATACATCAATGTAAATCGAAAAATAATGTACCATAGCAATAAGTGAATCGTGAATTATACACATTCTTTCAAAACCAAATCTCATGCCTTCTTTCAACAACTCCTTTGTTGGCGTAGTTCCATACTTTGTTTTATGCAAGTTTAATCCCCCATAATAAATCATATATTTAATATAAAGGATTTTTTTGTGTAGGTTTACTTTCGATGTTACAATACATATTTATACATGCCAAAGCATCCAATACCAAGGACTGAAAACCATCGCATCCAAAACCATGGACAAAAAAACATCGCGTCCAAAACCATGTGCGAAAATCATGCAAAAAACCAAAGGTAGGTCCACCCAACCTAATATAGGGTCCAAAAAATAACACAACCCAACATTCTCCCCCTTGTTGTTTTCTTTCCACAGGGGGCCACAAGAAAGCTTAGTCATTTATCCATCCCTGCAACACCCATTATTTCTCTACACCAAGAGAACTTCTCAAGACTCACAGATTTTGTCAATGCATTTGCATTATTCTTCAAATTGTCCACCTTTGTCAACAACACCTTTTTTTCTTCTATCATATACCTCACAAAGTGATACTGAACCTCAATGTGCTTTGTATTTGAATGGTAAATAGGGTTCTTTGCCAAGAAAATTGCACTTTGTCTGTCACAGTCTATCCTTATAGCTCCCTATACTAACCCCATACATGAACACAATCTCTGCAACCAAACTACTTCCTTGCTTGCATGAGTGGCTGCCATGTATTCTGCCTCTGTAGTTGATAGTGCCACTACAGATTGTTTCTTACTCATCCAACTGACTGCACCTCCAAATAGGTTAAACACATACCCACTTGTAGATCTTCTCTTATCCAGATCTGCAACCCAGTCTGCATCAACAAACCCACAAATATCCAAAACTCTGTCCAATCCTAGTCTTCCTTGGTAGCACAAACCATAATCACTAGTGCCACGCAAATACCTGAAAAGCTGCTTCACTTCTGTCCAATACTCCTTCCCTGGTTTTGACATAAACCTGTTCAATACTCCCACCACATGTGCAATTTTTGGTCTAGTGCAGACCATTGCATACATTAGGCTATCAACTGCACTTGCATATGGAACACATGACATATCCTCTTCCTCTTCTTGTGTCTTGGGACACTGTTCAGCAGATAACTTTACACCTATAGGAATAGGAACCTTCACTGGTTTATTATCCTGCATATTAAACCTCTGCAATATTGTCTCGACATACTTCCTCTAGTTTAACCAGAGCTTCCTCTTTGCCTGATATCTTTTAATTTCCATGCCCAAAATATAGTTTGCAGCACCAAGATCTTTCATGTCGAATTTGAAGGACAATTGGGTCTTCAAATCCTAGATAATTTCTTTGTCATTTACAACCAGCAACATATCATCCACATACAATACCAAATAAATAACACGGTCACCAATTAATTAAAAATACACATAGTGATCTGCTTTGCTTTTGGTGAAGCCAAGTCCCCGTATAAATGTATCAAATTTCTGATACCACATCCTTGGTGTCTGTTTTAACCCATACAGAGACTTCTTTAACTTGCATACCAGTTCTTTCTTACCCTTCACCACAAAGCCTTCAGGTTGCTTCATGTAGATCTCCTCTTCCAGATCCCCACGAAGAAACGTTATCTTCACATCCATATGTTCTACCTCAAAATCAAAACCAATAGCAATAGATAAAAGTAATCTAATAGAAGCTACCTTAGCAACAGTAGAAAAAATATCACCAAAATCAATTCCCGGCACCTGGGAATAACCTTTTGCTACCAACCGAGCTTTGTATTTCTCCACCTTTCCTTCTGCATTTGTCTTCTTCTTGAACACCCATTTTCTTCCAATGGGTTTCCTTCCATCCGGCAAATCTACTAGATCCCAAGCCTCATTTTTGTGCAAATATGCAATTTCATCAACCATGGCCTCTTTCTAGGTTTTTCCATCCTCTGAATCTACTACTTCCTTCACTATTCTGGGATCATCATCAGTAATAGATAAAGAAAAATTCGAATAGAAAGTAGATGGACTATACCTATCTGTTTGCCTTCTTTCTTGAATTGATCTTCTCACACTCGAAGTTTGTGGCTCTTCATCTTCTGATTCTTCCTCCTTTAGCTCAAACTCTATATTCTCAGCTTCCTTTGGTTGGGCTTCATGTTTAACAACATCTTTCACCTCTCTGAACACCACATATCGGCTGTACACAATCTTCCTTGTTATTGGGTTCCAAAGCTTATAACCCTTTACACCATCCTTATACCCAATAAAGATGCACTTTTCAAATTTACTATCCAACTTGGTTCTTTTCTCCTTTGGAACATGTACATATGCATCACATCCAAATACCCTTAGATGTGAAAGAGAGGGTTTCTTACCAGTCCATACCTCTTGTGGAGTCTTATCCTCCAACGCTGATGAAGGTGATCTATTGACCAAGTAACATGTTGTCTCCACTGCCTCTACCCAGAATTCCTGTCCTAACCCAACACCACTGAGCATGCTTCTTGCCCTTTCCATCAACGTCTTGTTCATTCTTTCTGCAACTCCATTTTGCTGAGGTGTACCTGGAGTAGTCTTCTGCCATGTTATAGCATACTTCTTACATAATTCTTCAAATTCCTTGCTAAAAAACTCTCCACCGTTATCTGTCCTCAGCGCTTTTATCTTCATCTCTGTTTGGTTTTCCACCAGAGCCTTAAACTCTTTAAACCTGTCAAAGACTTCAGATTTCTTCTTAAGGAAATATATCCATGTATTCCTTGAGAAGTCATCTATAAATGATACACAGTACACAGTCTTACCCAGTGATGGAACCTTCATAGGTCAAAACACATCAGTGTGCACAAGTTCTAATATATGTTTCGCCCCTTTACCACCAGAGGGGAAACTCACCCAATTCTGCTTCCCATATACACAATTTTCACAGAAATCAAAATCCAGAGAGCTATTACTCATACCTTCTACCATACCTTTACCATGAAGTATTCAAAGGCCCTTCTCTCCAATATGTCCAAGCCTTTGATGCCATAGCATGGTCTTCTCTCCAGAGACCACTAGATTTTCTGCTCCACTTTCAGGAACCACGAAACTGTTGCACCCATCAATAATAGTGCTACCTTGCAACTTGTACATAGTTCCAATTTGAACTCCCTGCATGAATACCAGTGCTCCCCGAACCATCTTGCAGGTATCCTTCTTGAACACTATTTTTACACTTGCATCATCCAACTTTCTTACAGAAATCAGATTTCTGGCCAATGCAGGAATATGTAGAACACCCAGAATTGTTCTAACCCTTCCACCTTGCAACTTCAACTTTACTTTTCCGCGACCAATGATTCTATCCTTCTTATCATCCCCTAAGAAGAAATCACCACCATCGTATTTCTCATACTCGCAAAACCACTCTCTATGGGGAGTGAAGTGAAAGGATGCACCTGAGTCAATCAACCATGCCTCATGATCTACATGTGTACTTGAAGAAGCCAAGTACACATCCCACCTTCATCAGAGGTGGTTTTCGCCTCTGCAGAAGGAGCATCATCAGATCCATTTCCTTTGTCAGGAGCTTTAGATTTATAGTCCGTTTTGTAGTGCCCTTCCTTTCTGCATTTCCAGCAAACCACCTTTAAAGGTTTTCCTGCAGATTTAGATCTCCCTCTAGATTTAGATCTCCCACTCGATGACTTATTTTTGTTTCTATTCTAGGATCGTCCTCGTACAGACAAGGCATCACCATTCTAGCTCTCCATATTTTTCTGTTTCATCTCCTCCGTCTGAAAGGATGAGACTATTTCATCAAATTGCAAGGTAGTTGCATTGCTACCTATTGCAATAACCAAACTATCCCACAAATCTGGTAGAGAACACAACAAACTGATGCACTTATCTTCATCTAAAATTTAAATATCAACAAATAATAACTGACTTACCACAGTATTAAATTCATTCAGATGCTCTATCACTGAGTCTCCATCTTTCATCCTCATGTTATACATCCCTTTCCGTAGGAACAATTTATTCACCAGAGACTTAGATTGGTATAAAGTCCCCAACTTGTCCCACAATGCCTTAGCCATAGCTTCCCCTGATACATTCAACAATACTAAATCTGAGACACACAATCGTATTGTGCTCTTTGCTTTCCGATCTAACTTCTTCCATTCTTCATCAGACACTCTTGTTGGTTTAGTACCCGAATCTATCGTGACCCACTGATCTTTATCCACCAACAGATCTTCCATCTTGAGTTTCCACAACTCAAAAATCTAACCATTAAATTTCTTGATCTCTATCTTTCCACTGCTCGCCATATTCTTTTACCACTAGAATTGATCTCGTAGATCTCCCACTTAACTAGGTCTACCACAGGCTCGAGCGAAACCCCTCAGCAACAAAGGCATCCCCTTGAACCCAAAATAGCTCTGATACCAAATGTAGGTTTATTTTCAATGTTACAATATATATTTATACATGCTGAAGCATCCAAAAACATTGACCGAAAACCATCACATTCAAAACCATGGACCAGAAAACATCGCGTCCAAAACCATGTGCGAAAATCATGCACAAAACCATAGGTAGGCCCGCCCAACCTAATATAGGGTCCAAAGTTTTTTTTCCCAGGGTGCTGCCCTGGACCTCGTAGAGGGGGCCTATCCATCCCCCTCAAATCCCCCGGATAGGGGGGTCTGCCATCCCCCATTGCGTAATTGGAACAGGGAAGGGGGGCCTCCACCCCCCCTTTAACCCCCCCTCTTCACTACGTGGGCTAGTCGTGGAAAAAATAACACAACCTGACATTTTGTTCTATGAATTATAAAATCAAAGAAGTAAAATGACATAGATACTGACAACATATACTGACAATTGTTATTTAACCCAATGTCAATCAACTTTTCCAATGGCTCTTCTTTGTATGTTAGCACCTAATTGAAGACATTCAAGGATGTTTTTTCTAAAATAACTTTAAATACGAAAAAATGAAACATCGAGCTTTTCTAAGGAAATATTAACAATTACTCACAAACTTTGAAATAAGCCATTTTCTTCCTTGTCATCCTGTTTTATGTGTTAAATGAGTTTGATCCTGTTTTCTTTTCTACAAGAAAATACTTGAAAATTAATATTAATGCTAAGTTATTTTTTTTATATGTGCAAATTCAGTCATGATTACATACATTTGAAGCATGTTGTTGTTGAGATGGCTCCTCCTATGATGCAATTGTGTCCATTTCTTTGACCATCTCCTTATACATTTGTTTGGAGATTCCTACAAGCATGTTTCATATATCAGCGCGTTGATCATTTGGTATTTTCATAATTTTCCTACAAAAAGTAATAAAGTACTTTTATAATGATATATGAAAACTAAATATAAAAAATCGAAATTAATAAATTAATGGTCTGTAGTAATATATAGTTATGATTCTAAAAAATCATTTTATACAATTAGGAATATTAGATTTTGAATGATTCTTTTTGTTGTTGTATGTTTTTTCTATTTCAAGTCTGACATGTCTCATTGACCATTGCTCTAGAAATGCTTCCTGTAGCTTAGATATAATTTAATTCTTAGAATCATTGCATTGATTTTTGTATTTTAAGTGGAAAGTACGTCTATATGTTCATTCTACTAGATCCTTCATAGTTCTGTAAAAATCTCCCCCCCTTCATGAACCTCCAACACCACTCTAGATGAGCTAAGGATCAATTCATCATCATTTACATGTTCCATATTTTTTCTTTTTTTTTTTCTATTTTCCATGTAGAACATTAAAAATATATGAATTAATAGATTTTTTGAAACAAGTTTTCTAATATTCTTAAGTATATTATTAATGAAAATTAAAAAAAAAAAAAAAACTCATATCGAATAGTATTTTTTCATTCACTTAATTCATCATTATGCAATTTTTATATCAGGATTTTACACACTTCTTCACTTAGATTAGAAATAATCTTATTGGCCTTATTCATTTTGTGGCTCTATATGACACACACGAACTAATAAATATTAGTTAAACTTACATACAGTTCAAACATATTAATTTTGTAATTAATTTACAAAGAACTTTCTTTCTTTGATTTTTTTTTGTTGTCATTGTGTTGATCAATATTTTTTTTACTTGAGACCTTCTAAGACATTTTTTGATCAATATACAACTTGTACCAATCAATACAAAAGAAATTTGATATATTTTATAAATAAATCAAATAGTTTTTAGACAAAAACTTCTCTGCTAACTGATGTGTCTATTTGAATAAATTCACTGGTGCATTTATATGGTTAAATGCACCAAGCCTTTAATTGTTCAACACCGTCATGGAAAATTAACTTAAAAAAAATAAAAATAAAATTAGGATGGTGCGATTTGTAAGGCTAAACACACCACATTGGTTTAACGGTGCTATTAGGAACCAACACACCAATGCGTTATATTACACCAACAACAATGAATATACTGGACAAAATCGAAAGTGTTATAATATATTGGTTTGTTGAAGTACTCAGGTAGCCAAGGTGCATTATGTTACACAGGAAGCAGTGCGAAAAATATAGTCGTTTCTTAAATATCGGAGAGGGATGATGGTTCGATTTATAAGGATCAACACACTGCAATGATTTAACAGTGCTATTAGGAATGGGTGCATTGGTGCATTATCTTACACCAGCAACAACTATGAATAGACTTGAAATAATCAAAAGTGCTATAATTTACCGATGCATTGTACTACTCAGGTAGCACCGATGCGTTATGTTACAGATGGTGCACCGCACAACACATATTTGTTTAAAAAAACGAAGAGGGCTGATAAGGTTTAGATAAAAGTCAATAACTTATTCCCCTACTTTATATGTCAAATAGCCTATATAGTAAGTATCCAAACCCATTAAATCTAAAATTCCTAAATTATACAATCCTAATTGTGAAGTGGTAGAGAAAGTTAAACCCTAATGTGAAATTTTGCAAGAAGAAGGGTTTAAGGTAAGTATTGATTTTTTTTGTTTTTTGTTTTAATTTTAATTAAATTTAAATAGGAACAAAGATCATAAAAAAAATTACTGGTAAAATCTATAGTATTTTTTTTATTATACATGGTATTTATTTTATTTTTTCTGAAATGTGAATAAATTTAATATAAATTGTAAAATATTTTAATAATAAAATTTAATATTCTTGCTATCTAGGGTTTTTAGTGAATCCCCATACCTTTCAACTTCTGATCTTTGGGCAGATCCAAAATATTTTGCAACTCAGATCTGATATTATCTTGCAAATAATCTCTCTCTTAATTAAACCCTGACACAAATTGCATTTTTTTGTTATTAGTAAAATAAACAATAAAATTTAAAACATAATATGAAGGTTCTTGAGAGAATCACCATACCTTTTAGCTTCTGATCTTTTGAATAGTTATGTTGCTCCAAAGTATTTTGTTGCTATTGCATAATGCGCATAGTACATCTCTCTTGCACATCACTGCGTTGAAACTTTGAGTAAAATAATGAAATGCTCAATAACGTTTTACTAATTAAAAGACTTTATGCATTAGATTTTGAAAAATCAATTGCCACTCATTTTTTATTTTAAAAAAACGAAAAAAGTCCCACTTTTTTTATTTATTCAATTTCTCCACACATTGGTGTGTTTGATAGTCAAGCGCACCGATGCATTTATATAAAAGTAACACCAACATTTCTAGTGTGCCATAATTTGTCATTGCACCGACATGATTTAGTTTCTTTTCATTTTCGAAATGTCGGAACGATGCAATTATTTTTTTAATGCAACAGTGCAGTCTATATTTAAAATAGCATTGAGATGGTTCCATCCTTAACTGAATTGGAGACCATTGTAATGCAGGTCTCCCCATTCTTTCCCATGTCTATTTCGGTAAAACATTCGCATCGAACCCTAGGTCCAAGATAACTTGGTCCATTTCATATTCTCCTATCTGCGTAGTGAGTCTCATCTCATGTCTAGTTTGTGCCTTATGCTTACCAAGCTTCCTAAGTGCGCACAGTTCGTCAGTAGCATTTTCCTTGCCAGCGCACCTATTGATCAGTTCTTGTAGTCCCTTCACAGCCTTACTATCATGGAGTAGTTTCATGCAGGTCTCCAAGAACATGGTAATCGTGGACGGGTCCATTTCTTCAACCAGTTTCTACTAACTCCCTAAGGTAGAGGCCTCAGCGAAACTTTTCTTTTCTTCTATAAATGTTTCTTTTCCGCATTCTAGATCAAACTTGGTCTCCTTTCTTTGTGCTTTGTGTACCCACTCGCCTTCTTCGGGATGCTTCCACTTATCTTCACCAGTCTTCACTCCACTCCACAACACAATATTTACCTTAGGGTCTTGCTCACGAGGCTTAGCCCTGATCATCTGCAGGTTCTGAGTTGGTTGCGGAGGTTGCGCCCCCTTTTCACGTATCTTGGCCAACAATATAGGGAAATCCTCCTTTGCATGAATAAACTGAGTATAATAGCAGCATGACGATCACATCATATTCAAGAAGTCTCACACGTAGTGTCCTGGTCTTCCACAATTGTAACAAATAATCTGCCCTCGACCTCTGCCAGGTCCTCCTCCACCTCGGCCTCGACCGTGCCCTTGATACTCGCCTCGCGCTCCTCCAGTGCCTTGGTCCGGAGGTTTCATTTCTGCCTGCACCCTATATGTAGGTGTCATGTCCATCATCAATTCATAAATTCAGCAATTGTGCTCATCATGAACCACAAATTAACAAAAGTTTCAGAAGAGCTATTGCGATGTCTGTACGAATTTCTGCAACAAATGGCAATTGTCTGTCGCATGTTTCCCAACTACCTGACAAATAGCACACCATAGCATGGGCCCTGTTGCAGCTTCTGGCCTCAGAGGTATTTGTCCCTTTGATGCAACATAATTTGCAAAAATAGGACAATGATCTTTGTCATGCCCCTCGCTTTTGCACTTTAGTAACCATACTTCTTCGCGGCCCTCTGGCCAAGCTGTTTTGCCTTTCTTTAGACTTTGAATTTTGAGGAAAAGGTTCTGCAACTACATATGAATCTGTTGAACCCCCATATTAGCATCCTGCATTGGTGTCTCATGCAATCTCATTGTGATTTCTAGAGCTTCTGCCTGGGTCCCAATCTTCTGTTGTGATAGCGAAACCCTTAGGTGAGGCAGGAGCGAAGCCACAAACCATTCACGATGTCTCCCAACAGTCATATTCATGTTGGCTTCTCAGACCATACACTTCAATCTTTGATCCAAATCCCAAGGCGTCTCTCTAGGCTTCATCATGATCTCCTTGAATCCCACAATTAATTGTGCCTCAGACTTAGGTCTATTAAATTCCTTGTTTAGCGCGGTTTGGATATCGACCAACGCGGACGTCAGATTATCAGTGCAGTACTTAATGTACCAAGTTAGTACACGGTCCTGTAGAGCACTGACTAGTGTTTCTTTCTTAATTTGATCTTCCGTGATACCTTGAGCTTCCCATACAGCCTTCATAACGAACCAAAACTAGTCTGTATCTTGATTTCCTACACCCTTGAACATAGGTAGCTTTAAAGAGTTCGCCATGTTGAATAGTGGTGGAGGTGGTGGCAGTGTGGGTGAGGGGGTAAGTGGTGGAGGTGAGGATGGAGGTGGTGTGGATGGATGAGGTAAGGATGGAGGCGGTGTAGCTATTCGTGAGAATCCTTGTCTTATCAACTGAATAGTGCACATCGAAGAAGCCTGTGCTGCTCCTTCATCGTCACGTAGAGGAGGCTCAATCAACGGGCTATATTCAGGGCCTTTTCTTCCTCCATCCTTGAAATTCCTTCCACTTCACGTAGCTCCAAACATCAAGGTAACTGCATAACCCACTTTTCACACAAGAGCATCTTAATCCATGTATTTAATGATTTCAAATACTTACCTCGTAGCCCCTTGAAGAAGCGATGTTCTGCTTCGCCGTAATTGGCCGATGTATTGACCGCAAACTTTGTTACAAACCATCCTATGATATGGTCAAGCTAATGATCGATAGCATGCATGATTGTATCCTCAGAGGCTTCCAATTTCCTCACTAACTCTGGGCTCTAGACAATCGGACTATCAAGCCCCCACCTCCCTTGGCCATCTACCAACTTCGCAATCCACTCATATAATTCAACCAGGAAGGAAAAAAAGAAGATTTTGTGTATCTCTGTGTACAGATATTTGTCCAAACACTATTCTTTCGTCAATCATAGATTCCTATTTTCTTCCGCCACGAATTCGTGGATCTTTCTATCCAACTAGTATTCAATCTCCTTCTTAGTTGGATTCCAATGATGTGACATCACACATCTCGTTATGTAGATGCCGGTCCCAAAAACGGAACCATTTTTTGGCTTGATGGGCCCTAACCCAAGTTTAGCGTTAAGTAGCCAAGCAAATCCATACACCACTGGCCCTTTCGGCATCAATCCCCGAAGTGTAGACTTAAGTCTCACCAGAAGCAATATGGGGGGATGTAGGAACCAAGTTTCCGCACCCTAAGATGGTTGTGATGTCGGTTATTTCCCCTAACCTTCCTTTGCGCAGATCGATAAGCCCTTTAAGGCTTATCAGAGTACTTCTCTTATTCGTCCTTGAAGCCTTCGTGAAAGTCCCATGTCATCCTTTGCAGGCCCTAAATAGATAAATCAAGCACTTACACACCCCTGTAATTACTCTTACTTCTGTATCTACCCAGATTCGCTTGAGTATTGGTTACTTTAACATGCAATTATGGTTATCTTCGCGTAAACATATATCTCTACTTGCAGCCATATAAAATAGAGAAACATATAGATTCACACATCAAAATAGCATTAAAACATAAACCCAGTATTCAACATAACATAGTCGCATGCAATGAATAGAAGTAAAATACACAGATAATTTCTGAATACTCCTCTTTATTATTGATTCAAATATCTAGTACAAACTCTGACTACCCTATACACATAGCTACAGGTTTCCACACACTCAAGTGCAGACTTATACCCTAAGCCTCTGCACACTTAGCTGCAAAGCCTCTTCCTACACTAAGACTCTTTGCTCTTAGCTCTCATAGACCCATTACATTCATTAACATCGAGTATCAACTTTGAACTGAACTATCTTAGACTCCTCTAAGACCTCATTTTTATTAAAATCCCATGGTCTATAGACCATGGGTAGATTTCTAAAGCCGACATGCTTTTACACAAAATAAGGGCAAAAACCCTTTATTGACTCTTGACATCTTCGTGCTCCACGACCACAAAATGTGGAGACTTTAAATTCCTTTACACAAAAATTGGGCCTATAGCCCCAAAACTTGGGATTTTCAACCCAAAATTAACCCCAGGGGACCTATTCCTGATAGAAGTTGTTGGGGACTTCAGTTGTATAAATAAAGAGGCCTAGAGCCTCAGTAGGATTCAAAATTTTATTGTAAAAACAATAGTTATTTTTGAGCTCCAGACTTGTGGAAGACATTGCTATGTAATTTTCTGTTTTGGTAATGAGAATGAGCTTTTTCATCAATCTAGTACTGAGTTAAATCGGATGGTTGAAGCTCTTGGGTTAGGGCCCAACCCTAGTAGCAAAGGCTCCTCTTCTTGTATCTGTATGCTTAGATTAGTTCCATAGATTCATGGTTAAATTGTCCTTAGAATTATTTTATTGCAAGTAGTCTAGATTTGATTAGTTTGCTTCCATTTTTGCTTTACTTCAACAGAGAGTTAGAAAGGAAAAATAATCACAAAGTTGTCAGTAGGTGTCTTGGCCTCACTTCTTCCTTCAGGAATCATGATTTGAGGAAAGGACCCCTATGCAGCCCCAAAAAGACAAATTTCTATTTTTTTCCATAGAATTTAGAATTTACTGTACTTGAACCAACATTTGATTAGTTTGAAAGTGTAGGATTTAATTACCATATCTTCCATCTTCAGTCTTACAATAGATCTCATCAATTATTCCATTTCATTCTGCAATTTTCCTCATGCATGAAGTAGATAGTTAGCTCATTAAACTATGTTTTTCTAGCTTGTTAGAATTCTTCTTGTTTACATGATTTTTTGGAAAATAGAAATGTTTGATGCAGAGCAGGTGTTTTAGAAGTAGACAGAGATCCCAAAGAAAACAACCACCTTCCAACTTCATCCATCCACAATCATTCCTTGCTTTCACCAAGACCTTTACTATTTTCATCATTTGCATAGAAATTCTTCCAAGCATGTTGAGAAAATCCAACCATCTCCTAACCTTGGTTTTGAGTTCTGAGTGACCCTGGGCATTTTAACACTCCATTCCACCTACCAACCACCTTCCCTAAGCCTCCAATCACCTCTAGCACCCATCTTTTTGCTCTCGACTCTATCCTGTAGAAATATAGGGAATCCTGTAGGTTTTTAGCACATCTTATAGGTTTTCATGTAGTGGCCTGTTTTGAGGCTGAATTGAGGGAAAACCTCTAGGAAGCCAAAAAAGGGTACCTGAGGGTATCCAAAACCTCCCAACCATCCACTAACATCCCTAATCCACTTGCCACATCACCAAAAGATATTAGGGTTTACACTTGATTTTCCATAAAAATAATAAAAAGAAAAAAACAAATTTATTTCAATCATTTAAATGCACAGTAGTGATGTTTGATATTTTGAACTTCCATGTTTTAGATAGTAGCATTTCATACATGTTAGCTTGGAATTCTTGTAAAGCATAGTTTCTCAGCAGTTAGTTAGAGAATGGTGTGTTTTTAGCATAGGATTTCAATCATTTTCCTTATTGCAGTAGACAAGATTTCTCCTATAGTAGATTTCTCTTTCTTTCATCAACAATCAATCTTCTTCTGAATCCATAGAAGTCTGACTTGAAAACCCTAGTGGTCTCTCACCAACTGAACAGTGAAAAAAGGAAGAACCAACACTTTTACTTATGTATACAACATTGTCACCTCCAAGTTTGTACGAACCCCAGGTTGATAAGTAAAGCTGGTAGCTCCAGGAGTTGCAACATTCTTGCTGCAATACTGTTGCTCATTAGTCCCGGGGTACTTATCTAAGTTGTCCATTTTTCAATTTTCAATCCCTGAGGAGCATCTCTATCACTTGTCTCAGTTAAAGTGTGATGATGATAATGGAACTTCCTTAATTGAGCACATTTTTTATTTCCCTAAGTTTTTCAAACCTTACGAGATCTACAATGAAGAGTTTGCATGTGTGCTATTCTCCCTCACCCTTGAAGGTCGTGCCATGCAATGGAACCACACATTGCCAACAATGTCCATCCATTCATACGAGCAACTCAGAAGTAAGCTCCAATAATTGTTTCATAGGTACAATTTTCAAGATGTGTTTAGAAGGATAAATGAGCTTAGAGTGAAACCTGAAGAAACTTTAGAGGATTTGTTTGTTAGATTTGTTCATATTTTCTTTGGACTTCCTAATAAACATGTCAACTGGGTGTATCTAAGTGAAAATTTTCAATAGTTATTTTTCGTTTCTCTGCAACATATTCAATTCGAAACTAATCCTGGTCCTCATGAGTATGATGATGATTTGTAGATTACAAAGGGTCCAAATTTTACCCCTAATATTGTTTTGCCTATCCCCCTAAATCATGAACAACCTCAAGCCTTTGATTTGGAAATTACCACTTGTGAAATTTCTCGTCCCCCTCCATCTTTGTTACCGAATGAAGTTTTTGTCACAAATAGTTTATGTTGGCTTATAGGGGCCTGACCCAGGTTCAGAGATGATTTATCCAAACAAGTGCCGGTACTACTGGCCCTTTTGGAAATAGTCTGCGGAGCACGAACTGAGGTCTCACCCGAAGTAGTATGGGAGGGTGCTAGAACCACGTTCCTGTACCCTAGAGATGTCTGATGTTTTTTTGGCGATCTACGGTTTGACCCTATCTGCACGTTGCTACGCACACCTATCAGTACCTCGCAGCCTGCATTGCTGCCTTCACACAGCCATGTTTGAAGTGTGATCTATATTATTACCCAAGTTCCCTACTATTAACCTGAGATTATCCAATTACTTAACTTATCTGTATGATCCCAATTATACTTAACAGTGTTCAGTATTCATATAAGTGCATGTGATAAACAAAACAATATAAATGCATAGAAAATCATACAAAAATAGATACACAGTATTTAGAATCAAACTTCTTTATTATTCTTCTTCTTAGGTTATAGACTCAACTTCACCCTTCGCACTCAGCTATAAGGGTTCACACACTCAGCTGCAGACTCTACTAGGCCTCTGCGCACTTAGCTGCAAAGCCTCTTCCTACTACTATGACCCAAGACACTTAGACTTCGTCTCTATCCGCTACTAGATCATTACATCAATCCATCCCTTCCTCTTCCTGTATCTCTAATTCTCTTTACAACTTAGAGCCTCACTCTATTTATACAATCCCATGGTCTACGAACCATGGGTAGGCCGACATGACATTACATTACATTACAAAACTTAGGGCAAACAACCTTATCACTCAATGTACATTTCGCACTTCGCGCCTGCAATTCGCGGAGTCTTACAACATATTTGACCAAGACTTGGGCTTTGGGCCCCAAAACATGTTGTGGGGGGATTCAATGCCCAACAGGCCCCCAACACAAACATCGTGACTCGCCCTCGAGTCACTCTATTGGCATGGCGATCTTAGCGCGGAGTCCCTCCAATTGGTCCTAAACTGCTCAGAGGTCCGCAGCTCACTACTCTGCGGTTTGTTGGACCTGCTTCATGCACTCTTCCAAAGCCTCTTTGTCAGGAGCAAATCCCTACCTTAGCACGTACATCCCTTGCATATGTGCGAGCTTGCCTTCGATATCTATCGTGATGGTGAAGGCCTCGTCAATCCATGGCTGGATGCGCGCTTTGAGAACTGCCTCTTTCTGTCACACCGCATCCACCTACTCCTTTAGTTCCTTAGCTTGTTGCATCTTCGCAAGCTATTGAATGAGGACTACTGTCTGTGCAGTTCCTCAAACACTCTCGTACTACACCTAAAGTTCACGCACCTCTGTTTCTAGGCGTTGTATGTTGGGGTCCTCCTGCAAAGATGTGAGGACCACAAATGCTTGTTCCAACATACTGGTATAGTCTTGTACTACACGTCCAATTTCTTCCAAACCTATTTGGATAGCGTTAGTGCACTCTTCTTTGACTTTTGGAGGAGTGGAAGGCTGCACCTTCAACCATAGATTGACTATTTGAAGGTTCAACTCTAGCTAAACCTTTGTCGTTTCTGCGCTAGCTTCGCGGATGTCGGTCGCCAACCAGTGGATCCGCTCTACTACTAGTAGATCTGTTGGGATGGCCAGGTCTAGGACGCATTTGAAAGTGTTGTCTACCACCTGTTCCAACCGCTGAGTCTGTGATACCAGTTCATCACGCTGCAGGCTGAGTTGTTCGATGTTTATCTTTTGCTCACTCAGAACCTGTATCACGCGGCCCTCCCTGGCGTAGAGTTCTGCTGTTATTCCATCCTGTAGTTGGTACAGTGTTTCTCGCGCAAGGGTAGACAAATTGAGGCCAAGTCCTTTGATCCTGCCAACTGTAGCTCTATCGATCTCATTTGCTGCTGCTAGCGCTCCTTCCGATAACACTATGGTATTGGCCATCCTTTTGCGTAGCATCTGTTCTGCTGCTAATGTACCTGACACGACGTAGGTGGACAAGGTTTCTTCCTATGGGGGCTGCACCTGTAGTTCCTGTAGTTGTGCCCTTAGGGCCCCCAACACAGTCTGCTACTTCATCATAACTTCTTGGAGCACTTCCTTGGTGTTGGCTTATATGCGCCTATCCCAGGTTCGGAAGAGTTATGTAGCCCAACAAATCCCGCAGCTACTGGCCCTTTCAGCAACAACCCATAGAGTGTGGACTGAGGTCTCACCCGAGGTAGCAGGGGAGGGTGCTGGAACCAGGTTTCCGCACCCTTGGGATGTCTAGATGTGGTCTAGAGGCTTTGCGCACCGTTCTGTAGCCTCACACTGCTCTGCTTCCGCGCAGATCCGAAATAGGGCTACTTCTCAATACTAATTACTTAATGATTTGTTATAGATCAGATCTACTTATGAGGGTCTTTAAGCAAACATTTAATCAAGATAACTAGTGCGCACATTTAATAGAGATACAAATTTGCATTAACCCAAAACATAAGCATGCGCATAAAGAATCAATAGAAATACCAATCATAAATTAACCAGATCTGCAATAGCTCATATTAACACAGAGTTTCCAAAATCAACTTATCTTTATTTCCACTTTATCACCGATACATCCAGATCTACCCTACGCACTCAGCTACAGGGGTCCATGCACACTGCCGCGGACTCTACCAGGCCTCTGCGCACATAGCTGCAGAGCCTCTATCCACTACCCAATACCTTCAACTTGGACTTACAGACGCTCCAAAACTCCTTAGCTCATGCACCCATTACAATTCAGATCATTCATCATCCAAAAATCTAACTATTTCTACCCATAGAGCCTCGCTCTATTTATACATTTCCATGGACCGTGATCCATGGGTGGGCCGACTCAACTTACATTTCTTTACATTATTTTTGGGTGGACTACCCTTTGACTCAACTTATTGTAAATCGCACTCCACGCATCCTGCGAAGTCTTTACCCTATCTTTCGGGTTTTGTGCCCCATGACCATTATGCAGGGCTTCTGCTACCCAATAATCCCCCAACACAATCATCATGACTCGTCCCGAGTCACTCAGCTGGTGCGACAATCTTTGTGCAGAGGTCAGTTAGCAGCCTCTGTGCTTCGCTTGTATTGGCAGCAAACTCTTCTGTCATTCACTGTATCAGGTCCACGCGTGTCGCCGACACATCAGTGTCTGTCTCTGTTGGCTCCATGGTGGCATATTCTGTCTGCATGTGTGCTACCTTGCACTCTATGGTGGTCGAGATTGGAAATGCCTCATCCAGCCATGGCTGGAGACAGGCTTTAATCACTGCTTCCTTCTGTCTAGCGGCATCAGCTTGGATTTTTAGGTCCTAGGCCTCCCCTATCTTAGCCAAGTGCTGCATTATAGCAACGGTCTATGCGATTCCTTTGATTGTATCGTAAGCTTGATGGAGCTCCCTAGCCTCGGTTTCCAGTCGCTGAAGTGTTGGATCCTCCTGGAGGGAGGTGAGCGTAACAATCGACTGGGTTAACAGGTCGGTACATTCCTTCATTGAACATGTGAGCATCTCGCACCCAAAGGTAATGATGTTTCTTCGTTGCTCAGTGATCTCTGGGGGCATCGACGACTGAACCTACAGTTTTAAGTCTGCAATCTACAAACTGAGCTCCAGTTGGATCCAAGCGGCCTCCTCCTTTGCTTGATGGAACCCAGTAGCCAATTTGTGGATTCGTGTCCCAATTGGTAGCTCAACCCTAATCTCCAACTCAGGAGCACTCGAGCAGGGTTCCGCTACTAGCTGCTCCACCTATTACTTCTATGTGACTGCTTCGTCCCATTGTAGGTGCAGCTGTTCTATATTATTTTTCTATTCCCAGAGTACCTGTTCGGCGCGGCCTTCCTTGGTGCAAAGCTCCATTGTTGCACTGTCGTGGAGTTGTTGCAAAATTTCTCGTAGTAAGGCAGCCACGTTTAGTCCGAGCCCTGTAAGTCGTCCTAGCACAACTCAGTCCTCCGCATTTGTGGTGATCAATGCTCCTATGAGAATTGCGATGGTATGAGCCATTTGGGCCTTCAGCAACGGCTCAGTGGTTGTCATACTAGGAACCCCCTAAGTAGCGCTGGTGCCCATTGGTGCGATGCATATCCCAAGTTCATGTAGCTGCGCACAAAGCTCCCCCGACACAATCTACTACTCTGACATGGCCTTGTAGATGACATCCCGAGCGGCGTCACGAATGGTGTCCCCTATGTCATCGAGGTCACCCTAGGTGGTCACCTCGTTGTCCGATTTAGATGCCTTCGCCTTTTTTCGTGGCTTCGTTCATTCTTTTTGCACTGGTCATTTCAAAGGCACACCCATGGCGGTTGATGATGGTTCTTCCGCGGCCGTCTTAGTGGGTGCCTTCTGACTACTTTTGTCCTTTGTCAACGCAGCCCCTCCTAGTGGTGCCTTTCCTGTTGCCGTCTGTGCCACCTCCCGGGTTGCCCGAACCTCTGCAGCATGTTGTTCATTCCGCTTTTGCTATGCGGCATGCTTAGCTTCCTCCTTTTGCTTCTAAATAATGGCCTCATTGTGCCCTACTGCCTCTAATCCGCGCCATGCCAGTGGCCAGGTATCTAAAACTGCATCAATAGCTTCATCAATGATAACAAAAGGGAGTGAGTTCCATATGTGGTCAGGATCCTTGCGCGCCCTGATGTAGAAAAAGTGCATGTCTGCTTTAAATTTGGCAATGTGCTTCACGCTTTCATAGATTTTGTTGGACAGGCAGGGTTGCTTGTTAATCCATTGGCGCACACTCACGTCCATCAGTATCCAAAAGATCTTGATACTCTGGATTCATCCAATGTCCCTTGTCGACCAAAGGGAAGCGTATTTAGCAGCCTCTCACCAGTCCTAGTCAAAAACAAGAAACTGGCTGTCTTCGGGTAAGTCAGTGGTAACCAACATAATGGATAGCAGTAGCCACACGTAATGGAAGGTCTTGCCCTCCTCTTGGACATCTCGGTAGTTGGTCAAGAACTCTTCACAAAGGAACTATGACCAATTGAACCATTCTCTAGTTGCGCATTCCTCAGTGAGCACAATGACTACTACCGGAACCTCAGTGCCACGGCATTTCCACATCACTTTCCCTGCCAACAACTGGGTGGTGACACGGACTGTGTTATCTGAAATGCTATCAATGACGTATCCTCGCTGCCCCTTCTCGAGATTATACTTCTTTTTCAGGTTGTCTATCATTGTTACATCGCCACTTCTATCAACATATTCCCAGGGGTCTCTTCCCTCACAGGGAAGTTGCGAGATCCGATGAACAAGTTCAGCTGTGATGCGGATGAGTTTGCCAATCCATAGTATGTCCTCATGGACCAAATAGAGCAACTGCCTTATGACCAATATTGTGATAGGGGGCCGGAGAAAGTGGGGAATGGAAAAGAGACAGAGCAACCCGGCTTCTTCCACCTTTTTCAGCCACTCATTTGGCTGTAGTGTTGTAATCATCCCTTCTTCATTCTGCTCCATCAGTGCACCAGTTGCCAAATGGGGGAATTTTGTTGTATCTACCAGGTCCCAGTCTTCAAATTTCATTGTTGCAATACGGCCGACCACCGAGCTTTCGACTGGGACCCCTTTTGGAAGAGATGGGGTGAGGAGTATAGTGTCGACTTCATCCAGATTGGTAGGGACCTTCGCCTTCCCCTTGCTTGAGGCCACATACTTGGGTTGTCATACTGGTTGGATGGGATCCTATTCAGGGTTTACTTCTTCAACATATTTTGGAGAACCCTCTTCCTCCTCATTGCTTTCAATTGTGATGACTTTACCCTTTTCCTCCATTGTGACCTTGCTAAAGTGCAGGTGTCGTGGGTACCTCCTTACTGGTTCTGGAATCTGGGGGTCCTTCCTGGTCTGCGGCATCTGGGGTGATCTAGGGAGCTCAGCTATCTGCGGCATGGCTTATTGCGAACTATCTACGGTAGGGTTTGTCGACCTCAGGATTGCTTCCCGATAAGGTTTTGGTAATGCCTGAAACCACGGACTTTCTTCTAGTTGCTTGTCACTCATCTTGCGCTCGGCTTGGACCCAAGGCGTCATTTTTGTGGAATGGTAAAACGGGGTTGTGTGACCCTTACTATGTTTATATATGATTTCAAATTTAAAATCGATTGTTCACCCTTGTTGTGGCTCATAAATGCAATTTTGGCCGTTACTCTTCTACCTTAATTTCCCATCGCTCGCTCCAACGTGCCTTAAATGGGTCATCATATCATGAACAGTACCTAAAATGGTTGCTTTCCATCCTTTCCCCGCGGCAGCGGATCCCCAAGTATGCAGGTGCGTTTTCCATATGTGCGCTGCAACCATGTCGTGCAGCATCTCAGCAGCTTGTTTTATAGTCTCGCACCCTCTTTCAACTGCATGGGGCACTAGGACTAGGTCTCCTACAGATAGTCAGGTGGGCACACCCGTCATGCGGGTCTTTCATTTCCCGACTAGCCCAGGCTACAGGCACCCTTCGCTTTCCCTTGATTCTAATAGCGGATTGCGGTTTATGCATCCTGGTACTCCAGGGTGCAATCGCAACCATGCTAGTAGGGTCGCGGCTTGGCGTAGTAGTGTAGGAGATCCAACCATGTCTGATCCCTTCATTAGGCCCTTTGCATAGCTCATGTGGGTGACTTCTAATTGTAGCTTATCAATTTCTTCATCCAGCCTCGTACTTTGTTCTTGGAGTCTAGTCCCCGTTTCTTCTAACCTACAAAGTTATATTTTTCCACGCCAAACGACTGCCCAAAGCTACTAAATCCTTTCGCAGAGGTTGTTATAGGCAGGACTGACTAAAGAGGTACTAGTCATGGAGAGAGTTCCCTACCCGGCCTTGTGATCCCTCATTCCGCGCAGCTCCGATTGGGTTGATGGTCATGTGATGTGTACCTATACCCTTCATTGTTGATGGATGACCACTTTGTACCAATGTGGCTACCGTGCACGTTCTCCAATCCGTACCTGGAACTACCTCCTACATTTCAGTGTCTGCGCCCTCCGTCCGAGTACGTGCGGTGTGTCGTCCGACGTACTAGGCTGCTCCTGTGCCACAATTAAGGTGCCAAGCTTGACGAGCTGCCCCTCATTTGTTGTGTTGTTCTCTGCTGGTCGTTGTCTTTCTTCTGTGGTCATGTGTTGCAATGATCGAAACATCAGATTACAGTTAAGTGTCGTAACTTCCTACAATCAATTCTACCATCGCTTAGTCTCCTCATCTAAATCTATTATGCAGGTGCTAGCACGCTCCCATGAGATTCTTCGATCGTCTGTGGGATGCATTTGATCCTGGTCTTGCATTGTTATCTGATAGATTCAATCCAGTTCATCGTCACTCTCCTCATCGCTCACTGGTTCGGTGTAGTGCTCTCCTTCTACTGGGTCCAATAGAACTACTACTCACAGTGACTTCTTTTCAAATGTCATTTTCCGTCTCTTTAAATTAATGGTCCCATTCATGTCCATGGCCCAATAAATTCCGAGAAATGTAGGGTAAGGATTACTATCATCAACAATTTTTATTACCTTGAAATTGGTCTGCGTACTTACGCCTTCGATGTCCACGGTCACCCCTTGCATCCGGCCCATCGGTAAGATCTTTTGTTGGTTGGCCATCCTTAGTTGAATCGGGGAACATTGCAGTGCGGGCTTGCCCATGCATTCCCATGTTTGCTTAGGCAACACGTTTGCATCCGAGCCTAAGTCCAGGATGACCTACTCCATCTCGTATTCGCCAATTTATGTTGTCATTCTCATTTCTCATCCGGTGCGCAGAGGATGTCTTCCTATTTTCCGGACTACGTGTGGCTCACCCAATCCGAGGCACATAGTGATTAGCTCCTGTAGTCCTTTAATGGCTTTACTATCACGTAGCAGCTTCATGAAGGTTTCGAGAAAGGTAGTAATCATGGAGGGGTGCAATCCTAGCTCCATTTAGTCCCTCCTACCTAGAGTAGAGGCTTCTGTGAAGCTCTTCTAAGCTTCCCTAGGCATTGGCATCCCTTGTTCTGGCTCAGTGTCAAGTTCCTTTGTAGGTGCGTCACGCCTTTCTCCGTCTTCTGTAAGCTCTTTCCTCATATCACCTCCTGTGGTTGCACCACTCCTCAATACCATATTTATGCTGGGGTCCACTTCGCGTGGTACCGATCGCATCATTTGGAAATTTTGAGTTGGTGTAGGTTGTAACACTCCCTTCTCATGCATCTGGGAAATTAACATTGGACAATCTACCATTTCATGATCAAACTACTCACAATAGGGGCAAGAGATCCTGGTTGGGTTAGTGCAGTCGCGAGTGTAGTGTCCTAGCCCTCCACAGTTATAGTAGATCAGCTGTCCGCGGCCCCACCCGGGCCCCATTCCTCTTCCTCGGTCGTGTCCTCACAATCCTTGTCGTGCTTCAGTCTGCACTCTGTAAGCTAGGGTTCTTTCCATCATTAAGTCATAACTTCGACACGTCTGCTCATCATGACTCATTGATCAACAAAAGTTGCAATACATCTGCTGCAGGGTTTGGATATACTTCTGCAATAGGTGACAGTTATCTGTTGTGTGTTTTCCACTCACTTGACAAATTGCACAACAAAGCACAAGTGTGGCACTCGGTCCTGCTTGTACCTCCATTTTTAATGGCATCAGGCCCCACCCCGCCAGATAGTTCACGAAGATGGGGTAGTGGTCCTTATCATGCCCTTGACTCTTGCATTTAATACAGCCTACCTCCGCACGCGCCTCTGGTCGAGGCACCATTTCTTGCTTCAAGATTTTCATTTCTAAACTCAGGTTTTGCAGTTGCGCGTGGATTTGCTGAACTCCCAACCCTGGATCCGGTATTGGGGTTTCGTGCAACCACATTGCTATCTCTAGCACTTCATCTTGGGTTGATATCTTTTGTTATGATAGAGCCATCCTTAGATGTGATGTTAATGACACCACAAACCACGCGCAGTGCTGCACATTCGTCAATGTTATGTTAGCCTTGCGAATAGTGTTTTTTAACCTCTGGTCCAGATCCCACGGAGCTTCACCAAGCAACATCGCGATCTCCTTGAACCCAATAACCGACTGTGCTTCTGATTTTGGTCATCCAAACTCTTTGTATAGGGCCTCCTGGATTACTTCTATTGCCTCGTTCAGATGATCGGTTGAGTATTTTATGTACCACGTCAACGAGCGGTCCTACAGTGCACTAACTAGGGTAGCCTTTTTTATGTTTTCATCTATTATGCCTTGAGTGTCCCATACAGACTTTATCACAAACCAGAACCAGCCTGGTTCCTCATTTCCTACATCCTTAAATATCGGCAGCTTTACTGCGCTCGCAATCCCAAATTTTGGTGGTGGTAGGGTTGGAGATGGGGTTGGTGTTGGTGTGGATGGATTTGATGTAGGTGAAGTGGTGGTGGCGTGGACGGAGGTGGTATTAGTGGGAAGTGCTCCTTGATCAACCAGACTGCACTTCTCGGTGAGAACCTCGTGAGCTCCTCCTCGCTTTCTCGTGAAATAGAAATCAGAGGACTATTCTCTGCCCCTCCCATTCCGCGGTAACCTCTTCCGCTCCGCATTACTCTAGACATCAATAAACGTGCATAATCTATTTTTCACACAACAACATCTTAATCCAAGTATTCAATGATTTGATATACTTACCCCACGGTCCTTGGAGAAATCGCCTTTCTGCTTCACTATAACTCACAGTTGTATCTATCGCGAACTCAGTGATAAATCCTCCTATTACCCAATCCAGCCAATGATCTACTGCGCATGTGATTTTATCTTCGGTGGCTTCTAGCCTACACACCAGTTCTGGAGTCCACACAATAGGCTGATCTAATCTGCACCTTCCCATATTGTCAACTAACCTCACGATCCACTCGTAAAGCTCTACCGGAAATGTCACGAAGAAGACCTCATGGATATCTGTGTATATATAGCGGTCCAACCAATCTTCCTTTGATATCAGCGGATTTCTATTTTCCTGGACTGTGAACATGTGGAGCTTCAGATCCAACCACTCTTCAAGCTCTTTCTTTGTAGGGTTCCAATGTTCCAACATCAGACACCCCTTAAGTAGATCCCGATCCCGGCAACGAAACAATTTGTTGGCTTATATGGGCCCGACCTAGGTTCGGAAGAGTTATGTAGCCCAACGAATCCTGCAGCTACCGGCCCTTTCGGAAATAGCTCGTGGAGCACGGAATGAGGTCTCACCCGAGGTAGCAGGGGAGAGTGCTGGACCCAGGTTTCTGTACCCTTGGGATGTCTATATGTGGTCTGGAGGCTTCGCGCACCGTTCTGTAGCCTCATGCTACTCTGCTTCCATGAAGATTCGTAACAAGGCTCCTTCTCAATACTAATTACTTAATGATTTGTTATAGATCAAATCTACTTATGAGGGTCTTTAAGAAAACATTTAATCAAGATAACCAGTGCGTGCATTTAACAGAGATACAAATTTGCATTAACCCAAAACATAAGCATGCACATAAAGAATCAATATAAATACCAATCATAAATTAACCAGATCTGCAATAGCTCAGATTAACACAGAGTTTCCAAAATCAACTTATCTTTATTTCCACTTTATCACCAATACATCCAGAACTACCCTATGCACTTAGCTGTAGGGGTTCGCGCACACAGCTGCGGACTCTACCAGGCCTCTGTACATACAGCTGCAGAGCCTCTATCCACTCCCCAATACCCTTGATTCGGACTTACAGATGCTCCAAAACTCCTTAGCTCATGCACCCATTACAATTCAGATCATTCATCATCCAAAAAACTAACTACTTCTACCCATAGAGCCTCTCTCTATTTATACCTTTCCATGGACTGTGATCCATGGGCAGGCCGACTCAACTTACATTTCTTTACATTATTTTTGGGCAGACTACCATTTGACTCAACTTATTACAAATCGCACTTCGCGCATCCTACGGAGTCTTTACCCTATATTTACCCAAAATTTTGGGCTTTGTGCCCCATGACCGTTGCGCGGGGCTTTTGCTACCCAACACTTGGTGACATCGCAAACCGTCTAACCGATGTCATAGAGATCTCCTTCAGTTAATGTGATTGATTCCATGGCCAGCTTCAAGGCCTTGACCTTTTTCCATGGACTTGATCTTTTTGGGACGCGCAGACATTTGAATTGGGTCGAAGTGGTTCCTGGATCCGTGCCCTCTTCTACAAGTTCTGTGTCCTTTGATTCCTATCCTGTAGACACTGCCTGGCCCTCCTCTGCCTATGTTGTTGTGGCCACTGCTATCTGTGCTGCTGCTACTGCTTCAACGACCTTATTTTGCTTGACGGCTACCTGTGCCACTTTTATGTTGCACCTTTTCTTGGCTAGTTGGGTGATGCGCAACTTGCCATCCTCCTTCCTTTTCTACGCTACTGGCTTCTCCAATTCAGCCAAATCTAGGGCACGCCACTCAAGAGGCCATGTCTCTAACACTATAAATATCGCGTCATCAGTGGCTATGAATGGGAGCTTTGTCCACTGCTGCACTGGATCCTTTCATGCCCTGATGTAAATATTGTGCATGTCCACCTTGAAGTCTGCAAAACTCCGCAGACTATTGTACATTGCGCGGCCTCCTATTAATCCACATCCAGATGTTGGCCTCCATGAGCATCCAAAAGATCTTTGTATCTTGAATTCACTTTGCGTCCTTGGTAGCCCAGAGCGAAGCATACTTCACAGCCTCTGGTAAGTCGCGCTCAATGCTCGAGAACTAACTATCCTTCGACAGTTCTCCCTCTACAAGCAAGATGGACAAGGGAAACCATGCATAGTGGAATTTATTACCCTGCTCCTAGGCCTCTTTACAGTTGAGCAAAAATTCTTCATAGAGGAACTCGACCTAGTTGAACTGGACCCCTTCAGCACACTATTCGGCCAATGCAACTGTCGGTGTTGGTACTTCATTGTCGTGGCATTTTCTCATTACTTTATCAACCAGGAGTTGGGTGGCTAAACACACCCCTTTATCCTTGATACTGTTGATGGCGTAACCCCTGTTTTTCTTCTCGAGCTTATAATTTTTCTTCATGGCTTCCGCGAGAGCCAAATCGCTACTTTTTCCTACTATCATCGTGGGGTCCTTTCTCTTAATATGGAAGTCAAGAAATTCTATGGATGACATCTACTGTGATGGGAATAGGCTCCTCTAGCCATAAGTACCCATCATGCACCAGGCAAAGCAACTGCCTGATGACGAAAATGGCGATGGGCACGTGGTGAAAGTGTGGTATCCACAACAGATGAAGCAACCTGGCCTTCTCCACAACGCGCAGCCATTTTTGTGGTTGTAATGTGATCACCGACCCCTCTGTATCCTGTTTCATTAGGCCCTCTGTCCCTAAGTACGGGAATTTCTCACTGTCTGTGAGGTCCTAGTCTTCAAATTTTAGGGTAGGCACACATCCTAGGAGCGAACCCTCAAAGGTAATTCCATCGGGGAGGAGTGGGGTCTGGAGTGCACTCTTTGTTGCATCCAGATCCTTTGGTACCTTAGCTTTCCGTTTTTGCAGAGGGACATACTCAGGTAATTTTACTGCAAAGCGCATCGGTTAGATGTCCACCTCCATGTCTTCTTCTTCCTCTACCTCAGAAATCAGAGCTTGTAAGTCCTCCTCCTCTTCATCTGTCTCAATGGTGACAGCCTTTCCCTTTTCCTCCATTGATAGCTTACCGAACCGCGGATTCCTCGGGGACATGCAGACTGGTCCCATTGCCTGCTTATATTTTTTCGGTCTTGGCGTCCGAGGTGATTTCGGGATTTCTAGCACAACCCCAGTATCTTCAGGAACATCGTGTATCGTATGGGTTGGCACGGCCTCGCTGGCAATTCCTTCTTCAAAGCCCAAACCTCCCTTGGTATCTGTCATCTTGTCTGTATTGTATGCGGTCTTTCGCGAACTTAGGGGCTCAAATGTCACTCAACGCTCAACACTCTGTGCTCTACTCAACCGCTCAAGTCTCAAGTGAACAAGTGTTGTCTGGTGGCTAGCCCCTAGAGTTTTACATCATTTTTTGAATTCAAATTCAACCTATCCCCCCAATTCTGGGCCATCAATGCTTTCTTGGCAGCATATTTTCCGAAATATTGCCCATAACTGTTGTCTTAAATGACCGCCGCTCACTCCATTTGGCCTCAAACCTGACATCCCACCATGAACAGTGACACCAACTATCACTTCCTAGCCTACCCTTGCTACAGCACAGTCCTCCATGCGCGAGCGTGAACCTTGTGACATGTTGACTCTGCGTGCACCTCTCTTATCGCGCAGCTCCTGAGCATATTCTTTTATAGTCCCGCACTCTCTTTCAACTGCCTGGAGCACTGAGACTTTTTTTCCTACGGCTAGTCAGGTGGTCACACCACCCATGCGGGGCTTCATTTTTCCCCTCAGGATAGTCCGTGGAAAACTCTCAGTTGTCTTTGTGACAATCGGCGCCACGCACTCTACTGTTTGTAGTGGGCTTTCATGATTACTGTGTTTGGTGATATGTGGTCCTAACCATGGCAGTTCACTAATCAATTCTTGGTGATAGTCTTCTAATTCATTGGTGTGATCATCTACACCTTGCCTTGCCATCCTTGGTTTATCGACGAGACATGCTTACTTGATCTTGTTTTCCAACCTCTTGACCTCTGTGTCCATCAAAATGCTTTTCTTCCTTAGTCGTACACAGTCCTTTTCGAGTTCGTCAAGTCTAAGGTTCCCTTGTCAAATGGCTTCTTGAAGTCTTACGTGTGCTACTTTGAGTAACTGTGTGATTTCTTCATCCTAGGCTTCACGCACTGTCACACCTGCAGGTGCTATTACGTGTGGATTTCACTTTTCATTCTCTTAAAAAATTACGGTCCCTACTCTATTCCGCAAACTTGGAATCATTTTCATAGTCAGGGTTTTGTACATGGTCCTACGGCCCATCGAACCATTTGTACGCGCAAGTCCCAGTCAGTGCGTTTCACCTGGTGAACCCTGTTCAACACTTTGCACACCCTGTCGAATGTTTCTCTGTGGATAGTCCTTGGTGTGCTTCCCCTCTCCTACTACTGCGTTTTGTTCCGATTCTCTATTCGGGGAATGGTGTGCACTTGTGCGGGCTACATGTCATATGTCTATACCCATCGGGAAAGGTGGGCGCGCAAGTTATTCTGCCCCTAGTAACTGGCTCTCATCCTTAGCTGGGGTTTTCCAAATCATAGGTGCATCATCCTTCTGCATCTGCGCCAGTCCTCAAAGCTTCTCTGATGTGTATCCCACCACCTTGTAGGCGTTGCGCGCAGTGCCCATTTCAGAGCATCGAACCGCTACTATTCTGGTACTGCAATTTCAAATTTGTTCAGGAATTCATCCACCACTATCAACCCATCATATGTAGGCAGATCCCTTACCTATGTGGTCATGCAGTGTAGTGATCTAACCATCATGTTGCAATTAAGTGTTGTTACTTCGTGCAGTCGATCCTTCGAGCACTCCATTTCTTCGTCTGAATCTGAAGTGCAGGAGCTTTCGCGCTACCACGAAATCCTACCATCTACAGTTGGGTTTACCCAATCCTATTCTCACACGGTTATCTTGTACATGCAATCGAGATTGTCATCACTATCACCGTCATGCATCAATTCAATGTATCACACTCCTTCAGTTGGATCTAGCGGTACTACCATGCGTAGTGACTTTTTCTCAAAAATCATTTTGTGCTTCTTCAGGTTTATGACTCTGTTCATATTGGTGGCCCAATCTATTCCTAGTAGAGTGGGATAGGGATTGCTATCATCGATAATCTCTATCATTTCAAAATCCACCTGCGTGCTTGCACCTTCAATATCCACTGTTACCCCTTGCAATCTTCCCATGGGCAAGATCTTCTATTTTTTCGCCATTCGCAATTGAATAGGAGACCATTGTAGCATGGGTTTGCCCATGCGTTCCCATGTTTGTTTCGGAAATACATTCACGTCCGATCCAAGATCCAGGATTACCTGATCCATTTCATACTCACCGATTTGCACAGTCAACCTCATTTCCCTTCCTGTGCGTAATGCATGCTTTCCAAGTTTCCGGACAACGCACGTTTCTCCTAACCCTGTGCACCTAGTGATAAGTTCCTGTAGTCCTTTTACTGCCTTGTTGTTTCGTAGCAGTTTCATGCATGTCTCCAGAAAGGTAGTGAGCATTGAAGGATCCATCCATGGTTCTAGTTGATCCTTACTACCTGAAGTGGAGGCCTCCATGAAGCTCTTCTTAGCTTCCATGAATGTCTCCTTCACGTGTTCTAATTCAAATTCGGGTTCCTTTGTAGGAGCATTGAGAACCCACGCACTTTATTTTGACTACTTACCTTTATCATCGCCAGTGGTAATACCACTCCTGAGCACTATGTTCACATTCAAGTCTTCTTCGTGCAGCTCAGACCTCATCATCTACAAATTTTGAGTCGAAGGAGGCTGGAGTACCCCTTTTTCGTACAACCTCGCTATCAATGTAGGGCAGTCTTCTACCTCATGATCAAACTGAGTATAGTACAAACATGATGTCCTTGTTAGGTTTGTACAATCACAGGCACAGTGTCCTGGTTGTCCGTAATTGTAACAAATTAGTTGTACGTGACCCCTTCCTGGTCGCATTCCACCTTGAACTTGTCCACGCCCCTGAAATCCAGTGTGCGCCATTCCTGTTTTTTGGGTTGAGGGCTCGCATTTCAGTCTGCACCCTGTAGGCAAGAGTCTAATCCATTATTAGTTTGTAGCTTCTACAGGTGCGTTCATCATGGCCTACCGACCTGCAGAAATTACAAAACAATTATTGGGACGTCTGTGTATACTTCTACAATAGATGACAATTATCCGTAGTGTGTTTTCCTCTTATCTGACAGATCACGCACCATAGTGCAGGCACCGTACTTGGTCCTGCTTGTGCCTCAAGTATTAACAGCATCAGCCCTCCTCCCGCCAAGTAATTCATGAACACTGGATAGTGGTCCTTGTCATGCCCCTGGCCTTTGCATTTTATGCACCATACCTCCTCGCGCGCCTCTGGCCGAGGTGTCCTGTCCTGTTTCAAACTTTGCATCTCCAGACACAGATTTTGCAGTTGCACGTGGATTTTTTGGACTCCCAGACTAGGGTCTTGTATAGGGGTCTCATGCAATCTCATTGCAATCTCCAAAGCTTCGGCCTGGGTGGAAAGGTTCTCTTGTGACAGCGCCATCCTTAAATGTAGTGTTAGTGATGCTACAAACCATGTGTGGTGTTGTCCATCTATCAAAGTCATATTGGCTTCGCGAATCATACTTTTCAATCTTTGGTCCAGATCCCAGGGGGTCTCACCCGGGAGCATTGCGAACACTTTAAACCCGATAATTGATTGTGTCTCCGACTTTGGCCTGCTAAATTCCCTGTTTAGCATGGTCTGGATTTCTGTAATTCCTACATTTGGGTGGTCATTAGAATGCTTAATGTACCATGTTAATGCGTGATCCTACAACGCATTTACTAGTGTAGCCTTCTTGATATTTTCGTCCACAACTCCTTGTGCTTCCCATACCGCCCTTACCACGAACCAGAATTGGTCTGGATCTTCATTCCCTACTCTTATGAATACTGGTAGTTTGATCGCACTCGCCATACTGAACTGTGTTGGTGACAGAGGTGGGGTGGGTGGAGATGGAGGTGAGGAGGGTGAGACGGGTGGCGATGTAGGTGGAGAAGGTAAGCACAGAATTTACTGCCTTATCAGACTGACTGCGCTTCTCGGAGAAACTTTCACGAGATCTTCCTCGCTTTCCCGCGAGGGTGAAATTAAGGGACTTGTTTCTAATTCTTCACTACCTCTGCTTTTGTTGATCTTCCCACTTCGCGTAGTCCCAAACATTAATTTATTCACATAATTGGCCTTTCACACAATAGCATCTTAATCCAAGTGTTCAAAGATTTAATATACTTACCTTGCAGTCCTTTGAGGAAGCGTTGTTCTGCCTCACTGTAGCTGATGGTCATATCTACCGTGAACGCAGTGATAAATCCTCCTATAATTAGATCAAGCCAATGGTCCATAGCTCACCCGATCTTATCTCCTAGTGCTTCTAGTCTGTGCACTAATTCCAGAGTCCACATAATTGTTTTGTTGAGCCTAAACCTTCCCTGACTATCTACTAGCTTCGCGATCTACTCATAAAGCTCAGAAGGAAAGGATGCAAAGAAAATTTCCTGGATTTCCGCATATAAGTAGCGCTCCAACCACTGTTCCTTAGATACTCGTAGATTCCTATTTTCCTGTGCCACGAACTCGTGAATCTTCTTGTCCAACCACCCTTCAATTGATTTCTTTGTTGGATTCTAGTGACACCACATCAGACATCCCTTATGCAAATCTCGGTCCCAACAACGGAACCATTTTTTGGCTTATAGGGGCCTGACCCAGGTTCAGAGATGATTTAGCCAAACAAATACCGGTACTACTGGCCCTTTCAGCAATAGTTTGTGGAGCACAGACTGAGGTCTCACCTGAAGTAGTATGGGAGGGTGCTAGAACCAGGTTTCCACACCCTAGAGATGTTTGATAGTTTTTCAGCGGTCCACAGTTGGACCCTACGCGCACGTTGCTACGCGCCCTTATCAGTACCTCGCAGCCTACAATGTTGCCTTCACGTAGCCCTGTTCGAGGTGCAATCTGTGTTATTACCCAAGTTCCTTATTATTAACCTAAGATTATCTGATTACTTAACTTATCTGTATGAGCCCAATTATACTTAATAGTGTTCAATATTCATATAAGTGTCCGCGATAAAAAAAAAAAAATAGTATAAGTGCATAGAAAATCATACAAAATTAGATACTCAGTATTTAGGATCAAGCTTCTCTTTATTATTCTTCTTCTTGGGTTACAAACTCAACTTCGCCCTGCACACTTAGCTACAGGGGTCCGCGCACTTAGCAGCAGACTCTACTAGGCCTTTGTACACTTAGCTGCAGAGCCTCTTCCTACTACTACGACCCAAGACACTTAGACTTCTTCTCTATCCGCTACTAGATCATTATATCAATCCATCCCTTCCTCTTCCTCTATCTCTAATTCTGTTTACAACTTAGAACCTTTCTCTATTTATACAATCCCTTGGTCCACGGACCATGGGTAGGCCGACATGACATTACATTACATTACAAAACTTAGGGTGAACAACCTTATGACTCAATGTACATTTCACACTCCGCGCTCGCAATTCGTGGAGTCTTACAACATATTTGACCAAGACTTGGGCTTTAAGCCCCAAAACATGCTGTGGGGGGATTCCATGCCCAACAGTTTAGATGATGAAAAATGCTTGCAAGGAAATGAACCAACTTGTATCACATCTTAATATCTCGTACATCCTATTAAATATGAACCTGAAGGTCTATTCGATACAATATCTCACCCTGTGGATGAAACTAAGATCGATTCCATTGAACACATGCCTCCCTCTATTCTTGGATTTCATTCACCTATTGTTAATGACTCGAGTGTTGTCTTAGGTAAATTTGACTATCCTATCGAATCGATGAACTATGACACATATGAAAATCCTTTTATGCAGGATGTGAGTCTTGGTTGGATTGGTGCCCCTTCGTCTGACCCTTTTCATCCAAGGTACCCTGATTTATTTTGTGCAGCTAATAAACTAGCAGTTTCTACAAATCATTCACATCTTTATCATGCCTGTCTTGATTGTAATCATGTACATGGGGGCAGTATTTTACTATCACAGTATGAGGATCTTCAATCTCTTGTTCCTAATCTCTTCCACTCGAAGTCTTTAATAGGTGAAGAAGAGGGCCTGACATCTAAACCCATTCAATATGGTTTTCTCATTAATCCCACTTCACTCTAAGTCCAGGAAGAGCCTTATGTGCCAGATACCAAGCCTGAATGAACTGGTGGCTTTTGCGATTGACTTTTTGTCAAAAACATATTCACCCCTACCTCTGATCACTATCATTTGTATCCTCCGACTGATCTTACAAAGCTAATGAAATTTGATGAATCACATTTCAAATGTTTTGGGACTCATTAAGAAGGTAAGGTAGTTTAGTTTCCACTTATGGTTATGTCAAGTTCTCATGTTCCTGATGAGACCCTTGAACGAAAGTCAAATTAGGGTTTCTGAAATGATGGTTTTTGTACATCACGCTCCTCTCAACGGCATCTTTTTGGATGGGATCTTATATTGGAAAGACTTCAATTCAAGTGATCTCTCTCTGAGCACATCTTTCCATCCCCTATCAGCTGATGTGTACCAACCTCTATACCCTAATTTGTTTGTTGAAGGGAGTACTCTGACCATTGTCTTAATTTCTTTTTACTGTTTCCAAGCCAGTACAATTTTTCAACGTATGCAATTAAATGATGTCTTACAATCTCCTATATGGGAAGGTGCCAATCGCCTGACCTCTCCCCTGCCTGAGACTCTTCCGATTGATTTGGTTCATTCTTGGGAATCTTAAGAATATTATTTGTTGAACTACAATATTTTCACTGATAGTTGTCTTGTCACAGTTAATGATAACCATATGCATTCACCTAAAAATCTTGTGAAGTTACTGATATTCAATGGATTTTCATTTGAAAGTTTAGACATTTGTCAAGATGATGAGGCACTTCATCTTCCACTCATGGTTATGTTAGGACCTCATTCCCTTGACGAAAACTATGGAAAAATTTAAACTAGGGTTTCTGAAATTAGAATTTTAGTGCTTGAATCCTTGGGTATCTCAATTACACCTGGAAAAAGCCTCTCTTTTCATAGTCATCAAGTTGGTAATCCTCTATATTATGATAGGGTTTTTTATTGGAGTCAAGGGTCTTAACTGGAAGTTTTATCTACTAGCAAGAAACATCTTGTGTTACTTACATTGGATTTACGGTTAAGCATGAATGGATGTATGTCAAGGATGGATGATTATAAGTTTCAAGTTTGTGACGTTGTTTGCTAGGATTGGATTACAGTTTGCCTTGAATGGTATTTTTGGGTACATTTCCCTATAAGTAGACATGTATTTCTCGCTATTGTGCATGTTTCACAAGGTGAGCATTTTGGCTTTTTCACAGTTCTATTTACATATTCTAATTGTTGTCATATTTGTTTTTGTAGGTCGAGAACTATTATGGTGGATACATTGGAAGTTTGATTTCACATGAACCAACCTCCTCTCTGACTAAATTAGGTTTTAAGGTTTGGAATAGTTAGACTTTTTTTTTCCTATTAATTTGTTGATTAGCATTTGATTTATGGTTTAAATTTGTTATGTTTTATTTCCCTTACTATAGGTAGTTTAGTTTGTTACATTTCGATTTTCCACTGGCTTGAATTCACATTCTTGCACTTCTCATTGTTGCATAGCATGCATAACATCCTTGCATGGTTATTTTATCTGTAATTAGTCGATCTCTTCTACACATAGCATTACGTTGCATCATAAGCCCTATCTACTACATTACATCTTTCTTCTCACTTGGCATACACTCGCCTTTAACCTAGCCTTGCAATCCCCTCTATGTTGCATACCACCTGCATGAACCTTCATGAGCCTGAGGCTTTCAAACCTCTGGTACTATGAATAACTTTCTCACACTTGTTTCCACATGCTCAAACCTTAAATTTGGTTCCTTTACCTCTTCACACATGTTGAAACCCTAGGATATTTTCCCTTGTCACCTAATTAAAAAATCTAGCCGTAAGCATTGTGTGAAGTTGTGATGGTTACACGAATGGTTAGCTTCTTTTAGAACTAGTCATGAAATATGCCTCCTTGATATCTCTCCTATGAGTCTGTTATAGCACCATTTACCACTCTTGGTAGATTTGATACTCTGATTATGGCCTAGGGCAACCCTTCCCTCCAGACTTGGTCCAAAATCTAAAAAATAGTGTTTTATTCCCTATGCGCTACTTTTCCCTGTGATAAAAGCGTGTACACGTGGGTCAGCGTATACCCAACCCACGTACATGTGTTAAATCACTTAAAAAAAAAATTCCTTAATTTTGGGCGGAGTTCACGGGTAGCCCATGGCCCAGCTATTTCCTAACTGAAAAACTAATTTGGGGAACTATAAATAAACCTCCATGGGAAGACCTTAAGGGAGAAGATATGAGATTTTGATACTTCTCATATGATGCAGAACCTTCTCGTTGCTTAGAAGTGTCATAACTTGTGTGGTACAACCTACCTTATTATGGGCGCGCTAGATAGTAACTTGTTGTCACTTGGCATCCATGCTGAACTCTTATTCCTGGGCTCAGAAGTCCTCTTTAGTCTCACCATGACTTTGCGATGAAGCTTAATTCCTCTACTTATTTGCTATTTTTCTAGCTTTATACCATAGAGGCTCCTTTGTGTTGAGTTGTACTGCTGCATTGCATGTTGACTATTTGCACCTTTTGACCTTGAGCCAGCTTCACTTGCAATCGTGTTTAAGTCACTTTTCGACCATGTCCTCAGCAAAATCAACCTTGCAATCACTTAGCCTCTACAACTTGACGCACCTTTTACCTATGGAAAGAACATTCCTTTTAGTGCCATTGACCAATTTTCTCCACATTGCATTACTCATAAGAATGTTCCCCTCCCAGGAACTAGATCATCAACTTTTTTGACACTCGTTCTTTCCACTGTACTATAGAGTTATTTTTCAGGCTTCATATAAAATAAAAATACAAAAAAATTATATATCCCAAAAAGAGAGGGAACGTGACATTATTTCCATATTTGATGGCAGCTAGAGCCAATTGTGTCACCCTTGAACAAAGAACTCAAAAGTAAGTATTTCCTCCTTTGGGACAGGCTTTAGTTTGACTTAGGAGAGCCTTAACCTTGTTATTGAGTCAGTACTCCTATGATTGGTTATCTCTTCCAAATCATATGGAGAGTTTTCTTATGCCTCCTACATGACAAACTTATACAAAGTTATCATACTTTGCCATGTAGTCACAGTTGAGTCGTGCTTTTGTTCGAGGGAAGTAAACCTGAGTCGACCTCTCTGCAGGTGTCCCTTGACCTATTTTTTAGTCGGACATCCCTAATTATTAGCGTCATGTTCGTTATCACATCAGCTATATGGGTCCTTTGCTCGTGCCAGTTTGAGAAAGTCTCCATTGACTTCTTGCTGGCAGGTCTTGCTCTTATCGACTACAACAAATTTCTCTGAGGGTAGATCTAGAGCCACACCCTAGCCCTATTTTCATTATTGATAAGTTAACCTATGCTAAACATCAATTAGTATCATGTGTCTTTGACTAAGTGGTTTCCCTTGTGTTCGACATCAACTTTCATTATCACACATTGGGATTTGTGTAGTGCCTTGGTTTCCATTTGACCCTATTGGTTGATTCCTCGCCTCTGTGTTAGCTTTCATTATTGGTTGGTTCAAATGGTTTCTATCGTGTGCTAGTTACATCTTGTGTACACCGAAAATGTGCTTCGGTTGGGTTACTACAACTTTTTTCATCTAATTCCTTCGACACTATTGGCCTACGGGTTACACTCGTGCTAGATTGATGAAGGATGCCTTAACGTCTTCCTTCTAGAAGATATTTTTGCATCAAATTTAGCTCATTGCTCTAGGAAAGAGATCTAGAGTCCATTTTGTAGTACCTTAGGTTTTGCAGTCATCAGTGGAAAATTCCCTCACTATCGACAGTGGAAAACATCGTTGTCTACTGATTGATAGATTCTTCCAAGTGTTTGACTATAGTTCATTTATTCACACTTTTTAGGTTTTACTGGGTACCTTGACTCGCATCATCATTATTGATGAGTAGCATTAAATTTTTTAATGGTATACATCAATGACCAGTAATCAAATGATTTCTCACATGGTTGACTTCATATCATTTATTCCCATTGTGTAGAAATGTAACATGGTGGTCGGTGAAGACCTCAAGTTTGCATCAACATGTCTTGTTTCACTTGTTAGTTGCTCATGTTTCTGTTAGTTGACACCATCCACCTTATATGTTGTAGTTCCTTACAGTGATAACCTATATGTTGGAACTCGATTTGCGGTGTAGTACCATTTATTCCACCATGTTGACTTGGTACTATTTGGATCAATTTCTTGATTTCAGTGATCAACTTCATATTTCAACATCATTGATCAGCTCTTTATGTGTGATATTCAGACATGTACTTTCTTGATTATGATCAGATAATCCATTATGTATTTTCAGTTCCTTTATACTTGTATGCATATTGGATCTGCTTTTTTACTTGACATGCGGACATGATTTACTATTTCTGAGCATGGGTATGTCTGCCTCAGACAACATTTTCTTTCTAATCTCTTTCACTGGCTTGGCAGGCTGAAACTGGTGAACTCCTCCTCGGTCTTAGCATGATTCCTTCTATAAACTTATTACATTTCAGCCATCATGTACCCTTTCTGACCTCATATATTAGGGGGCATCTATTATAGCACCAGTTACCACTCTTCCTAGATCTAATGCTCTGATTATGGCCTAGGGAAACCCTTCCCTCCAGACTTGGTCAAAAATATAAAAAATAGTTTTTTATTCCCTATACGCTACTTTTCCCTACGATAAAAGTGTGTACACATGGGTCAGCATATACCAAACCTATGTACATGTGTTAAAACACTTAAAAAAAAATTCCTTAATTTTGGGCGGAATTCATGGGTTTTACCTGTTACTCACCTCCTATAGCCCATGGCCCAACTCTTTCCAAACCGAAAAAACTAATTTTGAGAAGTATAAATATACCTCCATGGGAAGGCCTTAAGGGAGAAGAGATGAGATATTGATACTATAGTGAGATTATCCCTAATCGAGTCTGACAAAATCCCTGTGACTCTTACACTCCCCAAAGTTTCAGGAAACCCTTGTTTCCTTGTTGGAGATATCCTTCATCTTTCTTGAGATATCCTTGTGTTGGTGATGGAGGAAGACTGTTGAGGCCGAGAAATGATAGATTCGGAGGACGATTCTGCTTGGAGCCAGAGAAGGACACAGGTCGTATTTCTCCACCTTACTTGTAGCTTACTTCAATAAAGAAATGTTGTTTAGTTCCCGATATTAAATGTGTTTATGCATTGATTTATATTGTAATTTTTTTATGAATCTTATATTAATGCATAATTTTTCATTCATTTACATGATCTAAAGTTAATATCATGAACATGCTTTATGTTTCTGTTGTTTTATATGTTTCATTTGAATAATTTTCAGGTTTCAAAGACATCAGAAGAAGCTGAGGGTTTGCAACCTACGGGATCTACCCAAACGTAGGACCTCTGGGTAAGGACACTCTTGCACATTTTAGTAGAATAAGCATTTAGGTTGTTTGCCTAAGAATTTCTTGTTGTTGTTTGCCATTTGATCTGTTCGGGTTTTCAACCCAAGTGGGCTGATTGATTTTACAAAGAAACACTTTTTGTATGAGCATCCATGCACTATCATTATAGCTTTCATTAAGATAGTTTGCATTGTAGAGATTTTAGTCTTTTTGTTATATTTTGAGTGTGTAGAGTGCGTTTTCTGGAAAAAGAAAATTTTTCTTGTACAAGTTTATTCGTAGAACTCTATAGAAATCCCTTTTCATTGAAGAAAATAACTGCATATCCATGTAGCTAAGTTTGTATTGTTTTCTGTTGCATTAAAACATCATTAGTTTCACTTTCATTTTTACCCATGACTTAAAGAACAACCCTATCAAATTAAGCGCTTTAATAAAATGAACTAGAACTTTTATTTTTGTCATTAACAAACACCAAAAAGTTTAGGTTCATTAGGTCCTTGGAATAGGTGAGTGGAGTGTTAACTCTCCAAGGCTGCTCAAATTATCAAACATAGAAGTTTAATAGCAATATAAATACAATATCGTTAGAAAGACTGGGAAAGCTCCATGACTAGGAATTAAGCATGAGGGAGAGTGAAGACAAGGAAGAGAGATACTCCCTCTCCTACTTGTTGGATCTCACCTCACGACTGTTCCACATGGCTTTTGATATGAGTTGGTGCCCCTAGTTCCCTTTCCTAGGGATCACATAGGTGGCTGTGGAGGGGAATCCCGTTGCACCTAAGGTAGACGTTGCATAACATTCATTAGTACTTCTGTAGGTTACCCTTGCGAAGCTTGGGTGCTTGCACCAAAAAAGGCTTTTCTCTGGAGGTCAGCGTAACTTTTCTTGTTATCTTTGTTGGTAGGCCTAGGCCATCATTATCCCAGACTATCTTCGGAAGGTCCCTTACTTCGCATTCTTCTATTTTGGTGTTCGGTCCTCATCACCCAGAGTGGAAATACTTGGAGGTTTCTTGATTGGTTGCATCATTAGGGACTTTATAGTCGAGTGCTCTTTTCTCTTTGAGTTTAGCTCGCTTTAGGTGGATTTGTTTTGTCACTTTTGGCCCTTATATTCTGAGTGACCAAACTAACACTCTGTTGATCTTGAAAGGTTCTTGATCTTTTTTTCTTAAGTTGTGGAGGTTCCTTCTCAAGGGAAAAGTTTTTGATTGTGCATCTCTCTTCCTTGGAAATTCATTTGTACATTCCCGCAAGGGAAGGATTGTGAATAATTTTGGTATGGCCAATATTCCTATGGAGCCCAACCAAGGTAGCCTTTCAAAAGGGGATCCTTGTGCTTTTCCTTTCTTTGGAAACGTTGGTACCCCCTTAATGGCCACTTTGAATATTACTGGATTGAATGTTGGACTACCAGTTGGTGGTGGTCTACTCTGAATATTCCTGATGTTGTTGAAGCTTCTCAGATGAATGCTTTATTTCAAGGTCATCAGATGGGTGTTAATTGTTCATCTTCTTTAAAAGAGAAATTTTGGATTCCTTTTTCTCCTCCCCCTTTTAATAAGAGATCTAGAAAGAGGATAAAGAGGAAGACGAAGAAGAATAATAATTCTATCCATTCATCACCAACCTCTACTAGTCATGTTGGAGATGAGTTTTCAGTTGCTGCAAGTCATGTTGGGGGCATAAGTCTAGTCACTGCAAGTCATACTAGCAATGAATCATCATCAACCTCTTCTAGTCATGTTGGAAATGAGCTTTCAACCACTGCAAGTCATGTTGGGGGCATAAGTCTAGTCACTGCGAGTCATACTAGCAATGGGTCACCTACCTCTATGAGTCATATTTCTGTTGACTCACCTGCTTCTGTGAGTAGGGCTGGGGGAACAAGTCCTATCTCTCTTGGGAAAGAGTCACTGACCTCTGCAAGTCATGTTGGGGACTCTCCGCAAACCACTGCTAGTCATGTTGGTAGAATGGATGTTGATAAGAAACCTAGGCATGGAAGTTTTAAACCTAAGTTTCCTTGTAAGATATGCAAGGGAGACCATCTTACTCATTTATGCCCTAGTATTCCAAAGGTACAAAGGATATGGTCCAAGTCTCAAAGTTCTTCTACTCCTAAATCTGATATGTTTTCTCAACAATCGATCACCAATCGTTGGTTGATAATGTGGTCGAGCCAGTGCAATCTCTGGATGATTACACTCCTCTTTTGGGCGGTGAAGTGCCCAACAACAGAGTTTGTTTGATTTCTAGTACAGAGTATTCTGCTATAGGGGGCATTCCAATTTCTTCGAATGTTCCTCCTCCAAGTTCTAGGAGTGTCTCCTCTGATTGGGATAGTCTTGTCAAGCCTTATCTTCCTTCATATGCACCTTTCCAAATAAATGTTAGAGTTAATTCCACAAATGTCTATCAATGTATGGTGGATGAAGGATCCTCTACAAGTATTATATCCTCCTTAACTTGGAAAGCTTTGCGTTCTCCAAAGTTGTTGATAGCTAATAATCAGTTGTTAGCCTATGATAGAAGGCCTAGTGAATCTATGGGTGTTCTTCCTCAATTGCCTATTAATTTAGGTGGGAAGACTATTTTTATTGATATGATGGTGGTTGATTTCCCCTTAGACTTTAATATGCTACTTGGGCGTGATTATTTATATGCTATGAATGTTGTGGTGTCTTCACTCTTTTGAGTGATGAGTTTCTGTCATAACGGGAATATCGTCACTATTGATCAGCTTGCATCTGATAATCACCATCCTAATTCGAATTTACTGCAAAATACCCATTGGTTTTTTCCAAGTGTTCAAGTAGACTCTACCCTGCCATAGGTGAACTATGTGGTGTTGAATCCTTAATGTTTAATTGCTTCTGAGAAGGATTCTTTCAACTATTATTTTCCTTCTTGGGACTTTCTCCCGGCAGTTGACCGAGTGATTCCTCCTATGGGGACATGGGACCCATTAATCCCTTCTTTCGATCCTTGTAGTCTCATGATTTCTTGGAGTTTGTTTTTCCTTCACAAGAGGAACTTTTCGAAGCCATGAGTTTTGACTGCCAAAGGAGTCCTTGGCCTAAGCCCTACAAGGGGTTTATCCTGAAGAATTTTTATGCATAAGCCACAAGACCGCGCGGTTCTCTGTACCATATTGTACATATAAGGTACACATTTTCAAGCTTTGTATTCTATAACACAAGATTTTATCTGAAGTTTATATGTGGGATGTATTAACTTCTTGTCTAGTGTTCTTATTTATGTCTACAGAACTTGGAAGAGTTCTCCTTTGGACTTTTTATGGTTGATTCGTTCTAATAGGTATTGGTTCTCTAAACTGGCATATAGGTTAGGTTTTCCACCTAAATTGTGCATTTAACAGTTAGGTTTTGGCCTTATGATCGACCCCGCCAAAACATGATGCAGAACCTTCTCATTGCTTAGAAGTGTCATAACTTATGTGGTAGAGACTACCTTATCATGGATGCCCTAGAAAGTAACTTGTTGTCACTTGGCACCCATGTTGAACTCTTGTTCTTAGGCTCAGGAGTCCTCTTTAGTCCTGCCATGACTTTTCGATGAAGCTTCATTCCTCTACTTCTTCGTTATTTTTCTGGCTTTATACCCTAGAGGTTCCTTTGTGTTGAGTTGTACAGCTGCATTGCATGTTGACTATTTGCACCTTTTGGCCTTGAGTCGGCTTCACTTGGACTCATGTTTAAGCCACTTTTCAACCATGTCTTCTACAAAATCAACCTTGCAATCACTTAGCCTCTACAGCTTGAGGCACCCTTTTAATGGTGGAAAGAACATTCCTTTGAGTGTCATTGATTAGTTTTCGCCACATTGCATTACGCATAGGAATGTTCCCCTCCCAGGAACTAGAAAATCTTCTTTGTCAACACTCGTTATTTCCATTATACTATAGCATTCTTTTCCAGGCTTCATATAAAAGAAAAAAGACAAAAAAATTATATATCCGAAAAAAGAGCGGGAACGAGACATTATTTCCATATTTGATTGTAGCTAGAGTCAGTTGTATCACCCTTGAACAAAGCCTTCAAAAGTAAGTCTTTCCTCCATTGGGTTGGGCTTTAGTTTGACTTAGGAGAGCCTTAACCTTGTTATTGAGTCAGTACTCCTCCGATTGGTTATCTCTTCCAATCACATGGAGAATTTTCTTATGCCTCCTGCATGACAAACTTATACAAAGTTATCATATGGATCAATGTAGTCACAATTGAGTCGTGCTTTTGTTTAAGGGAAGTAAACTTGAGTCGGACTCTCTGCGGTGTCTCTTAACCTATTTCTTAGTCAGCCATCCCTAATTTTCAGCGTCATGTTCGTTATCACATCAGCTATGTTGGTCCTTTGCTCGTGCTAGTTCGAGAAGGTCTCCATTGACTTCTTGTTGGTGGGTCTTGCTCTTATTGACTACGACAAATTGCTTTGAGGGTATATCTAGAGCTGTGCCCAAGCCCTACTTTCATTATTGATAGGTTACCTTGTGCTCAGCATCGATCAGTATCATGGGTCTTTGACTGAGTGGTTTCCCTTGTGTTCGACATCAACTTTCATTATCACACATTGGGATTCGTGTAGTGCCTTTGTTTCCATTTGACCCTATTGGTGGATTCTCCACCTCTGTGTTAGCTTTCATTAGTGGTTGGTTCAGAGGGTTTCTATCATGCATTAGTTACACCTTGTGTATGCCAGAAACGTGCTTCGGTTGGTTTACTACAGCTTTGTTCATCCGATTCCTTCCACATTATTGTCCTACGAGTTACACTCGCACTAGATTGATGAAGGATGCCTTAATGCCTTCCTTCTAGCAGATATTTTCCCATTGACTTCAACTTATTGCTCTGGGAAAGAGATCTAGAGTCCATTTGGCAGTACCTTAGGGTTTGCAGCCATCAGTGGTAGATTCCTTCGCTATCAATTATGGGAAAACATCATTGTCTCCTAATTGATAGATTCTTCCAAGTGTTTAACTACAACTCATTTATTCACACTTGTTAGATTGTACTCGGTACCTTGAATCTCATCATCATTATTGGTTAGTAGCCTCGCATTTGTTAACGATATACATCAATGATTGGTAATCAAATGATTTCTCACATGGTCAGCTTCAGATCATTAATTCCAAATCTGTAGAAATGTACCACGATGGTCGGTGAAGACCTCAGGTTTGCATCAGCATGTCTTAGTTCACCTGTCAGCTGCTCTTATTTTTGCTAGTTGACACCATCCACCTTATATTTTGGCACCCGAGTTGCGGTGTACTACCATTTATTCCACCATGTTGACTTGTTACTATTTGGATCAGTTTCTTGATTTCAGTGATCAGCTTCATATTTCAGCATCATTTATCAACTCTTTATGTGTGATATTCAGACATGTACATTCTTGATTACGATCATATGGCCCATTATGTATTTTCAGTTCCTTTATACTTGTATGCATTTTGGATCTGCTTTTGTAATTGACACGCAGACATGAATTACTATTTTTGAGCATGGGTATGCCCGCCTCAGACAATATTTTCTCTCTGATCTCTTTCGCTGGCTTGGCATGCCGAATTCTAGTGAGCTCCTCTAGGGTCTTAGCATGATTCCTTCTATACACTTAATACATTTTAGCCATCATGTACCCCTTCTAACCTCATATATTAGGGGGCATCTGTTATAGCACCATTTACCATTCTTGGTAGATCTGATGCTCTAATTATGGCCTAGGGTAACCCTTCCCTCTAGACTTGGCCCAAAATCTAAAAAATGGTGTTTTATTCCCTATACGCTACTTTTCCCTGTGATAAAAGCGTGTACATGTGGGTTAGCATATACCCAAATCACGTACATGTGTTAAAACACTTAAAAAAAATAAATTTCCTTAATTTCTGGTGGATTTCACGGGTTTTACCTGTTACTCACCTCCTATAGCCCATGGCCCAACTGTTTCCCAATGGAAAAAACTAATTTGGATAAGTATAAATAAACCTCCATGGGAAGGCCTTAAAGGAGAAGAGATGAGATATTGATGCTATAGTGATATTATCCCTGGTCAAGTCTGACAAAATCCATGTGCCTCTTGCACTCCCCAAAGTTTCAGGAAACCCTTGTTTCCTTGTTGGAGATATCCTTCATCTTTCTTGAGATATCCTTGTGTTGGTGATGGATGAAGATTGTTGAGGCCAGGAAAGAATGGATCTGGAGGACGATTCCGCTTGGAGTCATAGAAGGGCTCAGATCATATTTCACCACCTTACTTGTAGCTTACTTAAATAAATAAATGTTGTTCTATTCCCGATATTAAATGCGTTTATGCATTGAGTTATATTTTAATTTGTTTATGAATCTTATATTGATGCATAATCGTTCATTCATTTATATGCTCTAAAGTTAATATCATGAACATGTTTTATTTTTGTACTACTGTATCTATTTCATTTGATTAATTTTTAGGTTTCAAAGACATCAGAAGGAGCTGAGGGTTTGCACCCTATGGGATCTACCCAAACATAAGACCTCTGGGTAATGACTCTCCTGCACAGTTCAGTAGAATGAGCATTTAGGTTGTTTTCCTGAGCATTTCTTTCCATTGTTTTCCATCTGCTCTGTTGGGGTTTTCAACCCAAGACCCTAGGGTGATCTCACCCACAACATAGTCTCATTTACTAACAAGGATGATAAGAACATATTTCTCATGGGGAACCCTAATCAGTTGGAATGACCTATTACCATAACCTGAAACTTTTGCTCAGTGTGGTCTTGAACGTTTAAAGGATTGGATTTCATTATTCACTTGTTAACTGGAGATGAGATGTGGAAGCTTGGCATGAGGGAAAACCTAAATCAGAATATCTCTTAGTTTCTACCAAACAAGAAACAACCTCTCTTGCCACTAAAATAATTCGAGATCCGTCATCTGCCCTGGCACAAAGAACGCCCAATAATAAGTACAAATGCACACATAAAAAGGAAATGAAGTTAAATAAAGGATAATGGATTGAGAAAGGCTTCCTATGTAGAGAGGTAATTCAATGACTCCGTTGGGGTATTGAACTATTTATATTTTTCCTTCTTTAAGAGACATCAGAAATAGGATCCTGTGTGGTTGCGTAGTCACTGAAGGGGATGGGTCACACCGGTTGTCAGCTCCTTAAAGCACGATTTTGTGACAAAGGGACTTGGGAGAGGTCGCATAATCACATTGAGGGAAACTCACATCCATTATGAAATTTCGCGGGCACGATTTCATGACCAAGCTACTTAGGAGAGGTCACATAATCACATTTAGGGAAAGTCGCATCCATTATGAACTTTCTGGGGCACGATTTTGAAACCAAGAGACTTGGGAGATGACGTAGAGTCACATTGATGGCATGTCACACCTTCTGGATGTTCATTTCACTGGGGTGGCATGGTCTCTTATATCAAGGTCACATATTTCTGGCATTTGTTTGAGGCTCCGAAATTGCGATCTTGTGACACATAGAGGTAGCATGGTCGCAAGTCACATTTAGAGTTTCATCCCTAAGCATCATCCCATGTGAATTTGCGACCTATCCAGTTAACATGATGGTTTAGTCATGTGACTTGAATCAACATGTTCTTATACTCTCTTCATGCCATATAATTCCATGAAGAGACTGTGTATTTTTATCCCCATCTTGCATGACTAAAATCCTATTGGAAATGACTCAGATCTTGTCTTACACAAAGTTGATTGTCCTATCGAATCCATGAACTATGACACATATGGAAATCATTTTGTGCAACATGTGAGTCTTGGTTGGATTGGTGCCCCTTCTTCTGGCCCTTTTCATTCAAGGTACCCTGATTTATTTCGTGTAGGTACTACACCTACAGTTTCTACAACTCATTCACATCTTTATCATACCTGTGTCGATTGCAATGATATATAAGGGGGCGATGTTTCACTGTCACAGTATGAGGATCTTGAATCTCTTGTTCTTGATCTCTTCCACCCACAGTGTTTAACAGGTGAATTAGAGGGCCCGACATCTCAACCCATTCAAGATGGTTCTCTCATTAATCCCTATTCACTCTCAGTCCAAGAAGAGCCTTATGTGCAAGATACCAAGCCTGATCGAACTAATGGCTTCAACGATCACCTTTCTTTCAAAGACATATTCACCCCTACCTCTAATGAATGTCATTCGTATCTTTTGACTGATCTTATGAAACCACCAAAATTTGAGGATTCACCTTTCAAATGTTTAGGGACTCATTAGGAAGTTGAGGCACTTCAAATTTTGCTGATGGTTATGTCAGGTTCTCACATTCCTCATGAGACCCTTGAACCAAGTCAACTTAGGGTTTCTGAAATTAGGGTTCCTACACATAAGGCTCCTCTCAGCATCATCTTGCCAGATGCAAGGTCATCTTGGAAAGCCTCTAACTGGAGTGATGTCTCTCTGAGCACATATTTCCATCCCCTATCAGCTAATGTGAATCAACCTCTATACCCTAATTTACTTGTTTAAGGGAGTATTCTGGCCATTGTCTAAAATATTTTTGACTTTTTCCCAGGTAGTAAAGTTTTTCAATCTATTCAATAAAATGATGTCTTACAATCTCCTATATGGGAAGATTCCAATCACTTGACCTCTCAACTAATTGAAACTCTTCTAGTTGATTTGGTTCTTTCTTAGGAATCTAAAGAATCTGATTTGATGACCTGCAATATTTTCACTGATAGTTGTTTTTCATAGCTCATGATAACCATATGTATTCTGTGGAGAAATGGCAACAAGAAATTCCAGTTAAAATTTTCCTTGAATTAAACTGAGAATTAAAATCGAGTTATATTCCCATTGCAACTTGTAAATAGTTAATTAAGTTTAATTAACTTAATTAACTTAGGAATTTCGAGTTGGAATTCTTTATGTACTCTTGTATATGGTATCCCTGTGTTTTAGGTGTCTAGTATGAGTTTAATTTGAGTTGGAAATTAGATCACTCAATTTATTGAGTTAAGTTCAGTTAAATTAGTTCCAAACTATTTGTGGAACTAATAGAGAGTTAATCGTCAGTTGGTGCACTAGTGCATCCACAAGTGTCACTCTAGTTAAATGAAGGTTGCCTCATGAGAAACTCATTCATGTCGATTATGAGAAAGAACAAGTTTACACTAGAGTGCAGGGACAATGTACTATCAGTTGTATTATTTACTCGAGTGTAAATATCATGAATGCATAAGAGATTAGGGGCTTGGAGAGCTGCAGAATTAGCAAGTGTTGGCCAAGAGCTAGCTTGTGAGCTAAGAGAGTTGATCATACTTGTGCATAATTTTTCTAGTGAGAAAAAGCTTTATATCTTCACTCATATTTCTGATATATGAAATATAGATAGTGGGTTTTTTAGAAGTGGCTTCCCTAGATACATATTGTGTTATGTGCCATTGATTTATCTTCTTCTTATTCATATTGTTTTCATCAATCTATTGGCTTTCGTTGGTTGAAAGTAGAAGTATATTCTTATCCTATGGTTTAGTAAATTACATGAGATTGTGAATCTACAGGATTTTATAAATGGTATTGAAGCTGAGAAAAGTATACTAGAGGAGATTTCAAAGTTTTGAGTTTTGGGTTACAGGTGAAATTTGAATTTGCAATACATACTTCAGGATTGGCAGATGGCATTCTACAGTTTGCGGCTCGAGTATTCCTTGGAAGGAAAATCAAATTTTATAGCCTGGGGGGATATAATGGAGGTCGTGCTAGAGGACAATGGCTTGAAGGAATTCGTTAACCAAGAAATCCCTAAGTCAGCAGCATCGGATGCACAAAATTTGGCCAAATGGAAGAAGTGTGTGGTGAAGTTGAGGAATATAATCCTTGAGGGACTTCAACACTACATCGTCTCAAGTCTCCATGTTGGCTTACTGGGGCCTGACCTAGGTTCGGAGGTGATTTAGCCAAACAAATCTCGAAACTACCGGCCCTTTCGGCAACAGTCCGTTGTGCGTGGACTGAGGTTTCACCCGAGGTAGTATGGGAGGGTGCTGGAACCAGGTTTCCACACCCTAGGGATGTCTTGATGAAGTCTAGGATGTTCACGAACAGAACCTGTGTGCTTGCACCGCTTCGCGCAGCCTTCTGTCCTTCACAACTTGTGCAACTGCTTTCGCGCAGCTCTGTAAAGAGCGCGAAGAGGTGTTGTCTAGATCCTTAATCCTTACTGTGCTATTATTATAGATCTTAACTTAATTGTGTGGGCCCAACATTCTCATTAATCATTCAACATTCATAACAAGTGCGCACAATCATAAAATTGTAAAGAGATGCATAAATATAATAGAAGCATAGACACACAATATTTTAGAATCAACTTATCTTTTATTAATTCTATGTCTAAGTACAATCCCAACTCCACACTAAGCACTCAATTGCAGGGGTCTACGCACACAGCTGTGGACTCTACCAGGCCTCTGCGCACTCAACTGCAGAGCCTCTTCCTACTACTACAACCAAGACTCGGACTTACAGACTCAGAGCTAATTCATCATCCACAACTTTCTGTTTTTCCTCAAAACTAAGACTGATTTTACACTTCGAGCCTCGCTCTATTTATACAATCCCATGGTCTGCAGACCATGGGTAGGCTGACACACTTTACATTAAATTACATTATCTTAGGGCGGACAACCCTAGACTCTTGCACTCTGCGCCCGCATTTCACAGGATATTTACATTACACTTGACCAAAATTCAGGCTTCAAGCCCCAAAAACCCATTATGTGGGGATTTGCTGCCCAACAGGCCCCCAACACAATCATCGTGACTCATTTTTAGTCACTCTGCTATTGTGGTGATCTTTGCGCGCAGTCCATCCAACTGTACCTGTGCTACGCGAAGGTCCACAATGCACCATGATGTCGTCATCTAGATCTGCTCCATTTCTGCTTCTGAATCATTTGTGTCTGACTTGATTCTTACTTTGTTGCCGACTTCTAGTACCTGTGTTTATAGTCCTGCACCTTTGTTTGGCTTGTCAGGTCGCGAAGATTGTTCATTGGTCTGTTAGTTAGACAGCTGGCCCATCCGTGTAGGGCTTTAGGCGACTGCCATTTACTCCTCCTAGGAATGGTTCTCCATTAAGTTTGACTAGCTAGACCGTGCCTCTATCTGTAACTTCTTTAACCACATATGGTCCTAACCAATGCATTATGAATTTTCTAGGAAAATTTTCAAACTTGCTGTCATACAGCAACACTAAATCGTTTACCTTGAATGTGCACAACTTGATATGGAAATTCTGCCAGGCTTTCTCATGTTGTTTTTGTACCTGCTGATGGAATCCCGCCAAAAACCATTCTTCCTCGAGTTCTTCTAATTGCGTGAGTCTCTCTTCCAAGGCTTCGCAGTCTGACATGCCTGTAATTGCTGCTATCTGCAAATTGGGTACAATGTATTCCACTGGCATGACTGCTTCTGTGCCATAGACTAACCTAAAAGGTGTTTGACTCGTCAATTTTTTGCACGTGGTTCTGTATGCCCATAATACGGCAGGTATGTGCAGGTCCCAATCATTTTGCTGTGCGTTGCATACTTTGGTCAGTGCAGTCTCCAGAATTTTGTTGAATGCTTCTACTGTCCTGTTAGCTTGCAGATGGTATGGTGTAATTTGTTGATGATACACCTAGAATTCCTATGTGAGTGCACTGATGGTTTCATTTAGGAAGTGCGTCCCGCGGTCAGTCATTAAAATTTTCAGGAAACCAAACTGTGTCAACACGTTGTCGAACAAAAAATTTCATAGCTATAGCGGTTATGCAACCCTTAACCGGCTATGCTTCCACCCATCGAGTCAGGTATTCTGTCACGGTGATGATGTAGCACGCACCCATCTTCCCCTGAGGTTTGATTGGTCCCACAAAGTTGATTGCCCATTTTTCGAATGGCTGCAACATCATCTATGGATTGAGTGGCATCTCATCCCTTCGTGATGGTTTCCCAGTCCTTTGACATATGTCACAGGCCCGACAGTGTGCTTTCAAATCTTGATGTAGGGTTGGCCACCATAGCCCAGCATGAAGAATCTTTTGTGCCGTCACATGTCCTGCATAGTGTCCTCTTGCAACCCCCCCATGTGCTTCTGCAAGGATCTGTCCTCGTTCAAATTCAGGTACATATCTTTGCAATATCTCATCGTTTCCCATTTTGTAGAGGTGCCCCGCGATGACAGAAAAGTCCACTGCACACACCACCAATTCCTTCTTCTGCTGGACTGAATATTCCTTCGGCACAGTCCCTATGGTTAAAAAATGGATTATATCTTCGAAGTGGCCATCTGTGACGTGCACTGCAAAGAGTTATGCATCAAGTAGTCCTTCTTCCAAATTTGTTGGCTCCTCGCCTGTCTCAATTCGTGATAAGTGATTTGGTCCTGCATTTAGGCATCCCGGCTTTACGATGACCTCAAAGTCATATTCTTGAAATAGTAACAACCATCTGCATATGCACCCCCCCAACACAGGCTTGTTCACCAAGTATTTCAATGCGGAATGATCAGTATACATCTTGAAGTGCCCGCCAAGTAAATAGCATCAGTATTTCTAGAGCACATATACCATTTCCAACCATTCGCACTCAGTAGTAGAGTATTTCTTTTCAGCTTTGGACAGCTGCCAACTCGCAAACGCGATTGGGTGATCCATGCCTTCCATGCCTTCCTGCGTCAGTATAGTTCCCAGCGCAATACATGATGCATCAACATGTACATGAAATTCTACGTCCCATTTTGGGAAGACCAGGATGGGAGCAGATGCCATTTTCTCCTTGAGAACATCCAAAATTTTCCTACAATCATCATTCCAACAATATGTAGTGTCCTTTTTCAATAGTTTTTCCATTGACATTGTTATTTGTGCATAGCTCTTGATAAACTTTCTATGGTAACTAGTGTGCCCCAATGTAGCGCGTAGTTATTTGACACTTTGCGGCGCTTCCAAATTGAGAATAACAACAATCTTTGCAAGATCCACCATCAGGGCTTGTTTTTAGACCACATGGCCGAGCATGTTTCCAAAGGGGACGAGGAAGGTGCACTTTTTAAGATTCAGCACAATCTAGTGTCGTCTTCAAGTATCCAACATCAACCGTAAGCTTTCTATGTGGTGTTTAACTAACCCAAATACAGTCCAATCGTCCAAATATACCTCCAAGAACTTGTGGATGTATTCCTTAAATGTGGCCACCACTACGCGCGAAAATATCGCTGGCGCATTCCTCAGTCCAAAGGGCATAATGGTGTATTGAAAAGAGCCCCATTCAGTTGCGAAGGTTGTCTTGCTCCTATCTTCTGACGCAATCTTGATCTGATGGTACCTTGAGAAGCCATCTATGAATGAGTAAGCTTCCCAACCACCAACATTCTCCAATACTTCATCTCTAAACGGTGTAAGGAATGGATCATGAACATAGGCATTGTTAAGCTTCCTAAGGTCCATGCATATTCTAATTTCGCCCTTTTTGTTTCTCCTGTACTACCATGGGACTCACCAAGTTGGATTCTTCCACTGGTTCAATAATTCCAGCTGCAAGCATTTTGTCTAATTCATCGCAGACCTTTTCTTTATACTTTGTATTCAAACGATAAGGTCATTGTTTAACTGGCTTCCTGTCTAGTTTCAGAGTGATCTTCATCATCCCTAAGTCACCAATGATCCCCTTTAAGTTCGTGATTTTGGTCAGGAACAAATCTTGATATTTGTGAAGTAACGTGGTGACCTTATCTACTGTAGCATCGTCCCAATAGTCCCCAAGCTTCGCATACTTCAGCTCTGCGTCTATGCGAATGTTTACCTGCTTTGTTTTTAGCGACGCAGTGATGTCAGGATCCTTAATTGATGGTCCTCGAACTTCGCAACACCCTTCAATTTCCAGAATATTAATATTTCGGGGATCATCATCATCCTCCTCTACTTGCACGTTATAATATTCTAGGGCATTGCTTAACTGGGTTGCCCATGCTAGTTGAACTACTTGCCATGGTTCCTATGGTATTTTGAAGATGGCAGCTTTTATAGCTTGCAGTGTGTCATCAACAATATTCTACCATCGTTCTTAAATGTGAATGTTAACAAAAATTCTTCATGCAAGACATCCCATTCGCCCATACCATGTTGGATTTTCGTCTCAGTATACCAATTCATGGGTATGACATCCATGATATGGTAGAATAAGTGTACCCATTCAGGTTGAGGTTCTTCCCCATAAGCCTTGGTCCATTTTTCGAGGTGCGTGCGTGGGTCATCTTGTCCATCGTATTTATCTTCTATCCGTAGTTGTGGTTTCTCAAATTGTAGGCCCATCATCCTTCTACATCCGTGCCAGTTTTCAAAATTTTCTTGATGTGTTCCTCGCCAGCATGCAGGTGTCACGCGCAATGCCCACTTCAACGCATCGAACCGTTGTTGTTTCGGTACTGCGCTTTCAAACTTGCTCAAGAATTCATCCACCACTGTCAATCCATCATATGTTGGTAGATCGCAGGCCTGGGTTGTTACGCAATGCAATGATCTAATCATCATGTTGCAATTTAGTGTTGTCACTTCATTCAACCGATTGTGCTAGCATTTGTGTTCTTCATATGAATCTAAGGTGCAGGAACTTGCGCGTTCCCACAAGATCCTTCCATCTGCAATCGGATTCACCCAATCCTAATCTCGTGCAGTTATCTTGTAGATACAATCCAACTCACCATAGCTTCCATTGTCATGCACAGGTTCGGTGTAGCATGCTCCTTCGGTTGGATCTAGTAGAACTACTACGCGTAGGGACTTTTTCTCGAATATCATCTTCCGCTTCTTCAGGTTGATAACTCCATTCATATCAATGGCCCAGTCTATTCCTAGCAACGGGGGATAGGGATTGTTGTCATCGACAATATCTATTACTTCAAAGTCCGTCTATGTGCTCGCACCTTCGATATCAATTGTTACCCCTGGAAACCTTCCCATGGGAAAAATCTTTTTTTGGTTCACCATTCGTAATTGAATAGGGGATCACTATAACATGGGCCTGCCCATACGTTCCCATGTTTGCTTCGATAATACATTCACGTATGAACCCAGGTCTAGGATTACCTGATCCATTTCATATTCTCCAATCTGTGCCGTCAATCTCATTTCCCTCCCAGTGTGCAATGTACGCTTCCCCAACTTTTGGACTATGTGTGGTTCCCCTAATCCTATGCACCTGGTGATCAACTCCTGTAGTCCCTTAACTGCCTCATTGTCACTCAACATTTTAATGCATGTCTCTAAAAAGGTAGTAAGCATAGAAGGATCCATCCCTGGCTCTGGTTGATCCTTACTAGCTAAAGTGGAGACCTTCGTGAAGCTCTTCTTAGCTTCCATGAACATCTCCTTTGCACGTTCTACGTCAAACTCAGGTTCCTTTGTAGGAGCCTTGCGAACACATGTATCATCCTTAGGCTACTTCCCCTTATCCTCCCCTATGGTTGCACCTCTTTTGAGCATCATATTCACATTTGGGTCTTCTTTGCGTGGTTCAAACCTCATCATTCGGATATTCTGAGTCGGAGGAAGCGGGAGTACCCCTTTCTCATGCATCTGTGTGATCAACGTAGGACAATTTATCATTTCATGATCAAAATGAGCATAGTATGAACAAGATATTCTCGTCGGGTTGGTACAATCATGGGCGTAGTGCCCTGGTCCTCCGCAATTGTAACAAAGTAACTGTTCGCGGCCCCTTCCTGGCCCCATTCCTCCTTTTCCTCGACCTCACCCCTGAAATCTAGCGCATGCCATTCCCGCGGCTGGGTTGAGGCCTCGTTTTTCTATTTGCATCCTATAGGCTGGGGTCCAATCCATCATTAACTCGTAGCTACGACAAGTACGCTTGTCATGGCTTACTGATCTGCAGAAATTACAAAACAACTGCTGGGGATTCTGTGTATACTTTTGCAACAAATGATAGTTATCCGTCATGTGTTTGCCTCCTATCTAATAGATCACACACCATAACGTGGGTGTCACACTCGGCCCTACCAGTGCCTTCGGTCTCAATGGCATTGGCCCCCCTCCTGCCAAGTAGTTCGCGAATACTGGATAGTGGTCCTTGTCATGGCCCTGGCCTTTGCATTTTATGCACCACACTTCCTTGCACGCCTCTGGCCACGGTGCCCTATCCTACTTCAAGCTCTGCATTTCCAGGCAGAGATTCTGTAGTTGCGCATGGATATATGAACTCCCATCCCCAGATCCTGTATCGGTGTTTCATGCAACCTCATTGCCATTTCCAACGCTTTGGCCTAGGTAGAAAGTTTCTGTTGCGACAGCGCTGTCCTCAGGTGTGGTGTTAGAGATACCACAAACCATGCACGATGTTGTGCATCCGTGAGCGTCATATTAGCCTCGTGGATCATTCTCTTTAGCCGCTGATCCAGATCCTAGGGGGTCTCGTGTGGAAGCATCATGATCTCTTTGAACCCAATGATTGACTATGTCTCTGATTTCGGTCGGCTAAATTCTCTGTACAACACATTCTGGATCTCTACTATTCCTACATTCGGGTGATCATTAAAGTTCTTGATATACCATGTCAACGCGCGATCCTGCAATGTGCTCACAAATGTAGCCTTCTTAATGTTGTCGTCCGTGACCCCTTGTGCTTCCCACACTGCTCTTACCATGAACCAAAACTGGTCTGGATCCTCATTCCCTACCCCTCTAAATACAGGTAGCTTGATCACGCTCGCCATCAAGGATAATTTTAGGGGCGAATGTTCGCCCTTTGGCGAAATTAAGGGGTTTTAAATTTTTAGTGGGCGAATATTTTGTATCATAGTACAATTTTACAAATCACCTCAAATAGCCCACCTTATTTTAAGAGAGAGGGTAAAAAAGGTAAATTTAGCCCTTGAAATTAGGACTTACAACCTTCCATTCACCCATTTTCAAGAATAGGTTTATTTAAGTGAATCCATTCGCCCATTTTCAAGAATAGGTTTTATTTAAGTGAATCCTATGGGCCAAATACCATATTTATAAAAGAGGTATCGTAAATTAATAAAAATATAAATAAATGAGAGGTATGGTAAATAAATAAAACATTTTTTATATTTACTCCATAAATCACCTTATATACATGTAATGGTGTAAACAAATAAAAATATAAGTAAAGTGGAGGTATGGTAAATAAATAAAACGTCTTTTTATACTTACTCAAACGGTATGGTAAATAAATAAAAATATAAATAAACTAGACGTATCGTAAATAAATAAAACCTCTTTTTATATTTAGTCCATAACCCTTGTTCTATTTATGAAGGCTCAAGAAAGAGGTTTTATTTAAGTGAATCCTATGGGCCAAATACCATATTTTTAAAAGAGGTATGGTAAATTAATAAAAATATAAAGAAACGAGAGGTATGGTAAACAAATAAAAATTTTTTTATATTTACTCCATAAGTCACCTTATATTTACGAACACTCAAAAAATGGGTTATATTTAGGTGAAACCTATGGCCAAAATACTATTGGACAAATACCATGGACTAGATTGTTATTAATACCATGCAAAAAACCATTATTAACCCTAATATTAGAATTAATAAAAATAAAAATGGCACATGGTATTGACCCATGGTATTCACCAAAATGGCACATGGTATTGACCCATGGTATTCACCTGGAATGTAGCCTATTTAAATGGGGGAATTAAACCAGCATGTAGCCTATGCTAAGATTCACTAGGACTTTACAAAGTTTTATTATTTAGTGAAAGACTCGCCAAGATCTTACAAGATTTTATAATTGAGTAAAATATTTGCCATGCCTAGTGAGAGATTCGCCAAAAAAATTATATATACATATTCTATTATTAATAAAGTCGCCTTCCATTTTTCCTATATACCATGGAGATTCGCCCATTTATTATATTTATAAATTTAGGGGGGGTTCTTAAAATTTTCCCTGCTCGCCATACTAAATTGCGGGGTTGGTGGAGGTGGAGTGGGTGGAGATGGAGGTGAAGGAGGTGAAGTGGGTGGTGGCGTGGGCGGAGGTGGTAACTATGGAATGCACTGCCTTATCAAACTGACCGCACTTCTTGGAGAGACTCGAGTGAGCTCTTCCTCGCTCTCTCATGAAGGTGAAATTAAGGGACTGTTTCCTAATTCCCCACTACCTATGTAGATCTTTCCACTCTGTGTCGTGCCAAACATTAATTTATTCGCATAACCCGCTTTTCACATAACAACATCTCAATCCAGGTATTCAAAGATTTAATGTACTTACCTCGTGGTCCCTTAAGAAAACGTCGTTCTGCTTCATTGTAGCTCACAGTCGTGTCTATTGTAAACTCAGTGATAAATCCCCCTATTATCCGGTCGAGCCGGTCCATAGCTCGCGTGATCTTATCTTTTGATGCCTCTAATCTGCGCACTAATTCCAGAGTCCACACTATCGGTTGGTCGAATTTACACCTTCCCTAGCTGTCGGATAACCTCGCGATCCACTCATACAATTTAGAAGGAAAGGATGCAGAAGAACATCTCGTGGATTTCTGTATACACGTAGTGATCCAGCCACCTTTTCTCGGATACCTACGGAGTTCTGTTTTCCTGTGTCACAAACTCGTGAATCTTCTTGTCTAGCCACTCTTCAATTTACTTCTTTGTTGGGTTCCAATGGTATGACAACATATATCCCTTAAGAATATCTCGATCCTGGCAATGGAACCATTTGTTGGCTTAGTGGGGCCTGACCCAAGTTCGGAGGTGATTTAGCCAAACAAATCCCAAAACTACCAGCCCTTTCGACAATAGTCCGAGGTGCACGGACTGAGGTCTCACCTGAGGTAGTATGGGAGGGTGTTGGAACCAGGTTTCCGCACCCTAGGGATGTCTTGATGAAGTCTAGGACATTTGTGAACTGAACCTGTGTGCTTGCGTCGCTCCACGCAATCGTCTATCCTTCGCACTTGTGCAACTGCTTCCACGCAGCTTTGTAAAGAGCTCGAAGAGGTGTTATCTAGATCCTTAATCCTAACTATGCTATTATTATAGATCTTAACTTAATTGTGTGGGTCCAATATTCTCATTAATCATTCAACATTCATAACAAGTGCGCGCAATCATAAAACTGTAAAGAGATGCATAAATATAATAGAAGCATAGACACACAATATTTTAGCATCAACTTCTCTTTTATTAATTCTCTGTCCAAGTACAATCCCAACTCCACCCTGTGCACTCAGGTTCAAAGGTCTGAGCACACAGCTGCGGACTCTACCAGGCCTCTGCGCACTCAGCTGCAAAGCCTCTTCCTACTACTACAACCCAAGACTCGGACTTACAAACTCAGAGCTAATTCATCATCCACAACTTTCTGTTATTTCTCAAAACTAAGAATGACTTTACACTTAGAGCCTCTCTCTATTTATACAATCCCATGGTCTGCGGACCATGGGTAGGCCGACACACTTTAAATTAAATTACATTATCTTAGCGCAGACAACCCTATACTCTTGCGCTCCACGCCCGCATTTCGCGGGGTATTTACATTACACTTGACCAAAATTCGGGCTTCAAACCCCAAAAACCCATTATGGGGGGATCCAATTCCCAACACTCCATGGCAAGGAAAATCTATATGACATGTGGAAAGAATTAACAGACTTGTATCAGAACAACATTGACCAAAGGAAATTGGCACTGAAGGATAAACTTTGAAAAATCAAAATGGATAAAGGCAAGACTATTCCAAAATACATGACCAAGTTCACTCAATGATGTGATGAACTTGGAAGTGTTGGAATCATGGTTATCAAGGATGATATGGTGAGTTTTTCTCTTCTAGGACTCTCAAATAGGTGGTATAGTTATCAAGACTTTGTTAGTGGTCAGGAGAAGTTGTCAGATTGTGAATGATTGTGGTCAGATTTGATGCAAGAGGAGATCAAGAGGAAAACCAGGGATGCCTCTTCATTAATGACTGATGATGAAGAGAATTATGCCTTAATGATTAAGGTGAAGAAGGGAAAATGGAAGGCTTCCCATTCCAAACCAAATTCTTATCATGGAGGTAAGAAGAAAGACATGACGAAATTTAAGTGATTTCATTGTCATGACTTGGGCCCTTTTGCTACAAATTGTCCAATCAAGAAGTACAAGAAGAAGTCCTAAGGAGGAGTGGTGGGTGAGGCTTTGGCCTCTCAATTCGAATTGAACCTTTCCCTCATTACATGCATGGTTTCATCGATGATGGGAAGTGTATGGTACTTAGACAATGGAGCTTCATTCCACATGACTAGCGAGAAAGAGTTATTCAGTGATCTGGAGGAGAAAGATCTCCAGATGCATATCGAGATGGGAGATGGTGGGAAGTATAGTGTTACTGGATTGGGCATGATTACGTTTCAAAGGGAGCATGGGGCTCCACTCACCTTGAAGAATGTTATGTATCTTCCCAAGCTAAAGAAGAACTTGGTATTTGTTGCCATGCTTGAGGATAGAGGCTATGATATAATCTTTTCAAAAGGAAAGGCATTCCTTCGACACATAGCCATGGGTAAAGTAAAGAAGATAGGGATTCAGGTGAAGAATGAGAAAGGGTGTAGAGCTGAGATGTTGGTGAGTTGTGGCATAGGTGACTGGGCCACTTGCATCATGGGGCTTTGAAGACATTGCAGCCGATCTCCACTGGTCTTCCCAAAGGTACACTTGAGCAAGTTGATACATGCAAGGAGTGCACTTTGGGAAAATACACCAAGTCTTCCTTTCACGACAAAGACGGTTGAGCAGCTATTCTAGAAAGAGTCTATTCAGATGTGTGTGGACCATTATCGACAACATCCATGGCAAAACACAAGTATTATGTTATATTTGTTTATGACTATTATTGTAAATGTTGGATATTTTTCATGCAAAAAAATGATCAAACTTTCACAAAGTTTTGTGAGTTTAAATCATTGGTGGAGAAAGAGTCAGGAAAGAAGGCTAAAGCTCTACAAAGTGATAATGGTGGTGAGATTGTCTTAAACAATTTTAAGAAATTATGTGCAATGGAAGGAATTAAACAGGAGTTGATGACACCCCATAACCCTCAGCAAAATGGGGTGGTTGAGAGGAAGAACAAAATCATAGTAGGGGCAGCGAGGGCAATTTTGCATGATCAGGGCCTACCACTATACTTATGGGTTGAGGCATGCAACACATAGGTTTATGTTCAAAATGATAGCCCACATCAAATACTTCAGCCGAAGACACTAGAGGATGCTTATTTCGGTAAGAGGCCAAGTGTTGGCCACTTTAGGATTTTTGGGTCATCAATATATTGGCATGTGACCAAAGATGCACGGAAGAAGCTTGAGTCAACATCAAAGTTGGGGATATTGTGGGGTACACTAACACACCTCACAACTATCAGGTGTACTTTCTGACCAGCAGGATGACAATGGTTCACAGGGGTTGAGTTATGCAATGGGTTTGTATTTACTCTCAATTACATTGCCTTTTTCCTCTTTTCTTATCTCTTTTGTACCTTGATGCGCTAACATATTGATGGATTATGATAAGAAATGAATGAACTACTCTCGATTAAGATTTAGCCACCATAACTAACTCTTATTCCTTTTTCTGCAGAAAAACGACGAAAGGAACAACTACTGTTCCCTAGAGATGGAACATTGTAAACTGACAAAGGAGGAATAAGTCACATCAGTTGCGGTCAGGCTGAAGGATGAATCAGGAAGATCAACGCTAAATAAGAAGAATGTCAAAAGATAGCATTCATTTGTGAATCCCTCAGGATCTCCCAATCCTGAGGGATCACATTTATCTTTTATCCTTTTTTACTATTAAAGTGAAATCTGTAGGAGGAAAGGGGATCGATCAATCAATCTCTATTTAATTTCAAATTGTAATTTTAATTTACAGACTGGTGCTTTTGAGGAACACGACCATATTATAATGAGGATTGAGTTCAATGGTTAATACATAATTTACGTTGTTGTTCATTCATATTCTCTGAAGTAGCTCAGCAGTATTCGTTGGTGGCTAAGGGCCCAACTTCTGTTGGATCAAACTTCTATCCTTTGTGTTATATCTTTCTAATTCATGCAAGTTTAATTGGTTTGATGTTTTTCCATTCTCTACTAGTTTATCTTGTTTGCTATTTTCCGATTTCTTATATTGAAGTTTGTTTACTTTCCTTTATTCTGACCTTACATACTTCATAGCTTTGTCATTTTATTCCATTTATGCTTACTGTAGATTAAATTGTTTATCAGTTAAGGCATTGAATCTTGTTGATTACGATAAGAGTGTGGTTATTATAGAATCAACTGAAAGAGATTAGTTAATACTACTGAACTCTCAGTTGGCATCATTTCCGTTTGAATTGCTTAATTGAGATTGAGTGTGATTTAGATAGAATCAGCTAGAAGAGATTGGCTAATGCTACTACGCTCTCGGTTGATGCTATTGTCAATTGAATTGCTTGTTTGAGATTTGATTACGATTTCAGTTAAGGATTAACTCTTGATGCTTAGATGTAATATTTCCATTAACAATTGTAGTTTGAGTTTTATAAATGCATCTGTTTACTCTTGTATCAAAGGTTTTAAAAAGCATTACTCTCTGGATTTATAGCTTGCACATATTGTGTACACTCTTGGAATAAAAGGACTTGCCCGGGTTGATAATTAATGTGAGGCAATTAGGAGTTTTAAAAGACACCTTTTAGTAGCCAACATTTTGGCACCGTTGCCCGGGAGTGTTGCCATTTTACAAAGAGTGATGTATATGTGATAATTTTTGCTGGGAAAGAATTGGATATTGAAAACAGGAGGTAAGAACCTATGTAACAAGCAAGTAAAGTGCTTGCTCCTCCACCCGCTTTTCAGCACAATTGCATAGAAGTGAAGTAGGTGTTTGATGTTTGTCTGCTGAGGGAGAACTGGGTATTAAAAATGGAAGGTAAGAACCTGCATAAGGAGAAAGTAAAATGCCTGCTCCCCCACCCGCTTTCTAGCAGAATTGCTAGGAATTTAAGGTAGAAATAAACGTTTGAATTTTTGCATGAATGACTAAGAAGAAAAGACCAGAAAACGATATAATCCCACATCCCAAACCTGAAAAATCTAAGGTACGGTGACCCTTGGATGATCAACTTTTGTCGACGAAATAATAAGGATAGTTGAGTCTCAACCATCAGTAGGAACCTGAACAGTTGTTTCTAGACACCCTATTATCTCCCTTCAGGCCATAGGATCACCATCTGTAGCCTTTGTTGAGGTTCACAGTAAAACTGAAGGGACTGAATAGAGTTTTCAAGATATTGAAAATTCACGATCAATTCCCTCACAAGAAGGAAATTCTTGCAACCTTCGTGAAGGAGAAGGAGAAGCAGGTAAATCTGATGTTAAACCAGCAAAACCAAGATCTCCTAAGGTAGTAATTGAGTAGAGGACACCCAGTGTCCCAGATCAAGGGAGTGCTGTTATCATTCCCACCTCTTGTGGACATCCTAGGAACAACTCTCCATCTCCGGAGATCCCAGAAGGATACTGGCATATCTTTGACCAAATGGCCAATAATCCACAAACACCCCAAACCTCTACACTATAGTATCCTATTGTTGACACATCGGTCAACACCCCCATGAAAGCTATCCCATTACAAAACATTCCCACCTTTCATGGACTCACTTCAGAATATCTGGATGCATTCCTGTTTGAATTCGATGCCCTATGTAGGGGTTATGATTACACTACTGACCCCCAGAAACTAAAGCTGTTTCCCTTCACTTTAAAAGGAGAAACTCTGTGTTGGTTTATGGAACTGGGTGGAGGCACCATCAACGACTGGGACCAAATGAAAACTTCCTTCCTTAAAAAATACCAAGATTATTGTAGATTTAGAGAACTAAAATATGAGATATTCCAAATGGTAGCAAGGCATAGTGAAACTTTGGAAGAATATGTGGAGCATTTCCAATATAACCTCCAAAGGTCTCCTTACGCAAATCTACCTAATAATGTTCTAAAAACCACGATGATTAAAGGGATGAAAGACTAGTGGATAGAGACACTAAATATCATGGGTAAGGGTGATATTTATCAAGAATACTATGCTAATATTATTGATTCGTGCATTAGGTGCTCGAGGGGCAGTACAAGACTGAAACCAGCTGGACGCGATGTGATCACCAGGGACAACAAAGTCTCTGGAGGAAGCGTTACTCGTGCTGAAATCGGCAACCTGCTAGAAGATTTCAAAACGGATATCCTGGGAACCTTGAAAACATAGTTAGATATCATGCAAGCCAAGTAGAATAAGGTCAAAGTAGAGCAGAACCTGGTTATTTTTTGCCCTCAATGCAAAAAGAAACATAGTCATAAAGAATGCCCACTGGATATGGTACAGACCTATGCCATATGCACTAAGGAACATGCCACAGAAAGTTCCAATCACTCCTAAGATTAAAAGCGGTCTTCAAGGAGGCAGAGGAAGAAGCAAAACCAGTATACCTGTTAAACCAGCGTCGCCAATGGCAAGCACGGAAAACAGGTATGCCTACTGACCCATCTTCATTCTTTCAGCCTTCACAATATAATTCCCAGCAATATACAAGAGCTACATGGCAGCACCAACCACCTTTTCATAATGGGCCACCACAAGCATTCTCCATGCCACCTTGGTCCAATCAGTCAAACCCAAACAATAGTTGGCTAAATCCCTCTTACCTTCCATCATTCTAGCAGAACAACCCATATCCATCTCAATGGTCCCCCCCCCCCCCCCACTTCACAAAACCAAAATTGGAAATCAAGCTGGCAAAGACCCATGAACCAGCCAATAGGGACAGTCCCCCTGCCCTAACCCATGCTACAAGTACCTTATATGTTGCAGCAGAATCCTCAATCCAATCTACGACCGCAACTCCCAGCCCAGCCCAACCCAAATCCTAACAACAGACCAACCCAATCGGTACAAATCATTGAAGGTCTGGATTTGGAAACTAAGTTGAGAGAATGTAATGAACTCAAATTTAGGTCTGGACAAATAATCGCACCAGAGGATGATAAAAATCTGCAACTTGAAGAACCATACCCAAATAAGCCATTGACTGTAGAGCAAACACCTCAAAGGGACAATACAGTCAAGCAGAAAAGTCACGAACCGATCATTACCTCTTCTCTGCCATTGCCAAAAAGATTGATTATACCTCACCCAATTGAATATCCCGACTTCGATCTCTTGGGAGAACTAAAAAATCTTTGCATAAAAATACCCCTTCTCTAGGCTATTCATGACATTTGAATCTATGCAAAAACCATTAAGGAATTGTGTGCCAAAAAGTCTACAAGAAAAATAAAGCTAACACCAACTGTCCATGTAGTCGAAACTTTGTCTATCTATTTTTAGGAAAAGAGGAACCGGTGAAATATGAAGATCCAGGAAACCCTATTGTCACAGTACAAATAAATGGATGCTCCTTTCCCAATGCGTTAGTCGATTTAGGGGCAGCCATTAATATTCTCACATTAACAACCTGCGAGAGGCTTGGCATCATAGCCTTAGATCCAAATACGACCTTGCTGGAACTTACCGACCATTCAGGTATTAAAACAGAAGGGACATTACAGGATGTGATGGTGTCTGTAGACTCTTGGGAATACTCGGCAGATTTTTTGATTATTAATCCTAGAAACCGGCTAGATGGACATCCTTTAATATTAGGAAGACCTTGGCTAGCGATTGTAGATGCTTATATAAGCTACCGAACATGCAGTATGCCTATAACTAGAGGGAATGATGTGAAGAACCTAGCTTTATACCCTCAAGCTCAACCAAGCCTAACCATAATAAAAACTCGGAAGCAACCTGTAACATATTTAACAAAAAATATTCGATCACCATTAACTATAGCAGATGCTCTTGAATTTAAAAACCAAATAGAAGACAATATTATTAACACTTGCATTAACCACCCTACTACAGTACCGAATCTAAAATTTCACATGATTGAAGCAGTCCTCGATAATGAAACTAAATAAGATCCTTTAAGAGATATCATTGACCAAACAATACCAACGACCACTGTCTATAATAGAAAGCTTATTGAAATTGAGCCAGGGAAAATCCTTAACATTAGCAAAAACTTGAGTGATGACCAGCAGCAGAAGCTTATTCAAATCCTTAGGAAATATAAAGGGCCTTTCACTTGGGATTACCCAGATATGAAAGGGATTGACCGTCAAATATGTATGCACCACATCTACACTGAAAAGGATGCATGACCCATTCGACAACCTCAACATACATTAAACCCTCACCTAAAGGATATTTTTAAAGATGGACTGCAGAAACTGTTAGATATGAATTTTATCTATCCCATATCTGACAGTAAATGGGTCTCTCTGTTAGTTGTGGTTCCAAGAAAGAATGGGAAATGGCATATATGCATCGATTACAGAGAGCTCAACAAAGCAATGCAAAAAGACCACTTTCCCCTTCCATTTATTGACCAAGTTCTAGATACATTGGTAAGAAAAAAGTTGTTCTCCTTCCTGGATGGATTCAGTGGCTACAACCATATCCAAATGGCCCCTGAAGACCAAGATAAGACTACTTTCACCTGCCCCTAGGGGACGTAAGCTTATAGGGTATTGCCTTTTGGATTGTGCAATGCACCCACTGCATTCGAGAGAGCCATACTCAGTGTTTTGCAGACTTGATAATTGATGGATTAGAGGTATACATGGACGATTTCACACCCTATGGAGATGACTTCGAGCAGTCATTACAGACATTGGAGAAAGTCCTGGAAAAATGCATTTCTACTAGGCTCTGCCTAAGCCACGAGAAATTCCATATGATCGTGACAAAGGGCCTGATCCTACACCATTACATCTCAGCAGCTAGAATTCAGGTAGATCTAGTAAAAATACAAGCAATCCTCTTACTAGCTACCCCCTGCACTCAAACAGAGGTATGTAGTTTTTTGGATTTCTAGATATTATCAAAGATTTATAAAAAACTTTTCACAAATTGTTGCACCGTTATATGCTTTGACAGGAAATATTGATTTATATGGACTAACAAATTTGACATTCCCTTTGCAGAATTAAAATGACTAGTATCAACAACACCAGTATTACAAGGCTCGAACTGGGATATACCATTCCAGATTTCATCAGATGCATCTGATACAGCCATTGGAGCAGTTCTTGTCCAAGAAGAAGACAAGAAACCCTACGCGATATACTACATCAATAGAAATTTAACTCCTGCTGAGTTGAATAACACAGAAAGAGAGAAGGAGTTTCTAGCTGTAATCTACGCTATTAATAAATTGAGACACTATATAATAAGATACCCTGTAGTCCTATATACTGATCATTCTGCTATCAAATATTTAGCTAATAAACCTATTACGAATGGAAGAGTGACACGATGGTTAATCCTTTTGCAAGAATTTGACATAACAATCAAGGATCGACCATGAAAGGAAAATCTGGTGGCAGAATTCCTCTCCCAAATGCCAAGAACAGACAACACAGTGATAGTAGAAGACTAGTTCCCCGATGAGCACCTATTTGCTGTGACCATGAAAACACCGTGGTACGTAGATGTGGCGAATTACTTAGCAGTGGGAAAAATACCCAAACACCTAACACCCAGAGAAAGGAAATTAATAGTGCAACGCAGCACTCGGTTCTCCTGGATTGGAGGATACCTCTTTCACACATGAGCCGATATGCATATCCGCAGGTGTGTCAGGGAAGATGAAATTTATGATATCTTAAAAGCTTGCTTTGAGTCCAACAAATAGATATGCATGGAGGAAGCGGCAAGGGTTGTTGCTAACAATTAACACGTGATAGTCTCGCAAAAAGGGAAGGAGTTGGTGGAATTCTGGGACAGTGAGGTTCGAATACAATGCATAGTTGTCTCTAATGGCATAATAGAGGAGGAAGTAAACTCGATCATCGACACCAGGAAATCCATAACACAGATGATTGTGTACCACAAGACCCTAGAGACCGCTTGGCATGTCAAGATTTTGGTGGGGAAGCTGCAAGTGAAGGAAACAAAGGAGAGGAACATGAAACAAATCAAGACAAAAATCCAGTTAAAATCTATAAACCAATGCTTGAGAGGAATTGAATAGGTTCTAAAGGGTATGATTAATATAGAAAAACTTTAGGCCGGTAGAACTGGGGATCTGAACAAGATGCTCTCAATCTACCTGAAGTATACCCACAATGTGGATATCTCACAAGGTGAAGAGATAGGAGGTCCGACCTATTTGAGAAAGTATCGAGTTCGGGAAGCTAGCATTGCAACAATTGTCAACTAGTGACTCCAGAGGCTATAACAACAACCTTTGTGGGAAACCCAATAGTGGGGCCAACAACTCTAGACAAATAGTACTGTGTTTAGGGAATGCTACTGTTAGTTGATCATGATATAAACCAATATTTTTTTTAGTTTCATGTTATGTTTCTATATGTAATATTGTAGTTATTTTATCAAGTTTAGGTCTGAAGATCAAAGTTGTACAATTATTTAGATAGGAAGACCAACAAATAGAAGCAGTGGAAAGGGGCATTTTTATGAAATGTATAAGGGATACCAAAAACAGAAAAATAACGGCATGCTAAGTTAAATGTGTGATCAAGGCAATCTTATTCTATAACTAGTCCCGTTTCCAATTTGACAAAGCAACTACTATTTTTGTACTCTACATTTATTTAATAATATAATGAATCTCTGCTAACTTTTATATATATATAAATAATTTTTCTTTTCTTTTATTTTTAAAAAACATTTTTTTAATTATTTAAAAAATTATATAAAAAACAATAATGGTATACTAATAATTATTTATTATTTTTTAAATAATTTAAATTTATTTAAAAATAAACGGATACAACACACTACATTTATATATTACAATTTTAATAATATTGTCATGTCAAATATAAATTGAGCAATCTTTTTTGTTGTTGTTTGTATCCAAGTTAATATGTTAATTTATGCTTTAGTAATTTTTTAATTAAGTTGAAATTAATGGATATGATTGAATAAATATAAATCTCAACAAAATGATGTAAAATAAAAAAATATAATACTAAATATTGAATTATATAAGAATAAAAATAAAAGTAGTAAATAAGTGAAAGTTTAAAAAATATATAAAGATTAAAGAAAACCTAGGATAAAGATTTAGAATAAGTTAGGAAAAAAGAGTAAAGACTAGAAAAATATGTAAAAAGAAAAATAGAAGAAGGTAAGGAATGGAGAAAATATATATAGAAAGAAGGGTAAAATTAAAGAATAATGTTGAAGTCAATAAAAGATAATCTGGAATAAAGATATAGTAAATATAGATTTTAGTATAAAAATGTGGTATTAAAAATGAATAATTTGAATTTAAAAATTTGGAAGTCATGATTTTGGGGTTTAGTGAAGAGTGGATTGTACAAAAAGAGAGAAAAGAAATTGTATGTCTAGAAAAAAATTTACATATTTTTGCTGAATACAGATGTCCGCGAAGATGTTGAGATATTGAAATAATGGTTAAAATCAAATTGATCTAGATCTAAATATGAAAATTAATACATTTGAAGAACATCATAATGAGAGGATAACACTTTTCCTATAAAATAGAAATTAGCATAAAGATATATATAGAAATGCAAATTTAAGTTTGAGATAGAAATTAAAATAGAAATTTACATGTATACTACATTGATAAATAATATAAAAAATAAGTGTCATCTATTTATACAAACAATGAAATGGACTATGAATCTTGACAAGAAGAATTAGATTAGGAAAATGCACTATGTTTTGCAAATAATTTACCAATGGACTTCTCTAGGCCGCATAGATTAACAACACTACAATAGATATACAAGCATTGATAAAATAATATAAAAAATAAGTGTCATCTATTTATACAAACAATGAAATGGACTATGAATCTTGACAAGAATTAGAATTAGGAAAATGCACTATGTTTTGCAAATAATTTACCAATGGACTTCTCTAGGCCGCATAGATTAACAACACTACAATAGATATATAAATAAAGTGAAAAAGAAATCAAACATTATTTGCAGACAAATTTCTACTAAATCCCATGAGAAAATGAACAAATCTTTATGGCTCTAAAAAACACTTGATTTCAATGTACATGCATTGATTTTAGTATACATTTTTTTATGACTTCTAGAAAAATGTATTTAAAAATTGGCATATATACTAAAATCAACACAATAGAATTTGAACATGAACATAAATAGGAATAAAAATTGACATTGAAATTGACATGCATTAAAATCAGTATAATGATTTTAATTTACATTTTTCACCATTTCTAAATTAACATATTTAGATACTGATTCTGAAATCATTGTACTAGACATTGATTTTAGTATACATTTTGTTTATTACTTCTAAATAGATGCATCTAAAAATTAACATAATGTATACTAAAATAAACACATTAGAATTTGAACAGAAACATAAATAGAAATAAAAAAATGTCATTGAAATTAACATGCATTGAAATCAACATAATGGTTTGAATTTACATTTTTTATCATTTCTAGATTAATAGATATACATAAATTGAAATCAATACATTAGAAATTGAAATAAAAATATAAATTATTATTGAAATATAAATTGAAATAGAAATAGATGTAAAAGTTGATATTGAACTTACATAAAATTTGAAATAAAAAACAAAAAGAAATTAAAATTGACATTGAATAGAAATTGAAATTTAAGTTCAAATAAACACATTGATTTATGTGTACATGCATTTGTTTCAATGTACATTTTTTATTATTTAACATTGTTATTATATTTCTATATTTCTTATTATTTAACATTGTTATTATATTTCTATTGAAGTTATTCCTTATGTAATTATTGAAATGTTTGTTTGAACAATATTCTTTATGCTTTTAACAAACTTAGGAAAACAAGTAAATTTAAAATGATCGTATTAATCTCATACATATACATAACATATTTTTATCATTTATAGATTGTGTCATTATACTTAAAATTGAAGAAAATAAACTGACATTTATCATTCTTCACAAAATTGAGAAGGATTCAATGTCTTAATCATTTCATTTTGTTATTAGTGAGAGTTTCATCACTAAACATTATTGTTATTTTTTCACCATTTAGATTCATAATGATGTAAATTTCAAATGATCATATTCATTTCAAACATATACATATACACAAATTTGATGATGATCCAAAAATTCTCACAATTAGAATTAGTGTAGATCCAACTCAACTATGGATTTGTGGTGAGTCTAAAGGGGTTGGATCCCTCAAGGTACAAACCTCTCCTCATGTTTTGCACTCTAAAAGAAGGGTTGGACCTAAAAGGATTTGGTCCTATCAGTGCATGGTAAATTGAAAGTTAAGTTGGGTCTACAAATTTTTTTTATATTATTTATAAATTTCAAATTCTTATTTTTAATTCCACAAACATTTATAATACATATTACTATATACATATACTTATGACATTTTTCTTTTGCATGTTTTGTAATTTTTAAAATTTAATCTTTCAATATGATTTCTATATCATAGAATATATAAACATATCTTATTAGAAATATTATTTTTGTTAGAAATTCTGACTCAAGGACATCTAAGTCATTAAAATCGCGAGGATCACACTTGAGTTGGGCCACACCAACCCTTAGCATGACCAAATTTTGAGCCACAAAGAGTTGCAAACCATGGCATTTTCACTACAGAGTGCCTTAATGTTAGCATGACCTGATTTTTAGGCACAAAGAGTTTCAAACCATGACCTTTTCACTACATAGTGCCTTAATAGAACACCTTGACACCATTTATTCTATGCCATGTGGACGTTATATGTTTATTAACTGAAATAAAGTTTAGAGAAGATTCTTTGGCGAAAATCACATTAGGATTCTTTTGTCGTTTTGAACCAACAAGTGTGGTTCATCATCAGGACAAGTTGAATGAGCAGATCTTGCTTTGCCTATTAAATAGATAGAGCAGAAATTCCAAAGGCTAAATTACTTGATCAGGTAACGACTATATTGACAACGGTTAAATTTGACAGGGAGATGGTAGGTTTGGACCAAGATTAGGGGTAAAACCTATATATTTAATTAAAAAAGTTACTATAGTTAGTTATCTTCTTATTAAAATAAAAGCAAATGGACCATTTTATGAATTTATAATTATAAATATATATTAGAATAAATAAAATTATAAAATAAATCAATTTTAAGTTGATAGATAGTTATTAAAGATATTATCTATAAAGATATCAAAGTAATTAATTGTTAGAGATAAAAGTTATTATACATAATAGAGTAATATATAGTTAGTTATATTCTTTTATTAAAATATAAGTTAAAGGGGATATTTTATATATTTATATTAATTAATTTTAAATTAATAGTTATGTATAAAAGATATTGAATAAATAAATATTAAAATAAATTAATTATAAAATAAATTAATAGATAGTTATCAAAGATATTAAAATAATTAGTAGTTAGATAAAAAAGTTAATAAATATTAGAGTAAAAAATAATTATATATTTAAATAAATTAATTTAGTTGAATAGATGGTTATCGAAGATATTTACTATGTAAATATTTAAGTAATTAATAGTTAGATATTAAAGTTATTAAATATATACCTATTAGAGTAATATGTGGATAGTTAGTTATTTTTTATTAAAATATATGTTAAAGGGAATATTTCATATATTTAAATAAATTAAAATAAATAAAATAAAATTAATTTTAAATTAAAAGTTATTTATAAAAATATTCAATATATAAATATTATAGTAAATTAAGGGTTAGAATTCAAGTTTTTGTGATCCATAACCTGTTAATATAAGTAAATTTTCGAAAGAAATCACATTGAAGATATTTGGTTGACGCATTCCAACCAACTAGTGTGATTCATCTTCAGGACAAGTTATGAATTACCATGAATGACACATATGTATAAAAAGAATTTAATGTAAGTATTCAATTTTTATATGGTTGTTAATTAACTTTTTAATATATAGTTTGAAATATCATAGTTAGAAATATGAATAATCCTTATTAAATATATTTTAATAGTTATATGGATGTACGATTTTTTTATTATTTGTAATTTTATTAATAAAAACAAAATTGTAATTTAACAAATTGGATTAAGAAAATTTATTATTTTTATTCTTTTCAATTGAATACACAACATCATTATTATTATTATTTAACCCTTCACTAAAACAACTTCTCTCCAACATCATTATTATTATTTAACCCTTCACTAAAACAACATCTCTCCCATAATATATATAATGTAAATGGACACTATATTATTATTTTTATTTATTAGATTTAACACTTCATTCATTCAATAGTTCATTACATCATCTTTGTATTGAGTTGTAAAGTCTTTCCCAATTCAATAATACTCTTTTACTTTTGTTGGCATTATGATTCAGGTGTTGTCCTTGATGGCAACCCATTCAGGTGGTAGATCACTATTCTTGATGATCATCTCTCTATTTTTAAGAAGGACGCAGGCAATCTGTTCAGAAAGTGCGTCCCCGCAGGTATACCATGCAGAACCCGCGTCCAGGGACGCAGGCCAGCCGTTCAGGGGGTGCGTCCACCCAGTGCACACATTTCAAGACAGAGAAAAGCACGTGGGGGTTTCTTGTGTGGTATCTAGCCGACGGTTTTGTGTTTCTATGGTGTCGGCTCGTGGTATTGTTCCATGTTTTGGGGAGGAGCTTGCCTATATAAAGCAAAGGAGTTCATTTGGATTAATCATTGTCTTTGGTTGAATATCTTTTGGTGAGATCTAGTCCAGATCTATGAGGGCGAATCTTCTAATGGACTGTGATCTCTATGGCGCAGGATCAGATCTGCAGATCTGACTGTTTGGGCTAGTTCTGAAGTCTTCATATCTTTTATATCTGAAGGGACGCAGGTTCAGTGAAGGGCAAGTGCGCCGAGACGCAGTACAGTAAGGGCTCAGGTGCGTCTCTGAAGCGAAAGATGCGGCGCGATAGTATTATTGGATGCGTCTCTGAAGCAAAAGACGCGGCGCGATAGTATTGTTGGGTGCGCCGGTACGCGGAGCAGTTTAAAGGAACAGTGCGTCGGCACACAGAGCAGCAGAAGGTAAACTGCGTCCAGTCGCAGGCCACAGAAAGAAAAATTGCGTCCCTGTCTTAAGATGATCTGTTGACTGTATTTTTCTGTTCATAAGGTGCTCTGGGTTATTTATGTGATTACTGATAACTGTAGTGGGCTGTAACTGTTGTATTCTTGTTGATCATTTGATTCTTCAAAAAGGAAGTAGGGGGTTTTAACTCCCTTCCAGGAGAGACTGGAAAACGAGAGAGAGTTGTAGCTCTCTGCAGGTTGCAGCCTGTGTACTGGTAAAGGACTGCACCAGTACAAAATCATTGTAAAAGAATTTCTAAATTGAAAGAAGATAGAGACATATTGCAGCAGGTGGTTTTCTCCCACATTGGGTTTCCACCTTACATCTTGTGTTCTTTGGTGTGACTGTATATTTTCTTTGCTCATGCTCATTATTTTATGGTACTGATATGCAAGAATAATTCAAAAGATCAAATAAGGAAGATTTGTTAAATTGCTAGATAATACTGATTCACCCCCCCTCTCAGTATTATTTCCAACAATTGGTATCAGAGCCGGTCCTTCAGAAAAGCTTGATCGCTTGAAGGTAGATCGTTCATCATGAGCAACTACGAGAGAGAAGCATCAATCAGGCCACCGGTTTTTGATGGGACAAACTTCAATTATTGGAAGGTAAGAGTTACTGCATATCTTCAATCTCTTGGTACAGAAGTTTGGGACATTGTAGAAACAGGCTATGCTTTTCCTTCAGCTACTCCTACAGATCCAGCTGAGAAAAATAAGTATGAAACCAATGCAAAAGCAGTCAGTACTCTATTAGGAAGTATATCCCAAACAGAATTCATGAAGGTAATGCACTTCAAATCAGCAAAAGAAATATGGGACAAAATGATCACGAGCTATGAAGGAGATGAACAGGTAAAACAAGCTAAACTTCAAACTCTCAGGATTCAATATGAGACTCTCAAGATGTATAATGATGAAAGTGTGGCTAATTATTTTCTTCGGGTAGGTGAGATTGTTAATTGTATGAAAAATTTGGGTGAAGAAATAAAAGAGTCTATAGTAGTTCAAAAGATTCTAAGATCATTATCCCCCAAGTTTGAATCTAAAGTATCTGCAATAGAAGAAAAACAAAATCTCCGTGTTCTCACTATGTCTCAGCTACATGGAATTCTAACTGCTTATGAAATGAGAAAGGGAGGTCCATCAGACAGAAGGGAGGCTGCTTTTAAGGCATCAGGCAAAGAAGATCACTATGAAGCAAGCCATGTTCCAGAAGAAGAGGAAGAAGAATCAAATTTTGTCAGAAATCTTCAAAGGGGTTCTGGAAGGTTCAGAGGTAAGCTACCTTTCAAATGCTTTGCTTGTGGAAGAGTAGGTCATTATGCTGCAAAATGTCCTTATAAGGATAAAGGAAAGGAACCAGCTAGATGGAACAAGAAACAAAGTGCAAATAAGAAAAGCTACTACACCCATGAAGATAGTGATGGCTTATCAAACAGTGATGAAGATGAACAAGGTAATAAATATAGGTTGTTAATGGCATTTGAAGATGATGATTATGAGGATGCTGTAGATGTGGATAACCTTTATGATGAAATTACTAGACTCAAGAGATGTATAGAAGAAAAGAACATGATCATTGATACTCTACAATTTCAAATTGATGAAAAGGAAAAACATCTTGAAAAATTAGAAGGTGAAATTGTTGGTCTTAGAAAAGAAATTGAGAAAACAAAAGCTATTAATCTCAAGTTTGTCAAAGGATCTGAAACTTTGGATGAGATTATCAGTGTACAGTGGTCTCCACTAAATAAGACAGGTCTGGGCTATAATGGAGAAACTTCTCAAGCATCCACTTCAAAAAGTTATCTTGATGCAGCAAGAAGAAATGAGCAAAAGCACAATGAAGATCATCAGGTAAAGCAGGGACAAACTTCAAACAGAAACCATCAGGGGCAATCCAGCTTAAGGGTGAACAAAAGCCACAACCAGCCACAGGTAAAATCTTCCCAGTTTGGTTCAAGAATAGATGAAAATAGAAATTACAATCAGTTGGCTGGTAGATTCAATAACCGCAGAAGCTTCTTCAATGGACAATGCTTTTCTTGCCATAACTTTGGTCACAAAGCAGCTCAATGTGTTGCGTATAAAACAATCATGACTAGGGAAGCTCAAAAACAAAGAAGTATGACAGGGATTACAAAAAGGACCTATAACAACTTTTCGGCTCTTGAAAATGAAGTTGAATGTTCTATTTGCAATAATTTTGGTCATGAAGACTTTGAATGCAGAAGCAGGTTTCAGGAAAGAAAGGAACAAGAGCGGAAAAAGGAACAAGCCTCAGGCACCAAAACATGGAGAATAAAGGAACCTCAAACAGAAAGATGTGGGAAAGCATTTTATGCAGAAGGACAGGAAAATCTATGGTACATTGACAGTGGATGTTCGAAGCATATGACAGGTGATAAAGAAAAACTTGAGTCTTATTCTATTTTAGAAAAGGGAAAGAAAGTCTCTTTTGGAAATGATACTCCTGCAACTATAAAAGGAAAAGGTATTGCTCCTTTAAAAGAAGATGTTAAGGCTGGAAATGTTTTGTATGTTGATGAATTAAAGCATAATCTTCTAAGTGTCAGCTAGATGTGTGATCAAAGAACCGAGGTTATATTCAGATCAAATGGATGTCTTGTTCGTGATCTTGATACAAGTAAAACAGTTCTCAAAGGGAAAAGAACTCCAAATAATCTATACATATTTGAAGAAGGACAACAACAATGCTATCTAAGCAAGGATGAAGAGCACTGGTTATGGCATCGAAGGTTGGGACATCTAAGCTTCTCACAAATAAGGAAAGCATGCAAATATCAGGCAGTTCGCGATCTTCCAGATATCAAAATTCCTGACAACACCATATGCAGATCATGTCAGTTTGGAAAACAAACCAGGACTAACTTTCCAGAGAAAGAAGGATCAGCTAGCATGCCTCTTGAGCTAGTACATACAGATGTATGTGGACCATTCAGGAAAAGAACACCTAGAGGAGAGGAATACTTGATATTATTTATTGACGATTTCTCCAGGTTTGTTTGGTTAGGACTTATGAAGCACAAAGATGAAGCATTCGAAAAATTCAAATCCTTCAAAGCCTTGGTTGAAAATGAATCAGGTCACAAAATTAAGTGCCTCAGATCCGACAGAGGTGGGGAATTTACTTCAAATGAATTTTTCGATTTCTGTGATGAACATGGGATAAGGAGAGAATTTTTTACAGCTAGAACTCCTCAGCAAAATGGAGTTGTTGAAAGAATGAACAGAACAATCCAACAAATGGCTCGTGCTATGCTTGATGAATCAGGAACTCCCGCAACTTTCTGGGGTGAAGCTGCACATGTTGCGGTTATTATTCTCAACAAGACAAATGTCCGGGTGAACAGCACTCAAACTCCTCATGAGCTCTGGAGTGGTAAAACTCCTTCGGTAAAGCACTTCAAAATCTTTGGGAGCAAATACTATATCAAGAATACTGAGGAGCAGCTTGGCAAACTTGATCCTAGAGCAGATGAAGGCATTCTTCTTGGCTATTCTCCACATAGCAAAGCATACAAATGCTACAATAAAAGACTTGGCAGAATTGTTGACAGCATTGATGTAGTGGTTGATGAGAAGGGATACATTCCTAGGCAAATACATCGTGAAGACATCGAAGAAGATGAAAGCTACCCTCAAAGACAGAATGATGAAGAAGAAGAACCTCAAGAAGAATCTCAAGAAGAACCTCACGAAGACGCAGAAGAACGAACAAGAATAGAAGAAAAGACTCCATCCAGATATGTTCAGAAGAACCATCCAGAATCTCAGATCATGGGACAGAAAGAAGCAGGTATACAAACTAGAAGAACAGTTGCAGAAGCCTCAAGCTATTTGGCATTACTCTCCTCTATTGAACCACAAAATGTGAAAGAAGCATGCAAAGATGAATGTTGGGTGAAAGCAATGGATGAAGAACTTGAGCAAATCGAAAAGAACAACACTTGGGAGCTGGTTCCTAGACCAAAGGATAAGAATGTTATCGGAACAAAATGGGTCTTCAAAAATAAATTGAATGAAAATGGAGAAGTAATTAGAAACAAAGCCAGACTTGTTTGTAAAGGGTATGCGCAGCAAGAAGGAATAGACTTTGAAGAAACTTTTGCTCCTGTTGCAAGACTTGAGGCCATCCGAATGTTCCTTGCTCTCTCAAGTTTTCAAAACTTCAAAGTATTTCAAATGGACGTGAAATCAGCCTTTCTGAATGGAGACTTGGAAGAAGAAGTGTACATTGAACAGCCAGATGGGTTCATTCTTGGAAATGATCCAAATCTTGTATGCCGATTGAAAAAGGTTCTCTATGGTCTCAAACAAGCTCCAAGGGCTTGGTACTACCGGTTGGACAAATATCTTCATCAACAAGGTTTCTCAAAAGGTTCAGCAGATAGCAATCTGTATATAAAAGTTGAAAATGACAAATTGCTAATACTTGTTGTGTATGTAGATGACATTATTTTTGGCAGCAATGAAGAAGCTATGAGTCAAAGCTTTGCCTTGGTCATGCAGAAAGAATTTGAAATGTCGTTGCTAGGAGAACTGACATATTTCCTTGGTTTGCAAATCCAACAGAAGGAAGGAGGAATCTTTTTATCTCAAACCAAGTATCTCAAGCAGATTTTGAAGAAATATGGCATGGAAGATGCAAAACCAGTATGTACACCCATGGTCACAGGATGTAGTCTCAGTGCAAATGATGAATCTGCAGCAGTACATCAACCAACCTACAGATCTATGATTGGAAGTTTACTATATTTGACAGGTACCCGACTAGACATCATGCATGCAGTTGGAATAGTTGGAAGATTTCAGGCAAATCCGAAGGAGACTCATCTTCAGGCAGTAAAGAGAATTTTCAAATATCTTCAAGGGACTCAAAATTATGGCTTATGGTATCCTAGAGATACAGATCTCACTCTTCATGCTTATACAGATGCAGATTGGGCCGGAAGCGTGGATGACAGGAAAAGCACAAGTGGTGGTGCGTTCTTTATGGGTTCCAGACTGGTATCTTGGTTCAGCAAGAAACAAAGTTCAATTGCCTTGTCTACAGCTGAAGCGGAATATGTTGCTGCTGCATCTTGTTGCACCCAACTCCTTTGGATGATGCAAACTTTGCAGGATTATCAAATCACTTGTACACCTCTAATCCCTATCTTATGTGACAACACAAGTGCAATCAGCATCTCAAAGAATCCGGTTATGAATTCAAAAACCAAGCACATACCAATCAAGTACCACTTTCTCCGGGAACAAGTACTTGAACAGAAGGTCAAGTTGGAGTATGTTCCTTCTAAGGAACAAGTTGCTGATATTTTCACCAAACCGTTGCCCAGAGACACTTTTGAATACCTCAGGCAAAAGCTGGGGGTTGTTGATGCATCATCTTATTGCTGAACATCTTCTTATTGGTGGTATAGGCTCAGGGGGAGCACATAATGCATTGTTGGCATTATGAAGAAGGAGATCTTGGAAATAGCTGCAATATGTCTCTATATCTTTCATGGTGGATTTCTGGTTATTTGCAGATCTAGAGGAGCATGAGAGTAGGGGGAGCATACCCTTTGCCCTTGATGTCAAAGGGGGAGAATGAAGCTGAAGATCATGAGGTTGCCATCAAGTCCAAAGGGGGAGATTGTTGGCATTATGATTCAGGTGTTGTCCTTGATGGCAACCCATTCAGGTGGTAGATCACTATTCTTGATGATCATCTCTCTATTTTTAAGAAGGACGCAGGCAATCTGTTCAGAAAGTGCGTCCCCGTAGGTATACCATGTAGAACCCGCGTCCAGGGACGCAGGCCAGCCGTTCAGGGGGTGCGTCCACCCAGTGCACACATTTCAAGACAGAGAAAAGCACGTGGGGGTTTCTTGTGTGGTATCTAGCCGACGGTTTTGTGTTTCTATGGTGTCGGCTCGTGGTATTGTTCCATGTTTTGGGGAGGAGCTTGCCTATATAAAGCAAAGGAGTTCATTTGGATTAATCATTGTCTTTGGTTGAATATCTTTTGGTGAGATCTAGTCCAGATCTATGAGGGCGAATCTTCTAATGGACTGTGATCTCTATGGCGCAGGATCAGATCTGCAGATCTGACTGTTTGGGCTAGTTCTGAAGTCTTCATATCTTTTATATCTGAAGGGACGTAGGTTCAGTGAAGGGCAAGTGCGCCGAGACGCAGTACAGTAAGGGCTCAGGTGCGTCTCTGAAGCGAAAGACGTGGCGCGATAGTATTATTGGATGCGTCTCTGAAGCAAAAGACGCGGCGCGATAGTATTGTTGGGTGCGCCGGTACGCAGAGCAGTTTAAAGGAACAGTGCGTCGGCACACAGAGCAGCAGAAGGTAAACTGCGTCCAGTCGCAGGCCACAGAAAGAAAAATTGCGTCCCTGTCTTAAGATGATCTGTTGACTGTATTTTTCTGTTCATAAGGTGCTTTGGGTTATTTATGTGATTACTGATAACTGTAGTGGGCTGTAACTGTTGTATTCTTGTTGATCATTTGATTCTTCAAAAAGGAAGTAGGGGGTTGTAACTCCCTTCCTGGAGAGACTGGAAAACGAGAGAGAGTTGTAGCTCTCTGCAGGTTGCAGCCTGCGTACTGGTAAAGGACTGCACCAGTACAAAATCATTGTAAAAGAATTTCTAAATTGAAAGAAGATAGAGACATATTGCAGCAGGTGGTTTTCTCCCACATTGGGTTTCCACCTTACATCTTGTGTTCTTTGGTGTGACTGTCTATTTTCTTTGCTCATGCTCATTATTTTATGGTACTGATATGCAAGAATAATTCAAAAGATCAAATAAGGAAGATTTGTTAAATTGCTAGATAATACTGATTCACCCCCCCTCTCAGTATTATTTCCAACAACTTTGACTAGTAAAATTTCTCTTAATTTAATAATAATTTGTTATATTAATTAATTTATAATAAAAAAATTAACTTATAATATTAATTAAATAATAATAATAATATCATATACATATGTTTTTTTCCATATTAAATTTACAATTTAAAAAGTTTAATAAAATGAAATTCTTCACTTAAAAAGATTAAAAGATAAACAATAGAACTTGAAGGAAACAATTGTTTAACATGGGGATATGAAAGAAAATAACTAACTATTCAAAAATATATTTATGTTTTTATAAATGTTTTTATTTTAATTTGAAATAATAATATTTAGTTTTTTTCCATTTTAATTAAAAAATAATAATAAGTAAAATAATGTATTATAATAATTTATACTTGAAATGTATTTAATCGTTTTTTATTTATAATATGTATGTTTATATTTTTATATTAAATTTATTAGGTAGAGAAATGTTTTATAATTCAGTATGAAAGAAATTGTAAGATATAGTTATGTAAAGCTTTGTGTAATGTACTGTTATGTTGCCTTAAAGTTAAAGTTTATATATATATATAATTAAAAAATATCTTAAATTAGATTATTCTAAGTATTTGGTAAATCTAAATTTAAAATAAATGTATATTTAACTTATAATATCATATGTATATCTTTACCCATATTAAATTTCTGATTTAAAAATATTTAAAAAATTATCAAAATTCTTTCATTATAAAGTTAAACCAAAGATAAAATTATTTAATAAATTATCCAGATTCTATGGTCATACATTAATAAATTTAAAATGAAAAATATCGCTCAATATGCATAAAACAATTAGAGACCAGTAAAAAATATATCTATATTATTTTGAATTTTAAAACAAGTAAATAAATAAAAGAATGTGTTATAAAACAAGTAAATAAATAAAAGAATGTGTTATAGTAATTTACAACATCAACGATCTATAAAAACGAATCTTGAATTTGCTTTCGAGTGAGTGACGGCTTAATATTGGGATCCTACTCCCATGGGCTTGCTCCTTTAATTACCATTGCCTATATTTACTTTCGAGTGATGTCTTAATGTTGGGATCATCGCATTGGATTGCATCCCACCATTCTCTGGAACCTTCTATTTTCTCGAGATGATTTAACTTGCCCCATTGCCCACACAATCTCTTCAATTGGTCACATCCGTCTACCCCTAAATACTTGAGCATTGGGGGTAACAGTGACGCCACCCCTCCCAACCCTCCACTTCCACTGCTGCGCCCACTGCCCTCACCCCCACACTCTCCAACGACTGTAAGCAGTTGTCCATAACGCGATTTTTTGAAAGTCTTTCCAGCGGGTTTTTCCGGTCGAAATTCGGCAGGAATTTATTGGAATCGCAAGTTTGATAGCTAGTTTCTGCACAATGAAAGCGTTACAGGGGTTTTCCAGGGTGCTGAATCCAAATATGTAGTTAAAAAACCATTTTAACTGCAACAAATCAAGATTTAACCTCAATTTCTTTCACCGGATTCCATCACCAGAATCTCCAAAAAATCGCATTATAGACAACTCTCGACTGTAATGTATCAAGTGTCACCTCCTGTAGCTTTGGAAAACCTTTTCCCAACTCCAACTACTCCAACTTATCGCATCGGTGTATCCATAGTTCTCTCAAACATGGGAACTCTGTCGGGAGCTCTTTCAACGGCTTACATTGACATAGCGCTAGATATGTGAGCTTTGGGAATTGAATAACCCAACTCGGCAGTCGCTCCACGTTGCAATCCCACAGAGACAAAGCTTCCAGATCTTTCATGGCCTGCATATCCTGCGGAAGGTCATGTTGACCAACAACTTCCTCAAAACTCAGTCTCAGATCCCTCATCTGTGACCAATTTGCCATAACACCCTCTTTAACTGGCGATCTTATGTCTGCACTGAAAACCCTGAGCCCGCTCAAACTCTGCAGGTCTTTTAAACAAGCATACTTTCTTTCCGCATTTGCCTCCTCCTCAAAACTTAATTTAAACGCGCTCAACCACATCGTCAATCTTTCTAATGAAACCAATTCCGACAGCCCACGCGGAAGATGCTTCAATCTGTAGCAACAGAGTATGTGGAGGGCCCTCAAACGTTTGAGTTCACATATATTCTCCGGAAGGCACCGTAATCGAAAACAGTGGCAACGATTCAGGAATTGGAGCTCCTTCAGGTCGCAAATGGATTTCGGTAATTCACAGATGTCGCGGCATCCAGATAAATTGAGGCAGGCAAGATATTTCAGATTTCCTATAGAAGGCGGCAGAGACATTATGCCAGTCTGACTAAGATCGAGGACCCTCAGTGAGGGCAACTGAGAGAGGAAGCTTTCAGGAACTTCTTTAATACCGGGATTCTTCCCCAACAGCAAAATTGTGAGGGACGAACATGCGAAGGTTGTGGGCAGGGAGTGTAGAGCATTCCTCATCAACGACATTCTTGCACAGCCTTTCCCCTGTTCCTGAGAGGGGAAATGGCTCACGCCCACCCCGGCTTTGAAATGACACCTCTGCTCCTCCGCGATGGTAATCGCCACATCACGATGCATATTCTGTACCACCTCAATCAGACAACGACCCGCTAGCTGTTTGATATGCAAATCCCCAATGTCATGCAAGTAGCTGTCTCCACTTCCTTTCACCAGACCTTCACAGATCCACATGTCTATGACTTCTGTGACCTCGATTTCTTCATCTTCTGGGTAAGCTGCAAAATATAGAAAACAAGTCTTTAAACAATCTGGTAGAACATCGTAACTCCATTTGAGACGTTGAAATAGCTTTATGTCCACTCCAGCGTGCAGGTCATAAAACCTGTCTGGGACGTTTTTCATCTGATCTAACGCAACCTCCCACTCATATAGTACAGTATGGTGTGCCATAGCAGCAGCGGCTACGATTAAGGCGAGCGACAACCCCTTGCACTCCTGTGCAATGTCCCTGGCAACTTGCTCTATTTCTTGTGGAACATTTCCATTCTCAAATGCTCGGCTATGAAACAGCTGCCAGCCTGTTGGAATGTAATTTCAACTGCAGCAATAGTTGAACAGAAACCGCACCCTCACCTGCAAACAATCCCAGTAGTCCATCTGTCTTTTATTCCAACGGGCATTATTTGTTTCGGCTATTTCACGCCACCGCCATAAGTGTCTTTTCGCCCTTTACCTGTTTGTATTCCCAAAGGAGGAGGAAGATCAGATCTGGGCTCTGCGCAATAACTGCTCACCTACATCATTAAAGAAGAAGCATGGTCGAGAAGGAAAGTACTAGCCTCGAGCCAACCGCAGCATTTATCAATCTTGGGTTTCAGCACAACCGACTCAAGAAATACAACAAAAGATCAGATTTGTTCATTATGTGTAGCAGAGACTCTGTCAGAGAGTTGAGGCGGTTGATGGATAAATTATGACCGCTTCCTGCACTATATATATGTGTAGAGCCACAGTAGTGTTAGGTACTTAGCAATATAGCACAGCAGCGCTGGAATGTAATTTATGTGTTTTTAAGAAAGAATGTGCAGCAGCATGAGCTCACATGAATGAAGCCCTTTTGCACAGCAGTGCATGGATTGAAAAGTAAGATAGAGGAAATATATTGAAAGTCCTTTTGTAACACACAGCAGTGTAGAACAAGAGAGTTTTTTTTGTATTGCACAGCAGTGCTGAAATTTTCTGAGATAGTTGTTTTGTGGAACTGAAACGTTCCAGTTGTAATCTGTTATGAAGTTCCCTCTATGTGAGGAAGACTTAGTTTTATCTGTTGGTTTATTTTCATAAATAGAAGTTTCTTTCTGTGTGTTGTTGTTACACCAAAAGTTATTTTGTCAAAAATTTCCTGTTGCTGTTACACCGTAAGTCGAAAAATACTTGACGTCAAAAATTTACGTTGCTGCAACACCATGAACAGCGTTGCTGTAACACAAGTTACAGCAACTGAAAAAAACTGTGTGCTGCAACACTGTTTCCAGAGAACGAATTTTTCTGTTTTTCTGAGTTAAAAATAGAGTATTTTTCTGTGTCAAAGACAGAGTATTATTTTGATCAGTTTTTGATCCTGAGGCAAAGTAGAGTATTATTTTATGCTCTATTCTTGTGTTTTTGAATTATCAGAAAACAGAGTATTGCTCTCTGTTCATATTTTTGTTGTTTCAGAATTTATCAGAAAATTCTCAACAGTGGAAACAGAGGATTTTTCCACTGTATTTTGTTTGGAATAACCAGAAATTCCCGACATGGTATCAGAGCTAGTCCAGGCTCTTTGAAGTGTCAAAGAAGCTGAAGGAAAGATTTCTTGCAGCAGCAACTTCTCCAGGAGTGTGAAGACTCAGCCAAGAAAGAATCTAAGGTATTTTTCAAGAAAAAAAATTTCTGTGTTACTGTTGAAGACAGATAGTGATTTTTAAATACAGTCAAGTATTTGAAGCATAATTTAAAGTGTAAGGAATGGCCAGCGTCAGCACTAGCGTGGGTATGTTTAATACTCAGCTCCCACTATTAAATGAGAAAAATTATGACTATTGGGCAATAGTTATGAGAGCTTTTCTTTTCTCAGAAGATTTATGGGAATTTGTTGAAGATGGTTTTGAAGAACCAGCAAATGAAAATGAGTTTAATAGCTTAACTCAGGCAGAGAAAGAGTTGTTGAAGAACTATAAGAAGAAAGATGCTTTGGCCCTCTACTTCTTGTATCGAGCAGTGAATGAAAGTGTGTTTCCAAGGATAGCAGTAGCTAAGACATCCAGAGAAGCATGGGAAACTCTCAAGATAGCCTATCAAGGCATGGAGAAAGTGAAGACAACAAAACTCTCAATTCATTGAGGAGAAATCTTGTGATGAAAGCTTAGAGAAAACAGTGAATGATAAAATCTGTTTGTCTCGTGATGAAGGTGATGAGGAGATGGCTGAAGTACATCCCCAAACAGCAACGCCAACAACAGAACAGCAAGTCGCACCCTTGAGGAGAAATGAATGTGCTTCTCCAAGCACACCACAAGAAGCAACAAATGAAGGTATGAATTCTTTGTTTGCTTTATCTAGTCATGTTGATGACCCTGTTTATTTAGAAGATGGAGTTCAAGATAGGAAATGGACAGAACCCATGAATGGGAGAAAGGAATTGAAGTTCCTTGAAGATCTGTTTAAAGAATATGGAGTTCGATGTGTAACTCTTGCCAAGATGGCTGAGATGGGCTTCACTGCCAAAACCCTTGTCAATATGACAGAGGAAGAGATTGAAGATCTGATGAAGACCCTGGTAGAACTCTATCAGATGGATCTTCCTAAAGGGGAGAGATATGAAATTAAATCTCCCATGAGAGCAGAGAAGGAGCACATTGCTGATATTCTGACCAAACCGTTTGATCAGAAAAGTTTCGAGTTTTTGATGAAGTGTCTGGGTATGACTGATAACCCAACAGTTGAAATTAAAGGGGAGTGTTGGAATGTAATTTCAACTGCAACAATAGTTGAACAAAAACCACACCCTCACCTGCAAACAATCCCAGCAGTCCATCTGTCTTTTATTCCAACGGGCATTATTTGTTTCGGCTTATTCACGCCACCGCCATAAGTGTCTTTTTGCCCTTTACCTGTTTGTATTCCCAAAGGAGGAGGAAGATCATATCTGGGCTCTGCGCAATAACTGCTCACCTATAGCATTAAAGAAGAAGCATGGTCGAGAAGGAAAGTACCAGCCTCGAGCCAGCCGCAACATTTATTAGTCTTGGGTTTCAGCACAACCGACTCAAGAAATACAGCAAAAGATCAGATTTGTTCATTATGTGCAGCAGAGACTCTGTCAGAGAGTTGAGGCGGTTGATGGATAAATTATGACCGCTTCCTGCACTATATATATGTGTAGAGCCACAGCAGTGTTAGGTACTCAGCAATATAGCACAGCAGCGCTGGAATGTAATTTCTGTGTTTTTAAGAAAGAATGTGCAGCAACATGAGCTCACATGAATGAAGCCCTTTTGCACAGCAGTGCATGGATTGAAAAGTAAGATAGAGGAAATAGATTGAAAGTCCTTTTGTAACACACAGCAGTGTAGAACAAGAGAGTTTTTTTTGTATTGCACAGCAGTGCTGAAATTTTCTGAGATAGTTGTTTTGTGGAACTGAAACGTTCCAGTTGTAATCTGTTATGAAGATCCCTCTATGTGAGGAAGACTTAGTTTTATCTGTTGGTTTATTTTCATAAATAGAAGTTTCTTTCTGTGTGTTGCTGTTACATCAAAAGTTATTTTGTCAAAAATTTCCTATTGCTGTTACACCGTAAGTCGAAATACTTGACGTCAAAAATTTACGTTGTTGCAACACCACGAACATCGTTGCTGCAACACAAGTTACAGCAACTGAAAAAAACTGTGTTGCTGCAACACCGTTTCCAGAGAACGAATTTTTCTGTTTTTCTGAGTTAAAAACAGAGTATTTTTCTGTGTCAAAGACAGAGTATTATTTTGATCAGTTTTTGATCCTGAGGCAAAGTAGAGTATTATTTTATGCTCTGTTCTTGTGTTTTTGAATTATCAGAAAACAGAGTATTGCTCTCTGTTCATATTTTTGTTGTTTCAGAATTTATCAGAAAATTCTCAACAGTGGAAACAGAGGATTTTTCCACTGTATTTTGTTTGGAATAACCAGAAATTCCCGACACAACCCTCCTCTTCCAACAGCGGTTCCACTGTTATAATCTGCTGCACCTTCATTCTTGCACACACTTGTTTATCCCAAGTGGTGAGCAAAATTTTAAAAGATGTGTCATTCAACGACACTCCCAGATCTTGAAGCTCATCACTTGTCCACATATCTTCCGCCCACATGTCATCCAGCAAAAGGAGGTATTTTTTATTCTTTAAAGAAGAGCGCAACATTTCTTTTCGCTCTTCGAAATTGGAATTTTCTTGGAAACCTCTTAATTTCATCTGTCAGCAATGGAATTCTGGATACCTAGGATAGGATTTCTGGAAACAGTTACCTTAAGGATGAGCTCAAATGAATCCCTTACACGCTGGCTGTCGTTGATGGCGTCAAGCAGCGACCACTTACCAACACCCCCCATACCATGTATACCAATTCTTCGAATGCTGCTATCTTCATCCGTTAACCATTTCTCCACAAGCTCCTTCTGTGTAGATCTCCTTGTGTCTACAACAAAACGTCCAGAATCAGATTCGGGGTTTTGAACTAGTACCTGGGTGCGCAGAGTAGGGTCCCCGTATTCTCCGCTGGGAGGAAAATCAGATTGCCTCTGTAAATGGAGTTGAGCAACACTTGATTTCCAGTCTCTGATACATCTGCCGATTCTGTAGTGGCAGACGCAGTTAGGACACCAAGTGAGACGGGTTTTGTGTTGCTCATAATCACTGCCAATAGATCCTGAACTTTCTATGGCCTTGCCCGCCCTATCCAGCCAACCCTTCACTATTTTTTGAGGGGGTCTTTTCTCTCGATCGAGCTCCACATTTATCTCATGCATTAGATCGTTCAGACGCTGAACTTCGCCTTCCATGTCGCTGATCGCTTGAGGCAAATAAATGACCAATTTCACCTCTTCAACAACCTTTTTGAAAAGGTTGCCTACACCATTGCCTCCAGCCCCAGTTCCAATATCCAAGCACCATGCCATTTCCCTCACCACAGTGAGAAGTCTTCAAATCAAATGCGTGAAGATTAAGAATTATCTTTCCACTGCAAAATCACCAGCAAGATTAGGATTTCTCTTCGCTCAAATTGTGCTGAGGCGCTGAATCCATCCACCACTAAGTAGGCAAGCATGAGTATTAAGTTATTTTATGGTTGTGGTCCACTGGTACTCAACAGCTGGAAGCATCTTTCCTTGTTGGTGGGTGAAGGTGAAAAGTATTTGTACCCTGAAATGGCCCCATCTTGTTTGTTCTCAGAATTTCACTGGAAATTCTAGAGGGTCCCGCTTAGCTGCTTTTCAATGGGTGGGATGGAGATAAAGGTAGGAAATAGTGAAAAGGGGACCACTTAGATGGTAGTATGGAATGTGAGCATCTGAGCTTGTGAAGTAGGGCCCGCTAGAAACAGCGAAACTTTAAGATCAAAGAAGATGAGCCCATTTTGCAGGATAAATACTTTGGTTGCAATTTGTTTTTCAACTCTAGTCTGAACGTATCCCTCAGACGTTTGAGTCTCGTCGTTTTGTAGCTGTAAGGCACCGATGATCCTCCCTCCACTTGGACTCTCCCTCCAGCTGTTGAGTACGAAATAGACACAAGGACCCGGCCTACACTCAATTTCTTCCGAATAATTGAATGAGGAGGAATCTATTGACGTCGAGTCAGCATCTTTCCAGCTGTCCACTACGAATGTTTCTGTGTCTAGACGTGACATAAAATTGCTTAGTGTTGTTACGGGAGTGTGATACAGATCAATAAATAAAGCAAGACTGGTTTTCAAAGCAAAGTGATGCCGCTTTCCACCTGTGACCACGAAAAAGAAGCAAAGCATCAAAGTAGGCCATAGTGGGATTCTCTTGACCATTTTGTACATGATGGTTTAATTATTTTATGTCTTGGAGTTTTAAATTAATTGGTTGAATTATTTTATGTTTCAGAGTTTTAAATTAAGTGACAATTATTTTATGTCTTGGAGTTTTAAATTAATTGGTTGAATTATTTTATGTTTTGGAGTTTTAAATTAAGTGATTTGATTATTTTATGTTTTGGAATTTTATTTTTGATTAATTTGTTGTTTTTATTATTTAAAATTGGTTTTGAATATAAAAATAAATTTAATTTTTTGAAACAAAATTATATATTTAAATTTTAGAGAATTTACTAATCAAACTTATAATTTCATTAAATTTAATAAAATTTTAAACCAATTTAAACTAATTTGACATTAACTACTTTTACTTCTTATATATTGGCAGAATTATATTACTGCATTGTAAAAATGATTAAACATGAATAACTTAGGAATATATATCACATAAGGAACGGTTGGGATAGTTGCTACTCGTGCAGTGCAACCAAATAGATAATAAAAAATTGGATTGTTATGGTTCTTAATTGTCCATGGGTAAAACTTTTCCTATTTTAAATTAAATGTAGGTGATAAAATAGGTGGGCTCTAACTCTATAAATGAGATAAGGGTGTTTCTATTTTCAATTTTTAAAGGGTAAACATTCAAAGTATTGTGTGACATGTTTGTTGTTCCTTTTTTCCCTAGTTTTCAATGACAGCATTGCTATCTTTCCAAACAAATCTTCGAGAGCGTTGCTATCTTTCCAAACAAATCTTCAATAATGGTCACAGGTAATGTGTTTTTATCCACTCTAGGTGATTGTGCACATAAGTTAGCATACATTACAAAATACATTAGACAAAAGTTGTTTTTCCTTAACATTTAATTTATTTTTGTTTTTATTTTTTTAATAATATCTTTGGTGGTATGATTAAATTTCTCTAATTTTAATAACATTTTGATTAGATTAATATTGTTTTAGAGGATATTTGAGTTGGATTATAAATTGTTTTAGATGTGTCATTTCTAAATATATATATATATATATATATATATATATATATATGTCTTTTATGTTTTACATGAAAATTGGTATTTTGCTATTCTTTGGACATCCACGAGGTGTAGGGTTTTGAAAATGTACCAATTGCAATTGTAAGAGACGAAGATGAGATAAAGATAGCTAAAAACATGGAAAGAGTAATGGTGCAGTAAGTGCTTCACATGCTCAAGAATGGTGTTTTATTATTCCTTGAATAGTTAAGATGGGAAAGGATCTCAAAATGTACCTATTGCAATTGTAAGAGAGAAAGATGGAGATAAAGGTAGAAAATAGAAGAAAAGAGTAATGGTGTAGTAGGTGCATAACATGCATGCCTTCTGTTAGGGTCCTATAAATTTTTATAGGATTGTTTGATTATCGTTGATTATTATTATATTTGAGATGCTGTAAATAATATTTCATCTTGCAAATTATTTCCAAAGCGACACCAAGTACTAAGATTTGAGGAAATTTTTCGCATGATAATGTTTGAATCAGATCATGTTACAAATGTTTTCATCAAAAAGTGCTTAGAAGCAACTTTCCAAAGGTATATCCTGCGCTCAAATCCAACTTCTGGATTGAAAGATAGTTTAGAACGAAATTTGAACTTCAGAAGTAGATAAAGGCTCGGAAACTATTTCTGGTATAGTTTTAAATTATATTTGCATCTATCCTTTGTTAAAAATATTTTCCCCATTATGGATATGCCATATGATTTTTAACTCTAGCCGAGACCCACATAACCACCGCCTCATTTCCAGAATTCCATTAACCCAATCATGCCCATTTTACATCTTTTTCCATAAACTCTAGCCTTAATCCATTTTCCCTTTGTTAATAATAAATCCCCAAACTCTAGCCGCATTTCCATTTTGTATTAGTTGAAATCCATTTAATATTCCAACTCTAGCCATGTTTCTATTTTGTTTTATATATATCCAAATCCATAGCCGAAAGTCCCTTTTTATTATATTGTGTAGCTTTTGTTTTGTTAGAATCGTCCCTAGCCCACCAACCACGTGTTATCACAATACGCGCCCTCAGAAACATATCAATATCGGCCATATTAAATTAAACAATAAAACACCGTATGTCTCCCTCTTTCTTTTGTGATTGCGATATTGCCGATATCACAAAATCCTTTCTCGCTCGCCGATATCGCAGTACCCTTCCCCACTGATTGCAATAGTATTTCCCTGCCGATTGTGATGAGCCCCGAGTCGCCAATTGCGATAGACCCCTCCCGGATGCGATATATTATAAGTTGTATTCTAAAGGGTTGTCGGGTCCGATTGCGATTTCGTTGTGGAAAGCCCCTCCTGTGTACTCCCTTCCCGATTGCGATTTCGTTGTGGAAAGCCCCGGCTGGATGAAATATATTATATGGTAAATTTAAAAGGTTTCGGGGTCGGCTCTATGAAAAATCCCGTATATATAAACAGAGCATCTCCCATTGTGACTGCGATACTATACAGGCCCATCCTGGATGTGATATTTTATAGAATGGATTTAAAAGATTTTTCAGCTCCGCTCCATTGGAAAAGAACTACAAAATGTATTGTATAAGCCCCGGCCCTACTATGATTGCGATAAGAAAAAGGGTCGCGTGTTAAAAAACCCTTCATCTCTCAATGGCCCAGATCAAATCCACCCAGATCAACGGCAGAGGAAGACTTCAGACCCCCCTGAGCTCCATTTCAAATTATTCAAGGGGGGTTCCAAACTCAATGCTACATGTCATCCTCTCCATACTTTGGATCCCCCCCTCTCATATGTCACTACAACACCCCCCTCCGCAAAGAAGCTTCCTTTGACTTTTCAAACCCGGCTCCACCTCCACTTCATCTCACGGTCTCCATTCACAGAGCACTAAGCCTCCACTTAGAGGACAATGAGGACACTTTCAATATTGTTTCAGCAGCTACAATCATCAAAACAAAATGCAACGAAAAGAGGAAAAACACATCACATCTATCAGCAGGACAAACAACATTGCTCGTTTAAAGGCCTAGTCACTACCAGAACGCCCAGAAACAGCACCAGCACACAACTGACTGATATTATTTTAAACAGTTTAGTTTATTTTTATAACTTTTGTAATGAAATCTTGAATTCTGTTCCAAGATATTTTGTAATAAACTTATATATACTTCATAATTTTAAGTAAGAGAGGTTGGGACTTGTACAGAGAAAGAATACCATATTGTAAATATGATCATTGAGATTTAGTGGCGATCTGCATTAATACAAGCAAGATCTTTTAGGATTCCTGTGTCATATCTATGTGGTGAAGTGTTTCTTACTATAATTAGGTTTCTCTTTTTTTTCATGTATTCAGAGCTATTTTGTTTTTAAGAAAATTAGCTTCAGAATTTGTTTCAAAACACTCTGTTCTGGCTTAATGAAAAATCAATGTTTTCTACTGAAATTTAAATATAAGTTTCAGGTAACAATGTTCTATATCTAAAGTGAATTATAATATGTTCTTCTTTCTCCATCTCATAAACTACAAGGATCCAGTAGTATGCTTACCTTGCCCTGTTGCACTCAAGCTTGATTATTTCTGCATTTTATCACCTTAAACCCTGCTGACTCCATTTCCCAATGGCTTTCCCTTGCTATTCCAACCAAACCAATTCATAATTCAAACCTTAAACTTCATAACTAGCCTAATATCCAATACAACAAAGTTAAATCTTATATAGAGAGCTCTCTCTGAAGCTGGCAGGGCTAGATCCCAACTTCCAAAGTAGGTTTGTGGTTACCTTTGCAATTTTCTTCTACAACCTCAGAAAAATATAGAGTGCTAACATTCTGGTGACCATACTAGGGACCTGAACATTTCAAGTTCCTCAGAAAAGCATATCAAGTTCCATATCTGATTACTGATGGTGGACAGTGATCAGACACAAGAAGGTTGTATCATTCACCTGGTGACTCCACCATCAAGGAAACAAGATTTTATGGCTTCACACACCAAGTTCCAAGAAAAATCAAATCAGATTCAAAGAAGGACATGCCTTGTCAACACAAAGATAGGAAGACAACATGTGAAAATCAGGTATTTAGACCTGAAATTACTTCATGATATAGTATTATGTTTTGTCAATCGGCTTCTGTCTTTTCCTGGCAGTATCTTAAGGATTCTCTTTGGTCTATTAAATCTAAATCAAGATGATGAATCTGCACATGATCCCCTTTCTGTGAATGTATATCCTTCCCTTGAAGCTACAAATGCATCTCATCTTAATATTGGTTGTCTCAAACAAGATCCAAATAACAAACATAGTCAAGCTAGTACAAATTCAGCTCAAACCCTAGTGATGACCACTGTCTGGTATGCATAATTAAATCTATCATTCCCTTTGCATGAGCTACCGAAGAACTATGATTAGAATCTACCTCAATTTAATGGTACAAATAATATCACAAGAAGGAAACATGTAGACAAAATCATTAACTTCATTGACTTGGAGGAAGTCGATCATGAAGATGTCAAATTGAGGTTGTTAGCTCAAAGTCTTTCAGGAAAAGCGATGATATGGTATAGAAGTTTGACATCTAGAAGTATTCCTAATTTCCAACAATTTCAAAGCATTTTCCTTAATAGATGGGAGGTTAAAATAACCCTTTCAGATTATGGATGAGTATCAGAATCTAAAAAGGCAACCCGATGAGACAGTGCAAGATTTTTCAACCACAGTCAATAGCGTTTATGATTCCATACCAATTGATATAAAGCCTCCCCTAGGATTGGCTATGCTTCATTATCCAGATGATTTTGATGCTGAGATTGCTTATTATCTCAAAGAAAGAAACCTTTCACTTTGGAGGACATGCAAAAAAGTGTTATTGATGTGGAAATAAACCTATTGATCAAAAGATCCAGAATCTGAGTTGAAAGAAGGAATGAAATTAAAGAGGGGTTTCCTCCTTTATTAAACCTTAAGTTAGAGACATTAGTGAAAACCATGGAAATGTTTATGAACAAATTTACTTTGCAAGATAAACCTGTTGTTAGTGGACAACAAAAGGTACCTCCTTTTCAAGCAGATATGGAAGAAGGAGAGGTTGTCGGGTCACATCACCAGAAGTTAGAAACTGGTTCTTTTGTGGATTCATTTGAAAGTAGTTTAGAACAACAACCAATGGGAGGTTATCAGCAAGCGGATATTAAATTTCAGCTAGTTAAGGAAAACAGTCACCATGTGTGTGTTACTTATGACATCGATGAAAAACGGCATGAAAGCATTGAAACAGATGAGCATGCATATATTTTAGACATTGAACATCAAGAAAACAATGCAAATTATGTTCATGGTAACTCTTCACCCCTATATTATGCCACATTTCAGGCATTGAAAGAAAGTCATAATAACTCTTTACCTTTATGATATGCTACATTGGATGAGTTGAAAGAAAATTATAAGATCGTTGGTGAAGTAGGAAAGCAAGTTGAAATGAGCATAACGGGCCAACAACCTTCTTATATAGATGATGACCCTATTTTTTGTTACACTGGAGACTCCTTTATTCAAAAATTATAGTTATTAAGTAACCATGAGATTGAAGATCATATGGTCTCCTCAAAACCAATACTTAATACTTTACATCAACCTTGAAATTTTTTATCTGATCATGATATGGATGAGGATTGTCTTTCAATTTTTTCTTCTAAATTTTCACTTTTCAAAATTTTATTTCAAGGAGAAGATTGTCAAGTTCAGATTTCTAAAGTTCTATGTGTGGACAATGTATATAGTGAACTTGCACAGGCCAATTTTCAAACAAAGTCACATGAAGATGAACATAATTGCCAACAAATTATGTCAATCATCTTTTCAATACAAAAGAATTGTATCATTGAGTTTCAAGGAGATGTTGAAGAACAACAAGTTGTTTTACATCCTACAGATGATAAACACAGTATTTATAATCTTACATCCCTTGAAAACACAATGCTAGAAAATTCAAAAAGGGATAGATACATTTTTGAGAAAGTATATGAGAAGTTATTTTCAGGCATAGTACAACAAAGAGAAATTCTCCATGATTTTGAGGATCCTTTGGAAAACCTATTGGAGCCTTTAACAAAACTAAATTTTGTGTTGGTTATGGATTATGAAGAAGTCTCCAGTGAGAATTTTGACTTTTCATTTTTGTGTTTATTTTTCTATTGGGAGAAATGGAATAAAAGCTTCAAACTAGTAGTCATTTGTGTGACTGGTTGCATTGGAAATTTTTTATTACCTGATATTACAGTCATTTCATTAGATTAGAGTGAGTTGGTGTGTTCAAATAAGCTCAACACTTTAAGCATATTTTTCAAGCATTATGCTCAGTTTCAGTTTCAGTTTTCAATACAACTTTCCATTCAGTATGTATTTTAGATTTCAGTTTTCAGTGTGCAGAATGGTTTTGATTTCAGTTTAACAGTTTCAGCAGCAAATATTTTATGGCAGAACAGGTTGCATATTTTGGATCAGCCCAATGGATCAAGCTACTAGTCTATGGTGAACTGGACACCTCACAATGAGAGTGCCATCCCCAGCTGGAGCCACTGTTAGGGTCCTATAATTTTTTATAGGATCGTTTGGTTATAGCTTATCATTATTATGCTTGAGATGTTATAAATAATATTTCATCCTGCAAATTATGTTCCTTGTTGGTGGGTGAAGTTGAAAAGTATTTGTCCCCTGAAATGGCCCCATCTTGTTTGTTCTAAGAATTTCACTGGAAATTCTAGAGGGTCCTGCTCAGCTGCTTTCAATGGGTGGGATGGAGATAAAGGTAGGAAATAGTGAAAAGGGGACCACTTAGATAGTAATGTGGATTGTGAGCATCTGAGCTTATTCATAGGTGTAGGTGGAGAGATCCGAAGGCATCCATGCTCGTTTAGGGCCTAGTGATCTGATGGGGGTCACCGTAAAGCCTGAAGAAACTTGGATTTGTTTTGTTGTGAGTTCCACATTCATGCTTGGAATATGGCACATAGGTGATTGGTTGAAAGAAAGATTTGCTTCAGCCCAATCTATGGTCGGGAGGATCGCGGAAGTCCTTGGCTTGGTTGGATTTTGTATATGTTAATAAGAGCTCTTTTCCTCTTGTGTTCTATGTGTAAATGTACTTGTTATTATGTGGATTTAATGTTTGTTATATCAATCCTTCTTTATGAATTTCAGATAAGTACCAGATCCCTTTGGTCAAATGTTTATCTATGACCTATAGATTGCATGTTCATGATATGTTTGACGAAATGTATGTCATGGCTATGCCTTGTTAGGTCAATTTCTTGTCTAATATTTGTATGGAAGGCTTTGTGCTTATGTCATTCATGGTTCTGGAAAGTTTCATTTGTTCTGGGCAGAGGTATAGATCCTAACCTGAAAATGTGGCTTAAATATCGCAGACGCAAGCACAGAACTAGGTGAAAAATACTCTAGTCAATCCCTTGTAGGCATCATGCGTGGGAGTGGATGGTTTCACTCGAAATCAGGTGTTGTTGTGCCAACGTCTTGGAGATCAGGGAACTGAAAATTAAAAATTAAAAATTAAAAATTAAAAATTGAAAATTAAAAATTAAAAAATTAAAAATTAAAAAAAATTAAATTATAATTATAATTATATATCTATATATATATATATATATTTGTGTGTATGTGTGTGTGTGTGTTTAATTTGGGGTGTGGGCACTCGGAAGGGTGGTTTAGCCCTTAGGGGTAATATAGAACCTAATAGGGAAGTCATTAAAGGTTTTGGTTTTTCAATTCCACTTCCTTAATGTAATCCAAGAGGTTGAATCATATCAAAGTAACTCCTCATCACATGTTTACCCAGGTAGGCTGGTAACTTGGGTAAATGTGGGAAAAGGGAGTTACATATTACACAATTATAGAGCTATCGTAGACAATACTTCCACTCTCATGCACGCTGATTGAGTTTCTCATTAATCAAGAAATATTTAAAATTACATCAATTCACTTCAGATCCTTGAAGATAATATCTAAGGATGAACTTGGGTAAGCTAAACTACAACCACTGCAACAGTTCATTTCATTTTAATAAATTACATGACATTTTTAAATAAATCCTAATCTAACAAACCACACTTTGAAGAACCAACTCCTCTAGTAAATGATTTTGACCTCTCTTTCAATGAGAATGTACGGATGCCCCTGCCTCAATGACAATTGTTATTTGATAATTGACATGGTAACTTCATAACCATATTAGGTAAATGTGAAATGGTAAACATTGATGTAAAAATGCAAATTAGTTAATATTTGAAATTCCATCTATTAATGTGAAGGACATTACTAGAATATCCCAACATATTTCATCTATTACCATAACATAAATATTTTGATTAAAATACATATAAATTCACTAACCTTCAATAGGGAGTACATGTATTGTCTTGTATATAAACACACACACACTCCTAAAAGTATAGTTGTTTTATTTTATCAAGTAACCAATCATTCTGATGATGTTATATTAAGTAATTTCATTTTAATTATTAGCAGAAATATACTAGCATATTAGCTTTTTAACTATTATTAATTTCCCTTGGAATTATACAGTATTTAATATTTAACTTTATGTTTGTGTATTAAAAAATATATATGTTTTAAAAATATTATTGGTGAATACATCCGTTGGTGTTCAGATATGAATCATGAAATTCACCTAATTCCACATTAATTTTCAACCCAGGGATTTACAAGTTATTTGAAGGCTATCATGAAAAGTATATGGTGGCCACACTTTCCCTACCCAATACTGAACATTCAAATATAAACTTAACAGTGTGTAACAATAAGTGATAACTATAACAACAAATAAGAGGGAGGATATTCAGATGATTTTTAGGCACATCCCTAGGCTGATCATAGAGGAACATAATAAGAATTTAAATAAGCTTGTCTCCATGGAAGAGGTAGCTTAGGCCATAAATTTGATTCCCAATGGTAAAGGCCCTTTCGGCAATAGTCAATGGAGCACAAACTGAGGCCTCACCTGAAGCAGTATGGGAGGGTGCTAGAAGCAGGTTTCCACACCCTAGAGATGTCTAATAGTTTTTCAGTGGTCCACGGTTTGACCCTACGTGCACGTTGCTACGTGCACTTATCAGTACCTCGCAGCTTGCAATGCTGCCTTCTCGTAGCCCTGTTCGAGGCACAATCTGTGTTATTACCCAAGTTCCTTACTATTAACCTGAGATTATCTGATTACTTAACTTATCTGTATGAGCCCAATTATACTTAATAGTGTTCAATATTCATATAAGTGCGCACGATAAAAAAAACAGTATAAGTGCATAGAAAATCATACAAAAATAGATACACAGTATTTAGAATCAAACTTCTCTTTATTATTCTTCTTCTTGGGTTACAAACTCAACTTCAACCTACACACTCAGCTATAGGGGTCCGCGCACTCAGCAGCAGACTCTACTAGGCCTCTGCGCACTTAGCTGCAGAGCCTCTTCCTACTACTATGACCCAAGACACTTAGAATTCTTCTCTATTCGCTACTAGATCATTATATCAATCCATCCCTTCCTCTTCCTCTATCTCTAATTCTCTTTACAACTTAGAGCCTCGCTCTATTTATACAATCCCTTGGTCCACAGACCATGGGTAGGCCGACATGACATTACATTACATTACAAAAATTAGGATGAACAACCTTATGCATCAATGTACATTTCACACTCCGCGCTCGTAATTCGTGGAGTCTTACAACATATTTGACCAAGACTTGGGCTTTGATCCCCAAAACATGATGTGGGGGGACTCCATGCCCAATAGTTTAGATGATGAAAAATGCTTGCAGGAAAATGAACCAACTTGTATCACATCTTAATATCTCGTACATCCTATTAAATATGAACCTGAAGGTCAATTTGATACAACATCTCACCCTGTGAATGAAACCAAGATCGATTCCACTGAACACATGCCTCCCTCTATTCTTGGATTTCATTCACCTATCGGTAATGACTCGAGTGTTGTCTTAGGTAAATTTGACTATCCTATCGAATCGATGAACTATGACACATGAAAATCCTTTTATGCAGGATGTGAGTCTTGGTTGGATTGGTGCCCCTTTGTCTGACCCTTTCCATCCAGGGTACCTTGATTTATTTTGTGCAGCTAATAAACTAGCAGTTTCTACAAATCATTCACATCTTTATCATGCCTGTCTTGATTGTAATCATGTACATGGGGGCAGTATTTTACTATCACAGTATGAGGATATTTAATCTCTTGTTCCTAATCTCTTCCACTCGAAGTCTTTAATAGGTGAAGAAGAGGACCTGACATCTAAACCCATTCAATATGGTTTTCTCATTAATCCCGCTTCACTCTAAGTCCAAGAAGAGCCTTATGTGCCAGATACCAAGCCTGATTAAACTGGTGGCTTCTGCGATCAACTTTTTGTTAAAGACATATTCGCCCCTACCTTTGATCACTATCATTTGTATCCTCCGACTGATCTTACGAAGCCAACGAAATTTGAAGACTCACATTTCAAATGTTTTGGGACTCATCAAGAAGGTAAGGTAGTTCAGTTTCCACTTATGGTTATGTCAAGTTCTCATGTTCCTGATGAGACCCTTGAACAAAAGTTAAATTAGGGTTTCTGAAATTATGGTTTTTGTACATCACGCTCCTCTTAGCGGCATATTATCGGATGGGATCTTATCTTGGAAAGACTTCAATTCAAGTGATCTCTCTTTGAGCACATCTTTCCATCCCCTATCAGCTGATGTGTACCAACCTCTATACCCTAATTTGTTTGTTGAAGGGAGTACTCTGACCATTGTCTTATTTTTTTTTACTGTTGCCTAGCCAGTACAGTTTGTCAACGTATGCAATTAAATGATGTCTTACAATCTCCTATATGGGAAGGTGCCAATCGCCTGACCTCTCCCCTGCTTGAGACTCTTCCGGTTGATTTGGTTCATTCTTGGGAATCTTAAGAATATTATTTGTTGAACTGCAATATTTTCATTGATAGTTGTCTTGTCACAGTTAATGATAACCATATGCAATCACCTAAAAATCTTGTGAAGTTACTGATATTCAATGGCTTGTCATTTGAAAGTTTAGATATTTTTCAAGATGACGAGGCACTTCATCTTCCACTCATGGTTATGTTAGGACCTCATGCCCTTGATGAAAACTATGGAAAAAATTAAACTAGGGTTTCCGAAATTAGAATTTTAGTGCTTGAATCCTTGGGTATCTCAATTACACTAGGAAAAATCCTCTCTTTTCAGATTCATCATGTTGGTAATCCTCTATATTATGATAGGTTTTTTGATTGGAGTCAAGGGTCTTAACTGGAAGTTTTATCTACTATCAAGAAACATCTTGTGTTACTTACATTGGATTTACGGTTAAGCATGAATGGATGTATGTCAAGGATGGACGATTATAAGTTTCAAGTTTGTGACTTTGTTTGCTAGGATTGGATTGCAGTTTGCCTTGAATGGTATTTTTGGGTACGTTTCCCTGTAAGTAGACATGTCTTTCTCGCTATTGTGCATGTTTCACAAGGTGAGCATTTTGGCTTTTGCACAGCTCTATTTACATATTATAATTGTTTTCATCTTTGTTTTTGTAGGTCGAGAACTATTATGGTGGCTCCATTGGAAGTTTGATTTCACATGAACTAACCTCCTCTCTAACTAAATTAGGTTTTAGGGTTTGGAATAGTTAGACTTTTTTTTTCCTATTAATTTTTTGATTAGCATTTGATTTATGGTTTAAATTTGTTATGTTTTATTTCCCTTACTGTAGGTAGTTTAGTTTGTTGCATTTTGATTTTCTACTGGCTTGAATTCACATTCCTGCACTTCTCATTGTTGCATAGCATGCATAACATCCTTGCATGGTTCTTTTATCTGTAATTAGTTGATCTCTTCTACACATAGCATTACGTTGCATCATAAGCCCTGTCTACTACATTACATCTTTCTTCTCGCTTGGCATACACTCGCCTTTAACCTAGCCTTGCAATCCCCTCTATGTTGCATACCACCTGCATGACCCTTCATGAACCTGAGGCTTTCGAACCTTTGGTACTATGAATAGCTTTCTCACACTCGTTTCCACATGCTCAAACCTTAAACTGGGCTCCTTTACCTCTTCACACATGTTGAAACCCTAGGATATTTTCCCTTGTCACTGAACCCTAGAATTAAAAAATCTAGCCCTAAGCATTATGTGAAGTTGTGATGGTTACGTGAATGGTTAGCTTCTTTTAGAACTAGTCATGAAATATGACTCCTGGATATCTCTCCTACGAGTCTGTTATAGCACCATTTACCACTCTTGGTAGATCTGATGCTCTGATTATGGCCTAGGGCAACCCTTCCCTCCAGACTTGGTCTGAAATCTAAAAATTAGTGTTTTATTCCCTATGCGATACTTTTCCCTGTGATAAAAGCGTGTACACGTGGGTCAGCATATACCCAACCCATGTACATGTGTTAAATCACTTAAAAAAGAATTCCTTAATTTTAGGCGGAGTTCACGGGTTTTACCTGTTACTCACCTCATATAGCCCATGGCCCAACTGTTTCCCAACTGAAAAACTAATTTGGAGAACTATAAATAAACCTCCATGGGAAGACCTCAAGGGAGAAGATATGAGATATTGATACTTCTCATATGATGCAGAACCTTGTCATTGCTTAGAAGTGTCATAACTTGTGTGGTACAACCTACCTTATTATGGGCGCGCTAGATAGTAACTTGTTGTCACTTGGCATCCATGCTGAACTCTTATTCCTAGGCTCAGGATTCCTCTTTAGTCTCACCATGACTTTGCGATGAAGCTTCATTCCTCTACTTCTTTGCTATTTTTCTAGCTTTATACCATAGAGGCTCCTTTGTGTTGAGTTGTACTACTGCATTGCATGTTGACTATTTGCAACTTTTGACCTTGAGACAGCGTCACTTGGACTTGTGTTTAAGCCACTTTTCGACCATGTCCTCAGCAAAATCAACCTTGCAATCACTTAGCCTCTACAACTTGACGCACCCTTTTACCTGTGGAAAGAACATTCCTTTTAGTGGCATTGACAAGTTTTCTCCACATTGCATTACACATAAGAATGTTCCCCACCCAGGAACTAGATCATCAACTTTTTTTACACTCATTCTTTCCACTGTACTATGGAGTTATTTTTCAGGCTTCATATAAAATAAAAATACAAAAAAATTATATATCCCAAAAAAGAGAGGGAACGTGACATTATTTCCATATTTGATGGCAGCTAGAGCCAATTGTGTCACCCTTGAACAAAGCACTCAAAAGTAAGTATTTCCTCCTTTGGGACAGGCTTTAGTTTGACTTAGGAGAGACTTAACCTTGTTATTGAGTCAGTACTCCTATGATTGGTTATCTCTTCCAATCATATGGAGAGTTTTCTTATGCCTCCTGCATGACAAACTTATACAAAGTTATCATACTTTTCCATGTAGTCACAGTTGAGTCGTGCTTTTGTTCGAGGGAAGTAAACCTGAGTCGACCTCTCTATAGGTGTCCCTTGACCTATTTTTTAGCCGTACATCCCTAATTATCAGCGTCATGTTCGTTATCACATCAGCTATATTGGTCCTTTGCTCGTGCCCGTTTGAGAAAGGCTCCATTGACTTCTTGCTGGCAGGTCTTGCTCTTATCGACTACAACAAATTTCTCTGAGGGTAGATATAGAGCCACACCCTGGCCCTATTTTCATTATTGATAATTACTCTATGCTCAACATCAATTAGTATCATGGGTCTTTGATTAAGTGGTTTCCCTTGTGTTCGACATCAACTTTCATTATCACACATTGGGATTCGTGTAGTGCCTTGGTTTCCATTTCACCCTATTGGTTGATTCCTCGCCTCTGTGTCAGCTTTCATTATTGGTTGGTTCAAAGGGTTTCTATCGTGTGCTAGTTACATCTTGTGTACGCTGAAAATGTGCTTCGATTGGGTTACTACAACTTTGTTCATCTGATTCCTTCGACATTATTGGCCTATGGGTTACACTCGCACTAGATTGATGAAGGATGCCTTAACGTCTTCCTTCTAGCAGATATTTTTGCATCAACTTCAGCTCATTGCTCTAGGAAATAGATCTAGAGTCCATTTGGTAGTACCTTATATTTTTCAGTCATCAGTGGAAAATTCCTTCGCTATCAACAGTGGGAAAACATCGTTGTCTATTGATTGATAGATTCTTCCAAGTGTTTGACTACAGTTCATTTATTCACACTTTTTAGGTTGTACTGGTTACCTCGACTCGCATCATCATTATTGATGAGTAGCATTAAATTTTTTAATAGTATACATCAATGACCAGTAATCAAATGATTTCTCACATGGTTGACTTCAGATCATTTATTCCCATTGTGTAGAAATGTACCATGGTGGTCGGTGAAGACCTCAAGTTTGCATAAACATGTCTTGTTTCACTTGTCAGTTGCTCATGTTTCTGTTAGTTGACACCATCCACCTTATATGTTGCAGTTCCTTACAGTGAAAACCTATATGTTGGAACCCGATTTGCAGTGTAGTACCATTTATTCCACCATGTTGACTTGGTACTATTTGGATCAATTTCTTGATTTCAGTGATCAACTTCATATTTCAGCATCATTGATTAGCTCTTTATGTGTGATATTGAGACATGTACTTTCTTGATTATGATAAGATGATCCATTATGTATTTTCAGTTCCTTTATACTTGTATGCATATTGGATCTGCTTTTGTACTTGACATGTGGACATGCTTTACTATTTTTGAGCATGGGTATGTCTGCCTCAGACAACATTTTCTTTCTGATCTCTTTCACGAGATTGGCAGGCTAAATTTGGTGAACTCCTCCTCGGTCTTGGCATGATTCCTTCTATAAATTTATTGCATTCTAGCCATCATGTACCCCTTCTGACCTCATATATTAGGGGGCATCTATTATAGCACCATTTACCACTCTTGGTAGATCTGATGCTCTGATTATGGCCTAGGGAAACCCTTCCCTCCAGACTTGGTCCAAAATCTAAAAAATAGTTTTTTATTCCCTATACGCTACTTTACCCTATGATAAAAGCATTGTTACATGGAAAAGTGTCTACTCAGAACTGCTTATCCCACTAAGGTGTGATAGCTGCCTTAGAAACAAACAAAGTAAAGCTACTTTCATTTTTCCTTTATGCAGTATAGATAGAGAAGAACACAGAAGACCAACCTCCGTCTTGCGCTAATCTCCTGGTTCGATTCCTCTCTTCCTTGATAGTCTTTCGCTACTTGTTCCCTTGCACGCCCAGATTCACAGAGTACCTGTAAGATCACAGTAGCATAGCACTATACAAGAACATGGATCTATAATCATAAGCAATCTAGGATCAGATGTAAATTGACCATACAAATGCAGCAAATATAAATGACACAAGAGTATGGAGGAAAACTTGAATAGCTTTTATTGATAAACAAGAAAGAGCCAAGGGGAGTTACAACCAGTTGTTTTGACCCAGCATCATCCTCTCAGCAAGGAAGCCCCTCTTCACCTCATACAAAGCTTATATCACCCAACAATCTGATGTTTGTCTCAAGAAACCAACAGCAATTCCTTACCATATAAAAAATTCTAGCCTCTGGATCTCTAGGATGAGGGATCCATATATAGATATCTGTAAGGGGGATGAGTCAGCTTGTGACTTGATTAGTGTCTTCCCTCTGATAGTTCTTGCTTCCACTTGGAGATTGATGATCTCTTACTCATCCTTGGTCGAATTCAAAGAGGCAAGTGTCACAGGAGAAGTTTCTGGAAGCTTCCATTGCCTCTCCACCTCGCGGAATGACACTGCCATTTGTCATTTCTCGCCCATCGCACCCCATAGAAGGGATTTTTGAAATGCAAAACACCCACACAGTGTGTTTAGGTGAGATGCAACGCACTTTGCCTATGGAGCAGCTGAAATGATCCTGTTTTGACTAATTCTGAGCAGTTTTTCATGGAGAACTTCTGGGAGAAGCTGTAATCAGTTGACCTTGCTCCTTTAGGGGTTGAACAACACTTTTAGGGACTTAGGAGCCCTTGGTTTATGGACATTTTATGCTTGGGGTTACAGTGCCCAAAAATGTCTATAACAGTTGCCCCCTAAGGCATGAGGTCGTTAATATTTTGATGTCGGGTGAAATGATTTATTATGAGGATCCGAAGTTCTTTCAAGCTGGGAGGAGACTTGTAATAAGCTACAATAAAATACATTATCTTCATAATATTTTCATGATCTAGCTGAGGCGGGCATTCCCATGCTGAGCTTTATAAATTTATTTTCATGTACATAGGACAGACAATCGTCTGAGTGTAGACTGATGATTCTGGTAGAGCCATCATCCCTTTGATTGGATGATTATCTGTGCAGCAATGATGTACATTTAATGTCTTTATTTCCCTGAATATATATCGTAGCCCGGATGGATGAAACTAGATCGGGGGTCTTCAATCTCGTTCAATCTTCACTCGAAGTACAAGTCTATCCATGTGAGAGATGTTCTGGAGTCGAACATGGAAAGACATTGCCTGATTACCAGCCAATGATTTAAGCTGTTAACAGGCGCGAGAGGAATCACCGATAATGATAATGACCCTTAAGGTACTGCAGTACAATTCACGTGGTGTGAATAAAGGACTTGGCGTCGAACACCACGCAAAATATTTCGGTCGAAGGCCATTGATGTAAACATTTCGCCGGAAGTGAGAAACTTGCCATTGAGGCATGCAAGCTTCAACGTACTGAACGGGGTGTTCCTAGATCGACTTCTTGGATAATGAGCTGACGTCGACAAGAATTGATCCGTCATAGGAGGGCCTTAATGAATCCCACATCAATGACATGGAATGGAGCAAATAATTTTAATGGAGGTGAAAACGATCTGGTGATATAAGGTTCAGGGTGGTGGTCATGAAAGAATGGAGTATAAATGTATTGTAGCGGGTGAGACACAGGTGAATTCTCTGAATGACTTCTCTTGAACATATCGGTGACACTGATGTGATGGATTGGTAGCATTAACCCCAAATGTGGATGGTGTGATGGGACCATGGTGATGTGACCAGTGAATGAAACAACCCAACCCGACTTGGATGCGAAGTGAAAGTGTCATGTTAAAGAGCGATTTGCTACCAACAAAGTTTCTTCAAGTTTTCTTCCCAATTTTTCCCCACTCATCGCTGACCAGTACCTCTTTATTTTTTTCAAGCTTGAGGAGGATAACATATGCTTGTTCTATAATTTTCCCTTCGGGCAAACCCATCGCTATGTTTTAACGAGCCTAGCGATAGTGAAACTCGTTCTCGTCTATAGACAAGTTCATCGCTATTAAAATTTTAACGAGTTTAACAACAAAGATAACTCGGTCCTTTTCAATTTTAGAGAGCCTGAAAAGGAACGTAAAGGAAACTCCAAAATTCCTTTTTCGTCATCTAATCCCTTAAGTCCGAAAAAGTATAAAACAATACAGAAGGAATGAATTTTCGATACTTTTAACGAGCCAAACAAAACAAGCGCTCGATCTTTTTGTGTAATAATCCCTCAGGTCCAAAAAGATTAAAATCTAGAGGAGGGATAGCACTTCTGGTCCCTTTAACGAGCTGGAGAGGCCAATGGCTCGGCAATATTTTCGTATTTTACGAGTCATTTGAAAAGAGCTTAAAGGAGACTCGTCTTTTGAGGAACGAGTGATAAAATTGGGTAGCAACTAATTCCAGGTAAGGTTTGGAATTTTCCAATCACGGCAGTGTTACAAGGATGGCTAGTGAGATCACTCTTCGCAGCTGTTCCTCAAAAAGGGGTAAACAATCAAATGGAAGTGAATGATCGGCCAATGTAAAAGTGGAGGTGACGGTGCAAACAGGACCAAGGTTTTTAAAGGCTGAAGTATTACATTCACGATGGTTATTTACCGGAAATTGGTTCATTTTTTAATGAGCTTAAAATCTGGAGGAACATGTGCTCATTGCTTATGTTTATTTTTTAACGAATGAAGTCCGCGCTAAAACTGCTCGATTAATCCAGTCGTATAATAATAATATCTCATATATAAAAACGACAATTGTTATAGTTTTGCCTCACATCCTTCCTTTATGCAAGTTAGGAAACGACCAATACTACGAGTTTAAAGGGTTAGAGGACCTACAAATTTAAAAAATAAATAGTCACTCTTCGCTTGCATGCCAAAAGGTTTGCATGCCCCCAGGTATAAAACAGAATTTCAAGGTCACCCCTTCTTCCTTTCGTTAAAACATTTGTTTTACCGAGAGAGGTCTACCTCTTACAGGTTACCAAAGATTGTTCTATTTACTGCGTAAACAAAACACTTCTTCGGCGATGTTTATCGAAATAAACAAAGGTGAGTGGCAATGCTTGCCAACCCACATAACTTTGACAAGAGAATCTTATTCCAGAATAACCCCCTCTTCCAATCACGGACGGGAGTACATACTAGTCATATTCTCTCGCGGAAACCTACCCTATACCCGAAGTTTTCCTGTCGAAGCAGACGAGGGTGCATGCCCCCTGGGTTTCAATCATGTCCCCTGAATCACTCGCGCTCATCAGGCGGATGGACTGGAGATTGATGAGACATTCCTTGTGTGAAAAGACCATTCAGGGATGGTATATGACTATTTGCTCTGTGTGATCTGGGAAATGAAATCTGGTCCACGAGCTTGACCACTCTTCCTTTGTGCGGAAAACACATTACTCTAAAGAGTGAGGAGACAATCACTCCCATGCAATAAATATAGTCTCGTCCAAGGAGTAGATTATAATGCAGGGGTCCTTGAACTACCATTACGTTCATTTGAACGGTTTTTCCTCTCAATGTTATGGGCACATTGGGAAGGATCCCTAACAGTCGACAGGTTCCTTTGTCAAAGCCTATTAGATTTCTCATCTTAGGCAAAAGCGATGGTGAACCAAGCGCTTTCCAAGTAGTTGAGGAAAGGATACTCATAGAAGCCCCTTCATCTATGATGGTACCGGCCATAACCATCCTATATATTTGAACAATGATGCGGAATGGTACACTAGCCAGTAAACGGGGTCTGCCTAGTTGGTTCCAATCGAAGGAGACAACTAGGTTGCTTGGATGTGGGACCGAATAGACGGTCGGGTATGACTCTGACGAACTTCCTTCCTACGGTAAAGGAAGGGGTAAATTGCCCCCATGTTCATCGGAGTCTGTGCTTACGAAAAGAATTTGGACAGTATCATCCTTGTTCTCTTCGGTGACTGTATCATCTGAAGATGGAACCTCTGAAGGCAAGACCGGGTCAACTGCCGCCTTGACCTTTTGACTTTCGTCTGGTATGGGTTCAGATGGTTTGTCTTCAATGATAGATGCTTCGGCCGACCACCTGAGCGGGTCAGCCGACTTTTCAACTAGTGACGGACTCGGCAAGAGTTTTTTATATCCAGGAGGAAGTCGTAACGGTGAAACCGGACGATCGTCCAAAACTCTTTTAGCCTTGTCTAAGAAGGGACAACGGTGGATGGCATGATTGCCTTCGAACAGTTTACAAGGAAATCTATATTTTCCTTTTTGTCCTGGGGCTTCACTTTCACTAGTCGACGGTGTGTTTTCAACATGATCATCAGAGGTTGATGACACCAGGTTGTGCAAACGAGGAGACCAGTCCCTTAAGATCTGAGGGATGCAAGGACAATCTCTATGATAGTGGTCTCCTTTGCAAATGACATATGGCGATTTAGGCCTGGTCGGTGCAGTGTGTGGATTTTCGCTAGATGACGCTTGGTTGCCCCCTTTCGCTTTTAGCTCCTTCTTCTTCTTCTCTTTATTCTTCTTTTCTTTCTTCTTCTCAGGTACTTGACTTTTGGCTTTACCGACCCCATCAAGCAAAGAGGAAGGAGGAAAGGAAGAATTGGAGGAAGTAGAAGGTTGGTGGGTAACTCTAGAATCGTCTAGTTGCTGACTCGATTTTTCAGGAATTGCGGTGTTCTGAATGACAGAGGTTGAGAAGAGCCGTACAAGCAAGCCGATTGTCAGTCTTGGAAGCGACAATGTGGCCATATGGGGTGCATCAACATCTCCCCAAGAGGAGAAGGGACTAGGATTTCCTCCAAGGGGAATTCCTTGGTTGGTGGATTCCATTTTCTCAACCCAAGATCAATGTAGGAAAGGGTGATGAATATTTTTAATGAGCCTAAAGTGACAAGTGCTCAGATGGACCTTTTCTGTTAAGAAGTCTGAAAAGGAACGAAAGGGACTGCTCTGGAAATCTAGGTAGAGGGATTACCAAACCAATCACAAAATTGCAGAATACTTTTTACGGTACGACAGTCAATCTTCCTGAATGCTGTTTTCAGTGCATTGCGATCGATAGGGCGGCAGACACGACTTCCTATGGATAAAGGATTAAGCCTATTGTGGTCTCTGATGAGCCCCAAAAATGGATAATTATTTGGGCTCATTCAACCTCCTAATTTGACTTAATCCACCATTCTCATTAGTTTATTGCATGTTTTTTATTATATTTATGCTAATAGAGTGAATTTGGTTAGTCATTATGCCAACAAGTCTAATGGGTGCTTTGTGTAGCCTTTTTGGTCAACTTGGAGACAAAATTGAAGGTCTTAATGAGCACTTGGCAGCCAAATTCGTGGGAGAACAAGGGAGATGATTTGTAGGAAGGTGTCCCCTTAATTTATGGGCCCTTACCTTGAATTCTCCACCATCCGCTCGGAGTTCAAAGGCCACCAAATCAATTAGCACAAGGGCAGCCAAGCAAGTCAAGTAGGACTGCTGTTGACTACAAGTTTTGGGCAGCCGAGTCCCTAAAGTTTAGGAGGACTGTTGGGGTCCTCAATTTGTATAAATAAGAAGGCTTAGGGCCTCATTTTGGTTAGCTAGTGGTTAGTCATTTTGTAGCTGGTAGTTAGTCATTTCATAGTCTTGTTGTAGTCATTTTGTAGTTCGATTTCTAGGCAATAGATTAGTTTTGTTGTCAGCTCATTTTCAAGTTCTCCTTGTGGATAGTTTTGATGTAACTCTTCATTTCTTGATCAATAAAGATGAATCCAGCTTTGCACCAGCTCTAAATCTCTCTTAGGAGGCTGTAGCTCTTGGGGTTGGGGCCATCTCAAGCGCCCAATACCTCCTTTGATTATCTTTATGTGTTTTTGCTGCATTCTTAGAATAAAATCTCCTATTTAGATCTAACTCTTGTTTCGTTATTTAGTTTGTTTTTTATGTGTAAAATAGCTTTTCATGCTCAGATTTAGTTGATAGGTTGTTAACAGAAAAAGCTTCAAGAAAAGGGCCAACAAACATCTGTGGTTTCACCTCTCCCTTAGTGGGATCAGGAGCTGTGACTAGGATGACTTTGCTGCCCACAAAAGCACTGACTTTGCTTTGCCATGCAATCATTAGTGTTTGGTTTTCATTTGCAGAAGTTGGTTACATGTTCAGATCTTTGAATGCTTCATTGCACAGTTAATATACATGGTTTCTTGTTATAAATAAAGTTGTTGTCCATTCTTGGTAGTGTTAGCTAGATCATATTAGGGTAGCATAACTAGATCTTTGTTTTCTTGCATGTCTTTGTTTGTTCAGTTTCAAAAACCACTTGCAGAGTACCTGTCATCCTTCTCTATCTACCCATAATCCATCTGATAATCTGCTCCAACCCTTAGTCCATGATTCGTACCCTTCATTTGCCATACTTTCCCCACCTTGCCCTAATTCCTACATTCTTGTGCATCATCGCTTCCTCCATCCTTGAACAAATCCAATCGCTCCTTAGCCTCATCCACCAAGTCCTAGACCTCTTCACACCCCTATTTCACCTCCATACTCATTCCTCCATCTTTTTCCCTCCATCCATGCTCCAAAATCCCATTTCGAAACATCCTGTAGAAGAATTACAGAACATCCTGTAGAAGAATTACAGAACATCCTGTAGAAATCCTGAACATCCTGTAGAACCCCTGCAGACTTCCTGTAGAAGCTCATAAACACGTTTTCTTGGCAGCCAAACTTTTTGAGACTCTCTGGAAGGGTGTTAGGGACCCCTTAGACCCTCTCTGAACCTTCCCAACCTTTCCCAAGCATTTCTCCTCCTTGATCCACCTCTGCACAGTCAAAAATAGTTAGAAGCACATGCATGATAATTCCAACAACTTAAACAAAAATACAAAAAGATGTTTTCTTCAGATAGAGGTAGTCTAGACACATGTATTTTACCTTCATAGAAGTAATGGCATCTCTTTTAGTAGTTTGCATGCTCTCCTTTGCGTCAGTAGGACTAGTTGGTAGAATTAGGGTTTGCTAGGGTTTGCGTTCCTTTTTGGCTTTCAGTTTCTTTCCGCAAGTAGATCAACTTCCTTTGAGTTAGCTTTCATCTATCAGTTAACAAGCTTCTTCTAAGAGCTCATAGAATTTGGCTTAAGCCCCTAGCGGACTTGTGCCAGCTGACCAAGTGACAGTTGCGGCAAGAGCTAGTACTTGTGCATACAGCACCGTCGCTTCCAAGTTTGTTACGAATTACCGGGTTGATAAAATTAAAGAAGGGAGTTCCAGGAGTTGTAGCATTATTGCTACAATACTGGAGCCCACCATCTTTTTGGTGTCGTTGCCGGGGAAGCGTCAGAGTATTGGTGATTGCCGCTTTTCTTCTATTTTCCACTACAATCTTCTGCTAAGTAGTTTGTTTCACTTCCATTATGCAATTTCATTTATGCAAAAGTAGATTAGCATTTCCTGCTTTCATAGATTAGCATTTCAATTCCGCAATTTCATTTCTGCAAGCGTAGATTAGTATTTCAATTTCGCAAGCGTAGACTAGCATTTCATTCCTGCAATTTCATTTGAGCAAAATAGATTAGTCCTTTCCTGCTTTCATTTCAATTCCGCATTTTCATTTCAGCAGAATAGTTAGTTGCAGTTCAATCTATTTTAGTTTTTGCAGGTACAAGAAGAAAAATGCAAAAATCAACCAAAAAGATTTCATTTCATGCCTTGTAGGAGTAGAGATAAGTTAGAAAAATGATTTCACAACACCCCCCATTGCTTCACACGGCCAACCTTCTCTCTTCTTCGATGGCTGTGACTAAGAAGAACCCTTGGATGGACATCAAGGCATATTTAAAGAACCTCTAGGGGAGAAGAAGCAGAAAACATTCCTCTGGAGCAAATGGCTACAAGTAGAAATGTTGGGAGCAATACCTTATCCAAGAATGAGTTTGCAACTCAAATGTAAGATTTCAAGAGTGATATGAGGAAGTTTCTTGACATGCAACTGGATACCTTACAGATCCAAAGGAAGCAAGAGGGAGCCAAGAGCGCTTTGGTCATCTTTTGTCCTAGGTGCACTAGAAAGCATCCTAGGAACGAATGTCCAATGCACTCCCTAGAAGTGTGTTTCATCTGTGAAGAATACCATCCTAAAAATCAGTGCCCTTCCTTTCCTGGACTTAAAGTTGCATATTAGAGAGCCAAAGGAGCCACTAAACCACTCCATTATATGAACCAAAGGAGGCCGTATGGACCTAGATCTTACTAGCAGGAACTGTAAGGGACATCCGAGACCTATTATGACCCCTATCAAGCCACTTTCATGCCTTCTTGGGGTCCCCCTGCTCATCCTTCTTGGTTCACACCTCCTCCTTGTTCCTTCCCAGATCCATATTATGCCCAACCAGTTGCTCATTCATTTCACTCTTATGCTCAGCCACAGCCTCAGTGGAATGCACCTCATCAGGGGTGGAGGCCCCAATACAACACTCCTCCTGCTTCTTTTCCTCCACCACCTGTTCATCCACAACCATCACCTCCTGCTCCACCAAGGCAACCCCAAATGCCTGCCCAACCACAACCCCATCCACATCCATCTCAAATCTACGCCCCCACTCAGCTACCCATACCACCATTTCCAAACCTGTCCATTGGAGTAGCTCAACAAAATTGCAATGCTAAGACACAACATGTCCAAATGACTCCCCTTGAGCTCGATGATCTTCACCATAGCTCAGGAAGAGTGTTGCAAAGCAAAGATTATCTTGAAAGCATTGAAGGACCACATCCGGCAAAAGAAGATTCCAAAGAGGAGATCAAAGAACCATGGGCTACACTTGATGAAGAGAAGAGATCAGAATCAGAGATCGAGAGAGTTCCTTCATGGTTACCATCAAATCCTCCATGTACTCCAGAGAAAGATCAGCAAAAAGAGGAAGATGAGAAGGTCATGATAGAAGGTGACATGAAGAATGATCTAGATCAGCAAAAGGACCAAGGATATCAAAGCTATATTGAGATATGGTTTCAGAAGGTGACTAAGTTGCAGTGGTACTCTCTTCCTCAGCTATGTTTGATCCCTTCAAAGTCAGATCATTTGGTCTCTAAAGTCCGGATAGTTGTCCAAGCATGCATTTTGAGCCTTCACATCATTTTTTCTCTAATCTCGATGTGCACATGGCTCCATTGGAAGTATTCTTATACTTGAAAATGATTTTGTTTTTCAAGTAGGGTAGGGTAGAAGAGAAAAAAATGAAAAAAGAGAAAAAAATGAAAATAAGAAGAAAATAAAAATCTAAGGTGAAAACCTCCTCAGAGGCGCCTTAGATTGGCTCATTGATTGAAAACCTCCATGAGGCGGTCAATGGGTTGGAAAGAAGAGAAAATAAAAGGGAATAAGATCCTTGGGTGAAAACCTCCCTTGGAGGCGCCCAAGGTAGGCAATTAGAGTGAAAACCTCCATGAGGCGCCCTAGTTGTTTTTCAAAAAAAGAAGAGAAAAAGAAAAAGAAAAATAAAGCTAATCTCCATTGAATAATTTCATGTTGCAGCAATGACATTGCAAGTCAGGAGGATCACTCAAAACAAAGACAAAGGAGTTTTTGGGCCTTCTAGAGGAAGTTCTATATTTCTACAGGAAACATCCTGTAGAACCTTCAAGCGAGCCAGATTCGATTTTGGAAGGGGATTTAAAGCTTGGAATCTATCGGTTATGCCTGCAAGAATCCATGTTTCCATCCCTCACCCCTTTTCCATCATTTTTTTCATGTCATTGTGCTTCTTTCCTCAAAACTGTGTTTTCTACAGGAAGTTCCTGTAGGAGCTACAAGAAGTTAAAAATGGATTGGAAAAAGTGGTTTGGCAAACATGGTAGCTTCCTCAAGGGTTCAGAAGTCCTCATGCAATCTTCCAACTCCTCCTCCATCATCTCCATACCTGCATCACAGCCCAAATTCATTTTTCATACCATGCAACAAAAATGCAAAATGCCTTGAAGCAAAAATACCTAGAACAAAATTTGTTTTTGCCATAACTTGAAAACCATGCATCCATTTAAAAAACCGTTTTATGGGGAATTGTACAAGGGTGATGGCAACATGCCTGAGCAGTTTCAGCCAATTCCGGTGCACGGTTTCCAAGAAATTAGCCTCCATCGCCATCAACCATTTTTGCATTTTCTCCATATCCGTGCATCCATTTTAAAACATGTTTCGTGGGGAGATGCATATGGGTGATAATAACCTACCCAAGTAGTTTCAGCCACTTCTGATGCACGGTTTCCGAGAAATTGATCTCTGAAATCTTCAGCAATTTTCCATTTTTCTCGAAATCCGTGCATCCATTGATCACGATTTTTCTATGGGAGGTGCATCATGATGATAGGAACATGCTCAGCAATTTTCAAAATGATCTGATCTATCGTTTGGGAGCAATGGCGAAAATAAGTTCTGGTCTGGTGAAAATGCAGCAGCAGCAGCTTGAAGGTGCAGATTTGAACGTGGAAACAAATGCCTGCAGCTTAGATCTGGTCAGAGGACACCTGCACAAGGAAAAACAATCAACAATCATCAGCCAAGCCCTCATGCAACCAAAGGATCCAAGCATGCAGCAGCAAAAAGCACTTCACAGCAGCCATTTGACTTCAGGTACGTGACTAAACCTTGTTCCTCTATTGCATGAGTCTAATCTAAGCATTGCATGAACGAATGAGATGGGGGGATTCAGCCAGGAAGCTAGCCATATTCGATTGCACTCATCAAGGCAAAAATCACGCAGCATGCATGGATAAGTCATTTACGTGGAAGTTGAAAAACACAGTTAGTGTCAGCTGTTTGAACTCCAGTGCAGTGGATCAAGAAGAAAACATACAGTTAATAAATAGAACTACAGTCTGCATGTGGCCACGTACACTTGGCCACTTCACTCTCTCACGTGAATCACGCTGCAGTTAAACGACGCTCGGCTGAAACTCTCACCACTCTTTGTTCAACTGCGGTCAACTGAAGCGCATGTCCACCATTTCCAGATCAGTTAACCAATGGTGCTCTACAAGATTTCTGTTTTTTTTCTCGAGATCTCTACAGTTCCTTAAAAATTCCCTCCTGTCGCACTCTACAGGCATTTCTACAGGAAGTCATCTATAGGAAACGCAGAAAACAACCATGCAGAAAGAAAATATGGGATTTTCATCAAAATTCAAGCTCCAAATGAGTGGTGGACGAAGCTAGAACAGATCATGTTATGGTAAGGACTGCAGATGTTTCCCATATCATGGTGGATGAAGGTGGATTAGTCAGAGCCATGGAGAAGAATTTGAGCTCACAGGTTATCGATGGTAACATTGAAATTTGTCCCCTGTCCAATAGTCTGGGCCCTCAGTTCTCTTTCTGCCCTTGGGAGTTTGAGAATGAAAAAGGGGCAGTCGATGCAAATACAATATTGACAACTACAACTAGCCTACATGAACTTCTAATGCTGGCGGAGGAGATTGAATCTGAAGAGGCCACAAAAAGAAAACAAGCAGAAGAGAAAGCAATTGTTCAAGACAGTACTGAGACAGATGGTGAAGCATACGATGACCACAAACGTCAGTCTGAAGTACGTGATTCAACTGCAGGCCAATCTAATGTGACTGACGATAAAAAGAATGGATTTTCTAAGGGTAATGGAAATATTTCTAACCAACATTTGACAGAGTTGAAATCACATAGGCCTGGTTCAAGTGTTCTTGGTAAAGGTGGAAATTCTCAAATGCAGAAGTCAAGGCCATTTCATCCAAGTACTTCTATCAAAGGGGTTGTAAAGGTTGGAACAAGAGGTAGCATTGACTTGAGTTCACATGGAAATACGGGAGAAAAGTCTCAATTGGAACATATGGAAGTCACAGTGTCAGCTACAGAAGGTTCAGTTCATCGGCCAACAAAAAATGGAACTGCAAGGTTGAAGTATATTGTTCCACAACCATTTGCTCTTGCAACTGACAAAAGGGCTTCCATAGGAGTACGACCTGTTGATGTAGCAGCTAATGACATGAACAAGCATATGGGTGCAAGAGGTACCCCATCTTCTTCAGTTCCTAAAAAGGACAAGATGTCAGTGAAACTGGATACACAAGTTGCTTGCAATCCTTTGCTCTCTGAAGATCTACATCTACATGACCAGAATGTGAATCCTTCCAAGCAAGTGAATATGAAGCTAGAGGAAGATGCTCATTCCACTTTTTCCTCAACTGCAAGTGCAAAATCAATCAGAGATTCTAAGGGCAAGTCTGGCAGTGCTCCTTCTGGAGTTGTTTTCAGCTTTAGATGTAATGAGAGAGCTGAGAAGCGTAAAAAGTTTTTTACAAAATTTGAGGTAAAATTGAAGAAAGGAAACACGCGGAGGCAAGAGAGAAAGGAAGTGGTAAGAAGACCTAGGATAGGCCATCACATGAAAAGCCACAAGAACAACAAAAGGAAAAGCAAGAAAAAGGGCCAAATTGTTGAGGCCAAAACTGTGGGAGGAATGAAGGCACTAACACCCAGGGAGAAAAGACTACAGAGTAGAATGGAAAGGACTGAAAAAGTCCACGTCAGTGAGGGCACCTCTAAGGTAGCCACAGCCAAGCTGAAAGGAAAATCACCCACAGCCAAGCAGGATACAGTGGTGCTGTCTGTTTCTACAGGAAGCCAGAACTCAGCTACAGGACTTTCTACAGGAAGTTCTGTATTTTTACCAGAAACATCCTGTAGAAGCCTTTGGGTAGGCTAGAATCAATTATGGAGAGGGATTTGAAGCTTGAAGAGTGTTGAGGAGACATGCAACCACTCTTTTCTTCCATCCTCCACTGGTTTCATCTCCTTTCTCCACCATTGTTGCCATCAGATTGAATATACTTGCACAATCATACCAAAGCTGAGAATTCTTTAGGAAAAGGAGCAAGTAGTGGGAAGAAGCAAAGAAGCATGGTTTCATGACAGAGAAAAGGACATCACTTCAGAAGCTTGGCATGACAAGGAGGCCACCAGGGTCATCAAAGATGAGGAGAGAGATTGGTTGCTCAGAGGATGAGCAACACTTTCAGTAGGGGGGTGATGATGAGCCCCAAAAATGGATAATTATTTGGGCTCATTCAACCTCCTAATTTGACTTAATCCACCATTCTCATTAGTTTATTGCATGTTTTTTATTATATTTATGCTAATAGAGTGAATTTGGTTAGTCATTATGCCAACAAGTCTAATGGGTGCTTTGTGTAGCCTTTTTGGTCAACTTGGAGACAAAATTGAAGGTCTTAATGAGCACTTGGCAGCCAAATTCGTGGGAGAACAAGGGAGAGGATTTGTAGGAAGGTGTCCCCTTCATTTATGGGACCTTACCTCGAATTCTCCACCATCAGCTTGGAGTTCAAAGGCCACCAAATCAATTAGCACAAGGGCAGCCAAGCAAGTCAAGTAGGATTGCTGTTGACTACAAGTTTTGGGTAGCCGAGTCCCTAAAGTTTAGGAGGACTGTTGGGGTCCTCAATTTGTATAAATAAGAAGGCTTAGGGCCTCATTTTGGTTAGCTAGTGGTTAGTCATTTTGTAGCTGGTAGTTAGTAATTTCATAGTCTTGTTGTAGTCATTTTGTAGTTCGATTTCTAGGCAATAGATTAGTTTTGCTGTCAGCTCATTTTCAAGTTCTCCTTGTGGACAGTTTTGATGTAACTCTTCATTTCTTGATCAATAAAGATGAATCCAGCTTTGCACCAGCTCTAAATCTCTCTTAGGAGGCTGTAGCTCTTGGGGTTGGGCCCATCTCAAGCGCCCAATACCTCCTTTGATTATCTTTATGTGTTTTTGCTGCATTCTTAGAATAAAATCTCCTATTTAGATCAAACTCTTGTTTCGTTATTTAGTTTGTTTTTTATGTGTAAAATAGCTTTTCATGCTCAGATTTAGTTGATAGGTTGTTAACAGAAAAAGCTTCAAGAAAAGGGCCAACAAACATCTGTGGTTTCACCTCTCCCTTAGTGGGATCAGGAGCTGTGACTAGGATGACTTTGCTGCCCACAAAAGCACTGACTTTGCTTTGCCATGCAATCATTAGTGTTTGGTTTTCATTTGCAGAATTTGGTTACATGTTCAGGTCTTTGAATGCTTCATTGCACAGTTAATATACATGGTTTCTTGTTATAAATAAAGCTGATGTCCATTCTTGGTACTGTTAGCTAGATCATATTAGGGTAGCATAACTAGATCTTTGTTTTCTTGCATGTCTTTGTTTGTTCAGTTTGAAAAACCACTTGTAGAGTACCTGTCATCCTTCTCTATCTACCCATAATCCATCAGATAATCTACACCAACCCTTAGTCCATGATTCGTACCCTTCATTTGCCATACTTTCCCCACCTTGCCCTAATTCCTACATTCTTGTGCATCATCGCTTCCTCCATCCTTGAACAAATCCAATCGCTCCTTAGCCTCATCCACCAAGTCCTAGACCTCTTCACACCCCTATTTCACCTCCATACTCATTCCTCCATCTTTTTCCCTCCATCCATGCTCCAAAATCCCATTTCGAAACATCCTGTAGAAGAATTATAGAACATCCTGTAGAAATCCTGAACATCCTGTAGAACCCCTGCAGACTTCTTGTAGAAGCTCATAAACACGATTTCTTGGTAGCCAAACTTTGTGAGACTCTCTGGAAGGGTGTTAGGGACCCCTTAGACCCTCTCTGAACCTTCCCAACCTTTCCCAAGCATTTCTCCTCCTTGATCCACCTCTGCATAGTCAAAAATAGTTAGAAGCACATGCATGATAATTCCAACAACTTAAACAAAAATACAAAAAGATGTTTTCTTCAGATAGAGGTAGTCTAGACACATGTATTTTACCTTCATAGAAGTAATGGCATCTCTTTTAGTAGTTTTCATGCTCTCCTTTGCGTCAGTAGGACTAGTTGGTAGAATTAGGGTTTGCTAGGGTTTGCGTTTCTTTTTGGCTTTCAGTTTCTTTCCGCAAGTAGATCAACTTCCTTTGAGTTAGCTTTCATCCATCAGTTAACAAGCTTCTTCTAAGAGCTCATAGAAGTTGGCTTAAGCCCCTAGCGGACTTGTGCCAGCTGACCAAGTGACAGCTGCGGCAAGAGCTAGTACTTGTGCATACAGCACCGTCGCTTCCAAGTTTGTTACGAACTGTCGGGTTGATAAAATTAAAGAAGGGAGTTCCAGGAGTTGTAGCATTATTGCTACAATACTGGAGCCCACCAGTCTCCCAAAATATACTCGGCGGTACATGGGAGCACAAGTCCGTACTGGCACTTATCATCTCAAAGTGGAGGAATCACCCAACCATCAGTGAGAACAACAGTTACCAGGCTTTACGACGCTGGAATACATCTCTAGCCTAGACTTCTAAATGTTGTGCGTTAGGTTCCAAAGCGTTGTTAGATTCATTGAATTTATTTTATATTTGATCTTGTTTATGAAGTTTTCCTTTCAGGTTCACCGCGAGACGTAGTATAATTCCTAAAATGCATTCTAAGATGATAAACAATCCTTTTATCTTCTTTGTGAAATGAAAATCCTAGCTACTAAGGAAAGAAAGACAAAATTCTTTCACAAAGAGCAAAGAGCACACTCTAAATGCACTTTCCTAAATCAAACCAATCAGACTATCTAAATGCAAATGCACATGCATGTATTTGTTTTTGACTTTCTTAGTATATGAATGATAACAAGAAATTTGATGCACAAATCTGAATTTCTTTTCAAGCGACAATCATCAACAAGTTTCTTTTCGAAATAAAAAATGGAGGCAATCACAACACCTTACGATTTTGAAATGAATACTTGTTTTTCGACACAAGAAAAATTACAAATTCAGACCAAAAACAATAGTAACAGGATAATCGACTATCTACAGCAATCAAGCTCTTTCCTATGATTGAAAACGACACTTGCGACAATTCAAATCAACGGATGACAGTGCGATTATGTTACTTTTTACAAAGGAGAACTGAAAATGACTCAACAAACACACAAAAACATTTACAGTTCTTTTGTACAAAGGAGGTGGAATAACAGCAAGGAAAAGGGTCTAAAACAGAGATATACTGATCATAGGCAGCAAAATTCTTGAATAGAACTGGAAAGAATGAATCACAGAAACCAAAACTGAACAATGCCTAGTATGATCAACGCACCTCTAACATAGGGAATTTGAAATGCAGCACACCTATTACACTTAGGAAGTGCGCTGAATTTTAGATTCCTAGAACAGTACCTGCGTTGGGCGAGAGACGAGACTTTGGTTGGGTTTCGGGTCACAGTTTGTAGTTCAGTTCATGGGTTTTGGCCAAGAAAATGGTAATCAGTAATGCAACAATTAGGGTTAGATCTAAGGAGGATCTATGAGCTATCACAAGGGGCAATAAGAGAGTTTGTGAATTAGTTGTTTAAATCATAAACAGATCCCGGAGATTGACTGAAGTGGCATTTATCTACTTTGCGTTTGCATAGAAAATGCAGTTCGAAAGCTACCTGGCACGACTTCAGACTCCGTCTGTAAGTTTATGAAATAGACAACAAGGAAGATAAACAAACAAACTAATTCATCCCCAGCGGAGTCGCCATTTTGTTACAGGGAAAAGTGTCTACTCAGGACTGCTTATCCCACTAAGGTGTGATAGCTGCCTTAGAAACAAACAAAGTAAAGCTACTTTCATTTTTCCTTTACGAAGTATAGATAGAGAAGAACACATAAGACCAACCTCTGTCTTGCGCTAATCTCTTGGTTTAATTCCTCTCTTCCTTGATAGTCTTTCGCTACTTGTTCCCTTGCACGCCCAGCTTCACAGAGTACCTGTAATATCACAGTAGCATAGCACTATACAAGAACATGGATCTATAATCATAAGCAATCTAGGATCAGATGTAAATTGACCATACAAATGCAGCAAATATAAATGACACAAGAGTATGGAGGAAAACTTGAATAGCTTTTATTGATAAACAAGAAAGAGCCAAGGGGAGTTACAACCAGTTGTTCTGACCCAACATCATCCTCTCAGCAAGGAAGCCCCTCTTCACCTCATAAAAAGCTTAGATCACCCAACAATCTGATGTTTGTCTCAAGAAACCAACAGCAATTCCTTACCATATACAAAATTCCAGCCTCTGGATCTCTGGGATGAGGGATCCATATATAGATATCTGTAAGGGGGATGAGTCAGCTTGTGACTTGATTAGTGTCTTCCCTCTGATAGTTCTTGCTTCCACTCGGAGACTGATGATCTCTTACTCATCCTTGGTCGAATTCAGAGAGGCAAGTGTCACAGGAGAAGTTTCTGGAAGCTTCCATTGCCTCTCCACCTCGCGGAATGACACTGCCATTTGTCATTTCTCGCCCATCACATCCCATAGAAGGGTTTTTTGAAATGCAACGCACCCACACAATGTGTTTAGGTGAGATGCAACGCACTTTGCCTATGGAGCAGCTGAAATGATCCTGTTTTGACTAATTCTGAGCAGCTTTTCATGGAGAACTTCTGGGAGAAGCTGTAATCAGTTGACCTTGCTCCTTTAGGGGTTAGAACAACACTTTTAGGGACTTAGGAGCCCTTGGTTTATGGACATTTTATGCTTGGGGTTGCAGTTCCCAAAAATGTCTATAACAAGCGTGTAAACATGGGTCAGCATATACCAAACCTATATACATGTGTTAAAACACTTGAAAAAAAAAATTCCTTAATTTCGGGCTGAGTTCATGGGTTTTACCTGTTACTCACCTCCTATAGCCTATAGCCCAACTCTTTCCCAACCAAAAAAAACTAATTTGGAGAAGTATAAATATACCTCCATGGGAAGGCCTTAAGGGAGAAGAGATGAGATATTGATACTATATTGAGATTATCCCTAATCGAGTCTGACAAAATCCTTGTGACTCTTGCACTCCCCAAAGTTTCAGGAAACCCTTGTTTCCTTGTTGGAGATATCCTTCATTTTTCTTGAGATATCCTTGTGTTGGTGATGGAGGAAGACTGTTGAGGCCGAGAAATGATAGATTCAGAGGACGATTCCGCTTGGAGCCAGAGAAGGACTCAAGTCGTATTTCTCCACCTTACTTGTAGCTTACTTCAATAAAGAAATGTTGTTCAGTTCCCGATATTAAACGTGTTTATGCATTGATTTATATTGTAATTATTTTATGAATCTTATATTAATGCGTAATTGTTCATTCATTTACATGATCTAAAGTTAATATCATGAACATGCTTTATGTTTGTGTTGTTGTATATGTTTCATTTGAACAATTTTCAGGTTTCAAAGACATCAGAAGAAGCTGAGGGTTTGCAACCTACGGGATCTACCCAAACGTAGGACCTCTGGGTAAGGACACTCTTGCACATTTCAGTAGAATAAGCATTTAGGTTGTTTGCCTAAGCATTTCTTGTTGCTGTTTGCCATCTGATCTATTCGGGTTTTCAACCCAAGTGGGCTTATTGATTTTATAAAGAAACACTTTTTGTATGAGCATCCATGCATTGTCATTATAGTTTTCATTAAGATAGTTTGCATTGCAGACATTTTAGTCTTTTTGTTAGATTTTGAGTGTGTTTTCTGGAAAAGGAAAAATTTTCTTGTACAAGTTTATTCATAGAACTCTATAGAAATCCCTTTTAATTGAAGAAAATAACTGCATTTCCATGTAGCTAAGTTTGTATTGTTTTCTGTTGCATTAAAACATCATTAGTTTCACTTTCATTTTTACCCATGACTTAAAGAACAACCCTATAAAATCAAGCGCTTTAATAAAATGAACTAGAACTTTTATTTTTGTCATTAACAAACACCAAAAAGTTTAGGTTCATTAGGTCCTTGGAATAGGTGAGTGGAGTGTTAACTCTCCAAGGCTGCTCAAATTATCAAACATAGAAGTTTAATAACAATATAAATACAATATCGTTAGAAAGACTGGGAAAGCTCCATGACTGGGAATTAAGCATGAGGGAGAGTGAAGACAAGGAAGAGAGATACTCCCTCTCCTACTTGTTGTATCTAACCTCACGACTATTCCGCATCGATTTTGATACGAGTTGGTGCCCATATTTCCCTTTCCTAGGGCTGTGGAGGGGAATCCCATGGCACCTAAGGTAGACGTTGCATAACATTCATCAGTACTTCTAGAGGGTACCCTTGCGAAGCTTGGGTGCTTGCACCAAAAAAGGCTTTTCTCTGGAGGTCAGCATAACTTTTCCTGTTACTTTTGTTGGTAGGCCTAGGCCATCATTATCCCAGACTATCTTCGGAAGGTCCCTTACTTCACATTCTTGTATTTTGGTTTCCGGTCCTCATCACCCATAGTGGAAATAGTTGGAGGTTGCTTGATTGGTTGCATCATTAGGGACTTTATAGTCGAGTGATCTTTTCTCTTTGGGTTTAGTTCTCTTTAGGTGGATTTGTTTTGTCACTTTTGGACCTTATATTCTGAGTGACTGAACTAACACTCTGTTGATCTTGAAAGGTTCTTGATCTTTTTTTTTAAGTTGTGGAGATTCCTTCTCAAGGGAAAAGTTTTTGATTGTGCATCTCTCTTCCTTGGAAATTCATTTGTACATTCCCGCAAGGAAAGGATATGTGAATAAGTTTGGTATGGCCAATATTCCTATGGATCCCAACCAAGGTAGCCTTTCAAAAGGGGATCCTTGTGCTTTTCCTCTCTTTGGAAATGTTGGTACCCCCTTAATGGCCACTTTGAATATTACTGGATTGAATGTTGGACTACCAGTTGGTTGTGGTCCACTCCGAATATTCCTGATGTTCTTGAAGCTTCTCAGATGAATGCTTTATTTCAAGGTCATCAAATGGGTGTTAATTGTTCATCTTCTTTAAAAGAGAAATTTGGGATTCCTTTTTCTCCTCCCTCTTTTAATAGGAGATCTAAAAAGAGGAGAAAAAGGTAGACGAAGAAGAAGAATAATTCTATCCATTCATCACCAACCTCTACTATTCATGTTGGAGATGAGTTTTCAGTAGCTGCAAGTCATGCCGGGGGCATAAGTCTAGTCACTGCAAGTCATACTAGCAATGAATCATCATCAACCTCTTATAGTCATGTTGGAAACGAGCTTTCAACCACTGCAATTCACGTTGGGGGCATAAGTCTAGTCACTGCGAGTCATACTAGCAATGGGTCACCTACCTCTATGAGTCATATTTCTCTTGACTCACCTACTTCTGTGAGTAGGCCTGGGGGAACAAGTCTTACCTCTCTTGGTAAAGAGTCACTTACCTCTGCAAGTCATGTTGGGAACTCTCCCCAAACCACTGCTAGTCATGTTGGTGGAATGGATGTTGATAAGAAACCTAGGCATGGAAGTTTTAAACCTAATTTTCCTTGTAAGATATGCAAGGGAGACCATCTTACTCATTTATGCCCTGGTATTCCAAAGGTACAAAGGATATGGTCGAAGTCTGAAAGTTCTTCTACTCCTAAATAAGATATGTTTTCTCAAGAATCTCATCAACCGTTGGTTGATAATGTGGTCGCGCCAGTGCAATCTCTGGATGATTACACTCCTCTTTTGGGCGGTGAAGTGCCCAACAACAGAGTTTGTTTGATTTCTAGTACAGAGTATTATGCTATAGGGGGCATTCCAGTTTCTTCGAATGTTCCTCCTCCAAGTTCTAGGAGTGTCTCCTTTGATTGGGATAGTCTTGTCAAGCCTCATCTTCCTTCAGCTGCACCTTTCCAAATAAATGTTAGAGTTAATTCCACAAACGTCTATCAATGTATGGTGGATGAAGGATCCTCTACAAGTATTATATCCTCCTTAGCTTGGAAAGCTTTGCGTTCTCCAAAGTTGTTGACAACTAATAGTCAGTTGTTAGCCTATGATAGAAGGCATGGTGAATCTATGGGTGTTCTTCCTCAATTGCCTATGACTTTAGGTGGGAAGATTATTTTTATTGATATGATGGTGGTTGATTTCCCCTTAGACTTTAATATGCTACTTGGGCGTGATTATGTCTATGCTATGAATGTTGTGGTGTCTTCACTCTTTTGAGTGATGAGTTTCCGTCATAATGGGAATTGTTAGAAAATTATATATTACGAAGCAATGAAACACATAAAATATTGCAGAAATATAAACAAAGAAAACGCACAAAACAAGAGAGACACAGATATACATGGTTCACCCAGTTTGGGCTACGTCCACCCCGAACAGCCAGTCCTTCCTTTCTATTATCCAGCAAAATGAAGAGACACAACCTACAGCAAATCTATTGTAATATCCTATGTTTTCTCTCACAGTCTCACCTCTCCATTTCTCGCTCACCGAATACACATATATCACACAACCTCAAATACAATGCCCTCATACAAAGAGAGGGGTTGCCTTCTAGGGAAAAAAACCCTAAACTAAACATAAGTTCTACCGTCAGATCATCCGCCTAATGAACGGCCTAGATTGACTAGAAATTACTATACTTTTACAAGGAAATTTTACATTTATTTTTGGCTTCGGCGGTGCTGCCCCCGAGCCCCCGCCGGGGGACCGCTGGCCCCCGAACCCCCCAGTCGGGGGGGATGGGCCCCCCCGGACTGGTATCAGAACCGAAGGTCTATTTGGCTAATAAACTCGCAGGAAAGAAGGGTTCCTGGTTCGAGTGGGAGCAATGGCAGAAGATGGTAAGTTTAGGGTCGAGAAATTTAACGGCCAAAACTTCTTGCTGTGGAAGATGCAGATGGAAGATTATCTGTATCAGAAAGATCTATACCTACCATTGGGTGGAAAAACAAAGATGCCGACGGGTATGAAAGACAAAGAATGGAACCTTCTCGATAGAAAGGCACTCGGGACAATACGGTTGTGCCTTGCTGCGTCAGTCGCCTTCAACATTTTGAAGGAAACCACGACAGAGGGTTTGATGCAGGCGTTGTCGAAACTATATGAAAAACCCTCGGCCTCAAACAAGGTATTTCTTATGAAACGGTTATTTAATATGAATATGTCGGAAGGTGGATCTGTTGCAAACCATTTAAATGATTTTAATACAGTTACAAGTTAGTTAAGTTCTGTAGGGGTAAACTTCGATGATGAAGTTAGAGCTCTATTATTATTGTGCTCATTACCAGAAAGTTGGAATGGTTTGGTAATGGCCATTAGTAACTCCATTTCTGGATCTAGTACTTTAAAGTTTGATGACGTTGTCGGTGCTATCCTTAGCGAGGAAATGCGACGGAAAAGCTCCGGTGAGACATCGGGAAATGCTTTGAGTGCAGAATCTAGAGGAAGAAAAATGGAAAGAGGAAAGAGCTCAGGATATCGCAGTAAATCAAGGAAAGGTAGATCCAAGTCTAGATCGGGGATAGTGTGCTGGAAATGTGGAAAGAAAGGACACCTAAAGAAAGACTGTAGATCTCAGAAGGGAAAAGAAGGAGATGCACAACAAGAAAACAATCATGAAGCAAATGTGATAGGTGAGGTGTTACAAGATGCTTTGATTCTTTCTTTCGAAAATATTACTGATTCCTGGGTGGTAGATTCAGGGGCCTCATTCCATGCCACACCTGATAAGAAATACTTTCATGACTATGTTCAAGGAGATTTTGGACAAGTTCATCTAGGTGATGATAAACCCTGTAAAATCGTTGGAATGGGTAAGGTTCTTGTAAAACAGCAGAATGGAAACCAATGGCTATTAAAGGAGGTAAGGCATGTTCCAGATCTAAAGAAAAATCTGATTTCAAAAGGGCAGTTAGGCGGTGAAGGTTGTGTGACAACTTTCACGGATAAAGCTTGGAAGGTCACCAAAGGAGCCCTGGTAATAGCAAAAGGCGAAAAGGTTGGTACATTGTATTTATGCAATGGTATTTCTAACTCTGTAAAACTTCCTGGGGTATACATCCAGCTGAAACAAAGACCTTTGAACAATCATGCTCCACACACAACAGGAATATCGTCACTATTGATCAGCTTTCATCTGATAACCACCATCCTAATTCGAATTTACTGCAGAATACCCATTGTTTTTTTCCAAGTGTTCAAGTAGACACTACCCTGCCATAGGTGAACTATGTGGTGTTGAATCCTTAATGTTTAATTGCTTCTGAGAAGGATTCTTTCAACTATTATTTTCCTTCTTGGGACTTTCTCCTGGCAGTTGACCGAGTGATTCCTCCTATGGGGACATGGGACCCATTAATCCCCTCTTTCGATCCTTTTAGTCTCATGATTTCTTGGAGTTTGTTTTGCCTTCACAGGAGGAATTTTTTGAAGCCATGAGTTTTGATTGCCAAAGGAGTCCTTGGCCTAAGCCCTATAAGGGGTTTATCCTGAATAATTATTATGCATAAGCCACAAGGTCGTGTGGTTCTCTATACCATATTGTACATATAAGGTATGCATTTTCAAGTTTTGTATTCTATAACACAAGATTTTATCTGAAGTTTATATGTGGGATGTATTAACTTCTTGTCTAATGTTCTTATTTATTTCTATAGAACTTGGAAGAGTTCTCCTTTGGACATTTTTATGGTTGATCCATTCTGACAGGTATTGGTTCTCTAAACTGGCATATAGATTAGGTTTTCCACCTACATTGTGCATTTATCAGTTAGGTTTTGGTCTTATGATCCACCCCGCCAAGATATGATGCAGAACCTTCTCATTGCTTAGAAGTGTCATAACTTGTGTGGTAGAGACTACCTTATCATGGGTGCCCTAGATAGTAACTTGTTGTCACTTGGCACCCATGCTGAACTCTTGTTCTTAGGCTCAGGAGTCCTCTTTAGTCCCTCCATGACTTTGCGATGAAGCTTAATGCCTCTACTTCTCGTTATTTTTTTGCTTTATACCCTAGAGGTTCCTTTGTGTTGAGTTGTACTGCTGCATTGCATGTTGACTATTTGCACCTTTTGGCCTTGAGTCGGCTTCACTTGGACTCATGTTTAAGCCACTTTTCAACCATGTCTTCTACAAAATCAACCTTGAAATCACTTAGCCTCTGCAGCTTGAGGCACCCTTTTAATGGTGGAAAGAACATTCCTTTGAGTGTCATTGACTAGTTTTCGCCACATTGCATTACGCATAGGAATGTTCCCCTCCCAGGAACTAGAAAATATTCTTTGTCAATGCTTGTTATTTCCACTATACTATAGCATTCGTTTCTAGGCTTCATCTAAAAGAAAAAAGACAAAAAAATATATATCCCAAAAAAGAGCGGGAACAAGACATTATTTCCATATTTGATTGCAGCTAGAGTTAGTTGTATCGCCCTTGAACAAAGCCCTCAAAAGTAAGTCTTTCCTCCATTGGGATGGGCTTTAGTTTTACTTAGGAGAGCCTTAACCTTGTTATTGAGTCATTACTCCTCTGATTGGTTATCTCTTCCAATCACATGGAGACTTTTCTTATGCCTCCTGCATGAAAAACTTATACAAAGTTATCATATGGATCATTGTAGTCACAGTTGAGTCGTGCTTTTGTTTAAGGGAAGTAAACTTGAGTCGAACTCTCTGTGGTGTCCCTTAACCTATTTCTTAGTCAGCCATCCCTAATTTTCAGCGTCATGTTCGTTATCACATCAGCTATGTTGGTCCTTTGCTTGTGCCGGTTTGAGAAGGTCTCCATTGACTTCTTGCTGGTGGGTCTTGCTCTTATCGACTACGACAAATTGCTCTGAGGGTAGATCTAGCGCTGTTCCCTGGCCCTATTTTCATTATTGATAGGTTAGCTTGTGCTCAGCATCGATCTGTATCAGTGGTCTTTGACTGAGTGGTTTCCCTTGTGTTTGACATCAACTTTCATTATCACACATTAGGATTCATGTAGTGCCTTGGTTTCCATTTGACCCTATTGGTGAATTCTCCACCTCTGTGTTAGCTTTCATTAGTGGTTGGTTCAGAGGGTTTCTATCGTGCATTAGTTACATCTTGTGTACGCCAGAAACATGCTTCAGTTGGTTTACTACAACTTTGTTCATCCGATTCCTTCCACATTATTGTCCTAAGGGTTACACTTGCACTAGATTGATGAAGGATGCCTTAACGCCTTCCTTCTAGCGGATATTTTCCCATTGACTTCAACTTATTGCTCTAGGAAAGAGATCTAGAGTCCATTTGGCAGTACCTTAGGGTTTGCAACCATCAATGGTAGATTCCTTCGCTATCGATTATGGGAAAATATCATTGTCTCTTGATTGATAGATTCTTCCAAGTGTTCGACTACAGCTCATTTATTCGCACTTGTTAGGTTGTACTCGGTACCTTGAATCTCATCATCATTATCGGTTAGTAGCCTTGCATTTGTTAATGATATACATCAATGAATGGTAATCAAACAATTTCTCACATGGTCGACTTCAGATCATTTATTCCCAATCTATAAAAATGTACCACGATGGTCGGTGAAGACCTCAGGTTTGCATCAACATGTCTTAGTTCACCTATCAGCTGCTCTTGTTTCTACTAGTTGAAACCATCCACCTTATATTTTGGCACCTGAGTTGCAGTGTACTACCATTTATTCCACCATGTTGACTTGTTACTACTTGGATCAATTTCTTGAGTTCAATGATCAGCTTCATATTTCAGCATCATTGATCAACTCTTTATGTGTGATATTCAGACATGTACTTTCTTGATTATGATCAGATGACCCATTATGTATTTTCAATTCCTTTATACTTGTATACATTTTGGATCTGCTTTTGTAATTGACATGCAGACATGAATTACTATTTTTGAGCATGGGTATGCCTGCCTCAGACAATATTTTCTCTCTGATCTCTTTCGCTAGCTTGGCATGCCGAATTCTAGTGAACTCCTCCACGGTCTTGGCGTGATTCCTTCTATACACTTAATACATTTCAGCTATCATGTACCCCTTGTAACCTCATATATTAGGGGGCATATGTTATAGCACCATTTACCATTCTTAGTAGATCTGATGCTTTGATTATGGCATAGGGTAACCCTTCCCTTTAGACTTGGTCCAAAATCTAAAAAACAGTGTTTTATTCCCTATACGCTACTTTTCCCTGTGATAAAAGCATGTACATGTGGGTCAGCATATACCCAAATCACGTACATGTGTTAAAAAACTTAAAAAAAATAAATTTCCTTAATTTCGGGTGGAGTTCACGGGTTTTACCTGTTACTCACCTCCTATAGCCCATGGCCCAACTGTTTCCCAATGGAAAAAACTAATTTGGATAAGTATAAATAAACCTCCATGGGAAGGCCTGAAGGGAGAAGAGATGAGATATTGATGTTATAGTGATATTATCCCTGGTCAAGTCTGACAAAATCCTTGTGCCTCTTGCACTCCCCAAAGTTTCAGGAAACCCTTGTTTCCTTGTTGGAGATATCCTTCATCTTTCTTGAGATATCCTTGTGTTGGTGATGGAGGAATATTTTTGAGGCCAGGAAAGGATGGATCTGGAGGACGGTTCCACTTGTAGTCAAAGAAGGGCTCAGGTCATATTTCACCACCTTACTTGTAGCTTACTTCAATAAATAAATGTTGTTCTATTCCCGATATTAAATGTGTTTATGCATTGAGTTATATTTTAATTTGTTTATGAATCTTATATTGATGCGTAATCGTTCATTGATTTATATGATCTAAACTTAATATCGTGAACATGTTTTATGTTTGTACTACTGTATCTGTTTCATTTGATTAATTTTTAGGTTTCAAAGACATCAAAAGGAGCTGAGGGTTTGCACCCTATGGGATCTACCCAAACATAAGACCTCCGGGTAAGGACTCTCCTGCACAGTTCAGTAGAATGAGCATTTAGGTTGTTTTCCTGAGCATTTCTTTCGATTATTTTCCATCTGCTCTATTGGGGTTTTCAACCCAAGACCCTAGGGTGATCTCACCCGCAACATAGTCTCATTTACTAACAAGGATGATAAGAACATATTTCTCATGGGGAACCCTAATCAGTGGGAAGACCTATACCCATAACCTGAAACTTTTGCTCAGTGTGGTCTTGAATGTTTAAAGGATTGGATTTCATTGTTCACTTGTTAACTGGAGATGAGATGTGGAAGCTTGGCATGAGGGAAAACCTAAATCAGAATATCTCTTAGTTTCTACCAAACAAGAAACAACCTCTCTTGCCACTAAAATAATTCGAGATCCGTCATCCACCCTGGCACAAAGAATGCCCAGTAATAAGTACAAATGCACACATAAAAAGGAAATGAAGTTAAATAAAGGATAATGGATTGAGAAAGGCTTCCTATGTAGAGAGGTAATTCAATGACTCCGTTGGGGCACTTAACTATTTATACTTTTCCTTCTTTAAGAGACATCAGAAATAGGATTCTGTGTGGTTGCGTAGTCGCTGAAGGGGATGGGTCGCACCGGTTGTCAGCTCCTTAAAGCATGCTTTTGTGACAAAGGGACTTGGGAGAGGTCGCATAATCACATTGAGGGAAACTCACATCCATTATGAAATTTCGCGGGCACGATTTCATGACCAAGCTACTTAGGAGAGGTCACATAATCACATTTAGGGAAAGTCGCATCCATTATGAACTTTCTGGGGCGCGATTTTGAAACCAAGAGACTTGGGAGACGACGTAGAGTCACATTGAGGGCATGTCACACCTTCTGGATGTTCATTTCACTGGGGTGGCATGGTCTCTTATATCAAGGTCACATATTTCTGGCATTTGTTTGAGGCTCCGAAATTGCGATCTTGTGACTTAGAGAGGTAGCATGGCCACAAGTCGCATTTAGAGTTTCATCCCTAAGCATCATCCCATGTGACTTTGTGACCTATCCAGTTAACATGATGGTTTAGTCATGTGACTTGAATCAACATGTTCTTATACTCTCTTCATGCCATATACTTCCATGAAGAGACTGTGTATTTTTATCCCCATCTTTCATGACTAAAAGCCTATTGGAAATGACTTGGATCTTGTCTTACACAAAGTTGATTGTCCTATCGAATCCATGAACTATGACACATATGAAAATCGTTTTGTGCAACATGTGAGTCTTGGTTGGATTGGTGCCCCTTCTTCTAGCCCTTTTCATTCAAGGTACCCTGATTTATTTCATGTAGATACTACAACTACGGTTTCTACAAATCATTCACATCTTTATCATACCTGTGTCTATTATAATGATATACAAGGGGGCGATGTTTCACTGTCATAGTATGAGGATCTTGAATCTCTTGTTCTTGATCTCATCCACCCACAGTATTTAATAGGTGAAGTAGAGGGCCTGACATCTCAACCCATTCAAGATGGTTCTCTCATTAATCCCTATTCACTCTCAGTCCAAGAAGAGCCTTATGTGCCATATACCAAGCCTGATCGAACTAATGGCTTCAATGATCACCTTTCTTTCGAAGACATATTCACCCCTACCTCTGATGAATGTCAATCATATCTTTCGACTAATCTTATGAAACCACCAAAATTTGATGATTCACCTTTCGAATGTTTAGGGACTCATTAGGAAGTTGAGGCACTTCAAATTTTGCTGATGGTTATGTCAGGTTCTCACATTCCTCATGAGACCCTTGAACCAAGTCAAATTACGGTTCCTACATATAAGGCTCCTCTCAGCATCATCTTGCCAGATGCAAGGTCATCTTGGAAAGCCTGTAATTGGAGTGATTTCTCTCTGAGAACATATTTCCATCCCCTATCAGCTGATGTGAATCAACCTCTATACCCTAATTTGTTTGTTTAAGGGAGTACTCTGGCCATTGTCTAAAATGTTTTTGACTCTTTCCCAGGTAATAAAGTTTGTCAATCTGTTCAATCAAATGATGTCTTACAATCTCCTAAATGGGAAGGTTCCAATCTACCTCTCCCCTTCTTGAAACTCTTCTAGTTGATTTGGTTCATTCTTGGGAATCTAAAGAATCCAATTTGATGACTTGCAATATTTTCACTGATAGTTGTTTTTCATAGCTAATGATAACCATATGTATTCTGTGGAGAAATGGCAACAAGAAATTCCAGTTAAACTTTTCCTTGAATTAAACTGAGAATTAAAATCAAGTTATATTCCCATTGAAACTTGTAAATAGTTAATTAAGTTTAATTAACTTAGGAATTTCGAGTTGGAATTATTTATGTAGTCTTGTATATGGTCTCCCTATGTTTTAGGTGTCTAGTATGAGTTTAATTTGAGTTGCAAATTAGATCACTCAGTTTACTGAGTTAAGTTAAGTTAAATTAGTTCCAAACTGTTTGTGGAACTAATAAAGTGTTAATAGTTAGTTGGTGCACTAGTGCATCCACAAGTTTCACTCTAGTTAACTGAAGATTGCCTCATCAGAAACTCATTCATGTCGATTATGAGAAAGAACCAGTTGACACTAGAGTGTAGGGACAATGTACTATCAGTTGTATTATTTACTTAAGTGTAAATATCATGAATGCATAAGAGATTAGGGGCTTGGAGAGCTGCAGAATTAGCAAGTGTTGGCCAAGAGCTAGCTTGTGAGCTGAGAGAGTTGATCATACTTGTGCATAATTTTTCTAGTGAGAAAAAGCTTTATATCTTCACTCATATTTCTGATATATGAAATACAGATAGTGGGTTTTTTAGAAGTGGCTTCCCTAGATACATATTGTGTTATGTGCCATTGATTTATCTTCTTCTTATTCATATTGTTTTCATCAATCTATTGGCTTTCGTTGGTTGAAAATAGAAGTATATTCCAATTTTATGGTTAAGTAAATTGCATGAGATTGTGAATCTACAAGATTTTATACATGGTATTGAAGCAAAGAAAAGTATAATAGAGGAGATTTCAAAGTTTTGAGTTTTGGGTTACAGGTGAAATTTGAATTTGCAATACATACTTCAGGATTGGCAGATGGCATTCTACAGTTTGCGGCTCGAGTATTCCTTGGAAGGAAAATCAAATTTTATAGCCTGGGGGGATAGAATGGAGGTTGTGCTAGAAGAAAATGGCTTGAACGAATTCGTTGAACAAGAAATCCCTAAGTCAGCAGCATCGGATGCACAAAATTTGGCCGAATGGAAGAAGTGTGTGGTGAAGTTGAGGAATATAATCCTTGAGGGACTTCGAGACCACATTGTCTCAAGTCTCCATGTTGGCTTAGTGGGGCCTGACCTAGGTTCGGAGGTGATTTAGCCAAACAAATCCCGAAACTACCGGCCGTTTCGGCAACAGTACGCTATGTACGGACTGAGGTCTCACCCGAGGTAGTATGGGAGGGTGCTGGAACCAGGTTTCCACACCCTAGGGATGTCTTGATGAAGTCTAGGATGTTCACGAACAAAACCTGTGTGCTTGTGCCGCTTCTCGCAGCCTTCTATCCTTCAAAACTTGTGCAACTGCTTCTGCGCAGCTCTGTAAAGAGTGTGAAGAGGTGTTGTCTAGATCCTTAATCCTTACTATGCTATTATTATAGATCTTAACTTAATTGTGTGGGCCCAATATTCTCATTAATCATTCAATATTCATAACAAGTGCGCACAATCATAAAACTATAAAGAGATGCATAAATATAACAGAAGCATAGAAGCACAATATTTTAGAATCAACTTATCTTTATTAATTCTCTATCTAAGTACAATCCCAACTCCACACTACGCACTCAGCTGCAGGGGTCTGCGCACATAGCTGCGGACTCTACCAGGCCTCTTTGCACTCAACTGCAGAGCCTCTTCCTACTACTACAACCAAGACTCAGACTTACAAACTCAGAGCTAATTCATCAACCACAACTTTCTATTATTTCTCAAAACTAAGACTGATTTTACACTTCAAGCCTCGCTCTATTTATACAATCCCATGGTTCGCAAACGATGGGTAGGTCGACACACTTTACATTAAATTACATTATCTTAGGGTAGACAACTCTAGACTCTTGCACTCCGCGCCTGCATTTCACGGGGTCCTTACATTACACTTGACCAAAATTCAGGCTTCAAGCCCAAAAAACCCATTATGTGGGGATCCACTGCCCAACAGGCCCCCAACACAATCACCGTGACTCGTTTTGAGTCACTCTGCTAGTGTGGTGATCTTTGTGCGCATTCCATCCAACTGTACCTGTGCTACGCCAAGGTCCACAATGCACCATGCTGCCGTCATTTGGATTTGCTCCATTTCGGCTTCTGAATCATTTGCGTCTAACTTGATTCTTACTTTGCTGCAGACTTCTAGTACCTATGTTTATAGTCCTGCACCTTTGTCTGGCTTGTCAGGTCGCGAATATTGTTCTTTGGTCAGTTAGTTAGACAGTTGACCCACTCGTGTAGGGCTTTAGGCGACTGCCATTTACTCTTCCTAGGAAGGGTTCTCCATTAAGTTTGACTAGCTAGACTGTGCCTCTGTCTGTAACTTCTTTTACCACATATGGTCCTAACCAATGCATTATGAATTTTCCAGGAAATTTTTCAAACTTGCTGTCATACAGCAACACTAAATCGTTTACCTTGAATGTGCACAACTTGATATGGCGATTGTGCCAGGCTTTCTCGTGTTGTTTCTGTACCTGCTGATGGAATCCCACCAAAAACCATTCTTCCTCGAGTTCTTCTAATTGCGTGAGTCTCTCTTCCAAGGCTTCACGGTCCGACATGCCTGTAATTGCTTCTATCTGCAAACTGGGTACGATGTATTCCATTGGCATGACTACTTCTGTGCCATAGACTAACCTAAAAGGTGTTTGACTCGTCAATTTTTTTCACATGGTTCTGTATGCCCATAATACGGCAGGTATGCGCAAGTCCAAGTCGTTTCACTGCATTGCATACTTTGGTCAATGCAGTCTCCAGAATTTTGTTGAATGTTTCTACTGTCCCGTTAGCTTGCAGATGGTATGGTGTAATTTGTTGATGATACACCTGGAATTCCTGTGTGAGTGCACTGATGGTTTCATTTAGGAAGTGCATCCCATGGTCACTCATTAAAGTTTTTAGGCAACCAAACCGTGTCAACACGTTGTCGAACAAAAATTTCACAACTATAGCGGTTGTGCAGCCCTTAACCGACTGTGCTTCCACCCATCGAGTTAGGTATTCTGTCACAGTGATGATGTAGCATGCACCCGCCTTCCCCTAAGGTTTGATTGGTCCCACAAAGTCCATTGTCCATTTTCTGAATGGCTGCAACATCATCTGTGGATTGAGTGGCATCTCATCTCTTCGTGATGGTTTCCTAGTCCTTTGACATATGTCACAGGCCTGACAATGTGCTTTGAAATCTTGATGTAGGGTGGACCACCATAGCCCAACATGAAGAATCTTTTATGCCGTCACATGCCCTGCATAGTGTCCTCCTGCAACCTCCCCATGTGCTTCCACAAGGATATTTCCACGTTCAAATTAAGGTACATATCTTTGGAATATCTCATTGTTTCCCATTTTGTATAGGTGCCCCGCGATGACAGAAAAGTACACCGCGCACATCACCAATTCTTTCTTCTGTTGGACTAAATATTCCTTCGGCACAGTCCCTATGGTTAAAAAATGGATTATATCTTTGAAGTGGTCATCTGCAAGGTGCACTGCAAGGAGTTGTGCATCAGGTAGTCCTTCTTCCAAATTTGTTGGCTCCTCGCTTGTCTCAATTCGTGATAAGTGATCTGGTCCTGCATTTAGGCATCTTGGTTTTACAGTGACCTCAAAGTCATATTCTTGAAACAGTAAAAACCATCTGCATATACATCCCCCCAAGGCAGGCTTGTTCACCAGCTATTTCAACGTAGAATGATCAGTATACATCTTGAAGTGCCCGCCAAGTAAATAGCATCAGTACTTATAGAGCACATATACCATTGCCAACCCTTCGCACTCAGTAGTAGAGTAGTTCTTTTCAGCTTTGGACTGCCGCCAACTCACAAACACGATAGGGTGATCCACGCCTTCTGCACCTTCCTGCGTCAGTACAGCTCCCAGTGCAATACGTGATGCATCAACATGTACATGAAATTCTATGTCCCATTTTGGGAAGACCAGGATGGGAGCTGTTAGGTCCCTATACTACTAGTGTAACCCCTTATTGTTATTAGTACAACCCACTTATTATATTGATGTACCCATGTAGTGCCCATATTGTTACTATTGTGCCACATAGAAGCCCACTGTTGTTATTATTGTGCCCTTACATTATTATTGTTATGTCAGCTCTAATTATGTTATGAACCCTTAGACTCCTATATATAGAAAGGAGGTCTTTTCATTTGTATCATCCAAGAATTGTTCATTTATGTAATGTAAATGAGGTTTCCCCCTCGAAGAGGTTGAATTCTAAGGCGTTGATTTATCTTTTCTATATTTTCTTGAGCTGGTTTCATAACATTTGGTATCAGAGCTTTGGATTCTAGGGTTTCGCTGCTCCAAACAGGTCATCGTGGAATTTTCGCTATAAATTTTTTTCTGTGATGTTTCAGAAGTCGCAAACAAAACCCATTTGAGAAGCAATCACGTTGAACCTTGGGTCCAAAATTCAGTTATTTGTGCGCGATATTTGCGGAGATATGATCTGAGGAAGTTTGTCTTTTTGCAGACTCCTGAATTACATTCAAAACAGGTGACCTGGGGAAAATCGTCATAACTTTCTCTCTAGGGATCAGATTGAAATTTCGTAAGAAGGTACAGAAAGAGGACGGACTGTAGTTTCTTGTATGCATTTTTCAGATCCAAAGGTCGAAATAGTGACACGTGGCACTTCATACAATTTTGATCTTCTGGAAAGGTCTATAATCAGGTCATCTTGGGAGATTGTACATAACTCTTTCTTAGAGAATCCAATTTGGATCAGACTGGTGGCATTGGAAAGAGGACATAGAGGGCTACTATAGGTAACAATTTTAGAACTTAAAGATCCGAAAGTACAGAATTACAATCGTTTCAAGGTCGATCTCCTGAAATCAAGAAAAAGCAAGATGAGGAAGTTTGATGGCAAGGATCCGGTAAATTGGATACTTCAGATGGAGCAATATTTTGATCTACATGGTGTACAATTGTTACAAAAGGTATGTATTGCATCTTCATATTTAGAACCAGATCAATTTTTATGGTACAAAGGGCTTTGTTCTCGTAAACAACTTGTTACGTGGTTAATTTTCACGGAGGAAATGATAGCACATTATGAGGATACAAAGAGCAACACCTTCTTTAGAGCAACACCACAACAATTGGAAAGAGTAAAAGGGCTTTGTGACATAGTGGAAAGAAAAATTATGGAAACAACGAAGCGTACCCCTCACAACTATAAAGATGGAAGTGTTGTTTCTCCTAGCCTTCCACAACCTACAAAGGTTACACCACAACAATTGGAAGAAAAAAGAGAAAAAGGGCTTTGTTACAATTGTGATAGCAAATGCACTAAAGGTCATAAGTGTGCTGAGAAGAAATTATTTTACATAGAATATGAAGAGGAGGAAGAAAAGGATCAAGAAACATCAAAAGAAGAGGATATACTCCAGGACCCCACCCCAAAGAAAGAAGAAATGAATGAGACCATATCTTGTAAAGCATTGGCAAGAATTACCACTCCTCAAACTCTCAAGATAGAAGGACATATCAAGAAGAAAAAGGTGCAAGAAGTGAAAGATTACATCGAGAAAGAAGAAATGAATCCAACCATATTTTGTAATTCATTGGTCAAAATTGCCACTCCTCAAACTATCAAGATAGAAGGACATATCAAGAAGAAAAATGTTCAAGAAGTGAAAGATCACATCGAGCATCAAGAAATGAATCTAACCATATCTTGTAAAGGATTGAAAGAAATTACCACTCCTCAAACTCTTGAGATAGAAGGACATATCAAGAAGAAAAAGGTTCAAGCAGAGAAAGATCACATCGAGCCTCAACAACATGTTCTCCAACTTTTAAAGGATAGCGCCACTTCAGTTCAAAATCAAACGAAACAACAGGTAGATCAACATCGTAGTGAAAAATGTTTTGATGTATGTGATTGGGTATTTTTATTGCTACATCTCAAGCAAGCTATTTATGAGAAGGAAATGTTGGAAATATTACGTGCACTTAAAAAATGGTGACCTTACCGAATGGGAAGACTCTTCAAGGATGAGGATGTGGAAGCATTGTTTTGTGCTATTTCTATTATCCAACCGGATTGGATAAACGAAGCAAGGGATGAAGGGAAGAAGGAAAAAGAAGTATGGCCACTTATTCAAAAGTTGCAAAAGATCTCAATTCAAGCAATATTGCCAAAAATTGAAGAGGAAGGAAAAATCATATTGGAACCTAGAGCAGTCACAGAAACAAGAACCTGACAGCGACGAAATCGATCAATTTCAGATTATCTCATCAAGTGGAATAACTTACTCGTTGAAGATTCCACATGGGAGGACAAGAATTTTATACAGAAGCAACAAGAACTACTCAAGCGTTGAGGACAACACTTTTTGAAGGAGAGGGGCATGTTAGGTCCCTATACTACTAGTGTAACCCCTTATTGTTATTAGTACAACCCACTTATTATATTGATGTACCCATGTAGTGCCTATATTGTTACTATTGTGCCACATAGAAGCCCACTGTTGTTATTATTGTGCCCTTACATTATTATTGTTATGTCGGCTCTGATTATGTTATGAACCCTTAAACTCCTATATATAGAAAGGAGGTCTTTTCATTTGTATCATCCAAGAATTGTTCATTTATGTAATGTAAAGGAGGTTGCCCCCTCAAAGAGGCTGAATTCTAAGGCGTTGATCTATCTTTTCTATCTTTTCTTGAGCTGGTTTCATAACAGGAGCGGATGCCATTTTCTCCTTGAGAACATCCAAACTTTTCCTACAATCATCATTCCAACAATATGTAGCGTCCTTTTTCAATAGTTTTTCCATTGGCGTTGTTATTTGTGCATAGCTCTTGATAAACTTTCTATAGTAACTAGTGTGCCCCAATGTAGCACGTAGTTGTTTGACACTTTGCGGCACTTCCAGATTGAGAATAACAACAATATTTGTAGGATCCACCATCAGGGCTTGTTTGCAGACCACATGGCCGAGCATGTTTCCAAAGGGGACAAGGAAGGTGCACTTTTTAAGATTCAACACAATCTAGTGTCGTCGTCAAGTATCCAACATCAACTGTAAGCTTGCTATGTGGTGTTTAACTAACCCAAATACAGTCCAATCGTCCAAATATACCTCCAAGAACTTGTGGATGTATTCCTTAAATGTGGCCACCACTACGCGCGAAAATATCGTTGGCGCATTCTTCAGTCCAAAGGGCATAACGGTGTATTGAAAACAACCCCATTCGGTTGCGAAGGTTGTCTTGCTCCTATCTTCCAACGCGATCTTGATCTGATGGTACCTTGAGAAGCCATCTATGAATGAGTAAGCTTCCCAACCACCAACATTCTCCAATACTTCATCTGTAAACGGTGTCGTGAATGAATCGTGAACATAGGCATCATTAAGCTTCCTAAGGTCCATGCATATTCTAATTTTGCCCTTTTGTTTTTTCTCCTATACCACCATGGGACTCACCAAGTTGGATTCTTCCACTGGTTCAATAATTCTGGCTATAAGCATTTTGTCTAATTCATCGCAGACCTTTTCTTTATACTTTGGATTCAAACGATAAGGTCGTTGTTTAACTGGCTTCGTATCTGGTTTCAGAGTGATCTTCATCATCCCTAAGTCACCAATGATCCCCTTTAAGTTCGTGATTTTGGTCGGGAACAAATCTTGATATTCGTGAAGTAACTCGGTGACCTTATCTACATAGCATCGTCCCAATAGTCCCCAAGCTTCGCATACTTCAGCTCTGCGTCTATGCCAATGTTTACCTGATTTGTTTTTAGTGACACAGTGATGTCAGGATCCTTAATTGGTGGTCCTCGAACTTCGAAACACCCTTCAGTTTCCAGAATATTAATATTTCAGGGATCATCATCATCCTCCTCTACTTGTAAGTTATAACATTCTAGGGCATTGCTTAACTGGGTTGCCCATGCTAGTTGAACTACTTGCCATGGTTCTTGTGGTATTTTGAAGATGGCAGCTTTTATGGCTTGTAGTGCGTCATGAACAATATTCGACCATCATTCTTCAAATGTGAATGTTAACAAAAATTCCTCATGCAAGACATCCCATTCGCCCATACCATGTTGGAGTTCTATCTCAGTATACCAATTCATGGGTATGACATCCAGGGTATGGTAGAATAAGTGTACCCATTCAGGCTGAGGTTCTTCCCCATAGGCCTTGGTCCATTTTTCGAGGTGCGTGCGTGGGTCATCTTGTCCATCGTATTTATCTTCTATCTATAGTTATGGTTTCCCAAATCGTAGGCCCATCATCCTTCTACATCCGTGCTAGTTTTCAAAATTTCCTTGATGTGTTCCTCACCAGCGTGCAGGTGTCACGCATAATGCCCACTTCAACGCATCGAACCGCTATTGTTCCGGTACTGCGCTTTCAAACTTGCTCAAGAATTCATCCACCACTGTCAATCCATCATATGTTGGTAGATCGCGGGCCTAGGTTGTTACGCAACGCAATGATCTAATCATCATGTTGCAATTTAGTGTTGTCACTTTGTTCAACCCATTGTGATAGCATTTGTGTTCTTCATCTGAATCCAAGGTGCAGGAACTTGTGCATTCCCAAAAGATCCTTCCATCTGCAATCATATTCATGCAATCCTGATCTCGCACAGTTATCTTGTAGATACAATCCAACTCATCATCGCTTCCATCGTCACACACAGGTTTGGTGTAGCATGCTCCTTCGACTAGATCTAATGGAACTACTACGCGTAGGGAATTTTTCTCGAATATCATCTTCCTCTTCTTCGGGTTGATAACTCCATTCATATTAACGGCCCAGTCTATTCCTAGCAACGGGGGATAGGGATTGTTGTCATCAACATTCTCTATTATTTCAAAGTCCGTCTATGTGTTCGCACCTTCGATATCAACTTTTACCCCTGGCAACCTCCCCATGGGAAAAATATTTTGTTGGTTCGCCATTCGTAATTGAATAGGGGATCATTGTAACATGGGCCTGCCCATACGTTACCATGTCTGCTTCAATAATACATTCACGTATGAACCCAGGTTTAGGATTACTTGATCCATTTCATATTCTCCAATCTGTGCCGTCAATCTCATTTCCCTCCCACTGTGCAATGTATGCTTCCCCAACTTCTAGACTATGTGTGGTTCCCCTGATCCTGTGCACCTAGTGATCAACTCCTGTAGTCCCTTAATTGCCTTATTGTCACGCAGCATTTTAATGGATGTCTCCAAAAGGTAGTAAGCATAGAAGGATCCATCCTGGCTCTGGTTGATCCTTACTACCTAAAGTGGAGGCCTCTGTGAAGCCTTGCGAACCCATTTATCTTCCTTAGGCTACTTTGCCTTATCCTCCCTTGTGGCCGCACCTCTTTTGAGCATCATATTCACATTTGGGTCTTCTTCGCGTGGTTGAGACCTCATCATTTGGATATTCTGAGTTGGAGGAAGCTAGAGTACCCCTTTCTCATGCATCTGTGTGATCAACGTAGGATAATCTATCATTTCATGATCAAACTGAGCATAGTATGAACAAGATATTCTCATCGGGTCGGTACAATCGTGGGCGTAGTGCCCTGGTCCTCTGCAATTGTAACAAATTAACTGTTTGCGGCCCCTTCCTGGCCCCATTCCTCCTTGTCCTCGACCTCACCCCTTAAATCTAGCACGTGCCATCCCCACGGCTGGGTTGAGGCCTCGTGTTTCTATTTGCATTATATAGGCTAGGGTCCGATCCATCATTAACTCGTAGCTGTGACAAGTACACTTGTCATGGCTTACTGATCTGCAGAAATTACAAAAAAACTGCTGGGGAGTCTGTGTATACTTTTGCAACAAATGATAGTTATCTGTCATGTGTTTTCCTCCTATCTGATAGATCGTGCACCATAACATGGGTGTCACACTCAGCCCTGCCTGTGCCTTCGGTCTCAATGGCATTGCCCCCCTCCTACCAAGTAGTTTGCGAATACTGGACAATGGTCCTTGTCATGGCCCTGGCCTTTGCATTTTATGCACCACACTTCCTCGCACGCCTCTAGCCACGGTGCCCTATCCTACTTCAAGCTCTGCATTTCCAGGCAGAGATTCTGTAGTTGCGCATGGATTTGTTGAACTCCCAGCCCTGGATCCTGTATCGGTGTTTCATGCAACCTCATTGCCATTTCCAACGCTTCGGCCTGGGTAGAAAGTTTCTGTTGCGACAGCGCCGTCCTCAGGTGCGGTGTTAGAGATGCCACAAACCATGCACGATGCTGTGCATCCGTGAGCATCATATTAGCCTCGTGGATCGTTCTCTTTAGCCAATGATCCAGATCCCAGGGGGTCTTGCCTAGAAGCATCATGATCTATTTGAACCCAATGATTGACTGTGTCTCCGATTTCGGTCGGCTAAATTCTCTGTACAACACATTTTGGATATCTGCTATTCCTGCATTCGGGTGATCATTAGAGTTCTTGATATACCATGTCAACGCGCAATCCTGCAATGTGCTCACAAATGTAGCCTTCTTAATGTTTTCGTCCATGACCCCTTGTGCTTCCCACACTGCTCTTACCATGAACCAAAACTGGTCTGGATCCTCATTCCCTACCCCTCTAAATATGGGTAGCTTGATCGCGCTCACCATACTAAATTGCGTGGTTGGTGGAGGTGGAGTGGGTGGAGATGGAGGTGAAGGAGGTGAAGTGGGTGGTGGTGTGGGCAGAGGTGGTAACTGTGGAATGCACTGTCTTATCAAACTGACCGCACTTCTTGGAGAGACTCGAGCGAGCTCTTCCTCGATCTCTCGTGAAGGTGAAATTAAGGAACTGTTTTCTAATTCCCCACTACCTATGTAGATCTTTCCACTTTGGGTCGTCCCAAACATTAATGTATTCGCATAACCCACTTTTCACATAACAACATCTCAATCCAGGTATTCAAAGATTTAATGTACTTACCTCGCGGTCCCTTAAGAAAACATTGTTTTGCTTCATTGTAGCTCACAGTTGTGTCTATCGTAAACTCAGTGATAAATCCCCCTATTATCCGGTTGAGCCAATGGTCCATAGCTCGCGTGATCTTATCTTTTGATGCCTCTAGTTTGCGCACTAAATCCAGAGTCCACACTATTGGTTGGTCAAGTTTACACCTTCCTTGGCTATCGGATAACCTCACGATCCACTCATACAATTCAGAAGGAAAGAATGCGAAGAACATCTCGTGGATTTCTGTATACACGTAGTGATCCAGCCACCTTTTCTCGGATACCTACGGAGTTTTGTTTTCCTGTGTCACAAACTCGTCAATATTCTTGTCTAGCCACTCTTCAATTTACTTCTTTGTTGGGTTCCAATGGTATGACATCAGATATCCTTTATGCAGATCCCGATCCTGGCAATGGAACCATTTGTTGGCTTAGTGGGGCCTGACCTAGGTTCGGAGGTGATTTAGCCAAACAAATCGTGAAACTACCGGCCATTTCGACAATAGTCCACATTGCGCAGACTGAGGTCTCACCCGAGGTAGTATGGGAGGGTTCTGGAACCAGGTTTCCACACCCTAGGAATGTCTTGATGAAGCCTCGGACGTTCATGAACCAAACCTGTACGCTTGCAATCGTTTGTCCTTTGCAACTTGTGCAACTACTTCCACGCAGCTTTGTAAAGAGCGTGAAGAGGTGCTATCTAGATCCTTAATCCTAACTATGCTATTATTATAGATCTTAAATTAATTGTGTGGGCCCAATATTCTCATTAATCATTCAACATTCATAACAAGTGCGTGCAATCATAAAACTGTAAAGAGATGCATAAATATAACAGAAGCATAGACACACAATATTTTAGAATCAACTTATCTTTTATTAATTCTCTATCCAAGTACAATCCCAACTCCACCCTGCGCACTCAGTTGCAGGGGTCTGCGCACATAGCTGCGGACTCTACCAGGCCTCTGCGCACTCAGCTGCAGAGCCTCTTCCTACTACTACAACCCAAGACTCGGACTTACAGACTCAGAGCTAATTCATCATCCACAACTTTTTGTTATTTCTCAAAACTAAGACTGACTTTACACTTAGAGCCTTTCTCTATTTATACAATCCCATGGTCCATGGACCATCGGTAGGCCGACACACTTTACATTAAATTACATGAAATTGGAAGTGTTGGAATCATGGTTGTCAAGGATGATATGGTGAGTTTTTCTCTTCTAGGACTCTCAAAGAGGTGTCATAGTTATCAGGACTTTGTCAATGGTCGTGAGAAGTTGTCAGATTGTGAATGATTGTGGTCAGATTTGATGCAAGAGGAGATCAAGAGGAAAACCAGGGATGCCTCTTCATTAATGACTGATGATGAAGAGAACTGTGCCTTAATGATTAAGGTGAAGAAGGGAAAAGGGAAGGCTTCCCATTCCAAACCGAATTCTTATCATGGAGGTAAGAAGAAAGACATGACGAAATTTAAGTGATTTCATTGTCATGACTTGGGCCCTTTTGCTACAAATTTTCCAGTCAAGAAGTACAAGAAGAAGTCCTAAGGAGGAGCGGTGGGTGAGGCTTTGGCCTCTCAATTCGAATTGAACCTTTCCCTCATTACATGCATGGTTTCATCAATGATGGGAAGTGTATGGTACTTAGAAAATGGAGCTTCATTCCACATGACTGGCGAGAAAGAGTTATTCAGTGATCTGGAGGTGACAGATTTCCAGATGCATATCGAGATGGGAGATGGCGGGAAGTATAGTGTTACTAGATTGGGCACGATTACGTTTCAAAGGGAGCATGGGGCTCCACTCACCTTGAAGAATGTTATGTATCTTCCCAAGCTAAAGAAGAACTTGTTATTGTTGCCATGCTTGAGGATAGAGGTTATGATGTAATCTTTTCAAAAGGAAAGGCATTCCTTCGACACATAGCTACGGGTCAAGTAAAGAAGATAGGGATTTAGGTGAAGAATGAGAAAGGGTGTAGAGCTGAGATGTTGGCGAGTTGTGGCATAGGTGACTGGGCCACTTGCATCATGGGGCTTTGAAGATATTGCAGCCGATATCTACTGGTCTTCCAAAAGGTACACTTGAGCAAGTTGATACATGCAATGGGTGCACTTTGGGAAAACACACCAAGTCTTCCTTTCATGACAAAGACGGTTGAGCAACTATTCTAGAAAGAGTCTATTCAGATGTGTGTGAACCATTATCGACAACATCCATGGAAAAACACAAGTATTATGTTATATTTGTTGATGACTATTATCGTAAATGTTGGATATTTTTCATGCAAAAAAATGATCAAACTTTCACAAAGTTTTTTGAGTTTAAATCATTGGTGGAGAAAGAGTCGGGAAAGAAGGTTAAATCTCTACAAAGTGATAATGGTGGTGAGTTTGTCTTAAACAAGTTTAAGAAATTATGTGCAATGGAAGGAATTAAACAGGAGTTGACGACCCCCCATAACCCTCAGCAAAATGGGGTGGTTGAGAGGAAGAACAAAATCATAGTAGGGGCAGCGAGGGCGATGTTGCATGATCAGGGCCTACCACTATACTTGTGGGTTGAGGCATGCAACACATAGGTTTATGTTCAAAATGATAACCCACATCATATACTTCAGATGAAGACACTAGAGGATGCTTATTTCGGTAAGAGGCCAGATGTTGGCCACTTCAGGATTTTTGGGTCATCAATATATTGGCATGTGACCAAAGATGCATGGAAGAAGCTTGAGTCAACATCAAAGTTGGGGATATTTTTGGGGTACACGGACACACCTCACAACTACTGGGTGTACTTTCCGACCAGCAGGATGACAATGGTTCACAGGTGTTGATTTATGCAATGGGTATGTATTTACTCTCAATTACATTGCCTTTTTCCTCTTTTCTTATCTCTTTTGTACCTTGATACACTAACATACTGATGGATTATGATAAGAAATGAATGAAATACTCTCAATTAAGATTTAGCCACCATAACTAATTCTTATTCCTTTTTCTGTAGAAAAACGGTGAAAGGAACAACTGTTGTTCCCTAGAGATGGAACATCATAAACTGACAAAGGAGGAATAAGGCACGCCAGTTGCGGTCAGGCTGAAGGACGAATCAGGAGGATCAACGCTAAATAAGAAGAATGTCAAAAGATAGCATTCAGTTGTGAATCCCTCAGGATCTCCTGATCCTAAGGGATCTCATTTATCTTTTATCCTTTTTTACTATTAAAGTGAAATCTGTAGGACGAAAGGGGATCGATCAATCAATCTCTACTTATTTTCAAATTGTAATTTTAATTTACAGACTGGTGCTTTTGAGGAACACGATTGTATTATAATGAGGATTGAGTTCAATGGTTAATACATAATTTACGTTGTTGTTCATTCATATTCTCTGAAGTAGCTCAACAATATTCACTGGTGGCTAAGGGCCCGACATCTGTTGGATCAAACTTCTATCCTTTGTGTTATATCTTTCTAATTCATGCAAGTTTAATTGGTTTGATGTTTTTTCGTTCTCTGCTAGTTTATCTTGTTTGCTATTTTCCGATTTCCTATATTGCAATTAGTTTACTTTCCTTTATTTTGACCTTACGTACTTCGTAGCTTTGTCATTTGATTCCATTTATGCTTACTGTATATTAAATTGATTATTAGTTAAGGCATTGAATCTTGTTGATTACGATAAAAGTGTGGTTATTATAGAATCAATTGAAAGAGATTAGTTAATACTACTGAACTCTCAGTTGGCATCATTTCCATTTGAATTGCTTAATTGAGATTGAGTGTGATTTAGATAGAATCATCTAGAAGAGATTGGCTAATACTACTATGCTCTCGGTTGATGCTATTGTCCATTGAATTTCTTGTTTGAGATTTGATTACGATTTCAGTTGAGGATTAACTCTTGATGCTTAGATGTAATATTTCCATTAACAGTTTCAGTTTGAGTTTTATAAATGCATCTGTTTACTCTTGTATCAAAGGTTTTAAAAAGCATTACTCTCGGGATTTATAGCTTCCACATATTGTGTACACTCTTGGAATAAAAGGCCTTGCCCAGGTTGATAATTAATGTGAGGCAATTAGGAGTTTTAAAAGACACCTTTTAGCACCCAACATTTTGGCACCGTTGCTAGGGAGTGTTGCCATTTTACAAAGAGTGATGTATATGTGATAATTGTTGATGGGAAAGAATTGGATATTGAAAACAGGAGGTAAGAACCTATGTAACGAGCAAGTAAAGTGCTTGCTCCTCCATCCGCTTTTCAGCACAATTGCATAGACGTGAAGTAGGTGTTTGATGTTTGTTTGCTGAGGGAGAATTGGGTATTAAAAATGGAAGGTAAGAACCTGCATAAGGAGCAAGTAAAATGCCTACTCCACCACCCGCTTTCTTGCAGAATTGCTAGGAATTTAAAGTAGAAATAAACATTTGAATTTTTGCATGAATGACTAAGAAGAAAAGACCATAAAACGATATAATCCCACATCCCAAACCTGAAAAATATAAGGGACGGTGACCCTTGGAGGATCAAATTTTGTCGACGAAATCATAAGGATAGTTGAGTCTCAGCCATCAGTAGGACCCCGAACCATTGTTTCTAGACACCCTATTGTCTCCCTTCAGGCCATAGGATCACCATCTATAGCCTTTGTTGAGGTTCACAGTAAAATTGAAGGGACTGAACAGAGTTTTCAAGATATTGAAAATTCACGATAAATTCCCTCACAAGAAGGGAATTCTTGCAACCTTCGTGAAGGATAAGGAGAAACAGATAAATCTAAGGTTAAACCATCAAAAATAAGATCTCATGAGGTAGTAATTGAGTAGAGGACACCTAGTGTCCCAGATCAAGGGAGTGCTGTTATCATTCCCGCCTCTTGTGGACATCCTAGGAACAACTCTCCATCTCCGGAGATCCCAGAAGGATACTGGCATATCTTTGACCAAATGGCCAATAATCCATAAACACCCCAGACCTCTACACTACAGTATCCTATTGTTGACACATCGGTCAACACCCCCATGAAAGCTATCCCATTACAAAACATTCCCACCTTTCATGGACTCACTTCAGAATATCTGGATGCATTCCTGTTTGAATTCGATGTCCTATGTAGGGGTTATGATTACACCACTGACCCCCAGAAACTAAAGCTGTTTCCCTCCACTTTAAAAGGAGAAACCCTGTGTTGGTTTATGGGACTGGGTGGAGGCACCATCAACGATTGGGACCAAATGAAAACTGCCTTCCTTAAAAAATATCAAGATTATTGTAGATTTAGAGAACTAAAAGATGAGATATTCCAAATGGTAGCAAGGCATAGTGAAACTTTGGAAGAATATGTGGAGTGTTTCCAATATAACCTCCAAAGGTCTCCTTACGCAAATCTACCTGATAATGTTCTAAAAACCACGATGATTAAAGGGATGGAAGACCAGTGGATAGAGACACTAAATATCATGGGTAAGGGTGATATTTATCAAGAAGACTATGCTAATATTATTGATTCATGCATTAGGTGCTCGAGGGGCACTACAAGACTGAAACCAGCTGGACGCGATGCGATCACCAGGGACAACAAAGTCTCTGGAAGAAGCGTTACTCGTGCTGAAATCAACAATTTGCTAGAAGATTTCAAAACAGATATCCTCGGAACCTTGAAAACATAGTTAGATATCATGCAAGCCAAGAAGAAGAAGGTCAAAGCAGAGCAGAACCTGGTTATTTTTTGCCCTCGATGCATAAAGAAACATAGTCATAAAGAATTCCCACTTGATATGGTACAGACCTGTGCCATATGCACTAAGGAACATGCCACAGAAAGTTTCCCATCACTCCTAAGATTAAAAGCAGTCTTCAAGGAGGCAGAGGAAGAAGCAGAACCAGTATACTTATTAAACCAGCGTCGCCAATGGCAAGAACAGAAAACAGGTATGCCTACTGACCCATCTTCATTCTTTCAGCCTTCACAATATAATTCCCAGCAATATACAAGAGCTACATGGCAGAACCAACCACCTTTTCCTAATTGGCCACCACAAGCATTCTCCATGCCACCTTGGTCCAATCAGTCAAACCCAAACAATAGTTGGCCAAATCCCTCTTACCTTCCATCATTCTAGCAGAACAACCCATATCCATCTCAATGGTCCCCCTCCACTTCACAAAACCAAAACTGGAAATCAAGCTAGCAAAGACCCATGAACCAGCCAGTAGGGACAGTCCCCCTACCTCAACCCATGCTACCAGCACCTTATACGTTGCAGCAGAATCCTCAATCCAATCTACGACTGCAACTCCCAGCCTAGCCCAACCCAAATCCTAACAACAGACCAATCCAGTCGGTACAAATCATTGAAGGTCTGGATTTGGAAACTGAGTTGAGAGAATGTAATGAACTCAAATTGAGGTCTGGACAAATAATCGCACCAGAGGATGATAAAAATCTACAACTTGAAGAACCATACCCAAATAAGCCATTGACTGTAGAGCAAACACCTCAATGGGACAATACAGTCAAGCAGAAAAGTCACGAACTGATCATTATCTCTTCTCTGCCATTGCCAGAAAGATTGATTATACCTCACCCAATTGAATATCCCGACTTCGATCTCTTGGGAGAACTAAAAAATATTTGCATAAAAATACCCCTTCTCAAGGCTATTCATGACATTCGAATCTATGCAAAAACCATTAAGGAATTGTGTGCCAAAAAGTCTACAAGCAAAATAAAGCTAACACCAACTGTCGATGTAGTTGGAACTTTGTTTGATCCATTATTAGGAAAAGAGGAATTGGTGAAATATGAAGATCCAGGAAACCCCATTGTCACAATACAAATGAATGGATGCTCCTTTCCCAATGCATTAGTCGATTTAGCGGCAGCCCTTAATATTCTCACATTAACAACCTGCGAGAGGCTTGGCATCACAACCTTAGATCCAAATACGACCTTGCTGGAACTTACCGACCATTCAGTTATTAAACCAGAAGGGACATTATAGGATGTGATGGTGTCTGTAGACTCTTGGGAATACCCAGCAAATTTTTTGATTATTAATCCTAGAAACTGCCTAGATGGACATCCTTTAATATTAGGAAGACCTTGGCTAGCAACTGCATATGCTTATATAAGCTATCGAACATGCAGTATGCCTATAACTAGAGGGAATGGTGTAAAAAACCTAGCTTTATACCCTCCAGCTCAGCCAAGCCTAACCATAATAAAAACTAGGAAGCAAGCTGTAACATATTTAACAAAAAATATTCGATCACCATTAACTATAGCAGATGCTCTTGAATTTAAAAACCAAATAGAAGATAATATTATTAACACTTGCATTAACCACCCTACTGCAGTACCTAATCTAAAATGTCACATGATTGAAGTAGTCCTTGATAATCAAACTAAAGAAGATCCTTTAAGAGATATCATTGTCCAAACAATACCAATGACCACTGTCTATAATAGAAAACCTATTGAAATTGAGCCAAGGAAAATCCTTAACATTAACAAAAACTTGAGTGATGACCAGCAATAGAAGCTTATTCAAATCCTTAGGAAATATAAAGGGTATTTCACTTGGGATTACCTAGATATGAAAGGGATTGACCCTCAACTATGTATGCACCACATCTACACTGAAAAGGATGCAAGACCCATTCGACAACCTCAACATACATTAAACCCTCACCTAAAGGATATTGTTAAAGATGAACTGCAGAAACTGTTAGATATGAATTTTATCTATCCCATATCTGACAGTAAATGGGTCCCTCTATTAGTTGTGGTTCCTATAGGCTATAAAGAATGGGAAATGGCGTATATGCGTCGATTACAGAGAGCTCAACAAAGCAAAGCAAAAACACCACTTTCCCCTTCCATTTATCGACCAAGTTCTAGATACATTGGCAGGAAGAAAGTTGTTCTCCTCCCTGGATGGATTCAGTGGCTACAACCAAATCCAAATGGCCCCTGAAGACCAAGATAAGACTACTTTCACTTGCCCCTAGGGGACGTTTGCTTATAGGGTATTTCCTTTTGGATTGTGCAACGCACCCACTGCATTCGAGAGAGCCATACTCAGTGTTTTGCAGACTTGATAAGTGATGGATTAGAGGTATACATGGACGATTTCACACCATATGGAGATGACTTCGAGCAGTCATTACAGACATTGGAGAAAGTCCTGGAAAAATGAATTTCTACTAGGCTCTACCTAAGCCACGAGAAATTCCATATGATCATGACAAAGGGCCTGATCCTACACCATTACATCTCAGCAGCTAGGATTCAGGTAGATCTAGTAAAAATATAGGTAATCCTCTTACTAGCTACCCCCTGCACTCAAACAGAGGTATGTAGTTTTTTGGGATTTTCTAAATATTATCATAGATTTATAAAAAAAAAATTCACAAATTGCTGCACCGTTATATGCTTTGACAGGAAATATTGATTTTATATGGATTAACAAATTTGACATTCCCTTTGCAGAATTAAAATGACTAGTATCAACAACACCAGTATTACAAGGCCCGAACTGGGATATACCATTCCAGATTTCATTAGATGCATCAGATACAGCCATTGGAGCAGTTCTTGGCAAAGAAGAAGACAAGAAACACTACGCGATATACTACATCAGCAAAAATTTAACTGCTGCTGAGTTGAATAACACATTAAGAGAGAAGGAGTTTCTAGCTGTAATCTATGCTATTAATAAATTCAGACACTATATAACAGGATAACCTATAGTCCTATATACTGATCATTATGCTATCAAATATTTAGCTAATAAACCTATTATGAATGGAAGAGTGACACGATGGTTAATCCTTTTGTAGGAATTTGACATAACAATCAAGGATCGACCATGAAAGGAAAATCTGGTGGCATACTTCCTCTCCCAAGTGCCAAGAACAGACGACACAATGATAGTAGAAGACTAGTTCCCCAATGAGCACCTGTTTGTTGTGACCATGAAAACACCGTGGTAGGTAGATGTGGCGAATTACTTAGCAGTGGGAAAAATTCCCAAACACTTAACACCTAGAGAAAGGAAATTGATAGTGCAACGTAGCACTCGGTTCTCCTGGATCGGAGGATACCTCTTTCACACAGGAGCCGATATGCATATCCGTAGGTGTGTCAGGGAAGATGAAATTTATGATATCTTAAAAGCTTGCCACGATGGACCTTGCATTGGACATTTTGTAGACCACAGGACTGGAGATAAAATTTTACAAATCGGCTATTTTTGGACCACATTTAAGGACGCCAAGAAATTTTTCCATGCATGCGATAGCTGCTAAAGAATGGGTTGCCCTGGCCAATATGACGAGATGCCCCTGCACCCACAACTAGTCATCGAACCCTTTGGATGTTGGGCGTTAGATTTCGTCGACCCAATAAATCCATTATCTAATAAAAAATAATATGTACTGGTTGCAACGGAATACGTGACTAAATGGGTGCAGGTAGTAGCGTTACCAAGAGCAACAGAGGAAACAGTAATCAATTTTCTCTTTGAAATTTTCCTATGGTATGGTTTACCTAGAGAAATAATTATGGATGGAGGGCCACAATTTGTAAGCCATAAGATTGCTTCTACACTAAAGAATCATCACATTTTGCATAGAATCACCTCTCCGTACTTCCTGCAGGAAAATGACTAGGTAGAGAGTACCAACAAGGTAATCGAGGCCATTCTAATAAAGACAGTTGCCTCGTACAGACACGACTGGACTACCTGATTGCTGGAAGCCCTGTGGGAATATCGCATGACTTGGAGGAATACAACAGGATACTCCCCATATCAGCTGGTGTTTGGTAAGGAACTTATCCTCCCCATAGAATTTGAATTTCAAACATTAAGGATATCCCAAGAAGTTGGTTTGGATTTGAATGAAGCATAGATTAACAAACTACAACAAATAAATGAATTAGATGAAATTCGGCTATTGGCTCTTCAGCATATGACAATTATTCAACAAAAAAGAGCAAAATGGCATGACACCCTCATCAAGAAAAAGACATTCCATGAGGGCGATTGGGCGCTTCTCTACGATTCCAGGTTCCAAGACTTCCTGGGAAAACTCCAGACTAGGTGGTTAGGTCCCTATGAGATAAAAGAAGTGCACGATAATGGCACCCTTACATTGGCCACCATTGATGGGTCTGGCTACTCCTTTAAAGAAAATGGGCATCGGGTATGCCTCTACCACAAACCACTTACAAGGGAATCCTTTTACCAACAGATACACAAAGATTCTATGATACAAATTCTTGTTGTAGAAGGCAACTCTTCGGCAACACCAGTTCTGTAAAAAGTTATTTTTTTGAGACTTGTAAATACAACTTTTTTTCTTCTTTTTCTATTATTTTTCTTTCTTCTGTATGATTGCCCTTCTGTTGGGATGATTGCTTGTGTGTGTTTTTTGCTCTACTTGTTTTCTTTTGTTGTTCCCTAAAGGGAACAACACCTTTTCATGTGTGTTGATTTGCTGTTCCCTACAGGGAACAGCTACTGTTCCCTAAAGGGAACAACACTTTTTCATGTGTATTGATTTGTTGTTCGCTACAGGGAACAGTTGTTGTTCCCTAAAGGGAATAACACTTTTTCGTGTGTGTTGATTTGCTATTCCCTACAGGGAACAACACTGTTTCCGTGTGTTGATTTTTTGTTCCCTACAGGGAACAGTTGTTGTTCCCTAAAGGGAACAACACTTTTTTGTGTGTGTTGATTTGTTGTTCCCTACATGGAAGAGCTGCTGTTCCCTAAAGGGAACAACACTTTTGTTGTGTGTTTTCCTTCGTTGTTCCCTCTAAGGAACCGTTGTTGTTCCCTCCAAGGAACAGCTGCTGTTCCCTCCAGGGAACAACATGTTTTGCTGAGTGATTTTTTGATGTTCCCTCCAGGGAACAACTGCTGTTCCATAAAGGGAACAACACTTTTTCAAGTGTTTTTGCTGTTCCCTCAAGGGAAAAACACTTTTTCGAGTGTTTTTGTTGTTCCCTTAAGGGAACAACAATTTGGGAGTATTTTCGAGAACATCCCTTTCTTCCTCGTGTATGATCATTCCTAGCCCATCCTAGTTCATTTTATTTAATCCTCTTATGGCATAAATGCAATACATATATGAGGACAAAAAGTATGGAGTCTATTGACGTAGGTGAATATCCTTAACATTATTATCTCTAACAAGACTGCTTTGTGATGATCGAAAAAGAAAGGACACAATTATCTAGATCACTTTACTGTCCTAATTTCTGCTATAAATGATACTGATTGATTATCTTCACCATGCTGGTTCTACTCCCTCTAGTATAATTCTCTCTGCTTATTATCAATAAGATTATGGGTATACTTTTTTTCTATTGATATGTTCAAACTTCTTCCGCCATCCCTACTCTTAAGGAGTACCGAGCCACCCTCTATATATAAATTGGGGAGTGTAAAAAACATAAAAATTTAAAAAAATATAATAATAAAATTCGCTAAAATTTTATTTTTTTTTGATCTACAGGTTTAGTATAGGGGGGCTCATCATGAGCCAGCCTACCATGTTCATAGGGATGCGGTAAAGTGGCATTCCCACTATGGCCACCACACTAGGGATATGATCCAATGGATGCCTCAAGAAACAAAATCCTTGGAACAGGAGATCTCATCACGAGCCGACCTGACCACTTTCGCTACTTCCCAGTGAATGGCAATGTGTTCATTTGGTTACCATGCCAACACATTGATCTATACTTTGGACATCATAATGCACTTCCCCATCTATACATAGAGGATCCTAGCTCCTAAGGGTTAAAATAAACTCTGTCGAGGCTATGGATGCCTGTAGGAAGCAGAAGCTATGCTTATGGTATTGAAGTTTTATTTCCTACATCAATAATTATTACAATGCCCTCTTCTTATTTTTCTATTTTTCTATGGAGAGATTACTTCCCGAACTTACCTTACCTTGAACCTTTATGCATGAGTTAATTTTTTTATAAAATCAATCACATCATTTTCAAGTGGAATAACGGTGGTAAGGTATCATCTCTTACCCATGTTGTCCTTTTTACTTATCACATCACCTCACGGAATCTTATCACTTATTAATAATTCTCATTACACACCTCATTTTCATTACTCCAATATCCTTTTACAATCCTTTCATTAATATACGTACTCTACCACCTTTACTACCCAATCCATCACCCCTGTACTTCGCCACTAGAACGTCATCTTTTCGTCCATTCGGTCGTAGGTGACCTTTAATTTCGAGAGGGGGTGGGGACCTCCAGTACACTCATGCATGCACTATCATCATTTTATTGGATTTTGTAGCATAATATGACATCCCATAAACATAGAGCGTGTGGAATTATAACAGTCCTAGATTTAATGGTATTTATTTTCATAAAACATCACCTGACAGTGTTGTTACAATTGCTCACTATTCCATCTCTCGCTGCTACTTGTTGCTGTGTTTTCTCCACTGCACTAATCATTTGCAGGAATAGGAAGAACTCAAGCATCATGGGAGGTAAAACAGTGCGCTGAGAACCTTTAATACTCATCTGAAATCACCCCTAGGTGACCTCAAGAAATTAATGAAGGTATTACAGAGTCATGTGCCATGTTATCTTAGGCAATGGATCGATAAGATTGCAAAATACACAAACACTTGAAACAGTAAGAGATCACAGTAAGAAAAACACAAACACAACAAAATTTAATAAGGAGTTCACCCAATCCTCCTGGGCTACGTCTCCTAGTCCAGCCTTCAGTGGTGGCCTTTTTATTATGTCTTTAAAATAGAGTCTTACAATAAGGAGCTCAATCTGAGTCTCACTTGACAGAGGATGATCAGTAGGATGGCACTTGGAATTCCCAAGTCCTTAGAGTTCACAAACTCTCCTTACCAAATTTTGACATCCATTGGTCTCTATCTGCTTGATGCTGCCCTTATGCTGATGGTCAACTCGGCTTCTCTGTCCTTTGCAATTTTGCCTCTCTTTCTGTGTCTCTCGGCCTTTGGCTTCTTCACTGCTTCACCGCTGCATTGTCTCTGTCAGCTCGTGGCTTTAAAGCCAGTTCGTTCCCCTGACTATTCGTTTCTACTTCCCAGCTCTGTGGATCACCTGCCTCTGTCTACCAGGACTCCTCTACCTTGCGTCATCATCATTATGTAACACTTTGTAGAGAGGTGGTCACTTGTCTCTTTGTGAACTGAGTGTCAGTTCTTCTTGAACGGTTGTTTTTTTTCGTTATTTCCCAGATGCCTACAAAATGGATCCTTTTTTCGACTCATTGGTCAAATCGGACTTCAAATCTTATGCGCCATAGTTTATTTCACCCTCGAGTCTAGTCATCCATCAGGTTGAACCTCTGCCATTGATCTGGAGCCTCCAGATCCCATGGTCTTCGCTCATATCACACGGTTGAGTTGCTCGACCATTACTCCGCGATGTAAGCGATTTTTCTCTCTCATCCGCCAAACACGCATCACTCGGTGTATGGAATCACTTGGTCCTCAGCCAAACCCGCTTACTACTCGAAATGCCTCCGATATTCTGCCGGTTTTGAGCGCAGGACCCGCCTTGTTGGTTTTAGCGCTTTCCCACAGTTTTCTAGTTTCCCTTGTGACCGAGTGCTCGGGGCTTTTCCTCTTCAAGGGGTTTTTCCCAGCGATACATGATTAGCGCTGAAACAACCTCCATTTCTGGATCTAAACCTCCCAATTGCCATTTTTGTGCCATGTGTGGTCTCCATGGGCCAACGGTCAGCGTGCTTTGACCGAAGGTCCTCGTTGTTCCGTGTTGGCTACAAATTACCATTATTCGGTTATTTCTGATAGCTATGAGATTTCTTGAAGTCTGTCATTAATTCTTAACAATCATGGAATTGTTTCAGGAACCAATTCAGATCAAACACTGGTTCTCTTCAATGAAGCGAGGGAAATTCTAGCTCACGCAGGATGGACGACATATTTTACAAGATTTCAACCTCCCAATGAGGAAATCGCCATTGAATTTCTACACCATCTACAGAATGGACAATCTTTGGTGAGAGGTAGACAAATCACCGTATCATATGCTATGATAGTAGAGGTGTTTGGGCTGCCGGCAGAAGGACCATGTTACAGGGAAAAGTGTCTACACAGAACTGCTTATCCCACTAAGGTGTGGTAGCTACCTTAGAAACAAAAAAAGTATAGCTACTTTTGTTTTTCCTTTATGAAATATAGATGAGAGAAGAACAAAGAAGACTAACCTCTGTCTTGCACTAATCTCCTGGTTCGATTCCTCTCTCTCTTGATAGCCTTTCGCTACTTGCTCCCTTGTATGCCCAACTTCACTGAGTACCTGTAGGATCACAGTAGCATGACACTATACAAGAACATGGATCTATAATCATAAACAATCTAGGATTAGATGTAAATTGACCATACAAATGCATAAAACATAAATGACACAAGAGTATGGAGGAAAACTTGAATAGCTTTTATTGATAAACAAGAAAGAGCCAAGGGAGTTACAACCATTTGTTCTGACCCAGCATCATCCTCTCAGCAAGTAAGCCCTTCTTCACCTCATACAAAGCTTAGATCACCCAACATTATGATGTTGTCTCAAGAAACCAACAACAATTCCTTACAATATGCAAAATTCTAGCCTCTCCCCTCCCGGATCTCTGGGATGAGAGATCTATATATAGATATTTGCAGAGGTGTGAGTCAGCTCTGGGTTTTTTATTAGTGTCTTCTCTCTGATAGTTCTTGATTCCACTTGGAGATCTCATTGATCTCTTACTCATCCTTGGACGATTCTGAGAGGCAAGTGTCACAGGAGAAGTTTCTAGAAGATTCCATGATCATCCACCTCGCAAACTGTCTCCGCCACTTGTCTTTTCTCGTCCATCGCACCCCATAGAAGGGATTTTTGAAATGCAATGCACTTCCCATGTGTACAAGGTGAGATGCATCACACCCTGGCCATGGAGCAAGTGAAATGATCTAGTTTTGACCAGTTCTGAGTATTTTTTCATGGAGAAGTTCTGGGAGATGATGTAATCAGTTGACCTTGTTCTTTTAGGGGTTGGAACAACACCTTTAGGGACTTAGGAGCCTTTGGTTTATGGAAATTTATGCTTGGGGTTGCAGTCCCCAAAAATGTCTATAACAGTTTCCACCTAAAGAATGAGGTCGTTAATCTTTTTGATGTCGGGTGAAATGATTTATCATGAGGATCTGAAGTTCTTTCAAGCTAGAAGGAGACCTGTAATAAGATACAATACAATACATTATCTTCATAATATTTTCATGATCTAGCTGAGGTGGGCATTCCCATGCTCAGCTTTATAAATTCATTTTCATGTACATAGGACAGACAATCGTCTGAGTGTAGACTGATGACTCTGGTAGAGCCATCATCCCTTTGATTGGATGATTATCTGTGCAGCAATGATGTACATTTGATGTATTTATTTCCCTGAATATATATCACATCCCGGATGGATGAAACTAGATCTGGGGTCTTCAATCTCATTCGATCTTCACTCAAAGTACAAGTCGATCCATGTGAGAGATGTTCTGGAGTCGAACATGGAAAGACATCGCCTGATTACCAGCTAATGATGTAAGTTGTTAATAGGTGCGAGAGGAATCACCGATAATGATAATGACCCTCAAGGTACTGTAGTACAATTCACGTGGTGTGAATAAAGGACTTGGCGTTGAACACCACGTAAAATCTTTCGGTCGAAGGCCATTGATGTAAACCTGTCGCTGAAAGTGAGAAACTTGCCATTGAGGCATGCAAGATTCAAAGTACTGAAAGGGGTGTCCCTAGATCGACTTCTTGGATAATGAGCTGATGTCAACAAAAAGTGATTTGTCATAGGAGGGCCTTAATGAATCCCACATCAATGACACGAAATGGAGCAAATGATTTTAATGGAGGTGAAAACGATCTGGTGATATAAGGTTCAGGGTGGCGGTCATGAAAGAATGGAGTGTAAGTGTATTGTAGCAGGTGAGACACAGGTGAATTCTCTGAATGACTTCTCTTGAACATATTGGCAACACTGACGTGATGGATTGGTAGCATTAACCCCAAATGTGGATGGTTTGATGAGACCATGGTGATGTGACCGGTCAATGAAACAACCCAACCCGACTTGGATGCGGAGTGAGAGTGTCATGTTCAAGAGTGACTTGCTACCAACAAAGTTTCTTCAAGTTTTCTTCCCAATTTTTCCCCAGCCATTGCTGACCAGTACCTCTTTATTTTTGTCAAGCTTGAGGAGGATAACATATGCTTGTTCTATAATTTTCCCTTCAGGCAAACCCATCGCTATGTTTTAACGAGCCTAGCAATAGTGAAACTCGTTCTTGTCTGCTATGGACAAATTTGTCGCTATTAAGTTTTAACGAGTTTAACGACAAAGATAACTCGGTCCTTTTCAATTTTAGAGAGTCTAAAAAGGGACATAAAGGAAACTCCAAAATTCCTCTTTTGTCATCTAATCCCTTAAGTCCGAAAAAGTATAAAACAATAGAGAAGGGATGAATTTTCGATACGTTTAACGAGCCGAACAAAACAAGCGCTCGATCCTTTTGTGTAATAATCCCTCAGGTCCAAAAAGATTAAAAGCTAAAGGAGGGATAGCACTTCCGGTCCCTTTAACGAGCTGGAGAGGCCAATGGCTCGGCAATCTTTTCATATTTTAGGAGTCAGTTGAAAAGAGCTTAAAGGAGACTCGTCTTTGAGGAACGAGTGATAAAATTGGGTAGAAGCTGATTCCAGGTAAGGTTTGGAATTTTCCAATCATGGCAGTGTTACAAGGATGGCTAGCAGGATCACTCTTCGCAGCTATTCCTCAAAAGGGGTAAACAATCAAATGGAGGTGAATGATCAGCCGATACAGAGTGGAGGTGATGATGGGAACATGACCAAGGCTTTAAAGGCTGAAGTACTACATTCACGATGGTTATTTACCGGGAATTGGTTCATTTTTTATTGAGCTTAAACGCTTGGGGAAACATTTGCTCATTGCTTATGTTTATTTTTAAACGAGCATGAAGTCCGCGTTAAAACTGCTCGATGCGGGTTTATTTTTTAACGAGCTTGAACCCTGCAGTAACACTGCTCGTGATAAGTTTGCATGCCCCAAAGCATAATAATGCAAATCGAGGTGCATGCCCCCCAAGCTTCATTGCATTCAACTCGGTGGTAGGAATGAAGGTTTACCTTTGAGATTTGGAAAGGGGATTTGTTTCATTTTTTAATGAGGTTGATACAGTAAAAGAAATATCCTCATGACTCCTTGTTTCATTTTTTAACGAGGTCGACACGAGATAAGAACCGTCCTTGGAATCCACCGTATTTATAGTATTTTATAGAAAATCAAAAACTGATGGATGATTAAGGTTGCTAGAATAATATTCATGGTAATCCGGAAGATGGGAGCGATGGTGGTAATCTTCCCATGGTGCCTCTCCTATCATCATTGATTGAATGATTCCTTCGTCTGTAGAATGTACATGCGACCAAGGATCTGAAGAGGTGCCATATTCCTTAGACCTATCTATCCAAACACTCGATGAGCGTTGATTTGGTTTTGCCCCCCAAGCCAAGAAAATTGATTGCTACAATATTTATAAAATGGCAATGATCCATGCTGACAAAATGTTTAGGAATCTTCTGAATCCATTAGATATAGAAGATTTCATATTGCAGGTTTCCACTGGCAGTAGGGAAAAAGTACCCATTAAGGCAGGGTCTTTTAGGAGGCCTACTCCAATATTTTGAAGCAAATGATTGCTTCCATGGATCATTGGAATGCTTCCCGTAACTTGTGAACTGTTGGGGAGAAATGTTTGTTGGTCGACGATTGTAATTCCTCCTTGGAAGGGAAATGAAATCTTCCTAAAGTAGGTTGACACAACTGCGGCCATGGCATATATCCAGGGCCTTCCCAGTAGGATGTTGTAATCGAGGTTTCCGTCGATTACTTCAACATCAATTTCTACTGTTTTGCCCCCTAGTTTGACTTGCAAGTTACTTAAAATCCCGTATGGAGTGTATGATCGTCCATCAAATTCTTTTAACATTGTTGATGATCACGACAAGGGTGGTGAGCCTAAATTTTTCCAGCAACTCATCGACATAATACATGTAGATGCCCCCTCATCAATAATTGTTCGATGAACAGTTTTGTTGAGGGCTTTCACTTGAATAAGGAAAGCTAGTTGAGCTGGTAACCAGGGTCATATCCTTTGTTGTTAAAGGATACAAGATTGGAATCCGTTGGGTCAATCCCACCTATTACTGATAATAGAGCCTGCTTTTGGGAGGGGCAATTTTGCAGTACCTCAAGTGTCGACATAGCGGACGGCGATTGGGCCAGTTCCTCTACTATATTATAATTTTGTGCTACTTTGGCACGAGGATTAAATGTCGATTTGTGTACTACTCCCTTTGGCGGATTTATCATTGGCTCAAGAATGATGGGTGGCACAACTTCGGTCAAAGTTGTTGTCGAACTACTAGGTTGTTCATTAGCCTTGTTATTCGACAGCTGTGGATTCTCGTAATCTTTATTCCTTGTCAAAGCATCATTTTCCTACTCTGAGATAGAAAACAGAAGCACTTGGGATCAGGAAGCATTTTGATTAGCTACCAATTTGGTTCCCGGGTTTGGAGACGGATCAGTCAATACTGCTGAGGTTTTTGAACTCTTAAAGAGTTTCTTAACTTCAGCTTTATGTGGACAATCTCTCGTCTGATGATCCTCATCGCATATATGACACCCCGCTGGGGGTTTCCTTTGCCCAGAAGGGTTTGCAGAAGGTTTTTCAGGAGATGACTCATCCTGCTTCTTTCTCCTCCCTTTCTTTTTCTTCTTGCCCCCTGGTTGCTTCAGTTGTTTTCCCTTGTCTGTCGACATGACATTTACCTCCGAGGCAAGAAGTTCTTCATTTGCATTTTGATCAGAAATCTTACGGGCTTTCTTAGATGTATCCTTTGTCAATTTCGTGCTTGTCATACCTATCATGCCATCACCGACATGAGAGTCTTTGTTTGATTTAGGAGGGGGAGGAACAGAAAATTACGGTCTAGGAGCATCAGGTATTTTATCGTAAAGCATGCCAGACTGAGTATAGATCAAGTCTAGATATTGTGCACGAGCAACAACTTGCTCTTCAGTGACGACTCCTCCCTTTGCCACATCTTTTGTGATAGAAGGTAATAATGACTTAATAAACCATTCAGCTAGCAGCTGATTAGGAACATATGTTTTTACCATTCTGCGACGACGTCTCCACTCATGAATATGATTAGATATGTGAGTGGCCGTTGTTTGCTTGAAATTGGTAAGAAGTTATGTTCCCGTTTCTTACCTTATGGGTAACTGAAAATGGGTTAAAAAGGTTGTGGCTAGGGTACTGAAGTTATCAAATGAAGCTCTAGGTAATTCAATATACCATTTTGTTGCTGGACCAGGTAACGTTCTCTGAAAAAGGCAAAGCCTAATCGAATCATCGTTTAGGGTGTTTGATGAACACCACAGATGAAAGGTCATCACATGATTCGACGAGTCTTCACCTGGATTTCCATTAAATTTAGGAATATCTAATGGAAGTTTATGCGGAATCGCTGGCCACCAAGGGGCATAAGCAATTGGATCATTCGTCAGCTGGTTTAGATCTGGTAATTCTAGAGTTGCTACGAAGGGCAACTGTTGATTCAGGTTAGGCGAAGTATATCCAGGATAAGATGGAATCACCTGAGCAGTGGGTCTTTGCATACCAGCATAATGTATTTGATGCTGGTAACTTTGATAAGGTTGATGGGCATAACCATTAAAATATGGTTGTTGATAACCGCTTTGGAAATGCGGTTGCCCATTACTTACAAATACTTGTTGCTCAGGTCCTTGATATGATTGCTGGAATGGCGGTTGTTGAGATTGAACCATCCATGGTTGTTGGACCATTTTCTGTTGCCCAATACTGGGTGATTGGCCAAGATGAGGAGTCATAGTATTTTTTTGAGCCTGAGTCGCTCCAGATAAGGAGGCACTAACCTGAGGTTGTGATTGAGTCGTTGAGACAAGAGGCTGTTGTATTGCAACCTGAGAAACTTGGGGTTGACATACAATAGGTAGCTCTTGTACTTGTGACGCAATCACCATAGCAGGTATAGTGGGAAAATTCGACACAGGGTAGACTGGTTGCATTGAATATACAACCCTTGGTTGCTAAGGCAGTATTGGTACCCAACCACTGGATGTAATTCCAGTTTGACCTAAATTTTGATGTAAACTCCCATATGGTTGTTCTCCAGGAGGGAACAATGGAAAAGCATACTGCCCTCCATATGGTGGCAATCCAGTACTTAAAGGGTAGATTGGCCTTTGAAGACACATTGGATCAATTTTTTGAGTTTCAACATAAGATATACCAGATGATAGTCCGGATGAAGAAATAGGAACTGACCATGTCGTCGAAACATTCCCTGATTGGACTCCGACTTGTTGTTGATAACTTGCCGGGACAGATGGTACACCAGCGAGCATTGTTGGAGTAGTAGCAGGAGGCTCTGCTACTGCTGCGTCGAATGACACAGTCTTGGATGTCGACGGTTGTTCAGACATATCTAGTCTATCCAAAAGATTTTCTAGCGATTTCGATTGACTTTCTTTCATGATTGTGGATTACTCGATCAACTAAAAATCAAGGGGAAATATGTTTCCGAATTAGATGAATTTTAGACGCTTTGACACAACTTGTTTTTTCAATTTTTAAGAGTCAAGAAAAAACAAAAGATGACTCTAGTCGCCTTCGATTTTTAATGAGCTTGAAGTGACAAGTGCTCAGATGGACCTTTTCCGTTAAGGAGTCTGAAAAAGAACGAAAGGGACTGCTCTGGAAATCTAGGCAAAGGGAATACCAAACAAATCACAAAACTGCATAATACTTTTTACGGTACGACAGTCAATCTTCCCGAATGCTGTGTTCGGTGCATTGCGATCGATAGGGCGATAGATACGGCTTCCTAAGGATAAAGGATTAAGCCTATTGTGGTCTCCCAAAATATACTCGACGGTACGGGAGCACAAGTCTGTACTGGCACTTATCGTCTCAAAGTGGAGGAATCACCCAAACATCAGTGAGAACAATAGTTACCAGGCTTTACGACGCTGGAATACGTCTCTAGCCTAGACTTCTAGATGTTGTGCATTAGGTTACAAAGCGTTGTTAGATTCATTAAATTTATTTTATAGTTGATCTTGCTTAAGAAATTTTCCTTTCAGGTTCACTGCGAGATGTAGATGTACAATTCCTAAAATGCAATCTAAGATGATAAAGAGTCTTTTATCTTCTTTGTGCAATGAAAATCCTAGCTACTAAGGAAAGAGAGACAATATTCTTTCACAAAGAGCAAAGAGCACACACTAAATGCACTGTCCTAAATCAAACCAATCAAACAGTCTAAATGCAAATGCACATGCATGTATTTATTTTCGGCTTTCTTAGTATATGAATGGTAAAAAGAAAGCTAATGCACAAATCTGAATTACTTTTCAAGCGACAATTACTAACAAGTTTCTTTTCAAAATAAAAAATTGAGACAATCACAGCACTTTACGATTTGGAAATGAATGCCTGCTTTCGACACTAGAAAAATTACAAATTCAGACCAAATACAATAGTAACAGGGTAATCGACTATCAATAGCAACCAAACTCTTTCCTATGACTGAAAATGACACTTGCGACACTTTCAAATCAAAGGACGACAGTACAAGTACGTTACTTTTTGCAAAGGAGAACTAAAAATGACTCAACAAATACACAAAAACATTTACAGTTCTTTTGCATAATGCAGGCGAAATAACAGCAAGGAAAAGTGGTTTCAAACAGAGATATACTGATTACAGGCAGCAAAATTCATGAATAGAACTGAAAAGCATGAATCACAGAAACCAAAACTGAACAATGCCTAGTCTGATCAGTGCACCTATAACACAGGAGATTTGAATGAGCGCACCTACTACACTCGGGAAGTGCGTTGAATTTCAGATTCACAGAACAGTACCTGCACCGGGCTAGGGACGAGACTTTGCTTGGGTTCCGGGTCACAGTTTGCAGTTCAGTTCATGGGTTTTGGCCGAGAAAATGGTAATCAGTAAAGCAACAATCAAGGGTAGATCTAAGGAGGGTACTAGAGCTACCACAAGGGGCAATCAGAGAGTTTGTAAATCAGTTGTTTAATTTATAAACAAATCCCGGAGATTGACTGAAGTGGCATTTATCTACTTTGCATTTGCATAGAAAATGCAGTTCGAAAGCTACCTGGCTCGACTTCAGGCTCCGTCTGTAAGTTTATAAAATAAGCAACAAGGAAGATAAACAAACAAACTAATTCGTCCCCAGCGGAGTCGCCATTTTGTTACAGGGAAAAGTTTCTACATAGAGCTGCTTATCCCACTAAGGTGTGGTAGCTACCTTAGAAACAAACAAAGTAAAGCTACTTTCGTTTTTCCTTTATGAAATATAGATGAGATAAGAACAAAGAAGACCAACCTCTGTCTTGCGATAATCTCCTAGTTCGATTCCTCTCTCTCTTGATAGACGTTCGCTACTTGCTCCCTTGTACGCCCAGCTTCACAGAGTACTTGTAGGATCACAGTAGCATGACACTATACAAGAACATGGATCTATAATCATAAAAAATCTAGGATCAGATGTAAATTGACCATACAAATGCATAAAACATAAATGACACAAGAGTATGGAGGAAAACGTGAATAGCTTTTATTGATAAACAAGAAAGAGCCAAGGGAGTTACAACCAGTTGTTCTAACCCAGCATCATCCTCTCAGCAAGTAAGCCCTTCTTCACCTCATACAAAGCTTAGATCACCCAACACTATGATGTTGTCTCAAGAAACCAACAGCAATTCCTTACAATATGCAAAATTCCAGCCTCTCCCCTCCTAGATCTCTGGGATGAGAGATCTATATATAGATATTTGCAGAGGTGTGAGTCAGCTCTGGGTTTTTGATTAGTGTCTTCTCTCTAATAGTTCTTGATTCCACTTGGAGATCTCATTGATCTCTTACTCATCCTTGGGTGATTCTGAGAGGCAAGTGTCATAGGAGAAGTTTCTGGAAGATTCCATGATCATCCACCTCGTAAACTGTCTCTGCCACTTGTCTTTTCTCATCCATCACACCCCATAGAATGGCTTTTTGAAATGTAACGCACTTCCCGTGTGTACAAGGTGAGATGTATCGCACCCTGGCCATGGAGCAAGTGAAATGATCCAGTTTTGACCAGTTCTGAGTAGTTTTTCAAGGAGAACTTCTGGGAGATGATGTAATCAGTTGACCTTGTTCTTTTAGGGGTTGGAACAAAAACTTTAGGGACTTAGGAGCCCTTAGTTTATGGACATTTATTCTTGGGGTTGCAGTGCCCAAAATTGTCTATAACAGACCAGTATGGGCTGACAAGCAGCTAAAGTTGCACGACGCTATGGAGATTTTTAGGGAAAAAGGACAAGAGCTAATCAAGAAGGGCAAAGGAATTCAACCATATTCTCTCGGAGAGCCATGGGGAGAATTGGCACGAATTGTCTAGAACTATATTACCTGTGATGGGCGTCGAGACGTGGTAAGGCCGTACCAACTCAAACTTTTAGTAGTCTTAAAAAAAAAATGCTCTGTTAAGTTGCCTACACTGTTAAATTCATTATTGCATGACACTACCGAGAGGATGAGATGGGCTCAACACCCAAAAACAGTAGTTAGCCACCATTGTCAAATCAGGTTAATACTGAGTCACAACCTTGCCCAACAACAATCAACATGGGATGATCTCATATCAGCCTCAAAAGAGGTGAAAACCTACCAACACCTAACCCTGTTCCAAGAAGAAAAAGGACTGCCCCTTCAAGAAGCAAACCTCACAAGCGTAGACGATCTACAAGGTTGATTTCAGACTAGGGAATGTCTGAAAATCCTTGAGGTAGTGCTAGTCAACCATTAGAATCATCTAGCCTGGTAAATGTGCATGACTTGCAGGGACAAGATAATCCTAGAATAGAACCTGAGGGAGGAGATAGACCCAACTCAGTGCACGAAGGAACAGGGCATTCCGAAAATGAATGAGAAAACGAAGTAGGACCTCATCCAACACCAAATATGAGTTCTCAAGACGATCTTTTGCAGGATTTCAAGGCAGGGATGGCCTAGGTCCTAGCCAATATGAACATCTACATGCAGCTTGGAGAACCACTTAATCCTAACTTAGGAGAAGCCCAATCTCTAGGGAATTCTGGTTATACTGGAATTCTGCCTTCCCCAAAAGATACAAACCGAGAAGAGGAAGCAGATATAGAGGCTATTCAGGAATCAGAGAACCAATCTAGTGACACGCTCCCATTGGAAAACAGTCATGATCAATAGCAAGAAGGTCTAGACACAGGAGTCACAGGCCAAGAAGAGGAAGTAGGCATAGAGGTTATTCAGAAGTCTGATAATCAATCTGGAGACACAGTCTTATTGGAGCAAAGCCAAGGTGAACAGCTAGGATCTTTAGAGATAGAGGCTATTAACGAGACCATTAGCAGATCAGTTACTGCTCAAAAGAGGCATGGAGCCAGAACGAAATTGAGGAAGCTAAGAAAAGAACACCAGAAGCTTCGTAAGATGATCAAGAGGCTCCGACGAAAAATAAAGGAAATTACAATGGGAAAAATTTTGAACAATACCCCTGGGTAGCGAATGTGGCCGTGCAAATGGAATTATGTGAAGGTAGGGCTACAGGGACTCAAACTGAGCTCATACCTACTCGAACAATCGCCACTCAAGTGGGATTGCATGTAGATTTAGTAGATGTAGTTGCTCAGATGAAGGATTAGACCTCCCACAATAAAGAAGGTCAGACAGAGGATATCCCCTCTTGTAGCATAGGCACTCAGACAGAGGATATCCCCTCTTGTAGCATAGGAACTCAGACGAACATACAAGCCAAAGACATCCTGACACATCATGACCCTATTTTACTAAATCTTTAGGAGGAATTAACACAAGCCCGGCTTGCTGTAGAACAATATGAACAAGAGACAGTTCCCCTGTAGAGATATCAAGAGTTGCAGAAACAGCGCAGGGAACTAACTATAATGGAGAATGAGACCTTTGACAGGTGTAGAAAGGTGGAAGAAAAGTTGGAGAAGGTTAAACTCAAGCTAGACAGAGTCATAAGTCAGAAAAATAGCATATGCTCGCTGTATTCAGATGTCCTAACATGTAGGTCTCACGCCACCAATTATGCCTTGTTCTTATTAGAACAATATCTTTTATTAAAAATCAAAGCCGTAAGGACTGGTAAACTAGTTGAATTAGGGACAATTGAATATTTTATAAATTGCTACAAGGAACATGGTGCAAAGATCCAGGGGCTTCTTTGTGAGTTCTATTTGCATAATTTCATATTAGAAAATGAGGTGGAAAAGAATCCTAATCCTTTTGTTGGAGACGTTTAATTCCAGGCTTTTATCTCTTTTGCAGTTAACCAACTCAAGTGGTTTAAATCTTATAATGCATTCCAAAAACAGGAACATGGATTGGATCTCTAGGTGAGGAGTGAGCCTATACACCCTTTACAAATGTTTTCCAACCATAAAACGCTGATGACACAAGAGGGCGTGATTAAAAATTTAGGGCCCATACATAAGGAGATTGTGCATAAACGAATATCATATTTCCTCTCCATTAAAAAAAGACCTCTAACTGCATCTAAGCTCAGATGGACGATCTCCACTAATAGTGTGAAAGAAAGGGAACCATTTAATTATGGGAATTTTAAAGCTGCTGTGGCCTGGATGATCACTTACAACATCCTTATTTTGAGAGAAGGACCTTATTGGTTGGGATGCCGGTTTCGGATTCCCATCATTTGGTATCCTCCTGAAGGGTATCGAGCTAACTACGAGTTGCCTAAAGGAAAAGAAAGGCCTGCCTTTGCACTCCTAGCTCAACATCATGGCTTTAGGCCAATTTTTGAAGCTTTCTCTCCAGCCTACTCTTTAACTGCATTGCATAAGAACTATTTACTTTTCATGAGGACATGAAACAGGGTAAGCAAGGGAGCAGTTGAGTTATGCAATGGGTATGTATTTACTCTCAATTACATTGCCTTTTTCCTCTTTTCTTATCTCTTTCATACCTTGATACACTAACATATTGATGGATTATGATAAGAAATGAATGAACTAATCTCGATTAAGATTTAGCCACCATAACTAGCTCATATTCCTTTTTATGCAGAAAAATGATGAAAGGAACAGTTGTTGTTCCCTAGAGACAGAACAACGTAAACTAACAAAGGAGGAATAAGGTGCGTCGGTTGCAGTCAGGCTGGAGGACGAATCAGGAGGATCAACGCTAAATAAGAAGAATGTCAGAAGATAGCATTCAGTTGTGAATCCCTCAGGATCTCCTGATCTTGAGGGATCACATTTATCTTTTACCCTTTTTGACTATAAAAAATGAAATCTGGAGGAAAGGGGATCGATCAATCAATTTCTATTTATTTTCAAATTGTAATTTTAATTTACAGACTAGTGCTTTTGAGGAACATGACTGTACTGTAATGAGGATTGAGTTCAATGGTTAATACATAATTTACGTTGTTGTTCATTCGTATTCTCTGAAGTAGCTCAGCAGTGTTCGCTGGTGGCTAAGGGCTCGGCCTCTGGTTGATCAAACTGTTATCATTTATGTTATATCTTTCTAATTCATGCAAGTTTAATTGGTTTGATTTTTTTCCATTCTCTGCTAGTTTATCTTGTTTGCTATTTTCCGATTTCCTGTATTGCAATTAGTTTACTTTCCTTTATTATGACCTTATGTACTTTGCAGCTTTGTCATTTGATTCCATTTATGCTTACTATATATTAAATTGATTATCAGTTAAGGCATTGAATCTTGTTGATTACGATAAGAGTGTGGTTATTATAGAATCAACTAAAAGAGATTAGTTAATACTACTAAACTCTTAGTTGACATCATTTCTATTTTAATTGCTTAATTGAGATTGAGTGTGATTTAGATAGAATTAGCTAGAAGAGATTGGTTAATGCTACTATGCTCTCAGTTGATGCTATTGTCAATTGAATTGCTTGTTTGAGATTTGATTACGATTTTAGTTGAGGATTAATTCTTGATGCTTAGATGTAATATTTCCGTTAACAGCTACAGTTTGAGTTTTATAAATGCATCCATTTACTCTTGTATCAAAGGTTTATACTTCATTTTAAAAAGAAATACTCTCTGGATTTATAGCTTGCACATATTATGTACACTCTTGGAATAAAAGGACTTGCCTTGGTTGATAATTAATGCAAGGTAATTAGGAGTTTTAAAAGACACCTTTTAGAACCCAACAATAGGGATGTTAGATTCAATGATGAGAAGGCCATGTGAGTTTCCCTTAAGAGGGAGCTTGAGGTACATGCAGACGAGGAGCTTTTATCTCCTAAGGTTGAGGAGCTTCAGATTGATGTGGAGAAGCCACATGTAGAGGATCCAGGAGTGGATACATCCACTCAAGAAGAGTCTTCTAGATAGTGAAGAAAGTGCACCAAAGAGGCTGACAAATTGTTGGATGATGCACAGGAGAATGTGGGAGCACCCACTTCGTAGCGCAGGCAGAGGAGGTCACCTGAGAGGTACAATGGATACATGGCTCTTATGGGGCAATGTGTTGTGACAAAGCCATCTTAATTTAAGGAAGTAGTGTAGCAGCCAGTTTGGGTTGAGGCCATGGTGGAGGAGTATGACTCCATACTTCGTAATAGTGTTTGGGATGTGGTCCCAAGGCCAGAGGACAAGTTAGTGGTGAGCTCCCATTGGATTTACAAGGTAAAGCAAGCTACAGATGGTAGTGTGGAGAAGCATAAGGCTAGATTTGTGGCTCATGGTTTTTCACAGGTAGAGGAGATTGACTATGATTAGACCTATGATCCTTTTGCAAGGTACTTGTTGATCAGATCTATATTGGCACTATCAACACAAATGGGATAGAAGATACATCAGATGGATGTGAAGACAACCTTCCTTAATAGTAGGATTGAGGAATAAGTGTACATAGAGTAGCCTGAAGTTTTTGAGACCTTTGAGCATGATTCACATGTGTGTTGGCGAAAGAGAGTGTTGTATGGGCTGAAGTAAGAACCTTGTGCTTGGTACACCAGTATAGATAGCTACTTCACTAGGTTGGGCTTCACGAAGAGTGAAGCAGATGTGAACCTGTACCACATAGTGTTGGAAGGTAAATTATTAATCATTTTGCTTTATGTTGATGATAAATTGATCAAATATTGCAAGGTGGACCTTGTACGATAGTTTGAGATGAAAAACATGGGGCTCATGCTTTAATTTCTTGGCATGGAGGTATGGTGGGGAGATGGGGAGTTGTTTGTGTCTCATGGTAGGTATGCCAACGAGATACTCAGGAGATTCCACATGGAGAGTAGCAAACCCATGGAGACTCCTCTAACAGGTAACTAGAGGAAGGAGGATGCTACTTCACGTGAGGTAGTGGAAGCTATTGTTTACTGGTAGCTTGTGGGTTCACTCATGTACTTGGTGAACACATGACCAGATATGTGCTATGTATTTAACCAGCTTAGTAAAGCAATGGTTAGGCCTACCAAGCTGTATTAAAAGCCAGAAAAGCATGTGTTGAGATACCTTAGGGGCACCTCTCTGTATGGATTATGGTACATATCGATAGAGGGAGTGAAGCTTCACGACTTCACCAATGCAAATTGGACAAGGAGTCCATCCGACCAAAAAAGAACATCAGGAGTGATCTTCAGTATTGGGTCAGCAACAGTTTCTTGGTACAACAAGAAACATAGATTAGTTGCACTCAATTTAGTAGAAGAAGAGTACATGACTGCGAGTCAGGAAGCATATGAGGCCATCTCAATGAGGAAGATCCTCATTGGTTAGTTTGGTCAGCAGATGGATCCAACTCTGATTTACTATGACAATCAGAGGTGTATCAAACTCTCTAAAAATCTAGTTTTTCATGATCGGTCCAAGCATATTGATATTCGATATCATGATCTCAAAGATTGTGTATTTAGGTGGATTATGTTATTAGATTACATTCCCACGGAGGAGCAAGATGCTGACATTTTGACAAAGTCATTATCAAGATGTAAATTTGAGTTTCATAGAGACAAGATCGGGGCAGTTGATAATACCTTTCTTGTTGATAGGGAGTATTCAGAAACGACAACAAGAAATTCCATTTTAATTTGTCCTTGAATTAAACTGAGAATTAAAATCGAATTATATTCTCATAGAAACTTGTAAATAGTTAATTAAGCTTAATTAACTTAGGAATTTCGAGTTGGAAGTCTTTCTATAGTTATGTATATGTTCTCCCTACGTTTTAGGGGTCTAGTATGAGTTTAAATTGAGTTGGAAATTAGATCACTTAGTTTACTGAGTTAAGTTCAGTTAAATTAGTTCCAAACCTTTTGTGGAACTAGTAGAGAGTTAACAGTTAGTTGGTGCACTAGTGCATCCACAAGTGTCACTCTAGTTAACTAAAGATTCCCTCATCAGAAACTCATGCATGTCGATTATGAGAAAGACCCAGTTGAGACTAGAGTACAGGGACAATGTACTATCAGTTGTATTATTTATTGGAATGTAAATATCATGCATGCATAAGAGATTAGGGGCTTAGAGAGCTGTAGAATTGGCTAAGTGTTGGCCAAGAGCTAGCTTGTGAGTTAATAAAGTTGAGCATACTTGTGCGGAATTTTTCTAGTGAGAACAAGCTTTGTATGTTCACTCGCATTCCTTATATATGTTATACAAATAGTGGGGTTTTGAGCAATGGCTTCCCCAGATACATCTTGTGTTATGTGCCATTGATTTATCTTCTTCTTGTTCATATTGTTTTAGTCGATCTATTGGCTTCCACTAGTTGAAAGTAGAAGTATATTCTTCTCCTGTGCTTTAGTAAATTGCATGAGCCTGTGAATTGATAGAATTTTCTACATATTCACCTAGAAATCTTGTGAAGTTACCTATATTCGATGACTTCCCATTCCAAGGTTTAGAGATTTGTTAGGATGATGAGGCACTTCAAATTTTGTTGATAGTTATGTTAGTTCCTCACACCCTTGATGAAAACTATGGACAAATTCAAACTAGGGTTTCTGAAATTAGGATATCTACCCTTGAATCATCACTAATCCAAGTTTCACCTGAAAAAAGCCTCTCTTTTCAGAGTCATCAATTTTATCATCCATTATATTATAATAGGGTTGTTGATTGGATTGAAGGGTCTTATATGGCAGTTTTATTTGCTAGAAGGTAACATATTACCTTACTTACATTAGATTGATGGTTAAGAATGAATGGATGTATGTCATGGCTAGATGCTTATAAGTTTCAAGTTTGTGACTCTGTTTTCTAGGATTGGATTGTAGTTTTCCTTGAATGGTATTTTATGGTACAATTTCATGTAAGTAGAAATGGCTTTCTCACTATTGTACATGTTTCACAGGTGAGAATTTTGGCTTTTTCACAATTCTATTGACAAATTCTAATTGTTGTCATCTTTTTTTTGTAGATCTGGAACTACTATGGTGGCTTCATTGGAAGTTTTATTTCACATGACTCGACCTCTACTCTAGTTAAATTAAGGTTTAGGGTTTAGAATAGTTAGTCTTTAGTTTTTTCTTATTAAGTTTTTGGTTAGCATTTTCTTTAAGGTTTAAATTTGTTAAGTTTTGTTTTCCTTATTGTAGGTAGTTTAGTTTCCTGCATTTTGATTTTCCATTGGCTTTCATTCACATTCTTGTACTATTTGTTGCTTCATAGCATGCATAACATCTTTGCATGGTTATTTTATCTGTAATTAGTTGATATCTTTTGAATATGGCATTACATTGCATCATAAGCCCTATATGTTGCATTACATCTTTCTTCTCACTTGGCATACACTTGTCTTTGACCTAGCCTTGCAATCCCTCTATGTTGCATACCACCTGCATGAGCCTTCATGAGCCTGAATCTTTCGAACCTTTGGTACTATGAATAACTTTCTCACACCTGATTCCGCATGCTCAAACCTTAAAGTGGTTTCTTTGACCTCTTCACACATGTTGAAACCCTAAGAGAGTTTTGATGGTCACCTAACTCTAGAATTAAAAAACCTAGCCCTAATGATTGTGTGAAGTTGTGATGGTTATGCCAATGGGTAGCTTCTCTTAGAACAAGTCGTAAGATTTTCCTCCCAGATATCTCTCCTACGAGTCTAATTTATTAACAAGTAATATAAGAACATATTGCTCATGGGGAACCCTAATCAGTTTGAATGACCTATACCCATAACCTGAACTGTTTGCTCAACGTTGTCTTGAATGTTTCAAGGATTGGCTTTCATTTTTCACTTGTTAATTGGATATGAGATGTGGAGGCTTGGAAATAGGGCAAACCTAAATCATAATGTCTCTTAGTTTTTGTCAAACAAGAAACAACCTCTCTTGCTACTAAAATAAATCAAGATCCCTCATCGCCCTAGCACAATGAACTCCCAGTAATAAGTGGAGCAGGCTTGCTGGCAGTGGAGCAATGTTTGTGATTTCTTAGAGTTAATTCACTAGGGTACTATCCAAGGCCACTCGAAATGGAGCAACACTAGAAACTTATTTTAAAATTTTGAATATAATATGCCCTCTACCTCATTCTTTGCATCATTATCGACTACTGGCATGTGTGAACTTCTAATTAGATGTTTACTTACTAGTAGGACAAAGCTGAGACACAAAGGAAAGGCATACCTGTAAAGGTCAAGGTAACAGGTACCCATAGGAACTGTTCAATATTCCCTTGCATCTTTATATGGAGTCGAACTATTGTAGGGATGTTGACAGAGATGCTAAATTCTACTAGTGGTCCACCAATTGTTGTAGCCCCTACAACAACACCCAAAATTTTTGGGCATATCCAAAATTTTGGGTCCCCCTCTACTCGCCTAGCCCATTAGGGTTTCGATCAGGTGTTGAACTGATTCCTCTCCTCACTACCCTTCCTATCAAATCTTGATGTTGGGACCATTCATGTGCTACATGTTGCACCCACACATCGTATGTTACCTCAACCAACCTCATGATCACATTAGGGTTTGGAAGGTTTGTTGCATCTAGGGTGTATTGGGAGTTTCCCGTGACTTTGAGGCTTTTGTTTCCATAATTTACATCACAATCAGTGGATGAATTGTGTGTGGACAGGAAAGTCCTTAATATGGATTTCTTTATGATTTACCAAATTAAGGATCATGAGAAACCCTAGATTGTCAAAATAAGGGTTCCCTTCACACTTTAACCTACTTCATATACCCCCAGGGGCGCATTGTAATCAACATTGCATGAAATCATGGTGAATCATTGTGGATCATATTCTCCTAGGTTCATGGTTGGTTCCCCATCTCAGAAAGCATATTAGGGTTTGTAAGAGTCATGACTTTCCCTTAGCATCTTTGTAACCCTAGGTGCATGTGATTAAAGATCCAACCCTGCTTTGAATTAATCCTCACTCTCTAGGGTTCTTACCATCTTCACTTTTCTCATCTTATCTCAGAGCATGATCACATCAGTAGCATTAGGGTTTATGGGGATACATTTTGTTGATGGCACTGCCTCCCCATCATCCTCATCCCTCCCAAATGTATTAGGGTTTGTGTATTGTTATCCCCATCTTGCACGCCTAAAACCCTGGATGGTCGAATAAAGCCCCAACCTTGTTTAATATGGCATTGACAACACACCATAACATCATCCTGACTACACCAGGGTTGGAGGGATTTTAATGATTTCCAAATTATAACCTCGATCTCTTCCCTCTCCAAGATGCAATCATAACTTCAGTCCTAGACATGATAGCTACAAATTCATTATTGAATTTGAGCCAATTCACATGCTAAGGGGTTTGATACATTTGATAAAGTGTCATTTACATACCCAAGATTAAAGCCTTGGATAATACACATGCACACAATTTATCATGCTTGTAGGAAGGTCATTTACATTAGTGGTATTTATGTCCCCATTTAGAACACCTCTAACATTTCTATAACAAGTATTTTAAGACCTGGCCCCATGTTCATTGTGCTTGTAGGTATTAACATCTAAGTGTGCAAAGAATTTTCCTTGTGACATATAATATTACCAACATCTAATATTACCTTTGTACATGTAGGCTCAACAATAGCAGTGGTTTTGTGTAATATCACTAAAGATCACGATGGCACCTCTCGGATATGAAGAATGAATTATCCATGTCATCGATAACGACCAAAACCCATGAGATCTCTACATTGAAAAACTACTTTTTTTATTGCATTGAAGATGAATGATTGACCACACATTAGATAAGTTATGAAGAGGTCATCAATGAGAATAGAATAGAAGGGGCACATTTGTATTTATAAGGTAGCGATGTAGGCACAATTCGAAAGATTTAAAGGGTTGTGTTAACAATGCTAAAGCTTTGTTCATCACTTCACACTAAGCACTTGGTTTGAATTGGGACGCATTACATGATACACACCAATTGATGTAGATCATATATTGAGAAGGGATCTCTCTAGCTTCGTGAACTTACTCTTAGGAATAACATCGACCCATGGAAAATACGATGGTGAAAGAGGCCTAAAAATTCAAAGTTTCAATGATCAACATATTGTAGGGATAATGGTTGGTTCCCCATCGAAACAACATGTATATAATATCAGAATTAGTGTGTCCTCCAGTCATTCCTTGTCGATGTGCTTCTGTATAAGAATTTAAAAGTGTTTTATTGGCACACATATTAATGACGTGGGAGGCCATTCAACAATATGATTGTTTTTTTAGGAAAGGGGCATCACTTGGGAAATTCATTTCAAAATTAATAAAATAAACATCAACCTCGTTAGGTTATGCAAGAAGGCGCTAAGTTGGATTCTTGACCTATGCTAGAAAAGATGTGGTACAGAGAGCATTGAGGTGTTAGTGGTTTTGGCATCTTCATGCCCAAGAACACAGACATGGGAAAGCCCTGCGATATCACATGAGTGACATAGCACTAGGCACTGGTTTCTAGAAATCAGAGGCCATGCATGATTGATGGTAGCCCTTTGAGAAGGTCGCATGGGAACAGGCACGCCTAAATAGTCACTAACATGATTGGAGCGAGATTAAGAAGGCCAATTTGAAAGCTAGCCAAATTATGTAATTACGAAGTTTCTATCGCTCCATTCAAAGGATATAAATTACAACCCATTGGATGATTTGTTGAGGAGCACAATGATAGAATTAAGGTGAAATTGTTCTTCTAGACAGGCATGCTATGTATAAGCCATTGGTCTCATACTGTATGACTGGAAGGGAAGCGTGTTAGTAGCAATAATTTGATTTAGACAAGCAGGGATTAATCTTGATCCCATGTGATGGATAGGAACCCAAAACGTTGCATGGTTCCTATTATCCATGACAACATCTAGAAATAATTTTTAGCTTGATTAATCATTTGCATCTGTCTACTAATTTTTTGAAAGAGGATGTTGTACTTTGAAAATTGGAGATTAAAGAAGGAAAGAATGTGTCCAGTTTGAATTAATTTGGAGAAATTCGCATATTCTCTAAAAACCCATTTTCTTTCACAAACCCCATTTTCCCCCTTTGTTTTCTGAAAACTCTAGTTGTAGTGACCCATTTTTTAACTCTAGCCGAAATCCCTTTGTATTTCCAACTCTAGCCATGTTTCCCCATTCCCCTTTGAAATTTCTTTAAAACATTAATAGAACATGTCGTAAGCCTTTTAGAAGGCTGGGACCTGTAGTCTATATCTCAAGCAGCCTTTTCCATTTTCCAAAACCATATCCACCTGTGTCCCTCCACTTGCGATTGCAATATCACAAATTACAAAGTCTCTTCTCTGCTAATATTTCAAATCTACCTTGTCAATTGCGATATTGCATAAACCTGTCACCACTCCTCTGCCGATATTGCAATTCCTCCCCACCGATTGCGATATCACAAGTCCTTTTCTGATTGTCATATCGCAAGTCCTCCATTGATTTTCATATCGCAAGTCCTCCCCCGATATCATCATATCGCAAGTCTTCCGCCGATTGTCATATTCACATCCCATTTCTACTCCGCTCGTCGATAATGATAAACACCTTTCTGTCAATCGCGATAAGGTCCTACCCACTTATCGCAATAGATCCTCCCCCCATCGATTGTGATATCACAATTGGGATCGCACAAAACATAACTCCTTCCTCCACTGAACCCCGTCTGACTTCCGATTGTGTTGGATCTGAAAGGTTATGTAGTATAGTTTTGAGAAATTCCAAGTCGAGCATATTGGGAAATCACCATAAAATCAATGTTAAAGCACCTTTTTGCTTTCCAATGGTGTATTGGCATTGTGATAATAACAGGCCTGTATCAATGACCCAGATTGAATCATCCAGGAAAAATGGCACAGATCAATGAATATTAAAATTCCCTTTTCTCTTCCGCTCAGTGGGACAATGAGGATGTTTTTCAGCAACATGGTCTTCAAATAGGGTAGTGAGAAAAGAGGACAGCGAGGATGCTTTTCGACATATATCAAACAACATGGTCATCAAACAAAACACAGAGAAAATAGTACAGCGAGACACAAGGGACAGTGAAGTCACTTTCAAACACGTTCCAAACAGAAAATGACACGCCTACCAGCAAGATAAACAATATTACTTATTTAAAGGCCCAGAAATATGACATCAAAATTCAAAAGGTCGGATGCTCTGAATTTCCATAAATACAGTGTCAACATTCCAAACAGTTGCAATTTTGTCTTGAATTATTGTAACAGTTGGATGAATTTTGTTTAGATGTGATTCCTATTTGTATTCAAACTCTGTTAAAACATAATGTTCCTATGAAAACTCTATTAATTAGAAGAAAAGGAGGAATAGGTCTCTAGAACAATAAATCAAATTTGGCCCAAGTGGTAAGATATGTAAAGTGGTCGTTTCTCTATAAATAGGCAACTTTTCGACTCTCAGAAGGGTTGATGGAGAGTGTGAAAAGCTGACCTTCTGTAATATTTTGTTCTTTTAATAGAAAATTAGCAGCAACACTATTTTTGTACCTGGGATTCGTGTTATGGATTTTATGAGTTTTTATTAATTTCTTTCAAGTTTCACATAGTATCTTGATTACATGGAAATCTATCAAACAACTCCAATTTCCTTCATTTACTGTGTATGAATGTGGGTGTCCATTTGTATCAGTTTTAAAGCCATAGATGCCTCAACTTCCATTAAACATTGTTTTTGATCATAATCTGTTTTAATTTGACTCCATGCCCAATGGTGGCAGTCATCACATTTTTCTTCACCTACAAGATCACAAAAAGAGATAAGAGTTAGTCATCTGAATTTTGATTTTATCGCCAGTCATTTTATAAATATTTTGAGAGAGCCCTCTTAGAATGGAAGGACTAAATTCCAGTCTAAAGTTGGATTGAAATAGTTACACTTGGTTGAAGGTTACACAGCCCAACCTTCCCCAACCCGGTGATAACAAGTCCAACCACACGATGGATGTGATGGAACTATGCATATTCGGGTGTCCACGGAACATGCATGTTGTAAATTATGGCATGATAGCACTGATTTCACATTGAAGTTTCGACTGAAAGCAACGTGAAAATGTGTGAAGGAGGAGGGGCCAACAAAGGGACAAATCACGCTCTAATAATTGCACTATCATGTGGATTAAAACTATGACTGAACCATCACGTTAACTAGACAGGCCGCAAAGTCACATGGGATGATGCTTAGGGATGAAACTCTAAATGCAACCTACGACCATGCTACATATCCGAGTCGCAAGATCACAATTTTGGAGCCTCAAAAAAATTATAGAAATATGTGAATTGTATGTAAGGGACCATGCAACCCACTTGAATCGAACATCCACTAAAGTTGTTGAGTCACATTCCAGCATGCAGCCAGAAGGTGGGACTTGCCCTAAACATAATTCTGCGACCTCTCCCAAGTCGCTTGGTTGCAAAATAGCACTCAAGAATGTTCATAATGGATGTGAATTTCGCTCAATGTGATTAAGCAACCTCTCCCAGGTCACTTTGTGTTATCGAGAAATCTAGTGTCTATGCAAAGCTACTAGTCCCACTAAGATGGGTAGCTATCTTAGAAACAAACAGATTAAAGTTACTTTCGTTTTCCTTTATGAGAAGTAGATAGGAGAGGATCAAATAATACCAACCTTGATCTTTTGCTCAGTTCTTCGCTTGTCCCTTCTCCTCACCGACAGGTCTTTGCCGCTTCTCCCTTGACCACTCCGCTTCAAAGAGTACATGTAAAGTGAAAGCAGCATAATACCTTCAAAGTGCAGAGATCTACAATCATAAACAATATAGGACCAGATATATATTGACCACACAAATACATATACTATCAGACATACAAGAATGTGGAGGAAAACTTGAATAGCTTTATTGATATAAAGATTAGAAGAGAGTATTACAACCCATGATCTGACCCAACGTCATCCTCCCAGCATGAAATCCCTTCTTCACCTCATGAAAAGCTTAGATCACCCAACACTATGATATTCCACCAAGAACCAACAACACTTCCTTACAAGATCTGAAATTCTAGCCTCTGGATCTCTATGATGAGGGATCGATATATAGATGATTGTAGGGGGGTGAGTCAGCTTCTGGGATTTTAATTAGTGTCCTCTCTCTGATAGTTCTTGATTCCACTTGGAGATTGATGATCTCTTACTCATCCCTAGGCGAATTCAGAGAGGCAAGTGTCACAGGAGAAGTTTCTGGAAGTTTCCATGACGATCCACCTTGCAAACTGTCTCTTCCATTTCTCTACTCTCGCCCATCACACCCTACAGAAGGGCTTTCCAGTATGCATCGCACCCTTTACATTGAGCAGGTGAGATGCATCGCACCCTCTGCACTGGGCAGTCTGTATCATCCAGCTTTGACCACTTCTGAGCAGTTTTCTGTGGAGAACTTTTGGGAGATGATGTAATTAGCTGACCTTATTCCTTTAGGGTGTGAAGCAACACTTTAGGGACTTAGGAGCCCTTGGTTTATGGACATGTATGATTGGGGTTGCAATGCCCAAAAATGTCTATAATAGTTTCCCCCTAAAGCATGAGGTCGTTAATCTTTTGATGTCGGGTGAAATTCTTTATCATGAGGATCCGAAGATTTTTTGAGCTGGAAGGTGACCTGTAATAAGATACAATACAATACATTATCTTCATAATATTTTTCATGATCTCGCTGAGGTGGGAATTCCCATTCTCAGCTTTATAAATTCATTTTCATGTACATAAGACAGACAATTGTCTGTGTGGCAGACTGATGATTCTGATAGAGCCATCATCCTTTGATTCGGATGATCATCTGTGCAGCAATGATGTACATTTGATGTCTTTATTTTCCTGAATATATCGCAGTCCGGATGGATGAAACTAGATCTGGGGTCTTCAAACTCGTCCAATCTTCACTCGAAGTACAAGTCGATCCATGTGAAAGATGTTCTGGAGTCGAACATGCAAAGACATTGCATGATTACTAGCCAATGATGTACATTGTTAACAGGTGCGAGAGGAATCACCGATAATGATGATGACCATCAAGGTACTACAGTACAATTCACGTGGTGTGAAAAAGGGACTTGGTGTCGAACACCAGGCAAAATCTTTCATTCAAAGGCCATTGATGTAAACTTGTCGCCAGAAGTGAGAAACTTGCCATTGAGGCGTGCAAGCTTCAAAGTACTGAAAGGGCTGTTCCTAAGTCGACTTCTTGGATAATGAGCTGATTTCGACAAGAAGCGGCCCGTCATAGGAGGGCCTTAATGAATCCCACATATACGACATGGAACGGAGTAAATGATTTTGGAGGTGAAAAGGATCTGATGATACAGGGTTCAGGTGGCAGTCATGAAAGAATGGAGCGTGAATGTATTGTAGCGGATGAGACAAAAGTGAATTCTCTGAGCGAATTCTCTTGAACATACAGGTGACACTGACATGGATTAGTAGTGTTAACCCCAAATATGGATGGTGCGATGGACCAATGGTGATATGACTGGTGAACAGAATAACCCAACCTGACTCGGACATGGAGTGAAAGTGTCATGTTCAAGAGCAACTTGGCTACTAATAAAGTTTCTTCAAATTTTCCTCCCAATTTTTCCCCAGTCATTGATGACCAGTACCTCTTTATTTTTATCAAGCTTGAGGAGGATAACATATGCTTGTTCAATAATTTGCCCTTCGGGAAAACCCGTTGCTATGTTTTAATGAGCCTAGTGACAGTGAAACTCGTTCTTCTCTATATGGACAAGTTTGTTGCTATTGGTTTTAACGAGTTTAGTGACAAATATAACTCGGTCCTTTTCAATTTTAGAGAGTCTAAAAGGGACGTAAAGGAAACTCCAATAATCCTTTTTCGTCATATAATACCTTAAGTCCGGAAAAGTATAAAATAATATGAAAGGGATAAATTTTCAATAATTTTAAAAAGCCGAACAAAACAAGTGCTCGATATTTTTGTGTAATAATCCCTCAGGTCCAAAAATATTAAAATCTAGAGGAGGGATAGCACTCCCGGTAGCTTTAACAAGCTGGAGAGGCCAACTGCTCGACAATCTTTTAATATTTTACGAGTCAGACGAAAAGAGCTTAAAGGAGACTCATTTTTTGAGGAACGAGTGATAATTTCGGGTAGCAGCTTATTCCAGGTAAGGTTTGGAATTTTCCAATCATGGCAGTGTCACAAGAATGGCTAACAAGATCACTCTTTGCAGCTGTTCCTCAAAAAGGGGTAAACAATCAAATGGAGGTGAATGATTAGCTAAAATACAGTGGAGGTGATGATGAGAACACGACCAAGGCTCAAACGCTGATGATAATGCATTCACAATGGTTATTTACTGGAAATTGGTTCATTTTTTAATGAGCTTAAACTCTGGGGGAAACATTTGCTCATTGCGTAGGTTTAATTTTTAACGAGCATGAACTTCACATAAAAAACTACTCGTGCCAGTTGTATAATAAGTATGTCTCATCGATAGATTCCATTTTTATGGAGCTTGCACCTTTCGAAGCTATGCTCTGCTACCTCTCGTATGCAAGCTAGGAATGACCAACTACGCTCCTCTACTTAACTACCAAGATCACTGCCAAGGTTAGGTAGGAAAATTTTTCCTTTACTTTGCTGGTGCCATCTAGCCCCTGCGAAGACGAACGGTCGACTCGACCACTCACCCAACTTAGGCAGTTGAAGTCAGCGAAACCATATAGTTATCATTATGTTGGTCCCTTTTCACTTGCTCACAAAAGTTTTGCATGCCCCCAGGTATAGTGAAGTAAAGTTTCCAGGTTACCATTTAGAAGTTCTCACATTCGCAAGATAGTTTCCATCCACACAGCAGATAGAAACACTTCCTCAGCTTAGTCCATTTGGACACAGGCTCCAATCACCTAACCTTAATGAAGGAATCTTATCCCAGTCTAGCTCCCTCTTCCTATACAGACGGGCATCGAACCAGTCATATATCCTTCACGGAAACCTACCCTATACCTGAAGTTTCCCTGCCGAAGCAGACCAGGGTGCATGCCCCCTCGGTTTCGGTCATGTCCCCTAGAATTACTCGCGTTATTCATGTGGACGAGCCGGAGATTGATGAGACATTACTTGCGTGAAAAGACCATTTATGGATTGAATTTGACTATTAGCTATGTGTGAGCCGGGAAATGGAAGCTGGTCTACAAGCTGGGCCACTCAGCCTTCATGCAGAAATCACATTACTCTAAAGAGTGAGGAGACAATGGCTCCCATGTTATAAATATAGTCACACCCAAGGAGTAGATTATAATCTAGAGGTCCTTGGACTACCATTACGTTCATATAAATGGTTTTTCTTCTCAACGTTATAGGTACATTGTGAAGGATCCCTAACAGTCGACTGGTTCCTTTGTCGAAGCCTGTTAGGTTTCTCATCTCAGGTAGAAGCGATGGCGAACCAAGTTCATCTATGATGGTACCGACCATGATCATTTTGTAATCTTGTACAATGATTCAGAATGGTACAGTAGCCAATAAATGGGGTCTGCCTAGTATATTCCAATCGAAGGAAATGACTAGGTTGCTTGGAGGTGGGATCGAATAGACGGCCGGATATGACTCTGACGAACTTCGTTCCTGCGGTAAAGGAACGGGTAGATTGCCCCCATGTTCATCAGAGTTTGTGTTTACGAAAAGAATTTGAACGATGTCGTTCTCATTCTCTTCGGTGATTGTATCATCTGAAGATGGACCTTCCGAAGACAAGACCGGGTCGACTTCCACCTCAACCTTTTGAATTTCATCTGGTATGGATTCAGCAGGTTTATCTTCAATGACAGATGCTTCGACCGACCACAATGGCGTGTCGGTCGGATTTTCAACCAGTGATGGACTCGGTAAGAGTTTCGTGTATCCAGGAGGAAGCCGTAGTGGTGAAGCAGGATGGTTATCCAAGACTCTTTTAGCTTCATCTAGGAAGGGGCAACGGTGGACGACGTGGTTGCCTTCATACAGTTTACAAGGAAATTTACATTTCCTTTTTTGTCCAAATTATTCGCTTTCACTGGTTGATGGTGTACTTTCAACATGATCTTCAAAGGTTGATGACACCGGATTGTTCAAACGAGAAGACCAGTCCCTTAAGATCCGAGAGATGTAAGGACAATCTCGATGATAGTGGTCTCCTTTGCAAATGACACATGGAGATTTAGGCTTGGATGGTGCAGTGTGTGGATTTTCACTAGACGATGCCCGGTTACCCCTTTTCACCTTTGGCTCCTTCTTCTTCTTCTTTTTTTTCTCCTTCCCCTTCTTCTCCTTCTTAGTTACTTGATTTTTTTCTTTACCAACTTCATCAAGCGAAGAGGAAGGAGGAGAGGGAGAATCGGACGAAGTAGAAGGCTGAGGGGTAACTTTGGTATCATCTAGTTACTGACTCAATTGTTCAGGAATCATGGTGTTCTGAACAACAGAGGTCGAGAAGAGCCATATTGGCAAGCCAATCGCCAACCCTGGAAGTGACAATGTGGCCATATGAGGTGCACCAACATCTCCCCAAGAGGAGAAAGCACTAGGATTTCCTCCAAGGGGAAATCCTTGGTTGGTGGACTCCATTTTCCTCAACCTAAGACCAAGGCGGGAATGGTGATATTATTCCTATTAAAATAAATTTTAGACGCTTTGACACAACTTGTTTTTTCAATTTTTAAGAGTCGAGAAAAAACAAAAGATGACTCTAGTCGCCTTCGATTTTTAATGAGCCTGAAGTGACAAGTGCTGAAATGGACCTTTTCCTTTAAGGAGTCTGAAAAAGAACGAAAGAGGCTACTCTGTAAATCTAGACAGAGGGATTACCAAACCAATCGCAAAAATACAGAATACTTTTTACGGTACGGCAGTCAATCTTCCCGAATGTTGTGTTCAGTGCATTGCGATTGATAGGGCGGCAGACATGGCTTCCTATGGATAAAGGATATAGCCTATTGTGGTCTACCAATATATACTCGACAGTACGTGGGAGCACAAATCCGTACTGGCACTTGTCATCTCAAAGAGGAGGAATCACCCAACCAATCAATGAAGGCAATAGTTACCAGGCTTTATGACGCCGGAATACGTCTCTAGCCTAGACTTCTAGATGTTGTGCGTTAGGTTCCAAAGCGTTTTTATGTTCATTGAATTTATTTTACAGTTGATCTTTCTTAAGAAATTTTTCTTTCAGGTTCACTGTGTGATGTAGATATACAATTCCTAAAATGCAATCAGAGATGATAAACAATTGTTTAATCTCCTTTTTGCAATGAAAATCCTAGCTACTAAGGAAAGAGAGATGATATTCTTTCAACATAGAGTAGAGAGCACACACTAGATGCACTGTCCTAAATCAAACCAACAAGCAGTCTAAATGCAAATGCACATGCATGTATTTTTTTAGCTTTCTTAATGTGTGAATGACAAGAACAATGCTAAGTACAAATTTGAATTATCTTTTCAAAGTGACAGTACTAACAAATTTCTCTTCAAAAACGAAAGGAAGATAATGACAACACTTTGCTATTTTTAATTGGAAACTACTTTCAACACTTGAAAAACTACTAATTCAAATCAAATACAAGAGTAACTGTATAATTGACCATCAAGAAGAATAGAATTCTTTTCTTTGATTGAAAACGACACTTGCGACACTTCCAAATCAAAAGACGACAGTTTGATTATGCAACTTTTTGTAAAGAGAACTGTAAATGGCGCACAATAGATAAAAACATTCACAATTCTTTGTACTATGGAGGCGGAATCATGCAAAGGAAGGGAGTTTCTACAGTGGTATACTGATCACAAACAGCAAAAATCCTGAATAATGTTGAAGAGAGTGAACAAAGAAACCAAAATCTGAGAGCAGAAGAGGTCTTGTTTGATCAGCGCACCTGCAACACAGGGAAAGTGCGATGCAGTGCACCTACTGCACATGGGAGGTGTGATGCATTTAGATTCCCAAGAGGAGAAAGTGAAATGGTCTAGGGACGAGACTTCGACTTGTTTCTTGGTCACAGTTTGCAGCTTAGTTCAAGGATTTAGTCCGAGCTAATGATAGTTAGTAAATAGAAATCACAGGTGCCGATCTAATGAGGTTACTAGAGCCACCACTAGGGCAATTAGGATGTTTGCAAATCGATTTTTCAGTTTACAAACAAAACCCGGAGATAGACTGAAGCAGCATTGATCTACTTTACAATTGCATAGCAAATGTAGTTCGAAGGCTAGCTGGCTTAACATCAAGCTCTGTCTGTAAGTTTATAAAGAAAACAAAGATAGACAAGCAAACAATCTATTCACTCCCCAGCGGAGTCACCATTTTTTTATGCGGAAATCTAGTGTCTATGCAGAGCTGCTAGTCCCACTAAGATGGATAGCTATCTTAGAAACAAACAGATTAAAGTTACTTTCATTTTCCTTTATGAGAAGTAGATAGGGGAGGATCAAAGAATACCAACCTCGATCTTTCACTTGGTTCTTCGCTTGTCCCTTCTCCTCACCGACAGGTCTTTGCCACTTCTCCCTTGACCACTCCGCTTTAAAGAGTACCTGTAAAGTCAAAGCGGAATAATACCTTCAAAGTGCAGAGATCTACAATCATAAACAATATAGGACCAGATATATATTGACCACACAAATACATATATTATCAGACATACAAGAATGTGGAGGAAAACTTCAATAGCTTTATTGATATAAAGATTAGAAGAGAGGATTACAACCCATGATCTGACGCAACGTCATCCTCCTAGCATGAAAGCCCTTCTTCACCTCTTGAAAAGCTTAGATCACCCAACACTATGATATTCCACCAAGAAACCAACAGCACTTCCCTACAAGATCTAAAATTCCAGCCTCTGGATCTCTGTGATGAGGGATCCATATATAGATGATTATAGGGGGGTGAGTTAGCTTCTGGGATTTTAATTAGTGTCCTCTCTCTAATAGTTCTTGATTCCACTTGGATATTGATGATCTCTTTCTCATCCTTGGGCGAATTCAGAGAGGCAAGTGTCACAGGAGAATTTTCTGGAAGATTCCATGACGATCCACCTTGCAAACTGTCTCTACCATTTGTCTACTCTCACCCATCGCACCCTATAGAAGGGATTTCCAGTATGCATTGCACCCTTTACACTGAGCAGGTCAGACGCATTGCACCCTCTGCATTGGGCAGTCTGTATGGTCCAGATTTGACCAGTTCTGAGTAGTTTTCTATGGAGAACTTTTGGAAGATGATGTAATCAGCTGACCTTGTTCCTTTAGGGTGTGAAGCAACACTTTTAGGGACTTAGGAGCCCTTGGTTTATGGACATGTATGGTTGGGGTTGCAATGCCCAAAAATGTCTATAACACTTTGTCACAAAATTGTGCACAAGAAATTTCATAATGGATGTGACTTTCACTCAATGCGATTATGCAACCTCTCCCGAGTCGCTTGGTCACAAAATCATGCTTGAAGTAGCTAACAACTAGTGTGACCCATCCCCTTCAGCATCTATGCAACCACACATGATCCTCTTGCTGATGTCCCTTCAACAAGGAAAAATATAACTAGGAATCAACACAGTGAGAAATCCTCTAAGCGTTAACGAAACATACGCAATTGATTTATGGGAGTATATGGCATGAAGGGAGTATAACATCATGTTGATTCAAGTCACGTGAAATCTCTGCTTTGGAATCATTTTTTCAAGCGTTGCTTTCCCCATGAGCATGAATTAATTTGTTGAGTGACAAAGCAACATCGGCGCCCATGAAAAATCACTAGAGACTAACATATATTGTTGGTGAAAATAATATCTCTAAAAGGTCCTTGTCCCCAATACAGTGCCAATTCCATCTTATTATTTGGATAAGAGAACAAAGGATATGCATTCAAGGAGGAATTTGAGATGGTTCATGACTTCAACGAAAATAAAAGCATCTGCTCACCTCCAGAAACATGGCATGAGAAGCATAATGGTGAGTGTTGATGATGGGTGCAGGCTCAAGAAGCAAGCATGCTAACCCTAAGTTTCATAGATACATTGTGCATCCACAAATACTATTCAGGTAGTGCAAGGTTTGAAGGTTGCAAAGGGTCATGTTATTCAATGGAAATGGCCAAGGAATTTTACTTAACACCTTTGCAAATGTTTAAAAACAACCCAATGCAACAATTCCCAACATGTGGGACAAGGATGAAAAGGAGCGTGAAAAATGGTATAACAATAATAATCTGACCACTCACGAAAAGAAACCATTGGTGCCACCTCGATGCCAAGACATGGAGCAGAGCAATGCACAAATTTGTGACCATGAAATTGCAATCAATTTCAAGGCTAATAATTCTTTCTCATTATTAATTGTGATATTTATTTCTTATATTTCATCAAAATACATTTGTCTTGAGGCTTAATTGATGATTGTGTACATGTGTAGGATTGAAGCTGCAAAGGCAGATCCCTGGCACTTAGGCAGAGACTTAAGTCAAATTGGTTATTAAAATGACCTAATGGATTGGTGTTGCGGAAATGAATAATCCTAGTCAACAACGAATATTGAATTCAAGCTATCTCTAAGGAGAAAGGAAGGTATCAAGATTCGGTATATGCATAAGATTTAGCATGTATCATGAAGCTTTCATAGAAATCTAGGTGGTCCCTCGCAAACTCCAGGAACTTTGCAATAAACTCCCAAGCACATCACCGGAGGATTGATGAATGCAAGCGAAGTAGAGTGGCAAGAAAATAAGACGGTTATAGGACCAAGCATCCACATCGTTGCGACATATGGGAAACAAGAATTCTAGGGTTTCTAATGACCCCCTACATCCTTCCCTCTCTCTCCTTCATCATAATGTAAATATTTCCCACCATTATATCAGTAGTTATGTTAACACTGATGTGGGTGTGTAACAATCATTTTGGCTTGAGAAAAAAGTAGGTAAACTCAAGAGTTATGAGGCTAGCTGAAAGGGCATGAGGGAAGCTCAAAGGTCACGGTAGGTGATCGGTCAATTAACCTCTATAAATGTGCCCACATGCCTCAGTTGTAAGGGACTTTGGAACTTGAGTTGAAGCTAAGACTAGAGATAGTCGGTTTATACTTGAGAGTAGAGCCACTCATCTCTTGGGAGCTAGTCATGCAGATTTGCAGTGGGGATAGGGTTTTGGCTTTGGGCAATGATATGAGAAACCCATGTTCCACTATTGGGTTTTGGCCAATTGTAAGATATGTATTTGAAGTTTCAGTAGCATTAATAAGATTTTCTCTCTATTTGACACCGATTCCCATGCTTACTCATGGTGGTTGTACTAGTTGTTAGATACTTCACTATATTTATATGTGCACTTTCATATACGCAATATGTTATGGACTGGTACATAGTGGTTGCATGTATGTTTTTATTTCAAATATGTGTTTACTTATTACTTTCCATGTCAGTTTCCTATTTTGAACTAATTTGCAATTAACTTCTGGCATGTTTATGTTTATTGTATGTCTGATTGGGTTTTATCTCACTTATCCCTCTCATGACATCTCTCTTCTGTAATTTGTCAATATTGGGCTGATTTTGTTTCACTGCCTGAGAATTTCATTCTTGTCCCACTTTGACACCTTCTTGTTTGACAACCAAGAGAAGAAACATTCATGGTGGCAGTTGAGCACACATACTGGATGGGGCTCCTATCCCAAATTGTATGAGGCCTAATTGGGACTTCACGCCAAGGATATCCCCTTCGTTGTTGGTGGTACATTTCATCTAGTCAACACCTCCTCTATAACAAAAGACGAAATCCATAGCTATCCACCATAGACCTAAAAATTTGATGGACGAATCACATGAGGCCCAACATATCTCTGACTGTATGCATGTTGACTCTTAGCTAAAACACCATGGAGGACTTCAGGGAACTGGGGAAAACCCTCCCCTCTCCTAGATAGGCTAGTGATAAATTATATGTCCTTCTTAGTGGGCTTATACCAAAACTCAGGTCCAACACAGAAATCTTGTCGCTAGAAATTCCATCGGCAATTCAGATGCACCAATACGACAGAGTGTCCCTTCATGGATGTACCCTCCTCATAGTACTTGAGGAGGCCTACATTCATCAAGAGTGCTCAGGTCACTATAGTAATAGAGTGAGGGTATAAATCCTTTTCCCTCTCTCTCGCATGCCATGGTCAGACCATATTGTATGGATTTGCCTGTGCCTTCCTCTGCTGAAGTATTTGCTACATGATTAACATATAAAATACATCATCCTAATACATAAAATAGATTTTTTTTTAATTAAATGAAACATGTATTTATAACTATGGAGACATAACTTTCAATTAAAAAAAAAAATAATTAGCGGTGCACTAAAAACACAGTCATGCATAAGTGTCAGTGCACTTTCAACTATAACCACACTGGTATTGGTGCACACATAAATATGACACACTGCGAGTATTTCATAATTTTAACTTTTCATAGTGGTGCAAGATACTTAGGTGCTGGTGCACACGTATAACCTGTTGGCACCAATACAGTATATTCAAATTATCGAACGCACTGACCTATAGGAATATTTTTAAATATTTATTTGTGGTGTGTTTCGTAAATATAAATGTACTAGGAGTGATGCACCGAAACACAATTTGTTGCACCTTTCCCGATGTATTTATATTTACAAAACACACTTCCATGACTGTTCACACACTAAAACGCGGTGCACCCTGTAAATTTACTGGGCACACCTCTCCCGGTGCGATCCAAACATATTGAGCACACTGTGCGTTGAATATCAAAATTGAAAACACAATGAGAAATTTAATCTAATTTACAATTCTAATCTGATAAAAACTTAAATTAGAAAGAAACATAGAGATTACTTGTACATTTGGTCATTGGGGAGGCATTTTGGACACGTCATGGAGAAAAATAAATTTTCACACCATTTGAAAAAATTGGAAACTCAAATAGTAAGTACAATATTGAAATGTGGTGAGAAAGAGAAGAACTGACGTAAGGGAGATTTCACGTGGCAAGAGTGGTACCAGTGGTTCAACTCCTGCATTGTAGATGGTAAAAATGAAAATTATGGCCTAGAGGTTTTTTTATTTAACCCTCCTCTAGTGTGTTTCATGAAGCGCACCAGGGAGGGCTATGTCCAAAAGCACCGTGTTCTTTTTTAATTTAAAATTATCATCATGCTTTATTGATATGCCTCAGGGATTTATGTTACTGGTAATGCAACGGTGTTGTTCTTTTACAATAGCACCGATCTTTTTAAGAAATTTTAAACCATCTATAAGTACACTTTATAAGATGGCTCGACGCATTGTTATACATTTACCACACTAGGACGTCATTATCAAATACCACTAGTACAGTTTAATATATTAAGTAGTATGGTGATATAAAATATTGAAGCACTAGTGCATTTTGGTATTTAGCGCACCGTTGTTTTTTATTTTTCACAAACAAAATATCTACGGTGCAGCACGTTGTATGCAACTCTAGTGCGTGTATGGATAATAAAGCACTAGTGCACTTAAATAATTTAGACACACCATCAAAGAAAGATCCGCTAAAACATCCACCGACCCACCTCTGTTAGTGAGCTTTGCTCCAAATGGATTTTTGGGATATTTTTATAAGGGCCTCCACACAAACCTTTGCTAGAAGGTCTTTTCCTTGTAGTGTTCTTACCCTTCACCACAAAACCTTTTGGTTTCTTCATGTAGATCTCTTATTCCATATCCCAGTTAGGAAATTTTTCCTTCACATCCATTCGTTCTACCTCAAAATCAAAAGAAATAGAAACAGATAAAAGTAATCTAATAGAAGCTAACTTTGCAATAAGAAAAAATATATCACCAAAATTAATTCTTGACACTTAGGAATTTCCTTTTGATACCAACTGAGCTTTGTATTTCTCCACCTTTTCTTTTGCATTATCTTCTTCTTAAACACCCATTTGTTTCCAATGGGATTCCAATGGGCTTCCTTTCATTCAGAAACTCCACTAGATCCCCATCCTTTTTGTCCAAGGCTTTCGTTTCTTTAACCGTGGCCTTTTTCTAAAGTTTGTCATCCGCTGAATCCAATGCCTCTTTGACAGTTATGGGATCATCATTAGTAATATATAAAGCAATATTTGAACAAAAATCATATGGACAACACCTCTCTCACCTCCTTATCTCTCGAACTAATCTCCTCAAAACTCGAGTTTGGGGCACCTCCTATTCTGATTCTTTTTCTATTGTAGAGTCTGATTCTTCCTCCTTAAGTTTAAACTCTATCTTCTCTGGTTCATTTTCCTTTGGTAGGAGTTCCTTATATCTTATAAAGATGCACCTTTCAGATTTACTCTCCAACTTGGTTCTTTTCTACTTTAGAACATGTACATATGCATCACAACCAAATACCATGAGATGTGAGAGAGAGGGTTTCTTATCAGTCCATACCTCATGTAACATCTTATCCTCCAACCCTGATGAAGGGGTTTGTTACATAGGTAACATGCAATATCCAATGCCTCTACCAAGAATTCCTACCCTAATCTAGTGCCTCTGACCATGCTTCATGAATTTTCCATCAACATCATGTTCATTCTTTATATAACTCCATTTTTTTGAGGTGTGTATGGAGTAGTATTTTTTTTTTTCTATACCATGCTTCTTAGAAGAGTCTTTTAATTCCTTCTTGTAGATCTCTCCGCCATTATCTATCCTTAACACCTTAATCTTCTTCTCTATCTATTTTTCACCAGAGCCTTAAATTATTAGAACCTATCAAAGACTTTAGATTTATTCTTGGGGAAATATATCCATGTATTCCTCGAGAATTCATCTATAAATGAGACATAGTACACAAAATTACCCAGTGATGGAATAGACACAAGTCTAAACACATCACTATACAGAAGCTTTACTATTCCTTTTTCTCTCTTAACACTAGACAATGTACTAGAAGTATCCTAATCATGTTGCAAACGTAGTATTATGTCTATCTTCCAATCCAATCTTAATCTCATGATATCCTAAGAATCCATCAGTAAATAAATAAGCCTCCTAACCTTATACATTCTTGATCCAGGTCCGGATGTGACGAAGGACCCTTCCAAGACCTTTTACTTTTGTGATGTGTTAAATTTCATGTTTTAAAAGAACATGAGTGAATACATGTGCATGTTGTAAAGAAGAGGAACATGTCAATCATCAACACATGAAAACATAAGACATTGATAACAGAGTTTGTCTAGGAGGGACTATATCTCTGGGCCCTGGTGTCAAGATGGTGTAGGACACTGCATTAAGTGCTGTCAAGAATGGTGATGTACACAAGAGATGATGTCGTGATCATACAAGGAAAAATTCCCTCACATAGGAGTGGCTCTAAGAGAGGTTCCATAACTGGAACTCTCAGTCAAAATAATCCTATCATTATGACACAAAACTCATGCATGATGAGCATCTTGCCAACATGGCATAAAAGGTATCTCAATACAAAAAAACATGCATGATGACAACAAGAGTATCCCAGCAACATACAACAAGGGATCTCAAAACATAACATGATGAGTTATGACAACAAGTACACCACATAGAAGATTTTGCATCACATCAAGCAAGGAATCATGACAACATGTAAGAAACAAGATCCTGCATCAACATCAACCTAGGATCTGTGCAACACAATGCATAAAACACATATTTCATTAAGTTTGGAAATATTTTATTATAAGGACAATGGATAGAATTGAGTTTTTTGGTTATTTTGAAATTCTAGATCCACAATTTAATTCCAAATTTAAGGAAATATGTGTTATAAAGAAGAAGTACATGGACACATCATATACCTCACAACCAAGGGCCATCTGAAGAAGTGGATGTCACACTACTGAAGCTGTTTGGGCCATAGATCTCATGACATCGACCGCATGAAAATGACTGTTCGCACATGAATGTGGAAATCTACACTGGCACTTAGAAAAGTGGCTGAAGAATAGAATGAGAGAATGAGAAATTTGAATGGACCATCAGATTTGTGGCATCAAGTAGTGCAAAATCAACTATCCAAAATCTGAATTCTGAAAAGTTGAGAATCTGGGACTCAAGGAATCTTTTAGATTCCCTCGGGATTCCTTAAATATTCTTCTCCATGGGTGGACTGGAAATCTGCAACTCAGATGGCGAACCTGATCTCACCATTTTGATCCCTGTGGAAAACCATGAAAAACAAGTATAAACTTGACTATATTTTGACATGGCAAAATTTTACCTCCATGGGAAAATTTCAAGGCTCATGGTTCCGCTCCTTGTTTTTGCAACAATCATTGTTCCACGTGCATTCTAAAAATGGCCGAAAAATGAAGAACTCTGATGAAGAAATGGACAGCGGCGTTGTGTTTGTGGTGATGAGTGGTGTAGAATCCATACAAAATTTGTTAATTTCTCACAAAGTGAAAATTTTGCCCTCCTGCAAAATTCATGGTTCCTGCATTAAAAAAATTAATTATTCATCTCAAAGTCCATGCCCGCCTTCTACCGCGAAGTCCATGCCTTTCAATCTCTCTCCTCCTCTGGCACTAAAAAAATGAGTTTATATTAACTTTAGGGCAGATAAACCAAGGTAATGTTTTGGCACATTGGTTAAATAAAGGTGTTGGTTGAGGAGGGGTCGGGAGATCAAATCTAGCCCCTCCATATATAAAGTCTTTTTACAAACCAATTTAAAACAATTCGAATCATAAATCAGGGTCAGGTCCACATTGGGCAGCCCACCCCATACCCTGCGCATTGTATGTTTAAGGTTGGTTGCATTATCGTTTGGTTGGGCACTTAATAGTTTTTGTTTGACTTAAGTATTTGTTGGCGCAAATATTTTGGGGTCGCCCACTTGGGGGCTGGCCACGTGGGCCGAGTGGGTTCAACCCCTACCAGTCCCGTACTCCATGCTATCGGCACTATATTATGGCGGTTGGCAGCATATAACGTGGCTTCGGGGTGTGGGTCGGGTCCACCTATGGTGGTCCGTGCCCAACCCAATAATACCAAGGTTTAATATAGCATATGGGAGGAGGTTGGAGGGTCCAGTAGGGTCATGGCGCTAGCCCATTTGAATGTTTATTTTTTTAAATATTGTGGTTGTGGTTGCAAGGGCGGCGGGGTCATGGCCACCCACCCCTTTTTTTAATATAATTTTGTTGTGATTTGGGTACGAGGGGCGGTGGGGGTGGTGGCCCGCCACCATATTAATATTTTTTTTTGTTTTTATAAAGAGGGAGGTTGGTTTTAAACTTTTAGAAAATAAGGGTCATTGGGAAAATTAATGAGGCGGCAATTTCGACTGTTTCCGAGAGCTAGGTTTACACGTCAGGGTCGGTCAAATTGTAGGACACTTAAACCTGGCCCACATCCCAACTTTGACCAAAACTTTGACTAGCCCGTTCTCCCTCATACGAGCTCGGATTTATGAACCGTTCACGCCTCCATGATCAGGACGATGAGATCTATGCTCTGGTCCTAGGTTGAAGTCATTCTAAGTACTTTGATTTTCGAGTGTTCATAAGCCCTCTTTGTCCGGTGTATCTCTCTGGAGCCACCTAGATCAATCCTCCCCACATGAGGAGCTTTTGGTCCTCCAAAAACATGAAAAATAATCTGCAACTTATCTGTACCCTATTTGCATCACAAGCATCCTAAAAAGGTCTCACTTCCATCTCCTTCACCTTTGTTCTTCGAAGCCTTAGGCGACGAGTCGACACCTGCTACCTCTGCAACCTGTAGTACCTTTTTTGTAAATTACATGTTTGAATGACATGACCAACTAATGACCAAATGTCCCACACTTTCCATGAGTTTATAACACACACTCGGTGGTCAAGTTTACAACAAGATGGATGCAATACCCCAGCTACGACACAAGGCCAAACTATAATTGTTGCTTCAATAAGTGATGAAAAAAGCATCATCACTGCAACACATTATTTTCATACATAAGGCCAAAAACTATTGTTTTGACAAGTGATGGAAACATAACATCACTTTTCAAAGTGTAAAATGCCATTCAAAATACGACCAGACATCATTGTTGCTAAACAAGTGATGTGATGAGCCCCAATTTTGGTACAATTCGGGCTCATTTTGGCTTACTTGTTTTGCTCAAACCATTCACTTTTTACTGCTTATGCATGCATTTCTTAGTTTATTCGTGTTGTTTGTAGGAATAAGGGTAGACACTTTAACTACGTGACTAATGCATTATGATTTCAGGTTTTTTGTATTAAAAGGGAGAAAAGACCACATGAAAAGGAGACAAGGAGGCAATGAGGTGGCACTGCTGGTTTTTAGGAGAGGATGTCCATGGTCTTGGGGACATTCCTCGTGATTCCCACCAAGAACTCCGAGCTCCAATCCATCTTCCCTCCGAGCTTAGAAGCAGCCAGCTGTTCTACAGGAACAGCAGTTATAAACTGCTCTACAGGAACAGCAGTTATGACCGTCCTACAGGTTCTGCAGTTGAACTCTAGTTGGACAGCCGAGCTCCTAAAATCAAGGACACCTGTTGGATAGTCATTTTTGCATAAATACTGAGGCCGTAGCCTTGTAGAGAAGCTTTTTGAACCTTGGCATTACTCTTGCAATTGGAAAGTACGAGCTAGAGCTCAGTTTTTGTTCCTTTTTGTAAGCCAATTTGGCATAACATCAGATTATGAATAAAGAAGGCAGATTTTGATCTAGCTCTGAGTTTTCTTAAGGAGACTATAGCTCTCAGGTTAGGGCCCAACCTGAGAGCCATAGATCCCCTCTGCTGTAGTGTTGTTTCCATTTCGTTTCAACACTCTGAGTTTGTTTATTCTCACATGCAATTCGGATTTCCAGCTTGTTAATCTAGCAGTTTTCATGAGCATAGATAGGACTAGTTTATGGTGATTTTCTTTCAGTATTTCAGTTTGATAGGAGGATAGATATAATCTCTTGGAGCTCCAACAAGAAGGTTGTTAAGGCTCACTGCCATCTCATCTGGGATTGGAGTGCAGTCCATGACTAACCACCAAAAATACGCATTTCTTTATTCCATGATTGCTGCAAACACAGTCACGTTATGTCAGATGCTTCCACATGATTCACACCTGCACCACACTCCTTTACCACAGCTTCATGCACATTCTCCTTCGCGTTTAGATTGATTTTCATTGAATTTACAAGCATAGGTAGTTTAGGTTAATGCATTCTCGGTTTGGTAACAGTCACAAGCATTTGTTTCATCTACACTGCTTTCTCTCGTTCAATTACTTCGTCCTCCACCTTGATCACACCTGCAAACACAACTTTGACCTCTGCTCCGCTCTGTCTTTCACTCCTCACGTACTTCCATTCTCTAGCCCTTTCGTTGACCTAGCCCTCTATCTTCCAACCTACTCCCTACATTCACTCCCTATCCTATTCCTCCACTTCTACAGCCATCACCAGCCTCATTCCTACCTTACACATCTCCCCCTACCATTTCATCACTCCTCCATCACGCCAAACACTCACGGTAGGTCATCCTGTAGCTGTTGGTAGACATCCTGTAGAAACCAGAGTATCCTGTAGGATCCCCTGCAGCCTTCCTATAGGAGGCCACTCACTCGGTTGCTGAGCTTCTGAATGTGAGGAACCTCTGTGGATGGATGTTAAGGATCCCTAGGGACCTCTCCTAGCCTCCCCAACCTGTCCCACGCTTTCCTTCCTTCTCCATCCCATCTGCACAACCAAACCCTAGTTAGCACAAGATCACAATCATTCCACACACTTAAAGGAAAAATACAAAAACATATCTTTCATGATGCAAGTAGTGTAGATCCATGCATTTGCACTTATTAGAGGTAACAGCAGCATTGGTAGAAGTTTCATTCACATTCTTTGCATTATAGAGGTTAGACTAGTTAAATTAGGGTTTCCTAGGTTTACATGCTTTGATTTGCTTTCAGTTCATTTTGTCAAGTAGAGTAGCTTTCCTTTGAGATTAGCTTTCGTCCATCAATTAGCAAGCTTCTTCTGAGAGCCTATAGAAGTTGGCTTGAGCCCTAGCGGACTTGTGCCAGCTGACCAAGTGACAGTTGTGACAAGAGCTAGTACTTGTGCATACAGCACCATCGCTTCCAAGTTTGTACGAACTACCGGGTTGATAAAATTAAGAGACAGGAAGCCCCAGGAGTTGTAGCATTATTGCTACAATACTGGAGCTCACCATCTTTTTGGCGTCGTTGCCGGGGAAGCGTCAGAGTATTAGTAATTGTTGCGTTTCTTCTACTTGGTACTCTTACTTCTGCTCAGTAGTTTATTTCATTTCCATTCTGCAAAAGTAGCTTAGCATTTCCTGCTTTCCTAGATTAGCATTTCCTGCTTTCCTAGATTAGCATTTCCTGCTTTCCTAGATTAGCATTTCCTGCTTTCCTAGATTAGCATTTCCTGCTTTCCTAGATTAACATTTCTTGCTTTCCTAGATTAACTTTCCAATTCCGCAATTTCATTTGAGTAATATAGTTAGTTGTAGATCACTTTGTTCCAGTTTTGCAGGTACCAAAGAAAAAAAACAAAAACACTAAAAAAAGAAAAGTCCTTTCCATTTCATGCCTCATAGGAACCGAGATAAATCAGGCAAATTCCTACCCAACACCCCCACCGCATCACTAAGTCACCCTTCTTTCTTCTTTGGTGATAGTGACCCAGAGGAACCTATAGGTGAGCATCCTGAGATATACCAAGACCCTATAGAAGAAGAAGAGTTAGAAACCACTCCATCTGAAGCCATGGCTGATAATAGGAGAGAAGATGAGAGAATAGAAGAAGCTTTCCCCATCCGAGAGACCAATGGAGATATGAAAATGAAAAACATTAGCCCCTCCGCCTTGCCTCACTTCCATGGACTGACCACTGAGGATCCTGATACCTTCTTGTTTGAGTTTGCTGTCCTTTGTAGAACCTATGACTATACTGAAGATGAGCAAAAGCTGAAGCTTTTCCCTTCCACTCTTAAGGATGCAGCACTACGCTGGTTCATGGGATTACCTGGGAATAGCATCGCTACTTGGGCTCAGATGCAGCAAGCCTTCAATACCAAGTATAGGGATTATTGTAGGTCCAAGGAAACCAAGGGAGAGATCTTTCGAATGACCATGGGGAATGATGAGTCTTTAGAGGATTATGAGGAAAGGTTCCAACTTAGCTATAAACGGGCCAGGTGCACACTTGACCCTGAATCCCTCAAGTTGGTTCTACTCCGAGGAGTCCCTGAATATCTCTTAGACACCCTTCACATGTTAGCTGGGGGGGACATTTACCAACTGCCTTATGAGGACATCAAGACTGTGTTTCGAAATCATTCCAGGGCAGCTAGAAAACGAGGTAGATGAAATCTCCTCTCCACTGGTGTCCCTTTCTCCAAACATGAGTTTACAAACCAATTAGAAGATCTTAAGAGTGAGGTGAGACAGACCATTGCCATGTAGCTGGACACATTCAGGATCCAGCAGAAGAAAGAAGAAGCTGAGAGAGTCTTGGCTGTCTTCTGTCCTAGGTGCACCAGAAGACACCCTAAGAACGAATGTCCATTGCATTCGGTTGAAGTGTGTTTCGTTTGTGAGGAGGACCACCCAACAAATCAGTGTCCAACCTTACCTGGGTTTAAAGCCATGTACCAAGGAACCGAAGCCCCCACTGAACCTCTCTACTTCATCAACCAAAGGAGGCCTCAAGGATCTAGACCTTATCAGCAGGGGATGCAAGGGGCATCTCAAGCTTATTACAACCCCAACCACTCGACTCCCATGCCTTCCTGGGGTCCCCCTGCTCATCCTTCTTGGTCCATGCCTCCTCCATGGTCTTATCCACCTCAGTACCCTACTCAACCTACTTCTCATCCATATCACTCACATACCCAGTCGCAGCCTCAATGGAGTGCTCCTCAGTCGGGGTGGAGGCCCCAATACAACACTCCTCCTGCCATTTTGCCTCCACCACCAGCTCAACCTTAACCTTTACCTCCTGCTCCTCCAAGGCAACCTCAAATGCCTGCTCAACCAAACCCGAACCCCAACAATAGACAGGCCCAGCAGGTATACACTGGGGAAACATCATGTCCTACCTATGCTGTGGAGATCCAGGAGATCAACCTTCGATCTGGAAAGACTCTACCAGATCGCCAACCTCCTCCCCCTGAGGATGAGGAAGATCTACAGGAAAGTGAACCAAAAGCTATTCCACCCTTTCCTGAGAGATTAACAGCCACCACACAACCTAACCCCGAAGAAGATGAGTTGTTGGGTGAGCTCAAGCAGTTGTGTGTAAAAATCCCTCTTCTCCAAGCCATCAAGGATGTGCCAATATATAACAAGCTGGTTAAGGAGAAGTGTTTCAAACACCCAGGCAGACGGAAGAAAGATGCCTCAACTATCAATGTCATAGGACAATTGTCTGACCTTATGCTAGGACAAGTCATCTGCCCAAAGTACCTAGATCCTGGAAGTCCTGTAGTAGATGTTCACATCAATGGCACCATTATCCCCCACACCTTGATCGATCTGGGGGCGGCCATCAATGTGATGACCAGGGATACCATGCAAAAACTCAATCTCCAGGGTTCTTTGAGGAAGACCTCTATAGTACTGCAATTAGCAGATCGCTCCACCGTGACTCTCGAAGGGATTGTGGAGGATGTCCTGGTCTCTATTGACTCTTGGGAATACCCTGCAGACTTCCTGGTTCTGCAACCAAAGGCAAAGCTTACTGGATACCCTCTCATTTTGGGAAGGCCTTGGTTAGCTACTGCAGATGCTTACATAAGTTGTAGGGCAGGAAATATGACCATCAAAAATGGTCCCATGTCTAAGCAGCTAGTCCTATACCCTCCTGCCCAACCCTCCTTAGAGCATGAATTACCACTTTGGCTAGAAGAAGGAGAGGAAGACGAGGTGTACTCTGCACCTCTGTGCACCCTAGATACCGCTAGAAGAGACCCTCCTACCGAGGATGATTTGATTGAGACCCTGATCCAGAATCCACCTTCCAGTGCACTATCTTTAGAGAAGTTGGTGGAGGATGCCCAAGCTAGCACCTTAGTGGACCTTTGTACAACCAGCCCTGTCACTCCCAGAGTCAAAAGTGTGGAGTTCGGCCCTGAGAGAGCATTAAAGATCAACTCCTCCCTATCTCCTTCCCAGGAGAAGGAGTTGTGTAGCCTATTGGCCAGCCACTTAGATGCTTTTGCTTGGAGCTATAAGGAGATGAAAGGAGTCCATCCCTCGGTCTGTACCCATCATATATACATCAAAGAGGATTGTAAACCAGTTAGGCAACCCCAGAGGAGAATGAATCCAGCCCTTAAGGACATTGTCAAGGAGGAATTGCAGAAACTGTTGGATGCTGGATTCATCTACCCCATCTCAGATAGTGAATGGGTGTCCCCTCTGGTTTTGGTTCCCAAGAAAAATGGGAAATGGAGAATCTGTGTAGACTACCGAGAGCTGAACAAAGCTACCAAGAAAGACCATTTCCCTCTGCCTTTCATAGATCAAGTGTTGGAGGGACTGGCAGGAAAGAAGTTCTTCTCTTTCCTGGATGGGTTTAGCGGGTACAACTAGATTCAAATCAGCCCAGAAGACCAAGATAAGACCACCTTCACTTGTCCTTGGGGTACCTTTGCCTACCATGTCCTTCCCTTTGGGCTATGCAATGCTCCTGCTACCTTCCAGAGAGCTGTCTTGAGCATCTTCTCGGAGTTGGTCCATGATGCAGTAGAAATCTATATGGATGACTTTACTCCTTATGGGGCTAACTTCCAGGAAGCATTGTCCAACTTGGGAAAGGTCCTAACCAAGTGCATCGAGATGAACTTGTCCCTTAGCCCTGAAAAATGTGAATTCCTAATGACTGAAGGGACTGTGCTAGGCCATACCATCTCTCGCCAAGGGTTACAGGTGGATCCTAACAAAATCGCTCTAATCAAAAAGGTTCCACCTCCACAAAAGGTAAGGGATGTTAGGAGTTTCTTGGGATTAGCAGGATATTATCGAAGATTCATTAAAGATTTTAGCAAGCTAGCCTCGCCATTGTTCGGTCTGTTGGCAAAAGATGTGGAGTTTAATTGGACTAACGATTGTCAGAAGAGTTTGAATGAATTAAAAGACAAGTTAGTGTCAGCTCCAATCCTGAGAGGTCCAAACTGGGCCCTACCTTTCCACATCCACACTGATGCCTCGAACAAAGCCATAGGTGCAGCCTTAGGACAAGTTGAGCAAAAACTTCCATATGCCATTTACTTCGTTAGCAAAAACTTGTCCAAAGCAGAGCTGAATTACACTGTAACCGAGAAGGAATTCTTAGCTGTGGTCCATGCACTGAACAAGTTCCGACATTATATTACTGGTTACCAGACTTTTGTACATACTGACCATGCTGCTATTAGATATTTGATGAATAAACCAGATGTGAATGCTCGTATTATTAGATGGTTACTTTTATTGTAGCAGTTTGATCTAACCATTGTTGATAAACCAGGGAGAGAAAATGTTGTTGCTGACTTCTTGTCTAGATTGGATTTGTCTGCAGATGAAGATGGGACGGTGGATGACCAGATGCCTGATGAGCATCTGTTTGCTATCTCAGTACTCTCTCCATGGTTTGCTGATATAGCAAACTACCTTGTTTCAGCTCAGTTCCCTTCGTACCTCTCTTCAAAAGGGAAGAGCAAAATCATCAGAAAGAGTGCCTCATTTACATGGATTGGGGGCAATCTGTTCAAGCTTGGCCCCGATCAGATCTTAAGGCATTGTGTAAGGGAGGAGGAAGTCTTTGACATCCTCCTCACCTGTCATGATGGGCCTTGTGGAGGACATTTTGCAGCAAAGAGAATTTCCTTCAAGATCCTGCAGGCAGGCTACTATTGGCCCACACTTCATCAAGATGTCAGAAGATATGTCAGCCAGTGTGACCAATGCCAAAGAATGGGGAAACCGACCCAAAGGGACGAGATGCCTCTCCAACCTCAAGTGACTCTTGAGCCATTTGAGAAGTGGGGCATGGACTTTGTGGGTCCAATCAATCCCTCTTCGAGGCAAAGATCCTACATCATTGTGTGCACTGACTACCTGACGAAGTGGGCAGAGACCAAAGCAATCAAAGCAGCAACAGAAGAAAAAGTGGCCGAGTTCCTAAGAGAGAACATCTTCTATAAGTTTGGCTATCCAAGAGAGCTGGTCACCGATCAAGGGAGCCAGTTCACCTCCCACCTGGTTGAAGATCTCCTAGCTCATCACAAGATCAAGCATAGAACTTCCACTCCCTATCATCCTCAAGCAAATGGGTAGGTGGAAGTCACCAATAGAGCATTGGAAGGGATCTTGACTAAAGTGGTGAGCAGCAGCAAAAAGGACTGGACAGATCGCCTGGTTGAAGCCACATGGGCTTACAACACCACTTGGAAGACCACCACCGGCTTCACACCTTATGAGCTGGTCTATGGGAAGAAAGCTTTGCTGTCCATTGAGTTTGAGTATAACACTTTGAGGATGGCAGCTCAGCTGGATCTAGATCTCAGCCATGCACAACAAGAAAGGCTATTGCAGCTGAATGGACTGGATGAGCACCGCATGCAGGCCCTCCTTCACTCGGAAGTGGTTCAACTTCAGAGGAAGTTGTGGCATGACCAGCATCTCCATGACAAGCAATTTCAGCCGGGAGATTGGGCTTTGTTGTATGATTCCAGATACAAAGATTTCGAGGGGAAGCTGAGAACCAGATGGCTAGGGCCATATTCAGTGGAAAAATGTCATGACAATGGATCTGTTCTTATCCGGACCATTGATGAGGAAGCCATCCCCATGCTTGTCAATGGGCATCGATTGAAGATCTACAGGAGGCCTCCCTCCAGACAAGATTTTATCAAAACTATGGAGAAAGCAGTATTGGTCATAGAGAAGGGTCCTGCCCCTGCTTTGGGCACACCCTGAAGAATCTTAAAAAAAAAAAAAAAAAAGGAGAGAAAAAAATAATAAAGATCCTTGGGTGAAAACCTCTCTGAGGCGCCCAAGGCAGGTGGTAGGGGTGAAAACCTCATCTGAGGCGCCCCTGCTATCTTTCAAAAAAAAAAGAGAAAAAGAAATAAAGATCCTTGAGTGAAAACCTCTCTGAGGCGCTTAAGGCAGGTGGTAAGGGTGAAAACCTCATTGAGGCGCCCCTGCTATCTTTTAGAAAAAAAAGGAAAAAAGAAAAAGAAAAAAACAAGATCAATAAGCTATTATGTGAAATTTGCATGCAGATTGCAGGTGTTCTATGGAGGAGAGGAAGCCTCTCAAGTCAAAGTCAAAGGTCCTTCTCATGCAGCCAGGACACCTCACAAGCTCCTCCTCCAAGAATGCTTATGTTTTTCAAGGTATGTGCAATTTTATCATGGTTTGAATCTTCTATAGGAAACTGCTGTCTTTCTACAGGAAGGCACAGTTTTTCTACAGGAGGGCGCAGTCTTTCTACAGGAAGGCGCGGATTCTCTACAGGAAAGTGCAGACTCTCTACAGGAAGGCCGAACTTTCTACAGGAAGCTCTGTGTCTACAGGAAACTTCCTGTAGGAGTTTTGGGCGGCCAGAATTCGTCGTAAAAGGAGATTTTGCGACCATGGCTTGGTTTGGATGCATGCAAGCCTCTGTTAAGCATCCTTGCACGTTGCTGTCACCATGCTCCACCACCTGTGTCGACATGCGGCCAAGTCCCTGCACAAACAAAGGAAATCGATGAGTTCTCGTGAGAAAGCCATTTCCAAATAGAAAAATGATGGGATCTCATACCACAGGCATCAAGAGCTCTGGGATCGTGATCAGAACCGCCATCGTGCAGCATGCACCCAAGGAGAAAGGACTGTTACGAGACCCCTCGCGGGGATCCTGTAACAGTTCAACCTGCTCAAGTGGATGCCATTCACAGCACCGTCATCTGAGATGAAACGCGGGCGCATGCAAGCAAATCCGTCCACTCCAGCGTTGGCATCCGGTTACCATGAGCTTCCGGGTCTGTGTACGCCGCATGCAGTAGGTAGATCCGCTCCCCGTCGTCCAAAAACCGAAAAATCGTGTGCAGCCGCGCGTAGGTAAGTGTCTTCCCCTTCATTCCATCAAATCGCATGAATCTAACTTTGAATTTGTTTGCAAAGCGTAAAATTGAATGGTTGAGCGGCCGTATGGCCAGTCGACTGGCCACGTCGGCTAGTTAAAGTGTAATTGGGTGATTGGGTGGCGGACATGACAAAGAGAATGAACGTTATGCACGTGGGAGCACTCTCATCAGAAGCATGAGTTTAACAGGAAAGGCGGCGGCAAATCTGAGGAAATGAATGCAGCAGTGAGTGAGAACGCAGGCGGAGGATGGATGACGTTGCCCAACGGTCCACGGGGACAGCTCATCCCCCGCGCCATGGATTGCACCGGTTCAAAATGCAATCGGCTAAATCAACCGCACGCATTTATCATCCAACACTTCAACTCGGCTAGCCATTCTGATTTCTTCTGCATTTTAATACGCCGAGTTGTTGGCTACCAGAACGCTGGTCAAGCACACAGTGAGCACGGCTAACTACAGTCCTCCCCGAGAATTGCGCGTGGCTTCTACAGGAACGCAGTCCTACAGGAAGCAGTCTCTACAGGAATGCGGTTCTACAGGAAGAGGAATTCCTCACGTAAGAAAAGGTGGCAGAAAAAAGGTAACCCTGAAACTCCTTCCGCAATTGGCTTTCAAAGGTGGCAAGATCATTATTCACAGTCTGGTCATAAAAATATCGGATTGCTGTGCCTACACTATCGCTTCTACAGGATAGCAGTATCATCAGACTGTGTTTTATGAATTGTATGCATGCTCTGCCTGGAATAGACCGGATCTCCTTTGCATTTGTCACCTTTAGTCAAAACCCCCGTGTCCATCATGCCGGGTGGGTTTATAAGACGGGAGCCCACTGATTCAAATACATTAAGGAGAAACCCGACAGTGGTTGAGCTCTTCACCAGAGCACAATGGATGCCTTTTTGTGATAAGCTACAGGGCTACGATGATGAAGTAGCTGAGGAATTCTTGCAGGCTCTGCAGCCTAAGTCCCAGACACTGGCCACAGTAACCTTCAGAGGTCTAAGCCTCAAACTCACCCCAGAACACATCAGTCGGATCATAGAACTTCCTATGGGCCTGCCGTGGGACAAAGACGAGAGAAAGCTGAGTCAGCAAGCCAAGAAGGAGTTCTTCCCACCTGAGGAAGAATTCTCTGAGGATAAAAACGGGGTGAGGAGGACCAGCCTGTCACCACCTTGGAACGAAGTCAGTTTGCACATTATGAAATATATCACTTGTGAGGGGCGTTACAGCATCATATATGCATATCACTTCCGTCTGCTCAGTGAGCTAAGACATCGGCTTGATCTTCTCGCAGAGCAGAGGCTGAGCATTCCTTACTTTTTACTGCAGTCCCTAATGGAGTGTGCTACAAAGCTAAGACAGGGCATCCCTGATCAGATAGCCCATCATGGGTTAATAAAATTGCTTGTGGAGGACGCATTGCACTCATATAAGGTACCCCTCTCATGGGAATCCTTTCGCAATCTGACCAAAGACGGGGATATTAAAATGCTGGTCGAAGAAACGGGTTCCTCTAGCAGTGAGGAACACGAAGCAGTGGCCGAAGAACAAAGGAAGGAGCATGAGGAAAAGAAAGGCCAAGAAAAAGGTGGCACACCTACCCCGTCAGCAAGGGAAAAGAGGATGAAGAGCAGAATGGACAAAGCAGAGGTGGCCCACGTCAGCCCAAGCACCTCAACAGCACCTACACCCAAAGCAAAAAGCAAAGTTCAAGCAGGCAAGCAAGCGGAAGTGAAGACCCCTGTGTCTACAGGGAAGCAAAAACAGGCTTCTACAGGAAGCCCGACAACACAAACTCAGGCTTCTACAGGAAGCCCAAAAATCATTGAAAAACAGGCTTCTACAGGAAGCCCGAAAGCAAAAACAAAGGCTTCTACAGGAAGCCCGAAGATCAGCAAGAAGCAGGCTTCTACAGGAAGCCCAAAAGCAAAGACCAAGGCTTCTACAGGAAGCCCGAAAATCGTTAGAGAACAGGCTTCTACAGGAAGCCCGAAAATCGTTGGAGAAAAGGCTTCTACAGGAAGCCCGAAAGTGAAACCACAGGCTTCCACAGGAAGCCCGAAAGCTGAAAAGGAGGGACCCTCTACAAGGAGCTCTGAGAGAGCAAAACGCAAAAAAGAGAGGGCTGGCATTCTCGAAAAGAAGGCTGCAGCGGCGTTGGCTGCCCTCAGTACACCTCCGAAACCGAAGGAGAAAAGGGAGAGGGAGACCCCTCTACAATCTGAAGCCAGGAGAAGCAAGAGGATGACCAAGGGCAAGCCACAGCCTCCACCAAGCAGCCAAACCACTTCAGGGGCCGTCCCTACTTCACCCAGTGCAAGAACCCCTTCTAAAACATCAGCCACCCCCGAAAAGGGGAGCCCAAAAATAACTTCCTGGACACGAAGGATAGGCCAGTCGCCTTCCGAAGCCCGGCTCAAGGAAATAGGAAAGGGGAAGGAAGCATCACCTTCGTCACCACCAGGGGCAGCAAAGGCAGGGCCACCAAAAATGGGAAGAGAAGAAGTGCCACCCTCGGCAGAGAAGGCAGCACCACCAAAATCAGGGAAGGAAAAGCATGCTCCGGGCTCTAGTTCTCGGCCAAAGGCGAGGAGCCAGGGCAAGGTTTCTCAAGGATGAGCAAATAGTTCAGCTGGGGGGTGATGATGAGCCCCAATTTTGGTACAATTCGGGCTCATTTTGGCTTACTTGTTTTGCTCAAACCATTCACTTTTTACTGCTTATGCATGCATTTCTTAGTTTATTCGTGTTGTTTGTAGGAATAAGGGTAGACACTTTATCTACGTGACTAATGCATTATGATTTCAGGTTTTTTGTATTAAAAGGGAGAAAAGACCACGTGAAAAGGAGACAAGGAGGCAATGAGGTGGCACTGCTGGTTTTTAGGAGAGGATGTCCACGGTCTTGGGGACATTCCTCGTGATTCCCACCAAGAACTCCGAGCTCCAATCCATCTTCCCTCCGAGCTTAGAAGCAGCCAGCTGTTCTACAGGAACAGCAGTTATAAACTGCTCTACAGGAACAACAGTTATGACCGTCCTACAGAATCTGCAGTTGAACTCTAGTTGGACAGCCGAGCTCCTAAAATCAAGGACACCTGTTGGATAGTCGTTTTTGCATAAATACTGAGGCCATAGCCTTATAGAGAAGCTTTTTGAACCTTGGCATTACTCTTGCAATTGGAAAGTACGAGCTAGAGCTCAGTTTTTGTTCCTTTTTGTAAGCCAATTTGGCATAACATCAGATTATGAATAAAGAAGGCAGATTTTGATCTAGCTCTGAGTTTTCTTAAGGAGACTATAGCTCTCAGGTTAGGGCCCAACCTGAGAGCCATAGATCCCCTCTGTTGTAGTGTTGTTTCCATTTCGTTTCAGCACTCTGAGTTTGTTTATTCTCACATGCAATTCGGATTTCCAGCTTGTTAATCTAGCCGTTTTCATGAGCATAGATAGGACTAGTTTATGGTGATTTGCTTTCAGTATTTCAGTTTGATAGGAGGATAGATATAATCTCTTGGAGCTCCAACAAGAAGGTTGTTAAGGCTCACTGCCATCTCATCTGGGATTGGAGTGCAGTCCATGACTAACCACCAAAAATACGCATTTCTTTATTCCATGATTGCTGCAAACACAGTCACGTTATGTTAGATGCTTCCACATGATTCACACCTGCACCACACTCCTTTACCACAGCTTCATGCACATTCTCCTTCGCGTTTAGATTGTTGTTCATTGAATTTACAAGCATAGGTAGTTTAGGTTAATGCATTCTCGGTTTGGTAACAGTCACAAGCATTTGTTTCATCTACACTGCTTTCTCTCGTTCCATTACTTCGTCCTCCACCTTGATCACACCTGCAAACACAACTTTGACCTCTGCTCCGCTCTGTCTTTCACTCCTCACGTACTTCCATTCTCTAGCCCTTTCGTTGACCTAGCCCTCTATCTTCCAACCTACTCCCTACATTCACTCCCTATCCTATTCCTCCACTTCTACAGCCATCACCAGCCTCATTCCTACCTTACACATCTCCCCCTACCATTTCATCACTCCTCCATCACGCCAAACACTCACGGTAGGTCATCCTGTAGCTGTTGGTAGACATCCTGTAGAAACCAGAGTATCCTGTAGGATCCCCTGCAGCCTTCCTGTAGGAGGCCACTCACTCGGTTTCCGAGCTTCTGAATGTGAGGAACCTCTGTGGATGGATGTTAAGGATCCCTAGGGACCTCTCCTAGCCTCCCCAACCTGTCCCACGCTTTCCTTCCTTCTCCATCCCATCTGCACAACCAAACCCTAGTTAGCACAAGATCACAATCATTCCACACACTTAAAGGAAAAATACAAAAACATATCTTTCATGATGCAAGTAGTGTAGATCCATGCATTTGCACTTATTAGAGGTAACAACAGCATTGGTAGAAGTTTCATTCACATTCTTTGCATTATAGAGGTTAGACTAGTTAAATTAGGGTTTCCTAGGTTTACATGCTTTGATTTGCTTTCAGTTCATTTTGTCAAGTAGAGTAGCTTTCCTTTGAGATTAGCTTTCGTCCATCAATTAGCAAGCTTCTTCTGAGAGCCTATAGACGTTGGCTTGAGCCCTAGCGGACTTGTGCCAGCTGACCAAGTGACAGCTGCGACAAGAGCTAGTACTTGTGCATACAGCACCGTCGCTTCCAAGTTTGTACGAACTACCGGGTTGATAAAATTAAGAGACAGGAAGCCCCAGGAGTTGTAGCATTATTGCTACAATACTGGAGCTCACCATGATGGAAAACACATCATCACTTTTACATTTTAAAATGCAACAAATGATTTACAAAAGAATGACCATGAAAAGAAAACATGTCTAGAAACCATTGTTCACTTATCAATGTGAATGGGTCACCTCCTTGAAGTGGTTTTTCTTGTCGAACAACTGCTTCACCTGGTTCATGCACCGACGCTTTTTATTTAAGGCGCTGCTCTGGATGGAACCTCCAACAAGTGGCTCTTTGATGGCCATTTCTGTCGCAATGGCTACAGTAGGTTTTCTTTCTCCATATTTGCTTAACCTGTTTCTTTTCATGCTGTTGAGAGGGTCTTTCACGCCTCATCATTTTGAGTGCTTCCATTCTTTTCCAACACTTAAAAAATGTATGGTTATGGAATCCATAAAAGGTGCATGTTTTTCGATGCCATGTTTTACGTTCATTACAATCAACATGATGATAATTGAAATGAGCATTCAAAGATCGAAAGTGGTTATACCTTCCCTTGCTGTCTCTATTGTCAGTATGGTGATGAGATCTTGTCTCAGCTCCATCCTTGCAATGGGCACCGCCATGGGATGATGGGGATGCGTTCCCATCATTTTCTTTCCTTGACGATTTCAACAATGTCTCAGATGACTCTAACACCTTCGAGCACTCTCCTTTAGTGTATCTTGAGCCTACAAATCATGCCTTGGTTATTAACACCAAGTTCTTCTTTCTCCTCATGCCTCATCCTTGTAAGGAGTGCCATGTTTGTCCCTGTAATTGGGATCTCCAAATCTCCAATAGACATCATACTATGAGAAGATGAAACCGAAAGGAAATCAACATCTTTTACCTCCTCTTTTGATTTGGAAAGAATTAATGAGGGCTTCTCATCATCTGTTGTTGGTGGTTTGCTTGTTGTCTCAGCGCATTCCCCAACTTCCTTTCTGATATACCCAAGTCCTGTTTGACACGGTAATTCCTCTACTTTTATGGGATTGGCAATGCCTTGGCCATTAACGCCCAAGCCTTTTCCTTCATACCCCATTTTCTTCAACAGTTTGGAGCCAATTCCTATGGTATGATTTTCAAAAACAGTGAAATCATCATCAGGAAACATACATGAATATGGAGAACTACTTTTTACCTCACATGGGTCTCGCTGCAGCTTTTCCAAGGCATCGCCCTTTGCTTGCAGATGTCGTAGCAAAATTTGTTTTTCCTCTTTCTCTTCATGTAGGTGCATCTTCAATTCAACATTCTCTATTTGAAGATTATGTTTGTTTTGCTTCAATTCTTCCATGGCCTCTTCTGTGGCTTGCAACTGAAGTTGCAATAACTCATTTTCCTCTGTCTCTTTCTGGAAATTTCCATACATGATTTCCACTCTTTTGGAAATGTTGAGCATGGTCTTGTACATCGCTCTTTCATCCTCTATCACTGCACATTCCATTGTTCATGTTGCAATTCACATCAACGCAAAGACCGCTTTGATACCATTTGATCTAGGTCCAAGTGTGACGAAGGACCCTTCCAAGACCTTTTACTTTCATGATGTGTTAAATTACATTTTTTAAAAGAACATGAGTGAATACATGTGCATGCTGTAAATAAGAGGAACATGTCAATCGTCAACACATGAAAACATAAGACATTGATAACAGAGTTTGTCCAAGAGGGACTACGTCTCTGGGCCCCGGTGTCAAGATGGTGTAGGCCACTGCATTAAGTGCTGTCAAGAATGGTGATGTACACAAGAGATGATGTCACAATCATACAAGGAAAAATGCTCTCATGTAGGAGTGGCTCTAAGAGAGGTTCCACAACTGGAACTTTTAGTCAAAAGACTCCTATCAGTATGACACAAAACTCATGCATGATGAGCATCCTACCAACATGGCATAAAAGGGATCTCAATACAAAAAAACATGCATGACAACAACAAGAGTATCCTAGCAACATACAACAAGGGATCTCAAAACATAACATGATGAGCTATGACAGTATGTACGCCACATAGAAGATTCTGCATCACATCAAGCAAGGAATCATGACAACATGTAAGAAACAAGATCCTGCATCAACATCAACCTAGGATCTTGGTGGGCCCCAGTATTGTAGCAATAATGCTACAACTCCTGGAACTCCCTTCTTTAATTTTATCAACCCAGTAGTTCGTAACAAACTTGGAAGCGACGGTGCTGTATGCACAAGTACTAGCTCTTGCCGCAGTTGTCACTTGGTCAGCTAGCACAAGTCTGCTAGGAGCTTAAGCCAACTTCTATGAGCTCTTAGAAGAAGCTTTTTAATTGATGGATGAAAGCTAACTCGAAGGAAGCTAATCTAATTGCGAAAAGAAAATGAAAGCCAAAAAGGAATGCAAACCCTAGCAACCCCTAATTCTACCAGCTAGTCCTACTGACGCAAAGGAGAGCATGCAAACTACTGAAAGAGATGTCATTACTTCTAGGAAGGTAAGATGCATGTGTCTAAGTTATCACTATCTGAAGAAAACATCTTTTTGTATTTTTGATTAAGTTATGAGAATTATCATGCATGTGCTTTTAACTAGCTTTTCACTGTGCAGAGGTGGATCAAGGAGGAGAAATGCTTGGAAGAGGTCAGGAAGGTACAGAGAGGGTCTAAGGGATCCCTAACATTCTTTCCGAGAGTTTCACAAAGTCTGGATGCCATGCAACCGTGTTTATGAACTTCTACAGGAAGTCTGCAGGGGTTTCTACGGGATGTTCTGTAATTCTTCTACAGGATGTTTCGAAATGGGATTTTGGAGCATGGATGGAGGGAAAACGATGGAGGAATGAGTATGGAGGTGAAATAGGGGTGTGAAGAGGTCTAGGAATTGGTGGATGAGGCTAAGGAGCGATTGGATTTGTTCAAGGATGGATGAAGCGATGTTGCACAAGAAGATGAGAATCATGGCAAAGTAAGCGGATGAGGCAAATGTAAGGTAAGGTTTATAAGTGAAGGATGAAGCAGGTAGGTTAGATGGAGTATGGGCAGGTAAGGAAGGATAACAGGTACTCTGCAAGTGATTTTTCAAACTGAACAAACAAAGACATGCAAGAAAACAAAGATCTAGTTATGCTACCCTAATATGATCTAGCCAACAGTAGCAAGAATGGACAGCAGCTTTATTTGCAAGGAAACCAGGTACAACACGTGAGCAAGAACAGTCCAAAAGATCTAAATGCATGACAAACTCCTACCAATCAATTCCCAAACATAAAAAGCTACTTTAATCAACAAAAACAACCAAAATAACAAAGCAAGATCTAAAGAGCAGATTTTATTTTAAGAACGCAGCAAACACACATAAAGATAAACAGGGGAGGTACTGGGCGCTTGACATGGGCCCAACCCCAAGAGCTACAGCTTCCCAAGAGAGATTTAGAGCTGGTGCAAAGTTAAATTCATCTTTATTAATCAAGAATGAAGAGTTACATCAAAATTGTCCACAAGGAGAGCTTGAGAATGAGCTGAAAGCAAAGCTAATCTATTGCATACAAATCGAATTACAAAATGATTACAACAAGGCTATGAAATGACTAACTACTAGCTACTATCTACTGGCTAACTAGCTAACATCCACTGGCTACACTGGCTAACCAAAATGAGGCCCTAAGCCTTCTTATTTATACAAATTGAGGACCCAACAGTCCTCCTAAACTTTAGGGACTCGACTGCCCAAGACTTGGAGTTAACAGCAGTCCTACTTGACTTGCTTGGCTGCCCTTGTGCTGATTGATTCGGTGGCCCTTGAACTCCGAGCTGATGGTGGAGAATTCGAGGTAAGGGCCCATAAATGAAGGGGACACCTTCCTACAAATCCTCTAGCTTGTTCTCCCACGAATTTGGCTGCCAAGTGCTCATTAAGACCTTCAATTTTGTCTCCAAGTTGACCAAAAAGGCTACACAAAGCATCCATTAGACTTGTTGGCATAATGACTAACCAAATTCACTCTATTAACATAAATATAATAAAAAACATGCAATAAACTAATGAGAATGGTGGATTAAGTCAAATCAGGAGGTTGAATGAGCCCAAATAATTGTCCATTTTTGGGGCTCATCATCACCCCCCTACTGAAAGTGTTGCTCATCCTCTGAGCAACCAATCTCTCTCCTCATCTTTGATGGCCTTGGTGGCTTCTTTGGCTAACATCTCGGCCGATTCCTCCTTTGGATTCCCTCTTTTCAAACTTCCTGTAGACACAGTTCGCTGGCTTCCTGTAGAAACAGTCTGCTAAATTCCTGTAGAACCAATTTTCTCTGACTTTGCTTGCTTGGCTGGGGGTGCCTTCTCCTTGAACTGTTCTGCTGCCTGAAAGCTGACAAATCCAACACAAATGGCAAGTCTAATGTATTATAAAAGCACACAAGTACAATGAACTGCCCGAGAATAGGTATTGCATGCCAAAGCTGGATGAGAAAAAGTGTTTCCAGGCCTTTAACTGAATCAAATGGCATTCTTAATCTTGGATTTGAACTCTGCTAAGAATTGATAACAGAAGCAGAACAGAACATAAGATACATCAAGGGCAGAGAAAACATGACTTGCTCACATATCACTACTATGAATCAGCATTTCCCTTCAATCTGAAATTGCTTCATTGAGATCTTGATCTTGCTATGAATGTAATCATGCCAAGACTTCCAGCGCTGAGACTGAGGTTGTCCTCATGATTGCACCATTATTACATCATCATTGAGACCCTCACTGTTGCTTCTTTATCATATCCATGAAGTCTACCTGAAGGTTAGATCTCCATGTGTGTCTAAACTGTGATTGCAACTGTGGAATTTTATTTCAAATATCCATTGAGAGATATCAAATTATAGTTCACACTGAGGTATGCAGGCTAATATAAATTGTATGCTGAGATCCTTGATCATAGGACAGATCCTTCAACTTCATCTCTTTGATGAAAACACTTGCAGGTTGACAAGATGATGTTCATATATATTCCTAGGTTTATACATCCATAGATATTTCCTTTAATCATAGGTATGCTGAGTATCACATATATTCGTCGTGATATGTCTAGACAGATCTGAATATAGAGCCGAGATGTAACCCTTGTTATTTCTGCAATATATATACACAGTCTTCTCTGTCCCTCAACTGCAAGTTTCACAGTAACAATCCTTCCATCACTGGTTTTATTTGGTTCCTCACGGGCTCACTTAGTAGCCTCCACAGTCTTGAGAGTCACAAATGCAAATCCCTGGTTGGTTGCTTCCCTGCAATGCTATAGAGCTCTGCCTAACCAACGCCAAGAGACCTTTCAAACAAGTCAAAGCCACAGATGGAAGTCTTTTAGCGCATCGTCCAATTGCAGAGACTGCATCTGCGGAAAACTTTCTATCTGGATCCCTAATATAGTCCTGAAACTCTAGCAATATTGTATGAATAGATGATTCCGTTGCAATGAGAGACAAGATCTCCAGCTTGATTGCTCGCATATGGCATGTATCAGAATATTGAACAAAGAAATCTTCAAAGAATGGCTCAAATAAGGAGGGCATTGCTGCAACAAATGTTGCCAGATTTGATAGTACCACATACTGTGAGTCATAAGAGGACCTGAGAAGGAACAAAAGTAGCTTCACAATTCTTTTCACATCCTTAACTGGAGCCATAAGCCAATGGACTCCAACAGCAGCAACAACGACCCCATTGTTTTGACTCCATAACAAAGGCAATGTGCATTGCAATAAAGGTGTCAACTCACTATGTAGCTCAATAGTAGGAGTAGCATCATCTGACTCCGATGAATCACTGCTCAAGGAAGTCGTCCTTTATAACTTACGTTGATCATTTCTCAAGTAGCTTGAAACCAGGCCCTGTCCTTCCATTTTTTTTTTGGCCTTCCTCTACGTTAGAGGCACTGCTTCTGCCATATCTGTGGTTCATAAAACCCTCTGATGAACTATCAACATTTTCTGTTTCAATGTTTAGTCTCTTTGAATAACCTGAATTGAATACGGCAGACATTTTTGAAATTCCATGTTTTGCAACAGCATAACGTAATAAAATCTCAATCAAGATAATCTGGCCCATATGAACTGCTGTGCTATCATGAACTGCAGTGGTTAACTATTTGTTCTCTGCTTGAAATCTCATCCATCAGTTGCACTGGAGTTAGACTACCCACACTGTCCGTGTTTTTTTAAATTTCACGTGCATGACTGACCCATGCATGCTGCGTGACTTTCTCGTGAGTGCTAGAGAACTGGGTGTCTTGCTACATTCATGGCTTAATTTCACCATTCCATTCGTTCATGCAATGCTTAGACTAGATTCATGCAATAGATGAACAAGGTTTAGTCACGTACCTGAAGTCAAACGGCTGCTTGTGAAGCTTTTTGCTGCTGCATGCTCTGATTCTGCTGCTGCATGCTTGGATCCTTTGGTTGCATGAGGGCTTGGCTGATGATTTTTGATTGCTTTTCCTTGTGCAGGTTTCCTCTGACCAGATCTAAGTTGCATGCATTTGTTTCCACGTTCAGATCTGCACGTTCAAGCTGCTGCTGCTGCAATGTCACAGAACCAGAACTTGTTTTCGCCATTTCTCCCAAACGGCAAAGCGGATCGATCTGAAACTTGCTGAGCATGTTTCTATCATCATTATGCATCTCCCATAGCAAAATCGTGATCAATGGATGCACGGATTTCGAGAAAAATGGGAAATGGCTGAAGATTTCAGAGATCAATTTCTCGGAAACCGTGCATCGGAATCGGCTGAAACTGCTTGGGTAGGTTACCATCACTCATATGCATATCCCCATGAAACAGGTTTTTAAACGGATGCACGGTTATGGAGAAAATGCAAAAATGGCTGATGGTGATGGAGGATGATTTCTTGGAAACCGTGCACCGGAATTGGCTGAAACTGCTCAAGCATGTTGCCATCACCCTTGTACAATTCCCCATAAAATGGTTTGTCAAATGGATGCATGGTTTTCAAGTTGTGGCAAAAACAAATTTTGTTCTATGGATTTTTTCCTCAAGGCTTTTTACAAATGTTTGCATGGAAGGAAAAACTGAGCTTGGGCTGTGATGCAGGTATGGAGATGATGGAGGAGGAGTTGGAAGATTTCATGAGGACTTCTGAACCCTTGAGGAAGCTACCATGTTCGCCAAACCACTTTTCGAAATCCATGTCTAGTTTCCCACAATTTCTACAGGAAGTTCCTGTAGAAGCACAATGAGAAGCACAAGGAGGTGGAAAAAATGATGGAGAAAGGCAAGGGATGGCCACACAAGTGCTTGCAGGTATAATCAACAGATTCCCACCATTAGATTCACTTTTGAAATTGGATTTGGCTCGTCCAAAGGTTCTACAAGATGTTTCCTGTAGAAATACAGAGCTTCCTGTAGAAGGCACAAAAAAGATTCCTTTAACCTTGATTTGAGTGCTCCTCCTGTCATGAAACGTCCTTCTTGCAACCTGCAATGTCATTGCTGCAACATGAAATTATTCAATGGAGATTAGCTTTATTTTTCTTTTCCTTTTTCTCTTTTTTTTTTTTTTTTTTTTTTTTTTGAAAAACAACTAGGGCGCCTCATGGAGGTTTTCACCCTAATTGCTTGCCTTGGGCGCTTCCAAGGGAGGTTTTCACCCAAAGATCTTATTCTCTTTTCTCTTTTTTTTTTCCCAACCCATTGACCGCCTCATGGAGGTTTTCAATCGATGAGCCAATCTAAGGCGCCTCCGAGGAGGTTTTCACCTTAGATTTCTATTTTCCTCTTTTTTCATTTTTTTTTCCTTTTTCTTTTTTCTACCCTACCCTACTTGAAAAACAAAATCGTTCTCAAGTATAATAATACTTCCAATGGAGCCATGTGCACATCAAGATTAGAGACAAAATGATGTGGAGGCTCGAAATGCATGCTTGGATAGGTATCCAGATCTCAGGGACCAAATGATCTGACCTTGAAGGGATCAAACATAGCTGAGGAAGAGAGTACTGCTGCAACTTAGTGACTGTCTGGAACCATGTCTCAATATAGCTTTGATATCCTTGGTCCTTTTGCTGATCTGGATCATTCTTCATGTCACCTTCTATCATGACTTTCTCATCTTCCTCTTTTTGCTGATCTTTCTCTTGAATCCATGGAATATTTGATGGTAACCATGAGGGATCTTTCTTTATCTCTGCTTCCGATGTCTTCTCTTCATCAAGTGCAGCCCATGGTTCTTTGATCTCCTCTTTGGAATCTTCTTTTTCCTTTGGTCCTTCAATGTTGTCAATATAATCTCTGTTTTGCAACACTCTTCCTGAGCTTTGGTGAACATCATTGAGCTCAAAAGGAGTTGTTTGCATATGTTGTGCCTCAGATTTGCAATTGGGTTGAGCTACTCCATGGTATGGCTTTGGAAATGGTACGGGTAGTTGAGTGGAGGTGTGAAATTGAGATGGAGATGGATGGCATTTTGATTGGGTAGGCATTTGAGGTTGCCTTGGTGGAGGAGGAGGCGATGGTTGTGGATGAGCAGGTGGTGGAGGAAAATAAGCGGGATGAAAGTTGTACTGGGGCCTCCACTCCTGATAAGGTGCATTCCACTGAGGCTGTGGCTGAGCATAAGAGTGAAATGAATGAGCAACTGGTTGGGCATAATATGGATCTGTGAAGGAACAAGGAGGGGGTGTGAACCAGGAAGGATGAGGAGGGGGACCCCAAGAAGGCATGAAAGTGGCTTGATAAGGGTCATAATAGGTCTCGGATGTCCCTTGCAGTTCCTGCTGGTAAGATCTAGGTCCATGTGGCCTCCTTTGGTTCATATAATAGAGTGATTCAGTTGCTCCTTTGGCTCTCTGATAGGCAGCTTTGATTCTGGGTAAGGAAGGGCACTGATCTGTAGGATGGTATTCTTCACAGATGAAACACACTTCTAGGGAGTGCATTGGACATTCATTCCTAGGATGCTTTCTAGTGCACCTAGGAAAAAAAATGACCAAAGCCGTCTTGGCTTCCTCTTGCTTCTGTTGGATCCGCAAGGTATCCAGTTGCATGGCAAGAAACTGCCTCATATCACTCTTGAAATCTTTGATCTGATTTTCAAATTCATCTTTGGACAAGATGTTGCTCCCAACATTTCTGCTTGTAGCCATTTGCTCCAGAGGAATGGTTTCTTCTTCTTCTTCCCTAGAGGTTCTTTAAATATTCCTTGATGTCCACCCAGGGGTTCTTTAATCACAGCCATCGAAGAAGAGAGAACGTTGACTGTGTGAAGCAGTGGGGGTGTTGTGAACTCATTTTTATAACTTATCTCTACTCCTACAAGGCATGAAAGGAAATCTTTTTGGTTGATTTTTGCTTTTTTCTACTTCTACCTGCAAAACTGAAATAGATTGAACTGCAACTAACTATCTTGCGAAAATGAAAATGCGGAATTGAAATGAAAGCAGGAAAGGACTAATCTATTTTGCTCAAATGAAATTGCAGGAATGAAATGCTAGGCTACGCTTGCAGAATTGAAATGCTAATCTATGCTTGCAGAAATGAAATTGCAGAATTGAAATGCTAATCTATGAAAGCGAGAAATTCTAATCTATGAAAGCGGGAAATGCTAATCTATGAAAGCGGGAAATGCTAATCTACTTTTGCATAAACGAAATTGCATAATGGAAATGAAATAAACTACTTAGCAGAAGATTGTAGTGGAAAATAGAAGAAAAGCGGCAATCACCAATACTCTAACGCTTCCCCGACAACGGCGCCAAAAAGATGGTGGGCCCCAGTATTGTAGCAATAATGCTACAACTCCTAGAACTCCCTTCTTTAATTTTATCAACCCAGTAGTTCGTAACAAACTTGGAAGCGACGGTGCTGTATGCACAAGTACTAGCTCTTGCCGCAGCTGTCACTTGGTCAGCTAGCACAAGTCCGCTAGGAGCTTAAGCCAACTTCTATGAGCTCTTAGAAGAAGCTTTTTAATTGATGGATGAAAGCTAACTCAAAGGAAGCTAATCTAATTGCGAAAAGAAAATGAAAGCCAAAAAGGAATGCAAACCCTAGCAAACCCTAATTCTACCAGCTAGTCCTACTGACGCAAAGGAGAGCATGCAAACTACTGAAAGAGATGCCATTACTTCTAGGAAGGTAAGATGCATGTGTCTAAGTTATCACTATCTGAAGAAAACATCTTTTTGTATTTTTGATTAAGTTATGAGAATTATCATGCATGTGCTTTTAACTAGCTTTTCACTATGCAGAGGTGGATCAAGGAGGAGAAATGCTTGGAAGAGGTCAAGAAGGTATAGAGAGGATCTAAGGGATCCCTAACATTCTTTCCGAGAGTTTCACAAAGTCTGGATGCCATGCAACCGTGTTTATGAACTTCTACAGGAAGTCTGCAGGGGTTTCTACGGGATGTTCTGTAATTCTTCTACAGGATGTTTCGAAATGGGATTTTGGAGCATGGATGGAGGGAAAACGATGGAGGAATGAGTATGGAGGTGAAATAGGGGTGTGAATAGGTCTAGGACTTGGTGGATGAGGCTAAGGAGCGATTGGATTTGTTCAAGGATGGATGAAGCGATGTTGCACAAGAAGATGAGAATCATGGCAAAGTAAGCGGATGAGGCAAATATAAGGTAAGGTTTATAAGTGAAGGATGAAGCAGGTAGGTTGGATGGAGTATGGGTAGGTAAGGAAGGATAACAGGTACTCTGCAAGTGGTTTTTCAAACTGAACAAACAAAGACATGCAAGAAAACAAAGATCTAGTTATGCTACCCTAATATGATCTAGCCAATAGTAGCAAGAATGGACAAAAGCTTTATTTGCAAGGAAACCAGGTACAACACGTGAGCAAGAACAGTCCAAAAGATCTAAATGCATGACAAACTCCTACCAATCAATTCCCAAACATAAAAAGCTACTTTAATCAACAAAAACAACCAAAATAACAAAGCAAGATCTAAAGAGCAGATTTTAATATAAGAACGCAGCAAATACACATAAAGATAAACAGGGGAGGTACTGGGCGCTTGAGATGGGCCCAACCCCAAGAGCTACAGCCTCCCAAGAGAGATTTAGAGCTGGTGCAAAGCTGAATTCATCTTTATTAATCAAGAATGAAGAGTTACATCAAAACTGTCCACAAGGAGAGCTTGAGAATGAGCTGAAAGCAAAGCTAATCTATTGCATACAAATCGAATTACAAAATGATTACAACAAGGCTATGAAATGACTAACTACTAGCTACTATCTACTGGCTAACTAGCTAACATCCACTGGCTACACTGGCTAACCAAAATGAGTCCCTAAGCCTTCTTATTTATACAAATTGAGGACCCAACAGTCCTCCTAAACTTTAGGGACTCGGCTGCCCAAGACTTGGAGTTAACAGCAGTCCTACTTGACTTGCTTGGCTGCCCTTGTGCTGATTGATTCGGTGGCCCTTGAACTCCGAGCTGATGGTGGAGAATTCGAGGTAAGGGCCCATAAATGAAGGGGACACCTTCCTACAAATCCTCTAGCTTGTTCTCCCACGAATTTGGCTGCCAAGTGCTCATTAAGACCTTCAATTTTGTCTCCAAGTTGACCAAAAAGGCTACACAAAGCACCCATTAGACTTGTTGGCATAATGACTAACCAAATTCACTCTATTAACATAAATATAATCAAAAACATGCAATAAACTAATGAGAATGGTGGATTAAGTCAAATTAGGAGGTTGAATGAGCCCAAATAATTGTCCATTTTTGGGGCTCATCAGATTTGTGCAGCACAATGCATAAAGAAGAAGTACATGGACACATCATATAACTCACAATGAAGGGCCATCTAAAGAAGTGGATGTCACACTACTAAAGCTTTTCGGGCCATCGATCTCACAACGTCGATCGCATGAAAATGACTGCTCACACATGAATGTGGACATCTGCACTGGCACTTAGAAAATTGGTTGAATAATAGAATGAGAGAATGAGAAATTTGAATGCACCATTAGATTTGTGGCATCGAGTAGTGCAAAATCGACTGTCCAAAATCTGAATTCTGAAAAGTTGAGAATCTGGGACTCAAGGAATCTTTTAGATTCCCCCGAGATTCCTCAAAGATTTTGCTCCATGGATGGACTGGAAATCTGCAACTCATATAGCGAATATGATCTCACCATTGCGATCCCTACGGAAAACCATGAAAACTAGGTATAAACTTGACTATATTATGACATGGAAAAATTTTACCTCCTTGGGAAAATTTCAAGGCTCATGGTTCTGCTCCCTATTTTTGCAGCAATCATGGTTCCACGTGCATTCTGAAAATGGCCAAAAAATGCAGAAATTTGATGGAGAAACAGACTGCATCATTGCTTTCATGGTGACAATGGTGTAGAATCCATATAAAATTTGTCAATTTCTAACAAAGTGAAATTTTTTCCATCCTGCAAAATTCATGGTACCTGCATTAAAAAAATTAATTACTCGTCTTGAAATCTGTGCCCACCTTCTGCCTCGAAATTTGGGACCTGCAGTGTCTCTCCTCCTCTAGCACTGAAAAATGAGTTTATATTAATTTTAGGGTAGATAAACCAAGGTAACGGTTTGGCACATTGGTTAAATAAAAGTGTTGGTTGAGGAGGCGTCAGGAGATCAAATCCCACCCCTCCATATATAAATTCTTTTTACAAACCAATTTAAAACAATTCGAATCTTAAATGGGGGTCAAGTCCACATTGGGTGGCCTACCCCATACCCCACGCACTGTATGTTTAAGGTTGGTTGCATTACCGTTTGGTTGGGCACATAATAGTTTTTGTTTGACTTAAGTTTTTATTGCCGCAAATATTTTGGGGCCGCCCATTTGGGGGCCGGCCACGTGGGCCGGGTCGGTTCGACCGCCACCGGTCCTGTACTCTGTGCTGTTGGTGCTATATAATGGTAGTTTGTGGCATACAATGTGGCTTCAAGGTGTGGGCCGAGTCCGCCAGCGATGGCCCGTGCCCACCCCAATAATACCAATGTTTAATATAGCGTATGGGAGGAGGTTGGAGGGTCTGGCGGGGTCATGGCCGCTGGCCCATTTGAATGTTTATTTTTTTAAATATTGTGGTTGTGGTTGCACGTGCAGCAGGGTCATGGTTGCCCACCCCTTTTTTTAATATAATTTTGTTGTGATTTGGGTACGAGGGGTGGCGGGGGTGGTGGCCTGCCACCATATTAATATTTTTTTTGGTTTTTATAAAGAGTGAGGTTGGTTTTAAACTTTTAGAAAATAAAGGTCATTGGGCAAATTAACGAGGCCAGAATTTTGACCGATTCCGAGAGCTAGGTTTATGCCTCAGGGTTGGTCAAATTGTAGGACACTTAAACCTAGCCCACAGCCCAAATTTGACCAAAACTTTGACTGGCCCATTCTCCCTCATACGAGCTTAGATTTATGAACCATTCGCACCACCGTGATCAGGACGATGAGATCTATGCTTTGGTCCCAGGTTGAAGTCATTCTAAGAACTTTTATTTTCGAGCATTCATAAGCTCTCTTTATCCTGTGTGTCTCTCTGGAGCCACCTGGATCAATTCTCCAACACTTCATCTATAAATGGGGTGGGAAATGAGTCATGCACACAAGTGTCATTAAGATTCTTGAGATCCACAGAGATTTTTATTTCTCTTGTCTTATTTTCCCACACTACAATTAGGCTTATCCATTCTGATTCTTCTATTAGTTCAGTGATTCTAGCTTCCAACATCCTATCTATTTCTCTTTCCACTTTTTGCATATAGATCGAGTTTAGTCTGCAAGGTAATTTCTTGACTAGCTTAGTACCTAGTTTTAGGCGGATATTCATCTGTCCTAGTTCTCTGATAATCCCCTTCATATTTGAAAATGTGGTTGGGGATACGCCTTGGTATCCACGTAATAAATTAGCAATATTTCCTATTATCTCCTCATCCCAATAGTCTCCAAAATCGTGAGCTTATGATTATGCTCAATTACTATATTCACTTTGCGTATCCTAATAGGCATTGTATAATTTGAAAATTATAGCTTTAATATTACTACTGTGTGCTCTCCTTTTGTTTCTAGTACTTACAAGTTTCTCAAATCATCCTCTTCTTTGTCTCCCTCTATGATATTATAATAGTCCATGAATTCTTCAACTACTTTGTAATGAATTTGCGCGAAGCACAAGGGTACCAACTTATGTGATGTCTGGTTCTCTAGCACAAATATCTTTTTTTTGACATTCTGTAGAGCTATGTTAACTGAAGGATTGCCTAATTTAATGTTGAATGTTACCTCAAAATTTTGAGTCATTCCTGCCTAGTATGTTGTTCCTTTATTCATTTCTAACTTAGTATATCAATTCCTTGGGATAGTATCTAATGTGTGTATAAACGAAAGAACCCATTCCTCTGGTATCTTCTTCTTACACCCTATTGTGACATAACCATTAAGATGATTAGTAGGGAAACTCAACTCAATTGACCTTGGTTTAGTGTCTCCTACATCTAACCTAAACACAATTTGCACAAAATTTTTACATTACTGCCAAATTTCCATCTTGTCCTTATGTGTGTCCCACCAATGCATAGGAGTTGCTTTCAATGCTTTGTATAAGGCTTGTAGTCTTAGTTGTTTAGTTACCTATGACCCAAAAATTTTTACGAAATAATATGCATATGAAAATCCATCAAATTTTGAGGAATTTTGTACCTTTTTTTCAATCCATCGAACTATGTGAGTAATATGTGCACACCTTCTAGTAGAAATGTCATGTAATATTTACTACTAGTTCTCAAATGCTTCCCTTAAATCCGAGGGACAATAATTAATGTTGCACCAACTCAACATGTCATTCGTAATTGGATTGACATAATCATCCCTTCGGCATGTCACATTGTAAAGGTTTTGAAGGTATATTACATTGAACTCAACCCTTATAGGTCCCACATAGTTGATCCATAAATTTTTGTGGATATTCCACTGGACAGTTCAACACAACAAATCTAATAATAATATATTAAAATATTGATTACACTGTTACAGTTTTATTAAAATTTTAGATTTGTAGGTTTAAATGTAATTAATGCGTGTATGTGAATGGAAATTATGCATAAATGTAGATAACAAAAAAATAATCTCACACACACACATAAGACATAAGATATTCTCTCTGGGAAACCCTTTCGTAAGAAAACCCAACTAGAATGTGAGGTGTCTTCACTCTTTTTCTCTGTCTGGAAATATGGATGCAGGTATAAATAAGTAATGCCTGTGGCCCATGGTTTGCTAAAGTTCACATATCCTCTCTGTGTGCTCTACCTCCTATATTTCATGGCTATCTTTTCTCATCTATGGAACAAAATTATGTCGAAAGAATAGATTGCCTCTTCCTCCTAGTGGCCCGGTTATAACACATCGCGATAGCCGACTAGTGGTTAAGTTTGACTACATCAACTCTTAACTAGAGTTACAATATATACTCTTCTAGAGTATTTTACATAAAAAAAACCATGCCTAAACCCTTTTCCATGAATAATGGGGGCTGACGTGGCATCCTCCCGAATTATAGGTGTGAAAACAGGAAGGTCAACGTTTGAGTGGCATGACTTTTGCATATAGACTCTGATTGACGCACTTCTTGCGTCGTTGGAAATATATGTGCCTGTAGAACAACATGAAAGGGTTCAAAGATAACGTGACAAATTTTTACCCCAAAAAAACATCACTTCATGCCTCAAAATGCTCCCAGAATGTTTTAGACCTCGTTTTGCGAATTTGGGTTCCACCGGTAAAACTGGTCTCGTGGGCTGATTCCTCCATGTTTTCCACTCCAAATGTATTGATATGGATGAAAAACAATATAATGATCCAATATGGATCAATAGAAGTCTCTTTCTCCTGGATCTAATGGCATAGTAACCCACAATTCTCCTAATTCAAAAATCATCCATCCTTTCTTTAGGTTAATTAGGACCTACTTTTCAAAATCCCAATCAGTTCCTAGTTAAGTAGGATATGGGTTGGTATCATATACAATTTCCGTTACTTCAAAATAAATAGTGTTTTTTACTCCATCAATTTTGACTTCTATACATGTTAGTCTACCAATGGGAAAGGTCTTGTATAGATTAACTAATCTTAGTTGGATGGGTGACCAAGTCAATTTTAGCCTCCCAGTCATCTCCCATGTTTTTTAGTAAGGTTATTCACATCTGAGCTTAGATCGAGAATAATATTGTCTATGTCATAATCTCCTATCTACTTGCTAAATCTTAATTCTCAGTTTTTCCTTCTTGTTCCCATAACTTGCTTATTTATGCATTAAGGGGTTTCTTCGGTAGCTACTTCCCATTATTTTTTTCATTACTTAATCATTTTGTGTATTTTGTCTAAATACAATTTATCCTTCATTACTTCCAAACAACTCTTTAGTAAATTATTAATAAGACCTACCTCCTGAGTAGCTTCCCTAGATTTAGAATTGTCATATACCAGTGGCATGTCATATATGAGTGATCCCTAATGCACGGTAGATCTCAATGGGCCCCATTCTATTGCAAGCCACTTCCTTATCAATTCCTTCTATGCTTCCTTTCCTTTTACCAGATTAAACTTTGGGTTTGGATCTACAACTTTTCTTACCTACTAATGAGGTAATTGACTCCATTGTTTAACTTTGTCTTCTCTTGTCCTTGTTACTTCATATAAATTATTACTTTTGGATGGTCTCTATGCACTTTAGCAACTACCATCTGCATGTTCTAACCCCTCTTCTTCTACGACTTCATAAATAGATAGGGACAATCCTTAGTAGTATGATTTAACTGTTTGCAATACGTACAAGTTATGCAGGGATTGGGGAAATATAGCATAAGATGTTGTAGCTATGTGAAATTATAGAAAATAAATAGACCCTTATCTCTTATGAATCCTACCTTTCCTCTAACTTGGAATCCTGGCCCTCTTCTTTGAATTCCTTAACCTATATCTGGATGGGTGTAGGCTCTTGGTTGGTTGTAAGTTTCTGCACCTCCTTAAGTCCCCTCATTCTATTATACCCTATATGCATCAAAAGTGAAATCCCTCATCAGCTCCATTGTGCAACATGCATGGATATCATGTCCCACTAATTTATAAAAGTCACAAAATGAAGTCTTGACTTAGCTATGATAGTTCTATGTCATAGGATAAGTTGTCAATAAGTGACCTCATACTCTAATAATATCGCACCATAGTCCCCTACCTTGTCCCAAAGGGTTGGAGATCCTTATATCCATATACTTTGTCACAACTAAACACTCATTTCTTTGGTGACATTATTTTTTATATACAGTGCACCATATATCCTCGCATTTTTCCTTTCATTTGGAAAAATCTCGTAATCGTATTATTGATGATGCTACTTGCAATTGAACTTGAGACATTCTTGCATTGGTTTCCTTCCTATGGGAGATGCTTCTAATTTCATGGAAATATTTAATGCTTCAGACTATGAAACAAGATTTTGTAGATTTAATGGGATGCAAATGTGAGGCAACAAACACATGATGAACCATTCCTTGGGTTGTGCATCTAGAATCTAAAATTCTAGTTGGTCTATCAACACCTTAAATGTTTGATTGAAGTCCCATATTGCCTAATTAACATTCTAATTTATCTTTGATATCTATAATACACTGATATTTTAATTTTAGCTTATGAAACTCTTTGAACAATTCTTTTGTAATAGCTATCAATGATCTAACATTCCTTGCTAATGAAATGGCCTTATACGTCATATACTAGGTAAGTGTGCAATATTTGAAACTGGTTTCCAACTTTGAAACCTTTGATGGCTCATCCTAAACTTGTTTAATAGTCCATAGACCTTCACAAATGAACATATGTTATCTAAGATCCTCGATCTTGATACCATGAAAAACATGCATTCTCAAGGTTTGATCAACACCCACATGGTCTATTGCACAATACTTCCTAGTGATACTCCTCCTAACTAAATCTTCGATACTTTGGGTTCTTCCCCTTTAATTTCACTACTTTTTCTACTCTGACTATTTTTACCATTATCCTTACTTTCTTCACTTATTATGATCCAGGAGGACCCTAAAAGACCAAATTTTTGAAGTCCACAAAACTTAGAGAAACCTATCTCAAATTAAAGAGTTTGTCATTAGGAATCCAACAGTGCAAATGACACATTGATCTGACAACGTAGGTGAAAGTGATGGCCCGCTAAATTTTTTGAGAAATAGCTAATATCATTATAGGCAGGACCCACAAGAATGAAACATGGCGTTGACATTAGTAGTACAAATGTTGATGTCAAAAAGGTGACATGGAATTATGGTCAAATAAGAGCCAATTAGGAGATCACACATTGTAGGTGACCTCAACAACCCACTCATTAGCCTAGTTGGAAATCCAAACGAATCAAAAGACATAATGTGGCACCCATTCAACATCTAGTTGGTTTCTTAAAAAGGTGACATTTTGCAACTTTACATCAGATGGAAGTGACCAATTTTTCGCTTACTTAATTTTCTGGGTAACTTCTAAAAATCCGGGAAACAATTTTTGTAGTGTATTTTGATTCAAAACATATTAAAAAGGGTCCATTCGGCTGGTGGTCAAACCCCGCCGACCTGGCTCGATCGTATAGTAACATAAACTACTAGCGGGTGTTGAACCCACCCAGTGGTTTTTCCAGCTGTTCCACCAGCCAAATGACGGCTTAACCAACCACCAATCCAATTAAATAAAAATGATGCCAAATAATTTTGTTGCTGCAAGTTTGAACCCAGGTCTCCCGGGACCCATTTTGGGAGACCGCCAACACACCACAAGGGTGGTCTTTGATAGTTCTATCCCTCCAATAATATTTAACCAACACCACCACTGAGGATGAGGGGAGAAGGGCTACGTGGAAGATGAGCAGGAGTGAGGCTTGTGGAAGCAGATGTCATAACCGTGTGTAGGGAAAATTTTAGGTGCTAAAATTCACAGGTGGGCTAATTTTCTATTTTTTTTCCAGAAAAAAAAAAAGATTCGCCAATTTCCATTTTTCCTAACAATGATTCGCCCAAATTTATATCTTAAACTCATTTTACCTTAAAAAATGCCAAAGTTTTATAGAGAATATAATTTTTTTTGTAAGCATGGAAAGATTGCATCTTCATCATGTCCAATATATCACCCTAATTGGGGCAGGGAATTGAATCGGTGACTTCACATCAAGGAGTGACTTAACAGAGCACCTAATCACCATCTATCCAAGACCTTGTGGACTTTATTTATTTTTTTATAATCTTGGCAAGAATACATCTTCATCATGTCCAATATATCACCTTGATTGGGGCAAGGAATCGAACCTATGACTTGACATGAAGGAGTGCCTTAACTAAGAACCTGATGACCATCTATACAAGACCCCATGGAATATTGAGACTATATAAAATCATTAAAAATTTTAATGTTTTTACAAACATATCGCTAAACATTTTATAGTTTTCATGTTAGGGACTAGTACGATTCGCCAAGGTTTCCAAAATTTAAGATATATTCCCATCCTTAAAAAATTCCCTTCAGTGGATACCTGCATGGGCATAAAATTCAAGAAAGATTCCAAGAGAATATTTTGTATAATATTCTATATAATATTCCACGAAGAGTATGCAATGAATCTAAAAGATTCACTAGAGCTCAAGAGTCCACCAACACAAAACAAGGTCAAGTTTTTACACATCTAAACCATAATTTTTCCATGATATCAGTCGTGTGGTCCATTTCTTCATATGAGTAGTAGAGTTTTGGCCCATCTCCAGAACAGAATATTGTGAGGAAACTAAAAGATTCCAGGGGAGAACATATTTGACCGTGGCAAAAAGGGTCGAATTTATACTCATATTTATCAATTTTTCGCCAAGATTCTGATGGTGTAGACAATTTCCTAATCTAAGCAGTCCATTTTCAAATCATCCCCAAATTCGAAGGTATAAGGTGTATCTTTCCATGTATTTATTTTGATTTTTTTGTTTATAAATGAAGAGGCCTCCCCACTTTGATCAGGGCTCGGAAACATATCGCACATCGAGTGAACTATGTTATCAATTTTCGTGTCTCTTTATCTTTATGGTTGTCTTTTATTTCCCTCTTATATTATGTGTATTGATGGGCCTCTTGATTAGGCATAAAATAAGGCCCATACCTCTAAATTAAGTATTAATTTAAGTCCTATGACCATCCTTTAGCACATTAAACCTATCTTTCTACATTAGATAATTTATTTTTAACTTTAATATATTCATTAGGTAGGTTTATGAATAATTGGATATTTGTGCCTAATATTATTTATTTGTGTGGAATATTATGAGAATATTTGGTGGATTATGAAGATATGGAGGAGGAGATAACTTAGGGACTTGTTCCCTACTACAGGAGGATCAATAATAAATAATAAATCAACAAGATATTATGGAATTATGGCACAGATTGTGGAACCCCAATGATTGAGAAAATCTAGGAATATGTTCCACTAATCAAGGGACCAGATCCACTAATCAAGGGATTTTGGTGGGGAAAGCTTCCTCCATTCATGGGGAATGATTCCTAATCATTGTGTATAAGTACCAAGTCGAATTTTCCTCTAGATATTGGTTTTCATTAGTGTTCTTGTGGAGAGAATGCGTATTTTTGCAGCTCCATTGTATTTTCTTGCAGGGATGTAATTGTATTGATGAAATAATGAAGACTGGTGTCATGTTCAGCTTCTAAATCTTGTTCTCCTCCATAGGTCTTTGAGTTTCCTTGGGCTTGGCCATACCAGGAGCCTCAAATCCCTTTTTTATTATCTTCTTTCCTTCTTTTCACTTCTCTTTCACATGCATATCTAGTTTTTATTTCTTTCTATTTCTACATTTAGTATTAATGATTTCTTGTTGTAGGATTGAGTTAAATGGTTGATGTAAGTTCTTTTGCAGGATCACAAGCACTATTTCATCCTTGGAAAATATTTGGAAGTTCATAGTAATCATTGAGCTACTTGGACTAGTCTTCTTATTCCCAAATCTAGATCCCTGGACCTCCTTTTCAGCAAAGAACAGTAAATTTCTGCTATTTTTTAGAGCATGCTAAAAAGTTTCAATTGAGTTGGTTTCACTTTCATTAGATCAAAAAAATATTCTAGTTCATAAAAAAAATTACCCCTTTTCATTTTCACTTGATTTGGTTAGGCATTTTTTAGATTTACTAGCTCACTAGTTCTCGAATTTCTAGATTTTCGACTAGTAATGTTTTTTATTCTTTTTGCATGGGTTAGCAGAGGTATTTTGGAGTGATTCCACTTGGAATATGGACCTAAGACATCCTAGTTAATAAAAACATTTTTCCCGACTAATTTGGATTTGGTTTTCTTGGTCATTAAACCCTCACCAATTTCATCATTTCACAAGGAAACTTCTCCAAGCTTTTTGAGCAAATCCATCAATCTCCCAACTTTGGTTTTGAGTTTTGAAATGGTCCTAGGCACTCCCTTGACTCATTCCATCCACCAACCACATTCCCTAAGCTTTCCATCACCTTCAACATCCATCCTTTTTCTCTCGGTTGTATCCTCTAGATTTTCAAGGGATCCTGTAGGTTTTTAGTACATCCTGTACGTTTTCCTGTAGTGGTCTGCTTTGAGGCTGAATTGATGGAAAGCCTCCAGGAAGCCATACAAGGTCACCTAAGTGTATCCCGAGCCTTCCAAACATCCACCATAATCTCCAAGCCACCTGACACATTAGCAAAAGAGATTAGCTTTCACACTTGTTTTTCCATAAAAAGAATAAAAAAGAAAAAAACAGATTTATTTCAATCCTTTACATGCATAGTAGTGATGTTTGGTGTTTTGAATCTGCATGTTTAGGAGAGTAGGATTGCATACATGTTAACTTATCATTCTTTTGAAGCAAAGCCTCTTAGTAGTTAGTTAGAAAATGGTGTGTTTTATCATTTGATTTCAGTCTCTTTCCTAGTACTTTCTTTCTTGCAATAGGTTAAGGTTCCATTTTGAACATTTCATTTTCTACAATTAGTTTAGGATTTGACTTCAGTAGATGCACTCCATTACATCATGACAACAAAGGAAGGACACATTTTATGTCGATACCTCTTAAGTTTGTATGAACCCTGGGTTGATAGTTAAAGTCGGTAGCCTTGGGAGTTGCAACATTCTTGATGCAATACCGAGGCTCTTCACTTTTTGCCGTCGTTGCTGGGGAGGTGTCAAAGTATGCATTGTTTTTTTCCCTAGTTGATTCATTTCTTTTTACTTTTTGAAAAAACAAAAAAATAATTACATTAGGCATATTTCATTTCAAAAATAGAAAAGTGCATTGCATTAGTGTTTTCATTCAATCATAAAAACAAAAAGATCTCCAACACCAACCCACGCCCCCATTTGATCACATCGTGTAGTAAGAGCCACATCACCATTCACTTCGGCAGGTAGAAGAAGAAGATGGCAAAGAATGTATAAGAAATGGATTGAGATGATGACAATGAGGAAGATCCTCTCGGATTTCCCATTCAAGATACTGATGGTAGTGTGCACATGAAGAACATCCCTCCATCTTTTCTTCCAAAATTTCATGGTCTAAGGTCAGAGGATCCAGAAACCTTTTTCTTTGAATTTGAAATTGTTTGTAGATCTTATGGTTACTTATTAAAAACTCAAAAAATGAGATTGTTCCTGGTAACATTGAAGGATAGATCTCTTAAATGGTTCATGAGTTTAGGGATTAATTCAATAAGATCATGGAGTGAGATGCAAAATATATTTATAGAAAAACATAAAGATCGTGATCTTAAAGAAGAAATATTTAGAATGAATCAAAGAGAAGATGAGAGCCTTGAGGATCTAATAGAGAGGTTCATGTATAATGTTAAGAGGGAAAACTACATCATTTAGGATCTGACACACTAAAAATCCTCTTACTTGGAACAATTAAGGATGAATGGGTTGATCTCCTTAATCTCATGAGTAGAGGTGATGTATACCAATTATCATTTGATGGTATTTGTGAAACATGAAAACACATATCAAGAGGAAAGGCAAGAGTAAGTCAATTAGCATCAAGATCAGTAAGTCAAGATAAAATTGGAAATTTGTTTGATGACATTAAAACAGAAATTCTTAGAAATCTAACCAAACAAGTAGAAATGTTAAGAATACAAAATGAGGAAAAATAAGATGTTTGTGTTGCCCATTCTAAATCACATGATGTTAAATGTTTCTCCTCATTACCAAGGTTGAAGGAAGTTCACCAAGAGGACAATGGAGCAAGCTAATTGCCAATGCAACAATGTTATGTAGCTCTAAGAGGACCATGGCAGCCTATTCAGCCGGATATGATGCAAGAGCCTAATTCACATTTTTAAGGTTATGCATATCCACCTCAAAGTAATTGGAACACACCCTTTCCTTGGAAACATTGGCCATCTCAACCCGAAAACAAATCTTAGCAACAAGGTTGGCAAGGAACTTATGGGAGCCATCCACAATATCCTCAGTATTTTCCTAAATATCCTCCATACCAAACTCCATGTTATCTTACCATTCACCTCCACCACAACCACAACCCCAACCACATCCATCCCAAATATCCACCCCCACTAAACTACCTGTACCACCATTTCCAAACCCACACATTGAAGTAGGTCAACCCAATTACAATGCTAAGGTACAACACTTCCAAACATCTCCTCTTGAGGTCAATGGTATTCACCATAGCTCATTAAGAGTATTGAAAAAAAGAGATTGTATTGATATCATTGAAGGACTCCGCATTTTGTGGGCACGGAGCGCATAGTTTGTTAAAGGGTCATAGGGTTATCTGCCCTTAATTTTGAATGTAATGTTGGCTGTAGAAGATCTACTCATGGCCTGTGGACCATGGGATTGTATAAATAGAGTGAAGCTCTAAGTAGTTAAGGAAACTAAGTTAATCACATAATGTCTAAGGAAGAATTATGTATGCAAGGTAGTTCTGAAGTGTAAAGTCTAGTTATGGGTCATATCATAGGAAGAGGCTCTGCAGTTGAGTGCATAGAGGCCTAGTCGTCCGCAGCTAAGTGCGCAGGGTGTGTCGAGTCTGTAAACAGTTGAAGTATTAATAAAGAGATTTTTTTTATCAATTATGTGCCTTTATTTCCTGTTTTATGCATCTGTTATATTGGGTATGAATTTCACTTTTAATGCTTATATGATGCGCGAATGTGTATAACTGTATTCGCTAACTGAACGCAAGATAGAATATCTATTTACGTGAAGATAATCAAGACCTATTAATAAGATAAGTAAGATACTAGGCGTAGTTTAGGAGATATCGTAGTTCGCTGCCTTAGCAGCGTGAAAGAACTTCAACCCCTGGTTAGGGCTGCGCAAAAGCCGATTGTAATAGATCACGAAGGTACTAAGGTTAGAACAGAATGCGAAGCAACCTACGTGAAGGCAGGTCTAATTGGACTAAACCGGCATCATAGACATCTCAAGGGTGTGGAAACTTGGTTCCAACATCCTCCCATACTGCTTCTGGTGATACTTCAATCTACGCTCTGCAGGTTGATGCCGAAAGGGATAGTAGTGTAGGGATTTGTTTGGCTAAATAACTATGAACCTGGGTCAGGCCCCCATAAGCTAACAAATGGTTCTGTTGCTGAGACTAGAATCTGCATGAGAGATGTGTGATGTCGTATCATTGGAATCCAACTAAGAAAGAAATTGAAGGCTAGTTGGATAGAAGAATTCACGAGTTCGCGACGTAGGAGAACAGAAACCCACGACTATCAAAAGAAGAGTGGCTAGACAACTACCTGTATACAGAGATCCATGAAATCTTTTTCGCGTCCTTCCCTACTGAGCTATACGAGTGGATCACGAAGCTAGTAGATAGCCAAGGAAGGTGGAAGCTTGATGGTCCTATTGTGTGGACCCCAGAGCTAGTGCAGAGATTGGAAGCATTGGAGGATAAGATCGCATGCGCTGTCGATCATTGGCTCAATCGTATTATAGGAGGATTCGTTACTCAGTTCGCGGTTGACATCTCAGTCAGCTACAGCGAGGCAGAGTGACGTTTTCTCAAAGGACCGCAAGGTAAGTACGTAAAGTCTTTGAATACTTGGATTAAAATGTTGTTGTGCGAAAAGTAGGTTATGTAGTTACCTTGATGTTCGGGGCTACACGAAGCAGAAAGGTTTATAGAAATGAAGGAAATAAGGGTCCAGAAAATAGCCCCTTGATTTCACCTTCATGAGGAGATGAGGAAGAGCTCACGAAGGTCTATCCACGAAGTGCTATTCATTTGATAAGACAAAGAATTCCTTAAATACCACCTCCACCCACACCACCACTAGCATCACCTCTATCACCTCCATCTTCACCTGTACCATCTCCAACACCACTGTGATTTAGTATGGTGAGCACAGTGAAGTTTCCTATGTTCAAAGGTTTGGGAAATGAGGATTTGGACCAATTCTGGTTCATTGTAAGGGTTGTATGAGAAGCGCAAGGTGTTATAGATGACCATATAAAGAAAGCAACATTGGTTTATAGGGCTAAACTAGTATATTAAGTATTCCAATGATAACCCAAATGAGAGAGTTGCAGATACCCAGAAAATGCTAAATAGAGAATTTAGTAGGCCTAAATCTGAAGCGCAGTCAATCGTGGGATTTAAATAAATCATGATGTTACTAGGCGAGACTCCTTGGGAACTAGATTAGAGACTGAAATGTATGATTTGTGAAGAAAATATAAATCTAACAGATGGACAGCATCGTGAGTGGTTTGTAGCTTCACTACCACCACATTTAAGCAGCGCGCTATTGCAGAAAAAGATAACAACTCAGGCAGAGACCTTAGAGATCGCTATGAGGCTACATGAGACCCCAATACAAGATCCTAATCTGGGAGTTTAGCAGATCCATGCGTAGCTCAAGAATCTATGCCTTGAGATGTAGAGTCTGAAACAAGATAAGACGGTTCGACCAGAAGTGCGCGAAGAAGTATGGTGTGTAAAATGCAAGAGCCAAGGTCATGACAAAGACCACTGCCCGATTTTTATGAATTACCTCATAGGAGGAGGATCGATGCTATTAAGACCAGAAGCTCAAGCAGGACCTAGTGCAATGCCTGCTTTGTGGTGCATGATCTGTCAAATAACTGGAAAACATGCCACGGACAATTATCACTTGTTACAAAAGTATACGCAAAATTCGCAACAGTTGTTCTACAAATTTTCCAGGTTGGTGGTACATGATGAGTGTACTCGTAGAAGTTATGAGTTGACGATGGATAGAACACCCACCTACAGGGTTCAGGACGAAACGCGGCCCCTAGACTAAAATGTAGGAATGACGCGAACAAGATTTTAGGGGTGCGGATGAGGCCGAGGAGGGCCTAGTAAAGGTGGCGGAAAGTTGATTTTCTACAATTGTGGAGTGCTAGGACACTATGCCCAAGATTTCACCAATCCAACACGCCCATCGTGCAAGTATTTCACATTGTTCAATCACGAGATAGAATATTGTCCCATGCTGATAGCTAGGATATGCGACAAAGTAGCGCTACCACCTCCCCCGACTCAGAACCTACAGATGATGAGGTCTGAGCTATGCGAGGAAGACCCGGATGTAAACATTGTGCTCCGAAGTGTAATTGCGATGAGAGATGACAAAGGAAAATAGCTAGAAGATAGTACTTGGGTTCACAAAGCTCCGGCAAAGGAAGCAGAGTTTGATTTGGAGCACGCTCGGGAAACCTTCATCTAAGCTAAGAAGAGCTTTGCTGATTCCTCTACTTCAGGAAACAAAGATAAAACGGAGCTAGAAATGGACCCATCCATGTTGACAACTTTCCTTGAAACATGTACGAAGCTACTGCGTGACAGTAAGGCTATGAAAGGGTTACAGGAACTCATCGACTGATGCGTTGGGACAGTGCTAGGAGAACCGCGCATAGTATGGAAGATCGGAAAACATAAAACAAGAACGGGACTAGAAATGATACTTACCGCATAGATTAGAGAATATGAGATGGATCAAGTCATTATGGATTTGGGATCAAATGCGAATATTCTACCGAAGCAGACATGGGAGCGAATGGGAAGACCTACGCTGCAATGGTCTCCCATTCAGCTGAGAATGGCGAATCAGCATAAAATAATACCTATGGGTTGATTGTATGGAATAACTATGGATATTGAGGGAGCAAGCACGCTGGAAGATTTTGAAGTGATAGAGATTGTTGATGATAGCAAACCCTACCCCGCGCTCTTGGGGATTGATTGGCCCACTGATATGAATGGGGTAATTAATCTGAAGAAGTGAAAAATGATCTTTTAGAAAAAGTCACTATGCGTAGTCATACCCCTAGACCCTGCTGAAGGATCGCGCTATACAGAGCCAGTCCATGACTATGAAAGTGATGATGATCTGGACTGCATCTATAAGATAACAACGCGAGACCAAGACTAGGTGAATCCAAACGTGGATGGATGGATTACATGGGAGCACGATAGCTCCTACACTTTTGATTCTAATTAGGAAGTAGAATGTTGGAAGAATCGGTTACATGAAGTAACTATGTTGAACTGCAATATGATGACAAGGTCGTTGCGCTGCGTGTTGACATAAGTATGAGATCTGCCTACTTATGATGGTCTAAATGAGGTAGATAGCTTCTTGGATGCATTTGAAAGAGAGGTGGTGGAAAAGAAATGCTTTCAGGCCTTGGATTGGGTACTGCATGCTACTCCCGCAAGATGGTGGGGTATGCAAAAATGAAGATTTGATGATTGGCGTGAATGTAGGAGAATTATGTGAGTATGATTTTGGAAGCCTAGGGTGTGACTGACAGACAAGTATGATGGGGACGATGATCCATGTGCGCATCTAGCCAAGTGGACACAGGCCTATGGATAAAAGCCACAACCTGAGTGGGTGCACCTATTCTGTCATACCCTAGATGTTATACCAATGAAATGGTATATAAAAACACAACTCCGCCATGGGACAGGTGAATGGGATATCTTGCATGAAGGGTTCATGATGAGCTTCAGTTTTGAGGATGGGTGGGATAGTATTGATGAAGCACTACAAGAGGTAAAAGCATCCATATTCAGGATAACGTAGGAGCCAGTAGACTTGATTCAACCTAAATGGGCTACTCAGCTAAGTTGCGTGCTGGAATGCTATAATGTCACTGCTGAAGAGGAGGATTAGGATCTGCAGAATATTAACATTCCAGAAACAGAAGGCCACTGTGAGGTTCATGGACCACAAATTAAGAACCCTAATATAACCACGTCGGTGAAAACTAAGCAGGTAAACATTAGTACGGAGGCAGAACCCAAATTCGCGAAGATCAGAGACTACTGGGATGACACGATGGTGGATAAGGTCGTTGAATTATTCCGCAAATATCAAGACTTATTCCCAACCAAGTTTACGGATTTGAAAGGAATAATTGAAGATCTAGGAGTGATGAAGATCATGTTAAAACTCGACGCGAATCTAGTTAAGTAGAGGCCTTACCACTTAAATAAAAAATACAAGGAGAATTTCTCCGTAGAAATAGACAAAATGCTCACAGCAGGCATCATTGAGCCTGTGGAAGAATCTGATTGGGTAAGCCCAATGGGGGTACAAGAAAAGAAGCAGAAGGATGAGATAAGGATATGCATGGATCTCAGAAAATTGAATGATGCTTGCGTGCATGATCCATTCCCAACTTCATTCACGGATAAAGTGTTGGAAAAGTAGGAGGTCGGGAAGCATATTATTTCACTGATGGGTTCTCAGGGTACCACCAGATCAAAATCGCACCGGAGGATAGGAGCAGGAAAACCTTCACCACTGAGTGGGGTTGATTTCAATATACTGTCATGCCATTTGGATTGAAGAATTCCCCTTCTATCTTTTTGTTCATGGTTGTTGCGGCATTCAGGGAATATATTCATAAGTTCTTGGAGGTCTATGTTGATGGTTGGACTATATTTAGGCAGGTTAGGTGTCATGTAGCGAGCTTGCGCTTGATGCTAGATACCTGCCGAAGATACCAAATCATGCTCAACCTCAAGAAGGGTTTATTTCTCGTTCTTTTTGGGGTCCTTTTGGGGTATGTGGTTTGTAGACAAGGGCTTATGGTAGACCCCATGAAGATCGTGGTGATGCTAAACTTGGAAGCATTGAGAAGTGTGAAACATGTGCGTGCCACTTTGGGACATACAGGATATTACCAAAACTTTATCAAAGGCTATGCCCAGATCATCGTGCTAATGGAAAAATTGTTGAAGAAGGATGTCACGTTTTGCTGGAATGATGACTGTAAGAAAAGCCTAGATATATTGAAAGAAAAGATGGTTACTGTGCCGATTCTAGTCTTCCTGAACTGGAAAAAAGAGTTCCATGTACATGTTGACGCGTCGTGTATAGTGTTGGGGGAATTACCGATGCGGGATGGTGGAGAAGGCTTGGATCACACTATCACATTCGCAAGTCACAAATTATCCAAAGCAGAGAAGAACTATTCCACCACTCAGCGTGAGGGACTAGCTATGGTATATGCACTCTAGAAGTATCGACAATACTTGCTACGAGGCCACTTTAAGATGTATACAGATCACTCTGCACTAAAGTACCTGGTCAATAAGCCTGTGTTGGGGGGGCCATATTTGTAGATGGCTTTTATTAGTCCAAAACTATGATTTTGAAGTTGTTGTGAAGCCTGGACGGTTGAACACGGGACCAAATCACCTATAGCGCATTGAGATTGGGAGGACCCTACTAATTAGAGGAAGGATTACCCGACGCGCAGCTCTTTGCTGTGCACATAGAGAATGGAAATTTTGAAGATATAATACACTTTCTAACAACTAGAGCTGCGCCGAAAGGATACTCTGTCCAATAGAAGAAGGAATTATTGGTACGCACGACAGATTTCTCTGTCATTGCTCAGCATCTATACAAGATGGGGAATGATGAAATACTGCAAAGGTATGTACTTGACTTTGAATGAGGGCAACTGCGCAGAAGATTATACACACGAGGTTGTGGTGGCAAACCCTTCATCAGGATTCAAAAGCATATTGAAAGGCATGTGATGTATGTCAGCGGATAGGTAGGTCATCGTGGAGGGACGAGATGACTTTGAATCCACAAATTATATTGCAACCTTTCAAAAAGTGGGAAATAGATTTTGTAGGACCTATTAAACCTCAAGAAAAGATAGGCACGCAGTACATTATCACTATGACGGAGTATCTGACTCATTGGGAAGAAGCGCAATTGATGAAGGATTGCATGGGCGTGACTACTGCGAAGTTTTTATTCGAGCATGTACTAACATGATTTGGATGTCCGAAGATCTTGATGAGCGATTGCAGTACACACTTCCTAAACGAGACGATCAGCCCACTAACAAAGGAATTTCTGGTGTATCACCAGAAGAGCACACCGTATCACTTACAGGCTGATGGGATAGTAGAAGCATTCAACAAGGTACTGGATACCATGCTGACCAAGGTATGCAATGTGCAGTGAAGTGATTGGGACCTACGCATACCTGTAGTGTTATGGGCTTATCAAATGACATGCAAGAAACTGACGACACAGACACCTTTTAGGCTTTTCTATGGGGTGGAAGTTGTAATGCCTATGGAATACATCATGCCTAGTTTGTGCATAGCAATGCTCACAGGTATCATAGATCGTGGATCCCATGAGGAGAGGCTCACGCAGCTAGAAGAGTTTGAAGAAGAATGATTTTTGGTGGATTCCACCAGCAGGTCCAAAAGCAGTGCGAAAAGGCATGGCACGATTGACACATCAAGTTGCACACATTTAAGGTAAGTGATCTAGTGTTGCTGTATGATAGTAAGTTTGATACATTCCCAGGGAAGTTCAGAATGCATTAGCTATGACCGTATGTTATTAAGGAGATTACCAATGGTGGTGTGGTACAGTTGGTCAAGTTGAATGGAGAACCCTTCCCAAGAAAAGTGAATCAACTCCTTGTTCGGGCTCTCTAGCTCCCAGCGTTGTCCCTTCATCTCCCTGCTGAGTGTTCAAACAATCATTGTGAAACACTTAAGGCATTGGGGCACAAGGCAGCTAACAGGCAGAAAGACTGGTGGGCATGGGTGTGGAACCAACCGTTTCACCTTCCCCTGGCACAAATCCTCAAGACAACATATTTTTAGTTCCCAAAGGAAATACACACAAAACATAGAAAATCTGATAAAACGCCAAAGCCAGACTTCAAATGATATCAAGTCCGCCCTATAATCCTCTCGGGTCTGTGTTTTATCACTATCGCAAGCCCACCGTTGATCCGCCTTCAATCTGACGGTTCGCATCCAACCCGATCATCTAACTAGCTCATGCCTTCTTCACTGTCCAATCCGTGATTGCTAATCCAATGGCTAACGGCCATTTCGGGTGGCCTACTTGCACGGAGAGTACCTGCCCGAAAAAGCGGTTTTCTCTCTCTTGCGTCGTGCTATGTGTCGGCCAGTGTATGGAATTGAGTGAAGCCCTTCCAATACCAACTACCTCATGAAGCCTGCGTGAAATACCATTTACCATGGAATTCCAAATTATATAAGGCCACATTTATAAACCCTTTCGGGTTCGTGCGTATCGCGTAGTCTTCGAGCCTGCTGGTTAAGTCCTCCCCTTTGGAATCTGCGATGCGATATATGTCGTCTCCATCGTTGATCTGCGTGTTGATCTGACGGTTCACGTTACATCACTGGATCGCAGTCGCATTTCCCTTAGGGATATCTATGATACACACCATTGGCCTCTGCCGATGCGATATCACCGATTTAATCTGCACCAGTGTTCTGGCCGATCTGATTGCTCCGGTGCAACGTTACTTCAACCTTCGCTTTACTCTGTTTTCCACCATTCTTAGTGTTTTTATTTTGTGGTAGTGTTTTCCAATATTTAATATATATGAAGACTTGAACATAGAGGTTTGATACAATATCCATTTTGGATCATGCCTTCCCACTGAAAAGCTATTGGACCACCAAAAGTTGGTTTTTAGGCATCTATCAAGTGAGGATACAGTTCCCTCACCTATCCAATTTCTATCCATCATGCCTTGCTTAGATTTGAACCTTTGAATCCTACTCTCAGGTACTCAACATCCCCTAGACACGTAGTTCTTACCTTCCTATCCAGAACTGTTTCCTCCTGTAACTCATTGAGATACTCAGGCAACGAATCCCTAATAGAAGGCAAATGACTTTGCTCTTTAGGATCTTCAATCAATGAAGGTTCATACAATCTCAAGTTTTCTGCATTAACGACTGAATAGATCTACATATAAGCTGGCAAATCAAGGTGAAAAGAATTTTCACCAATTTTATCAAGTATCTTGAAAGGTACATACCTTATTGGTTTTAGCTTCTTACCTTCACCCTGCATTCTGTCTTTGCTGATGTACAGCCAGACTTGATCACCAACTTGGAAACTATGCTCAACTCGATGCTTATCATGTCTTGCCTTATATATGGATTGAATTCTTTCCAGTTGTTCCTGTACTTCCTGATGAATTTCTTGGATTTGTTCAATGAACTTGGTTGCTTTGTCCACATCATTGTGTCCATCAACTACTATGTCTTTACCAAAGACAAAATCCAAGGGAGACTTTGGTATAAAACCAAAACAAGTCTCAAAAGGAGATCTTTGAGTAGAAGAGTGCTTGGCATGGTTGTAAGCATTCTGCACATAACACAAATGCTCATCCCAAAGCTTGGGATGTTTGTTGCAATAACCTCTGAGCAACTAGATCACAGTCCTGTTGACCACTTTTGTTTGACCATCCTTTTGTGGATGAAATGTTGTGCTCTTCTTCAACCTGGTGTCCATCAACTCCCATAAACTTGACCAGAACTTCCCAACAAATCAAGAATCTTGATCAGATACAATAGAAGTGGGTAACCCAAAATGAATCCATACATTCTGAAAGAACAAATTTGTTGTTTGTTCAGCTGTAACCTGCTTGTTACATGGTATCAAAATACACATTTTATTGAGCCTATCCACAACAACATACAAATAATCATGACCTTTCCTAGACTTTGGCAATCCCCCAACAAAATCCATGGAAACACTTTCCAAAGGACAAGAAGGAATTGGAAGTGGAGTGTACAAGATTAATTTCCTATTACTTGGTTTGCTTGTAGCACACATTGTACACCCTTTGATATATCTAGAAACTATCTCATGCATTCTTGGCCAATAACAGAACCTTTGCAATTGTGCAACTATTTTACTTACACCAAAATGACCTGATATGAGAGAAGTATGTGCTTCTTGAATTATGTTAACTCTTTCAGTTTGTGGAATGCATAACTTTCCCAAATGATATAAGAGTTGGTCCTTTACATAATAATCCAATTCTTCTACTTGCTTGCGATGACTTAAACTTGCATATACATCTTTAAAATATACATCTTGAGCATATTTTTCAATGTAACTTTCATGAATTACTGAGTTATGCTTAAGTATAGTAGATACATTTATGATTGGTCTTGATAACATGTCTGCAACCTTATTGTGTATGCCCTTCTTATATCTGATGACAACATGAAATTGTTGTAGAAAACCCATCCACCTATAATGTCTTGATTGCTGCAATTTAGTTTGTGAGTGCAAATATTGAAGTGGTTGATGATCTATATGTATGATTGTTTCTTTACCCACTAGGTAATTTTTCCACTTTTTCACACTTTGTATTAATGCATACATTTCTTTATCATATGTGGGATAATTAACTACTGCAAAAGTAAATGTCTCAAAATGATAGCATATGGGTTTTCTGTGTTGCATAAACACTGCTCCCATGGCATAGTCATTGGCATCTATCTCAATCTCAAATGGATGTTGAAGATCTGGCAGTGATAGTACTGGTGTTGTACTGATTTTCTCTTTTAAGATGTCGAAGGCTTTCTGCTGTTTGCCTCCCCACTTAAACACCTATTTCAATCCTGTTAAAGCATGTAATGGAGCTGCAATCAAAGAAAAGTTAGCAATAAACTTTCTCCAGTATTGTGTTGCCCCTAGGAAACTCCTAACCTCTATAACAGATTTGGGTTTAGGCTAGTTTACAATGACGTCAACCTTAGAGGGATCTATCTTCAATCCACCACCTCCTATAATATAACCCAAATAATTTAAATATGTTCTGCCAAATTCACATTTTGATAGTTTTACATAGATATTTTCTCTTTTTAAAACATCTAAAGTCTGCTTCACATGCTTTACATGGTCTTCCCATGTCTTACTAAAAACAAAAATGTCATCTAAATAAACAATTACAAAATCATCAATAAATGGTCTGAGTACATCATTCATAACTCTCATAAATGTAGCAGGAGCATTAGTGAAGCCAAAAGGCATAACCAACCATTCATACAGTCCTTGCTTTGTCTTGAAAGCATTCTTCCATGCATCTTGTTCTGCAACTCTGACCTGATGATAACCACTTCGCAAGTCTAACTGAGAAAAGTAAACTGCTTCTTTTCATTGATCTAATAAATCATCAATACAAGGAAGAAGATAACGATTATTGATCGTTATTTTATTTAGTGCTCTATAATCAATGAACATTCTCCATGAACCATCTTTCTTTCTCACCAGCATGATTGGAGATCCACATGGTGATGTGCTTGTTCATATAAACCCTTTATCGAGCAACTCATGTACATGCTTCTTTATCTCTGCATTCTCTAAAGATGACAACCTGTACATTCCAATGTTAGATAATGGAGCATATTGCTGCAAATAAATATCATGTACTATTTCTCTCTTGGGTGGTAGACCTTTTGGTTCTTGAAATAGAACATCATAATCCAAAATAAATTTAACTAAATCATCTTTCTGTTTAGAATCACAGCCTTCAAATGCATTTTATTTTTCAGGATCCTTTGCCTTTACAACCATGAGTAAAAACTGCTTACTTGAATTCACGATTCTTTTCATCTATCCTGAATTTATGAGAGAATAATTACCTTTGAGTTTATGAGCTCTTACAATGTATTCTATTCCATCTTTAGTGAGTTGATACTTATTCTCAACTCTATAGAAAATAGCTTTCCTATCATACAAGTATGGACTTGCCAAAACAATACCACATATATCCAATGGAACTATATCTAATTCAACCTCATCTACAAATGTTGATCCAATAGCAAACCTAAGTTTACATTGTCTCGTTACTTGCACTTTGTTTTGTCACACACCCACCCTAATGGATATGGTTTCTCATGAGGTTTTGTTTGTAATCCCAACTTCTTTACAATTGTTTCAGAAATCAAATTTACTTGTGATCCACTATCAAATAAAGTATCAATCTTATTGTGCTTGGAAATTACTCCAATACAAAAAAGCTCATTTCTTTCCCTCTCATTACTTTCATTATCAACAGATTGTGCAGAATTACTTGTGGATGCTTCAGAATCTTTACCTTTAATACTTGTGGCTATAACTTTTGTTTCATCGCCTGAATCTAATCCCAAGTCGTGCTGAATAGCAGTAGCATTCTTTTTCTTCTTTTCACCGAACTTCTTAGGTTTCCATTCTGGATGCAAAGACTAGCAGTGTGCCTCATCATGTCCTTCTTTCTTGCAATGAGTGCATGAAGGTGTATCCTTCTTTACAGTCTTTGCTTTCCTCTCCTTCCATTTCAGCGTCCTCTTTTCCTTGCTCTTGCTTACAAAATATTTAGATGATCCCCAACCTCTGGGTTTACATTCTTGCCTCTAGCTTCTAGATGTGCGGCTTGAACTGATACATCATCTAAGCTAGTGGGATTAAACATGAGAATAGTATGCTTTAAATAGCTATGAAGACCACCTATATACTTCAATAAAGTCTCAGATGAGTCTAATGATATACCTAGAGTTAAAGCTCTCTTTCTAAGTTCCTGAGTATAACTTTGTACACTTTGACCCTTCAACTGGCGAAGAGTTTGCTAACTCATCATTCCTGCTCCATGTAAGCTAAAGGATAGAATTTCTTTTTGATAGCAGAAAAAAATTCATTCCAGGTAGAAATGATTTTACCATGTTTTTGCAAATCAGCTTGTGTCTTGCCTTCCCACCATACTAGTGCAATTCTTCCAAGTTGAAGGCTAGCCAGCTGAATCTTCTTCCTTTTCGAATCAATGTTCTGTACCCTGCAATATACATCAATTTGTCTTATCCAATTATCTAGCTTTTCTGCATTGAGTTCTCCATCATAAATTGGCAAATCAAACTTCACATCTAATTTGATTAAGGAAGTTTTCTTCTTTTTCTTAGAAGAGCTAGTGTTATGTGAAGAAGATGATGAGGATGACGAAGGTGATGATGGAGGAGATGGTGGAGGAGGAATTTCCCCTTTCCCTTTGCCTTCTGGAGGGGAAACTAGAAAAGGTTCCTCTGCTCCTTTGTCTAGTTTAGGTGTTGGACCCTTCTTAAATTCCAAATACATCTCTTCCACCATGGCTCGAAGTGTCTTAAAACTTTCTATAAATTGAGATTCTGATCCCAATGGAGCTTCTTCTGCCATTATCCTCTAAGAATAGACTCTTCCAATCTCTAGATTAGCATCAACAAGTTCTCCTTCTCCTAGTCTGAGCTTTAATCTAGTTAGCATTCATAATCTAGAACAAGCTTGTCTAACCTTAACAAAACCAAATGCTCTGATACCACTTGATCCGAAATGGATACTAAATCAAGAAGAAAAGGTATTACAGACTCATGTGCAGGAATGCCTATACTATTTAGTGTAATGGATCGAAAATATTGCGAATAATATAGACAATGAACAGTTATAAAACATAATAACACACATCAACACAATCAAAATAATAAAGGAGTTCACCAGACCCCCTGGCTACGTCTCCTGGTCCAAGATTTCAGTGTAAACCTCTATATTATGTCTTCAAGAATAGATTTTACAGGTATGAGCTCAATCAGAGCCATAACACAACAACAATGATATTACACAGGGATTTCGCTCGAAAACCTCGAGTCTAAAGAGTGCAAAGACTCTCCCTCTTAGTGCCTCTAGTCAACTGTTCGTAGCTATGAGTTTTCTCTAACTCTTTGTCTCCCCTCTGTCTCTGACCTCCGACTTGTCTATGTTCTGTTATGGGATGGCTTTTTAAGCCTATCAGCACTTGTCTATTCATTTCCTTGTTCAGACTCTCTGGCTCCTGGCATTGTCCCTTCATCTCCCCGCTGAGCATTTAAACAATCATTCTGAAACACTTAAGGCATTGGGGCACAAGGCAGCTAACAGGCAGAAAGACCGGCAAGCATGGGTGGAACCAACCGTTTGGCCTTCCCCTGGCACAAATCCTCTAAACAACGTATTTTTAGTTCCTAGAGGAATACACAGAAAACATAGAAAATCTGGCAAAATGCCAAAGCGGACTTCAAACAATATCAAGTTCTCCTTATAATCCTCTCGGGTCCGTGTTTTATCGCTATCGCAAGCCCATTGTTGATCTTCCTTCAATCTGACAGTTCGCATCCAACTCGATCATCCAACCAGCTCATGCCTTCTTCACCGTCTGATCCGTGATTGCTAATCCAATGGCTAACGGCCATTTCAAGTGGCCTACTTGCACTGAGATTACCCCCCCCGAAAAAGCGGTTTTCTCTCTCCTGCGTTGTGCTACGTGTTGGCCAGTGTATGGAATCAAGTGAAGCCCTTCCAATACCACTTACCGCCTGAAGCCCACCAGAAATACCATTTACCATGGAACGCCAAATTATATAGGGCCACATTTATAAACCCTTTCGGGTCCATGCGTGTCGCGTAGTCTTCGGGCCTACAGTTTAAGTCCTCCCCTTTGGAATCTATGATTCGATATACGTGGTCTCCACCATTGATCTACGTATCGATCTGACGGTTCATGTTACATCACTGGATCGCAGTCACATTTCCCTTAGGGTTGTCTCCGATACACTCTGCTGGCCTCCACTGATGCGATATCGCCAATTTAATCTGCACCGTTGATCTGGCCAATCTAACGGCTCTGGTGCAACATTACTTCAACCTTCGCTTTACTTTCTTTTCCACCATTCTTAGTTTTTTTCTTCTATGGTAGTGTTTTCCAATAGTTAACATATATGAAGACTTGGACTTACAGGTTCGATACAAGATCCATTTTGGATCAGCAGACTTCCACCATGTCTTCATCAAGGCGCGGAAGGACCCTACGAAGATGTGGCATGAGCTACCTTACTTAGCAACCAACAATGTAATTTTCGTGGTCCTTGAGTCTTGGTCGCCTGAGTGGCGCACTCCAGCTAGCTCCATGGTGGAAGCAGAGAAGTCTGCCATGCAACAGAAGAAGGAAGAAATGAAATTGTGGATGGCACAGCTGGCAGAAAAACACAGGAAGGAAGAAGCAATGGCTAAGGCCCAGGCGGTGCGCGAGGCTGCGAAGTTGGATGAGGAACAATAGAAGATGGCAGAGGAAGAGAGAGAAGGATAGAAGTGGCCTTCACCAGAGCTAGAAATAGACACAGAAAAAGGTGGTGTGCACCTGCAAACAATGTCCACCTAGTTAAAATGTTTGCGCCCAAGAGAGCAGGTAGGGTTGCGAAAGAAGACGAAGGCCTCAAAAACTTCTTTCGACCCAATCACCCTCAGTGAGGGTGATCTACATGATATCGGTGAAAAGGTGCAGGATGTCACCGTGAAGGCCCTCCTGTAGTTTGAGGAGCAACACCAGTTGGTATTGGGGGCTTGTTGGGTAGCTGAGGCCCCGTGTAATGGTTTTGGGGCTTAAAGCCCATAAGTCTGGGTAATGATATTGTAAAAGGTTCCGTGAAGTGCGCGGAGCTCGAAATGTAATAGGTCGAGTCAAAGGGTTGTCCGCCCAAAAATAATGTAAATTAATAGGAAGTGAGTTGGCCTACCCATGGCTCACGAACCATGGGAATGTTTAAATAGAGCAAGGCTCTAACGATAGAAGGTAGCTTTTTGGGAGATCGGATGTGATATAGGTTTTTGAAAGAAATAGTCACTCTGAGTCTGTAAGTACGAGTCGTGAAGGTTAGTAGTTAGATAGAGGCTCCACAGTTGTGTGCATGGAGGCCTGGTAGAGTCTGCTGCTGTGTTTACGAACTCCTGCAACTGTGTGCGCAGAGCTGAGAGTGGATTGTACTGAAACAAAGACATTAATAAAGATAAGTTGGTTCTAACTTATCGTGTTGGTTCTAAACTATTGTCTATCTGATTATGTTTTGGGTTATGCATCTGTTATGATTTATGATTTTATGCCTTTCCTTAAGAGTTATGATAGCGCGTGTTGGTTTTAACTGTTAAATATTTGCTTAAAGACCTTAAGAAGTAGAATTTGATCTAGAATAAACTCGTTAATAATAAATCGCAATGGCCCGGATCTACGTGGAAGCCTAACTGTAGTGTAGAGCGGCACGAGGGCGTAGATCAGTTCGCGACCCCTCCAGACCATAATCAAGATATCCTAAGGGTGTGGAAACCTGGTTCCAGCACCCTCCCCTACTACCTCGGGTGAGACTTCAATCCTTGCTCCGCGAATTGTTGCCGAAAGGTCCGGTAGTGGGGGATTTGTTTGGCTAAATCACTTCTGAACCTAGGTCAAGCCCCAACAAGCCAACAAATGGTTCCGTTGCCGGGACCGAGATCTACCTAAGGGATGTCTGACGTCGGAACACTGGAACCCTACAAAGAGAAAGATTGAAGATTAGATTGGATCAGAAGCTGTACGAGTTCGTGGTTGGCCTTAGCATCTGTGCACACACCACCTCTGCCAAACTAGAAGTTTAACATGGCGAGTGCGATCAAGTTGCCTGTATTCAAGGGAGTAGGGAGCGAAGATCAAGAATAGTTTTGGTTCGTAGTAAGGGCAGTATGGGAAGCGAACTGAGTTATGAATGATAACATTAAAAATGCTACCTTGGTGAGTGTGCTATAGGATTGCGCACTAACATGGTATATCAAGCACTCTAGCAATCACCCAAATGCCAAAATAGCGAAGATCTGAGATGCATTGAACAAAGAGTTTAGCCAACCAATATTAGAGACACAGTCGATCATAGGGTTCAAGGAGTTCATGATGATGGCAAGTGAAACCCCTTGGGATCTGGATCAGAGATTGAAGAGTATGATCTGAGAGGCTAACATGATGCTAACAGATGCACAACACTGCACATGGTTTGTGGCGTCTTTAACTCCACATCTGAGGACGGCGCTGTCATAGAGCAGAAGATCTCGATCCAGGCTAAAGCCATTAGAGATAGCGATGTGGTTGCATGAGACTCCAATACAGGATCCTAGGTTGGGAGATTAGTAGATCCACACACAACTACAAAACCTATGCTTGGAGATGCAGAATATGAAACAAGAGAAGGCACCCCAGCCAGAAGCGCGCAAATAAGTATGGTGCATAAAATGTAGAAGTCAGGGCCATGATAAGGATCATTGCCCAGTGTTTGCAAACTATTGGGTAGCGAGGGGACCAATGCTGTTGTGACTAGAGGTACAGGTGGGGCTAAGCGCATTGCCCTCACTCTAGTGCGCAATCTGTCAAGTGGGAGGAAAGCACACCACGAAGAACTATCACCTACTACAAAATTTTACCCAAACCCCCCAGCAGTTATTTTGCAATTTTTACAGATCGATGGGCCACGATGAACGAGACTGTCATAGTCATGAATTGTTGATGGATCGAACACCTACCTACAGGATGAAGACTGAGGCGCAAGGTCAGGATCTAGCCGTAGCGATAGTGCACGGTGGTTTGCAGGGGCCAGGACAAGGATGGGAAGGAATGGGGCCAAGAAGGGGCCGCAGGTAGTTATAACTATGGAGGACCAGGGCACTACGCGCATGACTGTACCAACCCGACCAGAATATCATGCCCCTACTGTGAGCAGTTCGATCATGAAATGATAGATTGCCCCATGTTGATAGCGCAGATACGTGAGAAAAGGGCAGCACAACCTACACCGATGCATAACGTCCAAATGATGAGGTCTGAACCATGCGAGGAAGGCCCCAATGTGAAAATGATGCTCAGAAGTGGCACGGTCATAGGGGAAGATAAGGGGAAACTAACCGAGGAAGACCCAGGGGTTTCTAAGATGCCTTCAAAGCAGTCTGAGTTCGACTTGGAATGCATAAAGAAGACATTTGTGGAAGCTAAGAAGAGCTTCATGGGGATCTCTACTTCAGGTAGTAAGGACCAACCCGAGCCAAAAATGGATCCCTCGACGCTAACTACCTTCTTAGAGACATATATGAAGTTGCTACGTGAAAATAAGGTAGTTAAAGGATTATAAGAGCTGATAACTAAGTGCACAGGGTCAGGTGAACCTCACGTTGTCCAAAGCTAGGAAAACATGTTTCGCACACTAGACAAGAAATGCAATTAATGGCGCAGATTGGCGACTATGAGATGGATCAAATCATTTTGGACTTAGGCTCGGATGCAAACGTGCTACCTAAACAGACATGGGAACACATCGGTAGGCCACATTACAATGGTCTCCTATTCAATTATGGATGGTGAACCAACAAAAGATTTTGCCCATGGGGAGATTGCAAGGAGTCAGAGTGGATATAGAAGGTGTAAGCACGCAAATGGACTTTGAGGTAATAGAAATTGTGGATGATAGTAACCCTTACCCTGCATTGTTAGGGATAGACTGGGCCACAGATATGAATGGAGTCATTAACTTAAAGAAATGGAAGATGATATTTGAAAAAACGTCCCTACGCGTAGTTATCCCGTTGGATCCAGATGAAGGAGCGTGCTACACTAAACCTGTACACGACGATGGAAGTGATGATGATTTGGATTATATCTATAGAATAACTGCGCAAGATTAGGGTTGGGTAAATCTGACTGCGGAGGGACGACCACTGTGGGTGTGCGCAGATTCCTCTGCTTCAGAAGAAGAAGACAAACACTGGCATAAAGGGTTGAGCCAAGTAACAACACTAAACTGTAATATGATGACTAAATCATTGCGTTGTGTATCAATTCAGGATTGAGATCTATCGACGTATGATGGGTTGACAGCAGTGGATGAATTCCGAAACAAATTTGACAACGTGGTACCAAAGCACCAGAGGTTCGATGCATTAAAGTGGGCGTTGCGCGTGACACCTTCGCATTGGTGGGGAACACATGAAGGGACCTTTGAAGACTGGCGCGGCTACAGAAGGATGATGCAGACAAGGTTTTGGAAGCCAGAAATATGAATAACCGAGAAATATGATGGACGTGATGACTCGCGCATGCATCTCACCAAATGGATCAAGTTCTATGGAGAAGAACCCCAGCCAGAGTGGGTGCACTTATTTTATCATACCCTGGATGTCATCCCAAGGAACTGGTATACTGAAACAGAACTCCGACATGGTATAGGTGAATGGGATATCTTGCGTGAAGGGTTTTTATTAACATTCTTATTTGAGGACCAATGGATGGATACTGTTAACGATGCGTTGCAAGTTGTGAAGGCCGCCATTTTCAAAATACCACTGGAACCAAAAGAAATAGTGCAGCTAGAGTGGTCACATCAGTTGAGCCAGGCCCTAGAATGTTACAATGTGCAGGTAGAAGATGACGATGACGATCCCAGAAACATCAATATTCTAGAAACAGAGGGGAGTCGCGAGGTTTGCGGACCAGTGATCAAGGACCTTGACATCACCGTGCCACTGAAAACGAAACAGGTAAATATTGGTACAGATGAGGAGCCGAAGTACGCAACGCTGGGAGACTATTGGGATGATGCCACGGTGGATAAGGTCGTCAAGTTACTTCAAGAATATCAAGACTTATTCCCGACCAAAATCACGGAGTTAAAAGGGATCCTTGGTGACCTAGGAGTGATGAAAATAACTCTGAAACCTGACATGAAGCCAGTTAAGTAGCGTCCGTACTGCCTAAATCCGAAGTATAAGGAAAAGGTCCGCGAAGAATTGGAAAAAATGCTGGTAGCAGGAATTATTGAACCAGTGGAAGAATCTGACTGGGTGAGTCCTATGATAGTGCAGGAGAAGAAACAGAAGGGTGAAATTCGAATTTGCATGGACCTCCAAAAACTAAATGATGCTTGTGTTCATGACCCATTCCCGACGCCGTTTACAAATGAAGTTCTGGAGAATGTTGGTGGATAAGAGGCGTACTCATTTACGGATGGGTTCTCAGGGTACCATCATATTAGATTGCGCTAGAAGATACAAGCAAGACCACCTTCGCGACCGAATGGGGATGTTTTCAGTACATGGTTATCCCCTTTGGATTAAAAAATTCCCCAGCGATATTTTCACACGTAGTAGTGGCTGCAATCAAGGAATTCATCCATAAGTTTTTGGAAGTTTATTTTGATGATTGGACTGTATTTGGGCTAGTCAAGAAACATATCGCGAGCTTACGGTTGATGCTGGATACGTGCCGATGATACCAAATTGTATTGAAACTTAAGAAATGCACTTTCCTCGTCCCCTTCAAAAACTTGCTCGGTCATGTGGTATGCCGACAAGGCTTGATGGTGGATCTCGCGAAGGTTGCTGTCATACTCAATCTAAGGCGCCACGAAGTGTCAAACAACTGTGTGCCACATTGGGACACATTGGGTACTACCGAAAGTTCATTAAGAGCTATGCATAAATCATGGCACTAATGGAATAATTGTTGAAAAAGGATGCTACATATTGTTGGAATGAGGAATGTAAGAAAAGTTTGGAGGTTCTCAAGGAAAAAATGGCATCCACGCCCATCCTGGTCTTCCAAAGTGGGAGATTGAATTTCACGTACATGTTGATGTGTCGTGTATTGCGCTGGGCATTGTACTTACACAGGAAGGTGCAGAAGGTGTTGATCACCCAATCGCGTTCGTGAGTTGGTGGCTGTCAAAAGCTGAAAAGAACTATTCTCCTACTGAGCACTCCAGAAATATTGCCACTATCTGCTGGGTGGACACTTTAAAATGTATACTGATCATTCTGCGTTGAAATACCTAGTGAATAAGCATGTGTTGGGGGGGCATATTTGTAGATGGTTGTTATTGTTTCAAGAATATGATTTCAAAGTCATTGTGAAGCCAAGACATCTAAATGAAGGCCCAAATCACTTGTCCCAAATTGAGAATGGTGAAGAGCCCACAAATTTAGAAGAAGGACTACCTGATGCACAACTTTATGTAGTGCGCATCGCGGATGGCCACTTTGAGGATATAATCCACTTCTTAACCACAGGGACCGCACCACAGGGGTATTCAGTTCAGCAGAAGAAAGAACTGGTGATACGCGCAATAGACTTTACTGTTATTGCAGGGCACCTCTACAAAATGGGCAACGATGAAATATTACGAAGGTATGTACCTAAATTTGAGCGAGGACAGATCCTTGCCGAAGCACATGGGGGGGTTGCAGGAGGACATTATGTGGGATGCACCACAACACAGAAGATTCTTCATGTTGGACTATGGTGGCCAACTCTACATCAAGACTCAAAAGCATACTATTGGGCCTGCAATGTATGTCAATGGACAAGGAAACCATTGCAGAGGGACGAAATGCCGCTCAAGCCATAGATGAAGCTGCAACCATTCGAAAAATGGGCGATCGACTTTATTGAGCCTATTACACCTCAAGGAAGGATGGGTGTGCGCTATATCATCACGGCAACAGAATACTTGACTCGATGGGTGGAAGCATAGCTGGTTAGGGACTGCATGGCCGCTACAGTTGTGAAATTTTTGTTTGAAAATGTGTTGACCCGATTTGGATGCCCAAAAGTTCTAATGAGCGACCACAGAACGCACCTCCTGAATGAGACTAGCACGCTCACTGAGGAATTCCAGATATATCATCAATAGAGTATGCCATTCCATCCGCAAGCGAATGGGACCGTCAAAGCTTTCATCAAGATTTTGGAGACTGCGTTGACCAAGGTATGTAATGTGCAGTGAAACAATTGGGATTTGCGCATACCTGTGGTGCTATGGGCATACCAAACCACATGCAAGAAGTTGACGGGTCAGACACCTTTTCGGTTAGTCTATAGTAGGGAAGTCGTTATGCCAATGGAATATATCGTACCTAGTTTGTGAATAACAACGATAATAGGCATGGAATACCACGAGGCTTTGGAATAAAGGCTCGTGCAACTAGAAGAACTTGAGGAGGAATGGTTTCTGGCAAGATTCCATCAGCATGTACAAAAGCAGCGGGAAAAAGCTTGGCATGATCGCCATATCAAATTGTGCATGTTCAAAGAAAATGATCTAGTATTACTATATGATAGAAAGTTCGAGAAATTCCTTGGAAAGCTACAAATGCATTGGCTGGGACTCCATGTAGTCAAATAAGTCACAGATGGAGGTGCAGTCTAGCTTGGTAATCTTAATGGAGAACCCTTCCAAGGAAAAGTAAATGGCAGTTGCCCAAACCTCTACACGAGTGGGCTGATGGCCTGACTAACTGACCGAAGTATAGTCTCACCGCTACAAAGAGTTGAAAGATAGCGCAGGATGATAAAGTAGCCTGTGAGGAAACTGTGCGACAACAAGGGTGCGCGTAGAATCGGTATGTCACAAGGGTCACGATTGCGCAGAAGGGGTTGTGCTACTACATGGATACACATGGAGGTGACTGTTGTTGTCACTGTTCATGACAAGATGTCTGAGCTAAGGAAAAAAGGAGCGGGCGACGGGTAATTAAGATACAAAGTACGAGCCATATTCAGAACAATCTACCGTAGATGTAACGTTAAAGCGCCAAAAAAGGAGGGAACAATTGAATTTGAATCTCAACACGCCTATAAATCACAGGGGGGCAGCCATCGCATGATATGTGGTATCGAGAAAAATGAGCTATTATGCCTTCCCACTAGTATGAACTGTTGATCATTGTTGCCAAAGGAGTAAGCCTCGGGGTTGTAATATGGCCACTGGAGATGCAGGACCTTCTAGATAGTGTGGTGTCAATGGTCGCGAATGTTGCAGTGAGTTCTACACCAAGGGTAGGGGAGGTACTGGAAATCCTTATACACAAAGCATAACTCGTCCGGATGCCACTGCCTAAACCACGGGGTAGCCGGTGACCCATGAAAGATAAGGCAAAGACCATGAATAGGGAGACAAATGAAGGAATTGCAGTTAACAGTTTGTCTATGATACACCTTGACGATTGGGATCTCGCAAATAGCACCGTCATTCTTACAAAAATGCAACACAAGCTGTAGCAGACAGTGCATATAGTAGACCGAAATTGGAAACTTTTTGCGTTGGCACGCAGAGTTCCCGCATGCGGCACCCCATCTTGAGCTAAAGTCTTATGAGGGGGTGCTCTATGTTAACCGAGCAAAGTAGAATGAGCATCATCGGTTGCGTGAATTAGTAGAGGAAATCAAGCAGGAGCTTGAAGAAGAGTTGCAGGAGACAAAGAGGGAGTAGCAGAACATAGTGCGTCACTCACAGGGATGGTAGATCGCGAAGCCTTGGTAGCGCCTATCGTCGCACCGACGAGTGACTTGGTACGAGTCACGATGATTGTGTTGGGGGCCTTTTGGGTAGCGGAGGCCCCGCGTAATGTGCTTAAAGCCCATAAGTCAGGGTAATGATATTGTAAAAAGTTCTGTGAAGGGCACGGAGCGTGAAATGTAATAGGTTAAGTCAAAGGGTTGTCTGCCCAAAAGTAATGTAAATTAATAGGAAGTGAGTCGGCCTACCCATGGCCCGTGGACCATGGGAATGTTTAAATAGAGCGAGGCTCTAAGGATAGAAGGTAGCTTTTTGGCAGATCGGATGTGATATGGGTTTGTGAAAGCAATTGTCGCTCTGAGTCTATAAGTGTGAGTCGTGAAGGTTAGTAGTTAGATAGAGGCTCCACAGCTATGTGTGCAGAGGCCTGGTAGAGTCCAAAGCTATGTGCGTAGATCCCTGCAGCTGTGTGTGCAGGGTCGAGAGTGGACTTTACTGAAACAAAGGCATTAATAAAGATAAGTAGATCTAGTTTTAACTGTTAAATATTTGCTTAAAGACCTTAAGAAGTAGATCTGATCCAGTATAAACTCATTAATAATAAAGCGCAATAGCCCGAATCTACGCGGAAGCTTGACTGTAGTGCAAAGCAGCGCAAGGGCAAAGATCAGTTCATGATCCCTCCAGACCATAATCAAGACATCCCAAGGGTGTGGAAACCTGGTTCCAGCACCCTCCCCTACTACCTCGGGTGAGACTTCAGTCCGTGCTCCACGGATTGTTGCGAAAAGGGTCGGTAGTGCGGGATTTGTTTGGCTAAATCACTTCTGAACCTGGGTCAGGCCCCAACAAGCCAACAGGGCTCTCCCGACACATACACAGGAGTTGCAGGTGTGCACACCGCAGGTTTGCACAGTGTCAACTGATGAGCCCCAAATTTTGGTAACAATTTGGGCTCATTTGGCCTACTTACCTTGCTCAACCCTTCATATTTTTATCACTTATGCATCATTTCTTAGTATATTCATGTTATTTGTAGGAAGAAGGGCAGTCATTATGCCTACGTAGCTAATACATGATGATTTCAGGTTTTTTGGCATTAAATGGAGCAAAGACCATGCAAATGGAGACAAGGAGACAACCAAGGTGGCATTGCGGGTTTATAGGGAGGTTGTCCACAGCCTTGAATGACCTCCCTCGTGATCTCCACCCCAACTCCGAGCTCCAACAGCTATGACCACCGAGCTAGAAGGCAGCCAACAGATTCTACAGGAACAGCAGTTCACTTTCAGTTGGACAGCCAAGCTCCACTAATTGAGGAGGCCAGCTTGGCCCTCATCATGTATAAATATTAAGGCTGTTTCCTTCGCTGAGACTCTTGAACTTTTGTTATAGATTTTGGATTACGAGCTGTAGCTCTGTTTTTGCTCTTTGTAAGCCAATTTTTGGCATGTTGTTAGACTCATGGTTATGATCTTTTAATAAAGGCAGGCAGATTTGGATTCAATCCTGAGTTCTTAAGAGGAGCTATAGCTCTCAGGTTAGGGCCCAACCTGAGAGCAATAGACCTCCTTCTCTTTGTATTGTTACTTGTCTTTCCTTTCAGCACTTTGTTTCTTTGTTTTGACATGCATTTGGAAAACACAATCTGTTGATTTAATTTCTTTAATGTGATTGAGTAGGATTAGTTTATGGTTAAAGTGCTGTCAGCAGTTTAGATTAGAGTAGGAGGATTAGAATTCATTAGAGCTCCAAGAAAAGGTTGATAGTGCACTCACTGCCATCTCTGTTTAGAGATTGGGGGTGTAGACCGTACCAACCACCAAAAAACGCAGTCTTATATGTTCATGCAAGCTGCAACACAGTCATTTCCGTCATAGAACCGTCCATGCATTCTGATCTTGAGCAAGACTTCTTCGTTCCAACACCATGCACGATTTCTCTCCACAATTTACATTGTTGTTCGTTGGTTAAATAACACAGTTAGAATAGGTTGATGGAATTCTCGGTTTTGTGCAAGACATAGAGGATTTGTTCCATTTACACTGCCCAACATTGTTCTATTATCTTCTTCTTCTTCTCAACCGCGCCTAAAGTCACCTACTCATCCTCTATTCAGCTCGTTTGCCTTCCAACCCTTCTACTTCTCACGTAGCTCCATCTTTTTGACTTTTCATTGCTTCCACCCTTCTATCCACCAACCAACTTTACCCACTCTTTCTCCATCTTATCTCTCTATCCCTGAGCCATCACAAGCTCCCTTTTCACCCTACCTATCCACCCATACAGCTCCTCGACTCCTCCATCACCCAAAACTCCAACTGTAGAACATCCTGTAGAAGTTAGCAGACTTCCTGTAGAAATCTCGAGCTTCCTGTAGGATCCCCTGCAGATATCCTGTAGAAGCCTGCAAACTCGGTTGCCAAGCACCTGAATGTTGTGGACTTCTGTGGAATGATGTTAGGAATCCCCTGGAACCTCTCCTAACCCTCCTGACCTTTTCCAAGCCTTCCTTCCCTTCGAACTACCCCTGCACAGTCAAAACCCAATAAGAAACAAAATCATAATAACTCCAACCACCTAAGCAAAAATATAAAAACAATGTTCTCTTCAATAGAAGTAGTTTAAATTCATGCATCTCATATCACTAGAAGTAATGGCATCATTTTTTGGAGTTACATTCCCATCGTTGCATTGTAAGGATTAAGCTAGTCAGATTAGGGTTTACTAGGGTTTCCATGTTTGGTTGGCTTTCAGTTCATTCTTGCAAAGTAGGTTAATTTCCTTTGAGATAGTCCTCGTTCATCATTTAGAAAGCTTCTTCTGAGAACATATAGAAGTTGGCTTGAGCCCTAGCGGACTTGTGCCAGCTAACCAAGTGAGAGCTGCGACAAGAGCTAGTACTTGTGCATACAGCACCGTCGCTTCCAAGTTTGTTACGAACTACCGGGTTGATAAAATTAGAGAAGGAAGCCCCAGGAGTTGTAGCATTATTGCTACAATACTGGAGCCCACCATCAACCAACCTCGCAGTCGACACTTCTGCGGCCCAGGAAATGTTGCATGCCAGGATGACCAACACAATAGTGCTACTAGATGGAGCACTCGTTACAGAAAATGAGGCCGACAGACCTATGGTCAGCAACTTGAAAGGAATTGGGTTAAACATGGCTACGCTCCCTTGGGAGACACCTTATATTTTGCAGGATGGAGTCACTGCAAAACTATGCGCTAGGGAGAGTTGAGCGCTACAGGTAATGAGTGAGAAACGCATAAAATTTGAGCAATTGAGCCTACAACGCAATGAGGCAGTGGTGCAGAATAGACAGATAGTGCAAGTGGTGGAGGAATCCTACCAAATGGTCCCGGAGTTGGCCATCCAAGCATAGGAACCAGTGGAGGCGTGTGTCCAAAATTTCATAGTAGGGGTACGCGACGCCAGAGCAAAAATGGCTAGGGTTCAGTTGGCACTGAACCTTCAGATAGAAAAACTGTAGTTGAAGGCGCAGCCTTCAACTCCACCGGAGGTTAAGGAACAATGCATCACTGCAATCACAACAACAATGGTGGCGATTAACAGTGAAGTGACAAACTGCACGAAGCTATTTGAGTAGTTCTTCTAGGTCTTCACCACCCTGTAGGAGGACCCGAACATAGAGCACCTAGGGACAGAGGCGCATGAGCTATAGTAGAAATATGACGAGGTAAAAGGGACTACGTAGACGGCTGCCCTTATGTAGAGGCTCGCAATGATGCAATAGGCAAAGGCACTCAAAGAGCAAGTGGGTGATGCTTGGCATAAAGAGGTAGTTTTGAAAGTGCGCCTATAGTCATGGATTGATGAGGTGTATACCATTACAGCCTCCATTGAAGAAAATATCGCGCAGCTGCACGAAACTCAGAAGAGGATTCACGGCAGCAATTCAATGACAGTGGTCAATGAAAAATGCGTAGAGGAAGTTGAGCAGGTAGCCACTCTGTGCGCTTTCGAACTTGCAATAATCCAATCGGAGTTGGGAGGTCTTCGCACAAAGATCTCTGCACCTATAGAGTGACTTGAGGGCAAGTCACAATCTTTGTTTTGGGGACCTATTGGGCATGGGATCCCCCAAGGGAATTTTTGGGGCTTAGAGCCTAGATTTTGGTCAATTTTGTAATTCTAATGTAAAGACTCTGCATTTTGTGGGTGCGGAGCATGTAGTTTGTTAAAGAGTCATAGGCTTGTCCGCCATTAATTTTGATAATGTAATGTCGGTTGTAGAATATCCACCCATGGTCCGCAGACCATGGGATTGTATAAATAGAGAAAATCTATAAGTAGTTCAGGCAACTAAGCTAGTCACATAATGTCTAAGGAAGAATGATGTCTGTGAGATAGTTTTGAAGTGTAAAGTCTAGTTTTGGGTCGTAGCATAGGAAGAGGCTCTGCAACTAAGTGTGCAAAGGCCTAGTAGTCCACAGCTGAGTGTGTAGGGCAAGTTGAGTCTGTAAACAATTGAAGTATTAATAAAGAGAAGTTTCTATCAATTCTGTGTCTTTATTTCCTGTTTTATGCATCTATTATATTGGGTATGAATTTCACTTTTAATGCTTATATGATGCACGAACGTGTATAGCTATATTGGCTAAGTAAATGTGAGATAGAATATATTTTTACGCGAAGATAATCAAGACCTATTAATAACATAAGTAAGATACTTGGCGTAGTTTAGGATATATCACAATTCGTTGCCTTAGCAGCGCGAAAGGACTTCAACCCCTCATTAGGGCTGTCCAAAAACCGATTGTAATAGATCATGAAAGTACTAAGGCTACAATAGAGCGTGAAGCGACCGACGTGAAGGTAGGTCTAGTTGGACTAAACCGACATCACAAACATCTCAAGGGTGTGGAAACTTTGTTCCAACATTCCCCCATAATGATTTGGGTGAGACTTTAGTCTGCGCTTCGCGAGCTGATGTCGAAAGGGCCAGTAGTGTAAAGATTTTTTTGGCTAAATAACTCTGAACCTGGGTCAAGCCCCCATAAGCCAACAAGAAGACATGAATAATGATCCAGATAACCAAGAAAACCAAGGACATTAAAGTTATATTGAGGTTTGGTTCCAGAAAATCAACAAGACGGAGCATCACTCTCTTCTTCAACTATGCTTGACCCTTTCAAGGTCAAATCATTTGGTCTTTGAAATCCAGGTACATGTCAAAGCATACATTTCAAGCCTACATATCATTTTGTCTATCATATTGATGTGCACATGGCTCCATTGGAAGTATTCTTATACTTGAAAGTGATTTTGTTTTTCAAGTAGGGTAGGGTAGAAAAAAAATGAAAAATAAGAGAAAAAAATAAAAATATAAGGTTAAAGCCTCCTTGGAGGCACCTCAGATTGGCTCATTGATTGAAAACCTCCATGAGGCAGTCAATGGGTTGGAAAAATGAAAAAAAAAAAAGAGGAGAAAAGATAGGATCTTAGGTGAAAACCTCCTTTGAGGCACCTAGGCAGATCTACTAGTTGAAAACCTCATTAAGGTGGCTAGTAGGCCTAGAAGAAGAAAAAGAAAAAGAAAATAATAATCCTTTCTCCATGCATTCATGTACTCTCCAACATCTGCAAGAAACAAGAACAAGTTGGTACCAAAAGGAAAATTGGTCAAGCCTTATCAAAAGAAGTCAAATTTTGACGTTCTCCTACTTTGCTTAAATTCTCCAACAAGGCCAAGGCCATGCTAATCCATCACCCTCATCTATTTTCACCATCCGCCCATCATTCTCAAGCTTCTACCATTCAACTTGCTTGTTGTCCTAAAAAACTACAGGATGCTTTGTTTTACTACAGGATACAAAAATACATAGAGCAGAAATTTGTTTTTTCCATAACTTGAAAACCATGCATCCATCTGCCAAGTTGTTTCAGCGGGAGATGCATATGGATGATGGTAAAATTATCAAGCAATTTCAACAATTTCCAGTGCACAATTATTGAGAAATCAGCCTCCATCACCTACAACCATTTTTTTATTTTCTCGATATATGTGCATCCATTTAAAAAGTTGTTTCATGGGGACATGCATATGGATGGTGGTAACATGCCTAAGAAATTTTAGGAAATTCCAATGCATGATTTCCACAAAATTGGCCTCCATCACCTTCAACCATTTTTATTTTTTCTCGATATTCATGCATCCATTGACTGATTTTTTTTTATGGGGAGGTGCATAATGATGATGGCAACATGCTCAAACAGTTTCAGGTCAATCCATTCTACCATTTGGGAGATATGGAAAAAAGAAGTCGTTGTCCTAAAAACCTACAGGATTCTCTAAGATCCTACAGGATACAAAACAACACCTACAGGATTGGCAGTGAGCAATTTTAAAAGGGAAAAATAGAGGTTGGCTTCATCAAGCATTGTTAAGGAGGTAGTTTCTACATTTCCCCACATTTTTCCAAGTGAAAGAAACATAAAAAACCCTTCTAGTTTGTTGAAAGTAATTGCAACATAAGGGAATTGTATACACATAATTTTTAAATTTTGTATCAGACCTATACAAATCTCCATCCATTAAAGAAAAATTATAGGGGGAACCCATCAACATAGTGAGGATTCATTAGAACCCTCCTGTACTAGAGATATTCACAAGGCACAATTGGATGCGTTTCCTTGAAAAATTGAGGGGATATGATGATGAAGTATCCAAAGATTTGAAGTCAGCTTTAGCATGGAGATCTAGAGGTAAAAGAAACTCCTCCAGAGCTTAGAAAAAAAATTAGGATCATCATCATCACCATCCAACACCTGCACATCAACATCAACTCGGCAGCAACATTCAGGTCTCTCCAACAACCATCAGGTAGGTACAGGTATGAAATATTCTTGACCTCTTCTCTTGAGCATATTATAGTTGGAAATTTGTTGTCAATGCATGAGATATGAGGTTTTATAAGCTAAGGATGGGTCAGCAGTCTCAACCACCTTCAACTAGTTAATTGCAGCTCACTCCTTGTTGGCTTGTATGGGCCTGAACTAGGTTCAGAGGTGATTTATCCAAGCAAATCCCAGTACTAATGGCCCTTTCTGAAATAGTCCATGAAGCACGAACTGAGGTCTCACCCGAATTAGTATGGGAAGGTGTTGGAACCAGGTTTCCACACCCTGGGGATGTTTGATGGGATTTTGTAGGTTTGTGGTTCAACCTGTCGCTATGCGCACTTACTAGTCCTTTGCAACCCATGCTATTGTTTCTGCACAGCCCTACTTGGGGCATGACCCGTATAATACCCAAGTTCCTTGCTAATTAATTGATTACTTAACTTGTGTGTGTAATATTTATGGTTATTAAATCATATCAGTGCGCGCGATACATAAACCAATACAAAAATAAGGAAGATAATGCACAACAAATACACATAAATAAGAATCAACTCCTCTTTATTAATCTTCAATCTCGATTACAGACTTGACACCACCCTACGCACTTAGCTGCAGGGGCCCACGCACTCAACTGTGGACTCTACTAGGCCTCTGCACACTCAGCTACAGAGCCTCTTACTACCACTACGACCCAAGACACTTAGAACCCTACACTATGCTTGGACCATTCCTTCACTACTCACTCTGTCATCTACTACCTTTTCAACTTAGAGCCTTGCTCTATTATATAATCCCATGGTTTGTGGACCATGGGTAGGCTGACATGACTTTACATTACATTACTTTAGGGCGAATAGCCCTATGACTTAACCTCTACTTTGCGCTCCGCACCTGCAATTCGCGGAGTCCTACAAAACCTTTAAACGAAACTTGGGCTTTGAGCCCCAAAACATGTTGTGGGGGAGATTCCATGCCCAACAGGCCCCCAACACAATCATCGTGACTCGTCTTGAGTCACTCTGCTAATGTGGTGATCTTGGCACAGAGCCCTTCCAACTCTTCCCGTACTGCCCGGAGGTCCACGACACACTATTCTGCGATTTTCTAGACCTGCTTCATGCGTTCTTCTGAATCATCTGCGTCTGAATCATGTCCTTTCTTTGGTACCGACCTCTGGTGTGTGTGTTTATAGTCCCACGCCTTTTGTCTAGTTTCTTGGGTCATGAAGACTATGCTTTGGCCGATTAGTTAGATAGTCGGTCTAGCCATGTAGGGCTTCAGGTGACTGTTGTTTACTTTTCCTGGGAAGGGTTCTCCATTAAGTTTGACTAGCTAGACCGCTCCTCCATCTGTGATCTCCTTTACCACATATGGTCCCAGCAAATGCATTTTGAATTTTCCCGAAACTTTTTCAAACTTACTGTCATATAGTAGCACTAAGTCGTTTACCTTGAAGGTGTGCAACTTGATATGGCTGTCATGCCAGGCCTTTTCACACTTCTTTTGTACCTGTTGATGAAACCCAACCAAAAACCATTCTTCCTCGAGTTCTTCTAATTGTGTAAGCCTTTCTTCCAGAGCTTTGCGGTTCGTCATGCCTGTGAGCACTGCTATTCGTAGACTAGGTATGAGGTATTCCATCGGCATGACAGCTTTCGTACCATAGACCAACTTGAAGGGTGTCTGTCCCATCAGTTTCTTGCACATTGTCTTGTATGCCAATAACATAGTAGGTATGCGCAGGTCCCAGTTGTTCCGCTACGCGTTATAGACTTTGGTCAGCACAGCCTCCAGTATTTTATTGAATGCCTCTATTGTGCCATTGGCCTATGGGTGGTATGGTGTACTTTTCTGATGATACACCTAGAACTCTTCTATGAGCGTGCTAATGGTTTAATTCAGGAAATGTGTTTCGTGATCGCTCATTAAGATTTTTGGACAGCCAAATCGTGTCAACATGTTTTCGAACAAAAACTTTGCAGTCATGGTAGTTGTGCACTCCTTGACCGGTTGCGCTTCTTCCCATCGTGTGAGGTACTCCATCGCGGTGATGATGTAGATCACGCCCATCTTTCCCTGAGGTTTTATCGGGCCCACAAAGTTGATTGCCCATTTCTCAAATGGCTGTAGTGTAATCTGGGGATTTAGTGGCATCTCGTCCCTTCGTGATGGTTTCCCCTTCCTTTGACATATATCGCAAGCCTTACAGTGCGCTTTCAAATCCTGGTGCAAGGTTGACCACCATAACCCTACTGAAGAATCTTCTGTGCAGTTGTGCGTCCTCCATAGTGTCTTCCTGTAGGGCCCCCATGTGCTTCTGCGAGGATCTGACCACGTTCAAATTCAGGTACGTATCTTCGCAATATCTCATTGTTTCCCATCTTATAGAGGTGCCCCGCAATGACATAAAAGTCTGCCATACACACCACCAGTTCCTTCTTCTGTTGGATTGAGTGCTCCTTCGGCACAGTCCCTATTGTTCGAAAATGGATTATATCTTTGAAGTGTCCATTCGTGACGTGCACTGCAAAGAGCTGTGTGTCGGGTAGTCCTTCCTCCAAATTGGTTCATTCCTCGCCCACCTCAATTCGTGATAAGTGGTCTAGTCCTGCATTTAAGCATCCCGACTTGACTATGAACTCAAAATCATAATCTTGAAATAGTAAAATCCATCTGCATATTCGCCCCCCCAACACATGCTTGTTCACCAAATATTTCAATGTGGAATGGTCGGTATACATATTGACATGTCTGCCAAGTAAATAGTGTCGGTATTTTTGGAGCGTGTACACCATTACCAACCCCTTACGCTCGGTGGTAAAGTAGTTCTTTTCTGCTTTGGACAATCTTTGGCTCGCAAACACGATAGGGTGATCTATGGCCTTCACACCTTCCTGTGTGAGTACGGCTCCCAACGTGATACATGACGCATCAACATGTACATGAAATTCCACGTCCCATCAGGAAGACCAGGATTGGCATAGAAACCAGTTTCCCCTTCAGAACATCCAAACTCTTCATGCAATCATTATTCCAGCAATATGTAACATTTTTTTTTAATAGCTTTTCCATTGGCACGGCTATTTGGGCATAAGTTTTGATGAACTTCCTATAGTATCCAGTGTGTCCCAAGGTAACGCGCGGTTGTTTAACAATTCCTGGTGCTTCCAAATTTAGGATAACGATGATCTTTGCAGGGTCCTCCATCAGTCCTTGTTTGCAGACCACATGTCCCAGTAGGTTTCCAAAGGGAATGAGGAAAGTGCACTTCTTTAGGTTCAACGCAATCTGGTGTCAGCGGCAAGTATCCACCATCAAACATAAGCTTGCTACATGGTGCTTAAATAATCCAAAAATAGTCCAGTCATCCAGATAGACCTCCAAAAACTTGTGGATGTATTCCTTGAATGCAGCTACCACGATGTGCGAAAATATAGCTGGCACATTCCTTAGTCCAAATGGAATCATGGTGTATTGAAAGCAGCCCCATTTTGTTGCGAAGGTCGTCTTGCTCCTATATTTCGGCATGATCTTGATCTAGTGGTACCCTGAGAACCCATCCGTGAACGAGTATGCTTCTTGACCGCCAACACTCTCCAATACTTCATCTGTAAATGGTACTGGGAATGGATCGTGTACACAAGCGTCGTTCAGCTTCCTGAGGTCCACGCATATTCTTATTTCGCCCTTCTATTTTTTCTCCTGTACTACCATAGGACTCACCTATTCGGATTCTTCTACTGGTTCAATAATTCCGACTGTGAGTATTTTTCTAATTCTTCGTAGACCTTTTCTTTGTATTTCAGGTTCAAGCGGTATGGCTGCTGCTTAACTGGCTTCTTGTCGGGTTTTAGGGTGATCTTCATCATCCATAAATCGCCCACGATCCCTTTTAAGTCTGTAATTTTAGTTGGGAACAAGTGTTGGTATTCGTGGAGTAGCTCAGTGACTTTATCGACCATGTCATCGTCCCAATAGTACCCCAGCATTGCATACTTCAGCTTTGCCTCCATTCCAATGTTGACCTGCTTTGTCTTTAATGACGCGATGATGTCGGGGTCTTCCAGTGATGGTCCATGAATCTCGCGAGAGCCTTCCATTTCTAGAATGTTAATGTTCTATGGGTCCTCATCATCCTCTTCAACATTTATGTTATAAAACTCCAATGTGCCGCTTAACTGTGTCGCCCAGTCTGGCTAAAGTACTCCCACTAGTTCCTGTGGTATTTTAAGGATAACGGCTTTTACTGCTTGTAGCGCATCCTCAACAGTATCCCACCACCAATCTTCAAATGTGAACATTAACAAGAATCCCTTGTGCAAGACATCCCATTCGCCTGTACCATGGCATAGTTCCGTCTCAATATACCAATTCATGGGTATGACGTCCACGGTATGGTAGAATAAATGCACCCATTCAGGCTGTGGCTCTTCCCCATAGACCTTGGTCCATTTCGTGAGGTTCATGCGTGGATCATCTCATCCGTCATATTTTTCTACTAGTCATAATTGGGGTTTTCCAAAACGTAGGCGTGTCATCCTTCTGCATCCGCGCAAGTACTTTAAATTTCCTTGATGTGTACCCCACCATCATGCGGGTGTTATGCGCAGTTCCCATTTTAGTGCATCAAACCGCTGTTGTTCTGGTACTGTGTTTTCAAATTTTCTCAGAAATTCATCCACCACTAACAATCCATCATATGTCGACAACTCCCTTGCCTCTGTTGTCACACAATGCAATGACCTAATCATCATGTTGTTGTTCCACGTTGTTACTTCGTGCAGTCGATTCTGCCATCGCTCTATTTCTTCGTCTAAATCTGAAGTGTAGGAGCTTTCACACTCCCACGAAATCCTTCCATCTGCAGTCAGATTCACCCAATCCTCTCCTTGTGCAGTTATCTTGTAGATACAGTCGAGATCATCATCCCTATCATTGTCCTGCACCGGTTCAGTGTATTGTGCTCTTCAGTTGGATCCAACAGTACTACTACATGTAGTGACTTTTTCTCAAAGATCATTTTACGCTTCTTTAAATTTATGACTCTGTTCATATCGGTAGCCTAGTCTATTCCTAGTAGTGTGGTATAGGGGTTGCTATCATCGACAATCTCTATCACTTCAAAATCTGCCTATGCGCTCGTGCCTTCAATATCGACTGTCACCCCTTGCAATCTTCCCATGGGCAAAATCTTCTGTTGCTTAGCCATTCATAACTGAATAGGGGACCATTGTAACGTGGTTCTACCCATGCATTCCCGTGTTTGCTTTGGTAGTACATTCACATCCGAACCTAGATCCAGGATTACCTGATCCATTTCATACTTTCCAATTTGCGCAATCAAACTCATCTCCCTTCCTGTGTGAAATGCATGCTTTCCAAGTTTTCGCACCACGCGTGGTTCTCCTGAACCCGCGCACCTAGTCATAAGTTCTTGTAGGCCTTTGACTACCTTTCTTTCGCACAACAGTCTCATGCATGTCTCTAGAAAGGTGGTGAGCATTGAAGGATCCATCCCTGGTTCTAGTTGATCCTTACCACCTGAAGTGGAGGCCTCCGTGAAGCTCTACTTAGCATCCATGAATGTCTCCTTCGCGCATTCTAAGTCAAAATCAGGTTCCTTTATAGGAGCCTTGCGAACCCACGTACTTTCTTCCAGTTGCTTCCCTTTATCATCTCCCGTGGTCATACCACTCTTGAGCATCATGTTTACATTTGGGTCTTCTTCACGTGGTTTAGGCCTCATCATTTGTAAATTCTAGGTCGGAAGGCGCAGGAGTACCCCCATTTCGCACATCTTCACTATCAGCAAAGGGTAATCTTTTGCCTCATGATCAAACTGATTATAGTACCAAAATGATATCCTAGTCAAGTTCATACAATCGTGGGCATAATTCCCTAGCCCTCTGAAATTGTAACAAAATATCTAGCCGTGACCCCTTCCTGGTCCCATTCCACCTCGACCCCAACTGCGCCCCTGAAACCCAGGGCGCGCTATCCCTGCATTTGGGTCGAGGGCTCACATTTCATACTGCACCCTATAGGTAAGATTATGATCCATCATTAGTTCATAGCTTCAAAAGGTGTGTTCGTCATGGCCTACCGACCTGCGAAAATTACAAAACAATTGCTGGGACTTTTGCGTATACTTCTGCAACAGATGCCAATTACCCGTATTCTGTTTTCCTCCTATCTAGCATATCATGCACCATAATGCAGATGCTACGCTTGGCCCTGCCTGTGCCTCCGGTCTTAATGTCATTGGCCCTACCCCTGCCAAGTAGTTTGCGAACACTGGACAGTGGTCCTTGTCGCCCTTGGCCTTTGCATTTTATGCAGCATACTTCCTCACGCACCTTCGGCTGAGTTGTCCTATCTTGTTTCAAACTTTGGATCTCCAGACATAGATTTCTACAGTTGCACGTGGATTTGTTGGACTCCCAACACAAAGTCTTGTATAGGGGTCTCATGCAATCTCATTGCCATCTCCAACGCTTTGGCCTGGGTGGAAAGTTTTTGCTGTGACAGTGCCGTCCTTAAGTGTGGCATAAGTGAGGCCACAAACCATGCATGATGTTGTGCATCTATTAATGTCATATTGGCTTCACAGATTGTACTCTTCAGCCTTTGGTCCAAATCCCAGGGGGTCTCTCTTGGGAGCATCACGATCTCCTTAAACCCGATGATTGATTGTGTCTCTGATTTTGGCCTGCTAAATTTGCAGTTCAGGGCGGTTTGGATCTCTACAATTCCTATGTTCGGGTGGTCATTAGAATGCTTGATATACCACGTTAATGCGTGATCTTGCAGCATGATCACCAGCGTAACCTTTTTAATATTATCATCCACGATGCCCTGTGCTTCCCGTACTGCTCTTACCATGAACCAGAATTGGTCCAGATCTTCATTTCCTAATCCTTTGAACACTGACAGCTTTATCGCACTCGCCATACTGAATTGCGGTGGTGGTGGAGGTTGAGTGTGTGGAGATGGAGGTGAGGGGGGTGAAACAGGTGGTAGTGTCGGTGGAGGTGGTGAACGTGGAATTCTCTGCCTTATCAAACTAACCACGCTTCTCGGAGAAACTTTCGCGAGCTCCTCCTCGCTTTCCTGTGAGGGTGAAATTAAGGGAATATTTTCCAACTCCTCACTACTTCCACTTTTGTAGATCTTCCCGCTTTGCATAGTTCCAAACATTAATTTATTATCATAATCTGCTTTTCACACAATACCATCTTAATCAAAGTGTTCAAGGATTTAATATACTTACCTCATGGTCCCTTGAGAAAACATCGCTCTGCCTCACTGCAGTTGATGGTCATGTCTGCCGCGAAATAAGTGATAAATCCTCCTATTATTTGGTCAAGCCAGTGGTCCGTGGCTTGCGCTATCTTATCTTCTGATGCTTCTAGTCCACGCACTAGTTCCGAAGTCCACACTATTGGTTTGTCAAGCCTACACCTTCCCTGACTGACTGCTAACTTTGTTATCCACTCATATAGCTCAGAAGGAAAGGATGCAAAGAAAATTTCATGGATTTCTGTTTACAAGTAGCGTTCCAACCACTGTTCCTTAGATACTCGTGGATTTCTATTCTCCTGTGCCAAGAAATCGTGAATCTTCTTGTCCAACCACTCTTCAATTTCTTTCTTCGTTGGATTCTAGTGGCACGACATCAGAAATCCTTTATGCAGATCTCGGTCCCGGCAACGAAACCATTTGTTGGCTTGTATGGGCCTAACCCAGGTTCAGAGGTGATTTAGCCAAGAAAATCCTGATATTGTTGGCCCTTTTGGCAACAGTCTGCAAAGCGCAGACTGAGGTCTCACCTGAAGTAGTATGGGAGGGTGTTGGAACTAGATTTCTGCACCCTGGGGATGTTTGATGGGCTTCTGGAGGTTCGTGGTCCGACTCGTCACTATGCGCACTTGCTAGTCCTTTACAACCTGTGCTATTGTTTCCATGCAGTCCTACTCAAGGCGCGACCCATATAATACCCAAGTTCCTTGCTAATTAACTGATTACTTAACTTGTGTGTGTAAGATTTATGGTTATTAAATCATATCAGTGCATGCGATAAATAAACCAATATAAACATAAAGAATATAATGCACAACACATACACAGAAATAAGAATAAACTCCTCTTTATTAATATTCAATCCCGATTACAGACTGGACACCGCCCTACGCACTCAGCTATAGGGGTCCGCTCACTCAGCTGTGGACTCTACTAGGCCTCTACACACTCAATTGCAGAGCCTCTTCCTACCACTACGACCTAGGACACTTAGAACCCTACTCTAAGCTCGGACCATTCCTTCGCTACTCACTCTATCATCTACTACCTTTTCAACTTACAGCCTTGCTCCATTTATACAATCTCATGGTCCGTAGACCATGGGTAGGCCGACATGACTTTACATTACATTACATTACTTTAGGGCAGACAACCCTATTACTTAACCTCTACTTCGTGCCTGCAATTCGCAGAGTCTTACAAAACCTTTGACTGAAACTTGGGCGTTGAGCCCCAAAACATGCTGTGGGGGATTCCATGCCCAACACTCCTTCACTCCTGCAATGTTGAAAAGTCAAATTATGAAGGGTGATGATTTCAAGGAATGAGGACAACAGTTAAAAGAAGAAATTTTTGCAAAGGCTAATTCACAACAACACTCCAAGCTCTCCATCCACTTCATATTCACTATCTATTCATCATTCATCCATCCCATTTCATTCTTGAAAAAGAAAAACAAATAGAGCATCCTCTCCATTTTAACAAACCTACACTACTCCCTTTGAGCCCTAGCAACATCATCCAAACCATCTTCATCATTTCTCATCACTCCCATACAAATAGAAGACCCTAAAAAAGAAGGAATGACTACTACAAGAAGGCAGAATGCTGCTACAAGAAGGAAGAAAGGAAAAACATTGTGCTAAAACCCAAAATGGTAGTGCCTAAGAGAGACCTAATCAAAACAGAGAACTCCAAGGCCATTAGGAAATCATCTAGGCCACAAGAGAGAAGAAGAAGGCAACAAAAGGAAATGAGGCATCCACCATCAAAATAGAAGTCAAACTGTAGTGATGAAAAGAGGCTTTCCAAGGCGTCTCTAATCTCTTTCTAGCTTTTGACCAAGGCCTAAAAGATGATATAGAAATGAGATAAAGTCATGGGAGTCAAGTTGAGGGCCTGTCCTAGGCTCAGTCTATCATTTATGCTCAAAAATAGTTTCCTGTATTTTTAACAGGGTTTCCTGTAGTTTTGGTAGAAATTACTACAGGATGTCCTAGTTCTCGTCTAAATGTAGTTTGAAGGTGTTAGACGTATCCAAATGGTGGAACAAGGTAGCAAAATTTTGATAAGGGTGTGGAAGACCTTTCCAAACTAAAAAATATTCAAGAACCCATCTTGAATAAGGGGAAGAAGGCAAGATAATGGTCTCAAGAAATAGTGATTTTTTTTTGCCCAAATATGTTTTGGGTTTTTCCTTAAGAACTTGTAGCCAATATTCTTAATTCACAAGAGAGAGGCCACCATGACCATGGATGAGGCACAATGAGGTCACTAAGTTTATCAGAGGATGAGCAACACTTTTAGCAGGGGGGTATGACGGGCCTCTAAATTAGACATAAATTAAGGCCCATACCTTTAAATTAAATATTAATTGAAGCCCTATGACCATCCTTCAGCACATTAAACCTCTCTTTCTACATTAAATAATTCATTTTTAACTTTAATATATTCATTACGAAGGTTTATAAATAATTGGATATTTGTGCCTAACATTATTTATTTTTATGGAATATTATGAGAATACTGGGAATATTATAAATATTTGCATGAGGAGATAATTTGGGGACTTGTTCCCTACTAAAGGAGGATCAATAATAAATAATAAATCAACAAGATATTATGGAATTATGGCACAGATTGTGGAACTCCAATGATTGAGAAAATCTAGGAATGTGTTCCACTAATCAAGGGACTAGATCCACTAATCAGGGGATTTTGGTCGGGAAAGCTTCCTCCATTCATGGGGAATTATTCCTAATCATTTTGTATAAGTACCAAGTTGAATTTTCCTCTAGATATAGATTTTCATTAGTGTCCTTGTGGAGAGAACTCGTATTTCTGCAGCTCCATTGTATTTTCTTGCAGGGATGTAATTGTATTGATGAAATAATGAAGATTGGTGTCATGTTTAGCTCCTAAATCTTGTTCTCCTCCATAGGTCTCTGAGTTTCCTTGGGCTTGGCCATCCCAGGGGCCTCAGATCCCTTTTGTATCATCTTCTTTCCTTCTTTTCACTTCTTATTCACTTGCATCTCTAGTTTTTATTTCTTTCTATATCTGCATTTAGTATTAATGATTTTTTGTTGTAGGATTCAGTTAAATGATTGATGTAAGCTCTTTTGCAGGATCACAAGCTCTATTTCATCCTTGGAAAATATTTGGAAGTTCATAGTAACCATTGAGCTGCTTGGATTAGTCTTCTTATTCCCAAATATAGATTAATGGACCTCCTTTTTAGCAAAGAACAATAAATTTCAGATATTTTTTAGAGCATGCTAAAAATATTCAATTGAGTTGGTTCCACTTTCATTAGATCAGAAACAGATTCCAGTTCATAACAAAAATTACCCTGTTGCATTTTCACTTGATTTGGTTAGCCATTTTTAGCTTTACTAGCTCACTAGTTCTCGAATTTCTAGATTTTCGACTATTAATGTTTTTTATTTTTTTTTCATGGGTTAATAGAGGTATTTTGGAGTGGTTCCACTTGGAATACGGACCTAAGAAATCCTATTTAATAAAAAAAATCTTCCTGTCTAATTTGGATTTGATTTTCTTGGTCATTAACCCTCACCAATTTCATCATTTCACAAGGAAACTTCTCCAAGCTTTTTGAGCAAATCCATAAATCTCCCAACTGTGGTTTTGAGTTCTGAAGTGGTCCTAGGAACTCCCTTGAATCATTCAATCTACCAACCACCTACCCTAATCTTTCCATCACCTTAAACATCCATCCTTTTGCTCTCGGATGTATCCTGTACATTTTCAGGGGATTCTGTAGGTTTTTAGTACATCTTGTAGGTTTTCCTGTAGTGGCATATTTTGAGGCCGAATTGAGGGAAAACCTCCAAGAAGCCACACAAGGTCACCTAAGGGTCTCCCAAGCCTTCAAACCATCCACCATAATCTCCAAGCCACCTACCACATCACCAAAAGAGATTAGCTTTCACACTTGTTTTTCCATAAAAAGAATAAAAAGAAAAAAACAAATTTATTTCAGTCCTTTACATGCACAGTAGTGATGTTTGATGTTTTGAATCTGCATGCTTAGGACAGTAGGATTGCATACATGTTAACTTAGCATTATTTTGAAGCAAAGCCTCTTAGTAGTTAGAAAATGGTGTGTTTTATCATTTGATTTTAGTCTCTTTCATAGTACTTTCTTTCTTGCAATAAGTTAAGGTTCAATTTTTAACATTTCATTTTCTGAAATTAGTTTAGGATTTGACTTCAGTGCATGCACTCCATTACATCATCACAGAAAAGGAAGGACACATTGTATGTTGCACATATAGTTATGATACATGTTAACTTTGTACGAACCTCGGGTTAATAATTAAAGTCGGTAGCCTTGGGAGTTGCAACATTCTTGTTGCAATACCGAGGCTCATCATGTATGAATTAATGGTTACATTCTCTTTTAAATGCAATTTTGTATGCATCTTTGAAGTGAAAAGATCTAGATCAATTTTGGTATCAAAGCGGGTCTTTTGTTGATGTGAATTGCAAGTTTATGAGGTTAAGGGAAACTCAAGTGCTTCAATGCTTCAAAGAGGTGAAGGAAAACTCAAATTCTTTGATCTAAAAGTGGGGCTTAAAAAGTTGACAAAATGTATGTACAGTATGGGAAGACAATGGTGAAGTAGGAGAAGAAAGAACCAGATCATCATGCCTCAGTGAATCAATGTGGAGGAGGAGAAGAGCATCGTAAACCCTCGTCCCCATCTGCTAGTGAATGATCCACTTCTTCCTCATCTTCTCATCATTATAAAAGAAGAAAATCTCATAAAAATCCATTTTTCAAGTTGGATGTCAAGTTTGATTTGCTTATGTTTAATAGGGAATCTAATGCAGAAAAGTTAGATAAATGGATCAGATAGGTTGAAGTATATTCCTACATATAATTAATCAAATAGGATGAGTCCAAGATCGAGTTAGCATCCCTTTGATTAAGTGGCATTGCTCTCGTATGGTGGGAAAGCAAGTTGTGGAAAGCTGGTAAGAGTAATCATAAACTTCTTTCATCTTGCTATGAGTTTGTTTCTGCTTTAAGAGGGCATTTTTACCCATTGGACTAAAGACAGAAGGCCATGATGGAATGCAAACATTTCAGAAAAGGTAAAGGTCAAAATGTTCAAAAGTTTATAGAGGAGTTTAGAAAACAAGCATTAGAATTAAAACTTCCATTAGACTCCCTTGAGATGTTGATGAAATATATTGGCTCTTTCCATAGTTATTCATGTCATTCATTGTTATTATTTTTGCCTAAAAATCTTGATGAAGATATTGTAAAGATTTTACATCTTGAAAGTAGGGGAACCATGAGTAATATGGACACCTAAATAGGATAGCAAAAAATAAGAGAAAGGAAGCAAATCTGTCTTGTACTCATTGTGAGAAAGAAGGGCATGATGATGAGAATTGTTGGAAATTGCATCCAGAATTGAGGCCAAAAAGTAATCGCAGAAAAGAGAATAAGAAGAAGATTTATACCGTGCAACAAGAGCAAGCACATGGATCAGAGGATGAGGAGAATATCATAGCTCCAGGACTACATATGTTGGAACAATTGACTTGAGATCAGAGTTAGGTGATGAGATGAAGATTGCAACTCTTGGGATTGCAAAATATGGAACTATTGACTTGGGTTCTACTTCACAAAATGAGACAAATATCTTAGCGTATGTTGTGCCAAATATGATAAGGGCACCAAATACTTTGTTTCTCTAGGAATTAATGAGACTTCTACAAGAATCAGAAGATGAGAAACAAAAGTTGCAACATCAATTGCAAGCCAAGGAGGAGGCCTTGGAAAAGTTGCAGTGTAACAAGACTTAGAAAAAAAATGATTCTTCAATTTCATTTTCTCTTTATGATGATGATTTCGCTTCTTTTGAAAAAAATAATATAGAAATTGGATAAAAAATGATGAATAAAATGGGGTATCAAGGAAAGGGTCTCAACATTAATGGCTAGGGCATTGTGAATCTTGTCAAAGCAGAGGAATTTCCTCGCTATGAAGCTCTTGTTTATGTCAGAAAATAGGTTGGAGAATGCCCCAAGACAACCAGTGATCAATCAATGAAGGATGATGGGAGAACCTCCCAACATTCCAATGATAGTGAGGATTCCACAGGAATTTCTTGCTAGGAATGCACTAAGAGCAAGCATTCAAAGAAGGTCCAGGAAGTTTGGAGGAGGAGGAATCGTTACAGTCACTACAACATGGATGGACATAAGAGAGCCACATGTCAGGGAATCCATGACCAAAAAGAACCTATGAAGGAAGAAGGACCAGTCAATGAAGAAAGCTAGCTACAAGAAGAGAACCCATTCACCTGGTTGGGTAAGAAATGGGTAGCATTTTTAAGTAGTTAAACATGGCCACATATTGTAAGTTGCATGTTGCGAAACAATTGTAGAAGTGATGAAGTGCTTTCCATCACTTATGAATGCAACATGATGATGTCATTGGCAGTTTTGTTAATAACTTGGGTATGGTTTTTGTTATGATTTTGATGTAAACTTGACGAATGATTGTGATATAAACTCTTGGAAAGTATGGGGTTGTTAGGGTCATGATTGGTCTTGTATGTAATTTGGAAAGAATGTACTACAAGTTTGCATAGAATGCAGTTGTTGGTTCATCACTTATGGATCTGAAGTACAAAGGTGAAGGAGAAAGAAGTGTGGTCTGACAGGGAAGTTATTGTGCAAATGAGGGAGCACATGAGATTGCAGATTGTGTTCATGCTATTGGTGGACCAAAAGTTCCTCAGTGGCGAGGAATGATCTAGGAGGATCTTGAGAGGAAATGTTTTGAACTCTACAAAATTCATCTAAACCTATCTCAAATCGAAGAGGTTATCATTCTAAATCCAACAGCATGAATGGCACCTAAATTTGACACCATATGTGAAAGTTATGGCCCACTGAAGATTTTGAGAAACAACTAAACATTTTGTAATCAAGACCCACAAGGCTGACACATGGCACTGACGTCAGTAGTACGTATTCTAACTTCATCCATGTGGATGTTAATGTCACCAAGGTGATGTGGAATTACTGTTGGCAGAGAGCCAATCAAGAGGCGACACGTGCCAAGTGATGTCATCCTGATGTGACCAACCTAGTCAATAGTCCAATCGGCAGTATGGATGAATCAAAATATGCCACGTGGTTCCTAGTCAACATCTGGTTGGTTTCTTAATGAGGAAATTTTTTTCACCTTTATAGCAGATGGGAGTGAGCAATTTATCACTTACTTAACTTGCTCGATAACCCCTAAAACTTAGGAAACAAATTTGGTGGTATATTTTAATTCAAAATATATTAAAAAGGGGTCGGTCGGTGAGTGGTCAAATCTTGCCAACCTAGCCCTACCCTATATAACATAAGGTACCAGCAGGTGTTGAACCTGTCCAGTAGCTTCGTCGGCTAGTCCGTCAGTGGTATATTATTGGCTTGTGGGGGCCTGACCCGGGTTCAGCGTTAGTTAGCCAAACAAATCCCTGCACTACTAGCCATTTCGACATCAGCGGGGGTGCGGACTAAACTCTCACTTGAAGCAATATGGGGGGATGGTGGAACCAAGATTCTGAACCCTTGAGATGGATATGATGTCGGTTTATTCCAACTCTACCTGCCTTCATGCAGGTTTCTTAACCCTCTATTCTACCCTTTAGTACCTCCACGAAATGTTACAATCGGCTTCCACGTAGCCTTAAACAGAGGCTGATACGCTTTCGTGCTGCTAGGGCAGCGAACTTTGATAATTCCCCAAACTACAGTAAGTATCTTACTTATCTTCTTATTAGATCTTGATTAGCTTCGTGTAAACATATTTTCTTACTTGCGTTCACTTAACCAACACAGTTATACACATTCGTGCATCATATAAGCATTCAAAGTGAAATTAATACCCAATGTAACAGATACATAAACAAGAAATAAATATGCAGAAATTATAGAATACTTATATTTATTGATAATTCCAAACTATTACAGACTTGACTCACCCTGCGCACTTAGTTTCATGGGTCCGCACACTCAATTACAGAGTTCTAGGCCTCCGTACACTTAGCTGTAGAGCCTCTACCTACGCTACAACCCAAAACTTAGACTTCTACTCCAAAGATATGACCCAATTCTTCGTCATTGATTAGTTTTCAATTGCTGCCTTAACTACTTAAAGCTTCTCTCTATTTATACAATCTCATGGTCTGCAGACCATGGGTAGATATTTTACAACTAAAATTACATTATCAAAATAAGGGTGGACAACCCTATGACTCTTTATCAACTATGTGCTCTGCGACCACAAAATGCGGAGTCTTTATATTAGGATTACAAACATTGGACCAAAATATGGGCTTTAAGCCCCAGAACTTCCCTTGGGGGATCACGTGCACAACAGGCCCCCAACACAAACATCGCAACTCATCCTTGAGTCACTCTGTAGGTGCAGAGATCTTAGCGTGAACACCTCCCAGATTTGTTTGGATCACCGCAACTTCGACAGTGTACTAAGTGACAGCCTGCTGAACTTCCTCCATGCATTGTTTGGTGACCACTGCTGCTGAACTGCTACCCTAAATCCTCTGCTAAGTTGCTTGTATCTGTGCGAGCTTTTCTTCAATGGGAGTTGTAATTCTATAAGCCTCATCGATCCATGGCTATAGGTGTGCTTTTAAGACTGCTTCCTTATGCTGAGCGACATCCACCTATTCCTTTAGTGCCTTTGCCTCCTGCATCCTTGCAAGCCTCTATGTAAGGGCAGCCATTTGCGTGGTCCCTTTTACCTCTTCATACTTTTGTTGTATCTCATGCACCTCTATCTCCAGGCGCTCTACATTTGAGTCCTCCTGTAGGGTGGTTAGGACCTCGAATGGCTATTCGAACAACTGCATGCAGTCTGCCACTGCACTGTCAACTGTTGTTGTTGTTGTTGTAACAATAGTGGTTCATTGTTCCCTAATTTCTGATGGAGTTGAAGGATGAGCCTTCAACTGCAGTTCTGCGATCTAGAAGTTCAGCTCTAGCTAAACCCTAGCCATCTCTGCTCTAGTGTCACACACCCCTATGTCCAATTTGTGGACGCACGCCTCCACTGTTTCTTCTTCGTAAATGTCCAACTCCAAGACCATCCGGCAGGCTTCCTCTACAACCTACATTATCTACCTGTTCTGCTCCACTACCTCATTGCATTGTAGGCCCAACTGTTCAATGTTGATGTGCTTCTCACTCATCACCTGCAGTGCGCAACTCTCCCTGGCTTGAAGTTCCGTGGTGACTCCATCCTGCAAGAGATAGAGCGTCTCTTGAGGGAGCGCGACCATATTTAATCCAACCCCTTTCAAACTACTGACCGTGGCCCTATCAGCCTCCTTCTCTGTAGTAAGTTCCCCATCTGGTAGCACTATCATGTTGGTCACCCTTGTGTGCAACATTTCCTCGGCAGCCGAAGTGTCGATCGCAAGGCTGGTGGACACTATGCCAACCTATGGAGTGTGTACCTGCAACTCCTGCAACTCTGTCCTAAGAGCCCCCAATACCAGTTGTTGTTGTTCTTCAAATTGTTGGAGGGCCTCTGCGGTGACATCCCTCACCGTTTCGCCGATTTCATGCAAATCCCCCTCAGTGAGGGTGATTGGGTTAAAGGACATTTTTGATGCCTTGGTTTTCTTCTGCGGCACTGTCTGCTCTCGTGGCCGCAGACACTTGAGCTAGGTGGATGTCGTCTGTGGGTCTGCACCACCTTGTTCTGTGTCTGTCTCTGGTTCAGGCAAGTTAACTTCTGTCCTTCGTACACTTCTTGTCCTTTTTTCTATTGTTCTGCCAACTTCACAGCATCATGCGCTGCCTGGGCCTTAGTTGTTACTTCCTATTTTCTGTGCTTCTCTGCAAGCTGCACCACTTGAAGCTTTGGCTCTTACTTCTTGCACTTCATGATGGACTTGTCCATTCCCACCGCAAATTCAGCTAGAGCGTGCCACTCCGGTAACCAAGACTCAAGGACTGCAAATATCACATCGTCGGTCGCTAGGTATGGTAAATAATGCCACGTCTTTGTAGGGTCCTTCCGCGCCTTGATGAAGACATGGTGGAAGTTTGATTTGAACTCTGCAAAGCTCTAAAAACTATTGTATACTATGGGTGACAACTGCGGCTTGTGATTGATCCCCATCTAGATATTCATCTCCATTAGTATCCAAAATATCTTTCTCTCCTTTATCCGCTACGCATCCATGGTCGCCCACAGCGAAGCGTACTTCGCTGCCTCTGGAAGGTCATGCGCAACCAAGGGGAACTGGCTATCTTCATGTAAATCCCATGCCACTAGTACTATCAATAACAGGAACCATGCGTAATGAAAAATTTTGCCCTGCTCCTGTGCCTCGCGACAGTTCGCAAGGAACTCACTGCATAGATAGTTTTCCCAGTTGAACTAGACTCCTTATATGCATTGGGCTGCTAGTGCAACCACTGGCGTGGGCACCTCACCCGTGTGACACTTCCACATCACCTTCCCTACTAGGATTTGTGTCGCGACCTTGACAGCAGGGTTGTTAACGTTAGAGATTGCATACCCTCATTTTTTCTTTTCCAACTTGAACCTCTTCTTCATTTCTTCAACAAGGGCCAACTCGCCATCTTTTCCTTCAGAAATGTTGGCTGGATCCTCCCCGGAGTAAGGTAATCATGTAATCTGGTGAATCAGATGGTCTATGATTGGGATCGACTCCTCTAGCCACAAGCACCCATCATGCAATAGGTAGAGCAGTTGCCTGATGATGAAGGCAGTCACTAGGGCACGATGGTAATGTGGCACCCAGAGCAGGTTTAGCAATATTGGTCTCTCTATACCTTTGAGCCATGTGCGCAGCTCCAATTGAATTGTTCCAGCCGTCTCATCAATCCTTTGGCCCATTAGCTTCACGGTCACTAAATCTGGGAACTTCTTGTGGTTTGCAAGGTCCCAATCTTCAAACTTCAACACGGGAACGTGCCCCAAGTGCAGTCCCTCAAAAATAATATCGTCTGGGAGCAGCAGAGTCTGCAGAGAACTCTTGCTTTCATCCATATCCTTTAGCACCTTGGCTTTACCCTTCCACAGAGGAACATATTCTGAAAACTGGGTAATAGGGTCCACACCTTGGGTTTCAACATCCATCTCGACATCCTCCTCATCCACCAAGATTTCTTTCATCGCACTGATAATATACCTCGTGCCTGTCTCTCCTTGGGGCCAAATTGGTCCTACAAAATCTATTGCTCACTTCTTGAAGGGTTGCAACGTCATTTTTGGATTCAAAAGCATTTCATCCCTCCGTGATGGCCTACCTGTTCTCTGACATACACCACACGCCTTGCAATATGCTTTTGAATCCCGATGAAGGGTTGGCCACCACAACCCTGCGCATAGGATCTTTTGCACGGTTGCTCTTCCTCCATAATGTCCTCCCATGATGCCCCCATTCATGCCCGTGAGGATGTTTGTTAGTTCAAACTCAGGTACATACCTTCATAGTATTTCATCATTCCCCATCTTGTATAGATGCCCAGCAATGACAGAGAAATCTGTCGCGCACACCACTAATTCCTTCTTTTGGTGGATAGGGTATCCTTCTAGCGCAATTCCTATTGTTAGGAAATGTATTATGTCCTCGAAATGTCCATCCCCAACATGCATAGCAAAAATTTGTGCGTTAGGTAATACTTCCTCCAAATTAGTAGGTTCCTCCCCAGTCTCAATGTGCGATAGGTGATTTGGTCCCGCGTTCAATCGTTCAGGCTTCACAACAACTTCAAAATTGTATTCTTGGAACAATAAAAGCCATCTGTGGATGCGCCCCCTAAACACAAGCTTATTGACCAAGTACTTTAGCGCGGAGTACATGTGCATTTTCTCAGGTTGGGGCTTTGCTCCATAAGCCTACGTCCATTTGGCCAGATGTGCGTGTGAATCATTATTCCCATCGTACTTGCCTGTCAGTCGCATCTTAGGCTTCCCAAATCATGTTTGCATCATTTTCCTACATTCGCTCCAATCATAAAAACTCCCCTTGTGTGTACCCCACTATCTTGCAGGCATAATGCACAGTACACAATCCAAGGCCTGGAAGCGTTGTTTTTCTGGCACCTCTCTTTCAAATGCATCCAAGAAGACATCGACCTCATTTATTCAATCATAAGTAGGCATATTTCTTACCTTTGACGACACGCAGTGCAACGACATGGTCATCATATTGCAATTCAACGTAGTTATTTCGTGTAAACGATTCTGCCAACGTTCTATCTCTTCGTTGGATCCGAAGTGCAAGAGCTCTTGCACTCCCATATAATCCGCCCATCCATGGTAGGATTCACCCAGTCTTGGTCTCGCATTGTTATCTTATAGATGCAGTCCAGATCATCATCGCTCTCATAGTTGTGGACCGGCTCCGTATAGCGCGATCCTTCAACAGGATCGAGGGGTATTATTACGCGTAGTGACTTCTTCTCAAAAATCATCTTTCACTTCTTCATATTGATTACCCCATTCATATCAGTAGCCTAGTCAATTCCCAAGAGCGCGGGGTAGGGATTGTTGTCATCAACAATCTCTATGACTTCAAAATCTACCAGTGCGCTCGCTCCCTCAATATCCATGGTTACTCCTTGCAACCGCCCCATGGGTATGATTTTCTGCTGGTTCACCATCCTTAGCTGAATTGGAGACCATTGCAACATAGGTCTCCCCATTCACTCCCATGTCTATTTCAGTAGAACATTCACATCCGATCCCAAATCCACAATGACTTGATCCATTTCGTATTCTCCGATCTATGTGGTAAGTCTCATTTCATGTCCTCTCCTTGTCTTATTCTTTCCAATATTGTGGACTACGCGTAGCTCACCTGGTGTGGTCTCAACACATCTATTGATGAGATATTGTAACCCTTTCACAGCCTTACCATCACGCAGTAACCTCATACAAGTTTCGAGGAAAGTTGTGAGCATGGAGGGGTCCATCTCCGGCTCTGATTTATCTTTTCTTTCTGAAGTGGAGGCCTTAGCGAAGCTCTTCCTAGCTTCCATGAAGGTTTCTCGAGCGCGCTCCAAATTGAACTCAACCTCCTTCACCGAGGCTTTACAAACCCATATACTATCTTCCGGGGGTTTCCCTTTGTCATCTCCTGTCGCAATCCTACTTTGGAGCACTATATTTATGTTTGAATCTTCCTTGCGCAACTCAGACCTCATCATCTGCAGGTTCTGAGTCAGGGGAGGTGGTAGCGCTCCTTCATTATGTATCCTAGCTATAAGTGTAGGACAATCTTCTGTCTCATGATCAAACAGCGTGCAATAATTGCACGACGGACATGTTGGATTAGTGCAATCACATGCGTAGTGGCCTTGCCCTCCGCAATTTTAGCAAATCAACTATTCGCGACCTCTACTCGGTCCTCCTTTGCCTCGGCCTTGCCCACGCCCCTGAAATCCTATCCACGCCATCCCTACGTTCTAGTTAAGGGGTTGTGTTTCAGCCTGAACCCTGTAGGCGGGCATTCTATCCATCATCAATTCATAGCTTCTACAAGTACGCTCGTCATGTCCCACCAACCTACAAAAGTTTTAGAACAACTATTGCGGAGTTTGCATATACTTCTGTAACAAGTGGCAGTTATCTGTGGCATGTTTTCCTACTATTTGACAGATAGCGCACCACAAAGTAGGCGTCGTGCTAGGTCTTGCTTGAGCTTCCGACCTTAAAGGCATTGGTCCTCCTCCTGCAAGGTAATTTGTAAAGATCGGGCAGTGGTCTTTGTCATGGCCCTGACTTTTGCATTTCACACACCATACTTCTTCGCGTACCTCTGGTCGAACCATTCTATCCTTCTTCAAGCTCTGCATCTCAAGGCACAGATTCTTCAGTTGTGCATGGATCTACTGAACTCCTATATTAGGATCTTGCATCAGAGTCTCATGTAGTCTCATGGAAATCTCTAAGGCCTCTACTTGAGTTGTTATCTTCTACTGTGATAGCACACTCCTTAAATGTGGTAGTAGCGAAGCTACAAAACACTCACGATGTTGTCCATGTGTCAAATTCACGTTGGCTTCACGGATCGTACATTTCAATGTCTGATCTAGTTCCCAAGGAGTTTTTCCTGGTAGCATCGTGATCTCTTTGAATCCCACAATCGACTATGCTTCAGATTTAGGTCTGCTAAATTCTCTATTTAACGTTGTTTGGATATCCGCAACTCTTGCATTCGGGTTATCGTTGGAGTACTTAATATACCAGGTTAATGCGCGATCCTACAGAGCACTAACTAGTGTCACTTTCTTTATATGGTCATATGTAACACCTTGCGCTTCCCATACAACCCTTTGCAATGAACCAGAATTGGTCTAGATCCTCATTTCCCAAACCTTTGAACAAAGGAAACTTCACTGTGTTTGCTATACTAAATCGCGGTGGTGGTGGAGGTGGTACAGGTGATGTTGGAGGTGATGGCGGTGAAGATGGAGGTGGTGTGGGTAGAGGTGGTATTTGCGGAAACCTTTGTCTTATCAATTGTACAACACTTCATAATGAGACCTTCACTATCGCTTCTTCGTCCCCTCGCGGTGGTCAAATCAATGTGCTATGCTTTGGACCCTTATTTCCTTCATATCTGTAAATTCTTCCACTTCACGTAGACCCGAACATCAAGGTAGTTGCATAACCCATTTTTCACACAACAACATTTTAATCCAAGTATTCAGAGGTTTTACGTACTTACCTCGTGGTCCTTTGAGAAAGCGTCAATCTGCCTCGCTATAGCTGACTGAGGTGTCGATCGTGAACTCAATAACAAATCCTCCTATAATGCAATTGATCCAATGATTGACAACGCATGCAATCTTATCCTTCGATGCTTCCAACCTTCACACTAGCTCTGGGGTCCACACAATAGGACCGTCAAGCTTCCACCTTCCTTGGCTATCTGCTAACTTCATGATCCACTCATACAGCTCAGTACAGAATGACGCAAAAAATATTTCATGGATCTCTGTGTACAGGTAGCTATCTAGCCACTATTATTTTGACAATCATGAGTTTCTATTTTCCTACGATGTGAACTCGTGAATTCTTATGTCCAACTAGCCTTTGATTTCTTTCTTAGTTGGATTCCAGAGATATGACATCACACATCTCTCATGCACATTCCGGTCCTCGAAACGGAACCATTTGCTGGCTTGTGGGGGCCTGACCCAGGTTCAACGCTAGTTAACCAAAAGAATCCCTACACTACTGGCCCTTTCAGCATCAACCCTCAAGGCGCGGACTGAAGTCTCACCCAAAGCAGTATGGGGGGATGCTGGAACCAAGTTTCTGCACCCTTGAGATGGATGTGATTTTGGTTTATTCCAAATCTACCTTCCTTCGCGCAGGTTTCTTATCCCTCTGTTCTACCCTTCAGTACCTTCGCGAGATGTTACAATCAGCTTCCGTGCAACCCTAACCAGAGGCTGATACACTTTCGCGCTGCTAGGGCAGTGAACTATGATAATCACCCAAACTACGCTAAGTATCTTACTTATCTTCTTATCATATCTTAATTAGCTTCACATAAATATATGTTCTTACTTGCATTCACTTAACCAACACAGTTATACACATTCGTGCATCATATAAGCATTCGAAGTGAAATTCATACCCAATGTAACAGATGCATAAATAGGAAATAAAGATGCAAAAATTATAGAATACTTCTCTTTATTGATAATTCCAAATTATTACAGACTCGACTCGCCCTACGCACTCAGTTGCAGGGGTCTGCGCACTGAGCTGCAGACTTCTAAGCCTCTTTGCACTCAGCTGCAGACCCTCTACCTACGCTACGACCCAAACTTATACTTCTACTCCAAAGATATGACTAAATTCTTCGTCATTGATTAGTTTTCGATTACTTTGATCTGATTTCTTAACTACTTAGATCTTCGCTCTATTTATACAATCCCATGGTCCACGAACCATGGGTGGATCTTTTACAACCAACATTACATTATCAAAATAAGGGTGGATAACCATATGACTCTTTAACATCTAGGCGCTCCGTGCCCTCAAAATGCAGAGTCTTTACATTTGTATTACAAAATTGGACCAAAATATGGGCTCTTAGCCCCAAAACTGCCCTTCGGGGATCCCGCACCCAACATACCCAACATACTAGCACCAAACAGTGCCCAACCAACCAACACTCCAATTAAATAAAAATGACACCAAAGAATTGTGTTGTTGTGGGTTTGAACCTGGGTCTCTGAGGACACATTTTAGGAGACTTCCAACACACCACAGGGGTTTCCTTTGATAGGTAAACCCCTCCAAAAATATTTAACTAGCATTGTCGTTGAGGACGAGGGGAGAAGGGTTGCATCACGGACGTGCGGGAGTGAGGCTTGTGGAACCAGACATCATAACAGTGCGCCCTGGGGACCCACCTAGGCACCAAATTTAAGAAAGATTCTAGGGGAATATTCTACAAAATATTCTCTAGAATATTCCATAGAGAATCTGTAGGGAAGATGAAATATTCCCTAGAGATCCAGAGTTCACCAGCACAGAAAAGGGTTAAGTTTATACTCATCTGAACCAGAATTTTGCCAGGAGTTCAGCCGTGCAGTGCATTTATTCATATGAGAAATATATTTTTTTCATATCTCAAGAATAGAATCTTGTGATGAATCTAAAATATTCTCAGGGAGATCATATTTGACCGTGGTAGAAAGGGGTCGAGTTTATAGTCAGTGTCTCGATTGTTCACCAAGAATCTAATGGTTCATACGGTTTCCCGATCTGAGTAGCCCATTTTTAGGTCATCCACAAATTTAAAGGTATAAGGTGTATCTTTCCATGTATTCATTTTGATTTTCCTGTTGATGGATGAAGAGGCCTCCCCACTTTGAGAAGGGTCTGGAGACGTAACACACATCAGGTGAACCCCATTATCAATTTTGGTGTATATTTCTATTTATGGTTTTTTTTTTCGATATTCTATTATGTGTTTGCATTCATGGTTAGATGCTCTTTTAAATGCAATTTTCTATGAATTTTTGAAGTCAAAAGATATGGATCATATTAATAATGTATACGACAAACTAGTAAATGATCTTACCTGCTAAATTGGATATGTGTGTAGGTTTATGGGCTTGACATAGGTTATGGCCTAAGCATGATCACTAAGATTTGATAGATATTCCTATTCTAAGTCAGTATAATGATTTTCTTCCTTTTTCCTACTCCCATGGTCACTTAAGTTGTGTGATATTGCATTACCGCTTTTATGTGGTGTCCAATCGTGTAGGTGGTATGCATTGTTTTCACCTTCTTATTCTTTAAGCTCCAATTGATCCAAATATTCACCTCATCTTGTTTTTACTTTCTCCCTACTATATCGCATCCCTCTCTTTTTCCTTAGGCCATCCTCTAATCAGGCCCAAGTCTCCCATTGCGGGTAAAGAAATTTAGTTGTTCATGTTGTAAGAATTGAATGACATAACCCCTCTATCACACAAAAATATTTTTCTCCATGTAGGAAATTATCTTAGATATGTTCCTGACATTCCATTAAAGAATCTACTTTCAGCTACATTGTACGAATAAGAACCCTCCACAATAAATTCAACAATATATCCCTCCAAAACATAATACAACCAAAAGTCAACTGCGTGAGAAACCTTTTTATTTACAGAGTTCACCCTCTAGATCAATTATGGATTCCAACTGAACAATACAATAACATGCAAATTCTCATGTTATTCTTCCAATATTTGTAACTACTAAACCAAAATGATAGGAAATTAGGCAAAGAATATTTCAAGAAAATCTATAAAAGGCATACTTTTGCATCCATTTTTCAGGACTAATCTACTAATTTCTGGCATTCTCTATAGTGAACTTGTATTATTTTTCCTCTACCCTTTGATGTATCTCCTCTTTAATAGGTTTGGTGATCTAGGTGGCTCTAGAGACACACACAGGACAAAGAGGGTTTATGGAAGCTTGAAAATCAAAGTGATCATAATGCTTTCGAACTAGCTCTAGAGCATAGATCTCGTTGTCCTGATCGCAGCGGTGTGAACGGTGCATCAATCTGAGCTCGTATGAGGGAGAACGAGCCAGTCAAAGTTTTGGTTGACTTGTGCTCACTGGGCAGGCTTAATGGAGACACAATTTGGAAGTTTTCTGGCGGATGGAATCCGGCCAACTCCGGCCAGATTTCGAGCGAATTTGTGGCATGTTTAATTTGACTCCTTCAGTCAAATTTTGGAATTTCGAAATGGCCTGATTATTATTAAAAAAGTAAAAAAACATATAAAGGAGGTGGTGGGCCACCACCCCCACCACCCTACGCCCCTACAAACCATACCATATTGTTATAGACATTTTTGTGCCTTACAGCTCTAAGCATGAAATGTCCATAAACCAAGGGCTCCTAAGTCCCTAAAAGTGTTGTGCTAACCCCTAAAGGAACAAGGTCAACAAATTACAGCTTCTCCCAGAAGTTCTCCACCTGAAACTGCTCAGAATAAGTCAAAACAGGATCATTTCAGCTGCTCCACTGGCTAAGTGTGTTGCATAGCACCTAAATCCACTGGCTAAGTGCGTTGCAACGCACCTAAATGCACTATGAGGGTGCGTTGAGCGGGAAATGACAAATGGCAGTGTCATTCCGCGAGGTGGAGAGACAATGGAAGCTTCCAGAATATTCTCCTATGACACTTGCCTCACTGAATTCGACCAAGGATGAGTAAGAGGCCTTCAGTCTCCAAGTGGAAGCAAGAACTGACAGAGAGAAGACACTAGTCAAATCACAAGCTGACTCATCCTCCTTGCATACATCTATATATGGATCCCTCATCCTAGAGATCCAGAGGCTGGAATTTTGTACATTGTAAGGAATTGTTGTTGGTTTTTAGATACATATCAGAGAATTGGGTGATCTATGCTTTTTTGGAGGTGAAGAGGGGCTTCTTTGCTCGGAGGTTGATGCTGGGTCAGGAATCATCGGTTGTAATTCCTCCTGGATCTTCTTGTATATCAATAAAAACTATTTGAGTTTGTTCTCCATGCTTTTGTATCATTGATGCTTGTTACATTTGTATGGTTAACTTAAGTCTGATCCTAAGTTATTTATGAATATAAATCCATGTCTTTGTATAGTTTTCTTCTTCCATGATCTTACAGGTACTTGGTGAAGCTGGGCAAGTAAGAGAGCAGGTAGCTGGAAGCTGTCAAAGAGGAGAGAGATTAGATCAAAGGACTAGCGCAAGACACAGGTTGGTTCTTCCATTCCTCTTTGTTTATAGTTCATAAAGGAGATACAAAAGTAGTTTTCTCTGTTTGTTTCTAAGGCAGCTGTCACACCTTAGTGGGATAGAGCAGTTCTAAATAGACACTTTTCCCGGTAACAAAATGGCGACTCCACTGGGGAAGAATGTCTAATTAGTTTGTTTGTGTATCTCTTATTGTTTATTTCATAAACTTATAAGTAGCATTCGAACTGCATTTGCCATAACAAATGCAAAGTAGACAGCTGCTGCTTCAATCCATTCACTGGATCTGTTTATGATTTGAATAGCTAATTCACAGACTATCTGATTGCCCTTGTGATAGCTCTTAGACCCTCCTTAGATCTACCCCTGATTGTGCATTACTGATTGCTTTTATTCGGCCAAAAACCAAAGACTAAACTGCAAACTGTGACCCAGAACCCGGATAGAATTCTCGTTTCTGCCCCAGCGCAGGTACTGTGAAGAGATCCTGCATTTCAATGCACTTCCCGAAAGGGCAACCTACGTTGCAACGCAGTTTCTCTGTGTTACAGGTGCGTTGATCAGCCTAGCCCTCTGCAGCTGAGGTTCTTGTGCTTCATTCTTTCCAGTTTTGTCTCTGAATTTTGCAGCCTGTGATCAGTGTATGACTGTTTCAAACCCCTTTTCCTTACTGATATTCTGCCTCCTTTGTACAAAAGAACTGTAGATGTTTTTGTGTGTTTGTTGAGTCGTTTACAGTTTTCCATTGCAAAAGTAGAATAATCGTACTGTCGTCCTTTGATTTAGATCTGTCGCAAGTGTCGATTTTGATCATAGGAGAAAGTTTAATTGTTGTTGATGGTCGATTATACTTTTACTATTGCCTTTGGTCTGAATTTGTGCATTTCTAGTGTCAAAACGAGTGTCCATTTCAAAGTCGTAGACTGTCGTAATCATCTCTATCTCTTGATTTCGAAAAGAAGCTTGTTTGTGTTTGTCGCTTGAAAGCAAATTCAGATTTGTACATCAACTTTCTTTTTAGCATCAATACCAAGAAAGTGAAAAACAAATACATGCATGTGCATTTGCATATAGACAGTCTGTTTGGCTTGATTTAGGAAAATGCATTTACAGTGTGCTCTTTGCTCTTTGTGAAAATATTGTGTCTTTGTTTTCCCCTAGTAGCTAGGATTTTCATTGCAGAAAAGAGATAAAAGTTTGTTTATCATCTTTAGATTGCATTTTAGGAATTACATCTACATCTCGTGGTGAACCCAAAAGGAAAACTTCATAATCAAGATCAACTTAAAATAAATCCAATGAATCTAACAACGCTTTGGAACTTAACGCACAACATTTAGAGGTCTAGGCTAGAGACGTATTCCGGCGTCGTAAAGCCTGGTAACTGTTGTCCTCACTGATGGTTGGGTGATTCCTCCACTTTGAGACAATAAGTGCCAGTACGGACTTGTGCTCCCACGTACCGTCGAGTATATTTTGGGAGACCCCTATAGGCTTAAATCCTTTATCCATAGGAAGCCGTGTTGGCGCCCTACTGATCGCAATGCACTAAACACAGCATTCGGGAAGATTGACTGCCGTACCGTAAAAATTATTCTGCAGTTTTGCGATTGGTTTGGTACTCCCTCTACCTAGACCTCTAGAGCAGTCCCTTTCATTCCTTTTCAGACTCCTTAATGGAAAGGGTCCATCTGAGCACTTGTCACTTCAGGCTCATTAAAAATCGAAGAAGACTAGAGTCATCTTTTGTTTTTTCTCGACTCTTAAAAACTGAAAAAACAAGTTGTGTCAAAAGCATCTAAAATTCATTTAATTCGGAAACATACCTTCCCTTTATTTTAGTTGATCGAGTAATCCGCAATCGTGGAAGAAAGTCAATTGAAACCCCGTCGTTCGCGAAGGCTTACGAGTCAACCGTCTTTGTCTCCGGAATCAAAACCAGTACGGACAAAGCGAACTCGTTTAACCGGTTCCAAATCTCCTACCAAAGTTAGAACAAGTGTTCCAACAACATCAGAGACTCTGGTTACTCCAAACATTTCTGGAATCCCTGCCTCTACAGAAGAAGTTCAATGGCCACAGAAGGACGGTGATACTAATCCTAGTTTGAGAATAAACACTTGTGTTACCGAACCAGTTCCATCTACAACCGGTTCGGAGAGTCTTACTCTTCAAACATCTGTCGCTGCTGATTTCACACCTTCTTCGGCACCAAAAATCTTTTACGGACCTGACGGTCTTCCCCTTCCACCTGGTCTGATTGCAATAGAAGAAATTGTAGAAGATCCTCAAATAAGTACTCCAACGCATTTTGGAGTCGGGATCACTCTATCTCCTTCGATATCAGAAGTTAGTCCACCACCAGCGGAAGCTCCTGTAGAATCGCTAGGTAATCTTTTGGATAGACTAAAAATGTCTGAACAACCGTCAACATCTAGGACTGTGTCATCTGACACAGCGATGGTAGAACTCCCTGCTAACACTCCAACAATGTTCGCCGGCATACCATCTGTCCCGACTAGCTCTCAACCGCTAGAAGGAGCCCACCCAGGGACTACTTCGACAGTATGGTCCGTTCTTGTTTGTTCATCCGAATAATATCTGGAAAATCTTATGTTGAGTCTCGACAAATTGATCCATTTGGAGGTCAATTTGGGCAGTCCGGTCCCCAAGGGCAAACAATTCCCTTCAGTTCTGGATTACCACCGTATGGGGGGCAGTATACCCTTTCATTATCCCCTCCGGGAGGATATCCATACGGGAGTTCACAACAACATTCAGGTTATACTGGAATTACCTCAAGTGGTTGGGTACCTATACTACCTCAACAACCAAGAGTTGTGTATTCGATGCAACAATGTGTACCTATGTCAAACATCCCGACTACACCAGCTATTATGACGGTGTCGCAAGTTCAAACGCTGCCTGTTGTATGCCAACCTCAGGTTTCTCAGGTTATAATGCAACAGCCCCTTGACCCTGCGACTCAATCACAATCGTCGACTAGTGGGGCGACACAGGTCCAGACGGGTCCAATTACCCCTCACCTTGGTCAAACGGTTAGTATCGGGCAACAGCACATGGCTTCACAACCATGGCTGATGCAATACCAACAACCGCAATTCCAACAAGTATACCAAGGTTCTGAGCAGCAAATCTTTGCAAACAGTGGACAACCGTACATTCAAAACGGTCAAAATCAACCATTTTACAATGGTCAAGTCCACCAACCTTACCAAACATACCAGCATCAAATGCATTATGTCGGTATGCAAAGACCAACTGCTCAAGCAATTCCATCTTATCCTGGGTATGCTTCACCTAACCTAAATCAACAGTTACCCTTTGTGGCAACCTCAGAGTTACCTGATTTAAATCGGTTAACAAACGATCCAATTACTTACGCCGCTTGGTGGCCAGCGATTCCGCATAAACTTCCATCAGATATTCCTAAATTTAATGGAAATCCAGGTGAAGATCCATCGAATCACGTGATGACCTTTCATCTATGGTGTTCATCAAACACCCTAAATGATGATTCGATAATACTTCACCTCTTTCAGAGGACGTTAACGGGTCCAGCGGCAAAATGGTACATTGAATTGCCTAGAGCTTCGTTCGACAACTTCAGTACCTTAGCCACAACCTTTTTAACCCATTTTCAATTACCAATAAGGTATGAAACGGGAACAGAACTTCTTACCAACTTCAAACAGACAATGGCCACTCACATATCTGATCATATACATGAGTGGCGACGTCATCGTAGGATGGTAAAAACGTACGTCCCCGATCAGCTCTTAGCTGAATGGTTTATCAAGTCATTACTGCCTTCCATCACGGAAGATGTGGCAAAGGGGGGGGTCGTAACAGAAGAGCAAGTTATCGCTCGTGCACAATATCTGGACTTGATTTACACTCAGTCCGGCACGCTCTACGACAAAATACCTGACGCCCCTAGACCGGAATTCTCAATTCCTCCTCCTCCTAAATCAAACAATGACTCTCTTGCCAGCGATTGCGTGATTGGCACGGCAGACACAAAATCGACAAAGGCTACATCCAAAAAGGCCCGTAAGATTTCAGGTCAAAATGCAAAAGACGAACTCCTTGCTTCGGAAGTAAATGCCGTATCAACAGATAAGGGCAAAGAAACCAAACAACCAGGAAGCAAGAAGAGAGGCAAAGGGAAAAAGAAGAAACAGGAGGAATCATCACCTAAAAAATATTCTTCAAACCCTCCTGGAAATAGGAAACCAAGATTTCCATGCATGATATGCGATGAGGATCATCGGACCGCAGATTGTCCACACAGAGCTGAGGTTAAAAAATTCTTCAAGAATTCAAAAACCTCCGCAGTGTTAACTGATCCGTTTCCAAATCCAGGAACAAATCTGGTTGAAAGTGGAAATGCTTCCCCGTATCAAGTGCTAATGTTGTCGGTTTCAAAACAGCAGAATGATGCTTTGATATCGACAAGGAACAAAGATTATGGGAATCTGCAGCTGTCGAACAACAAGGATAAAGATCAACCAAGTAGTTCGACAACAACTTCGACAAAAGTTGTACCACCCACCATCCCTGAATTGACGATAAAACCGCTGAAGGGAGTAGTACACAAGTCGACATTTAATCCCCACGCTAGAGCAGCACAGCATTATAACATAGTGGAAGATTTGGCCCAATCGCCATCCGCTATGTCGACTCTTGAAGTACTACAAAATTGCCCATCCCAAAGGCAGGCTTTATTATCGGCCATTGGTGGGATTAATCCAAAGGATTCCAATCTTGTATCCTTCGATCATAAAGGATACGATCCTCAGTTACCAGCTCAACTAGCTTTCCTTATTCAAGTGAAAGCCCTCAACAAAACTGTTCATCGAACAATTATTGATGAGGGGTTATCTACATGCATTATGTCGATGAGTTGCTGGAAAACTTTAGGATCTCCAACCTTGTCGCGATCTTTGACGACATTAAAAGCATTCGACGGAAGGTCATATACCCCGTATGGTATCCTAAATAACTTGAATGTTGAACTAGGAGGGAAAACAGTAGAAATAGATGTTGAAGTCATCGATGGGAATATATGCCATGGTAGCTGTTGTGTCGACCTATTTTAGAAAGATTGCATTTCCTTTTCAAGGAGGGATTACAATCGTCGATCAACAAAACTTCCTCCCCAATGGTTCTCAAGTTACTGGAAGCATTCCCATGATCCATGGAAGCCCCCATTCGCTTCAGAATATCGGAGTAGGTCTACTAAAAGATCCTATACTAATGGGAAATTTCACTCTTCCACCCCCAATCGATCTGGCAGAAGTAGCGTCGATAGGAACCTGCAACATGATATCTTCTAGAAAGATCTCAGAAAACGATATCAACATGGATCATGCAGTGGTTTTGCCCCCAAGCCCAACGGAAATATTATAGCAATCAATATTCCTAGCATGGGAGGAAAACCCAAATCAACGCTCATCAAGCGTTTGGATAGATAGGTCTAGAGAATATGGTACTCCTTCAGATCCTTGGTCGCGAGTGCATGTCACCGACGAAGGAATTATCCAATCTATGGTAATTGAAGGAGCGCCATGGAATGATTCCCACCATCGTTCTCTTCTTCCGGATTGTGGATAAGATACTCAAAACGACCTTTATCATACTTCAGTCTTTGATTTTCTGTCAAATACTGTAAATACGGTGGATTCCAAGCGAAAATTGTCCAAGATTGAAGAGACTATAGCCATAAATATCTCGACCAAAACAGATGTTGTAGAGAATATTTATGTTGGAAAATGTTGTTCTCCTTCAGAACTGGAAATATATAACGCTCTATTTCGCGAATTCAGAGATGTCTTTGCTTGGTCATACAGTGAAATGCTAGGCATCGACTCGAGTATCATTGAACACGAAATTAAGATGTATCCAGATGTCAAACCAGTAAGACAACGGCTACGACAGGTGCACCCCAAGAAAGCCGCTGCCATTAAGGTAGAAGTTGAAAAACTTCTCCATGCTGGTTTCATCTACCCGCTTCCTCTAACCGATTGGGTATCGAATATTGTCCCAGTTATGAAAAAACAGGGGACAATTAGAGTGTGCGTCGATTATAGGGATGTAAATCAAGCTTGTCCAAAAGACAACTACCCTACACCCTTCATTGACTAGATAATTGATGAATGTGCCGGATGCGAAATCTTTTCATTCATGGATGGATTCTCCGGGTATAATCAAATAAATATCCGCCCACAGGACCAGTCAAAGACTGCATTTATTTGTTTGTGGGGCACATTCGCATATCGAAAATTACCCTTTGGTTTAAAGAACGCAGGGGCGACGTTTCAGAGGGCAATGAATTATGCCTTCCATGACATCAAAAACATCGTTCAACCATACCTCGACGACCTTCCGGCTCATTCGCGAAGGCGGACTGATCATCCGCAGCATTTAAGAGCGATATTTCTACGTTGCCGACACTACAAGATACGACTCAATCCGCACAAATGTGTATTTTGCGTCAGTTCTGGTCGTTTACTTGGCTTTGTAGTCTCCAAGGATGGGATTCGTCTCGATCCGTGTAAGGTCCAGGCAATCATAAATTTGCCTCCACCTTCGAATTTGCTTCAGATTCAGAAACTCCAAGGGAAAGCAAACTTTCTGCGGAGGTTTATTCCAAATTACGCCGAACTTGCTAAAGGTTATACGCGTCTCCTGAAAAAGGAGGTAGCCATTGTCTGGGATCAGGTTGCGCAAGCTTCCTTTGATGCTTTAAAAGATTCCCTAATGAAAGCATCATTAATGTATGCCCCTGATTATCAAAGAGATTTTAACCTGTATCTGGTTGTAGCAGATACGACCATCGCAATGGTTTTAGTTCAAGAAGTCGATGGAATTGAACATCCTATATATTATTTAAGTAAAAACTTAAATGATACAGAAAGCAAATATTCTTACGTTGAAAAACTAGCGCTTGCGGCAGTTCAAGCGATACAAAGATTTTGACACTATGTCCTCTTTCGGAAAACTACCATTCTGTCAGATTGCAACCCCGTGACTTATATATTGTCGCGAAAGTTACTGGGGGAAAATACTCAAAATGGATAGCAATCCTACAAGTGTTTGATCTAGAATTTGTAAAATCCAAGTCAAAGAAAGCTCTAGTTTTCGCAGAATTATTATGCGATCTCCCATCGTCGTCCAACGATGAAACATCCGAAGAATCAATCATGGATGAAAGTTTGTTTCTGATATCTACAAGCAATGAGTGGTATGGGGATATAATCATTTATCTCCAAACCCAAAAATTTAGGCCAAACACCTCCCACTCTGAACAAAAACGTATTCGATACCAAGCAAAAGACTACATGATCGTCGGTGATACACTTTATCGTCGTGGTATCGATACAGTTCTGAGAAGGTGCCTCACCCATGAGGAGGCCGAAAAAGTCCTGAATGAGTGTCATTCAGGTGCATGTGGGGGGCATCAATATGGATATGCTACAGCACAAAAAAATTTACGAGCAGGATACTTCTGGCCAACAATGTTCAAAGATTGCATAACCGCAGTCAGAAGTTGCCATGCTTGTCAAATTTTTGATAGCAAAACCAGAAGACCACCCGCACCTCTACAGCCAATAGTTGTTGTTGGGCCATTCGCCAAATGGGGCATCGATTTCATGACATGTAACCCCACCTCGACCGGGGGGCATGGGTATATTATAGTCGCAGTTGACTATTTTACCAAATGGGCTGAGGCGATGCCTACATTAGATAATATTGGTGAAACAACTGCCCTCTCTTTTTTCAATCATGTAGTCGCCAGATTCGGTGTACCACAGGCTATAGTCACAGATCATGGATCGCATTTTCGCAATCACATGATGATTGAATTAGCTTCCAAACTAGGGTTGTCTCACGACAGCTCTACTCCATATTATCTGCAAGCCAATGGACAAGTTGAAGCGATCAACAAGGTCCTGAAATGCATGCTGCAAAGGATGATCGAAGTTCACAAAAGAATATGGCACCTAATCCTGTACTCAGCTTTGTGGGCTTACTGAACATCGGTAAGGAATGCAACCGGGTTCACACCCTTCCAACTGGTATATGGCCTGGAAGCAGTCTTACCAGTCCAGTGTGAAATCTCGTCTCTCAAACTCGCAATTGATCTCCTCCCCGGAACTTCAGAAGAAGAGGCTCGTTTCTTGGAATTAATCCAATTGGATGAAACCCGTCATGACGCCGCTTTGGCTAACGAAGCCCATAAGAAACGAGTCAAGGCGCAGTTCGACAAAAATGTCAAACCCCGTGTCTTCTCAGAAGGTGACTTTGTCTTGCTTTACAACCAAGAATCCGATAAATTGGGAGCAGGTAAATTTAAGTCTTTACGGATGGGCCCCTATATTTTTAAGCGAGTATTAGCAAAGGGAGCCTACGAGTTATTGGATTATGACGGAATTCCACTGGTGCAACCTCGTAATGGGTTGCACCTCAAGCGTTACTATGTGTAATGGTAACCAGTATGCTTTTGTTATATTTTTGTTTTCACTAAAGTGTTTGTTTTGGTCGAGTAATACACTTTTTACATTTATTGCAGATGTCAAACCTATCGGAGCCATGTGTTGGATATGCCGACAGAGCGAGTCGTAGTTCGCGGAACCTGTCCTCCGCAGCCTGGGCCATTTTTGATCCAAGCGGCGAGTTAGTGAGTTTCAGAGGTGTATGTATTGGTCGATCAACGAATAACATCGCTGAGTATAGCGCGTTGATAGAGCTTCTCTCTGATGCCATCACTCATGGTATACACCGACTAATTATCAAGCTAGACTCACAACTCGTAATACTACAACTCAATGGTATATATTCCGTCCGAAACCCAGCTATTTATTGCATGTTCCTAAGGGTTAAGATTTTGGAAAGACAATTTGATCTTATTCAATATCAACATATTTCCAGAAACTTAAACACATTAACCAACTCATTAGCAAATTATGTGTTAGATAGACATTTGCAACATTTATAAAAAGAAACACATCCTCAATGTTTTGCATGTGGATCATGTAGCTCAACCAAAATAAAACTCCGAAAATCAAAAATATATATAGTTGTTTATGGTTTACACATAATTTTCTGTAACCAAGACAAAAACGGTCAAGCGACCCAAAAACTCAAAATGCTAGGGGGCACCCTAGTCTAATGATGCTCGTGATAGCAAGTCACAGCCTGTGCGATCATGCGTAGGAGACGAGTCCATCGTCTGGGCACACCAGTAGTATGTCGTTGTAACCGCAAAGGTAGCTCGTCGGTCCTCACATCTGGAATACCGAGAGTGAGGCCCTCGACCTGCTCCTACAAAGCTGTGAGAGTCTCGGCCACATCAAGGTCACGAAGAATAGCCCTTCCGACGACCTCTCCTGCTGGGGCAACAGCTGGTACTCTCAGGTGAACTACTGGACGAACGGGACCAACATCTGCATGTACACATGAGTTTGATTAAAGTCTTGATAGAATAAAGCACAAGGACATTATAAACAAAAGCGATAAACAGCAATATGGTCAGAGATTTTACCAATGGCACCCCACTGCTCGCCGTCCGGTAGTACTAAATCTGGATCACCCCGGAAGTCCATGCCAGCGTATGGATACTCAGAATAAACCATCTCCTGATGATCAAACCACCTGAAGAAGGTATCAGAAAATGAAATCTGAGACTGGCCAGCATGCCTAGACATATGGTCAACCCATCTCTGCATACGTGGTTCAGTAGGAGAAGGTAAATCGAGTGCAATGTACTGCAGCTGCATCAGTGGTATCTTCTCCAAGGCAAAGCCAGTCAAAATAGAACCATACCCAAAGTTCTTCAACCTCCCGTTCTTTATCTTGGTCAACTATTCTTTCATCACAAGAAGTACTGCGTCGCACCAGTTGAACACCTTCGGTTGGAGGCATTCCAAGGCATGCTGCATATAAGATCGATTGGCTACATGAGGAGACGCACTACCGGCCATCCTACCAAAAGTAAACAGGATAGTCCTAAGGGACCTGTCAGTGGCATCACGGATAATGATCTTGCCGTCTTTACTCGACTGAGATCCTTCTCTGCAATACCGGCGAACATAATCTCTCACAGAATCGCCTCCTCGAGCTGAACCTGACAAAGAGATGGGGGCACCCCGCCTCGACAAGCCAGTCAAGAAATAGATGTCTACTGCAGTCAAGGGGATAGATTTGCCCCTAATCTGGAAAACCTGATTGGTAGGATCCCAAGCATCGAGCAAATACTGCAGTAAGTTGATATGTTGTCTCATGCTAGAAATGCGGAAGAACTTCAGCAAGCCACAATTCCGCAGCGCGTTCACTGTAACTGGATCATGTAGGGCAATCATGTCCTCTTCTTCATGCTCACGTTCTCGCCATGTAAGGGTCATTTTACTCCAAAGATCTCTGAAAAACAAACAAGAGAGGAGTTAGGTCCTGATTTTGGTGAGAAACAGGCAAAAATTCCATCAAAAATTGAGCATCAAATTCCCTTTCTGCGCCCAACGCACCTGCAGCAGTGATCTAGGTGTGTTGAATGTCAGGTAGCCTTTGGGCAGGCCAGCATTCAACGCAGGTTTCGATTCACTGAGGGTGCGTTGATGGCAAAACAAGTTCCTTAAACCCTAGGGCCTCAAAAAAGCTAGGAATCAAGCTCAAAATGAAAAATGGAAACCATGAAATGAAAGAGCTCAGGTTTAGCTCCTACCTGGTCCAGACGGCCCCCAGAATCGTCCACAGAATCTCCCAAAATCAACTGATGAAGATCGAGGGGGAAAAGCACCTCCAAAGCTCCAACAAACCAAGTTCAAATGAAATGGTAAAATGAGAGGTAAAAAACACTTTTTCATTACTTTTACGTAGCTCAAAGTAAAATATTAGTGTTTTAACTCGTTTTCAAGTAAATATTGTTCATTTCTAACTAGTTTGATGAAGCAGTTGAAAATACAGTACGATCTTTGAAAAAACAAAGCTATTTATGGTAAGATCAAAACAAGACCATCTAATCGAGCAGTGTTACCGCAAGGTTCAAGCTCGTTAAAAAATAAACCCGCACTGAGCACATGTTCCCCCAGAGTTTAAGCTCATTAAAAAATGAACCAACTCCCTGGTAAATAACCACCGTGAATGAAGCATTTCAGCCGTTAAAGCCTTGGTTGTGTTTGCACCGTCACCTCCACTTTTTCATTGGCCGATCATTCACCTCCATTTGATTGTTTACCCATTTTGAGGAATAGCTGTGAAGAGTGATTTCACTAGCCATCCTTGTGACACTGCCGTGATTGGAAAATTCCAAACCTTACCTGGAATCAGCTGCTACCCATTTTATCACTCGTTCCTCAAAAGACGAGTCTTCTTTAAGCTCTTTTCAAATGACTCGTAAAATATGAAAAGATTGCCGAGCCATTGGCCTCTCCAGCTCGTTAAAGCGACAGGAAGTGCTATCCCTTTTCTAGATTTTAATCTTTTTGGACTTGAGGGATTATTACACAAAAAGATCGAGCGCTTGCTTTGTTCGGCTCGTTAAAGCTATCGAAAATTCATCCCTTTTGTATTGTTTTATACTTTTTCGGACTTAAGGGATTAGATGACGAAAAAGGAATTTTGGAGTTACCTTTACGTACCTTTTTAGACTCTCTAAAAATGAAAAGGACCGAGTTATCTTTGTCGTTAAACTCGTTAAAAGGATTAATAGTGACAAACTTGTCTTTAGACGAGAAAGAGTTTCACTATCGCTAGGCTCGTTAAAACATAGCGATGGGTTTTCCCGAAGGGCAAATCATAGAACAAGCATATGTTATCCTCCTCAAGCTTGACAAAAATAAAGAGGTACTGGTCAGCAATGACTGGGGAAAAATTGGGAAGAAAACTCAAAGAATCTTTATTGGTAGCAAGTCGCTCTTGAACATGACACTTCCGCTCCGTGCCCGAGTCGGGTTGGGTTGTTTCATTCACCAGTCACATCGCCATGGTCACGCCATACCATCCACATTTGTGGTTAATGCTACCAATCCATCACATCAGTGTCGCCGATATGTTCAAGAGAAGTCACCCAGAGAAGCCACTTGTGTCTCACCCACTACCATACATTATACTTCATTCTTTCATGACCGCCACCCTGAACCGTATATCATCATATCGTTTTCACCTCCATCAAAATCATTTGCTCCGTTCCGTGTCATTTATGTGGGATTCATTAAGGCCCTCCTGTGACGGATCACTTCTTGTCGACATCAACTCATTATCCAAGAAGTTGATCTAGGAACACCCCATTCAGTACTTTGAAGCTTGCATGCCTTAATGGAAAGTTTCTCACTTCCGGCGACAGGTTTTCATCAATGGCCTTCGATCGAAAGATTTTGCGTGGTGTTCGACGCCAAGTCGTTTATTCACACCACGTGAATTGTACTGCAGTACCTTGAGGGTCATTATCATTATCAGTGATTCCTCTCGCGCTTGTTAACAGTTTACATCATTGACTAGTAATTGAGCGATGTCTTTCCATGTTCGACTTCAGAACATTTCTCACATGGATCGACTTGTACTTCGAGTGAAGATCGCACGAGATTGAAGACCCCGGATCTAGTTTCATCCATCCGGGCTGCGATATATATTCAGGGAAATAAAGACATTAAAATGTACAGCATTGCAGCACAGATAATTATCCTACCAAAAAGGATGATGGTTCTATTAGAATCATCAGTCTACAATCAGACGGTTGTATGTCCTATGTACATGAAAATGAATTTATAAAGCTGAGCATGGGAATGCCCGCCTCAACTAGATCATGAAAAAAGTATGAAGATAATGTATTGTATTGTATCTTATTACAGGTCTCCTCCCAGCATTGAAAGAACTTCGGATCCTCATAATAAAGCATTTCACCCGATTAACGGCCTCATACTTTAGGGGGCAATTGTTATAGACATTTTTGTGCCTTACAACTCTAAGCATGAAATGTCCATAAACCAAGGGCTCCTAAGTCCCTAAAATTGTTGTGCTAACCCCTAAAGGAACAAGGTCAACAAATTACAGCTTCTCCCAGAAGTTCTCCACCTGAAACTGCTCAGAATAAGTCAAAACAGTATCATTTCAGCTACTCCACTGGCTAAGTGCATTGCATAGCACCTAAATCCACTGGCTAAGTGCGTTGCAATGCACCTAAATGCACTATGAGGGTGCGTTGAGCGGGAAATGACAAATGGCAGTGTCATTCCGCGAGGTGGAGAGACAATGGAAGCTTCCAGAATCTTCTCCTATGACACTTGCCTCACTGAATTCGACCAAGGATGAGTAAGAGGCCTTCAGTCTCCAAGTGGAAGCAAGAACTGACAGAGAGAAGACACTAGTCAAATCACAAGCTGACTCATCCTCCTTGCATACATCTATATATGGATCCCTCATCCCAGAGATCCAGAGGCTGGAATTTTGCACATTGTAAGGAATTGTTGTTGGTTTTGAGATACATATCAGAGAATTGGGTGATCTATGCTTTGTTGGAGGTGAAGAGGGGCTTCTTTGCTGGGAGGTTGATGCTAGGTCAGGAATCATCAGTTGTAACTCCTCCTGGATCTTCTTGTCTATCAATAAAAACTATTTGAGTTTCTTCTCCATGCTTTTGTATCAGTGATGCTTGTTACATTTGTATGGTTAACTTAAATCTGATCCTAAGTTATTTATGAATATAAATCCATGTCTTTGTATAGTTTTCTTCTTCCGTGATCTTACAGGTACTTGGTGAAGCTGGGCAAGTAAGAGAGCAGGTAGCTGGAAGCTGTCAAAGAGGAGAGAGATTAGATCAAAGGACTAGCGCAAGACACAGGTTGGTTCTTCCATTCCTCTTTGTTTATAGTTCATAAAGGAGATACAAAAGTAGTTTTTTCTGTTTGTTTCTAAGGCAGCTGTCACACCTTAGTGGGATAGAGCAGTTCTAAATAGACACTTTTCCCGGTAACACATATGCCATGTTTAAATGAGGAGGCCGCGGGTATCGAGCCCGTGCTAGCCATGTGGGCTAGCCCGCCAAAATGCGGCGGCCCCATGTCACCAGCCCATAACGGTACCATTTAACGTGCCACACAACGCCATCCAAAAATCCGCGGGGAGTTATGGGGCAGGCCACCCAATGTGGAACCAACCCCCCCCTCCCCTCCCCATAATACACTGTTTGTTTAAAATGGAGGGGTCGGGGTTTGACCAACCAACCTCCTCCTTACTACTCAAATTTTATGCCAATCCACCAAACGTTTTTGTTTTGATAAATCTGCCTAAAAATTTATATAAAAACCTCATTTGTCAGTGTTCCCAGTGGATGGAGGAGTAGGAGCATGCATGGAAATTGAGGCGATAATTTTTTAATTAATTTATTGTAGGTGGAACCATGATTGAGCAAAACTCTAAGGGTAAAATTTTTGCAGTGTCCAAATTGGACAAATTTTATGTCGATCTTACACCTCTACAGTGACACGAAACCCATGGCACAGTCAGTCTCCTCATCTGAGTAGTAGATTTGAAAAGGACCCGGAGGAAGGAATCTTTGAGGAATCTAGGGGGAATCTAAAAATTCCTTAAGCCCCAAATTTTCACTTTCTCAGAATTCAGAAATTTGACAGTTGATTTTGCACTATTCGACACCACAAATCTGATGGTGTGTTCAAATTTTCCATTTTCTCATTTCAATTTTCGGCCACTTTTCAAAGTGGAGTGCAGGTGTTAGTATTCATGTGTGAGCAACCATTCCATGCAATTCGATGCCATGAGATCGATGGTACAAACAACTTCAGCAACTTGAAATCCTTTTCTTTAGATGGCCCCAAGATGTGAGGTAGATGCAATGTGTTCATGTACTTATTTTTCTATGCATTGTGCTGCACATATCCCTGTTTGATGTTTGAACTGGGATCTTGTTTTCTTCCTTGCTACATGATTCCTGCTTGATGTGATGTGGAATCATTTGTGGGATGTGCTTGTTGTCATGATTCATCATGTTCTTGTTGAGATCCCTTTGTTGTATGTTGCTGGGATACTCATGTGTTGTCATGTATGATTGCATTCAGATCCCTTTTATGCCATGTTGGCGGGATTCTCATCATGCATGAGTTTATGTCATACTGATAGGAGTCCTTTTTGAATGAGAGTTCCTGCAACGGAGCAGCTCTTGGAGCCACTCTTGCGTGAGGGAATTTTCCTTGTATGATAGCAACATCACCTCTTATGTACATCATCACTATTGACATCACTTAATGCCTAAACCATCTTGATACCAAGGCCCAGAGACGTAGTCCCTCCTAGAAAAACTCTGTTATCAACATCTTGAGTTTTATGTTTCTAATGATTGTCATGTTCCTCTTCTTTATAGTATGCAGATGTATTCATTTATTTTCTTTGTAAAAAATGCAATTTAATACATCACCAAAGTAAAATGTCTTAGATGGGTCCTTTGTCACACCCGGAACCGGATCAAGTGGTATCAGCGTGGTCTTTGTGTGGATGTGAATTACAAGAGTGAACAATGGAACATGCAATGATAGAGGATGAAAAAGCGATGTACGAGACCATGCTCAAAATTTCCAAAAGGGTGGAAATAATGTATGAAACTCTACAAAAAGAGACAGAGGAAAAGGAGCGATTGCAGCTTCAGTTGCGAGCCATGGAAGAGGCCCTGGAAGAATTGAAGCACAACAACTAGAATCTTCAAACAGAGAACGTTGAATGGAAGATGCTTCTACATGAAGAGAAAGAGGAAAAATAAAGTTTTCTATGATAGCTACAAGCTAAGGATGCGGCCTTGGAAAAGCTGCACCGTGACCCATGTGAGGTAAAAATTAGTTCTTCGTCTTCATGTATGTGTCCTGATGATGATTTTGATGTTTTTGAAAATCATACCACAAGAATTGGCTCCAAACTGTTGAAGACAATGCGGTATGAAGGAAAAGGCTTGGGCGTTAATGGCCAAGGCATTGTCAACCCCATCAAAGTAGAAGAATTACCCTGTCAGGTGGGACTTGGGTATGTCAGAAAGGAAGTTGGGAAATGCGCTGAGATAGCTAGCGAACCACCAACAACCAATGATGAGAAGCCCTCATCAGTTCTTTCCAAATCGACAGAGGAGGTAAAATATGTTTATTCCCTTTCAGTTTCGTCTTCACATAGTATGATTTCTGCTGGAGATGTGGAAATAAAAATTACAGGGATAAACATGAGACTCCTTACCAGGGCGAGGCATGAGGAGGAAAAAGAACTTGGTGCTAATAACCAAGGCATAACTCAACCATTGAAGGTTGTGTAGAGACCTCAATTTGCAGGCATGCGATACACCAAAGGAGAATGCTCGAAGGTGTCAGATTCTTCCGAGGCATCGTCAAAATTTTCAAGGAAAGAGAATGATGGGAACACATCCCCATCATCCCATGGCAGGGAAAGAGCTGAGGCAAGCTCTCATCACCATACTTACACCAGAGACCGCAAGGAAAGGTATAACCAATTTTGACATTCAAATTTTCATTTCGATTATAATCATGTTTTTAATGATGGAAATAAATCAAGACATCAAAAAACATGTACCTTTTGTGGATTACATAACCATGCATTTTCTAAGTGTTGGAAAAGAATAGCATCACATAACAGCAGGAGGCATGAAATATCTTCTCGACAACAGGGAAAGAAACATGTAAAGAAAATCTGGCAAAAGAAAACCTATTGCAGTCATTGTGACAAAAGTGGTCATCAAAGAGCCACTTGTTGGAGGCTCCATCCATAGCAGCGCCTTGAAAACAAAGTGTCAATGCATGAACAAGGTGAAACAATTGTTCGACAAGAAAAACTACCATAGGGGGATGACCTATTCACGTTCATAAGTGAAAAATGGCTTCTAGATATGTTAGCTTATCATGGTTGTGCTTTTGTAAATCATTTGTTGCATTTTAAAATGTAAAAGTGATGATGTGTTTTCCATCACTTGTTCAGCAACAATGATGTTTGGTCTTATTTTGTGTTGCATTTTACACTCTGAAAGAGATGTTGTGTTCCATCACTTCTCAAAGAAAAATAATGTTTGGCCTTATCTTTCTAAATCATGTGTTGCAGTGATGATGTGTTTTCCATCACTTGTTGAAGCAACAATGATATGTTGGCCTTGTTTTTGTAGCTAGGGTATTGTGTCCATCTTGATGTAAACTTGACCACCGAGTATGTGTTATAAACACGTGGCAAGTATGGGATGCTTGGATCCTTAGTTGGTCATGAAAGTCAAGCATGTAATATGAAAAACAATGTACTACAAGTTGCAGAGGTTGCAGAGGTCAGCTCACCGCTTAAGGCTTCGAAGAACAAAGGTGAAGGAGATGAGGGCAAGGCCTTTCAGGATGCTTGTGATGCATACAAGGTACAAAGAAGTCATAGATTACTTTTCAAGATTTTGGAGGACCAAAATATCCTCAGTGGGGAGGATTGATCTAGATGGCTTTAGAGACACACACAAGACAAAGAGGGCTTACGGAAGCTCAAAAATCAAAGTGATCAAAATGCTTTCAAACTAGGACTAGAGCGTAGATCTCGTCATCCTGATCGCAGCAATGTGAACGGTTCGTCAACTCGAGCTCGTATGAGGGAGAACGAGCCTGTCAAATTTTTGGTTGGATTTTGTTGACTGGTCAAGCTTAATGGAGACACGATTTGGAAGTTTTCCAACAAACGGAATTCGACCAACTCTAGCCAGATTCTGGGCAAATTTGTTGCCTATTTAATTTGACTCCTTCGGTCAAATTTTGGAATTTTCGAAATGGTCTTATTATTATTAAAAAATTAAAAAAATATATAAAGGAGGTGGTGGGCCACCACCCCCACCACCCCACGCCCCTCCAAACCATACCGTATGCCATGTTTAAATGAGGAGGCTGGCAGGTATCAATCCCGTGCCAGCCATGTGGGCTGGCTAGCCACCATACGGTGGCCCCATGTCACCACCCCTTAACGGTACCATTTAACACGCCATATAATGCAATCCAAAAATCTGCAGGGAGTTATGGGGTGGGCCACCCAATGCAGACCTAACCCCCAACAAAAAATAAAACCTATTATTTCAGTTTTTTTTTAAAACAAATAGTGTATTAAAATTGAGGGGTTGGGGTTTGACCACCCGACCTCCTCACTAGAATTTTATGCCAATCCACCAAATGGTTTTGTTTTGATAAATCCACCCAAAACTTTATATAAAAACCTCATTTGTCAGTGCGCCCAGCAGATGGAGGAGCAGGAGAGCACACGGAAATCGAGGCGATAATTTTTAATTAATTTATTGCAGGTGGAACCATGATTGAGAGAAATTTTCAGGAGGGTGAAATTTTTGCAGTGTCCAAATTGGACAAATTTTATGTCGATCTTACACCTCTCATTGACACAAACTCGATGGTGCAGCCAATTTCTTGATATGAGTATTAGATTTTTAGAGGACCCAGAGGAGGGAATATTTGAGGAATCTAGGGTGAATCTAAAAGATTCCTTAAGCCCCAAATTTCCATTTTCTCATAATTCAAAAATTTGATAGTTGAATTTGCACTATTTGATGCCACAAATTTGATGGTGTGTTCAAATTTTCCATTTGCTCATTTCATTTTTCAGCCACTTTTCAAAGTGGAGTGTAGGTGTTAGAATTCATGTGCGAGCAACCATTCCATGCAACTCGACGTCGTGAGATCGATGGTACGAACAACTTCAGCAACTTGACATCCTTTTCTTCAGATGACCCCAGGATGTGAGGTATATGCACTGTGTTCATTTACTTCTTTTGCTATGCATTGTGCTGCATGGATCCCTCTTTGATGTTTGATGTTGGATCTTGTTTTCTTCCTTGCTACATGATTCCTGCTTGATGTGACGTGGAATCATTTGTGGGATATACTTGTTTTCATGATTTGTCATGTTTTTGTTGAGATCCCTTTGTTGCATGTTACTGGGATACTCATGTGTCATCATGTATGATTGCATTGAGATCCCTTTTATGCCATGTTGGTGGGATGCTCATCATGCATGAGTTTATGTCATATTGATAGGAGTCCTTTTTGAATGAGAATTCCTGCAACGGAGCATCTCTTGGAGCCACTCCTGCATGAGGGAATTTTCCTTGTATGATAGCAACGTCACCTCTTAAATACATGATCACTATTGACAAAACTTAATGCATCAGCCTAAACCATCTTAACACCGAGGACTGGAGACGTAGTCCCTCCTAGATGAACTTCGTTATCAACGTCTTGCATTTTATGTTGCTAATGATTGTCATGTTCCTCTTCTTTACAGTATGCAGATGTATTCATTTATGTTCCTTTTAAAAAATGAAATTTAATACATCACCAAAGTAAAAGCTCTTGGAAGGGTCCTTTGTCACACCCGGACCTGGATCATCTAGAAATCCCCTTCAGCCGCAGATCATAGTCTTAACAACAAAACCATTTTTGTTGTGGAGGCGGTTGGCCGACCCTTTCAACAACACCTCCAGGAAGGTGAAGTCTCACCCAAGACGTCTATGGGGAACTACAAGAACCTAAAAGGCTCTCTAGTGATGAAGGAGATGGGGATCCTAAGCATTACCAATATTCAACATTTTATTACGTATTACCATTTACAAAAATAAATGAAGTATACCCTGATTCTATGTAGTAATCCCATCATTCATAAATTTAAAATAAATAATACATTAAAAATAGACAATCCATTAAACATTGCGCAAAGGCACACACTGAGCCAACGCAAATCTTTTTATTATTAATTCATCTTTTTCTAGTACATTCAAATCCATCACAAATCGCTAAGCTTAGTAAATCATTTATCATTACATCACAAGGCTGCATGTTTTTCATATCAAAGATGTGTGAAAAAGAATATTATAAGTATATATTTTACCCCTTCATGCCAAATCAATTCATACTGAGAAATAGCGATGGATCATGGAGAGGACCCGATGACAGGATGTGAAATTGCCATCAATCACATGAAAAATTTTGTTACAGTCCCGTGCTTTCTGTCTATCACCCATATTTGGAAATGGAGACTGGTGAGAACTAACAGAGCCCAATGGGCGCTATCAGGAAAATTCATGTTCACGGTTCCCATTAATAGTGCTAAAACCTAGAAATGGATGAAACTGAAATTAACGAGAGTCGAGCATTGGGACACACTTGTTAATGTGGCATGCTTCTAGAGGTGCCATGTGAAACATGGAAAAGCATGCATAGAACTTGATTTGGATATGATTCAATGACACATGGTGGTGACATAGAAGTGCCATGTTTAAAATTTTCGCCATGTGGGCTATTCCAATTCAACAATTCCATGTCATCATGTGACATAGGCTACCATGTCATCATGCAACCTCATCAAAAAAGGTGGAAAAACATATAATTTCAAAGGTTCATAAATTTTGATCTAGGATTCAAAATGAGGTAAGTTTGATGTCACTGGAAAGGTCTCAATGAGACAAATATGATTGAAACATAAAAAATGGAAATTATGCAAACCAAAAGTCACTTAAAATAGGAAACCAAATGAAGAAAAAGGTGATAGTTCCAAAGTTTATATGGGGGTCTTATGGCGGAAAAATCACTCCTATGGACAAGATTCATCTCCCTAGATTCAAATATAAATATAGAAACAAATAGACAATTAATTGCTACCTGTCCTTAATCTATAACAAAAAATATGATGTATGAAATGTGCAAGAGTCTCTTACCTTTCTACGAAATTTTTGTTGATGTCCTTTCGATGCTTTCAAAATCCTTTCCTCGCTGCTCCAAGAGGAGGCCCAAGTATGTAGGAGCTTGAGGCCTTCAGTTGGGAAATATTCATCCAGCAAAGATTATAGAAATCACATTTTTTTTTTACCTGCATTAAGAAATTTTTGTATTTCTTAGTGGAAGACAAAGCGTAGAATTGCACATCCCACAATGGTCAAAACTATGCTTACACGGGAAATGGCTAGGTAAACTACTCAAGTGCTTAAAAATATTTTTTTGAGCAATGTAATCCAACATTCTTGTGGTGATTGGGATTGTATTTCTTCCAACATTGTAGGGGAATGCTTGGAATAGTTCATCATATAGCAAGAGATCTATATTGGCAGTCATTTACCTAATGGTGAAAAAATTACATGTAATAGATTTCCCTCTAAAGCTCAAAGTCAGAAAATATGTTTCACGACTAAAGCACTTTATCATGCGAAAGTTTGGATTAGAAACCAATTGGTCGAAGACCTAGAACAAACAATCAAGGATTACAATACAATATCTTCACACCAATCATCACTAAGGTAGGAATTCCCATACTCAGAGTAAAAGTATCTCAAAGAACCAGTATGGAAATATACAAAGATCCATGTCAATAGTATACATAATATGGACGCAAGAATTATATATGGATCTATATTTACAATCATGAATATCATGAAACTCCACATAGCCTAGATGGATGAAATTATATCTTGGGCCTTGTTCTTCATCTCTATCGATCCATAGTACGAATATAACCATGTGAGTGAATTTCTCGAAGTCATACTGATCCATTAATGAAAAAGGTATTATAGACTATGTGTGAATTTGCTTATGTTACTTAGTGTAATGGATCGAAAAGATTGTGAATAACATAAACACATAAACAACTTGAAAACACATTCAAACAAATCAACACAACCAAATTTAATAAAGAAGTTCACCAGACTTTCTGGCTACGTCTTCTGGTCCTTCCGCTTCCAGTTCTTACCTCTTTATTTTATCTTCAAGTTGTTGTTATAGGTATGATCTCGAAAACAAAGTCTCAAATAAGAAAATAGACATCACCACTGTGTTCAACTCAAGATTTCAAGTCAAACAAGTATAAACTCGACCATATTTGGCCACTGTGACCTCTAGACCCCCTTGAATGGTCCAAAACCACCTTTGTCTCTACAAAACCACCATTTGTTTCGCAAAAACCACCTCAACCTGCATAAAACCACCTCGAACTGCGCACTAGTGATAGGGTGGGTTCGGTACCTGCAATGGTTTATTAAAAAAAATTAGTGGCTTGGTTAACCAATTCCCACCCTTCGGCATGTTGGTTCTATTTTGGCGATATGGTATTGATATACCATATGTAGTTGCAATCTGTGGTGAATGTAGGATAATGCGATAACATAAAATCAAAGGACCAATGGTCGTGGGGTTGACCCTAACCGTCCGGATTTTTTTCGGCAGAGATTCTGACACCAAAATAAATACAATTTTATCATATCTATTACCAAGTCCTGTCTGATCCAATGGCTATCACGTCACTTGTTCGCCAACTAACTTGGTCGATCTCCACCATCGATCAATCCCACATGATCCAACAACTATCCCACAATATCACGTGAATTCTTGCATGACCGATATCAGATCGAGAGCGTGGGAGAAAAGTGGTTTTCTCTTGCTACGTGTTGCCCGCTAAGGTTAGTCGAGTGAAATTGAGGAATATCGTTTACCATTTTATAAGCATGCGAGATACTTCTTACTGCTTACGAATACTAGTCCCCTGTTCTACTAACACGTGGCTTAATTTGATCTGTTCATTTCTTAACTTTATTTTGCACGACTTAATCCGAGCCGTCTATCTCCCTCACTCTCATTCGTTGATCTGACTAATCCAATGACTTTGTTGCGCTGCTCTGATACCACTTTCATCTGCATTTGAAGACTTTGATCCGGAGGCAAAACTGAATCCATTTTGGATCACTCCAACCCACTAGAAGCTTTTGGTCCACCAAAAGTTGGTTTTAGCTGTCAGGTAAGTGAGGATAAAGTTCCATCACTTTTCCAATCTCTACCCATCGAGCTTTACTTGGATTTGTACCTTTGAGTCCAACTCGAAGATGCTCAACATTTCCCCGTTGCGAAGTCCTTATCCTCCTTTCAAGAATTGTGTCCTCCTATAGCTCATTGAGATACTTGCATATCAGCTAGTACAAGAGCTAGGGGGTTGTAGCTCCCTTCGAGGAGAAGCTCGAGAACGAGAGAAGGTTGTTGCCTTCTCCAGGTAGAAGCCTGCGTACTAGTATAACACTGCACCAGTACAAAAATTGTAAAAAGAATTTTCTTATTAAAAGAAGATAGAGACGATTGTAGCAAGTGGTTTTCACCCACATTGGGTTTCCACCTTATATCTTGTGTTCATGTGTGCGTGATTGTCTATTCTATTTTACTGCACCTGTTTAATGTTTATATGGTTCTGATGCACTAAGTAAAGATCAACATATGATAAATTAACTTAATCATAAGTTTACAGGATATATGCTAGTTGCCTTAAATACAGTTGCGTATACATGCAAGTTCCATTAACTGAAGTAGCATATATGAATCTGATTATGGAAATGAAATATTATTGACTTGCTAATACTGATTCACCCCCCTCTCAATATTATTTCCAACAAACCTCACTCATCCAAAAAATTATGTAGAAGCTTCCAAGCATGCCCACTTTCGTTGACTATAGAAAGTGCACAGACATGTCGGACAGACACCCCGTGTCTGTCACTGCACTGCCCTAAAAAATTGCACATTTTTTCCAGCTAGTCACCCTGTCAAGCGACCTGCTTCTCGCCCGGAAAACTACATAGTTTTCATGAGCAGTCTTCCAGTTTCCCAACATCCTGCTCAGCTTAGAAAATGTGAAGGTATTCCCAGTAGCCTAGCTCTGCGCAATTTTTTCCAATAGCCTCCCACACCTCGTTACTAGCTCCCTAGAGAAATTGCGCAGTTTTCACTGTGAGTCTCCCTCTCCTGCATGCACTATCTCCCTGAAAAAATTGTGCAGTTTTCACTGCCAGTATCCCTCTCCTGCCTGCACTATCTCCCTAAAACAATTGTACAAATATGCCCTACAGCCAAGCCAGATCCCACGGACAATCACTGTTGATCTGGATTGCCCATCTCATCCTCACAGTGACCTCTGCGCAATATTCATGAGCAGTGCCCGTAGCTCGCATCCCGGCTTGAAATCTACCTTGCGTAGTATCAGAGCCTTTTCCTCTCTCCTGGTCACCTACATCTGAAAGCGGACGACAATGCATCATGGTAGACTAGGATATTTTTGGATTTGATTTCATCTCATCATGAGTGATTGCAGATACAGGTACACGAATGAGACATGGCGCGATGGCGAACGGGATGAAGAAGGAGCGCATGTAAGGAGACTTGTTCGCGAATGAACAAACATATGAAGCATGCCAAAGTACAAGCAAAGGAGTGACATGCATATGTACAACAAGAAAACACCAAGACCATCGAAGACTCTGCACACCTTTCCATGCAGAGGTGAAGCTATGATACACCAAGAGCACATCCATCACTCAGCAGCACTGCAGCTCGACATGCACACCACCAGGAGCATGAACACACTAGCTTTTTTGTGTCGAGTCATGTCATGAGTCATCTCAGCCACATTAATACTATGGGCCACATTGTTGAAATCATTGTAATGTAACGTGGAAGTCCAAGAGACCCACATGTAAATCTGAAGAGTCATGTAAAGTTGAAGAGTCATGTAAGTCAAACAGTCACGAGGGAAGTTGAACAATCACAATGGCTAGTTTTACCCTCGATTATAAATACCCCTCATTTGTACATGCAACGAACTTTTCACCTTGGCTCCTCCCACATAGCCTTGAGAGTTTGTAGTCTTTTCTTTGAGGAGCAAGTAGTGGTTCCAACACCCCATTATTGGGGTTAGTGATGTAATGGTGTACCAATGTGTCTTGGAACTTTCGCTTAATTCAGAAGCCTGATAATAACCTGCGAACATATTTTCACACATGTATTGTATTTGTTTGTAAGACTATTCTTTGGACACTTGTAATGCATGTTACTTTAACCTATATTAAGACAATTAAACTATTTCATTTGTTCTAATACATATGCTCACGAAAATGTGTTGTGTAAGTTGTTAACACTATCTCACCCGTGTTGGCTATCCTGCGGGAAACTCGACTGAACCATTCTCATAAACTTTGTTGGAAATAATACTGAGAGGGGGGGGTGAATTAGTGTTATCACATTAATAAAACTTTTTCATTTCCATAATCAGATTCATATATGCTACTTCCACAACTTCTTATGATTAAGTTAATTGATCTTCAATGAGTGCATTAGAACATTATCAACCATATTATCAGATAACAGATGCCGTAATAGAGAATAGATCATCACACATAAGGCACACACATGAACACCATGATATAAGGTGGAAACCTAATGCGGGAGAAAAACCACCTGCTGCAATTCATCTCAATCTTCTTCTTAATAAGAAAATCCTTTTACAATATTTGTACTGGTGCAGTCTTATACCAGTACGGGAGCTACAACCCCCTTTGCTCTTGTACTAGCCGATCCGTTTACTAGTACGCAGGCTGCTACCTGCTACAATGCTCCAAAGATCTCCCTTAGCTTTTGTACTAGCTTAGATACTAGTACATAGGCGCTGGCCTACAATATTCTCTCCTCCAGGTACCACGTTTCATCAATTTTCAGACTGGATACACTGAAGCACAACACATAATCTGAAAGGCCACTTTTCATCCAATTTTCATACTGGACCCAACAACAACATTGAAGCTCATAATCAAACAACCTTCTGAATCACCCAATCACCAGATCCATACATATACAATGATATTATGAGAGTTATCAACCAGATCTAGTACATAAAGATAAGTCATTAATCATGCTGTTATCTGAACTCAATACCAGTAACCAAACATCAGTTATGCACCCAAAACCCTGCAGAATAGTCAAAGGGAGTTAAAACAAATTTTAAGCAGGGATCGCAACTTCACTGGTATAGATCTGCGGATATCTGTACTACCTCCGCACCTGCGCCTTCTGTGGCGCTGCGACCACCGCACCTGCGCCTTCTGTGGCACCTCCGCACTGCGCCTTCTATGGCACCTCTGTGGTGTCTCCGCACTGCGCCTTCTGTGGCGCCTCCGTACTGCGCCTTCTGTGGCACCTCCGCACTGCGCCTTCTGTGGCGCCTCTGTGGCATCTCCGCACTGCGCCTTCTGTGGCGCCTCTGCACTGCACCTTCTGTGGCGCCTCCGCACTGCACCTTCTGTGGCGCCTCTGCACTGCGCCTTCTGTGGCGCCTCCGCACTGCACCTTCTGTGGTGCCTCCGCACTGCGCCTTCTGTGGTGCCTCCGCACTGCGCCTTCTGTGGCGCCTCCGCACTGCGCCTTCTGTGGCGCCTCTGTGGCGTCTCCACACTGCGCCTTCTGTGGCGCCTCCGCACTGCGCCTTCTGTGGCGCCTCTGCACTGCGCCTTCTATGGCGCCTCCGCACTGCGCCTTCTGTGGCGCCTCTGCACTGCGCCTTCTATGGCGCCTCTGTGGCATCTCAGCACTGCGCCTTCTGTGGTGCCTCTATGGCGTCTCCGCACTGCGCCTTCTATGGCACCTCCGCACTGTGCCTTCTGTGGCGCCTCCGCACTTCCGCAGCTGCAGCACTCGAGAGATCACCCTTCACAGATTCGCTTTCAACTTCACTTTCATAGATCAAACTTTCAAAACAATAACCCAATATTTCAGATCTTAAGATATTCAATTGCAAGGATGAATTAGCCAAGTGATCTCCTTTGCTTTATATAGGCTTAGGCCTTTCACAATACCACGGGCCAAAACCATAGGATCAAAAAACTGTTGGACTAATACCATGAACCAACCATGAAAGTACATGAGATCAACACTTTTGACGAAGTACCATGGTCCAAAACCATAGGTTCAAATACCAAGGACTAACTACCATGGACCAAAGGTGAGTTCTCCAACATATACGCGCTTTTCCTCATAGGTTCAAATACCAAGGACTAACTACCATGGACCAAAGGTAAGTTCTCCAACATATACGCGCTTTTCCTCATAGGTTCAAATACCAAGGACTAACTACCATGGACCAAAGGTAAGTTCTCCAACATATATGCACTTTTCCTCATAGGTTCAAATACCAAGGACTAACTACCATGGACCAAAGGTAAGTTCTCCAACATATACGCACTTTTCCTTGCATGAAAGTGCGTGAACTTTTTCTCTACATGAAATAAACTTTTCTCTGCATAAAAGTGCGTGAACTTTTCTCTACATGAAATAAACTTTTCTTTGCATAAAAGTGCGTGAACTTTTCTCTACACTATAAATTATTATCTGAGATGAGTGGGTTGCCATCAAGTACAACATATGTATCATAATGCCAACAAACTTATTATAACGACCATTGCACTCATGTGGACTACTCCGCTAGGTGTTGTATGTGCTATCTGTTCAGTGTGTGTTCGTGACTGTCACATCCGTGTGGACTACTTCACCAGACGCTGCACATGTCCTGATGTGTTGTGCGTCTCTGATAGATTTGCGACTATTCCTTTTCGACTTGAGACTCACTTCCACCCTCTCCCTCTGTGGTGAAAGAACCTTGACATAAGTAACACTAAGCACTCATGAGGCACACAAACCCCGTTGTTCAAAGACAAAGAAAACCACTCTCATGTTATGACAAGTAAGAGCTAAGGCAAACCTTTCAGACAATGGCAACCGGGCCATCATACCCGATGGGACTCCTACACCAAACGGTGTGAGGTCTAGTTGGGACTTCATACTGGTGAGATCCCCTGAATGTTGGTCGGTCAGCATGTTCAATAGTACCTTTTCATTCGGTATTGAGTTTCATATATTTATTTATGAAATATCCAAAGTTGATTCCCATTCTTTTCTACTAATTTTCCTTTTTCATATGCATAGTTTGTTTTTATATGCATGAGTATCCTTCTAGGTTAAAGAAGAAACAAAGGCATTGGAGGAAACTAATGGAAAAAAATTGGAAAGGAATGGTCAAGTCTTGAGGGTTGCATATGCAAATAGTATTCATGGTCTAGGCTCCTCTGTCGGTACTTCTCAATCCAGCAGCTGTTGGACCTCAGAATTACACTCTCTTTGACAACTTTTCTCACTTCTTTCTCTTATTTTCCATAAAAGACAAATCCCCATCACTCAAAAAATGATATATTTTGTCTCAAGGAAGACATTAAATGATTGACATGTTATACTTTTATGTTTTTGTTATTTGAAATAAGTTTTTGCAAATTAGCTTCGGAACGTAGCCTATTCTGCAGCTAACCATGTGTTCCGTAGCTACTTCCATGGTTGAACAGGTTATAGGTGTCAAATGAAGAAACTGGCCACATGGGCATCTCTGGAATCATCTCGACATGGATCCTATCGTAGTCACCCATCCCAGATTGACAAAAGGGCTAGCTCAAGACCACAATCAAAGGAGGAGTCAAACGAAGAAATCCAAGAGCAATAGGACTCTTTGTCCACTCTTCATGGTTAATTAATAAAACCTGACAGTTTTTTTGCATCAATAACTCGAACCAGCCACCGGTGACAAGGGTTTCATGCAACCATCTTGCTGACTTAAATTCACCTGTAGCTGATCAACCACTTACGCAAAACTGTTGTAAACGTGTAGACCACATGTAGCTACATTCTTTCAAAAGAAAGTTAGGAATGTTACTTTAAATATCAGTTGTACAGAACTGAGAAAGAGTTCAAAGTTTTGGATATATTAAGCTCAGACTTACAGCTCTGTAATTTTGAAATTTTTGTTCCTGTTAATAATATGAAGCCATGTTTTGACCAGTGATCATTTGAAAGAGTATCTTCAGCTAGTTAGCAGCTCAACTCAGTCAGTTGCAAAGGGCCCCTGCACTAAAGGAGGTTTTTTTTTCTTTTTATTTGTTTATTGTTCAATTTTTAGTTTCATTATTTGCTTTTAGCAATGTTTGTAACTTAGGTTGATTCCTTGTAGTTTGTTTTCTTTTAGTTATGAT